>JAPQWV010000005.1:11067500-13467500 GCA_027422505.1 Craterostigma plantagineum | reverse complement strand
TTAGGATAACTCTTTATTAGAGGGTGAAGAGTGGTCGGTGAGCGGCAATTCATAATTGAAACCAAACCCATTCACGCAATGGCGAGGGTTTTGGCGCCGTAACTCGGTCAACCGCAACCGTACCCCTAAGTCGTAACATTTTGGACTTGATAGAAGACAGGAGCCTAGCCCCTTTACTCACTTGATATTAAAGGTCTAACCTCGGGAGAATCCTCACAGTTTTAACACGAGCACATTATGCACATTATCACGTTCGAAACCAACACGCACATAATGGACTTTAATAGTAAACCTAGTTTCAACCTATTAAAGTAAATGTAAAAGATCAGGGATATTTCTAGTTCTATCCTAATTGTACAAAACAATAAGACTCTACGTCTTCGGGCTTTGCTCGAACGGACGCCTCGGCCACCAGCTCGTTCGTTCGGATTCCTCTCGATCGACACTCGTACGGCCGTCATAACATAACTACAATAGCCTATCACGGGGAATTTATCCCTAATAAAACCGCCTGTCTTATCTAATAAAAACTGTAAAGTACAACCCGGGGGGATCTTGTCACCCTTAACATATCACCCGGCAAAAACCAGAACCTAATCCCCAATCAATCACCACGTTTATTCAAATAACATGCATCACGACTAACACATTTCCGAGCCGAAATCGAATTTTGGCTTTTAAATGGTCCGGGGCTAGCCCAATGTATATCGGGTCGTAGAATGGGCTAGACCAGGCCTATCGGGCCTGTGTCGAGGATGCTCGCGCCATGCGAGCTGCCAGCCTCGTGCCGCGCGCACCATGAGGCAAGCCCCGATCCGCGTGCGCTCTTAGCCTAGCACAGCTCGCACACACGCGCACAGTCATACCTACTTTCCGCGCATCCACGTGCGGCTTTCCCGAGCACTGCGTGCACCCATGTTTGCAGCCCGTGCCTCTTGTGCCGCATGCCCCGCGTGCGGTCAGCCCTATGCCCCGCGGTACGCCCGCGGCCAGCCCGTCTTGAGTCGCGCACTCCGCGCGCCTTGCGCGCCGGCTGCCCGCGTGTCGTGCGCACCATGCGCACGGCTAGGAGCAGGCCTCATGCTGCGTGCAGCCCGCCCTGAGTCGCGCTTCGCATGCGACTCTACGCAGCCCCGCTCGCCCCGCGCGCGGGCTGCCCGGGCGCCGTGTGCCCATGCGCACGGCTAAGGCTTTTGGGTTTTTCGTGGCCTTTTAGTCATAGTCCCGTGACTTTAACAGAGCCTATGGATCTGATACCACTGTTGAGAATCCCCGAATGTCCCTGGACCCACGTTCCTAGAACGGTGGAATTTTTAAAATTTTACGGGGTTTCCCGCCTATCAAAGATCGCTCGGCTACAAACACGAGGACGTATTGACATAAAGAGATAAAGGATCAGCCATGATACCTTGTTGAAATCTCTTGACGATGGCTTGCTTCGAATCCTTCGAATCCCCGAGGCGTAGTGCACCTCTCCTACGCCAAAAGCACACGAACGGGAAGCCCTCTTTGCGCAAGATCATCACGTCGGCACCTTACTAACGTTGCAGCTGTTCTTGCATGTGCCGCAAGGCCAAGAACGAACTGCTTGCTGCCCCCGAGAGAGAGAGTGCGAGAGTGAAAGTGGTGAGAGGAGAAAAGTCTTAGTTTTTTTTCTCTTTGGCTTGTATTTCGAAAATTTAGCTTCCACTCACTTTAGGATCTCGAAAATCCTTCTTTATACCTCTTAGGATTAGCCAAAAATAGGTTAAGGTGGCTGGAGAAAAATCCTCAAACCTCCCCTTTTACCAAGTCTTCGTTTTACCAAGTAATGAATTCCAAATTTAAACTTTATATTTAATTAATTAAATATCCAATACCTTAATTAATAAAATATCATATTTAGTATATTTTAAATATATAATACCCAATATAAATATATTTAATAATTTTCGAAATTTTATCTAATAAAAATTCGAAACTTATATATATATATCCGATATACATTATTTAATTCCAAATTAAACAATATTATTTCTCTAAGAAAATAATAAAGATCTAAATCTAATTTAAATCATATACTAAATATTCAATATCAAATATTTTATTTCAAAAATATATCGTGAGGTGAAAAGACCATTTTACCCCTCACTAGTCAAACTTAGTATTTTCGGCCAATCAAGGTTTTGCCCAAGCCCCAAACCCTAATGTCACAATCTAGGACCTAGCCTTGTCTCTCTCTCTGATGACGACGTTGTATCGGTTGCCCTTTTTAAGCCCGACTCCCTTGGTACTCTCAACCGGCCCAGGAGGTATCTAGGAGTTCGGTATTCACCTAGCCAGCCCCGTGGTACCGAACAGATCCCAAGTTGAGTACGAATTTGATCTAATCATAATCCATGAACCGACTGTAGATTTTCGTCATACGTATAAACCCTTTACGTTTGTCCCGGTCGAGTGAAAGTCACGCATAGTCAAGCTTACAGAACTCGACTCTATGTCGTTTATGTCGGTGAAAGTTCTGAAACTGCACTTCACGACTATCGTGAGTCAGTTATATGCTCTGGCCAGAGACTTGGATAACTTCCCGCACATTAAACTTGCCATAGGACGTTAACCTCTAATTTAATCAATACCGTAAATCCCGCTCCGCGGTTCAACCGGCAATCACATCAAAAAGTCAAGACCGCATTTCGCCGCTGACCCATGCCACCGAGACGGGCCTAGCAAACTAGTGACAAGTCAAGACCTCAAGATCAACTCCCAGTTAACCCTTTCGGTCTAAGGTTCACGCATACTACTACAATCAATCGATCGGTCAAGGACAATCCAAGCGTGTGATCATTAGATTACGAGTCAGTGTCCAAATACAGATAATCCCCTGATTCATCTTGTATCATTGTCATGGGCTCCCACTTTTTTTTTTTGGTTTTAATGTCCCATATATATATAAGCGAAAAGGTATGTACATAGTGAGCAGGAGATAAGCTCCGCAATCCAACCAGTAACAGGCTACTGGGTACAAGCACAAACACTACCTACACAAGTCAAACGCACTACCAAGCCACACGCCATAGTCTGCGGATGGCCACCCGATGCAGCTCGTACTTGGCTGGCGTACCACCAATACGCAAGATAACCAATGCAAGAACACTCCCTACCAACCTGTGAGGCGTCGTGATGATCCCCTCCTTCCAACGTCTGTTCCTCGCCTGCCAAATATGATAAACAAGCGAGGCAAGGACATGTCGATAAGCAGCCTGTAAAGGTGCTTCCCTCGCCACCGGGAGGCCGCCCACTGAATACCAGTGCTCCATTCCTGATAGGGCCAGATCCACCTAATCCGCCGCCGTAAAAGTCGAAGGCACTGCCGTGAGAATGGGCAGTCAAAAAAGAGATGTTGGGCCGTCTCAAAGTGCAGCTCATCACAAAGGCAACAAGCCGGAGTTCCCGCCCGCTGAGCAATCCACGGCTTGTCCCTAGTCGAGAGGCGATCCTGCAAACCCAAATAAAGAATGAACTCGTGCCTAGGAACCTTCAAAGGGCCCCCAAACAGTGCAGCCCAGCAAACAGGTGGCCTCCTATGTCTCATCGCGTCCCTAGCCATCGAAGTCATCATATTCCCGTCCGGCGATCCCTTCCACAGCACCCCATCGCGAGGCCCGCGCACAACGTTCGGGAGTAGCCGACTGATCTCTATGTACTCAACCGCCCCCTGCCCAGGCCAGTTCCATCCATGCGCAACAATAACCATACTAAGTCTTGCATCCTGTGGTAGACCCATCGCAACAGGTCCCCGAGGGAAACGCTCAATCAATGGAGTAGTAAGGAGCCAGGGATCCTTCCACAACCAAATCGTGGACCCGTCCCCAACTCGGAACGTAATCAGAGATCGGATCAATGGTCTCAATTGTAGCATCTTTCTCCAGCTCCAAGCGTCATTCGCCGACACCCGTAGGTCCCAAATCGAGCGAGACATC
This sequence comes from Craterostigma plantagineum, assembly GCA_027422505.1. Lineage (NCBI taxonomy): Eukaryota > Viridiplantae > Streptophyta > Magnoliopsida > Lamiales > Linderniaceae > Craterostigma > Craterostigma plantagineum. Next base: position 13,463,541 of record JAPQWV010000005.1, on the reverse strand, counting down.
AGCCGCGTCCCATAAAGCCATTCAACCCAAATCGAGCCTGGTGTGTCATGGGCTCCCACTTCCCAAGTGAACGGTTGGCACAACCATATTGGACCCATCGACAAACAAGTCGTACGTGTCATTCCAGTCACCCTACTGGGACTTAGACTTGTGGACTATTTTAATATTGCAGTATCTCAGCTTACTGGTGCCCCTCTCTGTCCCCACAGAATCAGTAACTGAACTGCCAATATTTTGGTTTTATTAATTTGTCTTATCCACCCAGACTGCAAGGTGAAATCTTTAGACTAATTAATAATTTGCCTTTTAATTTATTCATCCAATAATTAATTAATGATGAATAAAGTCATTCCATTAATAGAAGTAATCAAATTACATCACTAAACACTACAAAACTAGCAAATTGCCCTCGTACTCCCAGTCCTCGTACGGCATCTAGGGCATATACCTCAACAGCAGTACCGGATCGTAACCCGATTCGAGTGCGAATTTCGATCAGTCTTTACTCCAGAACCTTACTATAGATTGTAGTACTACGTATAAACCTTCAGCTGTGTCCCAATCGAGTGAGAGCCATGGTCTATGTCAAACTCACTGAACTCGATTCTTTGATAAAAACGGAGATGAGGCAAATTACCAAACTACCCTCCATGTCTAACATGAGTTAGTTCAATACCTTGGCCAAGGATTTCGTAATTTTCCATCGCCATTCACATAGGACACTTGTCTCGATTACTTACGAGACTGTGAATCCGTACTCGGCAGTCTGAGCCCGACAATCACAAATCATTATCAAGACCGCATCTGGCTCTCTGACCCATGCAACAGCAAATCGGGTCGAGGGAAACCAGTGACAATCCCCACTCAGCAATTTCGTTTTACACCTTCACTATGTGCGATTTTCACACAGTAGATGAAATTTGATAATTTGATCTGATTTGCCTTGTGATCGTCCAACCATCGCAGTTTCCGGCCACAACCTCACGGGGTAGGCCGGCCGGTGAGTCTGAATCGCGAGGGAGGGATAATTGGGGAGAGTACTGTGATTTTGACGGAATTTTGGGGGCTGATTCTGCGTTTTTTGACAGAAATTCTGGGCTAGGGTTTTTCTATTTGATCGGATGTCATCTGAATCAGAAGGAGCACTGGCAACGGCCCTAGGGGGGTCACGGCGATGCCAGGGACCGCGAGTCAAGTGGGGCTGGGGGCATCAACAATGGTGGTGAGTGGTGATCGCATCTGCGATCATCCGGCGACTAACATGGAGCAGATCATCAATCATGGGGTGGCTACGGATCGTCCGGCGATGCCAGATCTGGTTGCGCTGTGCGCTGCTTATCCGGATTTTGCATCGTGCTTTGATGGGGTGCGCTTCAACGAATTGATTAATCGGGTTAAAGGTCATGGCTCTGATGCCGTGGCCCATGGCAGTGGGGTACGGATTGCGGCCAGAAGCGGGAACGATGCTGCAATGGGTGGGGCTCGGCTTGCGCCTACGGTTCTGAATAATTCAGCTATACGGACTGCTGGAGGGCCTTTGCCGATCAAGGGGATTCTTCGTCATAATCCGCGCTTACTCCGCCGATCTCAGATGGGTAGACCAGATACGCCGCCGTCGGGGCGTGGATCGACAGCGAGGCGAGGTATTGACATGGGCAGATCTGAGGATGACGATCTTGTGGACGAAGAAATAATTGTTGAGAACCACCGTCGGGTGAATTTGGCTGAGAATGATGCAACGGTTAATTCAGACCAATCGCGGCAGCCGGCGGTCACGGGTACTATGGAGCAGCCGCCGGCTATGCCATCTCTGGTGAGCCCACCACCACCTGCGAGTCGATAATGGGGCTGCTCACATCGGTGATGGGGTTGATGACCCCTGATGGGCCGCCAGCAGTTGGGTCGGGAATTATTAGGGCCTCCCACGAGGCTGTGCTGAATGATATGGGTTGGGCCGTGATAGGCTCCACCACAAGGGCCCAGTCTTCTCCCGCCTTGGGCCAATGCCACAGATTGCCACTACACCTCCTTACTTGGCGGCCGTTTCGGGATTGGAACGGCAAAATAGGCTTGTGTCTGAAAGGCGTGGAATGACGTTAGCATACACGCCGCCGTCTATCGTTGAAGGTGTTGGCGAGGCGAGGCCATCGCGAGAGGTGGCACGAAGTGGAGTGGCGCGTTGGAAGCACACACTGGTGGGATACTTTTTGGGAAAGAAGCCGTATTTTCCTTTCGTCGAGCGTTATCTATGTTCGATATGACGGGGGTTGACGGAGGTCCGCTCCACCATTAATGGTTTCTTTATGTTCCGGTTTGAGTCGGAGGCGGCATGCGTCGAAATTTTGGAAGGGGGCCCTTGGATGATGCAAGGGCAGCCCTTATTTTTAGAGCCGTGGAAACCTAGGATATCCTTTGAAAGGAAGGAGGTTGTTGAGATTCCTTTATGGGTGAAACTATGGAATGTCCCAGGCGAGCTTTGGACGCAGCAAGGCCTTGGGGTGGTGGCCAGCGTGGAGGGCCGCCCGTTGTATGCAGATGGTGTTACGACGAGAGGGGAGAGAATTGATTATGCCCGCATTTGCATCATGAAAACGCTGGCTGACCCATTTGTGGAAGCGTTTAATGTTCGTCTGCCATTGGATGAAGGCGAACCCGACGAACTTGTACCTATACGCGTTGAGTACGATTGGTGCCCTTCACAGTGTCCGACATGTGCGTCTTGGGGCCATAGGGAGGCGCAATGCCCGAAGCAATTGGGGAAGGCTGAGGGACCGGATGCACAACAGAGACAGGTGCAACGGACGGTGGTTGGCGAACGGCGACAGGTGGAGGCTCGCTTACGGTCGAATAGGCAACGAAATCATACAAATCCTTTGGGTCGTCAGACTCGCATAACAAGGAGTGGCGGGGGCATGTGCGTGTGAATATGAGCGGAAGAGTGCATGAGGAGTGGCGACAGATGGGGGCGAACGGAAAGGCCATCATGATGCGTCACGGACGACTGATTCTCATTTTGAGCCTCTTCGTGGGGAACGCTGCCAGGGGAGGCGAGCGCCTCGCGGCGCAGCCCAGAGGTGCTGTGACGGTTGGGTCCCATTCGATCACCTACCGACGAGGGGAGTAATCGTTTTCAAGTCCTATGTGATTTGAATGATGTGACTGACACTATACTATCTCAATCGGGCCCTAAAGATAATGCAGCCCATGATGGGGTGCATTCATAGCGTTAGGAGCATGGAATGTACGTGGTCTTAATAAACAAGACCACAGGAGGGCGGTGGGGGATTTGATAGCGCAGGAGCAGGTGAGTATGATTGGACTTCTGGAAACACGTGTGGCTGAGTCTAATGCGGGGTTTATTTCGAATGGCATTAGATCTCGATGGAGCTGGTTCTTCGACTACGCTGAGGGTCTAGCTACACGAATTTGGGTTGGGTGGGACCCGTCGATTTTGACAGTTGATATTCTTCAATTCTCGACTCAGGCGGTTCACTGTCGTGTGGTCACAATGGCGACTAAAGAGACAATGTTTGTCTCCTTTGTGTATGGGAAGTCCAGGAGGGAGGAACGACTTCCTTTGTGGGAAGAATTGATTACTATGTCCCAAAGGCGTGTGGCGGATGCATGGATGGTCCTGGGGGACTTCAATGCTATATTGCACACGGCTGAGGGACGGGGGGGAGCTCCAGCTAGGCAAGATATGGAGGAGTTTCAAACTTGCCTGGTAGGTGGGGATCTTACGACGATTCCTACGACGGGCCAAATGTTCACGTGGTACAACCAGCAGAGGAATGAGGCGGGGATTTGGAGACGGCTAGATCGTATGGTGGGAAATCCCCAGTGGTTTACTCGCTTTCCTGACTCGTTCTGTAGATGTGCTCTTCCATCATCGTCAGATCACTCGCCTATTCTCTTGGGCGCTGTTACGCCGCGACAGCGTAAGGTGACCTTTAGATTTGAGAATTTCTTGACGAAGGACGAGGCCTTTTTGGAGCAGGTTAAGCGCATTTGGAGCATACCGATCTATGGGTTTCCAATGTTTGTTGTTACGCAGCGCTTGAAGATGTTGAAACCGATATTTCAACGGATGAGGAGAGCGAAGGGGGATTTAGCTACGAATGTTATTGAGGCGAAGGGATTCCTTGATCCAGGAGTTCTCGGCACGCTTTCCAAAAGAGGGCCTATTCTTCGAGCTTGAGCGGCTGTGCCGTACGCTTTATGCCAAGGCTGTGGAGATGGAGCACACCGCATTGTCACAACGGGCTAAGCTTGCTTGGCTGAAGGATGGCGACCAGTGTTCATCTTATTTCTTTCGAAGGGTGGCCATGCGTCGTGCTACTAATAGCATTGTGTCCCTTGAAGATGTGATAGGGGCCTTGTTGGATGAACCTCAGCAGGTGGAGGGTGAGCTGATTGGGTTTTACCAGGATCTGTTGGGCCAGTCTGTCCACTCGACACCGATAGCAGTTCCTGATGTACGACGAGCTGTGACGCGTACGCTTTCCCCAGCGGATGCGCAATCCATGATAGGGTCGGTGTCTGCGATGGAAGTACGCGAGGCGCTTTTCAATATAGGAAATGAGAAAGCGCCTGGGCCTGACGGGTATATGATTGCTTTCTTTCGAGCGGCGTGGGGGATAGTTGGAGATGAGGTGGTGAAGGCGGTCCAGGATTTCTTCGCAACGGGAAGGCTACTGAAGTGACTCAACAGCACACTCATCACATTGATCCCTAAGAGAGATACACCTTGGCGTGCAACGGACTTCAGACCCATTTCCTGTTGCAATGTCCTTTACAAGGTGATTTCTAAGATCTTGGCCAATCGTCTAAAGGTTCACCTATCTTCATTGGTGCATAGCTCCCAGACGGCGTTTATTCCTGGACAACGTATCAGCGATAATGTGTTGCTGGCGCAGGAGCTGTGCCTCGGATATAAGTCTAAGGGCCGGCCACCGCGGGCGATGTTCAAGATTGACTTGGCCAAGGCGTATGACAAGGTAGAGTGGGAATTTCTGCTATCTGTTCTAAGCGCAATGGGCTTTCACCCAACGTACATTGGCTGGATTCGGGCGTGCATGACGACTACGGCCTTCTCGCTGAACCTGAATGGCCAGGTGGTGGGGTTTTTTAGGGAAAGAGGGGTATTCGACAGGGGGATCCTATCTCCCCGTATCTGTTTACGTTGGTTATGGTGGTCCTCCATGGGCTTATCACGGTGTGCGTCTCTGAGGAATCGCGGTTCAGATATCATTGGCGTTGCGAGTCGCTGGGATTGGTCTCGTTAGCGTTTGCGGATGATCTCCTTCTCTTTAGCCATGCGGACGTTGTTTCGGTTGGTGTGCTGAAGAAGGCGTTGGGTGAGTTTGCGAGGTTGTCAGGGCTGCATTCTAACCCTGACAAGAGCGAGCTGTATATGTCGCGACGAGCTGAAGGTTTGACGGGGCAGATTCAGGCCCTCATGGGCTATCGAGTGGGAAAGCTGCAGGTTCTCTACTTAGGTGTGCCCCTTATTACTTCGCGTTTGACGATTGGCGATTGTGCCCCACTTTTACAGAAAGTGGATCAACGGCTGGGGTCGTGGCTAAATCGCTCATTATCATATGCGACTCCAGCTGGTTAAGTCAATACTGCAGGCGCTTCATGCTTATTGATCGGGAGTGTTCTTGTTGCCTAAAGGCGTTATCAGTTCTCTTGAAACGCGCTTTAGGAAATTCTTATGGGTAGGGACATCAGCCAAGGTGGCATGGGATGTGCTATGTTTACCCGTATCAGAATGGGGGTTGGGACTCAGGTCTATAGCTGTCGACAACAAAGCTCTACTACTGAAGTATTTGTGGAGTGTACTTACCAGAACACCGGGCTCCATATGGGTCGAATGGCTATATGGGACGCGACTGCAGTCTCGATTGCTATGGGACCTCCAGGTCTCGCCGAATGACGCTTGGAGCTGGAGGAAGCTGCTGCAGTTGCAACCTCTGATCAGGTCCATGATTACTTTCCGTGTTGGGGATGGATCCGCGATATGGCTGTGGAAGGATCCCTGGCTGTTGCCTACACCGCTGCTAGAGAGATTCCCTAGAGGTCCTATTGTGATGGGGCTGCCTCCAGATGCAAGGCTGAGTATGGTCATTGACACGCAGGGGTGGAAGTGGCCAGGGCAGGGGGCGGTTGAGTATCTTGAGCCTAGCCGTCTCCTCCCATCCGTGATACGAGGGAATCGAGATGGAGTGTTGTGGAAGGGATCGCCAGATGGATCTATGACGGTGCGTTTGGCTAGAGACGCGATGCGGCACAAGAGACCTACAATTTGTTGGGCTAGCCTGTTTGGGGGGCCGTTGAAGGTCCTAGGCGTGGATAGCTCAGCGGGCGGGGAGTCCGGCTTGTGGCCTCTGTGATGAGTTGCACTATGAGACATCCCAGCATCTCTTTTTCGATTGTCCGTTTTCGCGGCAATGTCTTCGGATCTTGCGGCGACGGATTCGGTAGATTTGGCCTATCGGGACTGGAGTACAGGTATTCGATGGGCGGCGGCCCATTGGCGAGGGAAGCATCTTCTCCATGCAGCTTATCGACATGTTCTTGCCTCTCTGGTTTACCACATCTGGAAGGCAAGGAACAGGCGTTGGAAGCAAGGGATCATCACGCCGCCTCACAAGCTCGTGGGGTGTGTGCTTGCCTTGGTTATCATACGTATTAGTGGTACGTCCACGAAGTACGACCTGCATCGCGCGGCCATTCGCAGAATATGGCGTGTGGCTTGGTAGGCGTTAGTTTTGATTCATGTAGTGAGATCTTGTGATTGTGCCAGTAGCTTGTTACTGGTTGGTTGCGGAGTTCATCTCCTGCTCATTTTGTAAAACTTTTCCACTTTATATATATAAGGGACATTATACCAAAAAAAAAAAAACAGTGACAATCGAGACTTCAAAGTCAACTCCGTCAAGAACTCTAATGTTCGAGGTTAAGAGTCCACTGGTGCCTTCCTTTCTCGTGCCCATCGAGAACAGTGACTCAACTCGACACATTTGGATTTGTTCACTTATTGCTTTACCGGATGCTAAGTAAAGAACTCATATATCCAATAAACAAACAATCTAATCCTCGTATAGCATTCGAGGGCATATTCCTAACATTATTAACGTCGCACTTCCAACATTTTTATTTCAAATATAAATATGGCAAACATTATCAATAAATCGAAACTCATAACCCAGTCTGCCAGGAAACGAAATAATGTTTTTAAGCACCTTGGGCAAAACCAAAACGTCATAAAGTTCTAAGCAATGTAATGATCATAAGACTAACGTCTTCGATCCCACGTGTGTAGCCGGTACACTATGTTCACTACCTACGTTGATCGAGACCTCGCCAGCTCGAAGCTTCCTACTTCGTTCTAGACCTTGGTTCAAAATACAAATGTGGGAACTAGCCCCTGAAGTCAAGTATCCATGAAGTAGAATATAAAGAACAATTAGCTTCAAAAACTAATTGTTTACCTGAGGCGTAGGACGAAAACACAAATTTGGGGTACATTCCTTGCCTTTTCACCCTCGGATTTCTCAGACAAAGCAATTCCATTCCATCTTTGCAATGTTTGGGATTCTATGTAATCTTTGTGATGGTTGTAATCAATTCGAATTCGAATTCTGTTGCGAATTCTATTTGATGCAAATACAATTCGGATTTAGTATGATTTCAAAATTAATTTCTCATTCATCTTATATCGAGAAAATTAATAGTCCGTAGACTCATCTCAAAACGTAGATTTTGAATATTTAGTCATTTCCAAGTTTATTTGAACGAGGGCTTCTGAATTTTAGTAAAATTGATTTAATGGATATTAATTGGTTTATTCAACACCAATTGGGGTGTTTTAATAAAATAATTAAAAAAATAAACCATTTAGGAAATAAACATAAAATAAAAAGCATTAAAGAAATAGAGAAATTCATATAATTTTTATACGAGTTATGTAACTCGTATAAAATACATACGAGTTACTATCCAGCCGACGCGTGCGTCTTACGTGGAGTAACTCGTAGAAACTTCATATGAGTTAATTAAAACATAACTCGTATAAAGTAATTACGAGTTAGATCTGGTTTGACAACCCCTACAGCAGCCGCAACGAAGAAGACGAGACGACGAAGAAGACGACGAGACGACGAAGCCCTGCGCTGCACGCCGCCGCCTGCGTCACCCCGCGCCTGCCTGCACGCCGTCGCCTTCAAGCCGCCACACACCCCACCCCCTCACGTCTGCCGCGTCCGCCGCCCGTCTGCCTGCCGCCGCCGCGAGCTGCCGCCCAGCTTCCCGCCGCCGTCCCGACAACCTCCGGCAACATGACACGCGCCCCGCGGTGACCCGCCTCCCCACCGTGACTCGCCGGCCCACGACGCTGCCCCGCTGCGACCCGTCGCCGCCTCGACGACGTCCTACGCGCGTATCGTTCGGGTGAGCGACCCTGTAACAATACGAAATACATTTTTTGTGTTAATTTCATCATTATCGATTTCTCATTTTTATTGTTGATTTGTTTGGTTTCGTTTTTTTAGTGTAGAATGGATTTGGATTCTTCTTACGGGCCTTTTGAGAATTCGGTGTTGACGATGCAGTCAAATCACCGTAGTAGGGATTTATTGTTAGATGAGGATGCTATAGATAGAACTATTAAGATTAGGTCCTTAGAGAATGTTGTGTGGGGTAGAGAGAAGCATCGAATGTTGTACACGGTCGCTTATTAGAGAAGTTGAACGATATGGGTCTATACAACATCTACAACTGTATGTTGCAGAGGGTTGACCCTCACTTGATTACAGCATTGGTAGAGCGCTGGAGGAAGGAGACCCATATGTTTCATTTTTTTATCGGGGAGGCGATCGTTACTTTAAAGGAGGTAGGAATTTTGTGGGGTTTGCCTGTAGATGGTAGTTGTACCTCTGGTGTGATCCACACGAGGACGGTCACACGGTGGATGGATGAGTGCGAGCGGTTGCTAGGGTTTAGACCGCCTAGTGAGAAAATTAAGGGGTCATCCCTTCCGATGAAGTCGATAGCGAGTTTGTTGTTGGCCAATCCGATTTCGGATGATAGTGATGAGGTAGAGGTTGAGTGTTCAGCACTGGGTTATGCGACTCTGCACTTTGGTGCGGTGATGTTCCCCGATTATAGCGCCAGCACCGTATCGTTGACCTACCTTCAGCTGTTGGACGATATTGAGGAGGTGGGCACGTTTAGTTGGGGTAGTGCAGCGCTGGAATTCCTATACAGAGAGCTTTGTTCGGCATGCGAGCCGAAAAAGCTTAATATAGGCGGACCCATACGGTTGTTGCAGTTAATTATATAGAAACTTTGATTAATTTTTTTTGTTTTTCTTTTAAATTTATTTAAAACATGTTGTTTGTTTTAGGCATGAGCATATGTGAGGATCATGCCATTTCAGCCAGTTCGTGGTCTTCATCGTATCTCTATGGAGCCCAGAATAGTCGACGGGATAGTCTTACCGATCCCGCCACATGCTGCGAGGTATGGTCGTTCATGCAAAGTTTGTAATTTTTTTTCCTTGTTACATTTATATATGTTGTGTAAATATATGACAGGTGGAACACATTATATGATCACACTACGTCGACAAATTTGAACGTACGCACCATCCGCCAGTGCATTGATCGCCTGCGGGCGCATCAATTTGTATGGACTCCGTACGACATTACGCTCCCGGAGATTGTCGCTCTTCCTCCCCAGTGCTTACCGATAGCTTGTCGATCGAGGTGTCCCCTGATCTTCTTCAATATCGTGGAGTAGCATTACCCCGAACGAGTACTTCGGCAGTTTGGAATTATCCATGGGATTCTCGTTATACAGCCGTATCGAGATACCAATCTTCATACATAGGAGCGTCGACAGCGGTCGGGGATGGATTGGAGATCGCATCATGCAGGCTGGATTGGGTCTTGGGGGAATCGAGAGGACACCGTCGTTAATGGTCCTCCCACGACTGCACTCATGTCGGTGGAGGGTGGATATTACGACTGGTTTCATCGAATCACTTGCCTCTATATATCACCACATGCGATGCAGATGTCACAGGGCTTCCAGATGGGGGATGCGGTTTTTATGTCGACCATCGTAAGTTTAATTTATTTATTAATGTTATTTGTTTAATAGCTCAAATGATATAATCCTTTTTTATTTTTACGAACGCACGGTTCACGACAGCTTATGTTACGCGAGGAGCGGCAATTATGACAAGTCGATCCATTTAACTGGAGCAGATGGATAACATGTTTATATCGCGACGCCAGATTCGACGAAGCATTGAGGCCGGACCATCTCACGTACATAAGGCCGGACAATCTCACGTACATGAGGCCGGACCATGCACGTACATGAGGTCGGACCATCTCAAGTGCACGAAGCTGTGAACCCGTCTTTTTTTGACGATTTTTCGCCCTTTTTGCAATCTTCTGCAGCCCAACACAGCTCACAGCCAGATTATATGGATCATCAGGTATGTTAAATTATTTTAAATTTATTATGCATTATTTTAAATTAAAAGCCCTTAAATTATTTACTAAAACTTAACACATCTTAGGCATTTACGACACCTTCACCACGACCGTGACGTCCTCGCAGTCCGGTAGATGATGCTGAGCAAGGTAACCGTCGAGGAAATAGAGTTCGTAGGCCAGCTCGTTGTGGGACCGGCGGTCATTTGGCGCATCACGGCTGATATATCGTTATGTTACGTTATTTTTTTTTTGTAATAACTATTATACGCTTTCGAAAAATTTGAGCTTTTGAATTATTATTATATTTATTATGATCATTATTCTTATTATTATTTTTTTTATTGTTATTAAGCTTATTATTTTATTTATTATGAATATTATATTTATTGTTTTTATTATTATACTTATTATTATTATTATATTTATTGTTATTATTATTATTTTTATCATTATTATTATTATATTTTTATTATTATTATATTTATTATTATATTATTGTTATTATTATATTATATTTATTATGATTATTATTATATTTATTGTTGTTATTATTATTATATTTATTACTGTTATTATTATTATTTTTATTATTATTATTAGTATTATACCTATTGTTATTATTAATATATATTATTGTTATTAATATTACTATTGTTTTTATTATTATCAAGAAATCAATATTGAAATTCAGTGGATATACAAGACTAAAACGGTGAAGACAATGAGTGTATTATTTTCATCGCCATCCGCATTGTCTAGCACGAGTTTCACCCCTGTTCATCTCATTCCTGATGCGACTTCGACTATATCTACCAGGAACAGTTCTCTCTCGACGAGATTTGTTATGAATAAGAGTCCAATCTACGGGCGTCCAGTAACGTTCATCGTGCAATGGTTCAAAGTTACCTTCATATGTCTTCAAATACTCCACCTTACTGTAATACTGCGCCAATAAATTACCGGAGTGAATTTGCATTGACGACAAGCCGCTTGTGCGTGAGAACATGGGATGTTATACATGCTCCAATTTCCACACGTACATGTTCTATCATTGATCCTTACCGCATATGTGCGCTGATGAATTCCCAATGTTATGACTTCTGCTATATGTTGCCGGACATCAAAACAGTATACGACGTGATCCAAGATTCTGCAGTCCAACTTTGAAACATTCTCGTTGCATAACATGACCAATCAGTTTCATTATTCGCCATTAGTGACGATGCTTCTTGAAAGCGATCACGAAAATAATGTACGAACCTGAAAGAAGAGTCATAACAACAAAATTAAAATAAAAAAACCAAAGTCGTGATTAGAGCTTACCTATGAAAAGTGAAATCGACGATTGTTCTTGCAGGTAGCATTCGAGCACCTTTTAATACCCCGTTGAGCCCTTCTGAAATATTAGTGACACCACATCGATAACCGCCGTCGTGTACGAGCGTCCATTGCTCGACGTTTACTTTTTCTAACCAAGGCTTCGCACGTTCATTAATTTCCGCAATCTGAGACATAATGCGATTGAATTTTTCCAATGTTGGCGCAGTACCGGCTCTATGACATAGATCCTTCAATTTGTTTATTCTTGAATTTGTTGAAGAAGTTTGATTTTACATGACGAAGACAGAAGCGATGCACTCCATTTGGTGGACGAAAGAATTCAGTGTCTCGTACTGCTCCCAGAAGACCTATACACACCATATACGCCACTAAAAGTAATTGATTTTACGAAAATGTTGAGTAAATTACATTACTTAAATGAAATACCTGAGTGACGATCCGAAATAAGGCAAACCGATTGATTCTCAAGAGCACATGTATTCAAATGGTTAAGGAATCAAGTCCATGAGTGTGTACTTTCTGCCGTGATAATGGCAACGCCAGGGAAAAGACGTTTTGGTTGGCGTCCAGCGACGTAGCAATCAATAATTTGTGTCAATATTTGGAGTATAAATGCGTACCATCGACACAAACAACTTTGCGACAATGTTTGAAGCCATCGATGCTCGGTTTAAAAGCCCAAAAAACATACCCGAATTGGAAGTGTCCACGTCTCCCTGTCTCCATGCAAACCCTACTTCGCAAATTTAAGACGTTGCACCGACCAAGCAAAAATCGGCGAATTCCATACGACTAACGATTGGCGAATTGAAGACTTTGCGAACCCGAGAATTTCGCGAACTCATACCACGAAACCAGACCACCCGCTTGGAGCTTTGCGAATTGGAACTTTGCGGGTTCAACGTGTCGCAAACTAGTTTTGCGAAGTAGGACTTTTGCGAATTGAGGAAGCACTTCGCGAATTCCTTCTTTTTCACGGGCCGAGCAACTTAGCGAACTCCACAAGTCGCGATTCCTACTTGGTGAATTCAAGCAATTCGCGGGTCCAATAATTTGGGAACTTAGGATAGCACGTTAGACTTCACAAACTATACTTAGCAATTAAAAGAATTCTAGAATCTTGAACTCGCGAAACAGACTTAATAAATTTAGGAACTTCACTGGTCATGTGAGAGTTTGCAAACCCGACTAGAATTACCAAAATACATTCTTAACTTAGAGATTTAGCATACCTAAGCAATTAATAGTATGCTGACGCCAATATTTTATGCCTAAGGTTTTGACTTAGGAAATTCACCGGGTCGGGTAGCAGTAAGCCTACGGACGCCAGGTAAGTAGAAATCCAACTACAGCACATAACTTGTGTTTTATATGTTTTGTGTGACTATGTGCCTACGTGATTTCATGATTTCGTGAATTAATCGTTACGCTTTCATGTGGTAAGCATAAATTGCATTCATTTGCATATGCATATTCACGTGCACGCACGAACTCATGGGGGAGGATCGTGGGACTGAGTATGTATAATGATATGTCGCTTGTACGCGACGAGGACTTGCCGATATGGGCAGGTGTGTCGACTCACAGTTGAGTCAGGGGCTGTCCACTATGCTACCAGGGCGGCGTTTAGCGTCGTCGTAATATTATGTAAGTAAATATATATGTGGACATCCTATGGATATGATTGGGCATGGCCCGTGGCGTCAGGTGCGACCTGGAGGGTGCGACCTGAGGGTATAAGCGACACAGGGTGGAACCCTGGTGTAGGCGATATCAGCGTGGGCTACCTACCAGCGTGAGCGACCACCGGACAGTCGAGGACGACTTGGTTCATATGGCGACCTGGGGGAACGATGTGCATCCTAGGGTTCGGCCATCCGGCGTGGACCGCTGTCGTATTGTCCCTGAGGGACGTGAGCTCTTTGTGGTGCATAGTGAGACTAGCCGAGGGCCCTGAGTTATACTAGTACGAGTACTAGGTGCATCGGCATGGAATGCCTTTGCGGTATATCAGATGCATCGGCCCGGATCGCCTTTGCGTAGTAGTTTATGCATTGACGCGGATTGCCTCTGCGGGAATGGGACACGTGCATACATGCACGATTTCTGCTTACTGAGCCTCGGTGGCTCATTCCTTATGTTATGTGTTGTAGGTACCAGTGACCACGGTACGTGATCGCATTTTGAAGGCAAGGCCGATCTTTTGAAGCTTCGCGCTGCTTTTGGGGGGGAAGTATATGTGTGGATGACGACCTGTGAGGCCGGGCGCATAGGAGACTTTTGCTGTGCCGACACACATTCGCCTTTGTCTTTAGGACATGTTTAGAACGAAAGCATTCGATATGTATTCTTTTGACTTGTACAAAAACAACGTTCCATTACATAAATGGAAAATGAAAAATTTTATACGTATTTTTGGCATACTTGAGCACTTGCAAATTGCTAAGCACATAGGAATATGCGAGAGTAGGTAGAATCAGGAGTCGGGTCCTGACAGGGTGGTATCAGAGCTTCGGTCACAGGTTTTGTAGACTATCCATACACACACACCCAAAAGAGCGGAAGCGGCCTTGCAAGTAAGTGTTGAGTTACGTGGATTTCTATGATGCATAATTTATTGGCCTAGAACGATCAGGATAGGGATAAAAGATGGTAAGAACGAGAGGTGAGTCGAGCGGTGGCGATGACCAAAACAGGGCGAACATGGCCCCTACTGACAACCGCGATGCAACCATTTTCCAACTTACGGAATTGGTTCGCCAGCAGTCGACGCAGATACAGCAGCTGATTCAGCAAAACGCCGCGAATGCTGGGAATACCCAGGCAGACAGGGCAGAAATAGTGGGGGAAAGGTTCAGAAGGCTGAACCCCCCGACCTTTGAAGACACGGCTGACCTGACGGCAGCTGAGGACTGGATAAGAACATTGGAGAGCATGTTCGTTTATAGCAGAGTCCCAGAGGCGAAAAAGGCTCTTTGCGCTGCGTTTCTGTTGAGAGGAAGCGCTGGACATTGGTGGGACACCGTTATGGTGATCGAGAATCCTGCCACAATGAGCTGGGACAGATTCAAGGAGCTGTTCCGGGGCAAGTACTTGACAGCCCCAGTGAGAGCCCAGCGTCTCAACGAGTTTATTAACCTCGGGCAGGGCTCCATGACGGTGACGGAATATATTTGGAAGTTCGAGCAGCTGTCTAGATTTGCAGCTCATATGGTGAGTACTGAGTCTTTGAATATTGAGCGGTTTCTAGAGGGGTTGAAACCGGAACTTTACAGAGATGTGAGTATTGCGGGAGTTCAGGGAGCTACTTACGCTCAGGTAGCGGAACGAGCAATGTGGCAGAACAGGCCGAGGCCCGAATCATGCGGGCGCAAGAGGCAAAGAGGAAGTTCTCCCAAATGCAAGGGGCACAATGGAGCGGAGGAGAAGAGAAGCATCTGTTCGTGCCCAAAGGCGGCAAGAAGAAATTCCAGAACAGGCCCCAGAATCCGAATCAGAATCAAGGGGCAGTGCCGATTCCGAATTGCCAGAAGTGCGGGAAGAGACACTTTGGAAACTGCAACACACCGGCCAACGCATGTTTTAGATGTGGGAAGCCGGGCCATTTCGTGAGGCAGTGCCCGAAAGGTGCTTCAGGGAGTCAAGCAGGAAGTCAAGTGAGACATCCAATGGTGCCAGCAAGGGTGTACACCATCATATCTGAAGAAGCAGAGAACAACCCCGCTGTGGTGACAGGTACCCTCCTTATCCACCAAATTCCCACGTGTATCTTAGTAGATTCCGGGACGACCCACTCATTTGCATCTGTGAAGTATGTGACGAAACTTGGGATAACGCCTGAACGAGCAGATTGTGAGTATAGCGTAGCTATGCCAAGCGGGGCACCAACTAGGACTAGTCAAATATTAAGAAATTGCCCAGTCTTAGTCAGCGATAAAGAATTGCCTATAGACTTGATAGTCATCCCGCTGAACGATTACGAGGTGATCCTCGGGATGGACTGGCTCTCAAAATACGGAGCGGTGATAGATAGGGCTGCGGAAAAATACGGAAATACTGAAATACCGTCCTTATCGTATCGAATCGTATCGAAAATATCGAAAATTTTGGTATACCGAAGTTTTTGGTAAGGTATGATACCGTACCGCGGTAATGGTATGAAAGTTTTTAAAATTAGGTATACCGATTATACCGAATACCGAAATACTAAAATTTTTAATATATATATACACACCTACATATATTATATTATTTCAAAAATATAAAATGAAAAATTAGGGATCTTCATAAACTTATTTAGCCCATAATTATTAACTTATACACAACTTTCTAAGATTAGGCCCACCATATTTTACTTATGTAACTCAAGTAACGTTTAATTTTTGCCTTTTTAATTTTTGTTTTTCAGGATTTTGAAAGCGAGAAGATGCAATGCAATTACTTGTTGTTAATCTTCACTAATTTTTTAAAATAGCCGCTTCGTTCTAATTAATCTGTATATAAAGTTGTATTTTCTGATTATGTAAAGTTTTTTGTCTTACTAAGGAGACTAGCTAAAATATGTAAATTATTTAAAAAAATCTTTTTATTTTGAAAATTTTGGTATTAATAATCTATCTTATTGGGGCCTAAGGAGTTTGAATTGATTAAAAATTCCAAAACAACGAATTAACGAGTTACGAGACATGCATGGTAAAAAACCCTCCGTGTGAATGGTATTGAAGGTATGGTACCGATACCATACCGAAATTTCGGTATGATACCGTATCGAAATTTAAGGTATACCGAAATTTTGGTATGATATTGGTATGATTTTTTTGGATACCGAAATTTCGGTACGGTATACGGTATCACAGTTTTGATACGGTATACCGTGCCGAACCACCCCTAGTGATAGACTGTAATCGTAAGGTGGTCACGTTCAGTATAGAAGGGGAAGAACCTTTCACCTTCGAGGGAACAGTGAAGGGGAGAAGCATACCGAGAATATCGGCATTAAAGGCGCAACGGTTGATCAAGGCTGGATGCGAAGGATACCTTGTGTTTGCACTAAAAGCGGAAGGAGACTCCTCCCCAAAGCTTGAAGACGTACCCGTAATTAAGGAGTTCCCAAACGTATTTCCGGATGACTTGCCGGGACTACCACCGGACAGAGAGATTGAGTTCACAATTGACCTGGTGCCGGGAGCAGCACCGGTATCCAAGACCCCGTATCGGTTAGCACCGAACGAACTAAAGGAGTTCAAGGAACAGAAAGACGAGCTTCTACAAAAAGGGTTTATCCAGACAAGTTTTTCTCCCTGGGGTGCGCCAGTCCTATTCGTACGGAAGAAAGACGGTTCGATGCGGTTATGCATAGATTATAGGGAGCTGAACAAGTTGACAGTCAAAAATAAGTATCCTCTGCCAAGAATAGATGAGCTTTTCGATCAACTACAGGGTGCCACAGTATTCTCTAAGATCGACTTGCGATCGGGATACCATCAGCTGAAGATTCGCAAGGACGATATTCCTAAGACGGCGTTTAGTACCAGATACGGGCACTTTAAATTTCTAGTCATGCCTTTCGGGCTGACTAACGCGCCGGCGGCCTTCATGGATCTAATGAACCGGGTGTTCAAATCGTACCTAGACCGGTTCGTGATAGTGTTCATAGACGATATCCTTATCTATTCAAGGACGAAGGATGAACACGAAGGGCACCTGAGGATAGTGCTTGAGACACTGCGGGAAAAGCAGTTGTATGCCAAATTCAAAAAGTGTGAATTCTGGCTGGACCAAGTAGCATTCTTGGGATACATTGTCTCTGGAGCGGGAATCTTAGTAGACCCAAGCAAAATTGAGGCAATTAATAACTGGACGCAGCCGACCAACGTGACAGAAGTACGGAGCTTTCTAGGCTTAGCGGGCTATTATAGGAAGTTCATAAAGGACTTTTCGAAGATCGTCTCTACGCTGACGAAGTTAACCAGAAAGAACACTCCTTTTCAATGGAGCGAGGAATGCGAACGGAGCTTCCAGGAACTGAAGAAGCGGCTTACTACAGCCCTAGTGCTAACAATGATTTCAGGAACAGGAGGATTTTCCGTTTATAGCGACGCTTCGAAGAATGGGCTCGGATGTATTAATACAAAACGGAAACGTAGTGGCCTATGCCTCACGGCAACTGAAGGAGTACGAGAAGAACTACCCTACACACGACCTAGAACTCGCGGCGGTGGTCTTTGCCCTCAAAATTTGGAGGCATTATCTGCACGGAGAAAGATGCGAAATCTACACTGACCACAAGAGTTTGAAGTACTTCTTCACCCAAAAGGAACTGAATATGAGACAGAGGCGATGGTTGGAGCTAGTGAAGGACTACGATTGTGTGATCAACTACCACCCAGGCAAGGCGAATGTGGTAGCTGACGCTTTAAGTCGAAAGACAGTGAGCACGGAACTGCAACGACTCGAAGTGGAGGTCGTGCAACTTGGTGAAGTCAAGACTAGACTCGCGGCTTTGACACTGCAACCTACATTGTTGGAACAGGTCAAAAAGGCACAGGAAATGACGAGCTTTATGTGAAAATCAAAGGAGTGCAGACAGAACAGTTGACGACAGACTTTGCGTTCCGAGACGACGGAAGTCTGTATTATAAGAACAGGTTATATGTACCAGATAGTGCGGAGCTTCGACGTGCCATAATGGCGGAAGCACATACCACACCTTACTTAGTACATCCTGGAGCTACAAACTGTACAGAGACTTACGGACGAACTACTGGTGGCCAGGAATGAAGAGAGACGTGGCCAAATTCGTAAGTCAGTGCCTTACTTGCCAACGAATTAAGGCGGAACACCAACGGCCGGCCGGAATGCTGCAGCCCTTACCAGTCCCGGAATGGAAATGGGACAATATAACGGTGGACTTTGTGAGCGGATTGCCGAAAAACGTGAAAGGGCACGACGCAATCTGGGCAATCGTAGACCGACTTACGAAATCTGCCCATTTTCTGTCGATAAGTACGATGTTTTCCATGGAGCGATACGCGGAACTGTACATCCAAGAGATAGTGAGACTCCACGGAATACCATTGTCGATAGTTTCAGACCGTGACTCAAGATTCCTATCCAAGTTCTGGACGAGTTTACAAAAGGCAATGGGGACAAAATTGTCGTTTAGCACGGCCTATCATCCGCAGACGGACGGCCAATCCGAGCGGACGATCCAGACACTGGAGGACATGCTACGAGCTTCTGTGCTCGATTTCAAAGGCAATTGGAGCAAATACCTTCAACTCGTGGATTTCATGTACAAGAATAGTTATCAAGCCACGATTGGAATGGCTCTTTATGAAGCCTTATACGGGCGTAAGTGCAGATCCCCGATACATTGGGATGAAGTCGGTGAAGGAGCGATGTTAGGTCCAGACATGGTACGAGAAATGATGGAAATCATTGCAATGATCCGAGAGAGGATGCGAATGGCGCAAAGCAGACAAAAGAGTTATGCGGATCGGAGACGCAAACCACTAGAATTTGAAGTTGATGACTGGGTTTTCGTGAAAATATCACCGATGAAGGGCATTAAGAGGTTCGGGAAGAAAGGGAAGTTAAACCCGAGATACATTGGTCCCTTCAAGATAGTAAAGAGAGTTGGTGAAGTAGCGTATCAATTGGAACTACCAGCATCGTTGTCGCAAGTACATGATGTGTTACATGTTTCGACTTTGCGAAAGTATATCGCTGACCCAAACCACGTGCTGATAAACGAATTGCTACAACAGCAGTTGAAGCCAGATTTGAGTTACGAGGAAGTACCGATAGAAATATTGATGTACGAAACGAAAAGGCTTAGGAATAAAGAGATTCCCCTAGTGAAAGTACTGTGGCGAAATCAGTCAATAGAGGAAGCGACTTGGGAACGTGAGGATGAGATGAGGGTCCGCTATCCTGAATTGTTCCAAACGGGCTGATTTCGGGGGCGAAATCCTCTTTAAGGGGGGGAGGACTGTAGCACCCGGGTCCTCGGAAATAGCAGGGCCAATAAATTTGCATAAAATGTGGAATGCAAATTACGTGCATTATGTGCATTAATGTTGTGACTATGTGATTAATTTAATTATGCTTAGGTGACTTCTAAATTTAATTAGGAATTTTCGAAGATGGGCCAAAGGGAATTGGGTTGTGAGTGAAGATTGGACCATGATTTTTAGAAGATGGACTAAGAAATAAAATTAGGCCCAAAATTGGCTAGGGACACTAATGGGCCAAGTTAAACGATGAGGCCCAAAACATTGAGAATAGCTAAGGGACAAACCTCCTAGAATTGGGGGATATTTCCGTCAAAACCCACCTTCCTTGCTAAACAATAATCTAAAACACATTTCAAGTCCACCAAACTCCGTAGCTAAGAAACTAACGTGGCTTGAGCAAGGAAGGAGGAGAGGCCGAGACACGCGAGCTTTGGACTAGGTATCACTCTCTAACCATGGTGCTTATATTTTGGTTCAAGAATAAGTATATTCTAGGGACCAAAGGCACGAAAATACCATTGCTAGGGCTTGAACGATTTTAACTCCCTAAGGTGTATTCTAACCTTGGTTGGGTAATTTTAATCCTATGATAACGTGTTTTAGGGGATTTTGGGGCACAAAAAATAAGTTAAGTTGGCCTTTTTAGCTACGCTTGAAATTTAGGGTTTTAGGAGTTCGAACGGCCTTCAACTTATTCTTGAGGAAAATAGCTTTTTGGTCCGTAACCACTGAGTTCTGCGAATTGGGAGATGTTTATGCGAAGTGAAGGAGCCGCAAAAAACATACTTTGCGAATTAAGGAAAGAGATTTGCGAACTCAACAAAGCTTCGCGGGTCCATAAAGCCGCAAACCCTATCACGAGTCCGGGGTTTTGCGAATCCATTTGGCGAACCCGTTGAAGTTTGGTGGATTGAAGGTTTGCGGGTTGTGTTCTGCGAACGCATACAAGCCGCGAAGTTAGAGTTTGGCGAATCCATGCTTTTTGCGGGTCCACATATCACGAACCTTAGCTCTGCGAAGTGGTAGTTCGCGAATTGAAGATGGCGAATGGGAGTTCTGCGGGCTCCGAGATTTGCGAATCCCATGCAATAATATTTCGCGAACTATGCATGTTGGCGAACTCGAGTATTTTGCGGGCTCCATTTGGCGAATCCATGCAATCGACAAACTCCATTTCACGAACCCAAGGGGGGCATGAAGATTTGCGAACCATCAATTTGGCGAACCGGGGTACTTTGCGAATCGAGAGACAAGGAGAAATTGCGGACCATGTTTTGCGAATCGAAGGCGTTGCGGGGTGAGGTTTGCGAACCCATGCAAACCCTACTTCGCAAATTTAAGACGTTGCACCGACCAAGCAAAAATCGGCGAATTCCATACGACTAACGATTGGCGAATTGAAGACTTTGCGAACCCGAGAATTTCGCGAACTCATACCATGAAACCAGACCACCCGCTTGGAGCTTTGCGAATTGGAACTTCGCGGGTTCAACGTGTTGCAAACCTAGTTTTGCGAAGTAGGACTTTTGCGAATTGAGGAAGCACTTCGCGAATTCATTCTTTTTCACGGGCCGAGCAACTTAGCGAACTCCACAAGTCGCGATTCCTACTTGGCGAATTCAAGCAATTCGCGGGTCCAATAATTTGGGAACTTAGGATAGCACGTTAGACTTCACAAACTATGCTTAGCAATTAAAAGAATTCTAGAATCTTGAACTCGCGAAACAGACTTAATAAATTTAGGAACTTCACTGGTCATGTGAGAGTTTGCAAACCCGACTAGAATTACCAAAATACGTTCCTAACTTTGAGATTTAGCATATCTAAGCAATTAATTAAAATAGTATGTTGACGCCAATATTTTATGCCTATGGTTTGGACTTAGAAATTCACCGGGTCGGGTAGCAGTAAGCCTACGGACGCCAGGTAAGTAGAAATCCAACTACAGCACATAACTTGTGTTTTATCTGTTTGTGTGACTATGTGCCTACGTGATTTCATGATTTCGTGAATTAATCGTTACGCTTTCATGTGGTAAGCATAAATTGCATTCATTTGCATATGCATATTCACGTGCACGCACGAACTCATGGGGGAGGGTCGTGGGACTGAGTATGCATGATGATATGTCGCTTGTACGCGACGAGGACTTGCCGATATGCGCAGGTGTGTCTCGCAG
The DNA here is from genome assembly GCA_027422505.1 of Craterostigma plantagineum. Lineage (NCBI taxonomy): Eukaryota > Viridiplantae > Streptophyta > Magnoliopsida > Lamiales > Linderniaceae > Craterostigma > Craterostigma plantagineum. The sequence continues at coordinate 13,441,492 of JAPQWV010000005.1, read as the reverse complement.
TTGAGTCAGGGGCTGTCCACTATGCTACCAGGGCGGCGTTTAGCGTCGTCGTAATATTATGTAAGTAAATATATATGTGGACATCCTATGGATATGATTGGGCATGGCCCGTGGCGGTAAGGTGCGACCTAGAGGGTGCGACCTGAGGGTATAAGCGACACAGGGTGGAACCCTGGTGTAGGCGACCTCAGCATGGGCTACCAGCGTGAGCGACCGCCGGACAGTCGGGGACGACCGGGTTCATATGGCGACCTAGGGGAACGATGTGCATCCTAGGGTTCGGCCATCCGGCGTGGACCGCTGTCATATTGTCCCTGAGGGACGTGAGCTCTTTGTGGTGCATAGTGAGACTAGCCGAGGGCCCTGAGTTATACTAGTACGAGTACTAGGTGCATCGGCATGGAATGCCTTTGCCGTATATCAGATGCATCGGCGCGGATCGCCTTTGCGTAGTAGTTTATGCATTGGCGCGGATTGCCTCTGCGGGAATGGGACACGTGCATACATGCATGATTTCTGCTTACTGAGCCTCGGTGGCTCATTCCTTATGTTATGTGTTGTAGGTACCAGTGATCACGGTACGTGATCGCGTTTTGAAGGCAAGGCCGATCTTTTGAAGCTTCGCGCTGCTTTTGGGGGGGAAGTGTGTGTGTGGATGACGACCTGTGAGGCCGGGCGCATAGGAGACTTTTGCTGTGCCGACACACCTTCGCCTTTGTATTTAGGACATGTTTAGAACGAAAGCATTCGATATGTATTCTTTTGACTTGTACAAAGACAACGTTCCATTACATAAATGGAAAATGAAAAAATTTTATACGTATTTTTGGCATACTTGAGCACTTGCAAATTGCTAGGCACATAGGAATACGCGAGAATAGGTAGAATCAGGAGTCGGGTCCTGACACATCCCTTTTCGTACGATTTTTGTAGATCTGTGATTCTTATAACACCCAAACGCCTTGAAATCTCCGAAATCTTCGACGTCATTGAGCGAAAGAAGGTAAAATCGAGCTCAATTTCTCATGGGTTCTCGTAACCAAGGAAAATTTTGATGTTATGTTGGAATAATGCTTCAAACTCAATTCGAAAATTTTGGTACAAACACGAGTGAAATCTTGACGTTTGTGCTCGAATAATATGGATCCACACCAATTCGGATGTGGGTCTTAGTAATCGACACGAAATTACAACGAATCTTGCCGCGACCTAAGATCCAAACTTTTTCAATTTCAGTAACAAATCACTTTACCTGGGTACCACTTTCTGCTCGTACGAAAACACTAACATAAAAAACAATACCATATTCTTAACATTGATGAATAAATGTTGCCTCAGTAATAACAATTAATTCCTTGAAAAGAAAGTAATAACAAATAATTAGAAATCACAAGATAAAAAGTTCCAGTAATACATCACGTCATCGTGGTACCACTTGCGTCTGTTTTGGAAACAACATCCTCAAAAATAATAACAGATGACTAGCATTGAGGAACAAATGTTACATTATGTAAAACAAAAAATGAGAAAACAAAAACGGTTTATTTCCTATAATAACTACATGCAACTAGTATGGACTAGGGTGTCAAGAGGAAGATCAAAAATTCGTACGACACCCAAAACGCCCTGAAATCTCATATATCTTCGAGGTTATTGAGCGAAAAAGGTAAAATCGAGCTCAATTTCTCATGGGTCCTCGTAACAAACGAAAATTTTCGATGTTATGTTGGAATAATGCTTCAAACTCAATTCGAAAATTTTGGTACAAACACGAGTGAAATCTTGACGTTTGTGCTCGAATAATGTGGATTCACACCAATTCGGATGTAGGTCTTAGTAATCGACACGAAATTACAACGAATCTTGCTGCGACCTAAGATCAAACATTTTCAATTCAGTAACAAATCACCTGATCTGGGTACCACTTTATGCTCGTATGGAAACACTACCATCAAAAACTATACCAGATTCTTAACATTGACGAATAAATGTTGCCTCACTAATAACAAATCAGTTCAGTTAACACGTCACTTTATCTAGGTACCACTTTTTACTATTTTGGAAACCCTTCCCTATAAACAATAACAGATTCCTAATATTGGGTAATAAAAGTTGCCTCATTAATAACATATAACGAGAAAACAATAACGATTTGTTTCGTATAATAACTACATGCAACTAGTACAAAATAGGGCGTCAAGAGGAAGATCAATAATTCGTACGACACCCAAAACTCTCTGAAATCACACAAATCTTCAACGTTAGTAATCGAAAAAGGTAAAACCGATCTCAATTCTCATGGGTCCTCATAAACAAGGACAATTTTCGATGTTAGGTTGGAATAATGCTTCAAACACAATTCAAACATTTTGGTAAAAAACGAGTGAAATCTCGACTTTTATGCTCGAATAATGAGTATTCACACCAATTCGGGTGTGGGTCTTAGTAATCGACATGAAATAACAACGAATTTTGCTGCGAACTAAGATCGAAACGTTTCAGTAACACATCACTTTATCTGGGTACCATTTTCTGCAAGTTACTGAACTCTAATTTCAAATATTGTAACAGATTACTAATAAATGGTAACAACTCTTGCCACATGTATAACACATAATAAAAAAACAATAACAGTTTGTTTCCTATAATAACTACATGCAACTGGTACGGACTAAGGTGTCAAGAGAAATATAAAAATTCGTATGCTACCCAAAACTCCCCGAAATTGAAGAAATCTTCAACGTTAGTAATCGACAAAGGTGAAACCGATCTCAATTTTTCATGGGTCCTCATAAACAAGGAAAAGTTTTGATGTTATGTTGGAATAATGCTTCAAACCCAATTCAAAAATTTGGTAAAAAAAACTAGTGAAATCTCGACTTTTATACTCGAATAATGCGGATTCACACCAATTCGGGTGTGGGTCTTAGTAATCGATAATCGATTCTAGTCATGGAATAACGACGAATTTTGATGCGACCTAAGATCGAAACATTTTCAATTTCTGTAACAGATCGTTCTACTTTATTGGCGACCTAAGATCGAATGTTGAGGTTATTAGTTTGTGTAACACCCGTAAAATTTAAATACGGGATTAGGACGTAATTAATTTTGTACAAGCTCGAAATTAATGAATTTGATGTTCGAGGGGATCGGGAGTCGAGCAAGAAATTCGGTTCAAATAATATCCGATCTAAATAATTTGGACCCAATTTAATAGAATTCAATAAATAACACTTCCCAAATTATTTTAGAACCCAAGTTGAAATGGTTAAGTAATATAAGAAGGGCCCAATTGATTAAATGAGTGGGAAACACTTCAAGCCCAATCTTGGGCCCAAAAGAGGGAAAACAAGATATTTTTCCTCATTTTAAGGTTAGAAAACGTATGGGCTCCTTTACCCTATTACGAGCCTTAAGTAAAGAAAAATAAATCATTATAAAACACACAAAGGAAAATAAAAAGCGAGGAAGAAGAAGACGTGAAAACGAAGAAAGAAGGAGCAAAAAAAAAGGAACTCTTGGCAAAGATCGTAACACCCAAATCGTTCAATCAAAGCTTAAGGAAGTGACGTACGTGTATTTCTCACCTACAACACATGAGATAAGTTCAAGGATTTCGAAATTGGGTGTTTGCCCATCCAAATTCGAAAATGATGAACTTAGGTCTTTATGATTTTAATGTTTGATATTTGCTTGATGTAATGGGCTACGTTTCGAACTCAACATCCGGGTTTTTGGGTAAATATACATGTTTTGCATGCACTATATGCTTAGGAGATGGATTCGGGTATATGAGCAAAAAACGAGTAGAAGATGACTTAGTTTCGGGCGATTTACCAACAGTTCATGTGCAAGTATGTTTATCAAATCGGGCGATTTAGGATCTAGAATTTTAGAAGCTTATTTTTGTTTACTAGAATCGGACGATTTGATAAGAATTTTAGCAAGTTCGGCCGATTGATGAAATCGCCGAGTGTATTCAAATCGGGCGAATCCCGCTTTTCGTTCCAAATCGGGCGAAAGCCAATTATCCCAAATCGGGCGACTCTTGGGACGGCGAAACGTTACGTGGCATGTGCACAAATCAGGTGATTCCAATCGAAATCCAAAATTGAGCGATTCAAATCATGCCAAGTTCCGAGCGACGCACGAAATCGCCGATATTCTAACAAATCGGGCGAATGCTCTTTCCTAGAACAAGCCAATCGGGCGATTCTAGCCAAAATTAATATCGGGCGAATGCCCCCTTCCTAAAACTAAACCAATCGGGCCATTCTAGCCGAAATCGGGCAATACTAGCCAAATCCGATATCGGGCGAAAGTAACATTCGCCGAATTTATATCCTGAATCGGGCGAATCCCTTTTCAAAAACCAAATCGGACGAACTCCCTTTTTCTTGATCGAATTTGGCGCGTTGACTTAGATTAAGAATTAGTTGGGCCTTAATTCGAGTTTGGGCCCATTTCTACACTTAAGTCTATTTTGAGCAATAGGAGTTAGAAAACTTTCGAAACTTTAAGTGATATAATTTGTATTTTTTTATGTGATTATTATTATTGCTGCGAGAACTGAAATATGTGATTTTAGTCTTGAGAAATGGCATGACATACGAATTATTATTTTACGTGATTTACAACATGTGCATAGCATATCACGTCATATCAAGACATTTTGGGAGATGATGACCACATTAGTGATGGCACCCTACGGGGTTGTTTTGAGCGGGGTAGAACAAGATGATTGTGAGGATGAGGTTAGACTCGCAGGGTACCCGGTGGGAGACAGACGTGATCGATCTGTCTACTCGGGTGTGAGCAGCCCGAGGTGCAAACCACCTGTTATTAGCTCAGGAGCGGGAGACAGACGTGAACGATCTGTCTACTCGGGTGTGAGCAACCCGAGGTGCAAACCGCGGGATATATTTTGGTCGGGGACGGCAGACAGGCGTGAACGACCTGTCTACTCGAGGAGAGCGTGGTAGCGCAACTCGAGGTGCAAAACCGTCGGTGAGACTTGGGAGTAGCTATCCAGTAGTCTTTTGCGCGCGCGGGGTGCCGAGTCTAACCTAGGGCCCTGATATTGAGATAGAGTAGAATGTGGAAACGAGCGTCAATTGCATTATATCGTGCGGTGAGGTGTCGGGATTGGGATTGAGCGCACATTGCATTTGCATGAATGCATCTACTGAGCGTATCGCTCAGGCCTTTATGTGTTGTAGGTACTGATGAGTCCGACGTCGGGGAACGTCAGGACTAGGTTAGCGGCTGGTGGCGGTGACTCCATGGGCTTTCAAGGGTGATAGCGGTACATGGATGCGACCTGTGGAGCGGCTTTAGTTGCTTTGATTTTTGGGGCTTCGGCCTATGTAATGAACGTTTTTTTTGTAAAACAATATTTAAGAAATTTATAACATTTTAGTTTAAAAAGTTTTTATAAAATGGGCTTTTCGTGGCTTCCGTTGCGGAAATCCGTCAACTACCTCGATTAAAAAAGTAGGGTCGTTACAGGTGGTATCAGAGCTTCGGCTCTAGATTCTGAAGACTGTCCATGTACCGCCGCTCAAAAGCCAGGAGAACCAGCCTAGCCTGTAAGTTCTAACACTTGATAAGAAATGAGTAGTGACTAATACTAGCCTATTGTATTATCTAGAGAAAAATGCCGAGACCGCGTAGAGAGTTTGTAGGCGAACCTAGTCGCAGGGCGGGGTCAGAATCCCCACCGAATGATGATCGTTCCACCAATTCGCAATTGACCGACCCCATCCGACGACAGTCGGAACAAATTAACGAGCTCATTCACCGTCAGAGCTCGACTGAACGTCATGCATTCCCGGGAGCAGAGCATGTGGGAGCTGCCGGGGAAAGGTTCCGAAGGTTAAATCCACCAACTTTCAAGGAGGCTGCCGACCCTATAGTAGCGTAGGATTGGCTTAGAACGGTGGAGAATATGTTCCGCGTGAGCCACTTGCCCGATGTCGAGAAAGTTACATGCGGCGCGTTTAGCTACGTGGAAACGCGGGCTACTGGTGGGACACCGTACAGGTGCTCGAAGATCCCGCTACAATGACCTGGGAAAGGTTCAAGATACTATTCCGGGGGAAATACTTTACAGCTCCGGATCGGGCACAGAAGATGAACGAATTTATCAACCTCAAGCAAGGAGGGATGTCGGATGACACAGAGGGGAAGACCTATGCTCGTATTGCTGAGCGAGCAATCTTGGCCGAGCAGGCAGATGCCAGGATTACGAAGGCGCAGGAGGCGAAGAGGAGAGCCGAGGGACAGCAAGGAGGAGGAATTCAGAAACGCCAATTCTTTGGCAAAAGCCCAAATAACCGAGGGAACCAACCGGGTCAGCAGAATTGGTGGCCAAGGTCAAATCAAGGGCCGGGATATATTCCAAACCGACCCCCAAACGCCACGCCCCAATGTCAGCAATGCTGGCACTCCCACCACGAAGCATGCTTGGGAATGAGAGAACCCCTACCTACAATGTTTCCGCTGTGGAAAGATGGGGCATTATGCCAGAACTTGCCAGGAGAGTGTGCCCCAAGCTCCGAACCAACCACTCCTCCGACCTCCACCGGTGCCAGCGCGGGTCTTCACCCTGACTAACGAGCAGGCGGAAGCAAACCCGGCTGCGGTTACGGGTACGTTGAAGATTTCTCACGTGCCCACTTCAATTCTGATCGACTCCGGTGCCACATATTCCTTTTTGTCGGCCAACTACGTGACTAGGGCGGGAATCCATCCCACCCAGTCTCGATGTAATTTTGTAGTATCTCTACCTCACGGATATCCAACTAGGACCAACTTGATAGTAGAAAACTGCTCGGTGAACATAGAGGGTAGAGATCTAAACGCTGATTTAATCGTAGTCCCGATGAATGATTATGACATCATTTTCGGGATGGATTGGCTCTCGAAGTTCGGGGCCCTGATCGATTGTTCTAGGAAAATTGTGAAGTTCCAATTACCCGAGGGGGACGAGTTTGTATTTTCTGGAAAAGCGAGCAGAAATAAAGCCGCTCAGATATCAGCCCTTAAGGCTCAGCGACTCCTAAATACGTGATGCGAGTCTTTCCTAGTATTCGCGGTAAAAGCTGAGAAATCATCTCTACCAAAACTCGAAGAAGTCCCAATAGTCAACGAGTACCCCGAAGTGTTCCCTGACGATATTTCGGGTTTACCGCCCGATCGAGAAGTCGAGTTTACGATCGATCTAGTGCTTGGGGCGGCCCCAATATCTAAAGCCCCGTATCGGTAAGCGCCAAATGAATTACGGGAGCTAAAAGAGCAGTTAGAGGAACTGCTCGAGAAGGAATTCATTCAACCAAGCTTCTCACCTTGGGGAGCGCCTGTTTGTAAGAAAGAAGGACGGGTCATGAGACTGTGCATCGATTCTCGTGAACTAAATAAGATCACGATTAAGAATAAGTATCCGTTGCCCAGGACCGATGACCTATTTGATCAACTGCAAGGGGCGACGGTATTCTCGAAGATCGACTTGCGCTCTGGATATCACCAACTGAAAATCCGTAAGGAGGACATTCCGAAGACAGCGTTTAGTACAAGGTACGGCCATTACGAATTCTTGGTCATGCCTTTCGGGCTGACGAATGTGCCGGCTGCCTTCATGGATTTGATGAATAGAGTTTTAAAGAGATTCTTAGACCAGTTCGTCATCGTCTTTATAGACGACATTCTCATTTACTCTAAGACGAAAGAGGAACACGAAGAGCATTTGAGAACGGTCTTAGGGATTTTACGGGAGAAATAATTGTTCGCGAAATTCAAGAAGTGCGAATTTTGGCTGGAACAAGTGGCATTTCTGGGTCACATCATTTCGGGGGACGAGATTTCGGTGGACCCCAGCAAGATCGAGGCGGTAGAGAGTTGGCCACGACCGACCACTCCCACGGAAGTGCGGAGCTTTCTCGGGCTTGCTGGATATTAGTCAAAGATTTTTCCAGCATTGCCTCAACACTCACCAACCTGACGAAGAAGAACGTTCCGTTCAAGTGGGCTGAATCATGTGAGCAACGCTTTCAGGAGCTGAAGAAAAGACTGACGACTGCCCCGGTGTTAACCATACCAAGCGGAAACGGAGGGTTCTCAATCTATAGTGATGCCTCGAAGAATGGCTTGGGATGTGTACTCATGTAGAATGGGAAGGTTACTGCGTATGCCTCCTGACAGTTGAAGGAATACGAGAAGAACTATCCTACGCACGATCTGGAACTTGCTGCCGTAGTGTTCGCTCTCAAAATATGGCGTCACTACCTCTACGGAGAGAGGAGATCTACACTGATCACAAGAGTCTAAAGTATTTCTTCACCCAGAAGGAACTGAATATGAGGCAACGGCGATGGCTTGAACTAGTAAAGGACTACGACTGCGTAATCAACTATCACCCGGGTAAAGCCAATGTAGTCGCAGACGCGTTGAGTCGTAACGCCGTGAATGTATGTGCCAGCTCAGAGTGGAGGTACTCAACTGCGGGGATATTTTCGAAAATTCATCAAAGACGTTTCCAGCATTGCCTTAACACTCACCAACCTGACGAAGAAGAACGTTCCATTCAAGTGGGCTGAATCATGTGAGCAACGCTTTCAGGAGCTGAAGAAAAGACTGATGACTGCCCCGGTGTTAACCATACCAAGCGGAAACGGAGGGTTCTCAATCTATAGTGATGCCTCGAAGAATGGCTTGGGATGTGTACTCATGTAGAATGGGAAGGTTATTGCGTATGCCTCCCGACAGTTGAAGGAATACGAGAAGAACTATCCTACGCACGATCTGGAACTTGCTGTCGTAGTGTTCGCTATCAAAATATGGCGTCACTACCTCTACGGAGAGAGGAGATCTACACTGATCACAAGATTCTAAAGTATTTCTTCACCTAGAAGGAACTGAATATGAGGCAACGGCGATGGCTTGAACTTGTAAAGGACTACGACTATGTAATCAACTACCACCCGGGTAAAGCCGACATCGTCACAGACGCGTGCTGATTCGTAAGGCCGTGAATATGGAATTGTGCCAGCTCGGAGTGGAAGTACTCAATTGCGGGGAAGTCGAAGCGAAAATGGCCGCGTTAACCCTCAAACCAACGCTACTAGATCAGATAGCAGAAGTTCAAAGGACGGACGAACTATATCTGAAGATTCGAGGAGAACAGAATGAAGATGTTCCGTCATATTTCAAAATCCGAGGGGTGGAAGTTTGACGTATAGAGATCGACTTTATGTGCCCAATAACAAGGAATTACGTCGAATCGTGATGACAGAAGCACATGCTACCACCTACTCAGTGCATCCTGGTGCAACGAAGATGTATCGGGACTTACGAAATAATTATTGGTGGCCGGGAATGAAGAGTGATATCGCTGAGTTCGTGAACCGATGTCTGACCTGCCAGCAGATAAATGCAGAACATCAACGACCGGCGGGAATGTTGCAGCATTGGCGACCCCCGAATGGAAATGGGACCACATCACAATGGACTTTGTAGTCGGTCTTCGAAAAACCGTAAGGGGACACGACGCTATTTGGGTGATCGTAGATCGGCTGACTAAGTTTGCGCATTTCCTACCATCAACATGACATTCACCATGGAAAAGTATGCTGAACTCTATATCCAAGAGATAGTTCGACTCCATGGGATCCCGATTTCGATCGTTTCAGATCGGGATTCGAGGTTCTTGTCCAACTTCTGGATGGGCTTGCAGAAAGCCATGGGAACGAAACTGTCTTTCAGCACGGCCTACCACCCCCAAACTGACGGACAATCAAAAAGAATGATCCAGACATTCAAAGACATGATGCGGGCGTGTGTGTTGGATTTAAAGGAAATTGGAGCAAATACCTCCCATTGATCGAGTTCGTTTACAACAATAGCTACCAAGCTACTATCGGGATGGCACCCTATGAAGCGTTGTATGGACAAAAATGTCGATCCCCGGTCCATTAGGACGACATAGGTGAAAGAACGTTGTTAGGCCCTGAGATGATTCGAGAAATGACGGAAGCGGTTGCGAAAATTTGGGAGAGAATGGAAACGGCCCAAAGCCGTCAGAAGAGCTATGCTAATAAAAGACGAAGACCGCTAGAATTTGCGGAAGACGATTGGGTGTTTCTGAAGACATCACCCATGAAGGGCGTAAAGAGATTCGTACGAAAAAGAAAGTTAAGTCCACGATATATAGGACCTTTCAAGATCCTGAAAATAGTCGGTGAAGTTGCGTACCAGCTCGAACTGCTTGGATCCTTAGAACAAGTCCACGACGTCTTCCACGTGTCAACACTTCGGAAATACGTTGCGGACCCGAATCATGTGCTAAGAAGTGAAGGGCTTCACCAATGAATGAAACCAGATCTACAAAGAGCAACCAGTGGAAATATTGATGAGGGAAGTAAAGCGACTTCGGAATAAAGATATTCTGCTAGTCAAAGTGCTGTGGCGAAACCAATCGGTCGAAGAAGCTACATGGGAACGAGAGGATGACATGATGAATCGTTACCCCGAGTTGTTCCCGATGGCCTATATTTCGGGGAGGAAATTTCTATAAGAGGGGAGGATGTAACACCCGTAAAATTTAAATACGGGATTAGGACGTAATTAATTTTGTACAAGCTCGAAATTAATGAATTTGATGTTCGTGGGGATCGGGAGTTGAGCAAGAAATTCGGTTCAAATAATATCTGATCTAAATAATTTGGACCCAGTTTAGTAGAATTCAATAAATAACACTTCCCAAATTATTTTAGAACCCAAGTTGAAATGGTTATGTAATTTAAGAAGAGCCCAATTGATTAAATGAGTGGGAAACAATTCAAGCCCAAACTTGGGCCCAAAAGAGGGAAAACAAGATATTTTTCCTCGTTTTAAGGTTAGAAAATGTATGGGCTCCCTTACCCTATTACTAGCCTTAAGTAAAGAAAAATAAATAATTATAAAACACACAAAGGAAAAATAAAAAGAGAGGAAGAAGAAGACGTGAAAACGAAGAAAGAAGGAGCAAAAAAAAAAAGACAGGAATTCTTGGCAAAGATCATCACACCCAAATCGTTCAATCAAAGCTTAAGGAAGTGAGGTAGGTGTATTCCTCTCCTACAACACATGAGATAAGTTCAAGGATTTCGAAATTGGGTGTTTGCCCATCCAAATTCGAAAATGATGAACTTAGGTCTATATGATTTTAATGTTTGATATTTGCTTGATGTAATGGGCTAAGTTTCGAACTCAACATCTGGGTTTTTGGGTAAATATACATGTTTTGCATGGTCTATATGCTTAGGAGATGGATTCGGGTATATGAACCAAAAATGAGTAGATGACTTAGTTTCGGGCGATTTACCAACAGTTCATGTGCAAGTATATTTATCAAATCGGGCGATTTAGGATCTATTGAATTTTAGAAGCTTATATATTTTTTACTAGAATCGGATGATTTGATAAGAATTTTAGCAAGTTCGGCCGATTGATGAAATCGCCGAGTGTATTCAAATCGGGCGAATCCCGTTTTTCGTTCCAAATCGGGCGAAAGCCAATTATCCCAAATCGGGCGATTCTTGGGACGGCGAAACGTTACGTGGCATGTGCACAAATCGGGTGATTCCAATCGAAATCCAAAATCGAGCGATTCAAATCATGCCAAGTTCCGAGCGACGCATGAAATCGCTGATATTCTAACAAATCGGGCGAATGCTCTTTCCTAGAACAAGCCAATCGGGCGATTCTAGCCAAAATTAATATCGGGCGAATGCCCCCTTCCTAAAACTAAACCAATCGGGCCATTCTAGCCGAAATCGGGCAATACTAGCCAAATCCGATATCGGGCGAAAGTAACATTCGCCGAATTTATATCCTGAATCGGGCGAATCCCTTTTCAAAAACCAAATCGGACGAACTCCCTTTTTCTTGATCGAATTTGGCGCGTTGACTTAGGTTAAGAATTAGTTGGGCCTTAATTCGAGTTTGGGCCCATTTCTACACTTAAGTCTATTTTGAGCAATAGGAGTTAGAAAACTTTCGAAACTTTAAGTGATATGATTTGTATTTTTTTATGTGATTATTATTATTGCTGCGAGAACTGAAATATGTGATTTTAGTCTTGAGAAATGGCATGACGTACGAATTATTATTTTACGTGATTTACAACATGTGCATAGCATATCACGTCGTATCATGACATTTTGGGAGATGATGACCACATTAGTGATGGCACCCTACGGGGTTGTTTGAGCGGGGTAGAACGAGATGATTGTGAGGATGAGGTTAGACTCGCAAGGTACCCGGTGGGAGACAGACGTGATCGATCTGTCTACTCGGGTGTGAGCAGCCCGAGGTGCAAACCACCTGTTATTAGCTCAGGAGCGGGAGACAGACGTGAACGATCTGTCTACTCGGGTGTGAGCAACCCGAGGTGCAAACCGCGGGATATATTTTGGTCGGGGACGGCAGACAGGCGTGAACGACCTGTCTACTCGGGGAGAGCGTGGTAGCGCAACCCGAGGTGCAAAACCGTCGGTGAGACTTGGGAGTAGCTATCCAGTAGTCTTTTGCGCGCGCGGGGTGCCGAGTCTAACCTAGGCACGTTTCGAAAACGAGCGTGCGGGGGAGTAGCTATCCGGTGGGAACGAGCGTGCATTGCATTATATCATGCGGTGAGGTGTCGGGATTGGGATCGAGCGCACATTGGATTTGCATGAATGCATCTACCGAGCATATCGCTCAGGCCTTTATGTGTTGTAGGTACTGATGAGTCCGACGTCGGGGAACGTCAGGACTAGGTTAGCGGCTGGTGGCGGTGCTCTACGGCCTTTTGAGGGCGAGAGCGGTACATGGATGCGACCGTGGAACGGCTTTAGTTGCTTTGATTTTTGGGGCTTCGGCCTATGTAAAGAACGTTTTTCTTTTTTTGTAAAACAATATTTTATGAAATGTATAATATTTTAGTTTAAAAATCTTTTATAAAATGGGCTTTCCGTGGCTTCCGTTGCGGAAATCCGTCAACTACCTCGATTAGAAAAGTAGGGTCGTTACAGTTTGGTAATGGAATAACGAAGAATTTTGATGGGAAATATTGGAACGTCTGTCAATTAAAAAGCTAGTTGGTAACACTTCATTTATTCTGAGTAACAATTCATGCACTCTGGGTAATACATCACTAAGAACATTCTAGAAGGTTCTAGATTGTCAGGGATATTAATAGTACAATAACTTAATATTACCACATTGCCTGTAAATAGTACCACATGTCTGATAAAAAATAACAATATAGACAAAGGTTATAACACATTTGTAGCTACAAGAACCACAAAATAGCTAATAAATACCACATTACTATTTCGATTAATTTCATTCATAAATTCATTTCGTTGGGATGTATAAGATTGACATTCATGGAAATAGATGATATGATGAAGCTAAATCACAAAATTTCATTAAAAGTCACGTTTTGCGAATGTTGATATCAATATGTGGAAGTTGAGATCAAAAGTCATGTAAACACATAGCTCTTCTTTAACAAAATATACTAGTATCTCTTTTGATGAGACATAACGTTATGAATTCCATCACAAACGTATTCAAAGTTCAACATTAAAGCACGAACAACATTTAACAAACCATAAACTCAACATTCGAGACCCAAACCCTAAACAATCGAAAAATGGATTTGTGAGCGAAATAAATGAAATTTGTAATGTGGTATGAAAAACCTATTATGTAGTATCAATATCAACAATAGTGTTAAAAATTGGATTTGTACTGTTCTTTTATATCGGACATTCGGTATTATTGGCAAGTAATGTGGTAATATTCCTTGACAATATAGAACATTCCGGAATATTCTTAATGAAATGTTTTCTTTATATATACATGTGTTATTTTTATTTGCAGAATGTGTTACTCACCTTAAAAACGTTTCAATTTCAAGAAAAAAAAAGCCAAATTCGCATTCTCTTCCAAACGCGAACATTGAAGTTAGTAGTCCAATGTTGATATCACTAGTATTGTAATCAAGATCACCTCCATTGGAATGTATATCATACACCCTATCCTTATGTTGTTAATCAAGGTTCATGGTACGTTTCACATTAAGACGTTATTATATCAACATATCCTCCGAGAAATACCTAGGAGCCATTGACGTTAAAACCCTAAACAACCCGTAAGTTTAAAACATAATTTGAAATGAGTGATTTGGTACCGAATAAGCCATTTTTATACCACTTAACTAGAGGGATGTACCACATTATTTGACGAGCTCCCTTGTCGCCAAATATTGCAATTCCTGCCTAAATTACTGAGATCCCACCTAAATTACTGAAATCTCGCCTAAATTGGATAACACAAGTTACACAGAGAATAACAATTAATAACTTAGTGGTACCACTTTCTTATTTCGGAAAACTAGGCAAAAATCTAGCGATTGTATTTAAATTTTGGCAACCTTGAGCGACGAACAATAGAGCCAACACGGTGTCTCGGTGATTTGATCAGGATATGGGTATCTCGAATTTGTATGAAGTATCTTTAATTTTGACCGAATTGGGATTCGATTTCATCGATTTTTATTATTTGCGCCAAAATAATTCCGAAAATATACCCGTAAAATCAAACATTTCGAGACCTCAATAACATAATAAATCATATAGGACTCACCCAACTTGGTTTGGTGAAGGATGCGTGTTCGTGCAGATGGAAATAATATTGACGCTAATTGTTTCGATCGAGTTTCCATTGTTATAATGATAACAGATAATAGAAACTTGGTACCAAATACAGCTTACAGCTACCTTTAAATCAAAAGGTACCAAATGAGAGTTTTTCAATACTTATTAACTGTTTTACTAGGACAGATGCTTGACCGTCCATACCACGTTTCCGGAACAGTGGTTTAGGCAACAATCCGACGATTGTATTTAAATTTCGGCAAACCTTGAGCGACGAACAATAGAGCCAATACGGTGTTTCAGCTATTTGTTCAGAATATTGGTCTCTCGAATTTGTACAAAATATCTTCAATTTCGACCGAATCGGGATTTGATTTCGCCGTGGTTTTATTATTTGCGTCAAAAGAATTTGAAAAATTTACCCGTATAATCGAACATTCGAGACCTGAATAACATGATAAACCGTATAGGACACACTCAACTTGGTTTTTTGTGCAGGATATGTGTTCATGCAGATGGAAATAATATATCCGACGATTGTTTCGATCGAATCTCCACTGTTGTAACGGTACCAGATAATTGGAATTCGGTACCATCCAGCTTGCAGATACCTATAAATCAATATATATACCATATGCCATCTCACGAATACCAGTTAACTTTTTCAAGGTGACAGATGCATGACCATCCATACCACGTTTCGGGAACAGATGTTTAGCCAATAATCCGATGGTTTTAAATTTTGGTAAACCATGAACGACGAACAATAGAGCCAATACTGTGTTTCAAAGATTTGTTCAGGTTATGGGTCTCTCGAATTTGTACAAAATATCTTCAATTTCGACCGAATCGAGATTCGATTTCATCGTGTTTTTATTATTTGCGTCAAAAGAGTTCGACAAATATACCCGTAAAATCGAACATTTCGAGACCTGAATATCGAAATAAACCATTGTAGATAGATCGAGTTTCGTTTCCGAGGATCGTTCGAAAGAAAACAGAAATCTGTACATAGTTTTTGATCGGAAAAAAAATTATTTACTTAATAAAATATGGTTAACGATGGTAACAGAAAACTGGTTCTAGGTACCTCTTATTATATAACTTCATAGGGGTATTTTGGTAAGATCAAATATTTGGTCCTTTTCTCTAAAGTTGAAAGATAATGGGTTCTTAATACTGAAATTAATATTGACACGGCCTGCATATCAAAAGTTTTCTTTTTGTTTATGGACAACCACTCGTTGGACGACAAAGACGTATTTCTTCACAACATCTGTCAAGTGATCATCAAATATTCAAATCTAACAATATTTATTCCACGGTATAAACATGTAATTCTGTCCAGGTAATAATGAATATTTGTCTTTCCGTTTTGAAATATTCCATCTTAATATCATCCATTGGATTAATTACATTAGTCAATCATCATTACGCCAGTGCAATTCCAGCTTAAAAATTTGAAGTACACGTCACTAGCCCAACCTTACATAATCCCCACAACAAAATTAAACAATTATATATAATCCATCCAAAACACTGCCAATATATAGATATTTTTTTCAATTTACGAAACTACGAAAACAAATGAAGACAATAAATAATTGGCAAGCAACCTGTGGATTGATTGGTTCAGACTCAGTACGGCATTTCACTTCTTTTTCCGCTGTTAATATTTTTATCATCATCTGAATCTACGAAATCAATTCAATTCAACTCGACTTCCCTTCTCAAATTCACCTCCGACAATTAGCGGCAAGGCTTAAAAATCCGTCGTCGGATCAAATCCATATGAATCCATCTCTGATTCTGCTTCGTAATCGTTTTTCGATCGAACGTCGTCACGTCCTTTGATGTCTGATCCGAAAGATCAAAGAAACAATGATGTCGACGAAGTAAAAAGCGAAGACGAGCCCACAAATAGAGATGGTAAAAAGTGCAGAGGTTGTGGCGAAAGGGGGAAAAAGTTGTCTTTTTTCAGGTTGAGAAAGGGAAGAAAGTTGCGGAGAAGGACGAAGGGGTTTGTCGTAAATTCACGTTCATGGGGTTGCTGCTTAAAGCATCCAAAGACCGTGGGTTCTCCTTATTCTGCTTCAGGTGAGTCTCCTGATCCTAATAGCTCGGAGTTTAGTTTTGATATGCTGAGGGCTCTTATTGAGAATAATGATTTTTGGTCTGAGGATTCAAATCCCCATTTGGATAATAGTAAAAGGGATGGATGTGATAAACGTTGTTGTATAGAAGTCAGTCACAGCACAGAATGATGATCGATCAAAGCGATCGGTGTTCTTGTTGTATTTTATTGTACGTGGAACACAATTTTTTTGGAGGATTTTTGAAGAAAAGTCATTCGATAACCCCCCCAAGTCAAGATATAATATCATTAATGTTATTTGTTGAAGCGAAGTAGTTTCTGGTAAGTAAAACATGAATATGAATTTTGAAGGAGGCTTTGTTTGTCGCTCTTAGGATTTACATCGAATCATTAAGAGAGAGAGAGAGATTTCTCATATATCTTAACATCACTCAAGCAAAAACTCCTTAACGGGTCGGGGGAGGAGTAACACAACCATTTCTTGAGAAGGATTTTCAATCTGAAAATGCTCATCCATATTCGATATGGTATTCATAGACTCCGAGTAAGTCAATCCAACGCATTCAGACTAGGAATGGCAATGGGTAGGGTATGGGTATACCCACTTAAACCCATACCCAAACCCAATTAAATAAATTGGTATGTACCCTATCCAAATTTTAATGGGCCCTATTAATTAGATGTGGACCCAAATCCAACGGATAAACGGGTCTTAAATGGGTATTGAACTAACTTTAACCCATTTAAGAATGAATGACTAGAATAACCCTAATTGGGTACAATCAATCTGTTCGAAACCATTAAGACGACCTAAATCATTGTCTTCGTCGGAGAATGGAAGAAACGACGAAGAACTCGAGCTCGAATCTGAGCAGCTAGTCATCATCGTCGTCGTGTTCGAAATTCGAAGCAAGCTCAATAAGCAGATCGATGCCTCGACAATAACTCCTTAGCTAAGTTTAGGCTTTGTTTTGGTTGGTTCTTGTGAATTTGGGAAGTTTGATTTACTGGTGTATTTTATGTGTTCATATTTTGGTGAACTCTGATCTTGTGCCTTCCTGTTTCGCTCTTGTTCATGAACATATGTATTGGGGTTGCGTAAATGTTTCTTTTTCTGGAACTTTTTAGCTTAACTCTTCAAATTAGGCTGATTTATTTCTGTTGTAGTAGTTTCTCGTTGAAAAAAAACTCTGGTTTATTGTGAGAAAATGATCAAAGTTGGATAATACGATATATTGGGGACTGCTTGTGAATCTGTTCAATTTAGATTTGGACTCGGAATTTGAAGTGTATGTTATTAGAATGCTTTCCATTTTGGGCATAATCAGTTGATCTGTTTCATCATGCTCTGAGGATGATAAAAACTGCCAAAAAATTCACCTTGCTGAGCATTCATATATATGACCTTCAAGTTTCTTCCTTCACTCAGTACTCTCTCTCTCTCTCTCTCTCTCTCTCTCTCTCTCTCTCTCTCTCTCTCTCTCCCCGTTATCCAAACACGTATAGCTCACGGCTACTAATAAGAATAGTAAGTTCAGGGTTTAGTTTAAATAATTTTGATAAATGGATAAATGGGTAATACCCATTTAATACCCAAATTAATTTAATTGGGTCTAGGTCTTGTCCATACCCATTAAATTTAATTTTTGAAGACCCATACCCATAATTAATGGGTAGGGTCTTATGGGTATGGGCAGGGTCAAAAAAAATTGACATCCCTAATTCAGACGTCAAATACAGTAACTGTAGTTGCGTTCTGTATTCATAAAATGACAGTAGTAATAGCATGAGACCTCATAAACTGCCAACTACCTGAAAATTTCCTACTTCCATGCGTTCCTTGTCTAGCTTTTGCTATGTTGATGGAGTCATCCTTCTACATCCAAGAGACTCCGTTCTTTTGCTATGTTGATGGAGTCATCCTTCTACATTCAAGAGACTCTGTTCGCCTGCTATAAATTAATTCCATAATCTTATAGCGTACGGCATCAACCAACTGGGTAATGGGAAATTTTTTGTGCTTCTTAGAACACATCTCCCCATAGTTTGACACCATGTGGTTGTACCTTGAGCCCTCAAAAGAATGAGTTTCCCAGTGGATTGGCTCACTTTGCATGGAGACATACTCTTCATGCTTTCCATATATATAAAAACCTTCGGGATTTGGGGTATAAGCTGCATTGTACAGATCTTCGTGCGTCGTGGTGGACCAATTGGAATACTGCACATTCCCACAATTTGTAGCTGGAAATATCTAGTTTCTGACCATAAACTATTTGTCAAACAGATATCATTATAAGACGTTGGTCTGATAAGAATTAGTTTCACTACATGTAATATAGTTTCCAACAAGAGGAAGCTTCGAGTTCATTAATAGATGTCTTGCAATTAATTGCAGATCTTTAATCAATAAGTGTAAAATCATTTTGCATATGAACATGTGATACAAGATGCTCAGTATAACCGTTAATGGGCTTGCAAGTAAAATCACAATGTTATGTTTGTGCTACTCGGTATAGTACAAGATCGACTTCTTTCATTTCAAGACGATCAGTATTTCCTATTTCAAGACGACCAGTATTTACTATTTCTTAGAATAGTATTAGTCGTTGTACTGTTTATAAGAAATAACTCTCGATACAAATGTCAGTGTCCATTGTATGAATACCCGTTACATAAACATATCATTATTAATTTTTTATGAAAACACAATAAATTTATACTTATATTTAAAGTAAAACAACAAAAGATATATATCATGAATAAAAACCTTGGGCAAAATTTTATTTCAGCCTTTTTTATTTTATGTGCCCTTTATAATGATCAACGAGATCCTTTGGTGAGAATAGTAACCAGTAATAATATTTTGTTGATCTCTACGTTGCTCAATTCATCTTTTCAATCAATTCTTACTTTCTTATCTTATGAAGAAATTTTAATAATTCGATTGTTTGGAAATGCATTCACTTCAAGGAATGATGTATACTGTTTTGGTCGAAAATATTTTTCTCTTAAATCTCAACATATATTATAATATTTTTTATTCTTTAACACAATATTTATTCTTGCATTCGGTGATCGTAGTTAATATTTTATAATATAAAAAAATAATTCTTTAGCTCTCAAACTTGTATAAAAAATATCTCGATAGAACAAATATTGAAGTTTTACTAAATTCAATATATTAATATTAGGAGAATATATTCGACGTAAAAATATTGAACGTTTAATTATCTTTTTATAAACGTTATAAAAAATGCTCCATGTAGGGGTGGGCATTCGGGTTCGGGTATTCTGGTTTTACCCGAATCCGATCGGGTTCGGGTAGTTCGGGTCGGGTAATTCGGGTTATTTGTCGGGTATCGGGTTACCCGATACCCGATAATTATTAATCGGGTCGGGTATCGGGTAGTAATTTACTACCCGATCGGGTTATTCGGGTACCCGACAAATTATTTTGAAAAAGATATATTATTTTTATACATAAACATTAAAAAAATATAATTACATATCTAAATATCAATATCTAACGTGGGTGGTGTTAAAGTTTTAAATAATATTTCGATTAATTTCTTATTTTAATTGCCTAGTTAACAAGTGATATTTTATTATCAATGCATAAATCATTTATATTATCAAAATATTATGAATAAACATGTAAAAATATGTATATATTATCTTCATTGAAAATAAAGCATCCAAATATTTTAAGTGATATTAATATATAACATGGATATTTTGATATGTTTATTGCATTATCATATTTTTAGTAATATTTTTTCAATTCAAAATCGGGTACCCGACGTCGGGTAA
Organism: Craterostigma plantagineum; assembly: GCA_027422505.1. Lineage (NCBI taxonomy): Eukaryota > Viridiplantae > Streptophyta > Magnoliopsida > Lamiales > Linderniaceae > Craterostigma > Craterostigma plantagineum. The sequence continues at coordinate 13,420,900 of JAPQWV010000005.1, read as the reverse complement.
CCGAACCCGATGTATACCTGACAAGCGGGTACCCGCCGTAGATCGGGTCGGGTTCGGGTAGTGAAAATCTTAACCCGAACCCGAATTACCCGAACCCGACTACCCGACCCGATGCCCACCCCTAGCTAGCGTCATCTTTCAATTACAAAATATAAAATACATTTTAATAAAAATATTCAAATAAACAAATTAATTAATCATTTTCTGATAAAATCTTGAAAAAAAAAATCTCAATTGGAGTAATTACCACGGTAAACAAAGAAGTAGAAGATCCATTGTCGTATAAAATGACACGGTTCTGTAGATACAACGTTATAACAAATTGAGTAAACAATATGTTCAATAATATAAGTTGAATATTCTCTAATTAGTTTTAGAATCTCATCAAAAATATTTCACGTCACCACGAGATATCGAAATTTAAAAAAAATTCAATAGTTTAATGTGATCAACAATACACCTATAATCACATATTTATACTACTAAAATTTCATCGGTACAACTATTTATATTAAATAGGCCTAGTCACTAGTCAGTACCTAATAAATAAAATTGACATCTATAGAAAAATATCCAATTGAATAAAAAAATTTACAAATCGGTACTTATGTCAGAAATTTTTACATAGGTACCCGATTTACTATTTGTACCAATTTTTGCAGTCTTACCGTACCTTTTTATGTTTGTATTGCGTACCACGTCACGCGTTTATACGATACCCGATACGGTTTCGATATGGTACCTTAGTGTGTTATATATGACGTACCATTTTCTCAACATATTACGGACCAAATTACGTTGCTATAGGGTACCTAAATGTGTTATATGGCGTACCTGCGGCGGATCGGGTACCTTTTTGCAAAAAATTTACTCTATTGCGTAACTAAATATAAAAAAATACTGACATTGTACTGGATTACAAGTTTTTATGCAAATGGGTATTTATGTGTAAAGACCCCTAATAAAACCGGCAATAATTTACTACATTACTCAACACAATAATTTATTAATAATTCCTATTACATCTACATCTTAAATATTTAATTATTCATTATAATTTTATCGTTCTATTTCTTTAGAATTGTTTGCACTAGTACAAAGGAGAAGGCTAAGTTGTTACGGGTTATCAACTACAGGTTCTCGGCATTGCCTAGTGTTGGGTTACCCGATGTGTACCCGAGACGCAACGCCCCGGATACGATGCGTAACAAAAAATTTTCCCGGTTTTCCTTTGTCCTCGTAGCTCGGATCAGAAGCACGAAACATATACGCATGTAATAAGGCGGGTCGATCCCGTAACAGATTACCGTTTGAAGCGAGTGGCAGCTCCTCGTCCTTTTCTTCAAATGTCACGCCGACCTCGCGGTGTATCACGGAAACGATTCCCCAGAGATGACTAGAGAGATTCGTTCGTCGCGAGAGAGAGGGAGAGATCGAGCGTGTGAAACTCATCGCGTTTTTTCGTGTGTTCTTCGCCTTTTTTGCTAGTATGGAGCACGAAATTCTTGCCTTCCTTAAGCTTGGATTTCCATTTTTAAGTCCTTAAAGTATGATTGATTTTTGCCACATTTATCTCTCTCTTTTGAATTCCATGTTCGAATTAAGGAAACTTACTAAAAATAGATAACTAACTTATATATTTAAATCAAATAAGATATCTTTAAATATGGAATCAAATTTTGAATTTCATACTATATAAATTTCGAAATTTATAATTCAATAAATATTATTCCGAATATTTTTATTCCATATTTATTTATTTCAAATGTGCAAATTCCGAAAATACCCACAAAAGCATATTTTGAAATTAGCTTAAGGTAAAAATCCAATTTTACCTCAAGCCAATTAAGCACTTGGCCAAGCCCAAGTCTGATAGTTAGTTTCATACGAAGTCCGACTTCGGTCCAATAAATGGCCCAAGGCCCACTAAGGCGCGACCTAGCGGCCCAAGGCCCGTTAATGCCCAAAACACATTTTCTCTTCAACGACACACTTTGATGATCATTTTTAGGCCCGACTCTCTAGGTTCGACTCAATCGGCAAGGGAGGAATCCAAGAGTCCAGTAGTTGCCCAGCCAATCCCCTAGTATGGATAGTAGCCCGATTGAGCACGAATTTCGACCTAGTCTTATTTCGGAACCTGCTATAGATTATAGTACCACGTATAAACCCTTCAACTGTGTCCCGATCGAGTGAGAGCAATGGTCTATGTCAAACTCACTGAATTCGATTATGATAAAACGGAGACGAGGCAAATTACCAAACTACCCTCCATGTCTAATATGAGTTAGCTCAACACCTTGGCCAAGGATTTCATAATTTCCCGTCGCCGTCCTCATAGGACACCTGTCTCGATTACTTGAGAGACAGTGAATCCGTACTAGGCGGTCTGAGCCCGGCAATCATAAATTGTCATCAAGACCGCATCTGGCCCGCTAACCCATGCAACAGCAAGTCGGGTCGAGGTGAACCAGTGACAGTTGAGACTTCGAAGTCAACTCCGTCAAAGCCCCTTTCCGTCTAAGGTTCATTGACACTCCTTGAGTAGTAAGCCATGTTCGATTGTACAACATGTGAGTCAGTGTCCATGAAACGATTCAATCCCCTGATTCGACTCGTATCACAAGTCATGACCTCCGCTTCCCAGCGGGATATCGGCACGCGATAGGTCATCGACAAATAAGCCGTAACTAGTTACCCAGCACCCAACTGGAACCTAATGCTTATGGACATTTTATGTTCGAGGTTAAGAGTCCATTGTTGCCTTCATCTCTCGTACCCATCGAGAATAGTGACTCAACTCGATACATTTGGATTTATTCATTTAGTGCTTTATTGGATGCTAAGTAAAGAACTCATATTACCAATAAATAAATGAAACCTTTATTAAACACACGAAAATATCTTATTGTATAAGAGGTCGAATGATAAATAAGCTAATGCCCTATACAATTCAATCCTCGTATAGCATTCCAATGCATATTCCTAACAATCTCCCACTTGCACTCAACGTCATACGCTAAGGTATCTAATACCTTTCTCCTCGAGATGTATAACAAGCGTTGCCTGTAATAAAGGCCAATGGTGACTATGGGTTGCTCACGCTTTTGCGGGGCGCAATCTTCTGAAAGGCCATAAGTCCAATTTTAATAAAAAAACACGCATGTTCATTTACGAACTTACTCATCCAAATTGCCTCTCAGGCAACTATGTACTTAGCCTCGCGGGTGGATAATGCAGTAGTGCTCCTTTTGGAACTTCTCCAAGACATTGCTCCACCGTCGAGCATAAAGACGAAACCCGAAGTGGTTGTTCAGTCATCCACGTCTGATTGAAAATCCGAACCTCTACATCTTCCACTTCTAATTCTCCATTAGATCAGCATCATATCCTTATTCCTTCTGAGGTACTTGAGGATATTCTTAACTGCTGTCCAATGTCCCTTATCAGGGTTAGCCTGAACCGACTGACTAGGCTCACAGCGTACGCCACGTCAGGTCGCGTGCAAAGCATCGCGTACATCAAGCAACCGACTGCAGACACGTAGGGGATTCCACTCATCTCTTTCCGATCAAACTCACTTTGAGGGCTCATAGCCTTGGAAAGGTGAGTCCCATATCGCATAAACTGGAACCCTTTCTTAGAGTTGTCCATATTATATCGCTTCAGGACCTTCTCTAAGTAAAGGGCCTGGAAGAGTCCTAACATACGATTCGCTCGATCTCTATAAAGGCGAATACCCAAGATGTAGGTAGCTTCTTCCAAGTCTTCCACCATCGAGAGCATTCAATATCATTTCCTATCAAAAGGATGTCATCATATACAATATGAGGAACGATATTTTGCTCCCACTGCTTTTCTTGTAGACGAGGGTTCATCTTCGTTCTTTATTAATACGTAGCCTTTCACTACTTCATCAAACCGAAGGTTCCAGACTTTTAGGCTCGTATTAATTTGCACACATTATGAGCATCTCCTTGCGATGTAAAACTGTTGGGCTATTCCATATATATTCCCCATCAAGCGCGTGATCTGTCAGAGTTTCAGACATGCCTTGTACGAACCGACCTTCTGTGTTTTCCCTCGACTGGACAGGAGTTCACTTGGTATAATCAGCAGCGGGCCCAAGCGGGTATATGGCGTAGATTGGATCGCATGCTCGGCAATCCACAATGGTTTGTTAAGTATCCGGATACTTGTGTTCGATGCGATCTCCCTGACGCATCGGACCATTCACCTTTATCTTTGGGGGTGGTGGAGACTAGGACACGGGGGGCTATGTTCCGGTTCGAGAACTTCCTCATTAAGGAGGCGGGATTCTTGGACCATGTCCAATGCATCTGGGACACTCATGTGACGGGATTCCCTATGTTTGTACTGATTCGAAGGCTGAAGTTACTGAAGCCTTTTTTCACGCAGATGCGGCGCGCCAAATGTGATCTTGCGGCAAATGTTGCGGAGGCGATGCGGTTTTTGGGGATAGCACAGGAGTTCGCTGCGAGGTACCCCCATGAGGGGCTGTTCCATGACCTCGAACGTCATTGCCGATTCCTTTACGCTAGGGCTGTTGAGGTGGAGCACACATCGCTGTCCCAACGGGCTAAGCTTGCCTTGCTAAAAGACGGAGATCAATGCTCTTCATTCTTCTTCAGGAAAGTGGCACTGCGTCGTGCGACTAATCGTATTGCTCGCTGGAGAGCGCCACAGGCGCTATCCTGGATACACCAGTAGCGGTCGAATGGGAGTTCCCCGGTCACGCTAGCTGAAGTGGAGGGGCATATTAAGCGCACGCTTTCCCCAGCTGTGGCTCTAGACATGATCCGGTCGGTGGACGCATTGGAGGTAAAGCAAGCGCTCTTCTCTATGGGGGACGAGAAGGCGCTTGGACCTGATGGGTACAGTACTGCCTTCATCAAGGCAGCTTGGGGTACAGTAGGTCCTGATGTGATCCGAGCGACACAGGGCTTCTTTGCTACTGGCCGCCTTCTCAAGGGGCTAAATAGCACCCTCATCACACTGAAACTAAGCGTGAGTTGGCCCGTCGCTCGTCAGACTTCCGACCGATTTCGTGTTGCAACGTTTTATACAAGATCATCTCGAAGGTTCTGGCAAACCGCCTGAAGCCAGTGCTTAGAGGGCTGGTCCATGCATCACAAACGGCGTTTATTCCAGGGCGCCGCATCACTGATAACATTCTTCTGGCACAGGAGCTTTGCCTTGGGTATACGAGCAAAGGTCGACCGCCTCGAGCTATGTTCAAGGTGGATCTTGCCAAGGCCTACGATAAGGTGGAATGGAGCTTCTTACTAGTGACGCTTTTGGCTATGGGATTCCACCCGAGGCATATTGAGTGGATACAGAGCTGCTTGACGACGCCCACATATTCCATCAACCTGAATGGTCGATCGGCGGGATACTTCGCTGGCAAGCGAGGATTCGGTAGGGAGATCCTATTTCGCCTTACCTTTTCACACTTGTCATGGAGGTGCTTCACGGCCTAGTTGAGGATCGCATACAGGCGGAACCCCGATTTCGATATCACTGGCGTTGCGAATCTACTTCGTTTCCTATGCTTGTCTTTGCGGACGATCTCTTGCTATTCTGTCATACGGATGCCGTATCTGTAGGGGTGCTGAAGGACGCCTTGCCGACCTTCTCTGACTTGTCAGGGTTGCATCCTAATCCTGACAAGAGCGAGATGTACCTGTCACGGAGGGCGGAGGGACTGAAGGCACAACTACAGTCTATGATGGGTTTTCGAGAGGCTGTGCATTATCTTGGGGTGCTACTGATTGCTTTGCAACTGACGATTAGTGATTGCGCTTCGCTATTGCAGCGGGTTGATGCTTGTTTGGGTTCATGGCTGAATCTTGTCGTATGTGGGCAGGGTCCAACTGATTAAGTCCGTACTTCAGGCGTTGCATGTATACTGGTCAGGGGTGTTCTTACTGCCCAAGGGTGTAGTGCACGCTCTGGAGTCAAGATTTCGACGCTTCTTGTGGGGTGGCCCCTCGGCCAAGGTTGCTTGGGATGATATCTGTTTTCCAGTTGCTGAGGGAGGATTGGGTCTCCGTTCGATTGCTACAGACAATAGGGAACTCCTGGTCCACCTACTATGGAGGGTGATTACTCGGGTGGCTGACTTGATCTGGGTGGAATGGTTGTACAGTACGCGATTGCACACGCGTTAGTTATGGACCATCACCATCTCGGCCAACACCGCATGGAGCTGGAGGAAACTGATGCAGTTAAGGTCGGTGATTCTCCCACTTATTTCTTTACGATCAGCGATGGATCATCGTTATTGTTATGGGAAGATCCATGGCTTCTGGCTGCGCCTTTACTGGAGCGTTATCCACATGGCCCGCTGGCAATGGGGTTGCCGGTGGGGACCCGCTTGAGCACTGTCATTGACGCTAATGGTTGGAACTGGCCGGGACGGTCTGCGGTTGTATTGACTTTAGTCGTTATCTTCCCCCAGTTGATCCAAGTCAACGCGATGCGATTTGTTGGTCGGGGGCTACGGATGGCCTCGCCACGACTCGTTTAATTAGGGAGGCATTGCGCCTACGACGACAGCCTGTCCCTTGGGCGGTCTTGTTTGGGGATCCGCTGAAGATTCCACGGCACGCATTTATTCTTTGGCTGGGTATTCGTGACCGCTTATCGACGAAGGATAAGCCTTGGGTTGCAAAGCGTGCTGGGACTCCTGCTTGTGTTCTTTGTGATGCGCTACACTTTGAGACTGTACAGCACCTTTTCTTTGACTGTGGTTTTTCACGACACTGTGTTCGACTATTGCAGAGGCAGATCAGGTGGGCGTGGCCATATAGGGACTGGCAAGCATCTGTTACAGGAGACTTATCAGCATGTCCTAGCTTCGTTGGTTTATCATATTTGGTAGGCACGCAATAAGCGCTGGAAGGAAGGGACCATCACAACTCCAGACAGGCTTGTTGTGGTCGTTCTTGACATGGTATGCATGCGACTACTTGGGCTATCCACCAAGTTTGATCTACAGACGGCGGCTATACGGCGACTTTGGCGTGTAGCATGGTAGTTATCTTGATGTTTTTCATTACTGTGTTTTCCAGTAGTCTGTTACTGGTTTCCTTGTGAGAGTCTCACTCATCTTGTACAGTCACACATTACATGGAATTTACTCCAAACAAAAATCTCAAACCACTGAAAAAGACGCCCTAAGCATGGGAAATGATATGAGACCTCCAGTCATCAGACATGGCGAGTATGTCGTCTGGAAGAAAATGTTCATCAACTTCATTAAAAGCAAGGACAACTCTGAAAACTTGCTGGAATCAATTTATAACGGACCTGCACAATTCTGGACCATAATCCCAGCCACATTTACCACCACTCCTGCAAGAGAACAACAAACAATCCTGAAGACTCTTGACCAATACAATAATGAAGAGAAACTGCGACATAAAGCTGACCAAATCACAAAGTCATACCTAATCCAAGCCATTCCAAACGACATCCTGATGCAGCTCGAATATGGTGAAAGCGCCGAACAAATGTGGGATGCTCTTAGGATCATGATGCAGGGAACAGAGGTGAACACAATGGCAAGAATGACGAATACTCTCATTTCTTATGATCGCTTTCAGGCAAACAATGGAGAAAGTCTTCAAGAAACATTCGATCGATTCCTCATCCTCCTAAATGAGCTGAAGATGAACGGAGTTACGAAAAATGTAATGGAGATAAACGTCAAGTTCCTCGGCTCACTCCACCCAGAATGGGAAGCGACGGCAATCATGATGAGACAAATGCACGACTTGACCAAGATCAGCATCCACACATTATTCGACTACCTTAACCAATACTCCAACAACGTGGAGAAAAGAAGGGAGGAAGCAAGACCAGCAGGAAGTGACATGCTCGCGCTCATGTCTGAGCGACAATCCAGAAGGCCATCAAAAGATAAGGAGATCATGCAATCATCCCAAATCTCAGAGGGAGAAAATTCAGACTCTGACGGGGAACTCAAGGAACTTACAAAACATGCAGAAATCAAGGAACTTGCAAAACAACTTCCATTTATCTCAAACTTTGTGCAGAAGAAATACTATAAGAAGCATGGATCCTCATCCAACCGATAGAGAACCTCTTCTAACACAAAAGGTACATCCCAAGATCAAGAACTAATTCTGCAATTGCCCCTCAAGCCAGAAAATGCTTCAACTGCGGGAAGCCTGGACATTTCGCGAGAGAATGCAGAATGTCCAAGAAAACGGATGCCAACTATTATCGAAGAAAAGTTCAATTGGCCAAGCAGAAGGAAAATGGGAATGGTCTTGATTGCTGAACAAGATCATTGGCTTAAGGACACCTCCGACAGCGAGGAAGAGAAGATGGCGCAGATGGCCGGACTGGATGACGAGGAGGACGGAGCTTAAGCTTTAGGAAGCGACTCAGAAAGGGAAACCCCCAGCAACTCAACCATGGTTGAGGTAAGCGAAGCTGACTATGACTCTTACTTAAAATGAAAGATGAATTCTTGACCCTATATAAATAAAAAAAACAGGGCAAAAAGAAATTAGAGAATTAGAAGCAAAGCTACAAAATAATCTAGAAGTGTTTGATAAATTTAGGTATGATTAAGCATGTGAGAAAAATCGAGTATTAGTAGCTAATGAGAAAGTCACAAAGATGGAAGCCCAGATGCTCAAATCCGAAACTAAAGCCAAGGATCTAGCAAAAGAAATGAGATCCCATAGGGAAAAAGTGATGGACGCTTTAGCTAAATATGATTACTCTCTAAAGAAAGGGAAAGACTGTACTCCAAGATAAAAAATAGTTGGAGGATGTCTTAACCCGACGAGAACAGACAGAACAGACCATTTTGTTGAACAAACCCGCGGACATTGATTTCTATAATCCACATAAGGGATAACTAATGCACCTTATTTATATGATCTTAAATACATGTAGATAGGTTTGACAAACCTCATGCCATTTATCAGTGAATCTGAAGCCTTACAAGGTGAAGATGAGACACAAACACGCAATAATGTTGAAATATCATTTGATTACACATAGCTGAATGATAGCTATAAAGAAAGAAAATATTCTGCAATAACTGAATTTGAATATGACATTCCTCGTCCAAGTGAAGGAGATACCTCAGAAGAATCAACTAGTGAGACACCGATATCTACATATGCAGCAGGGTATATATGCCTGAATGCATAAAGAAAATCAGCGATATACACTCCACTCTCGAAAGAGAGAGAAAGTCCTTTGATATTGAAAGGCAGAATCTTCTCGAGAAAATCTCTACACTTAAAGAGAAATTAAGACTACACTCACTTGCATATACCTTCATTTCGCACGATAAAATTTCTTGTACTAATACTTTGAAATTTTCAGGACCCACAAAAGGATCATTGAAGGAAAAGTCTGGGTTAGAAAAGAAGATCTCTTGAAGGAGACCCGTGATTTTAAAGAACCTTTTGTTATAGATTGTTTTCCATCACAAACTTTTGTACCGTCTTCCTTTTCTCATGTACCGCAAAACTCATATTTACATTCAAAAATTCATTTTCCCACGCATGATCGTTTCTACAAACAAGCTCACAAAACAATTTCAAAAAATGCGCTTTTAAAGAAAAAGAATCCATCAAAAACAAGAACCAAGGAACCTGCAAAACAAGAAAAGACTCAAAAACGAATTACTAAGAATAAGACAAAGAGAGCTTCAATAATACAAAAATGGGTTCCAATGCTTAGGACTGAGGAGACCCAAATCCAAGGCCTAGAAACAATGAGTGACTCGGAGCCTGATATTAAGTCCTCTACTGACAGTGATAAATCTAGTGTAGGTAGAGAGTCTATACGGACTAGACTTAGTTGTTGAGGAGGGCTCACATTGAAGTCTCTCGGGGGCCCTCTGATCATCTCCTCAGTGAGATGATTCTCCCGACAGTAGAGCCGATATACGTTTCCCGTGGGGTCGACGAGACGGAGTAGGTCAAAGGATATCGGCATCGAAGGCCGATCGAGCTCAGTCAGCTTGGGGTGGTGAAATAACTTGAGCTTGGGCGGCTGGTAGTTTCCGCCTGGAGGCAGTCGAGTAATGTCCTGATGAAACTCCATGAGATTGGCGATTAGTACGGAAAACCACCGAGCATAAGGCACGTTCTTTGACTTCTTATTTTCCTTTTGCCGGATCTGTTTAGTGAGGTCATTCCAGATCAGCTGCGAGACGTCATAGTTCCATCGATTAACCTTTCTCGTCTTAATCGATGAACTTAGGTTGAACGTTATTTCCTCTTGGTGGTAAAAGACCAGTAGGAAATTTTGGAATAATTTCCAAAACATGTAAGATTCTCATTCTGACCTTTTCTTATCTAAGAACTAATTGTAGTAAAATAATCCTAATTCTCGACTTCGTATTACTTGCATTCAAAACTTCGATTGTCCTAGGATTACAATCGAATATTAAGTACGGAAAGTTATAATCGACAAGATCATCATAAATCAAGGGATTTCAGAGAAGCAATATCTCTGTCTTGATTTATTTCATCCTTGTCGTTTTTCCGTCATGCACGATTTCATCGACAATTTCTATAAACTCCTAATGTGCTAATTGTAGGGTACGTCCTTGTCTTGAATCTTAACAGCGCATGAAGGAAAATCTTATGACTAGTCCATAGTCTTCTCTTCCTCTATAAAAGATCTGCCTAACCTCCATTCCTAAAAGTCTGGGAATGATTGTGGTAACAAGGGTTCAAGAAAAAGAACATTCCCTTGAAGAAAATGAAGGGACACGAGTTTATAAAAGTTAGAGTAGAGTTTCTCTTGTCGTCTTGGATTTTGACAACGAATTCTTGGTAGAACACGTATAACATTCACCTAAGTTGGTCAGACATGTTTCGCCTTGAGGTTGAGTTAACGAGAATAGCTACAATTCTAATTCAGACAAGAATTATTAATCATGAACATTCACCACACTTTCGCTGCGCCACTCTGATGCAAAGCATGTATAATTTGCAGAAGGAATAGAAAGATCGAGATATACGATTGTACTGTGGCGTGGTAGGATTTAGACTTATTAGGCCAAAAGAAATTGAATGTAACTTCATCGTCGTATTCGAGAACGAAGAGTATTCAAAGAAAAGAATTACAACTTTGATCGTGAATCGATCAGAAAATATTTTCGAAATATTGTCGAAACATACATGGAGCTATTGGCATTATTTCAGTTAAGACTAAGGAAATTTCTCTGCAACCATTTATGCGAAAAGATTCGTAACTTGTCCTAAGAAGTTACTGAGGTTTTTACTTAGATGTTTAGAGATTCTATTTTAGCTGATCCTGCCCGCAAGACGGGTATTTCTCTTCTCAGGAAATTGAAGCTTACGATCTTTCCTAGAGAAATCAGATATGGCTTCATATTTTGAAAGCCTATCTGTCAAGATCATAGTTTTCATCGATACCCAAGCTGCCATTCTATGGAAATAATGAAGTATCTTTCCAACACTTAACTATTTCGTGTTGGACCTCCATGTGGCAGGTTAGTACATCATATTTGAATGGTCAGAAGGTATTTCCACCTTCGGTAAGCGATATTGGCGACACATTTAAATGTGTGGCTCAGTTTCCTAGAATTAGCCATCATAGTATAGGTACATTATAAATCGTGAACGTACCGATCATTTCCGTAGGAGGAAATTCTGTTTCTTCTAGGTTTAGGTTGGACATTCGTGGAGGAATTGGGGAGGGTTGTGTCGATGTTTGGTCTGGTTCCAATGATATCTGTATCTGACAGATTTTTGCGAAATGTCCCCGTCTTCCACATTTAAAACAGTTGGCATCTTGTGAGTAGCAAATGCCTCTGTGTTGTCGTCCACACTGTTGACATCGAGGGATGGGGTTCGGAACATGAGAATGAAAAGTAGCATCCATCGGGTTTGGCCTTGATTGGCGAAGTTGGGGCCCTTGATGAGTTATCTGGACATTGTGGGGATTCTTAAAATATAAGGGCTTTTTAGTAGTTTTCGGTTCTGGCCTATTCTCCATCTTTCGCTTTCCTTTCTGATTTTGGAACATCCGGGTTTCTTCCCTAATAGGGTTAGCAATATTTGCAGGTAAAAATCTACGGGGTTCGGATGATCTTTGTTCATTGATAAGCTTATAGACCAAGTCCTTGAGTTCATCAACTTGATCTTTAAGTTCACTGATCTGACCCGATTGCCATTGGATCAGTTCAGTAAGATGTGAGAGTGCTGAGTCCCGTTCGTTCATAGGGGACTTAGGTGTAATCCCACGACTTGACTCACCAACGCATTCCCTAAGTTCGCTAGTCATTCTACAATTCATTCAAACAAATAGGCACGTTATTGTAAGCATGTAATCATATAAAACGCAAAAACTTACAGGCAAGGCTGATCCTCCAGACTTTTGAGTGGCCGTACATAGACATTCTACAGAACCTATATCCTAAGCTCTGATACCACCTGTGGCAACCCTGACTTTCTAATCATATTTAGTGGCGGATTTTCGCAATGTAAGTCGCGGGAGACCCGTCTAACAAAAACTTTTCCTAAAATATGATAGATTTACTATAAAACATAGCCTACATCGTCTTAGTTATACAAGGGCCGAAGCCCCCCAAAACATATTCCTATCAAAATATATCCTAACATCACTCCACAGGTCGTCATCCATGTACAGCCTTGCCCTCAAAAGACCCTGGAGTACCACCGTCAGCTCGCCTTAGTCGTGACGTTTCTCAACGTCCGACTCTATCGTACCTACAACACATAAAAACGTGGAATGAGCTTATAAAGCTCAGTAAGTGGAAACCATGCAATGCACGTGTCCTAAAACAAAAAGGCATCCACGCCAATGCTTCCTAATCGTATCATGTAATTCGTGTCTTGAAATTCATGTCTTGTATTCAAGTCATGAAATTCGTGTCTTGTCTTATCTTGTAGTTCGTGTCTTGTCTTATCTTGTAGTTCGTGTCTTGTCTTGTCTTGTAGTTCGTGTCTTGTCTTATAGGGCCCTTGGCTTATCTTGCTATGCACCATCATGGAGCTCAAACCCACTAGGGGTAAATATATATAAATATGGACGATACTTCCATTGAGAGGCTAACCCTAAGGCGCCTTTCCCATCCCAATGTAGTTTATCGATCCCACGGACGCTCACACTGGTAGATTCACTCTGAGGTTGCTGACACCAATTATACCCTTGGTGCCGTTTGTTTCCTCAGGGTGCATCTTCCAGGTCGCAACTTTCCGCCACATGCATGCCCTTGCCTTGAGACATGTCATGTCATGCCTTGAAATCGGTGATATAAAATCACCATGGTAGCATAGAAGAGCCATTAAATGCAAACTTTTATCGTGTTTAAGCAATCATACGTGATTTATACTCGTGTCTTGTAATTTCGTGTATGCACGTGATAATGCGTACGTGAATAATGCCGAAGTGCTTGTCATGCCACTTCATGTACTAATTAATTCACGTAAATAAATAAATCACATAAGGATTCACGTAAAGTCATAGAAACATATAATCATGTCATTCAAACACGTAACCATGTAATTCATGCACATATAAATTTATGTGTTGTAGTTGGGATCTCCACTTACCTGGTATCCTTAGCTATATCGTACGGTAAAATCGCTAACCTTCAAACCCTAGGTATAGAAACATATAAAATTAGGGTTTGTTAGTCTAGTTATAATTTCATGAAATGGCTTATTTTAGAAAACCCTAGTTTCGACTTCTATAAATTTCGAAACCTTAAAATTTAGAACTTTAACTTTAACTGAGACATACTATTGATATAAATCTCGGCATGTTGATGAATCTCGAATTGCATGGTAAGTTAAATTTCGACATGGTATATAAGGGTTTGACATTTAACACTACCTAAAGATCTCGGCATAAAGCATGAAATTATTTCGATATTGTGCTAATGATTTCCATATTGTGCTAAAGATGTCGAGTTGACAACATATACGAGATATTATAACAGATTTCGAGATGGATGTCTATGTTACAAGTAAAATGTCGAGATATATTTCAATATTATCCACAAGAATTTCGACAGTGATCTCGAGCTTAATCTCGAGATCATATATCAATTTTCAAAATGAATTTCAAGGTTAAAAGTCGACATGAACTCGAGATTGGTTAACCAATATACAACTTCGACATAAATCTCTACATAGATCTCGAGATTAATTTCGATATCTTATACCAATCTTAACCTAATTTCGAGATTTATAGTCTGAAGAGATCATAGCACTCGATAAACACCTTTTTGACATAATAATAATCTAACCTTGAATCAAGAGACGTTTTCAAAAGCAGTATGAATACCACACGAACTTCTCAAAACTTGCGATTTTGATAACCTATAACATGAATTAAAAAGTTATTTTTTTATTGACTCATATTTGCTAAAAACATGATACCCACGTTTAATATACTAAACATGAATCTAAATATGCAAGTTGGGATAGAATTTTATACCACTTTAGCTTACAACACTTCGTCCTTTGTTTCTTCTGGTTCCGAGCTTTTTGAGGGTTTTCTTAGGGTTTGTTCGATGAAATGAAAAATTTTCTTTCTTATCTTAAAGTTTGCGTGTATCTTTAAATAATTGACATCAACAATTGTTAATGCTTATCTCATTTTGGGTGTTATATTATTATATTATAACCTTCCTTTGTAATTAAGAAATCGAATTCCATTGTTTCGAAATCTTTTTATTTCTATCTTTGGTCTCGAGATTTAAAGAGCTCAGTTTCCTTAACATGGATTATTGTTTTAGTGTTCAACGTGTTCTAAAGATTTAATAATATGATATTATGAATGGAATTCTTGATAAACATTAATCATTGAAAAGCTTATTTGATGGAACCCTAATGACGTTATTTTCTTCAACACTAAGAACTCAATAGTTATCTTCATGCACTTGGGCTTTTATGTGTAAGCCTAGCCCAATTCATATTTAGTCCAAATTAACTATAGCCTTAATCCTATTCCTATTAAGGTTATTAAAATTCGAATTTCTCATATGTTAATTCGATCCCTACCTACATAAGTATTAACTATTTTTCCTAAGTCCCAACACTACCTTCCCATTCGTACATGTCATGTTAGCATGTTATATACTAAAACCCTAACATCAATAACTAACCTAATTTCAATTAATTCCTCTACTTGGTTAGTGACCCTAGTAGCACCCAATTTGAAATCATGTTGACACAAATTTAAGACAAAGTCCGAAATTTTAGGATTTCGAAATTTATAGAAGTCGAAACTAGGGTTTTCAATCTAAGCCAATTTTCGTGAAATTGTAATTAGACTAACAAACCCAAATTTTATATGTTTCTATACTTAGGGTTTGAAGGATTGCGAAATTACCGTACGAAATAGCTAAGGATACCAGGTAAGTGGAAATCCCAACTACAACACATAAATTACATGTGCATGAATTTCATGGTTACGTGCTTGAATGACATGATTATATGCTTTTATGAATTTACGTGAATTCTTACGTGATTAATTTATTTACGTGAATTAATTATTATATGAAGTGGCATGACAAGTACTTCGGCATTATTCACGTACGCATTATCACGTGCATACACGAAGTTATAAGACACGAACATAAGACATGTATGATTGCTTAAACACGATAAAAGTTTGCATTTTTAATGGCTCTTCTATGATACCATGGTGATTTTATGTCACCGATTTCAAGGCATGACATGACATGTCTCAAGGCAATGGCATGCATGTGGCGGAAAGTTGCGACCTGGAAGATGCACCCTGAGGAAACAAACGGCACCAAGGGTATAATTGGTGTCAGCAACCTCAGAGTGAATCTACCAGTGTGAGCGTCCGTGGGATCGATAAACTACACTGGGATTGAAAAGGCGCCTTAGGGTTAGCCTCTCAATGGAAGTATCGTCCGTGTGGCGTATGAAACCACCTTGGGACAGAAAAGGCGCCCTAGGGTTAGCCTCCCATGAGTGGGTATTGCCACTTACATATTTATTTACCCTTAATGGGTTTGAGCTCCATGATGGTGCATAGCAAGATCAGCCATGGCCCTATAAGACAAGACACGAACTATAAGACAAGACACGAACTATAAGACAAGACAAGACACGAACTACAAGACAAGACAAGACACGAACTACAAGATAAGACAAGACACGAATTTCATGACTTGAATACAAGACATGAATTTCAAGACACGAATTACATGATACGATTAGGAAGCATTGGCGCGGATGCCTTTGTGTTTTAGGACACATGCATTGCATGGTTTCCACTTACTGAGCTTTATAAGCTCATTCCACGTTTTATGTGTTGTAGGTACGATAGAGTCGGACGTTGAGAAACGTCACGACTTAGGCGGGCTGACGGCGGTACTCCAGGGTCTTTTGAGGGCAAGACTGTACAAGGATGACGACCTGTGGAGTGATGTTAGGATATATTTTGATAGGAATATGTTTTGGGGGCTTCGGCCCTTGTATAATTAAGACGATGTAGGCTATGTTTTGTAGTAAATCTATCATATTTTAGGAAAAGTTTTTGTTAGATGGGTCTCCTGCGACTTACGTTGCGAAAATCCGCCACTAAATATGATTAGAAAGTCAGGGTCGCCACACTGAGACAATGCGGTGTGCTCAAGTTGACGGCGCGTGCATAAAGAAGACGACAATGGCGTTCAAGGTCATGAAATAAGCCCTCCAGTGGAAATCTCGACGAAAAGTCTTGAACGATCCCCAGAAACCGCATGGCCTCCGCGACGTTAGCTGCCAAATCCCCTTTCGCAGGACGCATCTGTCTGGAAATAGGCTTAAGCCGCTTCAGCCTACTGACCATCACGTACATGGGAAACCCCTCCAATGGAGACTCCCGTACCCGGCGGACCTGCTCCAAAAACGACGGCTCCTTAATAAGGAAGTTCTCGAACCTAAAACTCGGGCCTCTTGTCCGAGTCTCCACAGCCCCTAAGGTCAGTGGTGAGTGATCAGACGTGGCAGGTAATTCACATCGATAGTAGATGTCCGGACACCTGGCGAACCATTGGGGATTCCCTAGCATACGATCCAATCTGCGCCAAATACCAGCCAGGGCGGGCCTAATAAAAATATTTTCATAAAATACATAATATATTACATCACGCACATCTCGCAAAGTCATATCTTAAAATATACACACCACTCACACACGTCTTATCATACCAAGGCCGTATCCGATTATTTATATTTAACAGACCATCGGCCTGACACACAACATAACCCTAACGTCGCTCCTAGGTCGCATCCATGTACCGCCTCGCCCTCAAAAGTCCATGGAGCACCGCCACTAGCCGCCTCAGTCGCAACGCTCATCGGAGCCGGACTCGAACGTACTTACAACACGTAAACTGAGCTCCCTCGCCAGTAGATGAAACGGGCATGTATGCAATGTGCGATCAACCCCATTCCCAAACACCTCACAAATGCACGCTCAACTCGTCTCTACTCATCTCAACACTAACACGTCTCAACCCCCCACACTACTCGACACTAAGTACATTTCTAATATCCCACTCAGGTCTCGTTAGAATAGGTTTCCACTCAGGTCACGTTAGAATGGAACATTCCATTCAGGTCTCGTTAGAGTGGGTGGCTACTCAGGTCTCCTTAGAGTGGGTGCCTATACTCGAAATGTTCTACAATGTCGCAACACATCCCGTCACCCGACCCCTCGTACGCTCGGGCGGCCAACACAGGTAACGTTAGAGTTAGCACACCACCCGAGTTTCCCTCTGCTGATAACTCGCTCTTTCTACCCTCTCACCGATACACCAAACTATCGTAATAGCACTCAACACACACACTGATTTAGTATGCAAGTGTAGTGCAAATGACATGTATATAAGACATGCAAAATATTTAATACATGAAAAGCACGTAATTCTTCGTATCACCTAAAAATTCACAAAATCATATATCACTAATTCACATAATGTTTACGCGTCGTAGGTGAGTTTCACCTACCTGTCGTCCTTAGTTTTGCAAGCAGTAATTCCTTAATATTCTGAAACTCTGAACCTTTTACACGTAGAAATATTATCATATAAGTATATCTACTAGATCAAGTCAATATGAATGTTTTGCGAACCCTAATTGTCGAAAACCCTAGAAATACCATAACTAATATACCATAATTATCTTCTAATCATCCTAAGCTCGGAAAGTAACATCAAAACTTAAGAACACCATATATATTTCGAAAATCATTAGCTCATGAAAATGAATTCTATTTTCAAAAACCCTAAAATTCATAAGCATAAAGATTTCAAACAACTTTTATAATAATCACTTAATCACTTAAAATCATCTAACATGTTAAGTAGATCAAATATAAGAAATTTGTTTTTATATATACCTCACTACAAAAATTACTTCCCCAAGTCACCAAAGTATGTATTAAACTTATCACTCATGGATCAAACACTACACATATTTATCATAGCTATTTCAAAAATCTGAGATTTAATTCTAACACATAACTCACAATAATATCACATAATTTATATAAATTATGCAAAGGTATAAACATCGAACACCTTAAACAAATATTCAATCATGCCAAAAACTCACATACCACACTAAATGCACGTATGAACATGGGTTAAACTCAAATAACCAAATTTCCTAAATACTATTGCTTCCGACTCTTAGTCACTACATAAGTACGTTAGTCATCAAATAATATATTGATAATAAAAGATCTACCTCACTTCCAAGCTCTTCGAATTGCTAAGGCGCTCGTGAGTTTCTTGGTTTGAATTCTCTTGCTCGATATCATGTGTTAGATGAGGGTTTTTAGTTGTTCGCATTTAGTAATATATTAGAACAAAACAACTAGGTGACATGTTCTTCTTCCTTACTTTTAATTATCTATGCTTAATAATTGTTTAGGAAAATAACATGATTTATTTACGTGTTGACATATGAATGAATACAATGAGTCTTAGCAATAGCATGGTCCATCTCCTATTATATTTTATGTTCAACAGTTCTACTTAGAAGATGACAAAAATATAACAACTAACGTATAATGATAGCCTAATGAAGTGAAGTTGTTTTGCTAACCCTTGTCCTTACTTATTTAACTTGTATTATGTTATCATTATTATTTTTTTTCTTCCTCTTACTTAAGAAATTCGAAACTAGCTAGGCTTGAGTTTCAAAATTCTTTCTACTTAAAATTTCGAAATCCACTCCAAATCAATTGCAATAGTTTCAACTTCCATGCTTAACGTATAATGTTTTTTTTTTTTATGTTTCCAAATAATAGTTACCTTTACCTAGTATTAATCTTAAGTAATATATTAATCCCTTCTTATTTTAGTTCATGTGATCCCTTCTTACTTCGTGATGTTCTTTTACGAAATGATAATTGCTTATATAACTATTATTGAGAAATGTGAGGATGACGTTTGTGACTTGTAAATAACAATTAATTTCTTCCCATGCTAAGAAAACTAAATCAAGTTCTTTTCTTAACTTTATATGCCATATTATACTCACTTGTCTATGTCCCTTATATTATATACGACACATCCCTTTCCTATTTGATTAAGTAATAACACGTCCCTATACCTATTGGTCTCTATTTGCACTTTATCTCTTAGCTAAACATGATTAATAATAAAATATATATGTTTCATGATATCTAAAGTGGTATTCAAGTAGTAATTAGGTATAGTAAAGCCAAAAGCCCTAACGTGGTTTCACTTTGTATTGTCATTTGGGCCTTAATATTAATATTATGGATTTCTTTTATTTGGGCTTCCATAAGTAACTTCTTTACACCCCCAATATTTAATTGGGCTTGTTTGGGACAATATCATTTATTTAAGAGAATAAATTCTTACATTTCTTTTAAGGTAACTACACTACTGCCTAATATTTACAGTAATCCCGTTTTAATTTCACGGTTATTACATTCTTCCCCCCTTAAAAGAATTTCGCCCACGAAATTAAGTCGATTGGAATATATCGGGGTTTCTACTATTACTATACTCTCAAGGAGGTTCCAATTTTTTTTTTCCGCAAGTCCCGTATTCGGTTATGCGATTGACTTTTCATCCCTCCCTAACGTGATAGGATTTTATTCCTACCACGCTTTCGCTGCGCTACTCTGGCAGTTCGTATATTTTATTTATTTATTTATTTTTTTTCCTATCCCTAGGCTTTTCAAATCTCTAGTAAGATAGAATTTATTCCTACCTTCGTCAGACATTAGCCAGCACATCCATATGTGCGACCCAAAAATCAATTGGCACAAAAATTAGTATGCTTTAATTGTTTAACATACCCGTCATCCCTGGTGGGTTCAATTCTTCCTCCTCGTTTGTTAAAGTAAACACAGGTGCTGGTACGAGTGGAGGCTGTACTGGCACTTGGGTTTGATTTTCGGAACGATCTTTCGGACAATTTCTCGCAATATGTCCTAGTTTTCCACACTTAAAACATTGGGGGTTAAAATTTGGTCTTGCTCCGAAACTAATGCCTGCATGGTATTGTTCGCATTTCTGGCACTGGGGATTGACATTTGGAGATCGAATTGGAAAATTAGCCGCTTCCTGGTTTGGCCTCGGTCTCCAATTCTATTTTCCCTGGCTGCTGTTCTGATTATTGTTGAGACCTTTATCAAAAGTCTGACACTTCTTATTAGCCTCTCGTTCCAACTGACTCTCTGCCTTCCTCTGTTCCTCGTGGGCTCTGGAAATATGTTCCTTTGCCTGCTCCGCGATGAGCGCTCGTTCAGCCACCTGAGCGAATGCAAGTTCCCTTGTTCCCGCCATGCTTACGTCTCGATATATCTCAGGTTTGAGACCTACTTGGAATCGTTCCACCTTTAATGCGTTCGTTGCGACCATGTGCGGAGCGAAGCGCGACAGCTCTTCAAACTTGCGGATATGTTCCGCGATAGTTTGCTCGCCTTGCTTCAGGTTTATGAACTCGTTCATTTCTCGAGTTCGGTCATGATATTTCTCACGTAATAATTCTCTAAATCTCTTCCACGGTATAGTCGTTGAGTCCACCAAGACTTTGATGGTGTCCCACCAAAACCTTGCGTTCCCACGGAGCATAGAAACGGCACACAACACCCGCTTATTCTCCTGGACCCGACCATACAGGAACATATCCTCTATGGTGCGCAACCAATCGTCGGCCAAGGTAGGATTGATGGCATTCTCAAAGGCCGGAGGGTGGGTTCAATTTACGG
Source organism: Craterostigma plantagineum (assembly GCA_027422505.1). Lineage (NCBI taxonomy): Eukaryota > Viridiplantae > Streptophyta > Magnoliopsida > Lamiales > Linderniaceae > Craterostigma > Craterostigma plantagineum. The sequence continues at coordinate 13,399,609 of JAPQWV010000005.1, read as the reverse complement.
AACTGTTCCCCTATTATTTCTACACGCTCGGGTGGTGGGGTAGGATGTTGCTCAGATGATTTACAGTGATTGATCAACTCGTTGATCTGATCCGACTAACGTTGGATCAGTTCAGTAAGGCGCAAGATCGTGCAGTCTCGTTCAGTTGTATGTGACTCAGATGCAACCCCAGGACTCGACTCTCCATTGTTTTCTCTACGTCGTCTCGTCATTTTAGCGTACTATCTACAATATTTATGCAAACAAGTATATTTATCTAATCAAGCCAAAACTTTAAAACTTATAGGCAAGGCTGATCCTCCACGCTGTTGAGCGGCAGTACATGGACAGTCTACAGAATCAATATCCTAAGCTCTGATACCAACTGTAACGACCCTCGCTTTTTAATAAATATTTTGGCGGATTTTCGCAACGTAAGTCGCGGAAGATCCGTCTAATAAAAATATTTATACATAATATATTACATCACGCACGTCTCACAAAGTCATATCATAAAATATACACACCACTCACACACGTCTTATCATATAAAGGCTGTAGCCGATTATTTATAGGGGAATTTTGCAATCAGTCCCTAGTCAGTAAGTTTCTAAAGTGTTCAGTACCTGTCAGAAGCCACATTATTTTTAAGGACCAACTATTTCGAAAATGGCAGAGTTAAGGAGTAAAAATATGTATTGACGTAAATGCCCTTCCTAACACACTAAACTAATAGTTATTTTCCGGCGACTTTCTGTTATGCAGTTAGATTATATTGTTATAAACGTCTGGTAAACTGTTATTTTTTGTCCCTCATCTGTTACTACGAAGCTGAAAATTGTTATCGACAGAGAATATTTATTTTATGAATGTCGTTTTTACACTGAATCGAGGTCCTAAATTTCGAATGCCCATTAACCAATCTTTATCGGCGTGTAAGGTAGAATGTATTGTGGTATTGGCGAAGCAAGATGCAAGATTTGAATGAAATTTTGTCTTTCAATTTGGGGTTCTAATCTGCGAAAATTAAGACGAAATCAAAGCCTTTTTTGGCAACGAATACATCTAATATGTATAAATTCGAAGTACCCATAATATGGGCAGCTCGGTGCGGCGCATTGTTTGCTCGTTCGTCCGGCGTTCATCTTTTAATTTCACGAAAATACGGTCGACCCTAATAATTTGGGTATATTTCGACTCTGTCAAAACTGTTACTCGGAGTATGAAATCAGTTACTTGCAGTATCAAAGCAGTTACTAGTAGTATCAAAACCGTTATTAAACTATAAATAATTGTTACCATGTGTAGGGTTCTAATTTGCGAAAATAAGATGAAATCAAAGCCGTTTTTGGCAACGATTACATCTAATATGTATCAATTCGAAGTACCCATAGTATGGGAAGCTCGGTGCGGCACATTGCTAGCTCGTTCGTCCGATGTTCATCATTTAATTCGCGAAAATACGATCGACCCTATAAAGTTGGGTGTATTTTTTTTCGTTTTGGCCGATTTGTAAAATTCTCGGGATCTGTTACTAGTATATGTGCTTCTGTTATTATGTTGACTAAATTTGTTACTAAATTTTCGGTGAAATTTTGGCCGGGAAAACTAGAATGAGATGAATTTTAGGCGGGAGTCTAAATAAAATCAAACGTAGATTATCTGTTACTTGATATGTGTAAAACTGTTACTAGTTATATGTTTATATGTTACCAGAATTATTATAGTTTGTGAATTAGGGTTTTTGATTAAATCATAACCTAAACTTATATATTTTTACGTAAAACATCGTAAAATGACATATTTTAGTGAACATAGCGTGTTTGAAGTATAAAATTTAAAAATTATAAAGTAAACTAATTGCATATTAAATTGTTATTTTGACTATGTATTCTGTTACTCGTGTTGTGTTTGCTTGTTACCGACATATCAATTTCTGTTATTTTCTCCTCTTTAATTGTTGCTGATCGTTCTTAAACTGTTATTGCATGAAATCAGAAAATAATATAGGGTTTGTGATTAAGATTAATTGAAGATGTCATTAATTTTATTGAGTCATTTATGTTAGGTCGACATCTGAATTATAATAAACATCTAATAGTTCATTTCCGCAACGTTTTGTGTAAGTAGAATCAATTTGGTAGAAGCATGATCATCCTTTCAAGAAGAGTACTACTTGCTTTCCATACTATATACTCCAACTTCTTCTATTCCAACATAATCTCCACGAAAATCACAACCTAAACTAATATATTTTTATCTAAAACTTCGTAAATTGATATATTTTAGTAAATGTAGCGTGATTGAAGTATAAAATTTAAAAATTATAAAGTAAACTAATTACATATTAAATTGTTATTTTGACTATGTATTCTGTTACTCGTGTTGTGTTCCCTTGTTACCTACTTATCATTTTCTGTTTTTTTTCTCCTCTATAATTGTTTCTGATCAGTGTTAAACTGTTACTGCAGGAATCATGCATACATTTTCAGCAACAGAAGCAAAGTTTGTTCAAAAGAAACATCTTACACATAAGTATCAGATACATATAGCACCAAATTGTAACATCCTCGTCGTCGCTGCTCGTCTTCGATTTCTTCGATTAATTTGGGGGTTATCGATTTGGTATTAGCGAAAAGAACTTAAATAATAAAAGTTATACATAATTAAGTTAGATATTCACAGGAATTTGAATCAAGGTCATTTGAATTCTAGATCAAAAATAAATTGTTACTCAGATTTATGTCATTTTTGGGCGATGCAGAATGCATAGTTTACTCAGATGCATAAATTGTTACCCACAATGCATGAACTGTTACCCATAGTAAATAAATTGTTACCCTTAATGCATAAAGTGTTACTCGGAATGCATAAATTGTTACCCAGAACGCATAAGTTGTTACTTAGCGAGCGTTTTATTAGCAAAAGCTTCAATCATGGGCCGCGTCAAATTTCTTCGCGATTAACATCAATATTTTCATTGATTATTAAGACTCACGATCAATTTCACCTTATTCAGTCATTAAAGTCCAAATTTTCCCTTGTTTCAACGAGATTTTCGAATTACTTTTAATACATTATTCCATTATAAACTTCAAAAAATTTCATTGATTAGTGACACCCATGGGAAATTATCACCGATTTAACCTTATTCGGTCATTAACGTCGAGATTGAGCCGGCTTTTAGATCGTAAATTTTGGTCTTCGTTGAACGTGATTTGTGCATTCATCGTTGGAAGAGACGGCATAGTGTTACCCAGAATGCGTAAATTGTTACCCAGTATGCATGAACTGTTACCCAGAATGCATAAAGCGTTACCCGGAGTGCATAAACTGTTACCCAGAATGCAAACATTGTTACTTAGCGAGCGTTTTATTAGCAAAAGCTCCAATCATGGGCCGCATCAAATTTCTTCGCGATTAACATCAATATTTTCATTGATTATTAAGACCGACGATCAATTTCACCTTACTCAACATTAAAGTCCAGATTTTCCCTTGTTTCAATGAGATTTTCGAACTACTTTTAGTACCCTTCGGCTGTTTCGACCTTTTCTCATTCTCCGTCGCTGCTTTCTTCGATTTCTTGGCCATTGTCGTCGTGGTATGGCTCGCTGCTCGTGGTCGTCGCTGCTCATGGCCGTCGCTGCTCGTGGTCGTCGTCGACTCGTGGGATGGCTCAATCGTTTCTTGGATTAACATGGGGTTATCGATTTGGGAGTTATTGTCACTAATAGAGCCCCCCATCTGTTACTGTCTTTGTCACATCAGTTACTGTATTTGCTACATCGGTTACTTAAATTGCGTGACTTGTTACCCAAATATCGTCTTCACAAAATCTTCAATATATGTCGCACCAAAAATTTTGATTCAAAATTCTTCACCACTTCTTTCTTAAACTCAATAATTCTCGTTCATTATTAAGACCCATTATCAAATTCACTCAGATTCGTCTTAATCGGCCATTAAATTCGATATTTGGTCAATTTATATTCTCGTTTTTTCGACGTGGAATTTCATAATTATTTCGTCTTACACTTTAAATTATTTGTTTATTATAACTACCCATGAGGAATCGAAGTCGATTCCATCTTATTTGCACCTTAACAATCATATTTCACTCGGTTTTACAGTCCTAAGAGCAACCCAAAATCGAACGGAGAAGACAATGGCAATGTCTGTAATTTTTTGCAACTATGAAGGATAGAATTATCATTTCATATCACATGGGTCCTTGAAACTTATATTTTCAGTACTTAGGTCCTTCTGCCTAAAATGAAATCTTAGGGGGCCTGAAACATGTTGAAAATATGATAATGGGTACTGACACGTAATTTACCCTTATTTATATTTAACAAAGACCATCGGCCTGGCACACAACATAACCCTAACGTCGCTCCACAGGTCGCATCCATGTACCGCCTCGCCCTCAAAAGTCCATGGAGCACCGCCACCAGCCGCCTCAGTCGCAACGCTCATCAGCGCCGGACTCGAACGTACTTACAACACGTAAACTGAGCTCCTTACCCAGAAGATGAAACATGCATGTATGTAATGTGCGATCAACCCCATTCCCAAACACCTCACAAATGCATGCTCAACTCGTCTCTACTCATCTCAACACTAATACGTCTCAACATCCCACACTACTCGACACTAAGTACATTTCTAATATCCCACTCAGGTCTCGTTAGAATAGGTTTCCACTCAGGCCACGTTAGAATGGAATATTCCATTCAGGTCTCGTTAGAGTGGGTGGCTACTCAGGTCTCGTTAGAGTCGCATATCCCGCTCAGGTCTCGTTAGAGCGGGTAAGCTGCTCAGGTCTCGTTAGAGTTGCCCTATACTCGAAATGTTCTATAATGTCGCAACACATCCCGTCACCCGACCCCTCGTACGCTCGAGCGGCCAACACAGGTCACGTTAGAGTTAGCACACCACCCGAGTTTCCCTCTGCCATTCGCATCAGCCCTCACAGGTAACTCGCTCTTTCTACCGCTCACCGATACACCAAACTATCGTAATAGCACTCAACACACACACTGATTTAGTATGCAAGTGTTGTGCAAATGACATGTATATAAGACATGCAAAATATTTAATACATGAAAAGCACGTAATTCTTCGTATCACCTAAAAATTCACAAAATCATATATCACTAATTCACATAATATTTACGCGTCGTATGTGAGTTTCACCTACTTGTCGTCCTTAGTTTTGCAAGCAGTAATTCCTTAATATTCTGAAACTCTGAATCTTTTACACGTAGAAATATTATCATATAAGTATATCTACTAGATCAAGTCAATATGAATGTTTTCGAACCCCAATTGTCGAAAACCCTAGACATACCATAACTAATATGCCATTTGTTGAATATAAAGCCACAAATCTGACAGATATTAGCTGATAAATGAAGATCGAATGATGAAGGTAGGAGCTGATTTTCAGGCATGTATCCTACACGCCGACCTTATGATGCTGCCGTCGATGGGCCAGGAATTCACGTGGTATAATCAGCAACGGGCTCTGGCAGGCATCTGGAGGAAGTTGGATCGCATGCTCGGCAACCCACAGTGGTTTGCTCGCTGGCCAGGTACGTTTTATCGGTGTGAACTCCCTTTCACATCGGATCATTCGCCACTGTCATTAGGGGTGTCAGCGCCGAGACCACGCGGTGTGAGTTTTCGTTTTGAGAACTTTCTTACTAAGGAGGAGGGCTTTTTGGAACATGTTCAGCGTGTTTGGAGTATCCCCATGGCGGGGTTTCCTATGTATGTGTTGGTCCAGCGGCTCAAGTTGTTGAAGCCCATTTTCATGCACATGCGACGCGTAAAGGGAGACCTTGCTGCAAATGTTGCGGACGCATTACGCTTATTGGGGATTGCACAGGAATTCGCAGCGAAATATCCCCTAGAGATTATGTTTCATGATCTTGAACGGCATTGTCGGTTTCTCTACGCTAGGGCTGTCGATGTAGAGCATACGGCGTTATCCCAAAGGGCCAAGCTTGCTTGGCTCAAGGATGGCGATCAATGCTCATCTTACTTCTTCAGGAAGGTGGCGGTTCGTCGAGCGACTAATCGAATCATCTCATTGGAAGGCCCAACTGGAGACCTACTTAATACGCCAGAAGAGGTGGAAGGGGAGTTACTGGGGTTTTATCAGGAATTACTTGGCACATCCGCACGAGCGTCACCGGTGGACATGGCCGAGGTACAGGGGGTATCACGCGTAAGCTCTCCCCAGCTACGTCCTTAGACATGGTCCGCCCAGTTGAAGACCTTGAGGTGAAACATGCGCTATTCTCTATGGGGGATGAGAAGGCGCCGGGGCCTGATGGGTATACAGCCGCTTTCTTCAAAGTGGCTTGGGGGACGGTCGGCCCTGATGTGGTACTAGCGACTAAGGATTTCTTCGCTACGGGCCGCCTACTTAAGGGGCTTAATAGTACGCTTATCACGCTCATACCTAAGTGTGAGTCGCCACGTCGATCGAAAGACTTCCGTCCCATATCATGCTGCAACGTCCTATACAAAATAATTTCGAAGGTTTTGGCTAATCGGTTGAAATCAGTGCTGGGAGGGCTGGTCCACGCATTGCAGACGGCATTTATACCTGGAAGGCGCATTAGTGATACTATACTTCTGGCACAGGAACTTTGCCTAGGGTACACCAGCAAAGGCCGTCCCCCACGGGCTATGCTTAAGGTCGATCTAGCCAAGGCCTATGATAAGGTGGAATGGAGTTTTTTGCTGGCGACGATGCAGGCGATGGGATTCCACCCACGATATATTGAGTGGATACGGAGCTGCTTGACAACGACCACTTTTTCCATCAACCTTAATGGGAGACCGACAGGGTTCTTTGCTGGAAAGAGAGGAATGCGCCAAGGGGACCCCATTTCACCATACCTCTTCACCCTCGTCATGGAGGTGCTCCATGGCCTTGTGGAGTGTCATATACAGGCGGAACCGCGTTTTCGCTATCACTGGCGTTGTGAGACCACTTCGCTCCCCATGTTGGCCTTCGCGGATGATCTCCTCCTTTTCTGCCATGCAGATCCTATCTCTGTAGGGGTGCTGAAGAAGGCTCTGATGACATTCTCTCAGCTATCTGGGTTACACCCTAATCCGGACAAGAGTGAGGTTTACATTTCACGGAGGGCGGAGGGCATCAAGGCCCAGCTACTGTCTATGACGGGATTTTGCGCAGGCCGCCTGCCAGTGCGTTACTTGGGGGTCCCACTGCTTGCTTCACGCCTGACTCTCAGTGACTGTGCACCACTGTTGCAGCGGGTGGATTCTCGTCTAGGATCGTGGCTGAATCAGTCACTATCTTACGCGGGTAGGGTGCAACTCATTAAATCTGTCCTTCAGGCTTTACACGTCTATTGGTCTGGGGTCTTCTTGCTGCCCAAGGGAATCATCCGTGCCTTGGAAGCACGATTTCGCCGATTCTTGTGGGGTGGTGCCTCGGCCAAGGTAGCTTGGGATGATGTTTGTCTGCCAGTTAATGAGGGCGGGTTGGGGATTCGCTCGATCGCTAATGACAATAGGGCTCTTCTGGTACAGCTTCTATGGAGGGTGATCAGCCGGCCTGCTGACTCGATCTGGGTGGAGTGGTTGTACAGCACACAGATTTTTCTATTGGGATTTGGACCACCACCATCTCGGCTAACTGCATGGAGCTGGAGGAAGCTGATGCAGTTAAGGCAGGTGATTCTACCCTTCATTGATTTTTCTATTGGGAATGGTTCGTCGTTGTTGTTATGGGAAGACCCATGGCTACGGGCTGTCCCATTATTGGAGAGCTATCCTAGAGGCCCACTGGAGATGGGGCTGCCAGCAGGGACCCGCCTAAGCTCTGTCATCGACCACCAAGGCTGGAATTGGCCAGGACAGTCGGCGGTGGAGTATTTGGATTTTAGTCCGCACCTTCCACGGGTTCAGCCTAATCGGACCGATGCTATTTGGTGGAAGGGAGCGCCAGATGGCCGACCGACGACACGACTGATTAGGGAGTCCTTACGCGTACGAAGGCCTATTGTACCTTGGGCGTCCTTGTTTGGGGGGCCTTTGAAGATCCCTCGACATGAGGTCATACTGTGGTTTGCCATCCGTGATCGTTTATCGACTAGAGATAAGGCCTGGGTGGCACAGCGCGCTGGAACCCCTGCTTGTGTTCTCTGTGACGCGCTGCATGCTGAGACTGTGCAACATCTATTTTTTGATTGTCGATTCTCACGCGACTGTGTTCGGATGCTGAGGCAGAAGATCAGGTGGGGATGGCCGTATCGGGACTGGGGGCAGGGTATACGGTGGGCTGCATTGCGATGGCGTGGCCATCATCTCCTACAGTTCGCCTACCGTCACGTCCTTGCTTCGTTGGTATATCACATTTGGCAGGCACGCAACAAGCGCTGGAAGGAGGGGGCTATCACGACTCCAGATAGGCTGGTTGCTGTTGTCCTCGTGGTTTGTATGCGGATTACTGGGACATCGCCCAAGTTCGATCTACAGAGAGCAGCCATTCGACGTCTCTGGCGAGTAGCTTGGTAGTGAGTTGGATGTTTTAGCTTTCATTTTGTTGGTCTATGCCAGTAGTCTGTTACTAGTTAGCACGTGAGGAGTCACACCCTCACTCATCTGTACATATACCCCCTTTATATATATACACGGAACTTACTCCAAAAAAAGAAGGTAGGAGCTGAAGTAGAAATGAGCTGAAAAGAAATTGTCCTACTCTTGATTCGTTGGAGTAAATATAGATCGTTCGATTTGGCGGGTATTGATCTATGGCTCAGATTAATAGTTGTTGTTTCACTTATAAAGTTGCTACACGTTTTAATATGTGAAGGGTTGGAGCGCAATGTGACTTGTAAATAACAATTAATTTCTTCCCATGCTAAGAAAACTAAATCAAGTTCTTTTCTTAAATTTATATGCCATATTATACTCACTTGTCTATGTCCCTTATATTATATACAACACATCTCTTTCCTATTTGATTAAGTAATAACACGTCCCTACACCTATTGGTCTCCATTTACACTTTATCTCTTAGCTAAACATGATTAATAATAAAATATATATGTTTCATGATTTCTACAGTGGTATTCAAGTAGTAATTAGGTATAGCAAAGCCAAAAAGCTCTAACGTGGTTTCACTTTGTATTGTCATTTGAGCCCTTAATATTAATATTAGGATTTCTTTTATTTGGGCTTCCAAAAGTAACTTCTTTACACCCCAAAAATTTAATTGGGCTTGTTTGGACAATATCATTTGTTTAAGAGAATAAATTCTTACATTTCTTTTAAGGTAACTACACTACTTCCTAATATTTACAGTAATCCCCTTTTAATTTCACGGTTATTACAGAAGTTCACAAATCCTAAGGGTTTCAACATGGGTTCGCGAAGTTAGCATTGGAGGGTTTCACGTGTTCGAATTCGTGAAGTGGGAATAAGAAGATGAACTTGGCGAACTAAACACGGTGCAACGAACTTCACAAATTCGTGGGAACTTGACTTCGCGAATTGAGAGGGAAGTGAGAAATGACTTCGTGAAGTATAGACATGTGGCACTTCACGAATTGAGAGTGACACAAGTCATAAGCTAGCGAACTAGTAAAGCACTTCACGAACCAAGAGATAGCGAGCTAACTTCACGAATCCTAAGAAGTTCACGAACTAGATGGGAATGATGATTCCGCGAATGAGGACATTTCACGAATTGAGAGGCGTGAGGAGCTTTGCGAATCCATGAGATCACGAGTTAGGATTAGTTCACGAGTTACACGAAATTCACGAGTCCTAGGGTAGTTCACAAAACCCTACTTTGTGAACTATGAGGGCAACTCTTCGCGAACTTGGTAGCAAAAATAATAGACTTCGCGAAGTAAGATGTTCATGAACTTAGGGTAAGTGACGAGTGTAGCTCACGAGCTACATAGGATCGCGAAATAAATATAAAGTAAGATAGACTTTGTGAAGTGATAATAAGTTAGATATTTCACGAATTAGGGTCTTTTAGGAGCAAGACTTCACGAATTATATGAAGTAGGTATTTTCACAAGTCGCCCAAACTTCACGAATCATAAGAGTTTAATTTAATTCACTAACTATGTATAATTCACGAGTCCTAAGACTATCTTTCCCAAACCAAAGTTAACAAACTCTTTTCGAAACAATTACCTTTCAATTATAGCATTAAATATATAATAATTCAATACTTAGGTCAATAACATAGATGATCAAATAATTTAGATGATATACTGACATGATGATTTTGTGCCTAAGGTCGAACATAGGAATTTTGCTGAGCTACTAGCAGTTTGTCTACGGACGACAGGTAAGTGGAAATTCAACTACAACACATAACTTATCGTATGTGCCTAACTTACGTGACTATGTGCTTATGTGGATTAATTCACATATTTTACATAGTAAGTATTTATGACATTAGTTCACGTTTGATATGCACGAGCATGCACGAAACACTCAGGGGTTATGCGAGTTGAGCGTGCATAAGTTATATCGCTTGCAAGCGAATGACGATTGCCGACATGGGCAATTGGAGTCAGTTCACATTTGAGCCAAGGGCGGCTTTTATGGCACCGTGACGGCATTGATGCATCGTCGGATTATCATGGTTGGGTTGATGCCCTCATGACTGGGTTGATGCCCTAATAATCCTTATTAGCATGGTTGGGTTCGTGCCCTCATGTTTTGGGTTGATGCCCAGTTTATCCTTATTTGATTAAGAACTCTATACAGTGTAAGCATAGCAAGTTAGCCAAGGGCCCTGAGCGAATGTAGTATTAGTCTTAAATGCATTGGCGCGGATGCCTTTGCGGGGGTTTGACACGTGCATATCATGCATAATTTTCACTTACCGAGCTTATCGCTCACTCCTTACGTTATGTGTTGTAGGTGCACGCGAACACGGTACATGAACGCTTAGATGGCAAGGTGTCCTTTTGGAGCTTCCAGCGACTTTTGGGGGTGGTGTGTGCATGGATAATGACCTGTGAGGCCGGGCGCTATAGTTTCTTTTGCTGTGCAATTGTACACATGTAATTAGAATTTGAAATATTCTTTTGTCATGTAAAGAACGACCTCCTTTGTATAAAAGGAAAAATTTTCATGCATTTTGCATGTCTCTTAATTAAATACTTCGTTAGGCACATAAGTTAACGCTAGACAAGTTAACGAAGGGCTAGGGACGTTATAGGTGGTATCAGAGCTTCGGTCACAGGTTCTGTAGACTGTCCATGTACACACACCTAAAAGCGTGGAAGCAGCATTGCCCATAAGTTATATGATATCATGAATTTTCTGTGGTGCATAAATCTATTGGCTGTAGGGACTGTCAGGGTAGAATAGAAGCAATGGTAAGAACTAGAGGTGGGAGTAGTGGGGGTGCCGATCAGGATCGGGAAAATGCAGCCCCTGCCGACAGTTGAGACTCGACCATCCTCCAACTCACGGAACTAGTCCGCCAACAATCTGCTCAAATTCAGGCGCTAATCCAGCAGAACAACCCGAACGTTGGACCTTCCCAGGCTGAAAGAACTGAGTTAGTGGGGGAACGGTTCCGGCGGTTGAACCCGTCGACTTTGAGGATACAGCCGACCCGACTGCAGCCGAGGACTGGTTAAGGACACTTGAAAGTATGTTTGTGTATAGTCGAGTCCAGAAGCAGAGAAGGCCCTCTGTGCTGCATTTCTGCTAAGGGAAGCGTTCGAGAACCCCGCAACCATGAGCTGGGATCGCTTTAAGGAGCTGTTCAGGGGCAAATATCTTACGGCTCCAGTTCAAGCTCAACGTGTGAACGATTTCATCAATCTAAGGCAGGGAGCGATGACTGTTGCCGAATACATCAGGAAGTTCGAGCAACTATCGTGATTCGCAACCCACATGGTGAGCACGGATGCTCTAAAGATCGAATGCTTGCTTGAAGGTCTGAAGACGGAGCTGTATCGTGATGTCAGCATGGCTAGACTTCAAGGGGCCACTTATGCGCAAGTGGCGGAAAGGCAATGGTAGCAGAATAGGCCTAGGCTAGAATTGTTCGTGCTCAGGAAGCGAAGAGAAAGTTCGCACAAGGACTACAGTGGGGCGGAGGAAGCCAGATGCGTCAGTTTGATTCCAAGGGCGCGAAACAGAGCTTTTAAAATAGGCCTCCACAACATCCACAGGGAGCACCGAACCGACCACCGAACCCAAATCAAGGGGGATCCTCAGCGCCAATCCCGAATTGCCCGAGGTGCAGGAAACGACACTGGAAACTGTTACACACATAGCGCAACTGCTTCAAATGCGGGAAACCGAGGCACTTTTCGAGGCAGTGACCGGAGAATATGTCAGGAACTCAAGCAGGGAATCAGGCAAAGCCACCGGCCGTGCCAGCTCGGGTGTACACGCTCACTTCAGAGGAAGCGGAGGAGAACCCGTCCATGGTGATAGGTATCCTATCTATACATCAAACCCCAACGTGCATATTAGTAGACTCAGGAGCCACGCACTCATTTGCATTCATTAAGTATGTGACGAGACTTGGGGTTACACCTAGTCGGTCTAAGTGCGAGTATAATGTGACTGTTCGAAATGGGACTCCAACTAGAACCAATCAAATATTACGAGACTGTCCTGTGTTAGTTGGTGAAAGGGAACTGCTTATAGACTTAGTAGTAATTTTGATGAATGACTACGAAGTAATCCTCGGGATGGACTGGCTATCAAAATACGGAGCGGTGATAGATTGCAAGCGTAAGATGGTCACATTCAATATGTAGCGCCAACCGAGTTGAAAGAGCTAAAGGAACAATTAGACGAACTCCTACAGAAAGGATTCATCCAACCAAGTTTTCTCCCTGGGGAGCGCCAGTACTATTTGTACGAAAGAAAGACGAGTCAATGCGGATGTGTATCCACTATACGGATGAATAAGATGACGATCAAGAACAAATATCCCCTTCCAAGGATCGACGATCTGTTTGATCAATCGCAAGACGCAACGGTGTTTTCAAAGATAGACTTAAGGTCGAGATATCACCAATTGAAGATTCGAGAAGAAGATATTCCGAAACTGCCTTCAGTACGCGCTACGAACATTACGAGTTCCTCGTCATGCCTTTGGGCTGACTAACGCACCAGCGGCATTTATGGACCTGATGAATCGGGTATTCCAGCCGTTTCTAGACAAGTTTGTCATCGTTTTCATCGATGACATTCTCATCTATTCGAAGACAAAGGAGGAACATGGACAGCATCTGCGGATAGTTCTTGGGATCTTACGGGAGAAGCAGATATACGCTAAGTTTAAGAAGTGCCAATTTTGGCTGGACCAAGTCGCATTCTTAGGACATATCGTTTCTGGAGCAGGGATTTCTGTAGATCCCAATAAGGTCGAAGCTGTCAGTAATTGGCCACAACCGACTAACGCGACCGAAGTGCGAACTTTCCTTGGCTTGGCAGGCTATTATAGGAAATTTATCAAGGATTTCTCAAAGATTGCTTCTACATTGACGAGGTTAACAAAGAACAATACTTCATTCCATTGGAGCGAGGAGTACGAGCAAAGCTTCCAAGAACTGAAAAAGGCAACTCACTACAGCCCCAAGTTCTCATGATACCATCGGGAGCCGGGTTCAGTTTACAGCGATGCTTCAGTGAATAGCCTAGGATGCGTACTAATGCAGAACGGAAACGTAGTAGCCTATGCCTTACGACAATTGAAGGAGTACGAAAAGAATTACCCAACGCATGTCCTAGAGCTTATAGCTGTGGTCTTCGCTCTCAAGATTTGGAGACACTATCTTTATGGAGAACGATGTGAGATCTACACGGATCACAAGAGCCTGAAGTATTTCTTCACATAGAAGGAGTTGAACATGAGGCAGAGACGGTGGCTAGAACTCGTTAAGGATTATGACTGCATGATCAATTACCACCCAGTCAAAGCGAATGTAGTAGCCGATGCACTAAGCCGAAAAGCAGTAAGTGCGGAATTACAACTACTGGAGGTGGAAATTGTACGCTTAGGCGAAGCCGAAACCAAATTGGCAGCCTTAACACTTCAACCTACATTACTGGAACAGATCAAAGGGCGCAAGAAAAGGAGAACTTCATATGAAGATCAAGGGAGCACAAACAGAACAATTAACAGTAGACTTTACGTTTCGAGACGACGAAAGATTTTATTACAAGAACCAATTGTATATACCCGAAGATGCATAACTCCGACGATTTGGAAGCGCATGCCACGACTTATTCAGTGCACCCAGGAGCTACGAAAATGTACAGAGATCTACCGAAAAATTACTGGTGGCTAGGAATGAAGAATGAGATAGCGACGTTTGTGAGTCAGTGCTTGACATGTCAGCAAATAAAAGTGGAACATCAGCGACCAGCAGGAACCTTACACCCGTTACTAATACCGGAATGGAAGTGGGATAATATCACAATGGACTGTCGTCGGTTTGCCGAAGACTGTGAAGGGCCACGATGCAATTTGGGTGATCGTGGACCGACTTACCAAGTCTGCCCATTTCCTACCCATAAGTTCGCCGTTTTTCATGGAGCGATACGCAGAACTCTATATTCAGAAAATAGTGCGATTTCATGGAATCCCAACATCAATCATCTCGGAGCGAGACTCAAGATTTCTGTCGATGTTTTGGACGAGCTTACAAAAGGCAATGGGTACGAAACTTTCCTTTAGTACTACATACCATCCCCAGACCGACGGACAATCCGAGCGGACTATCCAAACCATGAAGATATGTTACGAGCTCGTGTGCTTGATTTCAAGGGGAATTGGAGTAAATACCTTCCACTAATCGAGTTCTCGTACAACAATAACTATCATGCTACAATTAGAATGGCTCCATACGAAGCCTTATACGGGCGTAAGTGCAGATCTCCGGTACTTTGGGACGAGATCGGCGAACGGGCAATATTAGGCCCAGATCTGGTACGGAAGATGACAGAAGTTATCGCGATAATACGAGAAAGAATGCGAACGGCCCCAAGCTGGCAGAAGAGTTATGCTGATCAGAGACGCACCCCGGTTGAATTCGCAATAGATGATTGGGTGTTCGTAAAAGTATCTTCGATGAAGGGCGTCAAGCGGTTTGGAAAGAAGGGTAAATTAATCCCAAGATACATTGGCCCGTTCAGGATAATTAAACGTAGTTGGCGAAGTAGCGTATCAATTGGAATTACCCGCATCATTGTCGCAAGTTCACGATGTCTTCCATATATCAACGCTACAGAAATGCATCGCTGACCCAAATCATGTACTGCGGAATGAATTTCTACATCAACAATTAAAACCATATCCGAGTTACGAGGAAATGCCGATAGAGATTTTGATGTACGAAACCAAGCGGCTTAGGAATAAAGAGATCCCTTTAGTAAAAGTGTGGTGGCGAAATCAATCAAAAGAGGAAGCTACTTGGGAACGGGAGGATGAGATGGGAAATTGCTACCCTGAATTGTTCCAAACGGACTGATTTCGGGGGAGAAATCCTCTTGAAGGGGGGGGGGGAGGATATAGAACTCGAATCCCGTAAGCCAATTAGCCATTTGCACGAACATTGCATGCTTATGAGACAACATAAATGTGTATGCGTGTTTTGTATCTCTGTGAATGCATGAATTTTGGGTATTAGTTATGTGCTTATGTGATAGTGTGAATTTTGTGCATTAAAATTTTGTGCCGTTGAGACATCTAACTTAGTAGGAATTTTCGAAAATATAGAATAAGGGAAGTTGAGGTAATAATATTGGTAAGAATAGAAATTGGACTGCACTTGTGATTGGGCTAGATTTAAACTAAGGCCCAAATCCTTGGAGATAAACTTGGGTAACAAAGCTCCTTAAGTTTTTTTTGGAGGAAGTCCCGTATATATATATATAAAAGGGTGAATGTACATGATAGGTGAGAGAGTTATCCCTCACAATCAACCAGTAACAGACTACTGGAGTGAACAACCAATAAAAGTAACGAAAACATCAACTACCAAGCTACACGCCAAAGTCTCCGTATTGCGGCCCACTACAGAGCATACTTGGTAGATGTCCCACTAAGGCGCATGCAGACCATGTCGAGCACGCATGCAACAAGTCTATCCGGAGTTGTGGTGATTCCCTCCTTCCAGCGCTTGTTACGTGCCTGCCAAATATGATAGCCCAGCGAAGCTAACACATGGCGATAAGCAGCCTGCAGTAGGTGTTGGCCACGCCATCTCATCACAGCCTACAAGATCCCTCACGCCAGTCCCTATATGGCCATGCCCAACGAATACGCCACCGTAAGAATCGCTGGCAATTGCGTGAGAACTCACAGTCAAAGAAAAGGTGCTGAGCAGTCTTGTAGTGTAACGCATCGCAGAGAACGCATGCAGGTGTCCCAGCGGGATGTGCTACCCAGGGCTTATCCCTAGTCGAGAGACGATCGCGGATTCCAAGCCAGAGGATAAACTCATGCTTGGGGATCTTCAGGGTGCCCCCGAACAGGGTCGCCCAGGTGATAGGCTGTCGACGCGTGCGTAGTGCCTCCCTAATCAAACGGGCAGAGACGCGGCCATCCGGCGCCCCTGTCCACCAAATGGTATCCCGCCTAGTCGGATCAACCTGTGGGAGTTGTCGACTAAAGTCCATGTACTCAGTCGTCCGCCTTCCTGGCCAGTTCCACCCTTGAGCGTCAATGACAGAGTTTAGTCGGGTCCCCACGGGCAATCCCATCGCTAGCGGCCCTCTAGGGTATGGCTCCAGAAGGTGCATAGCCTGCATCCATGGATCTTCCCACAGCCAAACCTATGATCCACCTCCAACTCTAAACGAGATGAGTGGTAGAATCAGTGGCCTCATCTGCAACAACTTTCGCCAACTCCATGCCGTGTTGGTCGAAATAGTGATGGTCCAAAGCGATCGCGATTGTAACCGTGTGATGTACAACCATTCCACCCAAATCGAATCCGAAGCCCGAGTGATCACCCTCCACAGTAGCTGTACCAGTAAAGCCCGGTTGTCAGTAGCGATCGAGCGAATGCCCAAACCCCCTTCAGACACTGGAAGGTAGACGTCATCCCATGCGACCTTAGCCGAAGGACCCCCTGTAAGAAACGGCGAAACCTTAACTCCAATGCTCTAACAACACCCTTCTGCAGCAAGAAAATCCCAGACCAGTAAATATGCAACGCATGAAGGACCGACTTAATCAGCTGGACCCTACCCGCATATGATAAGGATTGATTCAGCCAGGAAACCAATCGCGCATCCACTTTTTGTAGGAGAGGAGCGCAGTCACCAATCTTCAGTCGCGAAGTAATCAGCGGTACCCCACGTAGCTCACAGGTAAGCATCCCTCCCGAAAAACCATGATAGGCTGTAGCTATACCCTTATGCCCTCCGTCCTACGGGACAGGTACATCTCACTCTTGTCAGGGTTAGGTTGTAACCCTGACAACGCTGAGAAAGTCGTCAAGGCTTCCTTCAGGACACCCACAGATACGGAGTCTGCATGGCAGAATCGAAATAGATCATCCGCAAACACTAGCATAGGGAGGGAGGTGGACTCACATCGCCAATGATAGCGGAAGCGTGGTTCAGCCTGGATGCGATCCTCAGCAACGCCGTGGAGAACCTCCATGACAAGTGTGAACAGGTAAGGCGAGATTGGGTCTCCCTGCCTGATGCCTCTCTTGCCAGCAAAAAATCCCTCGATCGGCCGTTCAGGTTGATGGAAAAAGTAGGCGTCGTCAAGCAGCTCCGTATCCACTCAATATACTTTGGATGGAATCCCATAGCCTGAAGTGTCGCCAACAGGAAAGTCCATTCCACCTTGTCATAGGCCTTGGCCAGGTCCACCTTGAATATAGCTCTAGGCGGTCGGCCCTTGCTCGTATACCCCAAACATAATTCCTGAGCCAGAAGGATATTGTCGCTGATGCGCCTCCCAGGGATAAATGTTGCTTGCGAACCATGCACCAGGTCTGCCAGCGATGACTTCAGTCGATTTGCAAGAATTTTCGAGATCACCTTGTATAGGACGTTACAGCACGAAATAGGCCTGAAGTCATCGCACGTCGTGGTGAAGCACACTTCGGTATCAACGTGATAAGTGTGCTGTTCAATCCCTTGAGTAGTCGGCCAGTCGCAAAGAAATCCTATACTGCCATAATCTAATCAGGGCCCACTATCTGCATGAATATCGGCTTCAGGGATTTCAGCCGCCAGACAAGCACATACATAGGATAACCCGCCATAGTAATACCCCAGACCCCTTGTAAACTCGGCAAAAAGTTTGCCTACTTTATGAGGAAATTCTCAAATCGAAAGCTCACCCCCCTTGGTTGAATCTCTGCCACCCCCATAGATAATGGTGAGTGATCCGATGTGGTCGGTAGCTCGCAGCGAAAGCATGCATTGATAACGCGCGAACCACTGGGGGTTGCCTAGCATGCGATCCAGTTTGCGCCAGATGCCTGCCAGAGCCCTCTGCTGATTATACCAAGTGAACTCCTGACCCGTCGACGGTAGGGAGAGAAGATCCGCCTGTACTAGACAGTCCTGAAAGTTAGACATATCATGAGCATTTGGTGCCCCTCCTCGACCCTCGCCCGCATGCAAGATAGAGTTAAAATCCCCAGTCACCAGCCAAACGTCATGCATGCATAGGGCAGACATTTGTATCAGCTCAGCCCAAAGAGGAGGACGTTCATCACTTCTGGACTTTCCATACGCAAAACAAACAAAAATGTTCTCCCCCGTAGCAATATCATCTACCTGACAATGAATAGCTTGCGCTGACTTCCCAATGACTGTCACTCGAAGCCTCGAAGGATCCCAACCCACCCAGATGCGTGTTTCTGGGCCATCTGCGTAGATGAAAAACCATGTTCACCGTGACCTGATACAGTCAGAGATACGAGCTGCATTGGTCTCAGACACTCGAGTCTCAAGAAGTCCAACTAACCTTAAACCAGCCCTCGTAATCCAATCCCCCACCACCCTTCTGTGGTCTAGTCTGTTAAGACCACGTAGATTCCACGATCCCATCAGTATCATGGATCAACCACTTGGTGGGCTGCATGTGCTTTAGGGCCCATAGTAAGTATCATCGCTACATCTGTCTCCTCATGTCCCCTTAGCAACGCAAATGAGTTATGGTCAGAGTGACCCGCATCTCCCGTACGCGGCACTAGGTGTGGGTCATGTGAGGACGTGGCCTTGTCTGGCGTCTCTCGCCAACCCCATCTAATGTGCTGAGGCGACACCTGCAGCGCAACCATCACTGCCTTGCCTCTAGCACCCACCTGTCTCCATTCAGTCGTGGCTCCTTCCCCCTGGTCTAGTCCGCCTAGGTCGATACGTTGCATGGGCCCTCGCGCCATCCACCTCGCCCATGGTTGTATTTGGCCTAGCTGTAGCTTAATATTTATTTAAACATAGATCCTTATCATTTAATAAGAAACCATCGTATGTTTAAGTGAAAGAAGAAGGGAGAAATCGAGACTTAAGATTTGGAAAGGGTATGAATTCCTTTTTGTCACTAATGTAAAGGAAAAACAGGAGTTACAAATCAGCATGCATGATATCGCTCATGATGCACCAAACGGTAATGAACGATCGACCAGAAGGCAACACGGACCAGACAACCCAGACAACCTACAAGGTCCCAACAAGACCACAGCCAAGTACAAAGCAAAGTAATGACAAAACATAACTAGGCTACGTAGGTTGTGGCGACCCTACTTTTCTAACTAGGATTAGTGGCGGATTTCCGCAGCGTAAGCCGCAGAAGACCCGTCTAATTAAAACTTTTTCTTAAAATAATATACACTAATATAAAAACACGTCTACATTGTCATCTCTGTACATGGACCGAAGCCCCAAAAATATCAAAAGAACAAAAAGCCCTAACGCCGCTCCACAGGTCTTCATCCATGTACCGCACCGCCCTCAAAAGTCCGTGGAGCACCGCCACCAGCCGCCTCAGTCTTGACGCGTACCGGCGTCAGACTCAGTACCTACAACACGTAAACACTGAGCAATTTGCCCAGTAGGTGAATAAAGTGCATGTATGCAAGTGTGCACTCAACCCCGATCCCGGTATCTCACAACATGATATAATGCACACTCTTTCCTTTTCCACATTCCTATTTCACACAACACAGGGCCCTAGGTTAGGCTCGACACCTTCGCGCGCAAAGACTACTGGGAGGCCACCCCCAAGTCTCGCGGCAGCCTACCCTGGTAGTGCACTGGACGATCACGCCAATGGCCTCCTACCGGGTCGCTCCGCACCAAAAGTATACACTGATAGTGCACTGGACGATCACGCCAATGGCCTCCTATCAGGTCAAATCAATATCTCGGCAGTATGCACCTCGGGACGGTCACGCCCGAGTAGACAGATCGATCACGCCTGTCTCCGCCAGGTGCCCAGTGAGCCCAACCTCGACTCCTCTAGGAGTCCGATCACAAACATCTCATTCTACCCCGTACGTCACTATCTCAAATCATCACCGTCACCGCCTCACTACGGTACCACTCTCTCTCCCTGACGTGATATGCACGCGCCATGCATATTCATAAAATCTCATAGAAGCATGATTTATATAAAACGTACGTAAAACATGTAAACACGTAAATCACATAAGTCACGTAAATCATCGAATTGCATGGAAACACATAAATTCACATTTGTGTTTACGTATCGTAGATGGATGATCCACCTACCTGTCCTCCTGCTAGCGTCAAATAAAAAGTCCGGTGTAGTCCCTATATATCGATCCTCTGAATATTAAAATATTTTCACATCAATAAATTTACTAAGTCATATAAGTTTCAAAAATGCCAAAATTATCAAATCCTTTAAAATTTATGAAAACCTAAAAATACTGAAATCCCTAAAAATAAATAAACCCTAAAATATTGAAATCTCACTAATGTCGACATCTTACCAACGTCGAGTTCTTTATTGTTGAAAGTAAATATCGATGTCATCATAAAATCTCGGAATTATTTTTATAGGCTTGCTCGAGATCTTTGGTTAGGAAATGAATGTCGAAGGGGTAAGCTAGAAGAAGAGGGAATAGGTAACTACACGTGAGTGTGTGCGATTTTCACACAGTGAATTTTCAAATTTCTACAGCCCGTTTTTGACGATCGTCGCCGCCGTTTCCGGCCAGGATCCATTGGTGGTGGCCGGCCGGTGATTGGTCATCGTTTCCGTGTGGGAGAATTAGTGGTCTGTGGGCTTTGGGATCGATTCTGTGTCACGGCGTGCTAGGGTTTCGCGATGGAGGAGGCTGATCACGAAACGGCGATCCCGGCGGCGCCGCCCGATCAGGATCTGATATCGGGTGCTGATATTATGGCGATGCAAATCCCAGACTTACCGGACCTGGCGGGTCTAATGGCCAAATATCCGGAGTTTGCTACGTGTTTTGATGCGCCGAGATTTCTGGCGATGATCGGACGGATTCAACAGGCTGCTGCGACGGGGGGTGGACACAAGGATGGTCCGAATGGTCCGTCAATCGCCGCGGTTCTGGTGCGCCTAATACATCGGCGCGATTGGCTAGGGTTTCTGTCAACCCGTTTGCAGACCCGTCTGCTGATGGTGGTCGATCTGATGCAGCACCGACGGAGAACATGGGGGTAATGGGATCTGCTAATATGATCGGGAGCCACTCTGCCACGTTGGACGCCGCCGCTGATCGCCAACTGAGGTCGGGCCCAATTATGACGGCTCAGCAGAATCGGCCTAGGGTTTTGCCGGGTTCTCCACCTGCGCGATGCACCATCACGGCTCCACTCAAAGGAATTTTAAGGCCTCCTAACCGCAAGCAACGGTGGGGACGGCCCGATACTCCGCCACCTTTGCGGATGATGGCTCGCCGGTCGGTCGCGATGGGCTCGCCTGCGTTTGAGGAGCGATTTGACGAGGAAATTGAGGTCGATGATAGACAAGTGCATGCTTCCCCGGAGACTGATGCAAATCACACCAGGGTTCCTCGTCATCAACCCATTGTGGAAGCTCGGCCCATGCTCACGGCTCCGGCTGGTGATGTTGTATCGAACCGAGCGACGACCCCAAAGATGTTATATACGGATGTAGTGGCGGGAAAAACATTGACGGAGTCACCTACTCGAACTAGCACTAATCGGATTGTGGGTGTTGGGGAACATAGGGGGCATGGGGACATGCGACGCTTAGCTCTGGAGTACGTCGCGCCTAAATCGATTAGTGACAAAGTATCAGTGGTGGCCCCGACATGGGATGTGGCTTCCCAAGGCTTCGCAAGGTGGGAGAATACTTTGGTTGGCTACTTTCTTGGGCCGAAACCTTACTTTCCATTTGTGGAACGGTTTGTAAGGGCGAGATGGACTGGTTTGGTGGAGGTCCATGCAACGACGAATGGATTCTTTCGGTTCCGTTTTGAGTCTCCCACAACCATGAACGAGGCATTGGAGGGTGGCCCGTGGCTTCTACAGGGCCAGCCGTTGTTCCTGGAGGTGTGGCGGCCGGGCATGTCGATGGAACGGAAGGAACTTGTCGAGGTCCCGCTCTGGGTAAAACTGTGGAACGTGCGCAGTGAGTTTTGGACCAAAGCGGGATTGGGTGTGGTCGCTAGTGGTGTTGGGAAACCCCTTTTTGCTGATGGCATCACGGCTAAGGGGGAACGCATAGACTACGCCCGTGTATGCGTCATGAAGGAACTCGCCACCCCCTTTGTCGAGAAGGTGGATATTGAGCTCCCCAATGCCGAAGGGAGTACTAGTGGCACGATTACAGTTACTGTGGAGTATGAATGGAAACCGAGGAGGTGCGATCTGTGCAATACATGGGCTCATGGGGAGACACAATGTCCCAAACAGAAGAGACCCGCTCCGGCCCGACAGGCCAATATGGCGGGCCCGAGGGCGAGTATGCAGCCGCCATCCCAAGCACGTCCGGCGACTAAGGTGGTGGTACATGAACGTCCACAACATGAGCGCCCAAAGCGAGATCATTCTCGGCAGGGTCATGTCCCACACTCGGAATGGAGACAGGTCGGTGCCCATGGTAAGGCGATACGGGTTGAGCTGAGTGCGGCGGCGACAAGGACTGGCTCGCCTTCTCGCATAGCGCCGTCAAGGACGGGCTCGCCGTCACGCACGCAGCCGCTAGCCGCTTACATCCCAGGCAGCCCATGTCGAGCCACGGAGGCTGACGCCACTCACCAATCTGATGGCAACTTCTTTTCGGTGCTACAAGGTTTGCGGGATGATGATAATGATCCCTTAGATACACTGACTACGGGCCCTAAAGCACATGCAGCCCGCAATGGGGCTCATTCATAATACCGGTGGGTTCATGGAATGTGCGTGGTCTTAATAGACAAGACCACAGGAGGGCGGTGGGGGAATGGATTGCGCGAGGGGGATTGTGCTTAGTTGGACTGATTGAGACGAGGGTGGCTGAGTCTAATGCAGCACGTATTTCAGATGGTCTTCGGCCGCGTTGGGCCTGGTATTTCGACTATGAAGATGGCCCGGGGAACCGCATTTGGGTGGGATGGGATCCTGCATTGCTTAGTGTGACTATTATGGCGAAGTCCAGTCAAGCTCTCCATTGTCGGGTGGAACGGCTTGGCACGTCGGAACACCTGTTCATTTCGTTTGTTTACGGGCAGTCTCGACGGGAGGATCGTAATACATTATGGGAGGAGTTGATCCAGTTCTCTGCTCTACGCGTTGAGGATGCATGGTTGGTAACGGGGGACTTCAACACTATCTTGCATGCGGGCGAGGGACGAGGGGGTGCTCCTCAAGTGCGTGATATGTTGGACTTTCAGGCATGCCTCCTCAGCGCTGACCTTACTTCGCTCCCGTCCATGGGGCAAGAGTTCACGTGGTACAATCAGCAGAGGGGCCTCGCGGGCATATGGAGGAAGTTAGACCGCATGCTTGGCAATCCACAGTGGTTCGCACGGTATCAGGATGTCTGCTTTCGCTGTGACATGCCTGCTACATCTGATCACTCACCGCTATCGTTGGGGGAGGTGCGGCCGGGGCCACGGGGTACGTCGTTTCGCTTTGAGAATTTTCTTACCAAGGAGCCGGAATTCTTGGGTCATGTTCGGCGGGTCTGGAGCATTCCGTTGACGGGTTTCCCCATGTACGTGTTGATTCAGCGGTTGAAAGTACTGAAGCCGATCTTCAAACAGATGAGGCGTGCTAAAGGGGATTTAGCTGCTAATGTGGCTGAGGCCTTTGGTTTCTTGGGAATTGCTCAGGAGTTTGCAGCTCGATATCCACTTGAGGTACTATTCCATGACCTAGAACGGCATTGTCGTTCCCTCTACGCTAGGGCTGTTGAAGTAGAACACACGGCGCTGTCCCAACGAGCGAAGCTTGCGTGGCTCAAAGATGGTGATCAATGCACTTCCTACTTCTTTAGGAAGGTTGCGATACGGCGCGTGATGAATCGCATTGTTTCGTTGGAAAGCAACAGTGGCGTACCATTAGAGACACCGGATGAAGTGGAAGGGGAGCTGTTGGGGTTTTATCAGGATTTGCTTGGCCAATCCGCGCGCATGACTCCCGTTTCACGGGCTGAGATACAAGGGGCCATTTCACGCAAGCTTTCCCCAGCTGCGTCGGCCGATATGATCCGGCCAGTGGATGGCGAGGAGGTGAGGCAGGCACTGTTCTCTATGGGGGATGAGAAAGCACCTGGGCCTGATGGGTTTACGGCTGCTTTTTTCAAATCAGCTTGGGAGATTGTTGGCCCGGATGTTATATGTGCTACACAAGACTTCTTCAACATCGGATGTTTACTCAAGGGGCTCAACAGTACGCTTATTACACTCATACCTAAGCGGGATTCCCCACGCCGAGCGACAGACTTTCGACCCATTTCGTGCTGTAACGTCTTGTACAAGATTATCTCCAAGGTGTTGGCCAATCGCCTGAAGCCAGTGCTAAGAGGGCTGGTCCATGCTTCACAGACGGCGTTTATACCTGGAAGGCGCATCAGTGATAATATACTATTGGCACAGGAGCTTTGCCTTGGGTATATGAGCAAAGGACGGCCTTCGCGAGCTATGCTAAAGGTAGATCTTGCCAAGGCCTATGACAAGGTGGAATGGAGTTTCTTACTGGCGACTCTTCAGGCGATGGGGTTCCACCCAAGGTATATTGAGTGGATACGAAGCTGCATGACGACCACCACCTTTTCTATCAACATCAACGGGCGGCCGGCGGGATACTTTGCTGGCAAGAGAGGTATTCGCCAAGGTGATCCCATCTCACCTTATCTCTTTACCCTAGTCATGGAGGTGCTCCACGGCATTGTTGTGCGATCTATACAGTCGGAACCGCGGTTTCGCTATCACTGGCGTTGCGAATCCATAGCCCTTCCTATGCTAGTCTTTGCGGACGATCTGCTTCTTTTCTGTCAGGCTGATCCTATATCAGTCCGGGTCCTGAAGGAGGCGTTGATGTCGTTCGCTCAGCTGTCTGGGTTACATCCGAACCCTGATAAGAGCGAGATGTATATTTCACGCAGGGCTGATATCCTCAAGGGGCAGTTACTGACCTTGATGGGATTCCGTGAAGGTCGATTACCTGTACGTTATCTGGGAATCCCGCTTATTGCCTCTCGCCTTACGATAGCCGACTGCGCACCACTGCTGCAGCGAGTGGATACACGCATCGGATCTTGGCTGAACCAGTCGTTGTCATATGCTGGAAGGGTGCAGTTGATTAAGTCGGTCCTTCAGGCCCTACATGTCTACTGGTCGGGGGTCTTCTTGCTACCCAAGGGTATTATACGCGCTTTGGAAACTAGATTTCGACGATTCCTATGGGGAGGTGCCACGGCCAAGGTTGCGTGGGACGATGTCTGTTTGCCGGTGCGAGAGGGTGGCTTGGGTCTACGTTCGATCGCTACGGACAACAGGGCCCTCTTGCTTCAGGTCTTATGGAGGGTGATTACTCGACCTGATGACTCGATTTGGGTGGAATGGTTGTACAGCACACGACTGCATATGAGGTCCCTTTGGACCATTCCCATTTCGGCTACTACTGCGTGGAGTTGGAGGAAGCTGCTGCAGCTGAGGCCGGTAATTCTCCCTTTTCTTGACTTTACGATTGGGGATGGTACATCATTATTATTATGGGAGGATCCATGGCTACGGGGTGTTCCATTGTTGGCCCGCTACCCTCGAGGACCGCTAGTAATGGGGCTGCCGGTGGGTACACGTCTGAGCTGCGTCATTGATGGCCAAGGATGGAATTGGCCCGGGAGGTCAACGGTTGAGTATCTGGAGTTTAGCCAGCACCTTCCGCCAATTCACCCTACTAGGCGTGATGTGATTTCTTGGAAGGAGGCGCCAGAGGGCAGACCCACAGCACGATTAATTAGGGAGGCGCTGCGAATACGACGGCCTATTGTCGCTTGGGCACGCCTGTTCGGGGGCCCCCTAAAGGTCCCTCGTCATGAGGTCATCTTGTGGTTAGCCATTCGAGATCGTCTATCGATAAGCCTTGGGTAGCACAGCGCGCTGGGACTCCCGCTTGTGTCCTCTGTGATGCACTACATTTTGAGACAGTTCAGCATCTGTTTTTTGACTGCGGCTTCTCTCGCAATTGTGTCCGGCTGTTGAGGAGGAAGATCAGATGGGCATGGCCATATCGGGACTGGAGGCAGGGTCTACAGTGGGCTGCGACGCGGTGGGGAGGGCAGCATCTCTTACAGGTCGCCTACCGCCATGTTATCGCATCATTGGTGTACCATATATGGCACGCTCGCAACAAGCGCTGGAAGGAAGGGGCTATCACCACTCCGGACAGGCTAGTTGGGGCGGTTATTGACATGGTTTGCATGCGTCTTATTGGGACTTCATCAAAATTTGAACTCCAAAGGGCTGCTATACGACGACTGTGGCGTGTAGCTTGGTAGTTCCTTGGTTATTGTTGCGTTTTTCATTTGTATTAGTGGTGGATGCCGGCAGTGTGTTGCTGGTTTGCATGTGAGGATTACATCCTTACTCATCTGTACATTACCTTTTTTTCTTATATATATACACGGAGCCTATTCCAAAAAAAGAAATGAATGTCGAGGTTATCAATTGATATCGACATCCTATAAATGTCGAGATCATGCTTTGCAAACTACAATCTCGAAACCCTTCTATTGCACACATTTCGAAATCTATTTATCCTAAGGTTGTTAGATCTCGACATTCTCTAAGGTTATCATATCCCGAATTTTCTATGTGAAGCCTCTCGAAATCTTTCATTATGTATCTCGGCATCTATTTACTATACATCTCGAGATTTATAAATGTCGAGACCTATCATTTCGATATCTTTTCTAGTTATTATATCTATATATATCGACATCTTTCTATTACCTGAAATTTTTGGACTTTGTCGAGAACTTCTAAAACTCGTAATTTGCCCAGAAAACCCTAATACCACGATAATCCCTAAACTAACAAAATGTTGTATTACAAGTTCTAATGCCGAAAATCATACTTCTCCTTGAAATAATAGACGCTACTCACCCTAAATTATTTCTACAACTATTCTATAGCCAACATCTTCGATCCTCACACACTAAATAATACCTAACATGATTGTTCTATATATCTGAAATTTATTCTTAACAGGTGAGTTATGAATCTTCTAACTATTTACTCCGTATAATAAAACTCACGTTAAGTCTTGAAATTGCAAAATATGTTAAATAGAGCAATTTAACATGTAAATTCCCATACCTTATTCAACGATTTGTCTTGCTAAAGTTGCCAAGCTACTTGAAGTTTTCTTTCTTCAAATGAGGTTCTTATTCCCTTCGTTATTAGTTTATGAGAGTGTTATGGATACATTCTAAGGCCTTGAATAACGTGAGATGGGACAAGTGGATTATCTTGACTTGTTTCCCTTTGGCCTAAGCAACTTAATTATAACTCTTGGGCTTAATTGAATTGTTATAGTTTGGTTTCAAGTGCTTGGGCCTAATTTTTGAGTTAGCCCAACTTAGTATTTTCTATCAATTTTGCTTAGCCTTTTAATAAATTTCGAGACCAAGGTGAAGCTAGAAATTTATATTTTTATTTTACAATTTAAATTTCTTCGCCAACTTCCAATTAACATAGCTGCATAATTAATTATATCAAAATCCCGTATCAAATTTTGTACGGGTATTACATACTCCCCCCTTAAAAGAATTTCGTCCCCGAAATTACGCCGACTGGAATAACTCGGGATAACGAATTCTCATATCCTCCTCACGCTCCCATGTGGCTTCCTCAACTGATTGATTCCGCCACAAAACCTTAACTAACGGAATAATCTTGTTCCGCAGTCGTTTCGACTCGTACATCAAAATATCTACAGGCTTCTCTTCGTAACTCAAGTCAGACTTGAGCTGTTGATAAAGAAGCTCGTTCTGAATTACATGACTCGGGTCCGTGACGTATTTTCGTAATGTTGATACGTGAAATACGTCGTGAACTTGCGATAGGGCAGTCGGCAACTCCAACTGGTATGCAACTTCACCGACTCGTCTAATAATCTTGAATGGGCCTATGTATCTTGGACTTAGCTTGCCCTTCTTTCCAAATCGCTTCACTCCTTTCATCAGGGAAATCTTCAAAAATACTTGGTCACCTTCTGCGAACTCCAAAGGTCGTCGTCGATGATCTGCATAACTCTTCTGTCGACTTTGAGCCGTTCGCATTCTCTCTCGGATTTTGGTCACTGCTTCGGTTGTTTCTCGAATCATATCGGGTCCTAGTAAAGCTCGTTCGCCGATTTCGTCCCAATGAATAGGGGATCTACACTTGCGCCCGTACAATGCTTCGTACGGTGCCATCCCGATTGTAGCATGGAAACTATTGTTGTAAGAAAATTCAATCAGCGGCAAGTACTTACTCCAGTTTCCCTTGAAGTCTAGCACGTACGCTCGTAACATATCCTCAAGGGTTTGGATCGTCCGTTCAGACTGCCCGTCGGTTTGGGGATGATATGAGTACTGAACGAAAGCTTAGTACCCATCGCTTTCTGTAGGCTCTGCCAAAAATTAGATAGAAATCTCGAATCTCGATCCGAGACGATAGAGATTGGGATTCCATGGAGTCGAACAATTTCCTGAATATACAATTCGGCATATCGTTCCATAGAAAAAGTAGAGCGGATAGGAATGAAATGGGCTGATTTGGTTAGGCGATCAACAATCACCCAAATGGCATCGTGGCCTTTCGTCGTCTTAGGTAAACCAACGACGAAGTCCATCGTAATATGGTCCCATTTCCATTCGGGAATAGGTAAAGGTTGCAGGGTTCCAGCTGGTCGCTGGTGTTCCGCTTTGATTAGCTGGCACGTCATACATCTACTTACGAACGTGGCTATATCCTTCTTCATTCCCGGCCACCAATATATTATTCTCAAATCTTGGTACATCTTTGTCGCACCCGGGTGTACTGAGTACGTTGTTGCGTGCGCTTCTGTCATTATCGTTCGTCGTAACTCCTCGTCATTGAGCACGTATAGCCGATTCTTGTATAATAAGGTTCCGTCTGCCCGGATTTCGAAGTCTTCGGGTAGTGTATCCTTCGCCTTTGGGTAGAATTCACCCTCTTTTTGTGCTTTTTGAATTCGTTCTAGTAACGTTGGCTGAAGAGTCAACGCTGCTAGTTTCGTTTCGACTTCGCCCAAATTGACTATTTCCACTCCAAGCCTGTGCAATTCTGTAACCATCGCCTTTCGACTAAGCGCGTCTGCGACTACGTTCGCTTTACCCGGATGATAATTGATAACACAGTCGTAATCTTTTACAAGTTCCAGCCATCGTCGTTGTCTCATATTCAGCTCTTTCTGGGTGAAGAAATATTTCAGACTCTTATGGTCTGTAAAGATTTCGCACCTTTCTCCGTAAAGGTAGTGTCTCCAAATCTTTAAGGCGAAGACCACTGCTGCAAGTTCTAAGTCATGGGTTGGGTAGTTCTTTTCGTATTCTTTTAGTTGTCTGGAGGCATACGCGATTACCTTGCGTTCTGCATCAATACACATCCCAGTCCATTCTTCGAGGCGTCACTGTAGACCGAGAATCCTCCAGTTCCCGAGGGTATAGTTAGAATGGGAGCAGAAGTGAGTCGCTTCTTCAATTCCTGAAAGCTTTGTTCGCACGCTTCAGACCACTTGAAAGGTACGTTCTTCTTGGTCAAGTTCGTCAGAGTTGAGGCTATGCTAGAGAAGTCAGCTATGAACTTACGGTAATATCCCGCAAGTCCTAGAAAACTTCGGACTTCGGTCGGAGTAGTTGGTCGTGGCCAATTGTTCACGGCCTCAATATTACTCGGGTCCACGGAGATTCCACTCCCGGAAATCACGTGTCCCAAGAAGGCTACTTGCTCAAGCCAAAATTCGCATTTCTTGAATTTGGCGTAGAGCTGTTTCTCTCGCAGGATTCCTAAGACGATTCGTAAATGATTCTCGTGTTCCTCCTTCGTCTTAGAATAGATCAGGATATCGTCAATAAAGACAATTACGAAACGGTCGAGATAGTTCTTAAAGACCCGATTCATCAAGTCCATAAAAGCAGCCGGAGCATTTGTCAGTCCAAAAGGCATGACCAGAAACTCGTAATGGCCGTACCTTGTACTGAATGCGGTTTTAGGAACATCTACCTCCCTGATCTTCAACTGATGGTATCCCGAACGGAGGTCAATTTTCGAGAATACCGTGGCACCCTGTAATTGGTCGAACAGATCATCGATCCTCGGCAATGGATATTTATTCTTGATCGTGATCTTATTCAGTTCCCTATAGTCGATGCATAGTCGCATCGACCCGTCTTTCTTCCGTACGAATAAAACCGGCGCTCCCCATGGCGAAAAACTGGGTTGGATAAACCCTTTCTGCAGCAAGTCCTCTAGTTGTTCCTTCAATTCCTTTAGTTCGTTTGGCGCTAGGCGATAAGGAGCTTTAGAAATTGGGGCGGACCCCGGCATAAGATCTATCGTAAACTGTATTTCTCGATCAGGGGGTAACCCCGGGAGATCATCGGGAAATACCTCAATATACTCATTAACTATCGGCACATCCTTCAGTTCTGGCTGAGGTAACTCCTCTGCCTTCACCGCATATACTAGATAAGACTCACAACCGGACCTCAACAGTCGTTGAGCCTTCAACGCAGAGATTTGCGGAATATGATTCATGGTAGTTTTTCCCGAAAAAGTGAACACCTCTTCTTCGGGCAGTTGAAATTTTACGACCTTCTTGTGACAATCTACGATGGCTCCATATTTCGAAAGCCAATCCATCCCAAAAATAACATCATAGTCGTTCATTGGGATCACAATCAGGTCGACGCTCAGATCTCTACCCTCAATGTTAACGGAGCATCCTTCCAGCACTTGGTTAGTGCGCGTCGGATCACCGTGTGGTAAGGTAACTATGTAATTGCATTCAGATAAGGTGGGAGAAACTCCCACCTTTTCCACATATTTGGCCGACACGAATGAATGTGTAGCCCCAGAGTCAATTAGCACAGAAGTGGGCACGTCATAGATAGTCAACGTACCCGTTACTACGGAAGGATTTGCTTCGGCCTCCTCATTCGTTAGAGTAAAGACCCGTGCTGGCACTGGAGGGGGTCGAATCATCGGTCGGTTCGGAACTTGAGGTGCATGTTCGTTACAGTTCCTAGCGTAGTGTCCTATTTTCCCACATCGGAAGCATTGTGGGGTCGGGTTTGGTCTTGGTCCATAGCACGGACCAGAATGGAAACGCCCACACTGTCGGCATTGAGTTGCAGCACCTGAGGGCCGGTTCGCAACGTTAAATGGCCCTTGGTTCGGTCTTGGTCTCCAGTTCTGCTGGCCCGGTTGATTCCCGCGATAATTTGGTCCCTTGCCGAAAAATTGGCGTTTCTGGTTCCCTCCTCCTTGTTGTCCTTCTGTTCTCCGCTTTGCATCCTGTGCCTTTGTAACTCTACTCTCCGCCTGCTCAGCTAGGATTGCTCTTTCAGCGATACGGGCATAAGTCTTCCCTTCAGTATCATACATGCTAACGCTTCGGAAGATCTCAGGTTTGAGACCTTCTAGAAAACGCTCGATCTTCAGCTCATCTGTAGACACTATATGTGGCGCAAACCTCGAGAGCTGCTCAAATTTGCGGATGTAGTCGGCTACGGACATCCCTCCTTGTTTCAGGTTTATAAATTCATTCAGCTTCTGTGCTCTATCAGGTGCGGTAAAGTATTTGCCCCGAAAGAGCGTTTTGAACCTTTCCCAGGTCATCATATTGGGATCCTCGAGCACCTGAATGGTGTCCCACCAGTAGCCCGCGTTCCCACGTAACATAAAGGTGGCACAAGTCACCTTCTCAGTATCGGGTAGGTGGCTAACGCGAAACATATTCTCGATGGTTCTAAGCCAATCCTCCGCATAGGTAGGATCGGCAGCTTCCTCAAACGAAGGAGGGCTTAATCTTCGGAACCTCTCCCCGGCAGCTTCTGCACGTTCTAAGCCAGGGGATGAGTGACGTTCCGAGGAATTTTGACGGTGAATGAGGTCGTTAATCTGACCTGACTGTCGTCGGATCAGATCGGTCAGTTGATGAATAGTAGAGCGATCCTCATTCGGCGGGGATTCGGAACCCGCCCTACGACTAGTTTCACCCGCTTCTCTACGTGTCCTTGGCATTTCTTAACTATTTCTACAATTAGTCATAGAGAGCACATGTATCAAATAACACGTAATCACATACTCAATTATTAAACTTACAGGCCAGGCTGGTTCTCCAGGCTTTTGAGCGGCAGTACATGGACAGTCTTCAGAATCTAAAGCCGAAGCTCTGATACCACCTGTGGCGACCCTACTTTTCTAACTAGGATTAGTGGCGGATTTCCGCAGCGTAAGCCGCAGAAGACCCGTCTAATTAAAACTTTTTCTTAAAATAATATACACTAATATAAAAACACGTCTACATTGTCATCTCTGTACATGGACCGAAGCCCCAAAAATATCAAAAGAACAAAAAGCCCTAACGCCGCTCCACAGGTCTTCATCCATGTACCGCACCGCCCTCAAAAGTCCGTGGAGCACCGCCATCAGCCGCCTCAGTCTTGACGCGTACCGGCGTCAGACTCAGTACCTACAACACGTAAACACTGAGCAATTTGCCCAGTAGGTGAATAAAGTGCATGTATGCAAGTGTGCACTCAACCCCGATCCCGGTATCTCACAACATGATATAATGCACACTCTTTCCTTTTCCACATTCCTATTTCACACAACACAGGGCCCTAGGTTAGGCTCGACACCTTCGCGCGCAAAGACTACTGGGAGGCCACCCCCAAGTCTCGCGGCAGCCTACCCTGGTAGTGCACTGGACGATCACGCCAATGGCCTCCTACCGGGTCGCTCCGCACCAAAAGTATACACTGATAGTGCACTGGACGATCACGCCAATGGCCTCCTATCAGGTCAAATCAATATCTCGGCAGTATGCACCTCGGGACGGTCACGCCCGAGTAGACAGATCGATCACGCCTGTCTCCGCCAGGTGCCCAGTGAGCCCAACCTCGACTCCTCTAGGAGTCCGATCACAAACATCTCATTCTACCCCGTACGTCACTATCTCAAATCATCACCGTCACCGCCTCACTACGGTACCACTCTCTCTCCCTGACGTGATATGCACGCGCCATGCATATTCATAAAATCTCATAGAAGCATGATTTATATAAAACGTACGTAAAACATGTAAACACGTAAATCACATAAGTCACGTAAATCATCGAATTGCATGGAAACACATAAATTCACATTTGTGTTTACGTATCGTAGATGGATGATCCACCTACCTGTCCTCCTGCTAGCGTCAAATAAAAAGTCCGGTGTAGTCCCTATATATCGATCCTCTGAATATTAAAATATTTTCACATCAATAAATTTACTAAGTCATATAAGTTTCAAAAATGCCAAAATTATCAAATCCTTTAAAATTTATGAAAACCTAAAAATACTGAAATCCCTAAAAATAAATAAACCCTAAAATATTGAAATCTCACTAATGTCGACATCTTACCAACGTCGAGTTCTTTATTGTTGAAAGTAAATATCGATGTCATCATAAAATCTCGGAATTATTTTTATAGGCTTGCTCGAGATCTTTGGTTAGGAAATGAATGTCGAGGTTATCAATTGATATCGACATCCTATAAATGTCGAGATCATGCTTTGCAAACTACAATCTCGAAACCCTTCTATTGCACACATTTCGAAATCTATTTATCCTAAGGTTGTTAGATCTCGACATTCTCTAAGGTTATCATATCCCGAATTTTCTATGTGAAGCCTCTCGAAATCTTTCATTATGTATCTCGGCATCTATTTACTATACATCTCGAGATTTATAAATGTCGAGACCTATCATTTCGATATCTTTTCTAGTTATTATATCTATATATATCGACATCTTTCTATTACCTGAAATTTTTGGACTTTGTCGAGAACTTCTAAAACTCGTAATTTGCCCAGAAAACCCTAATACCACGATAATCCCTAAACTAACAAAATGTTGTATTACAAGTTCTAATGCCGAAAATCATACTTCTCCTTGAAATAATAGACGCAAGTTTTTCTCTCAAACACGTAAAACCCTACCATCCAAACGCTGAAAACCCTTCACCTTCCCTGCCGTCCCCGTCACCACACACGGCCGGTTTGAACGCGGCGAGGTTTCACGCGTCGCCCCCCGCCGCCGGGAACAGACGGCGGCGGTCTGGGCTTACGGTTGACCCCTCTTACGCCCTCTCTAACGATCGGTGACTCTTCATATTCCGACGTCCCTTCACTTTCCACAACGTTCTTGTCAGCGGCTGGAGTTGTTACAGACGACGATGGGCTCAACTACGTTCATGTGCGGCTCCATGATGAGTGGCTCATCCTCCACAACGAATCTCACGGATCCCGCGATACCATGTGACCTACGAGCGCTGAACCTAGACTACCCACAGTTTGCTGCTCGGTTTGATGGACAACGTTTCAATAACCTCATGGATAGGGTGAATGGCCGTGCGGAGAAAGCTAATAACGGCGGCGCACCAGGACAACGAAACAACACTACTCACCTTGAGGCACGGCGGTCTGGCTTCACTGTTCTCGGCTCCCTGCGAAAAGAGAACGGAGTAGAATCGGCCACCTTCCGACGACGACCGGATACCCCTCCGCCACCTAGGCAGAGGATGGAAATGGAGGACTCCCCGGAATCTCCGAAGAATCATAACCGGCCTAACGCTTCGAACGTCGGGGACGTTCAGACGATTGGAATCTCGGAAGAAGACCTGGAACAGCTAGCTGCGCAAGCGGTGGGCAATCCCGCTATGGAGAGAATTATCAAGTACTTAAGGATGGATCTGGGAATGCCTGATA
This sequence comes from Craterostigma plantagineum, assembly GCA_027422505.1. Classification (NCBI taxonomy): domain Eukaryota; kingdom Viridiplantae; phylum Streptophyta; class Magnoliopsida; order Lamiales; family Linderniaceae; genus Craterostigma; species Craterostigma plantagineum. The sequence continues at coordinate 13,364,174 of JAPQWV010000005.1, read as the reverse complement.
AACCATGGCCCAAGCTTGATGTTAACCCTGCTGTTGAAATCTCTGGAATAACACTCCCACAGGAGCCAATCATTGAGGCGGAGGGCACCACGGTGGGGGATGACGTTCGGGCTGAGGGTGATGCCAAGTGGAATGCTGACAGGGCTATAGTAGCGGGGGCTGCCACCCTGACGGCCATAGGCCCCATCTCTCCGTCGAGTCCGGGCTGCCAACATTCAGAACCCATCGCGCCTAGGGTTTCTTCTGATACCAATGGAGTCAGTCGCGACGACACTATCCGTAGATCGTTTGCGGCTACAGTTCAAGGCAAACCCTCCCAACGAGGCAGCAAGGACCGTATGTGGTTGGATTATACTCCCCCGACACTTGTGGAGGGAGAGGCGGAAATCCAGCCGACCCCGGCTATGGTTGAAAATGGGTGCAAGAGATGGCAACACACGTTGGTTGGATACTTCCTGGGCAAGAAACCTTACTTCCCAAATGTTGAGAGGCACTTTCGTTCAGTCTGGAGTGGCGTAGCCGAAGTCAAATCCATGTCCAATGGGTTCTTTAAATTCAGGTTCGAAACCGCCGAGACCATGTTGCAAACACTTGAGGGAGGCCCTTGGCTCCTAAATGGGCAGCCCTTAATCCTTGAGGAATGGGGACCTGGAATGTCCTTTGCCAGGAAGGAATTAAAGGAGGTCCCTACTTGGGTACGCTTTCCCCACCTACCATCTGAACTATGGACCAAGGAGGGACTAGGACTTGTGGCCAGTGTCGTCAGTAAACCTCTCTTTCCGGATGCCTGTACCATAACTATGGAACGAATCGATTACGCGCGGGTATGTGTAATGAAGCGTATCGACGAACCCTACCGTGACCATTTCAACATTCGCATGCCCATGTCGACAAACCAGTCTGATGTGATCCGCGTTGAAGTTGAGTATGAATGGAGACCACCACGCTGCTCTAACTGCTCCGAACTAGGACACGCCAGGTCTGCCTGTCCACGCATTCCCCGGCCCCAAACGGCAGCGACTGAACCGAAGCGCAAAATCCCCACCAAGGTGACAGCACGTCAGCCATCACGGGGTTCGAAGGAATGGCAGATAGCTGCCGGAAAGGCTAAGGCCGTAGTAGCGGGCCCGCAACAGGCATCAACTCCTATCCTTAGTTTGGCAACAACTTCCAACCCTTTTGCCATCCTTGGTGACCTATCTGAAGATGAACACAACCAAATACAGGGCCCTAAAAGCGCAGCCCTTCCACCTGGGTCCCAATGATCCCCACTGCAGTATGGAACGTTCGTGGTCTCAATAAGAGAGACCACAGTCACGCGGTGGGTGACCTCATCGGCCGCTATGGTTTACAGATTTTTGGATTATTGGAAACACGTGTCTCCGCTCAAAACGCGGACCACATTGCCAACGGAATCAGACAATGGTCTTGGTATTTTGATTACGATGTGGGACCCGGTAAACGCATCTGGGTGGGGTGGGACCACCGTTTTGTCACGATTTCTATCATTGGGACTTCGACGCAAGCTGTCCACTGCAAGGCCCGTTCCCTAGCATCGCAATTCGACATCTTTATCACCTTCGTTTATGGTATGAATCGACGGGAGGAACGTCTCGAGCTTTGGGACAATCTGGTCAGCATGTCGCAAATTCGGCACGATGACGCCTGGATCGTGATGGGCGATTTCAATGCCATCCTTGGCCCAAATGATGCCCGCGGGGGGACCCCACAACAAGCTGATTTCGAGGATATGAGCAGCTGCTTCACGCAGTCTGATCTGGTCCCTTTACCCATGACAGGCCAACCGTTCACCTGGTTTAACCAAAGGAGCGGTGCGGCGGGAATTTGGCGTAGATTGGACAGGATGGCCGCAAACCATACCTGGTTTACTCGATATGAAAATATGCGATACAGAAGCGAGCTCCCATACACATCAGACCACTCGCCTCTTATACTAGAAATCCCGGGGAACAGCACTCCTAGACACTCCAGCTTCAGATTCGACAACTTCCTCACCCAAGACCCGGCCTTTCAGACGATCGTTGAAAGCGTTTGGTACTCACAGGTCCCTGGCGTGCCCATGTACTCTATTGTGCAGCGGCTGAAGAAGCTTAAAGAACCCCTCCGCAATTTACGCCGTGCCAAAGGCGTCCTTCAACACAATGTTGTACAGGCTAAGGAGTACCTCAGCCTTGTTCAAGAATTCGCGGCTTTACATCATTATGACACACGCTTTCACCAATTAGAAGCTCTCTGCCGACGTCTCTATGAAAAAGCAGTGGATATGGAATATACGTCCCTGAGACAACGTGCAAAAATAACGTGGCTGAAGGATGGCGACAGATGCACGACTTATTTCTTCAAAAAGGTTACCTTGCGGCGCGTTACAAATCGCATTCACTCCATCGAGGACGAGGCGGGAAATCAACACGACGGAGAAAACGCAGCTAGCGCTGTGCTTCTACACTATTATGAGGACCTATTGGGCCGTTCATCCCGACCGACCGCTGCGCAGCCGCCGGAGGTGCAGGATTTCATTTCGCGAACCCTCTCCCCAGAGGCTGCCAACGATCTGATTCGGCCTTTCTCTGACATGGAAATCAAAGAAGCCTTTTTCTCCATTGCCGACGACAAAGCCCCGGGACCTGATGGTTTCACGGCGGCCTTCTACAAGGCTGCTTGGGGAACGATTGGTCCTGACATTACCACGGCTGTGAAAGACTTCTTCAGATCTGGACGCCTGCTAAAAGAGATCAACAGCACCCTTATTACCCTCATCCCAAAGGTCACCAACCCTGTTCGGCCGGCGGACTTCCGCCCAATTGCCTGCTGTAATGTGATCTATAAGGCGATCTCCAAGGTGCTGGCGAACCGTCTTAAGCAACACCTCTCTGCCCTCGTGGATGTCACACAAACGGCCTTCATTCCCGGAAGACGAATCAGCGATAATATTCTCCTCGCTCAGGAAATTTGTTCGGGCTATAGGAGCAGGCAATTACCGGCCAGGCTTGCTTTCAAGGTCGACTTGGCGAAGGCGTACGATAGGGTCGAATGGGACTTCGTCATAGCCACCTTGACGGCTATGCTTTTCCCACCACAGTTTATTCATTGGATCCGTCAGTGCCTCACGACGACACAGTTTTCGCTCAACATTAATGGACGGCCGGAGGGTTTCTTCAAAGGCCGACGCGGCCTTCGGCAGGGGGACCCGATTTCCCCGTATATATTCACTCTTGTGATGGATGTGCTACATGGTATCCTCACTCAGAAAATTCGCACTTCCGAGTTTACCTACCACTGGCGCTGCGCGGAAACATCGCTCTTCATGCTAACCTTCGCCGATGATCTCTTAATTTTCTGCCACGCGGATGCCCTGTCGGCTTCTGTTATCCGGGACGGTTTGAGCCAGTTCGCTGAACTGTCTGGACTCAAAGTCAACCCTACTAAGAGCCAATTCTATCTTTCAAAAAGGGCGGCGGGCCTAAGCATGACCATCTCGGGAATCATTGGATTTACGGAAGGACAACTGCCCGTGAAATATCTTGGGCTCCCTCTCATCGCGGGTCGGCTCACCATCGCCGACTGTCAGCCGCTCCTTGCGAGAATCGACAGGCGCCTAGGATCCTGGCTTAACCAATCCCTCTCGTACGCTGGCCGAGTACAACTTATAAAATCTGTTCTCCTCGCTTTCCACCCGTACTGGTCCAACGTTTTCCTTCTACCCAAGGGAATTATCAGGGAGATAGGAAAAAGGCTGCGCAAGTTCCTTTGGGCTGGATCTTCGGCTAAAGTTGCCTGGGCCGACATCTGTCTCCCGGAAAACGAGGGCGGGCTCGGTATCCGGCCTATCGAGACCGAAAATAAGGCCCTGCTACTCAAACATCTCTGGTGCCTCATCTATCGCGATCCCAACTCCGTTTGGGTCAAGTGGATCTGGAATACCCGGCTCAGCACCCGCTCGCTCTGGACGATAAGTGCCTCCCCGCAGGCGGCCTGGAGCTGGAAGAAAATCCTTCGCCTTCGCTCCACCATAAGGCCTATGATTGACTTCCGCATCGGGAACGGGCAGACGATTCGCCTTTGGCAGGATCCTTGGCTCGGGGAAACACCGCTCATCGAAAGGTACCCTCGGGGACCGATCGCTATGGGATTACCTCACGATATCCACTTGAATGCGGTGATTGGCCAGGCTGGATGGGAGTGGCCAGGCCAAACGTCGACGGAGTATTTGGAGTTCTCCGACCAGCTCCCGCCTGTCCACCCAACCGAACAGGATAGCTTTCATTGGAAAGGATCTGTTGATGGGCGCTTCTCTGCCCGGGCTGTAAAGGAAACGCTTCGACCCCGTAGATCTCGAGTGCATTGGGCCGAACTTTTTGGGGGTTGTATGCGAATTCCCCGCCACGACTTCATCCTTTGGCTCGCTATCCGGGAACGTTTAGCTACTAGGGACAACTTTTGGATTGCATCGCGCGCGAACTCTATGGCCTGCCTATTATGCGACAATGGGGGGACTGAAACTGTTAACCACCTTTTTTTCAACTGCCCATTTTCTATGCAGTGTCGTCGCGTGCTCCAACGGAAGACGAGATTTGCTTGGCCCTATCCGGATTGGCGTGTGGGGATTCGCTGGGCTTCTGCTAAATGGCGAGGCCAACACCTTCAGCACCAGGCGAATCGACACCTCCTATCGTCTCTCATCTACCACATCTGGGCGGAACGGAACCGCAGATGGCATGATGGTACACGGCGCACCCCAGAGGCTGTCACTGAAGAGATCATAGCCATGGTGCGTCTTCACCTCTCGGTTCTACCGGCTAAATACGAGCTTCAATATCGCGGTCTTCGTCGTATGTGGCACATTGCTTGGTAGGTTCAGTTGGGCTCCCTTGGCTCCCTTGGCTTCCTCGGCTTCCTTGGCTCCGCGGAACTCGTGACCTTTGCTTTCGCGCCGGGATCTCCCGGCGAGTTTGGGTGGTTTTGCCTTTGGTTGGAATGCTGTCTTTTTCTGGATTGTTTGCTTTTCTGTTTTGGTGCGGCATGACTCGTCATGACTGCGGTTGTACCCTTGACCTCGTTTTATTTAATTACTATTTCCAAAAAAAAAAAAAAAGAAATAATAGACGCTACTCACCCTAAATTATTTCTACAACTATTCTATAGCCAACATCTTCGATCCTCACACACTAAATAATACCTAACATGATTGTTCTATATATCTGAAATTTATTCTTAACAGGTGAGTAATGAATCTTCTAACTATTTACTCCGTATAATAAAACTCACGTTAAGTCTTGAAATTGCAAAATATGTTAAATAGAGCAATTTAACATGTAAATTCCCATACCTTATTCAACGATTTGTCTTGCTAAAGTTGCCAAGCTACTTGAAGTTTTCTTTCTTCAAATGAGGTTCTTATTCCCTTCGTTATTAGTTTATGAGAGTGTTATGGATACATTCTAAGGCCTTGAATAACGTGAGATGGGACAAGTGGATTATCTTGACTTGTTTCCCTTTGGCCTAAGCAACTTAATTATAACTCTTGGGCTTAATTAAATTGTTATAGTTTGGTTTCAAGTGCTTGGGCCTAATTTTTGAGTTAGCCCAACTTAGTATTTTCTATCAATTTTGCTTAGCCTTTTAATAAATTTCGAGACCAAGGTGAAGCTAGAAATTTATATTTTTATTTTACAATTTAAATTTCTTCGCCAACTTCCAATTAACATAGCTGCATAATTAATTATATCAAAATCCCGTATCAAATTTTGTACGGGTATTACATAGGTGTCGAAAAACCACTTTCATCAACATGTTCCTGACACCAGATGTAGTACCAGAAGCCAGTCTTATTGCCAAACCAGCGCCAAGGGCACCATAACCGAAGGCAGTATCACGAAGGATAAGATTCAGGCGGGAATAAGGAACATCCACAGGAAAGGTCGGTAAAAGGCGTAGTGACGCACTCTTGTAAATCCCAGAAGAGCAGGCCAAGAGTGGTAAGCCTCTCCAAGGTGGACCTCTCGTCACACAAGAATCAGCAAAGCCCATCCCCACAAAGGCCAACCGACCACACGGATCAGCAATCTGCACCCAAGCAAAGACAAAAAAAAAAGACACGGAGAGAGCAAGAACAAAGAAAGGAGACTAAGAGGAGGGGAAAAGAGTGACTCAGTCATCCGTAGGAGCGGGGAGGGTGTGCAACGTCGTCGTACTCGACGCCACACGGTACCCTTCAGGCAGCCCACCGGTCGCATGCCCAAGCACGTACAACTCAATTCTGCACCTCATCCGACCATAACGAGCGAGGTGGGAGCCAGCAAATGAGATGCAACCATGGAATCAACGCTCAGTCTGTCAACTCCCCCATCCTATGAACCCACCCTACAAGGCTATGCGAAGAAGGACTTCAATATCGGCCTCAATTTGTTCTGGTGTGTGTCTTCGTCCTTCACGCCATCTCTTGTTCCGCTCCATCCAAAGGTGATAAACTAACAAGGCGATGGCATGTGGCCCCATCCAAGCAAGGTGTTGTCCACGCCACCGATACGCAGCCCATCGAATGCCATGAAACCAGGCCCTCCTATGCTTTTACGTTTTTAGCTTATGATTTTAGGTTCTAAGCTCAGATCTAATATAGTTAGGATGATAGAACATGAAAAATCTACTTACGCTCGAGTTTTAGACTGATTTCGATTTTGGGGTTTTGAGGTTCATATCGACATTCAACGTGTTCTTGAGAAAAAGGACGTTTAGATCGAATGGATTAGAGTTTCGCGAATCAAAAGGCGTTTTTAGATAATCGAGGTCGTGAAATATAAGCTTCGCAAACCCTAGTTTGCGAGTTAGGTGTAGAGGGTCAACTTCGCGAGGTGTGTAATAGGTATCAAGTCGTGAATCGGGTGCTCCATGCCATGAAACTTCGCGAACCATGGTTCACGAACCCTTGGTGAAGTGAAGTTGACGAATGCTAAGGTCTTCAACATGGGTTCGCGAAGCTAGCATTGGAGGGTTTCACGTGTTCGAATTCGTGAAGTGGGAATAAGAAGATGAACTTGGCGAACTACACACTGTGCAACGAACTTCACGAATTCGTGGGAACTTGACTTCGCGAATTGAGAGGGAAGTGAGAAATGACTTCGCGAAGTATAGACATGTGGCCACTTCACGAATTGAGAGAGTGTCACGAGTCATAAGTTAGCGAACTAGTAAAGCACTTCGCGAACCAAGAGAGAGTGAGCTAACTTCACAAGTCCTAAGAAGTTCACGAACTAGATGGGAATGATGATTCCGCGAATTAGGACATTTCACGAATTGAGAGGGGAGAGAGATAGAATTCGCGAAGAGTACTTAAGATATTTTATGAATCAAAAATAGCGTAAGGAGCCTTGCGAATCCATGAGATCACGAGTTAGGATTAGTTCACGAGTTACACGAACTTCACGAGTCCTAGGGTAGTTCACAAACCGCACAAAACCCTACTTTGCGAACTATGAGGGTAACGCTTCGCGAACTTGGTAGGAAATATTACAGAGTTCGCGAAGTAAGATGTTCACTTAGGGTAAGTGACGAGTGTAGTTCACGAGCTATATAGGATCGCGAATTAAATATAAAGTAAGATAGACTTCGTGAAGTGAGAGTAAGTTAGATATTTCACGAATTAGGGTGTTTTAGAAGCAAGAATTCACGAATTATATGAAGTAGGAATTTTCACGAATCATAATAGTTTAATTTAATTCACTAACTATGTATAATTCACGAGTCCTAAGACTATCTTTCCCAAACCAAAGTTAAAAAACTCTTTTCAAAACAATTACCCTTAAATATAGTATTAAATATATAAAAATTCAATACTTAGTGATGTGGACTAAAAGTAGATGGGCCTAGAAATAAAAAGCCCCGCAAACCCGTACACAAAAGAAGGCCCACACTTAGTCAAAAATATTCGGGAAGGGAGTCGCTGGGACCTCTGGACAAAAGGCAATATCCGGATAAAAGAGGAGCATCCTCTAAAAGCCCTAGGTGAAAAGATAACAAAAAGGAAAAGAAGAAGCTACCGGGACGCGTGTCAGATTGCTATTGGGAAGCACCACTATTGGAAAAGCTGTGGCTGTCGCAGGGGTCACTCAACATGCAGCTTTCTACTGAGTACTTCAGTTGTCACATTCTCCTTAAATACTGGGACATTATTTGGAAGGGCTGCTGGGAGGTGCTATAAAAAGGAGAAGACTTAGTCATTTTTTAGAAGAACAAACCCTTTAGAGATACACAAGACGATTTCTTTTTCAATTTATTTTCTTTCATATTCTTCAACATTTATGAGCAAAAGTGAGGATTGATCGAGTGTGTAATCCATGAAGATATAGTGAAAGGAAGTTCCGCAGCGCCCCGTGGACGTAGAACCCAAAAGGGTTTGAACCAAGTAAGTCCTCGTGTCCTTTTCGTTTACGTCCCCTTTATGTCCCCCCGTAAAAATAGCACATTTGCCCTTGAAAACTTCATAATATTCGATCTACCGCTATATAAAATTTACTCACACGTATAAATTTTGTTGATTGGGAGAGCCCCATATCACTTAGGAAACTCAATAACGTAGATGATCAAGTAATTTAGATGATAAAATGACATGATGTTTTTAGATGATCAAGTAATTTAGATGATAAAATGACATGATGATTTTGTGCCTAAGGTCGAAATTAGGAATTTCGCTGAGCTATTAGCAGTTAATCTATGGACGACAGATAAGTTGAAATTCAGCTACAACACATAACTTATCATGTGCCCCGATGTTATACCTGCTTACATGGATTAATTTACATATTTTTACATAGTAAGTATTTATGACATTAGTTCACGTTGCATATGCACGAGCATGCACGAAACACTCAGGGGTTATGCGAGTTGAGCGTGCATAAGTTATATCTCTTGAAAGCGAATGTCGATTGCCGACATGGGCAATTGGAGTCAGTTCTCGGTTGAGTCAAGGGCGGCTTCTATGGCAACGTGACGGCGTTGATTCGTCGTCGAATTATCATGGTTGGGTTGATGCCTTCATGACTGGGTTGATGCCCTAATAATCCTTATTAGCATGGTTGGGTTGATGCCCTCATGTTTTGGGTTGATGCCCCTTATCGGATTAAGAGCTCTATACGGTGTACGCATAGCAAGTTAGCCGAGGGCCCTGAGCGAATGTAGTATTAGTGTAGAATACCACTTAGAGTTGTGCTTTGATTTTATTAGCTGTTCTCGTAATTAAGGGCGTTTATTATATTTGTCCATAGTTTAGGACTAGTTTGATATTTATACTAAGTTTGTTTGGTTTAAATAGCGTTGTAAAGATAGATCTTATTACAGAAAATAGTTGAATTATCCGAAAGGCTTGCAAATCATATTCTAGAGAGAGAAACTAAGAAAACACTTTCTCACACTAATATTCTCTCTCACGAGCAAAAAAGAAGGTTTGCGATCGAACTTCAATTTGAATCAAATTCACATCTTAAATCTTAGATTACTCCCTAGGATTAATCGAGTTGATAATCTAGGACCTAACAATTGGTATCAGCGCAGATTCGTTCTGTTTTGAATCAAAAATTGTTAGAATCGGATCGAATTTAAATTCTGAAACTGTTTCGCTCGAAGAACAGTTTTGTCGCGAAAGTTGTATTCGATCGGATAGCCTTAATTTTGTGCTTATTTGACCTGAATTTGATGTTTCTATGCTCGTTTACATGCTAGAAATCGTTTGCGACTAGATTGCTAGCATTTATACATTGATTTAGCAGATTTGATTGTTGAAAAGTTACTGTTCACGTGAAGAACAGTTTGAACACGTAATGATTTTGCTTAAATTCGATATATTTTTGCTTCATGACGTGTTTAATTGCCTGTTCGTGGGTAGTCAGTAGTTGATTTCGAGCAATTTCCTGAAATTTCACTATTTAACTCGTTGTTTTTGCTTGAATCAGCGTCAATTCGTATTCTGTGATTATTTGAGCAATTTCAATTTTTCTCGCTACACTTGGACAAAGTTCCTCCGAACAAAGGATGAGACCGGGGACTTGATCGTAAATTTTTGTGAACACGACTCAGAACCTCCTGCAGCAGACTATCCAAGTCATTCGAATGGACAATGGAACTGAGTTCAAGAACAAAATTCTCAGCGACTTTTATTAGAAACTTGGAATCAATCAGCAATTTTCAGCCGCAAAGACGCCTCAACAGAACGGGGTAGTTGAAAGAAAGAACAGAACTCTAGTGGAAGCCTTGCGTACGATGCTTATTCATTCCGGCCTCCCACAATTCCTTTGTGCTGAAACAGGAAATACCACCTGCTTCACTCAGAACAGGACGGTATTTCACAAGCGCTTCGATAAAACTCCGTACGAGATCATCAACAAGCGAGTACCCAACATTTCTTTCTTTAAGGTCTTTCGGTACAAGTGCTTTATGGCGAACGACAGAGAGCAACGTGCTAAGTTCAACCCTAAAGCATTCGAAGCCACTTTCGTTCGGTATTCTTCAACTTCTAAGGCGTACAGAGTCTACATCAAGTCCAACCGAACAATTAAGGAAACCTACAATGTCACTTTCCAAGAAGTGGCAGAAATGGCTCCTGCACACCTCAGTTCAGGACCCGTGCCTAACCAGATGGCTTCTGAATACGACAGTTCATAACCCGTATTCACTGGTGTGTTGGACTCTCGAAGAAGCTATGAGAATTGCTCTAGAAGACTTGGACTGTCTCTTTGAGCCGTATATCGGTCGGACACCATCGATACCACACATATTGTGGATTCCCCACTCGACGAAGCGTATTGGGTCGCGAATTTATTTCGAGCGCGGAGAAACAGTATTGTTTAATAAGTTTCTCGCTGGGTCAAAATAAATTCGTTGACTGGATAAGTTTCTCGGACGCAAATGATTTTCGCTTAGTCAAACTGAGAAGTCTGACCGAAAAAGTTTTTCGACAGTAAGTTTTACGCGCGCAAAGTCAAGATTGGTCTTTGTCGACGCTAAGTAATGCTCGAGAAATTTTTCTACTAAAGTCCTTGAAGAGGCGACTTTAGGTCTGACTTAGTATTCTGATCGAGAAAAATTTTCGCGCAGAGTTTTTCTATCGAGAAATTAATCTGATCGAAGAACCTTGCGAGAAAAATTAAAATTATCGCAAAAATTCACAGAATACAGTTAACACAGATTTAAGCAAAAACGATGAATTAGACGATGAAATTGCAGGTAATTGCTCGTAATCAGATGATGAATACGCACGAACACACAATTAAACACGTGCGAAGCAAAACATGTCGAATTTAATCAAACTCAGAACGTGTTCAAACTGTTCTTCGCATGAACTGTAACTTCTCAGATTAATCCGAACTGCTAAAATGAAGTTCAAACAGCTACGAATCTAATCGCACTCAATGTATATCACTACAATAAGCACAGAACCATCAAATTCAAGCCAATTCAGCACGGAATTAAGCAAATCAAATCGAAAATCAATTTTCGCGCCAAAACTGTTTTTCGCACGGAACAGTTTCAGAATAAAATTTTCGATCCGAATTCTAACAATTTTTTATTCAAAACAGAACGAATCTGCTCTGATACCAATTGTTAGGTCCTAATTTATCAACTCTATGATCCTAGACATGAATTCTAAGGTTATCGGTTAGAATTGAATTCGATCGAAAACCTCTTTAGAAGAACACGAGAGAGAATCCTTGTAGTGAGAGAAGGTATTTGCTGTTTCTCTATCTAGAAATTGAATTGCAAGCCTTTCGGATCAATTTTCTAAAACTTCTCTATTAGCTCAATGTTTGTACATCTATTTATACCAAACAAGCTTAGTATAAATTACAAACTAAGTCCTAAACTAAGGACAACTAAACATCAAGCCCCTAATTACAAGGACAGCTAATAAAATCAAAGCACAACTTAAACTGAAATTCTACAAATCATACACTGATATTATAATTTTGTATTTAAGGTCAGGGATTACGAATTTCACAGGACTAGTAGCAAATAATTATATGTACATGTTTTATGTGACTATCTGCTTCTATGAAATTATGTGAAATACCTGATACGTGAAATGACATGATAAGTATTTTGTACTATTCACGTATGCATTTTCACGTGCATGCACGAGTTACACGAGAGTTATGAGATGTGAGCATGCACAGTATATGATCGCCTGTGTGCGATGAATATTTGCCGATATGGGCATTTGATGTCGACTCGAAGTTGAGTCAGAGCTACTTCACCATGACGGGAGGTAAGCCGTCGAATATATGTACTTGAATTTTAATTGTAGCGAGAAGAACCGACCTGGCTTGAATTGTAGCAACCCAGTTAACTGGTGTGGCACAGCCGGTGTAACGACCCTGACTTTCTAATAAAAGTTTGGCGGATTTTCGCAACGTGAGTCGCGGAAGACCCATCTAACAAAAACCTTTTATTTTAAAAAAAACATAATATGTTACAAGCACACACATGATTCACACACGTCATATAATACGAAGTCATAGTCCATTATTTTTATTTTACAAAGGCTATAAGCCCGACACACGACATGTACCGCCCTGCCCTCAAAAGCCGTGGAGCACCGCCGTCAGCCCGCTTCAATCGCGACGCTCATTAGCGCCGGACTCAAACGTACCTACAACACGTAAACTGAGCTGCTTGCCCAGTAGGTGAAAATATGCATGATGCAAGTGCACACGCAACCCATATCACAAACACCTCACAAATGCACGCTCGACAAGACTCTACTCATCTCAACACTAACACGTCTCAACACCCCACACTATTCGACACTAAGTACATTTCTAATATCCCATTCAGGTCTCGTTTGAAAAGGTTCCCACTCAGGTCAGGTTAGAATGGAATATCCCATTCAGGTCTCGTTAGAGTGGGTGGCTACTCAGGTCTCGTTAGAGTCGCATATCCCGCTCAGGTCTCGTTAGATCGGGTAAGCTACTCAGGTCTCGTTAGAGTTGCCATATACTCGAAATGTTCTATAATGTCGCAACACCTCCCGTCACTCGACCCCTCGTACGCTCGGGAGGCTCAACCCCCTCGCACTGACATGATATGCAAGTGTAGTGCACATGACATGTATATAAGACATGCAAGATATTTAATACATGAAAAGTACGTAATTCACCATATCACCTAAAAATTCACAAAATCATATATCACATAAAATTCACATAATGTTTACGCGTCGTAGGTAGTTTCACATACCTGTCTTCCTGATGTAAAGTAGTCGAGAAACCCGGTGAACTCCTAATGATTCGATCCTCTGAGCATACAAATATTATTTTATCAGTAATTGCTAAGCCACATAAGTTTCGAAATTCTCAAATCCTAATTATTGAAAACCCTAAAAATCCCGACAATATTACTAAGTAGCGAAAACTCTTCAATAAACACTCTTTACTACCGAAAAGATTTCTCATGTGTCGAAGACTTACTAATAATGAAAAGAAGCTATATGCTTCTATTTGAGATATACTGAAATCTTGAAATACCTAAATAAAAAAACAACTTGAGTATAATATAGGAAACCCTAATGTATTAAAGGTATTATATTTGCTCAAAACTTTAAGTGTAATACCTAAAATCGAAACCTTTGAGAGTTATAACTACTTTGAGCACCCATAAAATTCTGTGTTATCTAAAGCATGCACTGGCCAAAATCATTTCGACAATTATCATTGGCAAGTTCAAAATCTGAAATTCAACTCTAACATATGCAAACCACAAAAACATCTTCCTACTCACATTAGCACTTATTCAAGTCACATAAACCACATATCACCGAAAACATATTATATTATTCTTATAAGCATACATCTTACAAAGACCCTCAAAATCATACCATTTAAAGTCTAAACATGCTCAACTACCACGAGACATATACACGTCATTCATCAAATCTATATTCTTATCATTCAACTGATAATTCATGAACAACTTCACATAAGCTATTCAAATCGCATATTAAAAATCATATAAATTATTTAATATCACATAACTCATAGATCTCATGTAATTAATCCAACATTTCGAAACCATATAAAGCACCTGATGAGTTTACTGTGTTGTAGATAAAAATTAAATTTCAGCTAAGTACCGAAAACATTTTACTCTAATAAACATGGTATCTATCTATATATATATATAGATATATATTACGTAAGTCTACCTTATGTTTAAGTTTAAGGCCTTGTTATGATCCTAAGCTCGTTGAAACTCCCTTCCTCTCCTAGTTTTTTTTTTCTTTTCGTGCTTCCATATTATCAAATGAGGGTTTTCATGTTAAGAGAGAGACTCTCAAATACGTTTGGTCATATGATAAAGACAAGCAAGTGGTGTTGTTGTAGTAGTTGAACAACTATTTTTCCCTTTTTGGTATGATGAGTTGTTGATATCTGTTGATATCTATATGGAAGCATTCAATAATTGTGATAATTAAACAAACTAAGTGACGTTAAATCATATTGGCCTCAAGTATTGTAATAATCCTTATACCTTTGGGCCTTGTTTATTACTTATGTATTAAATACAATCAATTCATTGGGCCGTATTCGAATATAAAATATTAGCCCAATATTATTAGTTGCTGAATTCTTTGATTAAATTCCGAAATATTCACGAGACTATTTTATTATTTAGTTTCAACCGAATTTCCGTTTAAAAACATTTATTAGAAATTTTATTCCTAATGTTTTCTTCGCTAATTATCTAGAAATTTCCTACCGTAATCCCGCTTTAATTTTTACAGGTATTACATTCTCCCCCCTGAAAAATAATTTCGCCCCCGAAATTTGATGCCTGGTGTAAGTCAGGGTAACGATGTCTCACATTCTCTAATCTATCTATATCCTATTATGGTAGAATTTATTCCTACCATGCTTCCACTGCGCTATTCTGACAATTCACATATATATATTTTTATTATTATTATATTATTTTTTTCCTATCTTCAGACTTTTTAAATCTCAAGTAAGATAGGATTTATTCCTACCTTCATCAGATATTTGGTCAACACCTCCCTATCTGCTACCCAAAAATCAACTCACACAGAAATGAGTATGCTTTAAATGTTTAACATACCCGTCATCCCTGGTAGATTCAATTCTTCCTCCTCGTTTGTTAAAGTAAACATACGTGCCAGTACGAGTGGAGGCTGTACTGGTACTTGGGTTTGATTTTCGGAACGATCTTTCAGACAATTTCTTGCGATATGTCCTAGTTTTCCACACTTAAAACATTGAGGGTTAAAATTACGTCTTGCTCCGAAACAAACATCCGCATGGTATCGTCCGCATTTATGGCACTGAGGATTGACATTTGGAGGTCGAATTGGGAAATTAATCGCTTCCTGGTTTGGCCAAGGTCGCCAGTTTTGCTGCCCTTAGCTCGAGTCGCTCCTCGATGTCCTCAAGTAATTCCATTAGAAGCGGCTGTTCTCTCACGAACCGGTGGATCCTCAGCATCGTCTCTCTATTGATTTCTTCCAACCTTTGCTCTATATTTTTCCTGATGACCTTGAGCGTCCCATCACAGAATTTGTGTATTTCAGTCTTCAGCATCATCCTAGTCTTCTTCGCGATCGAATTATGGTATGAGATGCCTAAGACTGAGCTGATGTGCACGTGATTGTTGGGAAGTCCTTCGATCTCAGGTCCTTTGTTGAGCGGAGCGGTCATGTTGACCTTCTTCATGTTGCTCTCCAGAGCCATCTGATGGTCGTGTGCGGGGAAGTACTTGACTTGTCGCATGATGAACCGGTAGAGTCCCTCGAGTCCTTCTTTCTTGATTAAGCCTTGAGGACCTTTGTACTTCTCTACATACAGCTTGTAGAGGTTGTACACCTCCCCGGCGGGGAGATACGGTAGGTCACTCTCGCTTAGATCTTCTCGAGTCCAATCTACTCGCTCGATGGCGTAGTAAGGTGTTGGAAGTCCTCCTTTAGCACAGAAGATGATGAGTAGTTGACAAATTGGGGAGAGACTCTTATAATGACTCCTCGCTTGTCCTTTAGTCATTCCCAGTCTCACATCCGGTCCGAGGTGGGTCAGCATCCAGATGTACGTCATTCTCTTCTGCTGTTCCCAGTGAGAGATCCCTCTAAGCTCAAACTCATTCGGCTTCTTGACTTTGTCCGGTGACCTCCAAATGTGTTCACGAACTTCTTCAAGGAAAGGGATTTCCATATGAATACTTTCCCACGGTGTGTCGATCCGAACAAATCCTGGCATTTGTCTCGTTGGAGAACTCGCTCTTTGTGCAATCAATTCTGGAAGCCTTGTGGGATCTTATTCGTGATTTTCACCTTCCTGAAGCTCTTCGTCTTCTAACAGGACGAGGTCTACCGAAGCCAGTTGTAGGAACTCTTGGACGTCCTTAAGTCGTTGTCTCTGATGCTCATCGGGCATGGAGTGGGTCATCCACTGTCGTTCAAACATATATTTGTCGAGAAACTCGTGTGGATTGACCCCTTGTCCTGATGGTCCCGGTTGGTCTTGAGCAACTAGGGAGTGGCTTGAGTTTGAGCCAGGGCAACGAGCATGGCGGCACTTGCTTCTTCTTCCGGAAGCAAGGGGCTTGTCAGAGCCGTTGGTATGGGCGGAGGCGTCCTTAAGGAAAAGGATGGTGGGTCGATTTGGTTTAAAGTTGTGGTGCGGTACATGGTGTGGGTTGTTTGGGTGGTTTGGGTTTGGCCTGCTCCAGCGCCTGTCTGAACTGTGCCTGAGCCTTGTCCTTGGCCTTCACCTTGGCCACTTGATGAGGTCCTAGGCCGTTTCTCCCCCTCATGACGATCCTGATCGTCTGGATCATCATGTCGACGCCGGGTGCGGGAGCTTTGACCTTGGCACGTTTGAGTGGGTGGCTCGGGGTGGTCCACCAGACGCCCGTGGAGAGATTCTTCCTGAGGCGTTCGGGTGGGAAGGCCGATAAGGCGGGCGAGAAGGATGTCGTGGAGCTGGGTGATGGGAATGGTGTATGGGTTGATAAGGATTGAAGAGTAGGCCAGTGGGTCAATGGGTGTAGCTTGTGGGGTTGAGTGGGTTCGTGCTGAAGGGCCCTTTGAGACGGGTGTTTTTCCAGTGTCACGCTGGGACGTCTCGATGGCAGCTAGCACTCTCTCCATCATTTTGTCCTCTAGAGATTTGATGGCTGCAGAGAGCGCGGACTGGAATTGGGCTTCAGTGATGAACTGGACGGACGTCACCGTCGAAGATGGGCCAGGTCGACTGATGTCGCCTGTTAGCAACCCTTGAACAGACACCGGCTCCTCAGGTTGGCTCGCAGTCACCTGAGGTTGTGACTGTTGGAGACTTCCACCCAATCCTTGAGTCGAATCTTAAAGATTCTCCTCTATGGGTGTTTCGGCAGGCTCGGTTGGAACCTGCGAACCAGACACCGGTAGGTTGTGTTGCGGCTCAAGATTGAGCGAAGAAGTGGCCGCAGCACTTGAAGAGATGATCTGCGCGATATCTGATGCGGTGGTGACGGTGTGGGAAAGAGGGACTCGAGTTGTATGCTTAGTCTTCTGGGAGTCCGTCTTATTAATCTGATCTCCTCATCGGACTCCGTGTCGGATGAGGTGGCTGTGTGAAGGGATGGTTCACGTTCAACGTCCTCACGAGCCTATCTCGTCACCAGTGGAAGTGAGCTTTGCCCCATTTCTGCCTCGGGCTGTGCTACTTGTTGAAGAACCTCCTCAATGGGCTCTTCGAGCACGCCTACATGGACGGGCACTTCCACTTGGAGTGTTTCATTGGGGCCTCTTGTTCCAACTCTTCTGCCACAACATCAATCAGCGTGGCATCGTCGTCAGGGATTTGCATGTCCTGAGTTGGAGGTTCCTGCTCTAGCTCCTGGGCCACAGCATCGATCAAAGTGTCTTCAGGGCTAGACTGTTGTTGTTGTTGAGGGCTAACAGCGAAGTCTGTTGGGGGCCCCCTAATCATCTGTTCTGTCAGATGATTCTCCCGGCAGAACATTTGGTATTCGTCTCCCGTGGGGTCGACGAGCCTTAACAACTCGAACGGTATGGCCATTGACGGCTGGTCCAAGCCCGTTATTTTCAGGTTGTGGTAATTCCCTCCAGGAGGCAGACGAGGTACGGTCTGCTCGTACAACTCCATTTGTTGTCTAATGATAACGGAGAACCACCGAGCGTACGGCACATTCTTAAATCATTTGTTCTCCTTCTGTCGGATTTGCTCGGCTAGATCATTCCAAATCAACTGAGCGAAATCGTAGTTGCGAGAGAAGGCGATTCCATGGACAATCCGCAGAATGTTGCCGTTGCCTTTGTCGAAGCCGGCGTGCTTCGGGGATAGACATTTGTTGATGATTCCAAACAATGTCTTCCACGGATGAGGAATCCAAAGAATCGGATAGTAAATCTGAGAATTTCGAGCACTTACGCTTGAGATTTACCTAAGTTGAGGTTTGAGAGAGAAACGACGTTGAAGAACACAAAGGCGCTAAAATCTTCTCTTTAATTTTCTAATTCTAATTTTTCGATCTGAAAACCATACAAAGCGCACTCCTGATTTTCTTAGGAGTTCACTTATATATACCACCTCGTGATATATTTACACGAGTAGTCCTATACAATGACTAATTACAATTTAGCCCAAGACTACTAATTTGCAGAGCAAGACTAAGACAACTCTATTAATTGAATACAATAAAATAGTTCCAACAATCTCCCCCTTTGTATTCTATTTTCAACATTGCGCGGGTTGTCTTCGTCTTGCAATGGAAAGAGTCCTCGAGTCCTTGAAATCTCCTCTTTAGAAAATCTTCAAGCTCACCAGGTCTTCTAGGCGTCGATTTTTTCTTCGAATCTTCCTTTGAAGTCCTTCTCCTAAATGCCGTAAGATGTACGAAGTATTCTTGCCGGATTTAGAAAGTCCGCGCTCCATTCCTCCCGTTAAAAGCACACGAAACTCCCCCTATTTGGGTCAACCTTGTGTTGAGATCGGGAAGTCCGAGATGTGAGGTTTGGAGAGGTGGACACGGATGGCAACTTCGATCATTGATGCAGTGGATACGGTTGACAACTTCGGTCCTTGATACAGTGGACACGGTTGGCAACTACAGTCCTTGATGATGCTTGAGTCACGTGTTTTTCGGTCCTCGGTCCTTGCTTCTTCTTCCGGAAGCAAGGGCTTGATTAAGACGAGGAGAGGGCTCGGGTTTAGCCATCTTCAACGTTTCGCCAGATTCATCTTCTCCGAATGGAAGTTGTCTGGTTTGGCCTCGAAGAAGCGTCTCTAGTTCCAGAAGAAGGTAGGCCGTCTCTTTCTTTGATTTTTTTTCAAGTTGTGCTGAGTCTCCTTTGAATGTGACGTTGTGAGAGAGTCCAGCTTCAGAGTGGTACGCACGGCGGAAATTGGTGGGTGGACCGACCGGTTTCAGACTTGTTTTTCATTTGCTAAATCTTCGAGGGTAAGCTTCTGAGAAGTGGTTGGACGATCTTCTTGAAATGCATCCACTTCATATGCCTGAAAATCATTAAAAAGCTCCCCCGAGGATTTAGTCGTTTAAAAAGATTCAAGGAGAGTTCATGATTCTAAAGTAAACTCTAAAAGCGTAAATATGAATTATAACAGTTAAAATTACTCCCCCTTAAATTCATATTAGTCCCCCTCAATTCATGCTCATTGGAAACATATAACGAAGTAATTCCAAAGTAATAGAGTAATTTTTCATTAGAGTAATTTTTCATTCTCCCCCTTAACTCATGTTTTCGCCCACTAAGAATCATGACTCCCCCTCAATAGTGCCCATATAGTGTTTAACAATTTCGCAAAGATATACATATTCACCAAGATATGCATATGAGAATTTAACACATATGACCAACGAGTAGTAACGCATGTAATCATTTCAGCATATATGCATGAACCCCTAAGCATGCATACTAAAATTTGCGTAAGCATATAAGCAAGTAATAATTCGCTTTTAAACAATTCTGTGCAAATGCATTTGAAAATGTGCGAAATCTTTCATGCATAAGAAAAAATGCAAAGTAAAAATAAATGCAAAAATACAAGAAAAAAATTCATGAAAAATAAAAAAAATATGCAAAGAAAAATAAAAGTAAAGAAAATTTTGAAACAAGACTATACTATTTTTATATTTTTTTTTTCCTTTTTTTATTTTGGGGTCAGATTACGTCACTTTGATCATGTCCACGCAAATATTTCACATGACACATAGAATAATAATTTGCCGTCAAGCCATGTCGTCAAACTAAAGTCCTAAGTTCATAGAGTGATCCATTTCGACAACTCTCACGAGGTTCGCTCTAGCGCTCAGTTATTTTTATCATGGGATTTATATACTAGATATATCACTCATGTCAACACAAGTCATATTAAGTCAATTTACCTGTGATCGAGGTGCTTTTAATCATTCCACCGAGCGAGAGACCGTCGTTTTGGAATTAAAGGGACTGAAGGCTTAAATTTTGTTATGACTAAGAAGGGAAGGGAACTTATTGGGAAAAATGAGCTTTATGTCTTCTTCCATTCTTTCGTCGTTCTCCATTTCTCCGGCATTTTTCTCTTTCGTCTTTTCATTCTCATCCTTTAAATTTTTCATATTCGTCTGCACTTGCTCAAGCTGAAGCTCCGCTGCTCTACGAGGCTGAGAGATTTTCTAAGGCGAAGTTTCTTCTTGTTCGTTCTCGGGCCAATACTATGCTCATTTTCTCTTAATCCCTAGAGAGGTTTCAGAGATTATCGATTTGAAGAAGTTCACAGTTATGGAATTCGAACCCAAGGCCGTGCTCCTCTTCTCGTTATCTCGATATAAGACCGGATTATCGTTGGAGAAGTTCACTTCTAGGCGCTCCTCTTTCCAAGCGTTCTGACGAGTGTACGAGATTATCGATGGAGAAGTTCACAGCAAGATCCATGCCTCCGTCTTAATGATTTGAGAGTGTCATAGTTGAGAGGCAGGTTCTTTTGATCTGCTTTTTGTGCGTTGATCATTCCTCGTGTGCGTTTTCCACCTTCTTTTGTCATCTTTTTCTTTTTCGTCTTCGTTTTCTCCCCCCTCCTTTTCTCGATTGAACATCCCACTGAAAGTTTAGATAGTCTGTTGAAGGCTCAAAGGGTTTTTAAACGAAGAAAAGGAATTTGGAGAAGGCTCAAAATGGATGACTAAAGGCAATGTTAAAAGAATTAAAAAAATATTTATATTTGGCCGAATGAGGAATTTCCTAAGTGCCCTAATCATGTTCCTAACGTTCTAACACAAGGCGAGTATGAGACGAAGAATCACTAGTTAAGACAAGCAATGATTGTGTGACTCGCTCAAGGATAGATCCGCTGAAAAAAGAAATAAAAAGCTAGAAATCTCACTTATATAAAGTGGATTTGTGTCTAGTGGAGTCTACGGAAGAACTGTTGACACAAGAATGCAACTTAGACTGACAAAATTAAGCAAATAATCAGTCTCATGTCAGTGAATTTCTATTTGTGACGTAGATCGAGCATCCTAAAGATATCGTCATGCCCCTAATATTATACTTGTATGTATAATATTTATTATTTTTATGTTTTTATTATTTTATTAAAATGAAATATTTCACGCAAGATATAGCATTTTTAAGTATGGAAAACACATATCATAGAACATGTGAAAGCTCATAGGATCACATAATGCACAAATCACGGAAGGTTCAACATGCCTAATTTTGCGACAAGGAATTGGAACCGTTTTCATCCAATGGCTTGGTGAAAATGTTGGCTAGTTGATATTCCGTGTTCACAAAATACATGTCAATCGTGCCTTTTTCTATGTGATCTTTGATGAAGTGATATCGTATGTCTATATGTTTTGTGCGTGAGTGGTGAATAGGATTACATGTAACCGCAATGGCACTTTGGCTATCGCTATAAATGGGTATATTATTTAGATTGTACCCATAATCGCGAAGCTGACTCCGCATCCACAGAATTTGCGAGCAACAGCTGGCAGCCGCGACGTATTCTGCCTCGGCCGTCGATGTCGAAACGCAGTTCTGCTTCTTTGATGACCAGCAGACTAGCTTTTCACCTAGAAATTGAGCGCCACCGAATGTGCTTTTCCTGTCCATTCAGCAACCTGCATAATCAGCGTCAATATAGCCTATCAATTTGAAGTTTGTGCCTTTAGGGTACCATAAACCTAAGGTCGGGGTGCCCTTTAGGTAGCGAAGAGTTCGCATGACCGCGACATGTGAGATTCTTTGGGGTCGGCTTGGAAACGGGCACATAGACATGTGGCAAACATGATGTCCGGCCGTCTCGAGGTGAGATAAAGAAGAAGGCCGATGATACTGCGATATAATGTAATGTCGATCGCTTTTCCTGTGGGATCGGCATCCAACTTGCAGCT
The DNA here is from genome assembly GCA_027422505.1 of Craterostigma plantagineum. Classification (NCBI taxonomy): domain Eukaryota; kingdom Viridiplantae; phylum Streptophyta; class Magnoliopsida; order Lamiales; family Linderniaceae; genus Craterostigma; species Craterostigma plantagineum. The sequence goes on along the minus strand of JAPQWV010000005.1, from coordinate 13,341,761 downwards.
TGTGGACATGGGAGTGCTTATAGGCTTGCTCTGATCTTGATGGAATTTCTTCAAGATGTCCTTGATGTATTTAGTCTGACTGATGAATATCCCATCATCGAGCTACCTGACTTGAAGTCCTAAGAAGAACTGCATCTCTGACATATGGCTCATTTCAAATTTGCTCTTCATCAATTCTCCAAATCTCTAGCAAAGCCGTGGATTTGTTGATCCGAAGATGATGTCGTCTACATAAACTTGGACGACCATCAAATCTTTGTCTTGCCATTTTATGAAGAGGGTCGTATCGATCGTTCCTCGGATAAATCCGAATTTTACGAGGTAATCGCTCAAGACGTCATACCAAGCACATGGAGCTTGTTCCAGTCCGTAGAGAGCTTTGTCCAATTGATAGACGTGATCGGGATGTTCTTGATCAACGAAGCCTTCTGGCTGAGCGACGTAGACTTCCTCTTTTAACACGCCATTAAGAAAGGCGGTCTTAACATCCATTTGGTAGACTTTGAAGTGATTATGAGCCGCATAAGCCAGGAAGAGATGAATGGCTTCGATTCGGGCAACAGGAGCATATGTCTCGTCGTAGTCAATTCCTTCCTGTTGGTTATATCCCTTCGCAACCAATCTAGCTTTATTCCTAATCACTTCGCCATCTTCATTCTTTTTGTTCTTAAATACCCATTTCGTTCCGATGATTGTTTTCCCATGCGGACGGGGTACTAAGGTCCACACTTGAAGACGCTCAAATTGGTTGATTTCATCTTGCATTGCTATTACCCAATCCGGGTCTTTTAGTGCGTCTGCTACCTTAGTTGGCTCATTTTGGCTAAGAAGCAGCTGAATAGACTGCGTTGATGACGTGTCCGTATTCCACGCAAAGGATCACCAATAATCTGATCAACCGGATGTGCTCGAGTCCACTTTCGCTCATGAGGTAGTGCAGAGCTAGACGCATCGGTCATTTGTGGACTGAGATTTCCAATGATTTCATATTGTTCATTCGATTGAGGTAAGTCAGATTCTGCACTTGGATTGAGTGATTCTGATGAGACTTCCTCATTGACTGTTGTAGGTTCTTCATTAATCTGTGGTATTTCTGAATCGGGTGAGGTAGGGACATTTGAAGAGCTTGGTACATTGGCCTCGTCGAGTGGGGGCTCCACTAAAGGTGTTGCAATAATGGTTTCTGGCCTATATACGGGCTCAAAGAGAGAGTCCAAAACTTCCAACGCAAGTTTCAGTGCTTCTTCAGACGTTGAATCTGGAGTTGTTGCCATCTTCTGTTGGTTTTGTGCCAACACACCAGTGTAAACGGGTTCTGAACTGTCGTATTCAGAAGCCATCGGGTTTGGCACGGGTCCTGAACTGAGGTGTGCAGGAGCCATTTCTGCCACTTTGTGGGAAGTGACATTGTAGCTTTCTTTGATTGATCGGTTGGACTTGATGTAAACTCGGTACGCCGTTGACGTTGATGAATACCCAACGAATGTGGCTTCGAATGCTTTAGGGTCGAACTTAGCACGTTGCTCTCTGTCGTTCGCCACAAAACACTTGCACTGAAGACCTTGAAGAATGAGATATTGGGTACTCGCTTGTTTATTATTTCGTACGGAGTCTTATCAAAGCGCTTGTGAACCCCTGTTCCGAGTGAAGAAGGCGGTATTTACTGCTTCAGCCCAAAGGAAGTGTGGAAGGCCGGAATGGATCAGCATTATACAAGCGGCCTCCATTAGAGTCCTATTCTTCCTTTCAACAACCCCGTTCTGTTGAGAAGTCTTAGCGGATGAAAATTGCTGACTGATGCCAAGTGTCTGATAAAATTCACTGAGATACTTGTTCTTAAACTCAGTGCCGTTGTCTGTTCGGATGACTTGGACGGTTTGTTGCAGCAAATTCTGAGTACTGTTCACAAAATTGACAATCAAGTGCCCTGTCTCATCTTTGGTTCGGAGGAACTTTGTCCAAGTGTAGCGAGAGAAGTCATCAACAATGACCAGAATATACTTGCGTCCATTAATACTCTGTGAAGGGATTCTTTTTGATCGTGAACGGCCTGGGGTCTTTGAACGTCTGGTTCAATAACATCTTCGGGTATAGAAGACATGTAGGCCACTTTGTATTTTTCTAAACTGTAATAGGTGTCGTAGAAGTCGTATGGCGAAAGCTGCAACGAGAGAATGCACGAGCATGCATGCTTACATGGAATCCTCTCTAACTCAAAGTGTCTACAAGAGCATGTATTGTTGGTTAAGTCGACGACAAATTTTTTCCCCTATTCTGAGACTTCAAACTGCCACCCAGAAGAAGTATCAACCTGCAATGTACGAGATTCATCTATGTTGACTTTTAGTTCCTCTCGAGCTTGCTACACAAGCGTCCGAAGTTTCCATGCACTTTAGCTCTTTTGTCATTCATCATTACCATTACTTTTCGTCTTATTTCACGACCAACACAACAATTGGTAGTGATCGAGCCATACGACCCAACTATTCCAACTTTCAGCAATGTTGTTGTCGAGAATTCCCCATCTGTTGCCACGAAATAGTGAAGAAGCCCAACAGTTCGGATTCGTTTCTCTTATGAACTGTTTATGCGCAGGGAATGTTTCTTCAAATTCTGAAACAAATTTTCTATCCACGTAAGGAGAGTATGCTGCGTTCTTCAACTTCGTTGTCCAGTGCTTCTTGTTCCTAAATGGGTATTTTCGCAGTACCTGAACAATGAGAGTCCAATTATAAGAAATGAAAATCTAATACCAAATCCACAAAGAAAATAACAGAATAACAAACTATTCAACGGACTGCATAACCTGTGTCTTGAAATTGTCCACCACATGTCTTAGACAATATGCATGGTGAGACCCTGAAAATACCGAGGGAACGCCATTAACCAAGCTAGCATGCCGGTCCGAAAAAATGTATATTCTATGAAGTTATCTATTCCATGATAGCATAAGAGGTGCCTGCTTTAACAGAAACCATTCCCAATTAAGGTCACTCTCCACGTCAACCACTATGTAAAAGAATAAAGTTAATATGATGTAAGCTTGCGCAAAGTAAGTATATTTTGTGAAACTCTAACCTGCGAATGCAACAGTGAACAACCCATCATTTCCATCTTTCGCCACGGCACTAAGCAAGCAACCTTTGTACTTGTTCTTGATATGTGTTCCAACAAGGAAGATTAATGGTCTACAACCCCTTATAAAGCCAACTATACAAGTATGGAAACTCAGAAACATTCTCCTAAATTTGTGTGTACTGGCATGAAGTTCACAGTCTGCAACAGAACCTGGATTTGTACTCTTTACAGAATGGCAATACCACCTCAATCTATCATAAGAACCTCTTTGAATCGCATGAATATTCTTTATGGCTATTTCTTTCCCTGATCAAGCTCTGTGATATGGAATTTCAACTCCGTAATCCCGCAGCATATCATTCTTCATAGTATGTGGTTGTAAAGAGGCTTGATACCCAACTTAGGCTGAAGCAACTCGGCAATCAATCTAGCATCTGCTTTTGGGTGGTCTCCCGTTAGCAGACTAGATTCCCCACATGTGTGGCCGATGGTGCGACTTCTTATGCTGAATATATCCTCCACTTACACCCTTCCACATTGCAGACTGTGATGATCTTCTGAGGGTCATTTTTAATGTACTTGAATGACTTCCTTCTTGCAATTGCGTACCTTTTAAGCTTGCTACGAAAGTTTGTAGCACCCTCAAATACTTGACCTTCACCTTCAATTCACGAATCCAGCAGTCGATTGAGTTTGCAGCAGGTGAGCATCGATAAGTTAAGTCTTCAACTTGTGATGGCCTGGCAGATGTTGTGTCTGTTTTGTTCGATACAACCATATCAACGACCTTCATTTTCAACTCACGGTGCAGCCTCACCATGAACTTGACATCGTTATCAATAAGCAGCGATGTTTTCGTGTTACTAAGAGGTGACTTGTACTTGAGGGAGATGGAGTTACTGTCTGCACTTGTAAAACGCTGTGTAATTTGTAGCAGTAGGTCTAATAAAGAGTGCGTTTCTCTTACTTCGAAGAGAATGCCATGTTGACATAGTGCAAGAATCCCATCGTGTTCGTGTTCTGTAGTTGGGTCATCATTGAATTTTGTGGAAAGAATTTTGTGGGGTCAAATTTGTGGGGTCCTTCAATTTCGCGCCATTAAAGAGGGTTGAAGTATGTTTTGGAAGTTAGTATGTCCGCAATCGTGCGCTTAGCAATGGCGATGTTTTCAAAATATCTGTGTTTTAGGTATGAAATTGTGTGGGCGGGCCTCAAGAATTTTGGGCAGGCCTCACGAATTTTGTGGAATAGTGCGAGGGAAATTGTGTGAAATTCCCAAACTCTGCATTATTCATGTAGTTCATTATGTCACCTATTAGAGTTCATAAGTTACCATAAGTATCAAGGTTGTGGATTAGGGTAGAGAGTTTGGTGTGTTAAGATTTTTTGTTTAGTGTTTAAGGTGTATAGTGGAAAATCTCACTCATAAATTTTGAATTTTTTACTCTTAATGATGAGTTTTGTTTCGCATAGTGACTTAATGTTGTACACTAAGCATGTTTGCGGGGAATTTATAATGTTAATATTAAATGAAAGAGATAATAGTCTATTTTTGGTATGAATCCATACATATTTGTCCACACATTCGACAACTATCATCAACATCCACGTAAACATGTACTATTCATCTTGTTTTGGTGATTTTAAGTCACCAGATCATATACTTGTATGAATACAAATCTTATACATAAAAAATTGCAATTATTTAAGCATGTTTGTGGGGATTTTGTAATGTGTGCGGGTAATTCATACATATTTGCATGAATAATGGACTTAACATTCGACAACTATCATCAACATCCACATAAACATGTCCCATTCATCTTATTTTATGATTTTAAGTCATCAGATCATATATACTTAAATGAATTCAAATCTTACATAAAGAAATTGCATTTTAATTTCGTAATTTGGTACTAATAACGAAAACGTTTTGCTAATTCCTTGAAATTTCAGAAATTTCTCCTTGAAACTAGAAGGTTCCTGATAATTCATAAATTTCTAGAAATGTTCTTGACAAGGAAATTTTACCATTTTTATACCATCATAATTCAGTACAAGATAGACAAAACACAGATTAGCTAGGTTCTCAACCACCTCATAGACAAAACAGAGTAGCTAGGTTCTCAACCACCTCATAGACAAAACAGGGTAGCCAAAACACAATGTCAGACATTCGACTGAGCAGAGAACTCCAGTAATCCGGCTAGTACACGGGCCCTGAAGTTTTTGATTTCACCAGTTATATTAACCTCGGTCCAAAATACTGCCTCATCACGACAAACTGCCTCAGCAAGCATACATACCCAAAGACCACAGTCAAAGCCGTCGGCAGCCTGTACTCGACAACGAGCATTGTCAATCATTTTAGGTCCCAATTCAACATTGAAGTGTTGTTGTATGTAGAGCCGAATGGCTGAAGCCTGCAATGAGAATTCATAGTAAAAATAAGTTCGTTACGCAACTTATGAAATCATTATATTGAACATAAAATGGACATACACAACGTCTTGCTACGCTGTCGGCTATAGCATTGCGTTTGGTATTATAGTGGATGAACTAAGCACTCGGGACGTCGAGTACGACAGATGCCAATGATAGCCACGAAACAATGGGAAGACAATGAACTTGGACTGCTGCAGCACAACCCCGAGCAACTTCAACAGTTCTCTATTTGTCGGGTCGGTTAAATTTTTGAGAAACTCCACACCGCCTTTCTTCGTCCCTTAACTTTGGACCCTTGTCCGGTGATAGGGCTTTGTCGATATTTTGCTGAGGACAAATCACGTAAATAACTTAAACAAATCCCATATAATAACTTAAATCTAAAAATAAATGGTACTCACCGCTACGTGCGTATGAACGAAGTGAGTCTTCGCAGCAGGCCGATAACGTAATGCGTAAAAGATCTGATGCTAGATACTTACACCAAGCGTCGATTACATCGGATATTATAGCGTGGCCTTTGATCATTTCTGCCTAATCAACACCCTTCAGGCACACCATATCGTCCTCCCAAATCGGCATGCTGCGTTAAGACCAACAGTTAGTAACCAAACAACGTTAAACCATTCTTAACACAATATCTTTAAATAACTTACTTGTAGTCGCCTTTCTCTACGAACCGGTCAACAACATCTCTTTCAGAAATGGATAGAGGCATTTTACCTACAAATTCCTTATCAATCAACCTCGTTTGCATGCTTGCTTATTCCACCGCAACCTTCTTCGTAGCTGCTTGTTCGTTCCTTCGTTTTTTTACCGGAGGAGTAGATCCTAGAGGTGTGATAAAATCTTCATCTCGTTTACGGTTCCTATCGACCCTTGTCCTCACAGTCCGAGCGATCGACGAATCGTTCACCTCCGCACTTGCATTGTGCTGCGCTACAAACTGCTTGTACTCGACATCCATCGTTGTAACATGTCCACGTAACGACTTAAAGATAGCATCAATATTCACGTACTCAACCTTCTCGGGCTCATCCTCAACCTTCTAGGCCTCATCCTCAACCTTCTTGGCCACCTTCTCGGCCTCATCCTCAACCTTCTCAGCCACCTTCTCGGCCTCATCCTCAACCTTCTGGCCCACCTTCTTGGGCTCATCCTCAACCTTCTCGACCTCATCCTTAACCTTCTAGACCACCTTTTGGGCCTCGTTCTCAACCTTCTCGGCCACCTTCTCGGGCTCATCTCAAACTTCTCGGCCAAGAATTTGTCGGGCTCATCCTCTAACTTCTCGGCCACCTTCTCAACCACCTTCTTGCCCACCTTCACGGGTTCATCCTCAACCATCTCGGAATCATCAGCTTCCTTCTCGGACTCATCAGCTTCCTTCTCGGCCACCTTCTCTTACTCATTGCCAACATTCTCATCCACCATGTCAGCGTTCCCAATAGCTTTGATTGTTGTTAGACCAGCAGGCAGATAAATGTACCATCGAACCTCTTTCTCGCGTATATGAACGGGATGGACAAATTGGGACGGGTTCAATTTCTCGATCAATTCATCTATGTCCTCTTCAGTGGGTAGCGTATTTGGATCTACCCACCTGGTGAACCGAAGAAAAGTGCCAACCTGTCCTTGTTTTCCCAACGACGAAATGTTCTCATACGCCCACACCTAAAAAAAGTCGTATAAGATACATTGAACGAATAATAATGCATAACAAAAGACATTGATGACAAGCACTCATAGACTTACCAACAGGTCAGTGGTGCACCCCTCAATGTTCCTCGGCTTCTCAACAATAGATCTCACTAAAAACGAATGCACCGTAGGACCCCAAGCATAATTATCAAATTCATCAATCCGCTCAACGTATAGAAAAATGAACTCGGGGATGTGGTAATTTGACGTTGGAAACAAAATACACATACACACAAGAAGTAAATACATGCGGGTAAATCTGCAACACTAGTTCTGTCTTTTTTCACAGCTAGCTCTTCCATTTTCCCAATAACATCACTCCTAGATAATCCACTCTTCTCTCTGCCCGGAAAACATCTCTCAAGGTAGGGGATTTTATACCCTTTATTACATTTAAGATTTGAATTCACATACTCCCCTTTGGCTCGAAGCCCCATGAAAACAGAAAATTCGGAAACACAAAATGGTACCAAAGTATTTTCACTTTTTTTCTTTTGGAAGTGTTCACTAAACGAAAGAAGCAGGAGTACAAGTACAGCGTGCATGATATCGCTCATGACGCAACAAACGGTAGAGTTCTACGACCAGACAGCAAACCGTACAACCTAACAGTCCAGACTACCTACAGGTCCCAACAAGACCTCAGCCAACAGGAGAATACATACTCAAATAAGGCTACAGTAGGAGTCATAAAACCACAACCATCTACAGGTTCCTGGCACCAGATGTAGTACCAGCAGGTCCGACGGCCGGAGTGCAGGAGAAAACGCAAAGCGCAAAGCCGATGAAAATATCGCAAAGGATAGTCATCGAGCGGAAAGAGATCATGCAGAAACTGCATCCGCAACCTGGTCGGGAAAATGGGCGAATAACACGCCACCTCCTGAGTCTTTCAGCCATGGAGGGAGCAGTAACACGTGGTAATGCAAGCCCAAACCCCAACCACGCGCAAGGACCAACACAACCAACAAACCGACACAAGGTAAAAACCTGCGAGCAACAACGAGAAGTGGAGCAGCAAGGAAGGAGAAGGAAAGGAAATAGAGACGGAAACAGGAAAGAAGGAGATAAGTAGAGATAGAGAAAAAGGTACTCCCTAGTTGGTCCAATCAATACGCCAGATCCGACGCATGGCGCATGACTACAGGTTGTAATTGTGAGGTAATGTGGAGAGACGGACACTTAAGAGCGCCTCTATATCCGCGACGATTCGCTCAGGTGGCCTGCGCATCCCCTCATGCCATCTTCTATTGCGTTCGGAACAAAGATGGTAGACAACCGAAGCAAGGACATGGCGAGGCCCCATTGAGGCAAGATGCTTCCCGCGCCATTTACGAGCCGCCCACTGTATACCTTCAGACCAGTCCCTGTAGGGCCACCCAAAATGCATGTGGTTACGTAATAAGTTAAGGCATCATCTAGAGTAAATAAACTCAAAGAATAAACGTCGCATCGTCTCCACAATATCAGAGTCACATAAAAGGCAGACAGAGGTCCCCGCGGCAGACGCAATCCATGGCTTGTTTCTAGTCGCCAGTTTATCCCTAATCGCAAGCCAGAGCATGAAGTCGTGTCTAGGAATGGCCAACAGGCCACCAAAAAGGGTACACCAAGGTACCGACCGTTAGCAGAAGCGACCCATCTATACGTGTCCCTCTCACCCGGTCGAATGAGAGGTAGAAGAGGAGCGATCTCAAGAATTCCACCAAAGATTGAGCCGGCCAGCACCATCCGCCATAGTTGATAACTTTGCTGAGCTTCGAATCAATCGGAAGGCCCATGATCATAGGTCCACGAGGGTAATGTTTCCGCCGGGGGTACTTCAATCAGCCAAGGATCTATCCAGGAACGTGTTTGCCCCGTCATCAATGCAGAACTGTATAAGAGGGCGAAATTCGTCACGTAGCTTCAAAATCTTCCTCCAGCTGCATGAAGTCCGTGCCCCAGGTCGGACGGACCACAAGGATCAGTCTAGTTTGGCGAACCCAAGTTGTCCAAATCAAGGTTGCATCGTCCGTCAGAATATTCCAGAGTAGTCTCATGAGGAGCGCCTTGTTGTCCGTCTCGATAGAGCGCAACCCAAGCCCTCATTCATCTTTAGGCAAGCAGATATCAACCCAAGCTACCTTTGCACTAGTACCTCTCCACAGAAAAGCTTTCCACCGCGTTTTTATGCTCCTGATGACGCCCTTAGGGAGGAGGAACACGCCCGCCCATCAGGCAAGTAGATATCAACCCAAGCTACTTTTGCACTAGTACCTCTCCACAGAAAAGCTTTTCAACCGCATTTCTATGCTCCTGATGACGCCCCTAGGGAAGAGGAACACGCCCGCCCAGTAGGTATGTAATCCAAGGAGGACAGAGTTGATCAGTTGGACCCGTCCAGCGTAAGATAGAGATAGGTTAGTCCAAGAGCCCAACCGTCTGTCCACGCTAGCGAGAAGGGGGTACAGTCTGCGATCGTGAGTCTCGAGGTAATGAGGGGTACGCCAAGATAGCGCACAGGAAGGGATCCCAGCGGGAATCCCATAATGTCTTGGATCGCACCCTTCAGTCGGTCAGCTCGCTTAGATACAAACATCTCACTTTTGTTGATGTTGGCTTTTAAGCCAGATAGTGTGGCGAAGAGATCAGGGCTGCTGTTAAAGACACCAACGGAAAATATCCGCATGAGAGAATAGAAGAAGGTCGTCCGCAAATGTAAGCATGAAGAGCGAAGTCGCCTCGCAGTTCCAGTGGTATCGAAAGTTAGCATTATGTCTGATTACGTCCTCAATGATGCCATGTAGGACTTCCATAACCAATGTAAACAGATAAGGTGATATCGGATCTCCTTGCCGAAGACCCCTTCGCCCTTTGAAGTAGCCCGCCGGAGTGCCATTGACGTTGATCGAGAAGAAAGGCGTGGTCAAACAAGCACGTATCCATCCCACGAAGACCGGATGGAAATTAAGCGCTTCGAGAGTAGCCAAAATGAAGTCCCATTCCAACATGTCATAAGCTTTCGCGAGATCGACCTTGAAGGCCACCCGTTCAGGCAGCCCCATGCTATTATACCCGTGGAAAACTTCCTGCGCTAAAAGGATGTTGTCAGAAATCCGGCGACCAGGGATGAATGCAGTTTGGGTATGGTTTTGTAAAGGACATTGCAGCAGGATATCGGCATGAAGTCCTTAGCCATCCGCGGATTGGCATTCTTAGGAATAAGTGTGATAAGCGTAGAATTCAGCTCCCCAAGAAGGAATCCCGTTCTGAAGAATTCTTTTATCACATGAGTGATATCCGGCCCGATGGTGTCCCATGCGTCCTTGAAGAACGCCGCTGAGAGGCCGTGAGGCCCGGGTGATTTGTTGTCTCCAATAGAGAACATCGCCTTCTTTGATCTCCGCATCCGTGATCAGTTGTTTCATTGCTTTTGCCTCAGTCGATCCCAGTTTAAGGGCCATGTATGGTGATATCATCTCAGCATGTAAAGGAGCCATCCGGGTCGAGTGGCCGAGCAGGTCGGTGTAGTAACGAATGAGTTCAGCGCTAACTTGGTCGGCTCCCTCGAACGTGACACCCGCTTCATTTTCAAGAGTAAAAATCCGGTTGTTCGCCCGTCGTGTGGCCACCATCTTGAAAAAGAAAGAGGTGCAGCGATCTCCGTCCTTCAGCCAAGCCACTTTAGCGCGTTGTACTATGGCGAGTGTTCCATTTCAACGCTCTAGCGTAAGCATAACGACACCGCCTTTCAAGGGCCAATAAGTGCGCCTCCATAGGATGATGGGCAGCAAGTTCTTGTACAATCTCCAGAAATCCACGAGCCTCGACAACGTTGCGGTTAAGATCGCCCTTTCACGACGTAGGTGCTTTACCTATTGTTTAATGTCCTTTAGTCTCTTCACGACGGCGAACATGGGATAGCCACCAACATTACGATTCCATGCGACTTTCACTAGCGGGAGAAAGCGCGGGTCCCTGATCAAGAAGTTGTCGATTCGAAAGGCTTTATTGCTATCCCGTGGCTGAAAGGTGTCCTCCAAAATCAGGGGAGAGTGGTCAGAGGTGGAGGGGAGACCAACATCTATAGGCTAAGTCCCCGAACCGAGCAAACCATGAGGGGTTACCAACCATTCTGTCAAGGCAACGCCAAACGCCCGCCGTGCCACTTTGTTGGTTGTACCAAGTGAACATAGAACCAAGGCAAGGTAGAGCAATCAGATCAGAAGCAGTAAAGCAATCAGTCATATCAATACAACCTCCCCCAGGTGAGCCACCCTGGCCTCCGAATAATCAATGATCGCATTAAAGTCCCCCATCACCACCCATGGGTAATTTTCCTGCGCGCATGAGATAGCCGAGATATTACACCATAGAGCCCGTCTTTCAATATGTTGGTTGTGCCCATACACAAAGGTGATGTAGACGTCAAATCGCTCTGCCAAAATATATACCCTACCGTGGACAACTTGTGATGTGGCTTCCTCGATCGTGACGGTCACATAGCGAGCATCCCATCCAACCCAAATACGGGACGCAGGTCCGTCGCCATAGTCGTAAAATCATTCCCAAGATCTGATAGAGTTAGCGAGAGCGGATGCATTTTGTTCTGATACCTTTGTCTCTACCAGCCCTATCATCTTCAGACTATACTTCGTGATTAGCTCCCCCACCGCCCATCTGTGCAAAATCCTCTCTTTCTTTTTCTAAGGCGGCTCTTAATCCCTCTATTTTCTTAACTGTGGGAGGTATGTAGAGAGAATTTTCAGAATGATGATTTTGAACTTCCTCATTTTTAGAATGATCTTCAAGAAAGTTATCTGTTCAAGGCTCCAGCCCTTGGGAGGTACCCAAGTTTTGTCGCGTTGATTCAGTTCGATGTAAGAAAAGGGTATTTCAGCCCTAGTGTTGGCTTGTCTCTTGGCTTCTTCTTCCTCAAATGTTGCTTTTTCGTTAGTAAAGGTTATGAGAGAAGTTAGTCCGAGACCCATGTACGAGATATCATAAAGTTGTTTGCAGTTAACCTTCTTCACGTGGGTTCTCATAGCCTAAGCCATACTTATAGTCATAGAATTCTAAGTCCTTGGGCTGATTCAAAAATATAGTTTGATCAGTATGTGCCCTTTTCACCAAAAGATTTTCTAATTTCTTAATTTTATTATATAGCTTCTTACGCTCAGCGTCTAAGGTAGCATAGTTATTTAGAGCGGTGCTCTTTTTGGCCTAACAGGCATCTAGACTTTTACGTAGTTCACTAATCCAAGAATTTGACTTAGTCAATTCTTCTTCGAAATTAGTGACCTTCTTAGTTGCTGCCTCAAGTCTACTTTTTACAAGACTCTTTTCTTCCAAGTTCCTTAGTAGACATTTGTGGTTATTGTCTAGCATGTCCTCTAGTTCTTTTATTACCGAACTATGCTTATCTAATGAGGTGCGCTTAGTCTCTTTAGACTGGAGTCTCTTAGTAAGTTCATCTATTTTGAGACTAGAACTCCTAACTTGTTCTTTGAGACTGGCTATGGTTTCCTTAGACCTAAGAAGCCGTTTCTCTACTTTTATTCCTCGTTTCTGCTCAGTTACCATGTAGCAAATTTGGAGCTTAACTCAGCTAACAAGTCAGAATTTGTAGAGTTAGAGGTTTCTACCTCCTGAGATGAGGTGGATACTTTCTCGTCGTCCGTCTCTGCGGGAGTATCATCTTCCTTTTCATCATCAAGGCATGCCATTAGAGCAAGATTGTCGGTGTAAGAATCTGAGCTGTCCTCTAGCCAGTGGTCCTGCTCTGCCATAAGAGCTACTCCAGCTTCCTTTTGTTTGGATAGTTGAAGCTTACTGGTATAGTAGTTTGCATCCTTTTTCTTTGGGAGGGTGCACTCCCTGGCAAAGTGACCTGTGTTTCCACAATTAAAACATTTTAGTATGTCTTTGGAAATTATGACTTCTGAGGACTCAGCCGGTTGGTCTTTATTCTTCGAGCTTGTAGTTCGAAGTCTGTTGGCAGAAGATGATGACTTCTTCTTGAAGTACTGCTTTGTCATCATCTTGGCGACTAATGCCAGCTGTTTGCCAATTTTTTTGATCTCAGAGGGAAGTTCTGAATCAGATATGTCTTCATCCTCTGAGGAGCTAGGGAGCTTGACGTGCTTTTCCTTGCGTGAGCGGGAGCTCTTCTTCTCAGAAACTAGAGCTATGCAGTCCTCGGCCTATTTGCCCTTTTGCTCCTTTTGTAACTCGCCTATGTCTTCTTCATGCTGTGCGAGGTTATCAAAAATAGCGTGAATATCCATCTCGTCCAAGTCCGTATTTTGTCGGAGTTGGGTAGAGATCTTCTTCCAGTCGGTGGGCAGTGCGGACAGAAACCGAATGTTCATCTCCATGTTAGTCTTTTTTATCTCAATCTTCCTCATTTCATTGAGAAGAGTGAGGTATCGCTGATTAAGATCGTGTAAGCTCTCCTCACTTTTGGCCTTGAAGGAGTCATAAGCTGTGAGTATGTTAGCCTTCTTAGCTTTGGCACCGACTTCGGTTCTTTGCATCTGTCAGGACCCGTCGTCCGACCTCGTATTCCATTCTAATCCTAAGTGCTTAATGGTGTGTTGTCGCGCAAATGCATGAAATTACGGATAAAATTTTTCATTTTTAAAACTGCGTGCAGAAGTCTTACATACAAGTCAAAAGAATGTTCTACAGTATCCTGATCGTATCTACACAAAATATAAGTGCGTGTGTGTGTAGCAAAAGCTTCCTATGCGCCCGGCCTTCACAGGTCGTCATCCATACACACACTCCACCTCAAAAGCAGCCGGATAGCTTCAAAAGATTGGCCTTGCGTAAAAATCAGATCACGTACCGTGATCGTCCGTACCTACAACACGTAACGTAAGGATGAGCCACCGAGGCTCAGTAAGCAGAAATTATGCATGTATGCACGTGTCCTAACGATCGACAATCCACGCCGTCGTTTTCTAACGCTCATACTCTTCTTCTTATACTCGTACTCTTTTCTTACACTCATATTCTTTTCTTGGATTGTACATCATATGGGCCCTCGGTTTTCTATCCCACTATGCACCATTTCATAGAGATCTCAATCCGCTAGGGATTCGCACATATGTGGAGGTTCTCACACTAGAAGGTCACCCGAAGGAATCTTCCCTTACTCAGTGTGGCCTCCACGTGGACGCTTCTCACTGGTAGCCAACACCGAGGCCACTAACCGCGGAGGTCACCTGAAGGAATCTTCCCTCTCGGTTAGTGTTTACGCACTAGAAGGTCACCCAAAGGAATCTTCCCTTACTCAATGCGTGCTCCGGGCCGCATCCTCCAGGTTGCATCTTCCGCATACGGGGTATTACCCCAGCCTCTTATTCAGGCCTTATAGCTTCATTCGCCTTGCTGGCTGCATAGGGGAGCCGTGACTCTTCATTCGAGTCGACACAAACGCCAATATCGGCGAGTATACTTCGCACACAGGCGATCTTATGCACGCTCGTACCTCGCGTCTTATATACTACGTATGCGTGCAAATGCTCATGCCATGCTCATAGAAATATGCAGATCATGCTATCATGCATAAAATTAAATCATGTCGTAACGTACACATTTCACATAAAGTCACGTAAGCACGTAATCACATAATCAGACACAGGCAAGTTACGTGTCGTAGTTGAATTTCTACTTACCTGTGGTCCAGGCTTAATTATTGTTCTTCCCCGTTCGCTCCTACCGTTCGACCTTTTAAATAAAAATTATTGGAGTATTAGTACATTGTTTCCTTGGCTAATTCGTCGAGATAATTATATTACGTCTTATTAATTATTTGGACTTGTACAAATTTTCTAGACTCCAAGTCAATTGATTTACGTCTTATTAAATTTCCTAAGTCAATTGATTTCTATAGCACATGACATTAGAGATAGGTTTCGACCCTTAATAAATTCCTAAGTTATAGCATTTCAATTCCTTACACTCTAAGCTCGGCGAAAGTCATGTGACTTACTAGGTTTCACTTGATTAAATTCGTCCAATTGAATTTCGGAATTACATGAGTTTCGCCCGAAACTCGTTTTCTAACCCCTTTCGATCGAAAGTCTTAGTTACTAACTACTTTCGATCAAGACTCATTTAAATCAAATCTTAATTCATCTTAGAAATTATCATATATTAGTTTTGCTCGAAACAATGCGAGTTTTACCGAGATTTCTTTCGGTCGAAACTCACTTGCTCTAAATTCCGATCTGATTTATAATTATCACTTGTTAGTTTCGCCTGACGTTGCATGTGCATGGAGGAGTTTCGCCGCGCCTGACGTCAGCATGGCGTCCTCCAGTTTCGCCCGAAACCGTGCATAGTGAGGAAGCTAATTGAAATCGATTGCATGTAGTTTGGGGTTGAGTTTCGCCGAGATCTCTTTCGGTCGAAACTCGTTTAATTAGTTACTTTCAATTAATTTCAGGGTTTCGCCCGATTCCAATTTCAATTGCTTAGTGTTTCGTCGTGTCTTACGTCAGCAGTGATATCATTTAGGTTTCGATCGAAACCATGCAAAGTGGTTAGCCACTTTCGATCAATTGCATGGATTGGACTTGAGTTTCGATCGATACTCATGTATTAAAATGAGTTTCGGTCGAAACTCATAACTTATTGAGTTTACTATTAAAATTAATTTGATTCGAAACTAGCTCCATGGGTTCTATGTCGCCCGAAACATCAAAATTAGTTCCCCACTTTCGATCGAAACACCAAAATTACTAATCCAATCGAAACTGCCTTCTTAATTCTAACCTAGTCGAAACTCCTAAACCCCATCCTTTCTCTACTAAATTTGGGTAGTTACTATCGTAAAGCCAAGTTTATGGTTTCCAAGCCGTACATTAAACGATCCCAACACTAATCTACCAAAATCGGGACCTTAACATGAGTTTATACCTCACACTTAGGGTTTTCGCATTCTTTCTCAAACTAAAATTGCATTAATGACATTAATACATCTAACACTACTAGGTTTGCGGAAATTACAAAGCTTAAGGATGGAGTTTCACTTACCAATTTCGAAATCCTAAGTTAGTTTGAGGAGATTCTTGGTTCGAACTATCTCTCGGCCTTTCTTCCTTCCTCTTCTTTTTCCGTTGGTTTTTAGGTGGTGTTTTAGAGTGTGAATTCTTTGGAGGAGATATTTTCTTTAAGTAATGTTAATAGAGCATAGCTTAGGCGTGGGTTTCCCTTGAATTAGGGATTGTTGTCTCCTATGTTGACTTAATTCAAATTTCGCCTAATTGTTAAGTTCTAGCCCAAAGATAAAATGCCTAGTGCAAAATGAAATTCTAGCAAATTCTCCTTTAATTATCATTAGTCCTTTCCTTCACTATCATTTCAAAAATTTCCCTTCTTGAATTAAGGGTCATCATGAGCACATGTCATTATCATGTATTTGCACAAAATTCACGTAGCACATAATAACGAAATTCGTAAGATCACATAAGCATACAACATATACGCTAATTAGCACGTAATCACTTAATTCATATACAAATTTATTGGCCGACCTAGTTTGCGGGGACTGGGGTCCTACATCCTCCCCCCTTAAGGAGGATTTCGCCCCCGAAATCAACCCGTGTGAAATAACTCGGGGTAACGAATTCTCATTTCGTCCTCCCGTTCCCACGTGGCTTCTTCCGTAGATTGGTTCCGCCACAGTTCTTTCACTAAGGGAATATCCTTATTCCTAAGTCTCTTAGTCTCGTACATCAATATCTCCACCGGAATCTCTTCGTAACTCAGACCCGGCTTCAATTGTTGATGTAGGGACTCGTTTCCTAGAACATGATTCGGGTCAGCTAGATACTTTCGTAGGGTTGAGATGTGGAACACGTCGTGTACTTGCGATAATGACGCTGGCAGTTCCAATTGGTATGCTACCTCACCAACCCTCTTTAGTATCCTAAATGGACCGATAAACCTAGGGCTTAGTTTCCCTTTCTTCCCAAATCTTTTCACGCCCTTCATCGGCGATACTTTTACGAATGCTATATTGCCTTCCTCGACTTCCAGTGGTCGCCGTCTTCGGTCTGCGTAGCTTTTCTGTCGACTCTGTGCCGTTCGCATTCTTTCTCGTATCGTAGCAATAGCTTCCGTCATCTCTCGTACTATGTCGGGGCCTAACACTGCCCGTTCTCCAACCTCGTCCCAATGTATTGGGGATCTGCACCTACGTCCATACAGCGCTTTGTATGGTGCCATCCCGATGGTGACGTGGTAGCTGTTATTGTATGAGAACTCGATTAGTGGAAGGTACCTACTCCAATTTCCTTTGAAATCGAGTACGCATGCTCGGAGCATATCCTCCAATGTCTGTATTGTTCGCTCGGATTGGCCGTCCGTTTGCGGGTGGTAAGCAGTGCTAAAGGACAGCTTCGTTCCAATCGCCTTTTGCAAGCTCGTCCAGAATTTCGATAGAATCTGGAGTCGCGATCCGAAACTATCGATGATGGAGCGCCGTGTAGGCGTACTATCTCTTGTACATAGAGTTCTGCGTATCGTTCCATGGAATAGGTCGTACAAATTGGTAGGAAATGGGCAGACTTTGTTAGTCGATCGACGATTACCCAAATCGCGTCGTGCCCTTTCGCATTCCTTGGCAGTCCTACTACGAAATCCATGGTAATGTTATCCCATTTCCATTCCGGAATGGGTAACGGTTGTAGGGTTTCCATCGGTCTTTGATGCTCGGCTTTTATCTGCTGGCATGTCAGGCATTGACTTACGAAAGTCGCAATGTCCTTTTTCATGCCTGGCCACCAGTAATTTTCCTTTAAGCCTCTGTACATCTTCGTTCCTCCTGGATGTACTGAGTACGCAGTGGCATGTGCTTCTACCATTATCGTTCTCCGTAGTTCAGCGTCGTCTGGCACGTACAACCGGTCCTTGAAATACAGTCGTCCATTTTCCCGTATCATGAGGTCTCCCGTTGGTTGTTCTGGTTGCGCTTCTTTGATCTTCGTGTACAGCTCGTCTGTTTCCTGCGCCGTCTTAATTTGCTCTAGCAGCGTTGGTTGCAGAGTTAAAGCTGCTAGTAGCGTCTCAACTTCGCCTAGTTGTACAACTTCTACTTCCAGTAATTGCAACTCTGCGCTTACTGCTTTTCGGCTTAAGGCATCGGCTACTACATTCGCCTTGCCTGGGTGGTAGTTAATAGCACAGTCGTAATCCTTGACTAACTCTAACCACCTCCTCTGCCTCATGTTCAGCTCCTTTTGGGTAAAGAAGTACTTGAGGCTCTTGTGGTCCGTGTATATCTCACACGCTCTCCATAGAGGTAATGCCTCCAGATCTTGAGGGCAAAGACCACTGCCGCGAGCTCTAGGTCGTACGTCGGGTAATTCTTCTCGTACTCCTTTAGTTGACGAGAAGCGTATGCTACTACATTCCCGTCCTGCATTAGCACACACCCTAACCCGTTCTTCGACGCATCACTATACACGGTGAACCCTCCAGTTCCCGAAGGTATTGTGAGAACTGGGGCCGTTGTAAGCCGTTCTTTAAGCTCTTGAAAGCTCTGTTCGCATTCTGTGGTCCACTGAAATGGCGTATTCTTCCTGGTCAGCTTCGTCAATGTAGACGCTATCTTTGAGAAATCCTTGATGAACTTCCTGTAGTAACCCGCCAGACCGAGGAAACTCCGTACTTCCGTTACATTGGTCGGTCTGGGCCAGTTGCTAATGGCTTCTATCTTGCTCGGGTCTACAGATATCCCTTCTCCTGATACTATATGCCCCAAGAAGGCGACTTGGTCGAGCCAAAATTCACACTTCTTGAACTGGCGTATAGTTGCTTGTCCCGTAATATACTCAGAACTATCCTCAAGTGTTCTTCGTGCTCCTCCTTCGTCTTCAAGTAGATTAGGATGTCATCTATGAAGACGATGACAAACCTATCTAGGTAGGGTTTGAATACCCGGTTCATTAAATCCATAAAAGCTGTGGGTGCATTAGTTAACCCGAATGGCATCACTAGGAACTCGTAATGGCCATAACGGGTACTAAAGGCCGTCTTCGGGACATCTTCCTTCCGTCCTTAACTGATGATAGCCCGATCTTAAGTCGATCTTGGAGAAAACCGTTGCGCCTTGCAGTTGATCGAACAGATCGTCTATCATAGGGAGTGGGTACTTGTTCTTGATTGTTAACTTGTTCAACTCCCGGTAGTCAATGCATAATCGCATGGACCCATCCTTCTTCTTCACGAATAGCACTAGCGCTCCCCAGGGAGAGAAACTCGGCTGTATGAACTCCTTCTGCATGAGTTCGTCGAGTTGGTCCTTTAACTCCTTCATTTCCGTCGGTGCTAGTCGATATGGGGTCTTAGATACTGGCGCCGCTCCAGGTACCAGATCTATGGCAAATTCTATTTCCCGCTCGGGTGGTAGTCCCGGTAATTCCTCGGGAAATACGTCGGGGAAATCCTTAACTACCGGCATTTCCTCGAACTTCGTAGGGGAGTTCTCTTCCGTCTTGATAGCGAACACCAGATATGCTTCGCACCCTGATTTGATCAGTCGTTGGGCTTTTAACGCTGATATCCTAGAGATCATAGTTCCCTTGCTAGTTCCTACGAACTTAAGGGGTTCATCCCCGCCCATATTGAGCGTGACTATCTTGCGGTGGCAGTCTATGACAGCTCCGTACTTCGATAGCCAATCCATTCCAAGGATCACCTCATAATCATTCATAGGGATTATTATGAGGTCTATGGGTAGTTTCTTATCCCCGATTACTATTGGGCAATCTCGTAAAACGTGGTTAGTTTGGGTGGGATTCCTGTTCGGAACTGTTACCCTGAACTCGCACTCAACTTGGTGAGGCGTAACTCCTACCCTCGTGACGTACTTAGTGGACGCGAACGAGTGTGTCGCTCCTGAGTCGACTAGGATGCATGTGGGGGTTTCATAGACGAGGAGGGTACCTGTCACCACGGCCGGGTTGTTTTCCGCTTCCTCGGACGTTAGAGTGTAAACCCGGGCCGGTACCCTTGGTGGTGCTGTCTGGTTTCCAGCTTGGCTTCCGGATCTACTTTCCGGACATGCCCTCAGATAGTGGCCCGTCTTGCCACATTTGAAGCAGATGGCATTCTGGGAGTTGCAGACTCCCGTGTGCCTCCGTGCACACTTCGGGCATACGGGTAGGTCCAGCTGGGGTCTACCCTGGTTGGGGTTGAACTGTGGGGGTGGTCCTGGTCGGTTCGGGAAATTCGGCTTTCCACCCTTGGTTACGAACTGCCGCTTTGGGTTGCTTCCGCTCCCTTGCGGGCCCTTGTGCGAACTTGCGCTTCGCTTCCTGGGCGCGAGCAATCCTAGCCTCAGCTTGCTCCGCCACTAGCGCTCTCTCAGCCACTTGTGCGTACGTGGCTCCTTGGATTCCTGCCATGCTCACATCCCGGTACAGTTCGGGCTTCAATCCTTCCATGAACCGCTCAATCTTGAACGCGTCCGTACTGACCATATGAGCAGCGAACCTCGAGAGCTGCTCGAACTTTTTGATGTACTCCGCCACTGTCATTGCCCCTTGGCGGAGGTTGATGAACTCGTTCATCCTCTGGGCTCTGACAGGGGCGGTGTAGTACTTTCCTCTAAAGATCTCCTTAAACCGATCCCAGTTCATCGTTAGAGGGTTTTCGATGGCTGAGATGGTATCCCACCAGTGCCCAGCGCTCCCCCTCAGAAGGTAGGCAGCGCACATGACTTTCTCCGCCTCGGGTGTGCGGCTATGCTGGAATATGTTCTCCAGCGTCCTTAGCCAATCCTCGGCGGAAGTGGGGTCTACAGCATCCTCAAACAAAGGAGGATTAAGCTTTCTGAATCTCTCCCCGATCATCTCGATTCGTTCAGGCGGGGGAGGTAGGTTAGCTGATTGTCCCCAGCGTTTTGCTGTTGGATCAGCTGTTGGATTTGGGCCGACTGCTGTCGGACCAATTCCGTGAGTTGCAGGATGGTAGCATCCCGGCTGTCGGGAGGGTTATTGGCATCCCTACCCTGATCTGATTCTCTACTTCCTTCTCCCCTAAGTCTTACCATTCTCAACCTATCCTGACAATTCCTAAGGCCAATAAATCAAATCATACAAAGAGTTCACGTAATATGGTACTTACAAGCAAGGCCGCTTCCCGCGCTTTTGAGTGTGTGTGTATGGACAGTCTGCAGGACCTGTGACCGAAGCTCTGATACCACTCTGTCAGGACCCGTCGTCCGACCTCGTATTCCGTTCTAATCCTAAGTGCTTAATGGTGTGTTGTCGCGCAAATGCATGAAATTACGGATAAAATTTTTCATTTTTAAAACTGCGTGCGGAAGTCTTACATACAAGTCTAAAGAATGTTCTACAGTTTCCTGATCGTATCTACACAAAATATAAGTGCATGTGTGTAGCAAAAGCTTCCTATGCGCCCGGCCTTCACAGGTCGTCATCCATACACACACTCCACCTCAAAAGCAGCCGGATAGCTTCAAAAGATTGGCCTTGCGTAAAAATCAGATCACGTACCGTGATCGTCCGTACCTACAACACGTAACGTAAGGATGAGCCACCGAGGCTCAGTAAGCAGAAATTATGCATGTATGCACGTGTCCTAACGATCGACAATCCACGCCGTCGTTTTCTAACGCTCATACTCTTCTTCTTATACTCGTACTCTTTTCTTACACTCATACTCTTTTCTTGGCTCGTACATCATATGGGCCCTCGGCTTTCTATCCCACTATGCACCATTTCATAGAGATCTCAATCCGCTAGGGATTCGCACATATGTGGAGGTTCTCACACTAGAAGGTCACCCGAAGGAATCTTCCCTTACTCAGTGTGGCCTCCATGCGGACGCTTCTCACTGGTAGCCAACACCGAGGCCACTAACCGCGGAGGTCACCCGAAGGAATCTTCCCTCTCGGTTAGTGTTTACGCACTAGAAGGTCACCCAAAGGAATCTTCCCTTACTCAGTGCGTGCCCCGGGCCGCATCCTCCAGGTTGCATCTTCCGCATACGGGGTATTACCCCAGCCTCTTATTCAGGCCTTATAGCTTCATTCGCCTTGCTGGCTGCATAGGGGAGCCGTGTCTTCATTCGAGTCGACACAAACGCCAATATCGGCGAGTATACTTCGCACACAGGCGATCTTATGCACGCTCGTACCTCGCGTCTTATATACTACGTATGCGTGCAAATGCTCATGCCATGCTCATAGAAATATGCAGATCATGCTATCATGCATAAAATTAAATCATGTCGTAACGTACACATTTCACATAAAGTCACGTAAGCACGTAATCACATAATCAGACACAGGCAAGTTACGTGTCGTAGTTGAATTTCTACTTACCTGTGGTCCAGGCTTAATTATTGTTCTTCCCCGTTCGCTCCTACCGTTCGACCTTTTAAATAAAAATTATTGGAGTATTAGTACATTGTTTCCTTGGCTAATTCGTCGAGATAATTATATTACGTCTTATTAATTATTTGGACTTGTACAAATTTTCTAGACTCCAAGTCAATTGATTTACGTCTTATTAAATTTCCTAAGTCAATTGATTTCTATAGCACATGACATTAGAGATAGGTTTCGACCCTTAATAAATTCCTAAGTTATAGCATTTCAATTCCTTACACTCTAAGCTCGGCGAAAGTCATGTGACTTACTAGGTTTCACTTGATTAAATTCGTCCAATTGAATTTCGGAATTACATGAGTTTCGCCCGAAACTCGTTTTCTAACCCCTTTCGATCGAAAGTCTTAGTTACTAACTACTTTCGATCAAGACTCATTTAAATCAAATCTTAATTCATCTTAGAAATTATCATATATTAGTTTTGCTCGAAACAATGCGAGTTTTACCGAGATTTCTTTCGGTCGAAACTCACTTGCTCTAAATTCCGATCTGATTTATAATTATCACTTGTTAGTGCATGGAGGAGTTTCGCCGCGCCTGACGTCAGCATGGCGTCCTCCAGTTTCGCCCGAAACCGTGCATAGTGAGGAAGCTAATTGAAATCGATTGCATGTAGTTTGGGGTTGAGTTTCGCCGAGATCTCTTTCGGTCGAAACTCGTTTAATTAGTTACTTTCAATTAATTCCAGGGTTTCGCCCGATTCCAATTTCAATTGCTTAGTGTTTCGTCATGTCTTACGTCAGCAGTGATATCATTTAGGTTTCGACCGAAACCATGCAAAGTGGTTAGCCACTTTCGATCAATTGCATGGATTGGACTTGAGTTTCGATCGATACTCATGTATTAAAATGAGTTTCGGTCGAAACTCATAACTTATTAGTTTACTATTAAAATTAGTTTGATTCGAAACTAGCTCCATGGGTTCTATGTCGCCCGAAACATCAAAATTAGTTCCCCACTTTCGATCGAAACACTAAAATTACTAATCCAATCGAAACTGCCTTCTTATTTCTAACCTAGTCGAAACTCCTAAACCCCATCCTTTCTCTACTAAATTCGGGTAGTTACTATCGTAAAAGCCAAGTTTATGGTTTCTAAGCTGTACATTAAACGATCCCAACACTAATCTACCAAAATCAGGACCTTAACATGAGTTTATACCTCACACTTAGGGTTTTCGCATTCTTTCTCAAACTAAAATTGCATTAATGACATTAATACATCTAACACTACTAGGTTTGCGGAAATTACAAAGCTTAAGGATGGAGTTTCACTTACCAATTTCGAAATCCTAAGTTAGTTTGAGGAGATTCTTGGTTCGAACTATCTCTCGGCCTTTCTTCCTTCCTCTTCTTTTTTCCGTTGGTTTTTAGGTGGTGTTTTAGAGTGTGAATTCTTTGGAGGAGATATTTTCTTTAAGTAATGTTAATAGAGCATAGCTTAGGCGTGGGTTTCCCTTGAATTAGGGATTGTTGTCTCCTATGTTGACTTAATTCAAATTGCGCCTAATTGTTAAGTTCTAGCCCAAAGATAAAATGCCTAGTCCAAAATAAAATTCTAGCAAATTCTCCTTTAATTATCATTAGTCCTTTCCTTCACTATCATTTCAAAAATTTCCCTTCTTGAATTAAGGGTCATCATGAGCACATGCCATTATCATGTATTTGCACAAAATTCACGTAGCACATAGTAACGAAATTCGTAAGATCACATAAGCATACAACATATACGCTAATTAGCACGTAATCACTTAATTCATATACAAATTTATTGGCCGACCTAGTTTGCGGGGACTGGGGTCCTACAGCATCATTCGCTCCAGTTCATCCCACATCCCTTTAGCAGTTGGGATGCTATCTATTTGTCTATAGATATCATTCGGGATGCCCTGCATCAGTGTGTTCTTAGCTATAAGATCTGTTCTTGCTCTTCTTTTCTCAGCTTCATCGTACGTACTCACTAGGTAATTTTATTCGCCTGCTGGATTCGATTGGAGGATTGTTCGAGCTATCACCTTCTTGGGTTATGTAAAAAGTTTCCGATCCCTCATGAAGTGATTTAAGTAGATCTTCAGCCTGATCTTTAAGTTCGATGAAGTTTAAGAACCGACTTCTCCAAACTGTGTATTCGCCCCTTTTGAGAATTGAAGGACGATTATCATTTCATAGAGAATAGGCATCCATTTCCTCTTTGAGTTGATGTAGAATCTTCGTTTGTTGTTTTGATGTCTTGAACTGATGTGGTGTGCTTCACAAGTAGCAGATTAGTTAGTAGCGTTTGATTCTAGAGCAGTTTCGGGAATAATTTTTTATTCAATCTTTAATGTTTGACCAAAATTAACTTCTCGAGAAAAATTGGCGCTGTTACTGTTCTCGTGCGAGAAAGTACGTCAGCGAAAATATATTTCGCGAATTTAGGTCGAGAAAAAATTTAGATCGCGAATTTATTTCGAGCGCGGAGAAACAGTATTGTTTAATAAGTTTCTCGCTGGGTCAAAATAAATTCGTTGACTGGAGAAGTTTCTCGGACGCAAATGATTTTCGCTTAGTCAAACTGAGAAGTCTGACCGAAAAAGTATTTCGACAGTAAGTTTTACGTGCGCAAAGTCACGATTGGTCTTTGTCGAAAAAGTTTTTCGCTAAGTAATATGCTCGAGAAATTTTTCTACTAAAGTCGTTCTTGATAGTGGCGACTTTAGGTCTGACTTAGTATTATGATCGAGAAAAATTTTTGTGCAGAGTTTTTCGATCGAGAAATAAATCTGATTGAAGAACCTTGCGAGAAAAATTGAAATTATAGCAAAAAATTCACAGAATACAGTTAACACAGATTTAAGCAAAAACGATGAATTAGACGATGAATTAGACGATGAAATTGCAGGTAATTGCTCATAATCAGATGATTAATACGTACGAACACATAATTAAACACGTTGCAAAGCAAAACATGTCGAATTTAATCAAAATCAGAACGTGTTCAAACTGTTCTTCGCATGAACAGTAACTTCTCAGATTAATCCGAACTGCTAAAATGAAGTTCAAACTGCTACGAATCTAATCGCACTCAATGTATATCACTACAATAAGCACAGAACCATCAAATTCAAGCCAATTCAGCAAGGAATTTAGCAAATCAGATCGAAAATCAATTTTCGCGCCAAAACTGTTCTTCGCACGGAACAGTTTCAAAATAAAATTTTCGATCCGAATTCTAACATTTTTTGAGTCAAAACAGAACGAATCCTCTCTGATACCAATTGTTAGGTCCTAATTTATCAACTCTATGATCCTAGACATGAAGTCTAAGGTTATCTGTTAGAATTGAATAGAACTGGATTTCGATCGAAAACCTCTTTAGAAGAACACGAGAGAGAATCCTTGTAGTGAGAGAAGGTATTTGCTGTTTCTCTCTCTAGAAATTGAATTGCAAGCCTTTTTTTTTTTGGGAACGGTCATTAACATTAGAAAAAAGGAAAAAGGTTCGTACAAAGAATCCATGCCATGGCACAAAAGAAACAAACTGGTAACATGCTACCAGTACACAACCCATCAAGAACAAAAAGTACCACAAAGAAATTGAATTGCAAGCCTTTCGAATCAATTTTCTAAAACTTCTCTATTAGCTCAATGATTGTACATCTATTTATACCAAACAAGCTTGGTATAAATTACAAACTAAGTCCTAAACTAAGGACAAATACAATGAAAGCCCCAATCTACGAAGACATCTAATTAAATTGATCGAGCGGATCGAGTAATAAAATAAAACGAACACTAACGAAATATCCTACGCTCAACAGGCAAGTATACCTATCGAAATAGCATAGACGTAGCAAGTATTCGAGTATCGAATCCCAAAAGAACTATGTACCTTAGAAAAACGTTTGCTTAAATATCCTAGTACGAACGTTTGATTGTTGAAACGGTAAATAACGATACTTAGAAAATACAACTTAATTAAGTAGCACGGAGAAGAAAACCCTTATGTAAACAGACGTATTTGAGACTTCGAATCCCCCTAGCTCGACCAACACATATATCAAGTACACGTAAGCAACACTATCATAGACCGTGAAGATTCCTACAACATGCGTACGAATTCATACGACTGACGAAACTGCGCCTTATCATACGAGACTCGTAAACAACTAATCAACTAATTAAATAGCCGGGCAAGCTTCCCTAACTACTTAACCGAAGATTGCATTAAAAACACGGTGAATCCCACTATTAGATTTGACTCTAATCCGGCGGGGTAGTTCAACCTATCTCTAGCGATGAGTTTATTCCGCTCGTTTACGAGTGGTTTAATCGTTCGCCCCTCTCTCGAGCGTAGCGTACGATTTCCCGGACTACGTTAACTTAAACACATAGACTTGATCAAGCTAACTAGATGATTTTAATCACATAGACATAATCAAAATCATATTCTTCATAAACGAGTCGTAACAATAGTAATACATCAAATACACGTAAACATACGATCGATCTCGCTAGGGTTCATCTTATCTCAAATACAATAGATTTAGCTACTCATTTTCATCACAACAAAGCACGTAATTAACATCGAATACAACATAAATACTTCCCTGAATTCAACTTCGAGGTTAATCCACGTTCTTCGTTGAGGACTTTTATCGAGCACGTAATAAGCAACTAAGTGTTCTTGGATCTTGGAAAGGCAACGTATGTATATGAGAGCTTAATGGTGTATCTATTCACGTACCTCCCCTTTTTCTTCTCATTATGTTGCTCTTTATATAGAGGTTTTGTTTTCCCTCATTTGACTTGCACACTTTCTTCAACGTGAGGGCCAAGGAGAATCAACCTTAGAAGATCTTTAGCCTCCAACGCAGCCTTTGCAGCCCCAAAAATCATATGGCCTTGTCTTATGCAGGATTTGTTTCCCAAGCGTGATTTGCAGTCATTGAGCCCCCAAAACAAGAATTTTTGTTCCATTTCCGTTTCCAAGAAGATAAGAGAAGTTGAAACTCATTTTCTTGTATGTGCTTGACTTTTAATATGTCCACGGGATGTTCACGGCCTAGGTTACGCATTTTCACGGCCGTGACAACATAAAACCTGAAGAAAACAACGTTTCTGCCCGTGTTCACGGCTTCGTATACTATTATTCACGGCCGTGAAGCGTTCGGGGGTTAGAAAATGGGTTTCTGCCCGTATTCACGGCCTCAAACACCTCCCTTCACGGCCATGAAGCACCATTCACGGCTTGGAAAATCAACGTTCACGGCCGTGACACAATCGGGCTAGAAAATGGCTCTCTGGTGATGTTCACGGCCTCGTGCAAGGGCTTCATGGCCGTGACTCATTTTCCTGAAAAACAGCAGCACGTTCAAAAATTCATATCTTCCAATCTAGACCTCGGATTAAAAATCCCTTTGGTCAGAATCAAGATTAACGAGTCCTCTATCTATGGTTAAAATTTCAGGTCCATCGGACATTGTTTACCCCGTGATCATTGAGAAATACTAAACTGTCGCAAAACTGCCGTAAAACGTTTGATTTTGTTGTGAAACCATATTATAGCACAAAAATAATCCAAACAGCTTCACTTATCATGCAAACGACTTAAATGTAACATGTATAAACGTAAGAAAATACGTTTATCATAAATCAAAGCACAACTAGAAATAGTATTCTACAGTCCGGTTCTAAGTCCTGTCCTCACAGGCCGCATCTCAGAGTTTAACTCTGAACTCCTGTCGACAGATTGCCTTAGGGGCTCCGTCTGGTTATTACTCGCACCGACCTGTCGTTTGTGTCCTTCTTAGCCTCCGATACAAGCATGACGATCTCGTTAACATGAATCGCCATGAGGGGGAGAAGCGGATATGTACAAATAAACAGGTCAGACCACCCATCAGTTTCTGGCGAGCATACCACTCTGAAGCCGAGCTCTACAGCAGTTGAATGGAATATTCCAAAGGAGCATCGGTACAACTTAAAACACATCCCACGTACACCTTCTTCGGGAGCTAGACACGCTTCGCCGAGGCCGAATCAGACAATGTCCTTCGGCGATGACGAATCTGGAGCCGTGAAGAAGAAGATTCACCATGTTGCAACTCCAGTGAAGGAGAAGACTACCCTGAGTATCCACCTTTTGCGCCACGCCAACCACTCTGAAGACGAGCTCTCATACAATTGAATGAATAATCATAAGGAGCCCACAAACACATTTTCGGAAAATACACCACATGCCTACCTTCTTTCGGAGCCAGATAAGCTTCTTCAAGGCCGAACCAGACAACTTCCTTCGTAGATGATGAATCTAACACCGAGAAGTAGATAATCGTGACCACCAATCAACTCCATCATTTTGTTCGACAACGCGATCTTCTTGCCAAAGACGATATCCCATTTTGACCCATCGCATGATGATCTCCCTAGCTCGATATTGAGGGGGAGGGGTACCAAAGAAAAATGGGAGCAACACCACGACGAAGGTGCTATACAGATCAGAAAATGCCAAATATCAAGCATCGTCAAAGAATCAAGCAAAGACCACAGAGTCCAACGACTGAAGTTGACGCCTCAAGTACGACTCTCCGATTTTAAAGAAACACCCCAATCACAGCGCAAAGTTGAAAAGATGTAGGGGAGTTGCTACAATCGAACGAAGAGATCGAACTCAAATGACAAGATACGACCAACAACTTCAGCATGGACTTCAAGCATCAAGAGCTGCCGACTCGTGTACAACTCTTCGAGATTAAAGAAAACTCCCAATCCCAACACAAGGTTGAACAAATGTAGGGGGTGTTGCGGCAAGTGAAGGGAGAACTGGAACACCTAAAGAAAAGATTCGACTAGTGTACGTCTCTCCAAATTTAAAGAGAACTCCCCAAATTCCAACAAAAGATTGAAGAAACGTAGGGGGAGGGGTTAAAAAACTATCCAAGAGAGAGATCAAACACAAACAGAGACTATCCAACAAGCAGCTTTGAACACTTAAGAGAAGAGAATTTCAAGAGACGGTGTGCTTGAAGATCTTTTAAAGAAGAGATCACAAGACAAGACAAAGTAGGATGTGATTGAAAAAGAACACGCATGCAAACGCTTTCAAGCAACTCTGATGTGTGATCTTTGAGGACTCAGGACGATTACAAGATGAAGATAACCAGCGCTGAATTGCAAATTGATCACAAAGGGGGAGATTGTTAGGAATTATATATTGTGTTCAATTAATTATTGTATCTTGGCCTTGTAATTTTATTTATGTGGGTTGGGCTTTTATTTGTAAAGCCCAGTAAGCTTTTACTTGCAATGGGCTTACAAGGGCCCAAGTACAATATACCAACATATGGTATAAGTACTAAAACCCTAACACATAGTTAGGTGTCTTGTGTGTGAGAAATACAGAGAAATAGTTTTTGTAAGAGACGCACCTTACACCTCACAAGAACACGCACACACGCACCCCACGCATTTCAATTCTTCCATTCACAAATCGTGGTAAAATCGTTCTTTGTTAGTTTCGTTGGATATTCTAGGACCAGCTGAAGTGTAAAATATGCCTAAGAGAGGGGTGAATTAGGCTATAAAAATTATTGGCTTGTTCTTGGTTGAAAAATACTTTTCTTTAAGAAGATATTTGCAGAGTGCGTTATTTCCCGGAAAGCAGTAAGAGTATCAACGTTATCTCCCTATTCACAAAATATCACGTTATTTTCAGAAAGCGTTTCAACGATATTACCTAGTTATTTGCAGGCCTTCCGGGTTTGTCTCGCAGAAAAGTAAATAACTGAAAGTAAAGTGAGACGGGATTTCTATACAGGTTATATCCCCAACTGGGGTTTAATCATGTCCTCGGGGTGTGATCTCCCCAAGAGTTCCAATCAATCACTGAGTATTACCGGTTATGGTTACAGAATGATCGACCCTTACACAACCAAAGCACTATGGATACTACACCTCATTCTTGGCTGTCGCACGCCAAGTTTCGTTCCACGTCGTTTACACAGGAAACCAATTCCCCGACTGGACACAGCTTGCTACTGAAGGGCCACTGAATCCACCAAATTCGTCCCTTCACGTGCGGAAGACTCCACTCGTGCTCCTTTGTGCGCTCAACACGTCCAAAGACAAATCACGTCCGAAGACAAGGGTTTTAGAGTAGGTATTGCTAAAGATCGCTCACGGGTATAGATTCGCAAATTTAAGCTCAACACAAACTACGAATTTTTCGCAAATTAAAGCTCAAACCAGTCTAAGGAATTCTATAGCTTGTGTTTTCGTTTCGTACCCTTCAACGTGAAGTGTTTATCTTCTATATAGACCCACAAATAGCCTCACCACTTCACAAGGAAAGTTAAGCAAAGAATATGCAAGAGAAAGCTCAATAATTACGTGCACTAACTCAAGGAATAAACCAATTAAGCTCAACGGTCATGCATGAATTCTTACCATAAATATCAGATTCTTACTTTCCTTCCACGGTAATATCATCCGTTTGTCAGCACATTCCATATATAGACTCAATCAGCATATTACCACATATAAGCCCAATCAATTAATCACTTTCCAAAATATAAATCCCAAGTCGCATAAGGAAAGATAGATCATTGATTCACTGATTTAAGAGTCACATAAGATAGCACTCAAACGGATATATCATGATATTCTTTCCTAAAATAAATCAATCACATGTAAGCACTTAATCAGAGTAGCTTTTCCATATATAGCATAGTCATTCATATCCGGGTGATCACAGTGATATTCTTTCCTAAAATAACTCAATCACGTGTACAGCTCACATATCACTTAACAGAATGCATTTTCCATAAATAACATACAGTGAGATTCCATTCATACGAAAACGTTCATATCCAAGTGATCACAATAATATTCTTTCCTAAAATAGATCAATCATGTGCAGCTCATGTATGAACCAGACAGAATATAATTTCCATATATAGCACATAGCGATATTCCATTCAAACTAAACCGTTCATAACTAGGTGATCACAGCAATATTCCAGTTAAGCACAAGATCACACAAATTCGATTATCTTAACAATTAAATCATATTTAAGCACTTGATCGAATGTTTTACATACTTAAACATCATAGATCATACATATCGAGTTTTCTTAGTTGTATCCCTAATTTACATAATTAGTTGGAATAATCATAACTCTAATAAGCATTGGACCGAAAAGGTCTACAATCTCCCTCTTTTTGATGATGACAAGTAATTAATGCCTATCTTAAGCATATGAGTACACTCGATATGAAACCATTTTAGCACATAGCATGTTTAAGTATCAAGGCATGTGACATATGATCAGAGCAAACAAGTTTTTTAGCATGTTCCCTCTGTCTAATTGCTAATCTTCCTATGCAAAGCACATCAGCAAAAATATTTAGCAATTACAGATCATATCATATGGAATTTCTGAAGTTATCATAGAATGTCCCAAATTATCAAATCATATCATATGGAATGTCACAAGTTACCATGGAATGTCTCAAATTATCAGATCATATCAGTTTGCTCCCCCTGCCTACGTGCGGAATTCCTTAATCCTTAACAAATCACAAACTCAAGCACATAGAGATTAAGACATAAGCATATAAAAGCAAGCTTGCATTCCAAGATAACTAAGGGCCAAAAAAGTGAACGACCCGACAGCAAACCAAAACACCCAAAACACGGCATTAATTGCCCAAAATTCTCCCCCATCAGTACCAAAAATGAGGGATCCAAAACACCACCAACTTACCAAAAACCTGCAACCAACCACGACATACCAACCCAAAAACCAGCAAAATAAAAGAACTTAGTACTAAGCGCAGACGGGAACTAATACTAGAGCTAGGAGATCACTGGGGATCGAAGTTCTAAGGGCTGAAATCACTATCAGATGAAGCAGATGAGAATTCACTGCGGATCGAAGTTCTAAGAGCTGTTATCATCCTTGATGCCTTTGATACTCCGTTTCAAATCAGCAATGGTTCCCTGCTCGTCGTCGCTCTCTTGATCCTTTTTCTTCCTGATTTCGAACAAGTGACTTTCGGAGAGATTGGGGATTTGATCATAGCAGCCTTTTGCTTCTTGTCGGAGACACATCCGACGCCTTTGGTTTTCGTCACGATTGAGATCGAAGAATTGAGGAGCGAAATAATGAAGTGAAAGACTTGGGTTGAATGAATTGAAGAAAGAAGAGATTGGACAGTTATAAAGGCCGAAAACTTCTTGGATGAAGAATGGAAAGGTTTTTGGAGAGATTTGATATCGATTAGACGTGCGGCAGATAAGGAAAAGATTTCAAAGTTTGACTTTTAAAAATCATTGGTAAAAGGAGAAACTGCCCGTTAGATGGAATTAAATGAAGATCAGAGGATATCCGCGGAGATTAAGGAGGAAATAAGGACTAAAATCAGAGTTCAAAAATAAGAAGAAATTTGCGGCTGAATATAGATTTTAACATAAATCTCGAAGAAAATCTATTTAGAGAGATAATTTTGAAAAAAAAATTCTCCCCATAAACGGAAAGAAATAAGATAGATAAGGAAGGTAGAATCAAGAAAAATACCAATAGAATCAAGGGATAAGATCGAAGAGATATAATAAGGGCTAAATTATCTAGTCACCTTTCCTATTTGAGCTAAATAATTCCTAATTGGTCGCGAATATCACAAAATCAATAAGGGGTTTCGTGAAGATATTAGTCAGCTGGTCATTAGTTCCTACGAAGTTCACGCTGATATTCCCCCGACCCTCTAGCCACTTCCTCCATCCTCATCAATCCATACACAATCCCCATCACAGAGCTCCATGACATTCTCCTCGCCCGTCTGATAGGCCTTTCGATCCGATCGCCGCAGGAAGAATCCCTCTATAGGCGATTGGTGGACCATCCTGAGCCACCGACTGACATCTGCCGAGGCCAAAGCTCCCACTCACGGCGCAGACATGACGATCCTGACGATCAGGACCCTCATGAGGGGGAGAAGAGGCCAAGGACATCAACAAGTGGCCAAGGACAAGGCTCGGGCGCCACGCAGACAAGCGCTGGAGCTGGTGAAATCCAAACACAAACCCACCAAACCCAAACACAAACCACCCAAACTACCTACACCACGCACCGCACCGCCCACATCGAACCACCAACCTTTCACCTCAGGACGCCTCCGTCCACACCACCGATCTACTCAAGCCCCTTGCTTCCGGAAGAAGAAGCAAGTGTTGCGATGCTTGTAGCTCTAGCAGCTACCCAAGCCACTCCCTCAATCGCTCCAGATCAACCGGGACCCTCTGGACATGGCGTCAATCCACACGAGGCCCTAGACAAGTACATCTTCGAAGGATAGTGGATGACCCATTCCATGCCCGAGGAGCATCAACGGCGACGGATTCACGACGTTCGGCGCTTTCTACAACAAGCGTCTATAGACCTCGTAATCATAGAAGACGACGAGCTTCAGGAAGGTGAAGACTACGAGCGAGATATCCCAAGGCTACCAGAGTTAATCGCTCAACAGGCGGTTCCCTCTCCAAGGCTAACGCCAGGGACCATCCGGATCGACACGCAATGGGAAAACATCCAAATAGAAATTCCCTTCCTAGAAGAAGTTCGTGAGAATATTTGGAGGTCTCCGGACAGAGTGAAGAAGTCGAACGAGTTCGAGCTTAGAGGGATCTCTCATTGGGATCAGCAGAAGAGGATGACCTACCTCTGGATACTGACCAAACTAGGACCTGATGTTAGGCTGGGGATGACTAAGGCACAAGCCAAGAGCCATTATAAGAGTCTCTCCCCAATAAGCCAACAACTCAGCGTCTACTGTGACAAAGGAGGACTTCCAACACCTCACTACATCATCGATCGAGTGGACAGGACCCGAGAGGAACTGAGCGAGAGCGACCTGCCGTACCTCCCCTCCGATGAAGTATACCATCTTTATCAGCTATACGTGGAGAAGTACAAAGGTCCTCAGGGCTTCATCAAGAAAGAAGGCCTCGAAGGGCTCTACCGGTTCATGATGCGACAAGTCAAGTACTTCGCTGCTCACGACCTTCAAATGGCGCTTGAGAGCAATATGAAGAAGGTCAACATGACCGCTCCACTCAACGAAGGACCTGAGATCGATTCCCAACAATCCAATAGCAAAGAAGAATAGGTTGATGCTGAAGACTGAGATTCATAAGTTTTGCGATGGGACGCTCAAGGTCGTCAGGAAAAACATCGAGCAGAGGTTGGAAG
Organism: Craterostigma plantagineum; assembly: GCA_027422505.1. Classification (NCBI taxonomy): domain Eukaryota; kingdom Viridiplantae; phylum Streptophyta; class Magnoliopsida; order Lamiales; family Linderniaceae; genus Craterostigma; species Craterostigma plantagineum. The sequence goes on along the minus strand of JAPQWV010000005.1, from coordinate 13,306,896 downwards.
AAATCAATCGAGATACGATGCTGAGGATCCATAGGTTCGTGAGAGAACAGCCGCTCCTAATGGAATTGCTTGAAGATATCGAGGAGCGACTGGAGCTAAGGATCACGCTGAGGATCTACGAGCATGCGCTGGGCTTGCGCAGATCATATTACGCCCGACGAGGACAAACGGCGCGGAGACGCAATCAAGCACAAAGGGGGAGATTGTAGAATACCATTTGTAATTGTGCTTGATTTCATTAGTTGTCCTTGTAATTTGGGGCGTTTTGTATAGTAGTTGTGGCGACCCGACTTTCTAATTAAGGTTAGTTGCGGATTTTCCGCAACGTAAGCCGCGGAAGGCCCGTCTAACAAAAACTTTTTCCTAAAATAAAATATATTACAACAAAATATTATCTACAGAGTCAAGTCCATACAAAGGCCGTAGCCCCAAAAGTTAAAATCCTAACGCCGCTCCACAGGTCTTCATCCATGTACCGCCCCGCCCTCAATAGTCCGTGGAGCACCGCCACCAGCCGCCTCAGTCTTGACGCGCGTCGGCGTCAGACTCGGTACCTACAACACGTAAACACTGAGCGATTTGCCCAGTAGGTGAATAAATATGCATGTATGCACGTGAATGCTCATTCCCGATCCCAATATCTCACATGCAATGTTCACTCTTTCTTTTTCCACAATCCTATCTCAAATCACACAACACAGGGCCCTAGGTCAGACTCGACACCTCGCGCGCCCATAATAATAACATACGGAAGCTTACACTAGCAGCGTTTTGACGATCACGCAACTGCTCTGCTAGGCCGCTCTTCCGTAAGCGGTAGCCTACGCCGACAGCGTTTTGACGATCACGCAACTGCCCTGTCAGGTCGCTCCCTCCGCTGAAAATATAATCACGACGGTTTTGCACCTCGGGACGTTCACGCCCGAGTAGACAGATCGATCATGCCTGTCTGCCGTCAGGTGTCATACGAGTACCAACCTCGACTCCTCAACGAGTCAACAACAAAAATCACAAATATCTCATTCTACCCCGCTCGATAATATCTCAAATCAACCGTCTCAATACGGTGTAAATATCTCACCCCTGTGATATGATATGCATATGCCATGCATATAAACGTGATAACATATGAATTCGTGATTTCACATGAAATATACGTAAAGCACGTAAATCATTGAAGCACATAAAAACACGTAATTCAAATAAGTGTTTACGCATTGTAGATGAATAATTCACCTACCTGTCCTCCTGATAAAATTAGTCGACAATCCTGGTGAATTCCCTACAGTTCGAATATCTGAGCCCAAAATATTATTATATCAGTATATTTATTAAGTCACCTAATTTCGAAATTTCCAAACTCTAAATTTTGAAATTCTAAAATTATCAAAACTCTAAAATTCATGAAAGCTTTAAAAATAATAAAATCCTTAAAATAACTAAACTCTAAAATATCAAAAACCCTAGAAATAGCAAAACCCTAAAATACCAAAAATTTATTAAGTGTAGAAAACTTTTAAATGCTGAGATTATATCACGTGTCGAATTCCTTAACCAATGTCGACGTTCTATAAATCTCGAGATCATATATCGAACCCTCAAATGTCGAGACCATATGTCAAACCCTTAAATGTCGAAATCATGATGATATCGAAATACTCTCTATAATGATGTCGACATCTCGAGATCTTACATTAGTATATCTCGAACTCTCTGTATAATATATCTCTCGAATTTTATCTATTATATACCTTGAAATCCTTCTAATCATTATATAATGGGATCTATCTATGAGAAAGGCTGTTAAATCTCGAAATCATTTTATAAAATGTCTCGAGATTTATCTATGATGAGGTTATTAATTTTCGAGATCTGTTCATCATATAATTCGAAATCTTTTGTGGTATAACACCAATTCGAGAACTTTCGAAAACGTGATTCTCCTCAAAACCCTAAGCTGAATATATCGACACATCATGCATTTTATCCTACAAACATATATCATTAAGATCGGCTCAAAATAATCCCTAACTTAGAAAAGAATACGCCTCTAATAATAATAAATTCTCAGAATATCTTCTATATCGAAACTATTAATTCATGAACACAAAACCCTAGAATCCCCAAAGATACTATCTCTCGAATAGTCCTTATAAAATTTCACATAACTATTTCTTAAGCCTCATACAGTTTAAACTCCTAATCACGTAGGTAAATGAAAGCTTATTAATCATATACTAAGGATAAAAGAGCAACATAGTGTAAACAAGTCCCTCCTTTCTCACTTCGGCTTCTTTGGATGGTTTAAGTGTTTGAACGTGCTAAAGCTTCCTTAGGTTATCACAGATCCACACAATAATATATTGATACTAAAAACAATTTAGACACTAAGTATAAAAAAGGTTACACCTTACTCCCAAGTTCGATGAAGCCCCTTACGAGTTTACAACGTCTTTTGCTTACTTCTTGGTTTCCTTTGTCTAATATTTTTCCTTCTTTTCTTTCGTTCCTCTTCTTAGTAAGGGTTATATGGATCTGTATTATGATTTTCGAACTTGGTAATTGAAGTGACAAGGTGCTGATAACATTTTCCTTTAGACTTAAGTAACGTTCATATTAAAGCTTATCTTTAAACCTTGGGCCAATCTTTGAAAATTAAATTCGGCCCATCTCAAATCTTTCTACCATTATAAGTTAATATGTTATCATTTTATTAATCATAGCCCAACATTGTCAATCCATATATTAATTTCAGATATTTTTGGTTAAATTTCGAAATATTTTCGGAATGATTAAAATTTATGTTTTTATTTGTAATTTAATTTCTTATCAAACTTCCTAATTCACAAAATTACATATTTAACTACATCAAATATTCCGTATTAAATTTTACGGGTATTACAGTAGTCCTTAGATTAGGACTAGTTTGATATTTATACCAAGTTTGTTTGGTATAAATACAAGTAAATCAATTGAGCTGAATAGAGAAAGTTTAGAGAATTGATCCGAAGGGCTTGCAATTCGATTTCTAGAGAGAGAAACAATAGTTACTTTCTCACTCTACTCGAATTCTCTCTCTTGTTCTTCATTTGAGTTTTTCGATCGAATTCAATTGATTATCTAAACGATCGAATTACTATGAATTCTAGCCTAGGATCGTAGAGTTGTTAATCGTAGGACCTAACAGGATCGAACATAAGGTGTTTGCAGAAAAGTTGATTACCAACAATATCAAATGGTTCCTAATAAACACGTTAATTATTATGTCATATTCGCATGGGCATGACATAAACTATTAAAATGTGAAAGAAAATACCTATTTTTTATTACCTTTCAGAGTATGGAGAAAAAATAATTGCATGTCGTGTGGGATGTTCAAAAAGCATCAGTCATGTAGTCAACTTCGCTGTCAACATTCGTAATGAGCATAATGTGGACGACTAGGGATTGTGAAGTGGAACGTCGGTGAAGTATGAAGATACCTATAATCGTGGTAGTCGTGAATTAGGAAGACACATTCTTGGTAGTCAACAATCATTTAATTTAGTTAATCAAATTCATTTCAATGAAAAATAAAAGATAACTCAAGGAAAGTCCAGGGATGGCTGAAGAATCCAAACTTGACGTCGAAATACGTCCTAATTATCTTTGACGTCGATAGGTAAGTACCACAAAACTTAGCAAGAGCACCAACAACTTCGTCTTTTCACTTATAATGTCATGTCTTATATTTAATAGCGGATTCATACTCGCTCTTATAGTATGCACTCGTTGGGACAAGCATGTATTTTTGCGTATTGTCCCATCAAAAAAAAAAGTATTTTTGCGTATTGTAAGTTTAATGTACACATTCTTTGCATCAAAAGTTGTAGTTGAAGCTCATTGCCAACTGGAAGCACATCTGCAAGTGTTTCTAAAAGTATTGAGAAACACCCCAAATTTTGTCTTAATTTTTCAACAATTTGTATACAACAGACAATGTTTTGCATTTTAAACACCCGCTGTATAACGAGATCATTTGTGAGAATTGTAACCAGTGATAATATTATATTGATCTCTATGTTTCTCAATTCATCTTTGTAATCCATTATTACTTTTTCATCTTCTGAACAAATTTTAATATTTTATTGTTTGGAAATGCATTCACTTCAAGCAATGATGTATACTCTTTCAATCAAAAATAATTATCTCTTAACTCTCAAACTATATCATAATATTTCTCGATGCTTTATCACGATATTCATTCTTACATTCGATGAACATAATTAATATTTTATAATATACAAAACTAATTCTTTAGATCTCAAACTTATATAAAAATATATCGATAGAACAACTATGAAAGTTTTACTAAATTCTGTATATTAATATCATGAGATATATTCGATAAAAATATTGAACGTTTAATTATCTGTTCGTAAAAAGTTGTTATGAAAAATGCTATTCACATCCACGTAAACCATAACTATTTTTGTTTTTGGAGTAATGTCCCATGTATACAAATAGTGGAAAAGTTATGTACAAATCAGCAGGAGGCAACTCCGCGACCAACCCAGTAACAGGCTACTTGGCACAAGAACAAGAACAAAAGAATCAACCAATAATGAATGAACCCTAGCCCCTACCAAGCCACACGCCATAGTCTGCGTATGGCAACGCGCTGCAGATCGTACTTCGTGGACGTACCACTAAGACGCATGATAACCAAGGCAAGAACACACCCCACAAGCCTGTGAGGCGGTGTGATGGTCCCCTCCTTCCAACGCACATTCCGTGCCTGCCAGATGTGGTAAACAAGAGAGGCAAGGATATGACTATATGCTGCATGAAGAAGATGCTCCCCTCGCCAACGGGCAGCCGCCCATTGAATGCTCGTATTCCAGTCCCCTGAGGCTAGATCCATCTAATCCGACGCCGTAGGAGCCGAAGACATTGCCGTGAGAACGGGCAATCAAAGAAGAGATGCTGGGTTGTCTCATAGTGCAGCTCGTCGCAGAGGATGCATGCCGGAGTTCCCGCCCGCTGAGCTATCCACGGTTTGTCCCTAGTCAAGAGACGATCCTGCAATCCAAGATATAACATAAACTCATGCCTAGGAACCTTCAACGGCCCTCCAAATAATACCGCCCAACAAACAGGAAGCCTCCTGTAGCGCATCACGTCTCTAGCCAAACTCGCCGTCATAGAGCCATCTGGCGATCCCGTCCACAGTACGCCATCCTGGTTCCCTCGTACCACGGATGGAAGGAGGCGGCTGATCTCAAGATACTCATCCGGCCCCCGCCCTGGCTAGTTCCACCCCTGCATATCAAGGACCATACTCAGTCGTGAATCAGAAGGCAGCCCCATTGCAATAGGACCCCTAGGGAATTTCTCTAACAGCGGCGTAGTCAATAGCCATGGGTCTTTCCACAGCCATATCGAGGAGCCATCACCAACATGAATGGTAATCATGGATGTGATCAAGGGTCGCATCTGTAGCAGCTTCCGCCAACTCCATGCGTCATTCGCCGAGATCGGTAGGTCCCATAGCGATCGCGAATGCAGCCGCATCCCATAAAGCCATTCAACCCATATTGAGCCCGGTGTCCTGGTAAGTACGCTCCATAAGTGCTTCAGCAGTAGCGCCTTATTGTCCACAGCTATAGAACGCAGTCCCAAGCCCCCTTCTGAGGCAGGTAGACATAGAACATCCCATGCCACCTTGGCTGACGTTCCTCCCCACAAAAATTTCCTAAAGCGCGTTTCCAGATCTTTGACAACGCCTTTAGGCAGCAAGATACTGGACAAATATGCATGAAGGGCCTGCAGTACCGACTTGACAAGTTGCAGTTGGCCTGCGTAAGATAACGATTGATTGAGCCATGACCCCAATCGCTGATCCACTTTCTGTAGTAGTGGGGCACAGTCTACAATTGTCAAGCGAGAAGTAATAAGTGGCATACCCAAGTAGCGAACCGGCAGCTGTACCACTCGATAGCCCATGAGTGCCTGAATCTGCCAGTCAATCCTCCAGCCCGTCGTGACAAGAACATCTCACTCTTGTCAGGGTTCGGGTGCAGCCCTGATAACCTTGCAAACTCTCCCAACGCCTTCTTCAGCACTCCGACAGAAACAACATCCGCATGGCTGAATAACAGAAGATCGTCCGCTAACGCTAACGAGACCAAGCCCAACGTCTCGCAGCGCCAATGATATCTGAACCTTGGTTCCTCAGATATATACACCGTGAGAAGCCCATGGAGGACCTCCATAACCAATGTGAACAGGTATGGGGAAATGGGATCCCTCTGTCGACTACCCCTCTGTCCCTGGAAAAACCCCACCATCTGGCCATTCAGGTTCAACGAGAAGGCCGTCGTCGTCAGGCACGCCCGAATCCAGCCAATGTATGTTGGGTGAAAGCCCATGGTGTCCAAAACAGATAGCAGAAATTCCCACTCTACCTTGCGTACGCCTTGGCCAAGTCAATCTTGAACATCGCCCGTGGCAGCCGGCCTTTGGATTTATAACCCAGGCATAGCTCCTGCGTGAGCAAGACATTGTCGCTGATACGTCGGCCGGGGAAAGCGTACGCGTCACAAATCTCTGCACATCACCAATACCAATCGTCGATGTAGTGCGCAGATTGGCCTAATAAGCCCTGGTTGAACCCAACCAGCTCGCCCTCTACCTGATCCGGCTCTTCAATAAGATCGCAACTAGCATTCTCAAGGGACCAAATGCAATTAGTTGCTCGCCGCATGGCGACCCGACGAAAGAAATAGGAGGAGCACTAGTCCCCGTCCTTCAGCCAAGCAAGTTTGGCTCGCTGCGAAAGCGCCGCATGCTCCACTACCACGGCCTTGGCATACAGCTCTCGACACAGCCGCTCCAGCTCATAGAAGGCGTCCTCACTAGGATAACGTAACGCAAAATCATGAGCAATATCAAGAAAATGTTTTGCCTCGGTGACATTCGTCGTTAGGTCTCCCTCCGTTCTTCACAACATCAGCAGTAAAGGTATGCATAGGAGCATTCCAGACATCCTGAACTATGCCCAAGAAAGCAGGGTCCTTCGTTAGGAAGTTGTCGAAGCGAAATGTCGGCTTATGTTGTTGCATCATAGTGGCTCCCAATAGCACAGGCGAGTGGTCTGAGGTTGCAGGCAGGCCACACCTACAAAAGGAATCTGTAAATCGGGCAAACCACTGAGAATTTCCAAGTATACGATCAAGTCGCCGCCATATCCCCGCATCAGCACGCTGTTGGTTGTACCATGTGAACACCTGGCCCATAGTAGGTAACGTCAACAAGTCAGCACTCACCAAACATGCCTGAAAATCCTCCATGTCATGCCAAGAGGGCGATCCACCATGCCCCTCAGACGTGTGCAATATAACATTGAAGTCCCCCATGACTATCATGCACCGCCACACGGGTCATAGATATACTGATCAACTCCTCCCATAAGGGAAGTCTCTCCTCCTTCCTGGACTTCCCATAAGCAAAGGACACGAAAAGTGTCTCCCTCGTCACCGCCGACTCCACCCGACAGTGAACAGCCTGGGTCCAGGACCCTAGGACCAAGACGGTCAGAACAGATGGATCCCAGCCAACCAATATGCGTGACGCTGGCCCGTCGTCATAATCAAAGAACCATCGCCGGTGAGTTCTAATCCCGTTCGAGATAAATCCGCATTAGACTCCGCCACTCTCGTCTCTATTAACCCAATCATGTACAGCACCTCACGCGAAATCAATTCTCCCACCGCCCTCCTGTGGTCTTGCTTATTAAGACCTGGCATGTTCGATGCTCCCACTGCTAACATAAAGGCATCCCTTGTCGGGCTGTGTCTGCTTTAGGGCTCGTATGAAAGGTGGATTCAGTGTCTTCGAACGTGTCTCGAAGTAGTGCAAACCGATTCTGGTCGCTAGCTGCCATAGTCGGTCCTCCGTCTGGTGCTGTGACGTGCTTCCAGCCTCCTGCCGAACACCGGCCGGCTGTCGCCCCTCGCCATCAGCCACGACCGTCACCAAAACTGCCTTACCGTTGGCCCCCACCTGTCGCCATTCTTCCTACGGCCGTGCAGGGGTCCGTCGTTGCCCTCCACCCCTATCCGGCACATGTGATCCCCGACTCCCCGTTCGATGTCGAACAGAATTTGCAGACCGAGCCCCTGCACGATACTGATTGCGTCCCAGCCGTGTTACCATTTCTCGAGTCTGCCCATCAGATCCTGCCTTCTCGTGCTCCCTCTTTTCTACATTGTGGCACCGAGAAGATGATGGCCCAGCCGCCGGTTGTTGCGGACAGTGGGCTGCCCCATGCGCCCACGAGGAACAGTGCTTCGAATCGTACTCCACCCGTATAGGGACAATCACATCTTCCTCCCCATCCTCACCTTGAAGCTGCACCTCAAATGATTCGACGAAAGGCTCAGACAGCTACTCCATGACACAAATTCGAGCATAATCAAGTCGGTCCCCAGCCGCCGTGACTCCATCCGCAAACAACGGACGACCAACAGCGCTTGCAACAAGCCCCAGGCCCTCTTGCATCCACAACCCGCAATGCACGTTCCATAGCTTAACCCACAATGGCAGCTCTACCAATTCCCTCCGCTCAAAAGACATGCGGGGTCGCCATGGTTCAAGGAATAAAGGTTGCCCTTGCATGAGCCAAGGGCCACCCTCTAAGACCACCGTCCGTGCTTCGGCAGATTTGAATCTGAACATAAAGAATCCATTAGTTGTAGTGCGTATCTCTAGGCAAGCCCCTTCCAGATTGATCTGAAGTGACGTTCTCAAAGGGGAAGTACGGTTTGCGTCCTAAAAAAAATAGCCCACTAGGGTATACTGCCATCGTTCACGCCCTTGCCGTGCCACGTCCACCGGCGCACGCACTCGAGCCACCCCATTCACAAGGGTTGGAGCCGTTTATGAGAGAGCCATGGTTTTCACCGACCCACTAGTCGTCGTTGGTGCCACATAGTCAATCGCGAGCCGGCGTTGTTCCTGCCTCCCAGTGCCACGCTTGGTGCAGTGTGATGCGTTGCACAGCCGAAGAAGACCCCGCCACCACATCCGCAAAGGTCGCCACCAAACCAGGTCCTACCGGCGCCTTCAAGCTAGGTCCAAGACGCGAAAAAGCCGAACCACCACGTGGCAGAATACCCATTTGTCGTCCCTGTTCCGGAGCAGGCCCAGCCAAGCCCACCTCGTCTCTAGTCTGTGCCGCGGCTGCCGACACCCTAGCCATCGTTGTCATCGTTTGATCAGGCCCAGCGGGCCCATAAGCAATGCCGTCATAGATGTTGCTCCCTGCGCCGGCGATACATAGGGCACGGTCGGCATCAGATTCGTCTCCTTCATCACAGCCCCATTGAAAACACTAATATGGTCCGGATCAAGCCCTTTCATGGTCTGAGAAATTGGGCTGGAAACCCTATCCCTCGTCGCCGTGCTCGCCACAGCTCCCGCCGCTCGAGGCTCTTCCATAATTATTTCCTCATCCATGGGTTCATCATCTCTTCCCATGTCAACACAACGCCTCGCTGTCAGCCCCCGCGGCGGTGGAGTATCAGGCCTTCCCCATTGAGTGCGCCGTGGATTATGCTTCAGAATTCCTTTGATCGGCGGTGGCCCGCCCCCAGGTAGAGCTGGCAGCACTAACCGGGCCGTCAATGCGGATTCCATAACCACACCCTATTGCATCAGGCCCATGAACCCGACCAACCAGATCTCAGAAATCGCTCCCCATCAAAGTACTGAGCAAATTCAGGATAATTTGCACACAGCGTTGCAAGATCAGGCATGGCTGGTCGCGTCGTGCCATCAGCCACACGTTCAGAAACACATTGAGATCCCGCCACCATCTCAGATTCCGGGCAGATCGCCGCCATTCCCACGCACCCAGATGTCCCCGTCGTAGTCAAGGCCAGAGGCAATGCCGCCGTTGACATCCCATCCGACTCAGACGCATCAGTCCAAGAACAGTGAAACCCTAGGGCACGTCACAAAATTCACAAAAGTACCCCCAAAACTCTTGCCGTTCTCTCCCCCTCGATTCAGCAACCACCGGCCATCCGTCACCGTGAGGTTTACATATCTGAGGAACCAAGGTTCAGTTATCATTGGCGCTGCAAGACGTTAGGCTTGGTCTCGTTAGTGTTTGCGGACGATCTTCTGTTATTCAGCCATACAGACGTTGTTTCTGTCGGAGTGCTGAAGAAGGTGTTGAGAGAGTTTGCAAGGTTACCAGGGCTGCACCCGAACCCTGACAAGAGCGAGATATTCTTGTCGCGACGGGCTGAAGGATTCAGGCACTCATGGGCTATCGAGTGGGACAGCTGCCGGTTCGCGACCTGGTGTGCCACTTATTACTTCTCGCTTGACGATTGCAGACAGTGCCCCACTACTACAGAAAGTGGATCAGCGATTGGGGTCATGGCTCAATCGATCGTTATCTTATGCAGGCCGACTGCAACTTGTCAAGTCGTACTGCAGGCCCTTCATGCATATTGGTCGGGTATGTTCTTGCTGCCTAAAGGCGTTGTCGAAGATCTGGAAATGCGCTTTAGGAATTTTTTGTGGGGAGGGACATCAGCCAAGGTAGCAGGGGATGTTCTATGACTACCTGCCTCAGAAGGGGGCTTGGGACTGCGTTCTATAGCTGTGGACAATAAGGCGCTACTGCTGAAGCACTTGTGGAGCGTCCTTACCAGGAAACCGTGCTCAATATGGGTTGAATGGCTTTATGGGACGCAAACGCATTTGCGATCGCCATGGGACCTACCGATCTCAGCGAATGACTCATGGAGTTGGTAGAAGCAGCTACAGATGCGACCCTTGATCAGATCCATGATTACCTTTCATGTTGGTGACGGCTCCTCGATATGGCTGTGGAAAGAGCCATAGCTATTGACTACGCAGCTGTTAAAGATTCCCTAGGGGTCCTATTGCAATGGGGCTGCCTTTTGATTCATGACTGAGTATGGTCCTTGATATGCAGGGGTGGAACTAGCCAGGGCAGGGGGCGGATGTGTATCTTGAATCAGCCGCCTCCTTCCATCCGTGGTACGAGGGAACCAGGATGGCGTACTGTGGACGGGATCGCCAGATGGCTCTATGACGGCGAGTTTGGCTAGACACGCGATGCGCTACAGGAGGCCTCTTGTTTGTTGGTCGGTATTATTTGGAGGGCCGTTGAATGTTCCTAGGCATGAGTTTATGTTATATCTTCGATTGCAGGATCGTCTCTTGACTAGGGGCATGAGTTCCGGCATGCGTCCTCTGCGACGAGCTGCACTATGAGACAGCCCAGCCTCTTCTTTGATTGCCTGTTCTCACGGCAATGTCTTCGGCTCCTACGGCGTCGGATTCGATGGATCTGGCCTTATCGAGACTGGAATACGGGCATTCGATGGGTGGCTGCCCGTTGCGAGGGAAGCATCTTCTTCATGCAGCATATCGTTATATCCTTGCCTCTCTTGTTTACCACATCTGGCAGGCACGGAATAGGCGTTGGAAGGAGGGGACCATCACACCGCCTCACAGGCTTGTGGGGTGTGTTCTTGCCTTGGTTATCATGCTTCTTAGTGGTACGTCCACGAAGTACGATCTGCAGCGCGTTGCCATACGCAGACTATGGCTTGTGGCTTGGTAGGGGCTAGGGTTCATTCATTATTGGTTGATTCTTTTGTTCTTGTTCTTGTGCCCAGTAGCCTGTTACTGGTTGGTTGCGGAGTTGCCTCCTGCTCATTTTGAACATAACTTCACAACTATTTATATACATGGGACATCACTCCAAAAAAAAAAACAAATTACTAATCACTTTCTAAGAAAGTCTTGATAAAAACATAATCTCATTTGGAGTAATTATCATGGTGAACAACGAAGTAGAAGATCTATCTTTGTATAAAATGAAATGATAATACAAAGTTATACTAAATTAATAAAATTTTATAATCAATAACATAAGTTAAATATTCTGTAATTTGTTCACTCGTTAAAAAAATTTCACATGTACCACGAGATATCTTAAGCTGGACCTCCTGTCATTTACAGTTGATAGTCCACGAAATACTCGAGTAATGGCGTTTAGTTATAAAATTTTTTAATTATGCGTTTATGATATATTTTTAAATTATTAACAAGTAATGTAAGATTAGTATCCATAAAGTTATACTACCTGATTAAACTCGTACAACACAATCATCGGAGGTTGATATCAATGACAGAGAATGCTCGTGTTGATAACGTGTTATGAAACTGATATTGGGGATTAAAGATTATGTTAAGATTATTTTAATATATTATACTATCTAATTAGGGGACTAGTGGGGTTCCCCTCTAAAGCCAATTGGTGAAAGAGGGAGTTAGCGCACAAGCTTATAAGCCGCTCATAATTTTTCTAATTATCCGATGTGGAACTTGGGTTTGACACCCAATAATCCTCCCCTCAAACTCAAGACCACCCAACGGGCCTCCCTTTCGACGATTATCTGCACCAAGCGCTTCCCTTGCAACTACTGCACCAAGCGCTTCCACGGCAAACCACCAATCGTCTTACAAGAGCCCGGGACACAGAATACACTAATGCAAGGCATCCCAAATGACATCTACAGACAAATAGGCAGCCTCTCAATGGCTAAGGGGATGGGGGATGAATTGCATAGAATGATGCAAAGAATAGAAGTAGGCACCAAGGCCACGAAGGCAAACATTCTATACTGCTTACAACTCGTTTAGAGCAAAACCTGAGGAAAGCCTACATGATCTCTATCAGAGATACCTCACACTTCTCAATGAGATGAGGGAGATAGAAATCACAAAGACGAACATGGAAACCAACATCCGGTTTCTATCATCCCTGCCCTCTGATCAAAGAAGATATCCACTCAAATCCGACAGAACAAAGATCTTGAGGAGCTAGACATCCATGCCATGTTTGACAATCTCGCACAACACGAGGAAGATATAAGCGAGATTTAGAAGGAGTAGAGGGGAAAACAGATGGAAGAAACAGTTGCCCTAGTCTCAAAGAAGCGGAGCTCAACATCACGTAAAGAAAAGACCATTAGGCCTCCCACACCTTCAAAGTCGGAAGACGAATCAGACTTTGACGTCGAGCCAAACATCAAAGCGCTGGGAAAGCAATTAGCTCTAATTGGAAAGATGATTGAGCAAGCAGTACTTCAAGAAGAAATCCTCATCATCAGCCAACCGACTTTGGACTTCTAGCTCAAAGAATAAGGAACGTGCACCCGAGACGTTCGAAGTCAATAGTCAAAGAGACTAACAAGTGCTTTAACTGTGGCAAACCCGGTCACTACGCCTGAGAGAGCAGTCTTCCTAAAAAGAGAGATGCCAATTACTACTCCAAGAAGCTTCAACTTACTAAGCAAAAGGAAACTGGACTAGCCCTCATGGCCGAACTGAGACCACTAGCTCGAGGATACATCTAGTTTTGATGAGGAGAATCTAGCCTTCATGGCCCGCCTTGACAAGGACTCGGATGCCGAAACCTCCAACCTGATGGACGATGACCAAGCATCCAAATCTTTATAGGAGGTAGATTCTTCCACATAAGTGACCATGTTAGAATCGTATCAATTAAATTACGCTAACATGAAACGTGAGCAGAAAAGTGTAAAGGAAGTAGAAAAGAAACTATCTAGGTCTCAGGAGAGAATAGCTCGTCTCGAGTTAGAACTTAGAAGCTCTAGTACTAAAATAGAAGAACTAACTAAGAGATTGAAAATTAGTGAGACTACGAAGCCTCAGATAGAGCATCATAGCTTAAAAGTTAAAGAACTAGAAGACATGCTAGAGAATAACTATAATTGCTTGGTTAGGAATCTCAACGAGAAAGCTAGCCTCAATTGTAGACTAACAAATGCTACTGCTAAGGTCACTAACTTAGAAGCCCAACTAGATAAATCCAATACTAAAGTTAGTGAACTACTTAAAGATCTAATGCCTGTAAAGCCGCCAAACCGCCAAACTAACGGTGCAAAACAACTATGCTCTCTTAGGCGAAGAACGTAAGAAGTTATATGCCAAAATTAAAAAATTAGAAGATCTTACTAGGAGGGGACAAACTGAACAGACAATTTTCCTAAATCAGCCCAAGGATATAGAATTCTATAATCCCATACAAGGCAAGGTTTCACTAACCCGTGCACATTAAAGAAGAAAGAGTGTGTGATATAAAATACATAGGTTTAGGCGTAACCTATGAACCTTACTAAAGCAGATGAACTAGGCGCTTTAGAAGCAGCTAAGAGACGAACCAAACATAGGGCTGCAATCCCCCTCGATTACAAAGATTAAAATGACAGCTACAAGTCTCGAGAAATACCCTTGACGCGTGACTGTGATTTAGTCAAACCTCCTGAGCCTCAAAAAGAAATTAAGGAAGCTCAAAATGTACATTCAAATAATTCTTCTCTACATACCCCATATCGTTAAGCAGATAGAGGAATTACGAGCCTCCGTAGACAAAGAAAGAGAGAGTTTTGAAGCGGAAAAGAAAAAAAGCTCTAGAGGAGATGGAAAATAACAAAGCTTACTCAGCCGGCACCAAAGACCAGGCAACCCAAACGACCTACAAGGTCCCAACAAGACCAAAGCCAAAGATACAACAGAGAAAAAGAGCAATCATGACTAGGCATCGTAGGTGTCGAAGAACCGCTTCCAACAACAGGTTTCTGGCACCAGGTGTAGTACCAGCAGGGAAGCCCGGCTAAGTGCCAAAACAATGCCAAATAGTTATGAAAAGCGTGAAGAAAGAAAATCGCCTTTCCGAGATCCAAAACCTAAGAAAATTATTTTGAAAAATATTATTTCTAATTCTGTCTCTCCTACGTCTACAGGGAGCGTAGTACCCAAGCACCCAAGCATAAGGAGTCGAAGGCGTGGGTGTCTAGAATAAATATAGAGAAGGAGCCCGTAAATTTAAATGTTTCAAATGCTAATTCTCATTCTGTAAAATAAAGAACACTCGTATAGATAAAAGAGTCATTTCTTCGCTTTAAATTATCGCTTCTACATGCTCCCTAAAGCCTACCATTTTTAGAAGCACTAATTTCGAAGTAGGCTCAACCTCAGAAATGTTTTAAATAATAATTCTAAGAAAAATGCCGATAGGATGACCCGTAGGAAACAAGATCCCGCCATTAAAAAAGATTATGGCGCCATTCATTCATGTTCGCACCTTAGGTACCCTGTGAAGATCCAATCCCCCAAACACCTTAGGAGACTATCAGATGAAAAGATCTTTTCCACGATCAAGCCTACCAAAGCATTTGCCCGTGCTGAAATTCATCTTCCCTGTCAGGTTCAACCCAAATGGGTTCCTAAATCTCCGCTTAGGAAGACGAAAGCCAAAAAGGCCAAGTCTCCTACAAAGGCCAAACCCAAATCAACTTCTTCAAAAGTGACTTGGGTTGCTAAAACTCCTATTGCTGATAATTTAGTAACCATATCTGAACCAAAGACTTAATCTGCTAATCTGAGAGAACCCATTTATAAGTGGGTACCTAAAGCTCTTTAAATTTGTTTTTGCAGATCCATCATGTCTGGTACCTTGACTTGGGTTGCTCCACACATATGACGGGAAATCAAGAGCTGCTTAGCAGCTACCAAGAGTGCTTAAATGGAAAAGTCAGATTCGGCAGCAACGACTCAGCTCCAATTCTAGGACTTGGAGATATTATTTTGGAGAATATGATCATCAAGGATGTCTCTTACGTCGAAGGCGTCCTCCATAACTTGTTCAGCCTAGGCCAGTTCTGCGATAAAGGATTCCAGGTGGTCTTCCTTGCTGACCGGTGCAGAATTTTGGACAGTTAGGACAAGGAACTCCTTCACGGAATTCGAAGATCAAATATATAAACGATTAACTTGACGTCCGTGCGCCTTTGATAGCTATTTGCCTCATTTCTCAGACTACAATTCAGAGGTACAGCCTATGGCATCAACGCATGTCTCATCTGAACAAAGCTCAACGATTCTCACATAAAAAGTTGGTTCACGGTCTTCCAACTATAACACTTCAGAAAGAACATCAATGTTCGGCGTGTCAACTTGGAAAAATGAAGCGAGCCTCTCATCACGTCAAGCCAGTTGCCTCTACTTCACGTCCTCTGGAACTACTTCACATGGACCTCTGTGGACAAATGCAAACACAGAGTATCAATGGACGCAAGTATGTGCTGGTTATAGTTGATGATTTTCTCGCTGCACATGGACGAAGTTCCTCCGAACTAAAGATGAGACAGGTGTAATACCCGTAAAAATTTAATACGGGATTATTTTCGAACAAGATCCAATTTCTTCATGAATTGGGTAAAAAATTCACAATTTGACCCAAATTTTTAAATGGGCCGAAAATAATAAAATAAAGCCCAAATATATAATAATAATAATAACATAGGAGGCCACGTTAAGGTCTCATCACCACCTCACCACCTTGATATATTTAATCCAACTTTAGTACAATAATGCCACCCCATTAATGCAATAAAAACAAGACACAATAAACAAAACACTACACTTCACCACCTAATTAGTAATTAAATCAAATACACCTAATGCCACCCCATAATTGCATAAAGACAAGATCTAATACATCTAAGGACAAAGATAAATAAGGCTAAGAAAATAGGGAGAGAGAAGAGAAGAGAAGCCGTGAGAGAGGGAGAGAGGAAAAAGAGAAAAGGAAGAAAAAAAAGAAAGGGAAAGAGGGAGAGCAGCCGTGAGGGAGAGGAAGAAGAGAGAAAGGAAAAAAGAAAAAGAAAGAAAAAGAGAGGAAGAAAAGAAGGAGAAGAGGGAGAAGCTAGCGGGCGAGGAGGAGCTCGGGATCGAAAACTCTAGAGTCGGGATCACACGAAACAACCCGTAACGTAGCGCTCTACGGAATTAATGTAGGTGAAGATCACCTACATACGTAAACAATATAGGATTTGTGAATTTTACGTGTTTTGCATGTTATTCATCGAATTCTTCGTGTTTATGTGATAATAATAATTTGCTTGCATGAATTTTTCGTTGGTTATCTTAGGGAGCACGAGATTGAGTATTTTTAGATCTATGAATATTTGGAATAGGGAAAGAGGACTTTAGATTAAGAGGATAGATCAAAACTTGGGGAGAAATCCATCGGACAGGGGAGAATAGGGAAAGAGGACTTTAGATTAAGAGGACTTTATCTGTGGTTAAAATTTCAGGTCCATCGGACATCGTTTACCTTGTGATCATTGAGAAATCCAAAACTGTCGCAAAACAGCCGTATAAAATAATTATTTTTAAAATTTTGGAACTTAATCGAAATTTTACAAAATCCAGGGAGTCTGTGTTGTAAAAATCCGGATAGGGGAGATTTTTGAAGAAATATAAAGATTTTGGGGAAGATTTGAAATTCGGAATAAATAATTGGTGTCCTTTGTGTAATTTTCAAAAATTCGGGGACTAGATTGAAAAGTTTTAAATCTGGGAGCTGAGAATGTAAAATCCCAACAGGGGAGATTTTTAAATAAATATAAACTTTCGGGGCAGATCTGAAATTTTTAAAGATTTGGGGCAGATCTGAAACTTAGGAAAATTTTCAGATCCTTAAAAGTAAACTATGAAATTTTGGGGTTTTAAATGCAAAAAATTTAGAAAGATAATTTTAAATTAGAAATTTAAGTGATATTTTGAAAGTTGGACAATAGAATTTTAAAATATATTAAATTAGGGACCAATTTTGAAATTAGGGTGTTAAATAAAGTGAAAAGGATTAAATTTTGGGAACTCTTAGTGAAATTTCGGGGAGAGATCGATGAGTAAGGTTTCGGGCCGAGTAATTCGGAACGCGGGCTTTGGGCCCGATTATTTAGCGTACGATAGTTTTCGGATCGGGCCAAGCTGATACCTCGGGCCCGATTATTTTTATGTATTGCATTTTACTTGCATGACATTTGCATACACGTGTTATGAGGGGAGAGAATCGTGCGTAGTCACGGTGACATTGTATAGTGTTGATGAGTGGGGTAGTTTATGACCGAGTGATGGTTGTCGAATGATATGAGTTGAGGTTAGGACTAAGGCGCACTATATGATTGAGATGTGGGGAGTGCGCCTCCCAAGCTACTCCCTTGTGGGTAGTGGGGCCTCCCGAGCTACGGACCCCTGCGCGCGCGTGTTGCCTTTAGTACCTAAGCCTCGGGCCCTGATGTGATGTGATGTGATGAAATGAGATATGAGAAAAGAGTCGAGCGTGTATTTTGTGAGTTATGTCGGGATTGGGGTGTGAGAGCATTTGCATTGCATGTTTTCATCTACTGGGCAAAAGCTCAGGGTTTACGTATGTAGGTGAGGCGGCTGATGGCGGTGACTCCACGGTCTTTTGAGTGCGGGGCAGTACATGGAACGCGACCTGTGGAGTATTTCATTCATGTTTCGTATTGTTACTATTTGGGCTTCGGTCTAATACAATAATATGTGTGTTGTAAAACAATTTTTTTATTTACGGGTTTAGACTTTTGGGCTTCGGCCCAGTACTTGAATATTATTATGTAATAAAAAGTTTTTATTAAGGTTATCCGCTGCTTACGCTGCGTAAAACCCGCCAAAATACGTATTTAAGAAGTAGGGTCGTTACAACAGGGGACTTGATCGTCAATTTTGTGAACTCAACGGAGAATCTACTGCAGCAGACTATCCAAGTCATCCGCACTGACAATGGAACTGAGTTCAAGAATAAATTTATCAGTGATTTCTATCAGAAGCTTGGGATTAGTCAGCAATTCTCAGCCGCAAAGACACCTCAACAGAATGGGGTAGTTGAACGAAAAAACAGAACTCTAGTGGAAGCCGCACGCACAATGCTGATTCATTCCGACCTCTCACACTTTCTTTGGGGTGAAGTAGAAAATATCGCCTGTTTCACTCAGAACAGGACGATCGTTCACAAGCGCTTCGATAAGACTCCGTACGAGATCATTAATGTTGAGGAATATGCCCTAGATGCCGTACGAGGACTGGGAGTACGCGGGCAATTTGCTAGTTTTGTAGTGTTTAGTGATGTAATTTGATTACTTCTATTAATGGAATGGCTTTATTCATCATTAATTAATTATTGGATGAATAAATTAAAAGGCAAATTAATAATTAGTCTAAAGATTTCACCATGCAGTCTGGGTGGATAAGACAAATTAATAAAACTCAAATATTGGCAGTTCAGTTACTGATTCTGTGGGGACAGAGAGGGGCACCAGTAAGCTGAGATACTGCAATATTAAAATAGTCCACAAGTATAAGTCTCCAGTAGGGTGACTGGAATGACACGTACGACTTGTTTGTCGATGGGTCCAATATGGTTGTGCCAACCGTTCACTTGGGAAGTGGGAGCCCATGACAATAATAATACAAGATGAATCAGGGGATTAACTGTATTTGGACACTGACTCGTAATCGAACGATCACACGCTTGGATTATCCTTGATCGATCGATTGATTGTAGTAGTATGCGTGAACCTTAGACCGAAAGGGTTAACTTGGGGTTGATCTTGAGGTCTTGACTTGTCACTAGTTTGCTAGGCCCGTCTTGCCGGTGGCATGGGTCAGCGGCGAAATGCGGTCTTGACTTTTTGATGTGATTGCCGGTTGAACCGCGGAGCGGAATTTACGGTCTCGATTAAATTAGAGGTTAACGTCCTATGGCAAGTTTAATGTGCGGGAAGTTATCCAAGTCTCTGGTCAGAGCATATAACTGACTCACGATAGTAGTGAAGTGCAGTTTCAGAACTTTCACCGACATAAACGACATAGAGTCGAGTTCTGTAAGTTTGACTATGCGTGACTTTCACTCGACCGGGACAAACGTAAAGGGTTTATACGTATGACGAAAATCTATAGTCGGTTCATGGATTATGATTAGATCAAATTCGTACTCAGCTTGGAATTTGTTCCACGGGGCTGGTTAGGTGAATACCGAACTCCTAGATACCTCCTGGGCCGGTTGAGACAAACCAAGAGAGTCGGGCTTAAAAAGGGCAACCGATACAACGTCGTCATCAGAGAGAGAGACAAGGCTAGGTCCTAGATTGTGACATTAGGGTTTGGGGCTTGGCCAAAATCTTGATTGGCCGAAAATACTAAGTTTGACTAGTGAGGGGTAAAATGGCCTTTTCACCTCACGATATATTTTTGAAATAAAATATTGTTTAATTTGGAATTAAATAGTGTATATCGGATATATATATAAGTTTCGAATTTTTATTAGATAAATTTCGAAAATTATTAAATATATTTATATTGGATATTATATATTTAAAATATACTAAATATGATATTTTAATTAATTAAGGTATTGGATATTTTAATTAATTAAATATAAAGTTTAAATTTTGAATTCATTACTTGGTAAAAGGGAAGGTTTGAGGATTTTTCTCCACCCACCTTAACCTATTTTTGGCTAATCCTAAGAGGTATAAAGAAGGATTTTCGAGATCCTAAAGTGTGTGGAAGCTAAATTTTCGAAATACAAGCCAAAGAGAAAAAAAAAACTAAGAGTTTTCTCCTCTCACCACTTTCTCTCTCGCACTCTCTCTCTCTCGGGGGTAGCAAGCAGTTTGTTCTTGGCCTAGCCGCACATGCAAGAATAGCTGCGACGTTAGTAAGGTGCCGGCGTGATGATCTTGCGCAAAGAAGGCTTTCCGTTCGTGTGCTTTTGGCGTAGGAGAGGGGCAGTACGCCTCGGGGATTCGAAGGATTCGAAGCTAGCCATCGTCAAGAGATTTCAACAAGGTATCATGGCTGATCCTTTATCTCTTTATGTCAATACGTTATCGTGTTTGTAGCCGAGCGATCATTGGATAGGCGGGAAACCCCGTAAAATTTTAAAATTCCGCCGTTCTAGGAACGTGGGTCCAGGGACCCTCGGGGATTCTCAACAATTAACAAGTGAGTACCCAACATATCCTTATTCAAGGTCTTTGTGTGCAAGTGCTTTGCGACGAACGATAGAGAGCAACGTGCTAAGTTCGACCCTAAAGCATTCGTAGCCACTTTCGTCGGGTATTCTTCAAGTTCCAAGGCGTACAGAGTATACATCAAGTCCAATCTGACAATCAAGGAGAGCTACAATGTCACTTTCCAAGAAGTGGCAGAAACGGCTTTTAGGCACATCAGTCCAGTACCCCTGCCTCACCAGATGGCTTCTGAATACGACAGTTCAGAACACGAGCTCACTGGTGTGTTGGCACAAGACCAACAAAGAGCGGCAACAACTCAAGATTCAACGTTAGAAGAAGCTATGAGACTCACTCTAGAAGACTTGGCTTGCTCTTTGAGCACATATATCGGCCAAACACCAACATTACCACACCTGCATGGAACCATCTCCCCTTGACGAAGCCGATGTACCGAGTACTTCAACTGTCCCCACCTCACCCGATTCAGAATTACAACAGAATGCTGCTACACCAACCATGGATGTTGAGGGAATATCATCAGAGTCGATTAACCCAAGTACAGAAATGGAATTACCTCAACTCGATGAACAGCTTGAGATCACTGAAGATCTCGCTCCTCAAATGGCTAATGCTTCAAGCTCGGCCTTGCCTCATGAGCGCAAATGGACTCGAGCACATCCATTCGATCAGATCATTGGTAATATTTCGCGTGGAGTACGGACACGAAATCAGAGCGGACTGTTTAGCTGCTTCTCAAGCCAAAACGAGCCAACGAAGGTCGCAGACGCACTTAATCACACGAATTGGACAATAGCAATGCAAGATGAGATCAACCAATTCGAACGTCTACAACTATGGACTTTAGTACCCCGTCCGCATGGGAAAACAATTATAGGAACGAAATGGGTATTCAAGAACAAGAAAAACGAAGATGGAGAAGTGATCAGGAACAAAGCAAAATTAGTTGCAAAGGGATACAACCAACAGGAAGGCATCGTCTACGACGAAACGTACGCTCCTGTTGCCCGAATTGAAGTCATCCGCCTATTCTTGGCCTATGCGGCACATATGGACTTCAAAGTCTACAAAATGGATGTCAAAACCGCCTTTCTCAACGGCGTGTTAAAAGAAGAAGTCTATGTGGCTCAACCTGAAGGTTTCGTTGATCAAGAACATCCTGATTACGTCTATCGATTGGATAAAGAACTCTATGGACTAAAACAAGCCCCTCGTGCTTGGTATGACATCATGAGCGAATTCCTCGTCAAGTCTGGATTTATCGGAGGAACCATCGATACGACTCTCTACATCAAATGGCAAGACAAAGATCTGATGGTCGTCCAAGTTTACATCGACGACATCATCTTCGGATAGACAAATCCCCGCCTCTGCAAGAAATTTGGAGATTTAATGAAGAGCAAGTTCGAAATGAGTCACATTGGCGAAATGCAGTTCTTTTACTTCAAGACAAGCAGCTCGACGATGGAATTTTCATAAGTCAGATGAAGTACATTAAACACATTCTGAAGAAAGTTCATCAAGATCAAAGCAAGCCTCTCAGCACTCCCATAGCGACTAGCTGCAAATTGGATGCCGATCCCTCTGGAAAAGCTGTCGATCCAAAAGAAACCCACATGCTAGCTGCAAATTTGCCACGTGCTTGTGTGCCCGTTTCTAGGCCGATCCAAAAGAATCCCACATGCTAGCGTCAAGCGGATCTTACGCTACCTCAAGGGCACTTCTACCCTTGGACTATGGAATCCGAAAGGTACGAATTTTAAACTAATCGACTACACTGACGCTGACTGTGCAGGTTGCCGTATGGACAAAAAAAGCATGTCAGGCGACGCTCAATTCTTAGGCAAAAAGCTGGTCTGCTGGTCATCCAAGAAGTAGAATTGCGTCTCAACATCGACGGCTGAGGCAGACTACGTCGCAGCTGCCAGCTGTTGCTCGCAAATGCTGTGGATGAGGACTCAGCTTCGCGATTATAGGTAAAATTTAAATAATATACCCATATATAGTGATAGTCAGAGTGTCATCGCTATTACGTGCAATCCTGTTCACCACTCACGCACGAAACGCATAGATATAAGATATTATTTTATTGAGGATCACGTAGAAAAAAGAACCATTGACATGTACTTTTTGAACACGGAGTATCAACTGGCTGACATTTTCACCAAGGCACTGGATGAAAAACGATTCCAATTCCTTGTCGGAAAATTAGGCATGTTGCATCTCCTGTGATATGTGCTTTACCTGATCCTCTGTGCTTTCATATGCTCTATTCTATGTGTTTTCTGTACTTATTTATTATCTCTTGCGTGAAAATTAGAAAATAAATAATAAAAAATATACAAACCTGCATAAATAAAAATCCAAAAATATAATACATATACTTATAATGTTCGGGGGATGAAGATATCTTTAGGATGCTTTGATGTAAGTCACAAATAATTTCCCCTGACATGCGACTGATTAATTGCTTAATTTTGTCAGTCTAAGTCGCATTGTTGTGTCTAAAGCTCATTAGTTTGCTCCACTAGACACAACGCCACTTTACATACGTGAGGATTCTAGCCTTTTATTTTCTTTCTACGGATTTAATCTTGAGCGAGTCACGCATCAATTGCTTGTCTTAACTAGTGATTATTGGCCTCATACTCTCCTTGCGTTAGATCGTTAGGAAAATGATATCGGCACTTAGGAAATTCCTCACTCGGCCATATGTTAATTTTCATCCTTTGACATAGCCTTTAGTCATCCACTTTGAGCCTTCTCCAATTCCCTTTTCTTCTCTTGAAACCGGTTCAAGCCTTCAAACGATGTTCACAATCTTCGGAGGGATAATCAAACGAGAAAATGAGGGGGAGATAAGAAGAATTGAAAAGAAAAGATGACAAAAGAAAGTGGAAAACGCACACGAGGAATGCTCAACGCACAAAAAGCAGTCTAAAAGAACCTGCCTCTCGACTATCAAAATTCCAAATCATTAGAAGGGGACATGGATCTTGCTGTGAACTTCTCCTTCGATAATCTCATACGCTCATCAAAACGGCTAGAAAGAGGAGCACCTCGAAGTGAACTTCTCCAACGATAATCCAGTCTTATATCGGGAAACGAGAAGAGGAGCATGGCCTTGGGTACGAATTCCATAACTGTGAACTTCTCCAAATCGATAATCTCTGAAACCTCCCTAGGGATTAAGAGAAGAGGAGCACGGTATCGGCCCGAGAATCAACAAGAAGAACTTCGCCTTAGATAATCTCTCAGTCTCGTAGAGAAGTGGAGCTTCAGCTTGAGCAAGTGTAGAAAAATACGAAAAATAAAAAGGATGAAAAGGACGAATGAAGAAAAAAAAGAAAAATGCCGACGAAAAAAAGTGACTAAGAAAAGGAAGATGAAGATGTTAAGTTCACATTCCCAAAATTTTCCTTCCCTTCTAAGTCATAGCGAAATTAAAATCCTTCAAAGTCTCTTTGATTCCAAAACGACTGCCTTTCACTTGGTGAAGATCAACGCCACGCCTAAATTTTCACAGGACACGTGGAAAGATCTTATGCCGTCAAGTCATGGCGTCAAACTAAAGTCCTAAAGTCATAGAATAATCCATTTCAACAACTCTCACCAGGTTCGCTCTAGCACTCAATAATTTTTAACATGGGATATATTTATATCACCAAAGTCAACACACGCAATTTGAAGTCAATTTACCTGTGATCGAGGCGCTTTTAATCATTTCACCTAAGCGAAAGAACATCGACTTGGAATCAAAGGGACATTGAGGGATTTTAATTTGATCTGACTTAGAAGGGAAGGAAAGTTTGGGAATTGTGAGCTTTTGTCGTCTTCCATTTCTTCGTCTTTCTCCTTCTTCGGCATATTTTTCTTTCTTCTTTTGTCTTTCTCATCCTTACTTTTTTTTCGTTATTTTTCTACACTTGCTCAAGCTGAAGCTCCGCTTCTCTACGATGCTGAGAGATTATCTAAGGCGAAGTTCTTCTTGTTGGTTCTCGGGCCGATACCGTTCTCCTCTTCTCTTAATCCCTAGAAAGGTTTCAGAGATTTTCAGTTTGGAGAAGTTCACCGTTATGAAATTCGTACCCAAGGCCGTGCTCCTCTTCTGGTTTGCCAATATAAGACCGGATTATCGTTGGCGAAGTTCACTTCCTGGTGCTCCTCTTTCCAGCCGTTCTGACGAGCCTACGAGATTATCGATGGAGAAGTTCACAGCACGATCCATGCCCCTCTTCTTATGATTTCTGAAATATCTCAATAATTGGGAGGGCAGGTTCACTAGAACTGTTTTTTGTGCGTTGAGCATTCCTCATGTGTGTTTTTCACCTTCTTTTGTCATCTTTTTCTTTTCTTTTTTTCTTTACTCCCCCTCCTTTACTCGTTTGAACAACCCGTCAAAAATTTAGATAGTCGGTCGAAGGCTCGTAGGGATTTCAAATAAGGTATTCGGAGAAGGCTCAAAATAGATGACTAAAGGCTATGTTAAAGGATTGAAATTTTTATGTGGCCGAGTGAGGAATTTTCTAAGTGCCCTAAATCATTTTCCTATCTAATGCAAGGTTAGTATGAGGCCAAGAATCACTAGTTAAGACAAACAGTTGATGTGTGACGCGCTCAAGAAAAAAGATCCGTAGAAGGAAAATAAAAGGTTAGAATCCTCACTTATGTAAAGTGGCTTTGTGTCTAGTGAACTGAACTAATGACCTTTAGAACAAGAATGCGACTTAGACTGACAAAATTAAGCAATTAATCATTCGCATGTCAGGGACATCTGTTTGTGACTTAGATCGAGCATCCTAAAGATATCGTCATTCCCTTAATATTATATATATGTATAATATTTTTGGATTTTTATTTTTATTATATTATTTTACTAAATTTTCACACAAGATAAGGCAAATTATTTTTGAAAGCACATAGAAAACATTTGAGAGCACATAGGATCAGGCAAAACACACATCACGATACCTAATTTTCCGACAAGAAAATGGTAGCATTTTTCATCCAATGCCTTGGTGAAAAATGTCGGCTGGTTGATACTTCGTGTTCACAAAATATATACCAATAGTGTCTTTCTCTACGTGATCCTTGATAGTGACATCTAATGTCTATGTGTTTCGTGCGTGAGAGGTGAACAGTGCACGTAAGCAATGGCACTTTGACTATTACTATAAATGGGTATATTATTTAAATTGTACCCATAATCACGAAGTTGAGTCCTCATCCACAGCATTTGCGAGCAACAGCTGGCGGCCGCGACGTATTCTGCCTCAACCGTCGATGTTGAAACGCAATTCTGCTTCTTGAATGACCAGCAGACCAGCTTTTTGCCTAAAAATTGAGCGCCACCAGATGTGCTTTTCCTGTCCATACGGCAACCTGCATAATCAACATCAGTATAGCCAATCGATATATGTATACCTGAACGACCATCAGATCTTTGCCTTGCCATTTGATGAAGAGAGTCGTATCGATGGTTCCTCGGTAAATCCAGACTTCATGAGGAATTCACCCAGGACGTCATACTAGGCACGAGGGGCTTGTTTTAGTCCATAGAGTGCTTTATCCAATCGATAGATGTAATCAGGATGTTCGTGATCAACGAAGCCTTCAGGTTGGGCGACATAGACTTCTTCTTTTAACACGCCGTTGAGATAGGCGGTTTTCACGTCCATTTGATAGAATTTGAAGTCCTTATGAGCCGCGTATGCCAAGAATAGGCGGATTGCTTCGATGCGGGCAACAGGTGCGTAGGTCTCGTCGTAATCGATTCCTTCCTGTTGGTTGTAGCCCTTAGCAACTAAACGTGCTTTGTTCCTGATCACTTCGCCATCTTCATTCTTCTTGTTCTTGAATACCCATTTTGTCCTTATGATTGTTCTCCCATGCAGGCGGGGTACTAATGTCCACACTTGTAGACGCTCGAATTGATTGATTTCGTCTTGCATGGCGATCACCCAATCCGTGTCTTTAAGTGTGTCTGCTACCTTTGTTGGCTCGTTTTGGCTTAAGAAGCAGCTGAATAGTCCTTTCTGATGTCTTGTCTGTATGCCACTCGAAGGATCACCAATAATTTGATCGACTGGGTGGACTCGAGTCCACTTGCGCTCATGACGTAGAGCTGAGCTTGAGGCATCAGCCATTTGTGGATCGAGATCTCCAGTGATCTGAGGCTGCTCATCCGGTTGAGGGAAATCCATTTCTGTACTTGAGTTGAGCGACTCTGATGATGGTCCCTCAACATCCATGGTTGGTGTAGCAACATTCTGTGGTAATTCTGAATCGGGTGAGGTGGGGACATTAGAAGTACTCGGTACATCGGCGTCGTCAAGTGGAGGTTCCACGGCAGGTATGGTAACGGTATTGTTAGGCCGATATATCGGCTCAAAGAGCGAACCCAAGTCTTCTAAAGCAAAAACCAAAAAAGTCTTCTAAAGCAAATGTCATAGCTTCTTCTGACGTTGAATCCTGAATTGTTGCCATTCGCTGTCAGTCTTGTGCCAACACACCTGTAAGCACGGGTTCTGAATCGTCATATTCAGAAGCCATCTGGTTAGGCACGGGTCCTGAACTGAGGTGTGCAGGAGCCATCGGGTTGGGCACGGGTCCTGGACTGATGTGCCCAGAAGCCATAGCTGCCACTTCTTGGAAAGTGACATTGTAGCTTTCTCTAATTGGTTGGACTTGATGTAGACTCTGTACGCCTTAGAAGTTGAAGAATACCCGACAAAAGTGGCTTCGAATGCTTTAGGGTCGAACTTAGCACGTTGCTCTCTATCATTCGCCACAAAGCACTTGCACCCGAAGACCTTAAAGAAAGAAATATTGGGTACTCGCTTGTTGATGATCTCGTACGTAGTTTTATCGAAGCGCTTGTGAACTACCGTCCTGTTCTGAGTGAAGCAGGCAGTATTTATTGCTTCAGCACAAAGGAAGTGTGGGAGGCCAGAATGAATCAACATCGCACGCACGGCTTCCACTAGAGTTCTGTTCTTCCTTTCAACTACCCCGTTCTGTTGAGGTGTCTTTGCGGCTGAAAATTGCTGACTGATTCCAAGTTTCTGATAGAAGTCACTGAGAAACTTGTTTTTGAACTCAGTGCCATTGTCGGTACGTATGACTTGGATAGTCTGCTGCAGGAGGTTCTGAGTCGTGTTCACAAAATTTACGATCAAGTCCCCGGTCTCATCCTGTGTTCGGAGGAACTTCGTCCATGTGTAGCGAGAAAAGTCGTCAACAATGACCAGCACATACTTATGTCCGTTGATACTCTGTGTTTGCATAGGTCCACAGAGGTCCATGTGAAGTAATTCCAGAGGACGTGAAGTAGAAGAAACTGTCTTGACGTGATGTGAGGCTCGCTTTAGTTTTCCAAGCTGACACGCCAAACATTGATGCTCTTGCGCCGTGAAATTTGCTGGTGGTGAATCAACTTCTTGGTGGAAAGGCGCTGTAGAGCTTTGAAGTTAATATGAGATACCCTTTGATGCCATAGACTGTTCCTATGAATATTTGTCTGAGAAATGAGGCAAACAGCAATCGAAGGCCGCACGAACGTCAGGTTGATCATGTATACATTTGATTTCCAAATTCCTTGCAGGAGTTCTTTCTCCTGACTGTTCTGCACCCGTTAGCAAGGAAGACCACCTGGAATCCTTTATCGCAGAATTGGCCTATGCTGAACAAGTTATGGTGGAGGCCTTCGACGTATGAGACGTCTTTGATGATAAGATTTTCCAGAATAATATCGCCGAATCCTAGTATAGGAGCCCAGTCGTTGTTCATGAATCTGACTTTTCCATTTAATCGGTCTTGGAGTTGCTCAGCAGCTCTTGATTTCCCGTTATGTGTGTGGAACAACCGGAATCGAGGTACCACGCATGATGGATCTGCAAAGACAAATTAGAGAGCTTTAGGTACCCACTTATAAATGGGTCCTCTCGGATTAGCAGATTTATTCTTAGGTTCTGATACGATTCCTAAATTATTGCTAGTGGGAGCTTAAGCGACCCAAGTTAACTTCGAAGAAGTAACTTTGGGTTTAGCCTTTGTAGAAGATTTGGCCTTGTTGGCTTTCATCTTCCTAGACGAAGTTTTAGGGATCCATTTTGGTTGAACCTGGTAAGGAAGATTAATTTCAGCGCGGTCAAATGCTTTGGTAGGCTTGATCGAGGAAAAGATCTTTTCATTTGATAGTCTCCTAAGGTGTTTGGGGGATTGAATATTTACGGGATACTCTAGGTGAGAACATGCATGAATAGCACTATAAGCCTTCTTAATGGCTGGATCTTGTTTCCTACGAATCTTCCTATCGGCATTTGTCTTAGATTGATTCTTTATTACAGTCGATGTTGAGCCTATTTCGAAGTTAGTGCTTCTAAAGGTAGTAGGTCGAAGAGAACATGTAGAAGCAATGATTTGAAATGAAGAAAAATAGCTCTTTTATTTCTACGAGTGTCTTTTATTTTTACAGAAGGAGAGTACAAATTTGGGACATTGACATCTAGAGACTCCTTCTTTATTACTAAACTAGACACTCTTGCCTTCGACTCCTTAGGCTCTGACACTACTCCTTGTAGATGTAGTAGAGAAGGGATTAGAAATAATATTCTTGGAAACATTACTCATCGATTTTGAGTTGGTAGAAGGCATTTTTTCTTTCTTCACGCTTTTCAGAATAATTTTATCTATTAAGGGAGATGCGTGAGAAATAGTTGGGGAGGTAAAGGAAGCTTTGAGATAATCCATCTCCTTTAGAAATTTTTCCTTCTCCGCTTCAAAATCCTCTCTTTCTTTAGCTAATGTGGCTCATAATTGTTCTATCTGCCTAATGACAGGAGGTTTGTAAAGAGAATTTTCAGAATGAGTGTTTTCAGCTTCATTGAGTTCAGGTTGAGGCTTAGGAGGTTTGACTATGTCAAAGTCACGAGTCAAGGGTATTTCCCTCGATTTGTAACTGTCATTTAATTCCTTATAGTCGAAGGGAATCTGGGCCTGATGTTTGGCTTTTTTCTTAGCTATTTCTAAAGCACCTAGGTCATCTGCTTTTGAAAAGTTCATAAGAGTGCTTACGCCTAATCCCATGGTTTTTACATCGTATGTGTCTTTCTTCTTTAGTACACACGGGTTAATGAAACCTAGCCTTCTATTGGATTATAGAATTTTATATCTTGGGCTGATTAAGAAAAATTGTTTGTTGAGTCGGTCCCCTTCTTGTAAGAAGATCGTCTAATTTTTTTAT
The DNA here is from genome assembly GCA_027422505.1 of Craterostigma plantagineum. NCBI lineage: Eukaryota > Viridiplantae > Streptophyta > Magnoliopsida > Lamiales > Linderniaceae > Craterostigma > Craterostigma plantagineum. Next base: position 13,276,692 of record JAPQWV010000005.1, on the reverse strand, counting down.
TTTGGCATATAACTTCTTACGTTCTTCGCCTAAGAGAGCGTAGTACCGTCAGTTTAGTGGCTTTACAGGCATCTAGTTCTTTAACTAGTTCACTAACCTTGGTATTGGATTTATCTAGTTGGACTTCTAAGTTAGTGACCTTAGCAGCAGCGTCTGTTAACCTACAATTAAGGCTGGCATTCTCGTTGAGATTCCTAACCAAGCAATTATAGTTATTCTCTAGCCTGTCTTCTAATTCTTTTACTATCGAACTGAGCTTCTCTAAGGGAATACACTTAGTCTCGCTAATATTGGGGCTCTTACATAATTCTTCTATGTTGGCACTAGAGCTCCTAAGTTCCGCCTCGAGACTAGCTATTCTCTCCTGAGACATAGATAGTTTCTTTTCTACTTCCCTTACACTTTTGTGCTCACGTTTCATGTTAGCGTAATTTAATTGACACGATTCTAACATGGTCAATAATGTGGAAGAAGAGACTACCTCCTGTGAAGGTTTGGATGCTTGGTCATCGTCCGTCTGATTGGAGGTTTCGGCATCTGAGTTCTCGTCCAGGCGAGCCATGAGGGCTAGATTCTCTTCCTCGGAGCTTGACGTATCCTCGAGCCAGTGGTCTTGTTCTGCCATTAGAGCTACTCCAACTTCTTTCTGCTTTGTGAGTTGAAGCTTCTTGTAGTAGTAGTTGGCATCTTTGTTCTTTGGGAGAGTGCACTCTCTGGCGAAGTGACCGGGTTTGCCGCAATTAAAGCAGTTGGTTGGCTCTTTGGTATTCTTGACTTCGAAAGTCTCGGGCGCACGTTCCTTGTTCTTTGAGCTTGAAGTCCGAAGTCGGTTTGCTGATGATGAGGACTTCTTCTTGAAGTACTGCTTGCTCATTATTTTTCCGATCAGAGCCAACTGCTTTTCCAGCGCTTTGATGTTTGCCTAACGTCAGAGTTCGATTCCTCTTCCGATTCTGAAGGGGTAGGAGGCCTAATGATTTTCTCTTTTCGTGACTTTGAGCTCCGCTTCTCTGAGAATGGGGCAACTGTGTCTTCAATCTATTTGCCCTTCTCCTCCTTCTGAATCTCGCGTACATCTTCCTCGTGTTGCGCGAGATTATCAAAAATGGAGTGGATATCCAACTCTTCGAGGTCTTTGTTCTGTCTGATTTGAGTGGATATCTTCTTCCATTCTGAGGACAGATAGGATAGAAATCGAATGTTGGTCTCCGTGTTCGTCTTGGTGGTTTCTATTTTTCTCATCTCATTGAGAAGTGTCAGATGTCTCTGATAGAGATCATGCAAGCTCTCTTCTTGTTTTGCTCTGAAAGAGTCATAATCCGTGAGAATGTTTGCCTTCTTGTCCTTCACGCCTATTTCCGTTCTTTGCATCATTCGATGCAGTTCATTCCACATCTCTTTAGCCATTGGAAGACTGTCTATTTGTCTGTAGATGTCGTTTGGGATGCCTTGCATGAGTGTGTTCTTTGCTTTTCAGATCAGCCTTCGCTCAGATCATTTACTCATCCTTGTATTCCCTAGGCTCTTTCAGTCGCGTAGTGGCGGGAATTGAAGAAGTGGCTGTGTTGTCGCCGGGTACATTGACCCAGAACTGAGCTGGACCTTCCTCAAGTGACAGAAAAAGGTTATCTGCCTGATCCTTTAGCTCAATGAAGTTAAGGAAGCGGCTTCGCCAGACAGTATATTCGCCGCGTTTCAAGATGGGCGGACGGTTGTCGTTTCCAAGAGAATAAGCATCTATTTTGTTGAAGAGTTGATCTAAGAATCTTCGTAGGGTGTTTTGATGATTTGTAGTGATGTAATGTGCTTTACAAATGACAAATTAATTTGAAGCCTTTGATTCGAAAGCAGTCGAGAAATATTTTTGATTCTATCTTTAAAGTTTGATCAAAAATAATTTGATCTGCTTTGGTATAAATACAGTTGTAAACATTGTGCCTAATAGAGAAATATTGAGAATTTGATCCGAAGGGCTGTCAATTCAATTTCTAGAGAGAGAAACAGCAAACACTTTCGAAAATTCTTAAAGATAGAATCAAAAATATTTCTCGACTGCTAATAAAACCAAAGCACAACTAAAAGCGTATTCTAAAACTCGATAATTATTTTCACAACCCTTTCTTTCGAAAATCAAGAATTTCAAAAATAATTCTTGCAACCGCAATTTTTAAAATCGTTCTCGCAACTCATTCACGAATATAATTTTTGCAACGCGTCTTTCTAAAAACATTTTTGCAACTAATTCACGGTTCGAAAATCTCACATATCAAACATAATTTTCGCACTGCACTTTCGAAATTTCTTCTTTCGATAATTATTTTTGCAAACCGATTTTCGCAACACATCCCTTTCGAAAATATTTTCGCGAACTCGATTTTCGAAACATTAAAATTTTCGAAATCACATTTTCGAAACTCAGATTTTAGCAACATAAATTTTCGAAAGTCAATATCTAAATAATCATACCTTAGATTAACAGCTTCGAGAATTCAACTTCTATCATAAATATATACACATTCACAATCCAATCACACACATCAGGATCCACACACCCCAATCAAACAATGGACTCACTTGCTATGGGAAGCGACGTTCGCGCGCCAGTCTAAGACGTGGCGATATCAAATCTGGAGGAGCAGATTTCTTAATTTCCTCGAAATTAAAGATAACGGATCAGAGATGATTCACTCGCTAGAGCAAGGACCCATTAAATTTTCGACCACTATTCCAGAAAACAAAACTAAAGACCCTCCAGTTCAAGCAAGCAAAATTCTTAAAACACCGGACGGATACACTGAACCAGAGAAGAGACGAGCTAGAGCTGATCTGCTTGCCAGAAACTACCTCATCCAAGCTTTACCCAGTGACATCCTGCTCCAGGTCGATAGCGTTGAACATGCAAAGGACATGTGGAACGAAGTGACCAAATTCATGCTTGGAACATACACGGGAGAAAGAACCAGGAAAGCCAACATCCTTGCAGTTTATGACTCGTTCAAAGCAAGAACTCGAGAACAGCTAAACGAGACGTAAAATAGATTCATGATCAAGGTAAATGAGCTGAGGACGATCAACATGACGAAGACGACAATGGAACTCAATGTCAAATTCCTCACCTCATTACTGCCAGAATGGAAAAAATTGGCCACAAACTTCAGACTTAACAAGGATCTGGATCAAATCGATATACACAACATCTACCAAAGTCTCGAACAACATGCTGACATCATCAACAAAGCATCCCAAGAACAAAAGAGCATAGTGAAAGCTGACTCTCCTGAGCTGATGACTGACAACACACTTAGGAAGAGCTCTAAATGTGGGAAAGGCAAGTCCCTCAAGCCTCCTACTCCACCAGAGTGTGAAGACTCTGGATCTGACTCAGACCCTGAGTTCAATGAGAAACAGTTGGCATACTTGACGAGGATGATGGGCAAAACCTTCTTCAAGAAATCGTCATCATCAGCCAACCGACAAAGAGTCTCATCTAGGTCCAAGAAACCTTCACGATATAACCAGCAGTATGACTCAAAGAATGGTTCTGAACCAAGCAAATGTTTCAACTGTGGCAAGCCAGGACACTTTGCCAAGGACTGCCTCCTTCCAAAGAAAAAGGACGAGGAGTATTACACAAGGAAGCTGCAACTACTGAAGTAGAAGCAAAATGGAGTAGCACTGATGACCGAGCAAGACCATTGGCTCGAAGAGACCTCAGAAAGCGAGCTAGAAAATGTAGTGTTGATGGCACTAGTGGAGGGAGCTGAAATAGACGAACAAAGGCAGAGATCAGCCATGCTGAAGACGAGTAGTCGACCTCAGGTAGGGAGGTAGAACGTATTACCCTTAATTCATATATTGAACATAAAGAAAACTTTCCAGAACTATATAAAGACCAGAAAAACTTAAGTCAATAGGAAAGCAACTAGCAAAAACTCAGGCAATTCTAGCTATGACACGTGACAATGTCATGAGAATAGAAAATAGCTTAAGTAATTCTGAGGTAAATTTAGCTGAATCAGAATTAAAGATAAATGCTTTGATCACTAATCTATCTATCTACGAACAAGCTAAAAAAACCTCTTTAGGTCACGAAAATACTATAAAGGAACTGGAGGCTGGTTTAGATAATAATGATAAATGTTATCTTGTATGCTTAAGGGAAATAGCATCTCTCAAGTGTAAGCTTGAAGCTTCAGAAATGAGAGTCAGGGACGTGACAAAGATATAGAGAACTTAAAGCTAGGGTTAGTGAAGTAACTACTAGTCTGCAAGAGAGCAAAGACGAGCGATTCACAAGACTTGTGAATACAACTTAATGAACAGCGAGCGAGGGGATTTGTACGCCAGGGTTAACAGTTTAGAGGACATCATCACTAAAAGAGGGCAAATAGATCAAACGATTTTCCCGAACCAGCCTAAAGACACTAGGTTCTACAATCCTCGAGAGGGATTAAGTTTCGTACACCCTAGAGAGCCCGTAGTGAAAAGGCATTTATCCATGTATGACATTCAATATAGTGATCTCAAGATACCAGATCTGATGCCCTTCACAAGAGCTTCAGAAATGGATATTGAAGAGACTAAAAGAGATTGTAAGGCAGGTGCTGAAATATCGCTTGATTATGACGAACTTAACAAGAGACAAGACAAGGGAAATACCTTTGTCTGATGACTACTTAGATGCGCTTATACCCCCGTCTGAAACAAAAATCTGTGAGAACAAGTCCTCAGACTTAGAAAATCCTGATAATTCAAGCCCATATGTACCACCATTAGTCAAGGAATTATCCGATTTAAGCTCAATGTTTGAGTCTGATAGGATTGCATTCGAAGTTGAAAATGAAATTTTCCTAAGTATAATTTCATCACTTAAAAGCCAATTCGACTCTAGTATTGCTTATTTCTCTCTTAATGTTCCGCTAGTCAAATTTCAAATAAAAACACGTTCTAAGACTAAAAAATTAACTAAGCAAACTACCCGCAGAAATTGCAAACTCACTAACTTAAATTTGCATGAACCAACATGCCACAATCTAAGTAAGAAGGGGAAGGAGACAGCCACAAAAGACAACCTATTATTTGTAGACCGTGCTCCTTCATCTAACAAGAATGAGGCAATTAAGTTTAGAGCGTCTAGTTCAAATTCATGTAATATGCGTCTATCTTGTGCTAAATCTAGTTTTGCTACATGTTCATCCATGCCTTTTTTCTCTGAACCTGTACGAACATCTATGCTTACAGCCTTCTATTATTCTCATGATGACGCACTGGCTTTTTAGATTAGCAAATGCAAGTACAATAGAAAACTATGCACGTTTCTCTGCTAAGTCAGGCTCACAACTCGAATAGAGAATGAACGAACTAAAAACAAGACAAAGCATGCACGCTCTTCTTCCAAATCCAGTAATAATCTTGGAAAAATAAAAGGACAAAAAGGCATACAATCAAAGCACCCTAAAACTGAAGCTAAAGCTAAAGTTTTTAGGAACTAAGAAAATCTGGATTAGAAAACAGGAACTATATGTAAGCACAAACAACTGCTATCCATCCACTAAGAACTAGAAAGATTTGGGTCCCTAAGTCAGTCACTGAAGATACTAACATATCAAAGGCTGCCTTGGAACAGAATTATACACGAGTAGGTTCTAGAACTAATAAGGGAGGACCCGTCCTTAAATGGGTACCTAAACCCATTCAATATGTTTTGCATATCCGTCATGTGTGGATACATGATTCTGGTTGCTCCACACACATGACTGGCAAAAAAGAGCTGTTGAGCAACTACACCGAGCGATTCGGTGGAAGGTACCCTCCGGGAACAACCAATCCGCGCCAATCTTAGGACACGGAGATCCCATCCATGACAATTTAACAATCAAGGACGTTTCTTTTGTGGATGGTCTAAGCCACAACCTTTTCAGCATTGGACAATTCTGCAACAGAAAAATGAAGGTACTCTTCCACGCCGAAGGATGTTGCATAATCAATGAGAGTGGGAAAGAGCTTCTCATTGGAACGAGGAAGTCAAACCTCTACACTATCAACTTGAAGACTGTCCGATCTTTGTCTGCCATCTGCTTGATGTAAAAGGCTTCGATTCAGCAGAGTGACATTTTGCACCAGAGAACTTCCCACCTCAACTTCAAGACTGTGAACAAGCTACGATCTGACAATCTAGTCGCTAGACTACCAGCCTTGAAGTATCACAAGGAGCACCTATGCTCAGCATGTGAAACAGGGAAAATGAAAAAAACGTCACACAGGACAAAACTCGTCGCCTCGACCTCTCGGCCCCTCGAAATCCTCCATATGGATCTATGTACCAATGAGAGTACAAAGTCTTAATGGACGCAAATATGTTCTCGTAATTGTGGACGACTTCTCACGCTATACCTGTAGGATCCGAGTCCCCGCACGCTAGGTCGGCCAATAAATTATGTTTACGACCCAAGTAATTACGTGCTAATTGTGTACATGTTATGTGTTCATGTGACTTTATAAAATTCTGTGCTCGTGATTTTTGCGTAAATTTCGTGCAATTACGTGCCAATGATTTTGGGCTTATGACGACTCCTAAATTATGTAAGGGACTTTTGAAATAATAAGGAAAAGACCCAATGGTAGTTAAATAAGAGTTGGGCTAGAATCTACTTTGGACTAGGAATTAATTACCTTGGGCTAGAATTTAAAAATTAGGCCCAATGTTAAGCAAAGTAAGATAGAAGACAACATTTCCTATTTTAGGGAAGACCCACGCCTACCCTATGTTTCACCCACCATAAGTAAAGAAAATATCTAACTAAACAATCACAATACCCAAATCTCACTTAAGAAACTAACGTAATCAAAGAGAAAGAAGGAGCAAGGGGTCGAGAGGAGTTCGAACTAAAAACACTCCAACTAGTTTAGGATCTCAAGTTGGTAAGTGAAGTACCTTCCCTAAGCCTTGTAATTTCGTAACTTTGATATTGTTGGATGTATTAATTTCATTAAAGCAATTTAGCTTAAGGAAGAATGCGAAAAACCCTAGGTATGGAACATAGATTCGTATTAAGGTTGTTACTTGGGGCAAATTAGGAACGGATAGCTTAACGCATGCCTTAGGATTCTTAATTCTACTACTAAGAAGGAATCATACAATTTTAAGGTAAAATGATGGGATTTAGGAGCTTCGACTGGGATAACGATGTGAAGCTAGTTTCGATTAGATGAAAAATTAGTGTTTCGATCGAAAGTAGGAACATCTAATTAAGTTTCGATCGAAAGTGGAAAATGAATTGGAGTTTCGATCGAAAGTGGCTAGACAAGGGACTTTCGATCGAAAGTAGGGAGTTAATTTCTTTGGGGTTTCGGGTGACACATGGAAGCAACGAATTAAATTTCGATCAATCCAATTTCAAATAGTAAATTAAACAAGCCATGAGTTTCGATCGAAACTCATTTCAATGCATGGGTATCGATCGAAACTCCATACCAAACCCATGAAATCCCTCGGCGAAACTCATTCCACAATCTGTAGGACCCCGGTCCCTGCAAATTAGGTCGGCCAATAAATTACGTGTATGACTTGCGTGATTTCATGCTAATTAGCGTATATGTTGTATGCTTATGTGACCTTACGAATTTTGTGCCCGTGATTTACATGTGAAACTATGTGCAATTACATGTCAATGATTTCGTGTTCATTATGACCCCTAATTTATGAATGGTAATTTTTGAAAATACCAAAGGAAATGACTAATGATGGTTGGGCTAGAATCTAACAATCGGGCCCAATTCATGAGAAAGAAACTTGGAGACAAGCCCTCCTCAAAATAAGGAAAACCCACGCCTATACCATGTTCATCCCTTTAGTATGTAAGGAAAATATCTAGTCAAAATTACCCAAAACTCCATCACCACACTTGAAAGCTAACGGAAGGCAAAGCCAAGGAAAGGAGAAGGGCCGAGAGATAGTCGAACCAAGAATCTCCCAACTAGCTTAGGATTCCGAAATTTGTAAGTGAAATACCCTCCCTAAGCCTTTTAATTTTGTACCCTAGGAACGGTTGGAGGTATTAATGGCATTAAAGGCAAAGTAGTCGAAGAATTATGCCCCTAAGTATGAAGTATATGCTTACATTTAGGTCTACATTTGGGTAAACCTATAATTAGATTAGTTTAGTGCGGGCCTTAGGACTTACGAACTTTTATTTGAGTAGGAATCGCAAGATCTTGGTGGCAACAAGGAATAAAATGCAGAGTTTCGACTGGATAAATTAGGAAGAAAACAGTCTCGATTAGATATACAGTTGCGTTTCGATCGAAAGTAGGAAATTTATTTTGATGTTTCGGGCAACACTTAGATAGATTTAAGTTTCGATAAAATCGAAAATGCAAGATAGTAGATTCAATAAGTCATGAGCTTCGACCGAAACTCATTTTAATGTATGAGTATCGATCGAAACTCAATCTCAAGCCATTCAATCGATCGAAAGTGATTAATCACCTTGCATGGTTTCGATCGAAACCCATAACGACGCCATGCACACGTCATCACGCGGCGAAACTCCCTCATTAGGATGTTCAATTGAGCGAAATTCATAAATTGATCGAACGGGGACTCTCGATCGACGGAAAACTCGGCGAAACCCACCCCACACTTCACCTAATCGATCGAAAGCTATTCTCCCTTATACATGGTTTCGGGCGAAACTTAGATGATGCAATTGTGACGTAAGACACGGCGAAACCCTTCCAAAATCGAGCGAAACTCATCTCACAAATACACTTCATTGATCGAAAGTGAGAAAAATTGAGTGAATTCCCATACTTCGACCGAAACAAACCCTAATAAGCTAATATCGGGCGAAACCCGTGTAATTTAGAAATCCACTTGGACGAATTTAATCAAGCGAAACCTAGTAAGCCACATGAATTTCGCCGAGCTTAGAGTGTAAGAAATTGAAATGTTATCGGTAAGAAATTTCTTAGAGATCGAAACTTAATTGGAATTGAACCAATTGGAGTTCGATAAATACCAAATCCTAACCATTTTAGCTGAGTCATATGAGTTAGAGCAATTGAATTCTAACATACCTTAGCTTTCGAAATATAATGACCTAGGAATTTGTAGCAAGGTAAATCAAGCCAATAGGAATAATAGCAACCTAGTATAACGAAAATTAATTATTGCGACAGGCTAGATAAGGAAAGCCATGTTCTAATACCTAGCAATTTTATTGAAAAGGTCGAACGCTAGGGACGAACGAGGAAGTACGCTAATAAGCATTGGACGACAGGTAAGTAGAAATTCAACTACGACACGTAACTTGCCTGCGTCCAATTATGTGAATTACGTGCTCGTGAAATTTGTATGAAATGTGTACGTATGATATAATCAATTTATATGCATGATGGCATGGTTTGCATATGTACATGAGCATAGCATGAGCACTTGCACGCATGCGTAGTACATAAGGCGCGAGGTATGAGCGTGCATAAAGATCGCCTGTGTGCGATGTATACTCGCCGATATTGGCGTTTGTGTCGACTCGAATGAAGAGTCACGGCTTTCCCCTATGCAGCCAGTAAGGCGAATGAAGCTATAAGGCCTGTATAAGAGGCTGGGGGAATACCCCGTATGCGGGAGATGCAACCTGGAGGATGCGGCCCGGGGCACACGCTGAGTAAGGGAAGATTCCTTCGGGTGACCTTCTAGCGTGTAAAGCACTACCCGGAGGGAAGATTCCTTCGGGTGACCTCCGAGGTTAGTGGCCTCAGTGATTGGCTACCAGTGGGAAGCGCCCGCGTGGAGGCTACACTGAGTAAGGGAAAATTCCTTCGGGTGACCTTCTAGTGTGAGAACCTCCACACCTGAGATCTCTATAATATGGCGCATAGAGGGACCGAAAGCCGAGGGCCCGTATGAAGTAAGAGTATGAGAAAAAGAGTATGAGTCGGGAAAAGAGTACGAGTATAAGAAAAAGAGTATGAGCGTTAGAAAACGACGGCGTGGATTGTCGATCGTTAGGACACGTGCATACATGCATAATTTCTGCTTACTGAGCCTCGGTGGCTCATTATTTATGTTACGTGTTGTAGGTACTGACGATCGCGGTACGTGATCTGACTTCTATGCAAGGCCAATCTTTTGAAGCTATCCGGCTGCTTTTGAGGTGGGAGTGTGTGTATGGATGACGACCTGTAAAGGCCGGGCGCATAGGGAGCTTTTGCTGCATATATTTACACATACGCACTTGTGTTTTGTATAGATAGGAGCATGATGAAATGTCAAACGATTTAGAACATTCTTTTGACTTGTGTATAAGATTTCCGCACGCGTTTCAAAAAAAAATGAAAAATTATATTCGCATTTTACGCTCTCGCACGATAACAAGGCGTTAGGCACTTAGGATTAGAACGTAATACGAGGGCGGGACGACGGGTCCTGACACAATCGGGCGAAACCCTTGTATCAGCCGAAACCAACCCAATCCCATGCATGGTATCGAGCGAAACTGGGTGACGCAATGCTGACGTGAGACGCGGCGAAACCTGTTAGGATATTTAGTGATTGTGTCAATAGTTTAAGTCTTGGGATTTATATTGAAATTATCCTTTTTTTTTTTGGAATAGGCTCCGTGTATATATATAAGAAAAAAAGGTAATGTACAGATGAGTAAGGATGTAATCCTCACATGCAAACCAGCAACACACTGCCGGCATCCACCACTAATACAAATGAAAAACGCAACAATAACCAAGGAACTACCAAGCTACACGCCACAGTCGTCGTATAGCAGCCCTTTGGAGTTCAAATTTTGATGAAGTCCCAATAAGACGCATGCAAACCATGTCAATAACCGCCCCAACTAGCCTGTCCGGAGTGGTGATAGCCCCTTCCTTCCAGCGCTTGTTGCGAGCGTGCCATATATGGTACACCAATGATGCGATAACATGGCGGTAGGCGACCTGTAAGAGATGCTGCCCTCCCCACCGCGTCGCAGCCCACTGTAGACCCTGCCTCCAGTCCCGATATGGCCATGCCCATCTGATCTTCCTCCTCAACAGCCGGACACAATTGCGAGAGAAGCCGCAGTCAAAAAACAGATGCTGAACTGTCTCAAAATGTAGTGCATCACAGAGGACACAAGCGGGAGTCCCAGCGCGCTGTGCTACCCAAGGCTTATCTCTGGTCGATAGACGATCTCGAATGGCTAACCACAAGATGACCTCATGACGAGGGACCTTTAGGGGGCCCCCGAACAGGCGTGCCCAAGCGACAATAGGCCGTCGTATTCGCAGCGCCTCCCTAATTAATCGTGCTGTGGGTCTGCCCTCTGGCGCCTCCTTCCAAGAAATCACATCACGCCTAGTAGGGTGAATTGGCGGAAGGTGCTGGCTAAACTCCAGATACTCAACCGTTGACCTCCCGGGCCAATTCCATCCTTGGCCATCAATGACGCAGCTCAGACGTGTACCCACCGGCAGCCCCATTACTAGCGGTCCTCGAGGGTAGCGGGCCAACAATGGAACACCCCGTAGCCATGGATCCTCCCATAATAATAATGATGTACCATCCCCAATCGTAAAGTCAAGAAAAGGGAGAATTACCGGCCTCAGCTGCAGCAGCTTCCTCCAACTCCACGCAGTAGTAGCCGAAATGGGAATGGTCCAAAGGGACCTCGTATGCAGTCGTGTGCTGTACAACCATTCCACCCAAATCGAGTCATCAGGTCGAGTAATCACCCTCCATAAGACCTGAAGCAAGAGGGCCCTGTTGTCCGTAGCGATCGAACGTAGACCCAAGCCACCCTCTCGCACCGGCAAACAGACATCGTCCCACGCAACCTTGGCCGTGGCACCTCCCCATAGGAATCGTCGAAATCTAGTTTCCAAAGCGCGTATAATACCCTTGGGTAGCAAGAAGACCCCCGACCAGTAGACATGTAGGGCCTGAAGGACCGACTTAATCAACTGCACCCTTCCAGCATATGACAACGACTGGTTCAGCCAAGATCCGATGCGTGTATCCACTCGCTGCAGCAGTGGTGCGCAGTCGGCTATCGTAAGGCGAGAGGCAATAAGCGGGATTCCCAGATAACGTACAGGTAATCGACCTTCACGGAATCCCATCAAGGTCAGTAACTGCCCCTTGAGGATATCAGCCCTGCGTGAAATATACATCTCGCTCTTATCAGGGTTCGGCTGTAACCCAGACAGCTGAGCGAACGACATCAACGCCTCCTTCAGGACCCGGACTGATATAGGATCAGCCTGACAGAAAAGAAGCAGATCGTCCGCAAAGACTAGCATAGGAAGGGCTATGGATTCGCAACGCCAGTGATAGCGAAACCGCGGTTCCGACTGTATAGATCGCACAACAATGCCGTGGAGCACCTCCATGACTAGGGTAAAGAGATAAGGTGAGATGGGATCACCTTGGCGAATACCTCTCTTGCCAGCAAAGTATCCCGCCGGCCGCCCGTTGATGTTGATAGAAAAGGTGGTGGTCGTCATGCAGCTTCGTATCCACTCAATATACCTTGGGTGGAACCCCATCGCCTGAAGAGTCGCCAGTAAGAAACTCCATTCCACCTTGTCATAGGCCTTGGCAAGATCTACCTTTAGCATAGCTCGCGAAGGCCGTCCTTTGCTCATATACCCAAGGCAAAGCTCCTGTGCCAATAGTATATTATCACTGATGCGCCTTCCAGGTATAAACGCCGTCTGTGAAGCATGGACCAGCCCTCTTAGCACTGGCTTCAGGCGATTGGCCAACACCTTGGAGATAATCTTGTACAAGACGTTACAGCACGAAATGGGTCGAAAGTCTGTCGCTCGGCGTGGGGAATCCCGCTTAGGTATGAGTGTAATAAGCGTACTGTTGAGCCCCTTGAGTAAACATCCGGTGTTGAAGAAGTCTTGTGTAGCACATATAACATCCGGGCCAACAATCTCCCAAGCTGATTTGAAAAAAGCAGCCGTAAACCCATCAGGCCCAGGTGCTTTCTCATCCCCCATAGAGAACAGTGCCTGCCTCACCTCCTCGCCATCCACTGGCCGGTCATATCGGCCGACGCAGCTGGGGAAAGCTTGCGTGAAATGGCCCCTTGTATCTCAGCCCGTGAAACGGGAGTCATGCGCGCGGATTGGCCAAGCAAATCCTGATAAAACCCCAACAGCTCCCCTTCCACTTCATCCGGTGTCTCTAATGGTACGCCACTGTTGCTTTCCAACGAAACAATGCGATTCATCACGCGCCGTATCGCAACCTTCCTAAAGAAGTAGGAAGTGCATTGATCACCATCTTTGAGCCACGCAAGCTTCGCTCGTTGGGACAGCGCCGTGTGTTCTACTTCAACAGCCCTAGCGTAGAGGGAACGACAATGCCGTTCTAGGTCATGGAATAGTACCTCAAGTGGATATCGAGCTGCAAACTCCTGAGCAATTCCCAAGAAACCAAAGGCCTCAGCCACATTAGCAGCTAAATCCCCTTTAGCACGCCTCATCTGTTTGAAGATCGGCTTCAGTACTTTCAACCGCTGAATCAACACGTACATGGGGAAACCCGTCAACGGAATGCTCCAGACCCGCCGAACATGACCCAAGAATTCCGGCTCCTTGGTAAGAAAATTCTCAAAGCGAAACGACGTACCCCGTGGCCCCGGCCGCACCTCCCCCAACGATAGCGGTGAGTGATCAGATGTAGCAGGCATGTCACAGCGAAAGCAGACATCCTGATACCGTGCGAACCACTGTGGATTGCCAAGCATACGGTCTAACTTCCTCCATATGCCCGCGAGGCCCCTCTGCTGATTGTACCACGTGAACTCTTGCCCCATGGACGGGAGCGAAGTAAGGTCAGCGCTGAGGAGGCATGCCTGAAAGTCCAACATATCACGCACTTGAGGAGCACCCCCTCGTCCCTCGCCCGCATGCAAGATAGTGCTGAAGTCCCCCGTTACCAACCATGCATCCTCAACGCGTAGAGCAGAGAACTGGATCAACTCCTCCCATAATGTATTACAATCCTCCCGTCGAGACTGCCCGTAAACAAACGAGATGAACAGGTGTTCCGACGTGCCAAGCCGTTCCACCCGACAATGGAGAGCTTGACTGGACTTCGCCATAATAGTCACACTAAGCAATGCAGGATCCCATCCCACCCAAATGCGGTTCCCCGGGCCATCTTCATAGTCGAAATACCAGGCCCAACGCGGCCGAAGACCATCTGAAATACGTGCTGCATTAGACTCAGCCACCCTCGTCTCAATCAGTCCAACTAAGCACAATCCCCCTCGCGCAATCCATTCCCCCACCGCCCTCCTGTGGTCTTGTCTATTAAGACCACGCACATTCCATGAACCCACCGGTATTATGAATGAGCCCCATTGCGGGCTGCATGTGCTTTAGGGCCCGTAGTCAGTGTATCTAAGGGATCATTATCATCATCCCGCAAACCTTGTAGCACCGAAAAGAAGTTGCCATCAGATTGGTGAGTGGCGTCAGCCTCCGTGGCTCGACATGGGCTGCCTGGGATGTAAGCGGCTAGCGGCTGCGTGCGTGACGGCGAGCCCGTCCTTGACGGCGCTATGCGAGAAGGCGAGCCAGTCCTTGTCGCCGCCGCACTCAGCTCAACCCGTATCGCCTTACCATGGGCACCGACCTGTCTCCATTCCGAGTGTGGGACATGACCCTGCCGAGAATGATCTCGCTTTGGGCGCTCATGTTGTGGACGTTCATGTACCACCACCTTAGTCGCCGGACGTGCTTGGGATGGCGGCTGCATACTCGCCCTCGGGCCCGCCATATTGGCCTGTCGGGCCGGAGCGGGTCTCTTCTGTTTGGGACATTGTGTCTCCCCATGAGCCCATGTATTGCACAGATCGCACCTCCTCGGTTTCCATTCATACTCCACAGTAACTGTAATCGTGCCACTAGTACTCCCTTCGGCATTGGGGAGCTCAATATCCACCTTCTCGACAAAGGGGGTGGCGAGTTCCTTCATGACGCATACACGGGCGTAGTCTATGCGTTCCCCCTTAGCCGTGATGCCATCAGCAAAAAGGGGTTTCCCAACACCACTAGCGACCACACCCAATCCCGCTTTGGTCCAAAACTCACTGGGCACGTTCCACAGTTTTACCCAGAGCGGGACCTCGACAAGTTCCTTCCGTTCCATCGACATGCCCGGCCGCCACACCTCCAGGAACAACGGCTGGCCCTGTAGAAGCCACGGGCCACCCTCCAATGCCTCGTTCATGGTTGTGGGAGACTCAAAACGGAACCGAAAGAATCCATTCGTCGTTGCACGGACCTCCACCAAACCAGTCCATCTCGCCCTTACAAACCGTTCCACAAATGGAAAGTAAGGTTTCGGCCCAAGAAAGTAGCCAACCAAAGTATTCTCCCACCTTGCGAAGCCTTGGGAAGCCACGTCCCATGTCGGGGCCACCACTGATACTTTGTCACTGATCGATTTAGGCGCGACGTACTCCAGAGCTAAGCGTCGCATGTCCCCATGCCCCCTATGTTCCCCAACACCCACAATCCGATTAGTGCTAGTTCGAGTAGGTGACTCCGTCAATGTTTTTCCCGCCACTACATCCGTATATAACATCTTTGGGGTCGTCGCTCGGTTCGATACAACATCACCAGCCGGAGCCGTGAGCATGGGCCGAGCTTCCACAATGGGTTGATGACGAGGAACCCTGGTGTGATTTGCATCAGTCTCCGGGGAAGCATGCACTTGTCTATCATCGACCTCAATTTCCTCGTCAAATCGCTCCTCAAACGCAGGCGAGCCCATCGCGACCGACCGGCGAGCCATCATCCGCAAAGGTGGCGGAGTATCGGGCCGTCCCCACCGTTGCTTGCGGTTAGGAGGCCTTAAAATTCCTTTGAGTGGAGCCGTGATGGTGCATCGCGCAGGTGGAGAACCCGGCAAAACCCTAGGCCCATTCTGCTGAGCCGTCATAATTGGGCCCGACCTCAGTTGGCGATCAGCGGCGGCGTCCAACGTGGCAGAGTGGCTCCCGATCATATTAGCAGATCCCATTACCCCCATGTTCTCCGTCGGTGCTGCATCAGATCGACCACCATCAGCAGACGGGTCTGCAAACGGGTTGACAGAAACCCTAGCCAATCGCGCCGATGTATTAGGCGCACCAGAACCGCCGGCGATTGACGGACCATTCGGACCATCCTTGTGTCCACCCCCCGTCGCAGCAGCCTGTTGAATCCGTCCGATCATCGCCAGAAATCTCGGCGCATCAAAACACGTAGCAAACTCCGGATATTTGGCCATTAGACCCGCCAGGTCCGGTAAGTCTGGGATTTGCATCGCCATAATATCAGCACCCGATATCAGATCCTGATCGGGCGGCGCCGCCGGGATCGCCGTTTCGTGATCAGCCTCCTCCATCGCGAAACCCTAGCACGCCGTGACACAGAATCGATCCCAAAGCCCACAGACCACTAATTCTCCCACACGGAAACGATGACCAATCACCGGCCGGCCACCACCAATGGATCCTGGCCGGAAACGGCGGCGACGATCGTCAAAAACGGGCTGTAGAAATTTGAAAATTCACTGTGTGAAAATCGCACACACTCACGGTGTAGTTACCTATTCCCTCTTCTTCTGCAAGAATTGACTTGGGCTTTGGACTATAATGTAATTAGTTAACTTTTAGTGATTGGGCCTTAATATACCTAGGGTTAATGTGGTATATAAGGTGTTACCAACACTATTTGAAAGGTAATCAAAGATCAAATGGCTTATCCCATTTTTCACACAATACACACACTTGAAGGTGAGAACCTCTCCCTTTTCATTCCATCAAAAGGCTTATCAGAGCAAACTGGATCGATCTGCATTGATTTGAATCCAGTTTCGTTCGATTCCGAGAAAGATCAAAGGTGTTTCTGGGCAAAAATCACTTTCGGGTATTTTGAGCTCGTTTTGGAGTATTAATGCTTTGCTTTTGTGTTTAAAACCTTCCCCCCAGATCGATTCTATGCCTAAAATATTTTTAGAACACTTTTGGATCAGTTTTAACGAGTTTTGAGCAAGATTGAAGCAAAAATTCTTCAGAAAATGTCATCTCGGCCATTCTCTGTTTTTGGTTGATTTGACCTGTCTTTTGTTGTTTTTAGCTCACAAATCGGTCGATTATGTGTTAGGGAAGAATTTCTGAAGTTTAGGATTAAGTTTGAGGGATTTTGGTTGAGATTTGAGCAAGAACAGGACGATTTTCTGGCAAAACGCATGAAAGCAATGGAACAGTGAAAGCTCGTTCTTGACCGCGAAAATTTTTGCTTAATCGTTCAAGTCCGCGAAATTTCCATATCCGCGAAATTTGATCCCGAGAATAGATCTAGAACCGCGAAAATTTCACTTTCATGCGCTGTCCCAACGAGCGAAGCTGTCCCAATGAACGTTGAAGTAGAACACACGGCGCTGTCCCAACGAGCGAAGCTTGCGTGGCTCAAAGATGGTGATCAATGCACTTCCTACTTCTTTAGGAAGGTTGCGATACGGCGCGTGATGAATCGCATTGTTTCGTTGGAAAGCAACAGTGGCGTACCATTAGAGACACCGGATGAAGTGGAAGGGGAGTTGTTGGGGTTTTATCAGGATTTGCTTGGCCAATCCGCGCGCATGACTCCCGTTTCACGGGCTGAGATACAAGGGGCCATTTCACGCAAGCTTTCCCCAGCTGCGTCGGCCGATATGATCCGGCCAGTGGATGGCGAGGAGGTGAGGCAGGCACTGTTCTCTATGGGGGATGAGAAAGCACCTGGGCCTGATGGGTTTACGGCTGCTTTTTTCAAATCAGCTTGGGAGATTGTTGGCCCGGATGTTATATGTGCTACACAAGACTTCTTCAACACCGGATGTTTACTCAAGGGGCTCAACAGTACGCTTATTACACTCATACCTAAGCGGGATTCCCCACGCCGAGCGACAGACTTTCGACCCATTTCGTGTTGTAACGTCTTGTACAAGATTATCTCCAAGGTGTTGGCCAATCGCCTGAAGCCAGTGCTAAGAGGGCTGGTCCATGCTTCACAGACGGCGTTTATACCTGGAAGGCGCTTCAGTGATAATATACTATTGGCACAGGAGCTTTGCCTTGGGTATATGAGCAAAGGACGGCCTTCGCGAGCTATGCTAAAGGTAGATCTTGCCAAGGCCTATGACAAGGTGGAATGGAGTTTCTTACTGGCGACTCTTCAGGCGATGGGGTTCCACCCAAGGTATATTGAGTGGATACGAAGCTGCATGACGACCACCACCTTTTCTATCAACATCAACGGGCGGCCGGCGGGATACTTTGCTGGCAAGAGAGGTATTCGCCAAGGTGATCCCATCTCACCTTATCTCTTTACCCTAGTCATGGAGGTGCTCCACGGCATTGTTGTGCGATCTATACAGTCGGAACCGCGGTTTCGCTATCACTGGCGTTGCGAATCCATAGCCCTTCCTATGCTAGTCTTTGCGGACGATCTGCTTCTTTTCTGTCAGGCTGATCCTATATCAGTCCGGGTCCTGAAGGAGGCGTTGATGTCGTTCGCTCAGCTGTCTGGGTTACATCCGAACCCTGATAAGAGCGAGATGTATATTTCACGCAGGGCTGATATCCTCAAGGGGCAGTTACTGACCTTGATGGGATTCCGTGAAGGTCGATTACCTGTACGTTATCTGGGAATCCCGCTTATTGCCTCTCGCCTTACGATAGCCGACTGCGCACCACTGCTGCAGCGAGTGGATACACGCATCGGATCTTGGCTGAACCAGTCGTTGTCATATGCTGGAAGGGTGCAGTTGATTAAGTCGGTCCTTCAGGCCCTACATGTCTACTGGTCGGGGGTCTTCTTGCTACCCAAGGGTATTATACGCGCTTTGGAAACTAGATTTCGACGATTCCTATGGGGAGGTGCCACGGCCAAGGTTGCGTGGGACGATGTCTGTTTGCCGGTGCGAGAGGGTGGCTTGGGTCTACGTTCGATCGCTACGGACAACAGGGCCCTCTTGCTTCAGGTCTTATGGAGGGTGATTACTCGACCTGATGACTCGATTTGGGTGGAATGGTTGTACAGCACACGACTGCATACGAGGTCCCTTTGGACCATTCCCATTTCGGCTACTACTGCGTGGAGCTGGAGGAAGCTGCTGCAGCTGAGGCCGGTAATTCTCCCTTTTCTTGACTTTACGATTGGGGATGGTACATCATTATTATTATGGGAGGATCCATGGCTACGGGGTGTTCCATTGTTGGCCCGCTACCCTCGAGGACCGCTAGTAATGGGGCTGCCGGTGGGTACACGTCTGAGCTGCGTCATTGATGGCCAAGGATGGAATTGGCCCGGGAGGTCAACGGTTGAGTATCTGGAGTTTAGCCAGCACCTTCCGCCAATTCACCCTACTAGGCGTGATGTGATTTCTTGGAAGGAGGCGCCAGAGGGCAGACCCACAGCACGATTAATTAGGGAGGCGCTGCGAATACGACGGCCTATTGTCGCTTGGGCACGCCTGTTCGGGGGCCCCCTAAAGGTCCCTCGTCATGAGGTCATCTTGTGGTTAGCCATTCGAGATCGTCTATCGACCAGAGATAAGCCTTGGGTAGCACAGCGCGCTGGGACTCCCGCTTGTGTCCTCTGTGATGCACTACATTTTGAGATAGTTCAGCATCTGTTTTTTGACTGCGGCTTCTCTCGCAATTGTGTCCGGCTGTTGAGGAGGAAGATCAGATGGGCATGGCCATATCGGGACTGGAGGCAGGGTCTACAGTGGGCTGCGACGCGGTGGGGAGGGCAGCATCTCTTACAGGTCGCCTACCGCCATGTTATCGCATCATTGGTGTACCATATATGGCACGCTCGCAACAAGCGCTGGAAGGAAGGGGCTATCACCACTCCGGACAGGCTAGTTGGGGCGGTTATTGACATGGTTTGCATGCGTCTTATTGGGACTTCATCAAAATTTGAACTCCAAAGGGCTGCTATACGACGACTGTGGCGTGTAGCTTGGTAGTTCCTTGGTTATTGTTGCGTTTTTCATTTGTATTAGTGGTGGATGCCGGCAGTGTGTTGCTGGTTTGCATGTGAGGATTACATCCTTACTCATCTGTACATTACCTTTTTTTTTCTTATATATATACACGGAGCCTATTCCAAAAAAAAAAAAAAAATTTCACTTTCACTGCATTTTTTCGCAACGACCCATGTTCAAAATCCGAGAATTTTAAACCGCGAAAATTTCACTTTCACTGCATTTTTTTCGCAACGGCCTATGTTCAAAATCCGAGAATTCTTAAATCGCGAAAATTTCTCTGTTTTCACCTCACTGTCGCTTCATTTTTTCTCAACTACGTACCCTTTAAAATCCGAGAAATTCCGTAACCGAGAAAGCTTATTCCGAGAATTTTTCTGAGCAGCGAAATTTTTTAGCCGAGAACTTTCGAAATTCTTATATCCGAGAAATTTTCAGTCGAGAAAGTTTCTTTCTTCCGAGAATTTTTCTTTAAAACTCACAAACACCGAAATTTCTCATCACATAATTTCTCGGATAACTCGTCATACAATCACGTCTCTTCAACCTGCGAATTTTTTTTTGACGTGTTAAATTTTTCTCGTGTTAAAAATTTCTCGGGGTAAATTTTTCTCAAACCTATTTAAGATCAGATCCTTACACTTTAGTCCTATCACCCTAGACCACTATTGACATAAAATTTTTCTCGTCTCAAATCTCGCTTTTAAATTTCTAGAACTTCTCCTAATTTCAAGATATATTTTCCCTTCATACATAATCGACCATCACACACGCTCACTTAGTTCTAAGAAATTCTTTAAACGATTTTTTCTCAAAACTCTACACGTTAAACTCATATTTCTCATCTCGTTCGTTACTAACTCTCTTATCTATACAAGATCAAAACCACGGACGATTCGACTGCACCAACCATGTCTACCACGAATGACATCTCAACAGTGGGCTCCGACACCAGGCCTCCGATGCTGCGACAAGGCGACTACAGCATATGGACAAACCGGTTCCTCACGTTCATCAGGAACAAAGGCGCACCACTCTCTCAATACCTTCTGGACTCCATTTTCAATGGTCCAGCACAATTCTGGACGATCATCCCTGCACAGCCAAACGCAAACCCTCCCATGGATGAACGCCGCACTCCAAGAGGTCCCATCAATGAGGATGAAGAGGCTAGCGTACAGGCCGACGAGACTGCCAAAGGATACCTCTTCCAGACTATGGGCAACTGGCAATGCTCACAAAGATGGTCACCAAGAAGATCGGGAAAAAATCCTCATCCTCCTCCAATCCCCAAAGAACCTTTAGCGGCACCAAAAAGACCACTCCCACGGAAGAATCTAAGCCGATAAAGAAAGAGGAGGACTCAGCACCTCAAAAGTCTGTGAAGTGCTTTCGGTGTGGAAAGCTGGGCCACTTTGCCAAGGAATGCCACGCCCCACGCGTGAAGGACTCTGGCTATTATGACCGTAAGGCCAGAATGACCCGCAAAATGGAAAGTGGGAAAGTTCTTCTCACCGAAGAAGCTGAATGGGTGAACGACACTTCAGAAGACGAGGAGCCTAAGGATGAAGATTGCTGCATGGCAAGGCTGGTCGAGCATGACGAGGACGAGGAGATGGTCAACCCCGGTGAGAATGCAGCTAACACTTCTACCAACGCCGAGGCTGAGGTACGAATTTCACAACTCGATGATGTGTTTAATCACCGACACACCATTAAGAAACCCACTGTAGACGCTAGGGATTATGATGAACTCAAACTAAAATATGAAAACAACTATGCGTTACTAAGTTTAAAAGTAGAAGAGCTCGCTTGCGCAACCGAACGACTAATCACCTCAGAAGCATTAGTCAAACGTCTGCAAAACAAGAATAAACAAAATGAGACTAAGGTTAAGGAAACCAAATTGGCCATCAACTCATGTGAAACATCTCGTCTCTTGACGGCCGCACAATATGAACTGCTTACTAAGGAAAGAATTAGGCTGTACCGAAAGGTGAAGGAACTTGAAGAGCAGCTTCACCTTAGAAACAAAAACGCACATATCTTATGCAAATTGAACCAAGCCACAGAAACAGAATTCTACGACGCCCGGGAAGGAATTGGCCTGGCCCAACTGCAAACCAACGCCGCTAGCGATTAAAAAGTATAACATGTGTAACACTACGTTCCTGCAAACAAGAAAGGGTGCTCCCTCACAGCTTATGCCATTTGTGAGATCATCCTCCATTGTCATCTCAGAAGAAAAGAGGGCAAAGAACATTCGTTGGGCAGAAATCGCGTATGACTACACAGAAATGAATGCTAGTGATAAGACTAAGAAACCTTCACTCTCGGAAGATGTCGAAACCTTACTCCCAACCAAAGAACAAGAAATTGCTTTCCGAGAAGCACTCTCTCGCACCTATATCCCAAAAAAAAAACTTCTGGTCATAGCAGAACTAGAACGAACACTAGAATTAGAGCGGAAGGCTTTCGCGAAGGAGCGAGATGATCTACTTAGCAAAATCTTTACACTAGAGCAATTTCACAGTACAAACAATCCCTCTACATCGAGTCAAGTACCCGATTCTCAAACATGTAAATGTAAGAGAACGGCGAAGATGACTCCTGAAGCTGAAACTAGTTCAAACACTAACTCTCGTATTCCTATGGATACAGGGAATGTGACTTCGACGTCTCTGGAAGGGAGTTCATCTGAAATAAAGGAGGACTCGCTCTTCAATGACAAGAAGAAAAGACCATCCTATATGCGTCTTTCCAATCTATGTACTGAATCCCAACATCTTAAGGACGTAGAAAATTATGCTGCCAAAACTTATCTTTCCTTTGCCAAACTAATGTCTATGTGTTGCTGCAATGACTTTATTCTTCCACGCTTTCATGAATATGAGGCACACGAACACGCAACACTCCGACCAAAAAGACAAACCTTCTCTACGACGCCCTTGCATTCTCCCAGTTCATCTACGCCCACGGTTAAGCGAAAACGCCATCCAACGCTGAATACAAAGTCACCTAATGCTCGCAAACAAAATTTAACTAAAATCGAAGGACGACAACAACAACCAAAACCCTCACGTCAATTCACGAATAAGACAAAGTATATGCAAGCGCAAGTTAGGCAAATATGGGTTAGAAAAACCATAATCCCACCTCCTCAAACAAATCACAAAGGGAAAGCTAAACTAGATCCAATACAACCTAATTTAGACCCCACATTTCCCGTTAAGCGCATGAAAATTTTACTTGTATCACAAGAAGGTCCCGTCCGTAAACGGGGACCCAACGTTTGCTAATGATTGCAGGTCTGTCATGTGTGGTATCTAGACTCGGGTTGCTGCACACACATGACGGGGAACAAGGAGCTGTTGAGCAACTTCTCCGAGCGCTATCTCGGAAGGGTCTCCTTCGGAAACAGTCAAATGGCGCCAATTCTCGGAACTGGTGATCTCGTCCATGACAAACTGACGATTAAGGGCATCTCTTATGTCGAGGGTTTGAGCTACAATCTCTTCAGCATTGGTCGTTTCTGCGACAAAGGATACAAGGTTCTCTTCGAATCTGACATCTGCAGCATTATAGATGCCTTGGGACAGCCTCTTCTTTCTGAAACGCGCACGTCTCACCTTTACGTACTCAATCTTACGACCTCTCGACCAATATGCCTTCTCTCTCGAGCTGCACCCAAGTTGAACGATCTATGGCACCGACGTCTTTCACATCTCAATTTCAAGACCATCAACAAACTGCGTCAGAATAAACTCGTCAACGGTCTACCCCAACTGACATATCATAAGGAACACCTTTGCTCTGCCTGTGAATTGGGGAAGATGAAACGATCGTCTCACATATCCAAGGAAACACCGTCCTCTAAGCTCATCCTTGAGCTCTTACACATGGATCTATGTGGCCCAATGCCTACGGCCACACGCGGAGGAAGACGGTATATTCTTGTGATTGTCGACGATTTTTCACGCTACACGTGGACGAAACTCATTCGTACAAAGGATGAAGTTCCTGATATAATCATCGAGTTTGTTGTTACGTCCCAAACTCTTCATGATAGCAACAAGCCAACTAATGACAAGGCAGAACGGGATGCTTTAGCAGACATGGCGGGACCGATGACGCGTTCGAGAGTCAAGAAAAGTCAAGCATCCTTAACGAGCTTAATCCTTGCGGGCTTTTCTCAAGGGTCATCTAAACTCCACCTTGATAAGCCGACAAGTGTTAATTGCATTGCAGTCTTGGGCCTCCAAGCAAGAACTAGTGGTAAGAGGGTCAACTAAAGTCTTCGGCCCAGAATCAAGCCCAAAATGA
Source organism: Craterostigma plantagineum (assembly GCA_027422505.1). Lineage (NCBI taxonomy): Eukaryota > Viridiplantae > Streptophyta > Magnoliopsida > Lamiales > Linderniaceae > Craterostigma > Craterostigma plantagineum. The sequence continues at coordinate 13,252,328 of JAPQWV010000005.1, read as the reverse complement.
GTGCTGAATTTTAAGGGCCACTAAGGTTGACGAAATTGCAAGTACTTGGAGGGTCATAAGGCTGGTCAACGAAAGTCAAATACGCGTATTGTGTTCAGCTATTTTCCTAGTCAAAGCTCCCTAGTTTTTATGCTACTTTATTAAGTTATTTCCCTAGTTTCAATATGGTTGCTTGAAGGTCATAAGTCTGAGTACCTATATATAGGGTACTGTTTATGTTTTGAAGGACAGATTTTACGTTACGTACTTGTAAGGGATTCCCTTTTCTTGCTAGTTTTTCAAAGCTAGTTCGGGTCTTGCACTTGTTTGCAATACTTGCTCGGCTTATCAGCTAAACATCTTCCATTTAGTTGTGGCGCCTTAACCTTACATTCTTGTCTTTCGTAATTCAGAGGTGCTAAGTCGTTCATACTTAGTGTTGTTGGGTTCGTAAAGTCTAAGGGGTGGGGTTCAGCAATTGTTACGTATCTCGCTGTGATTCAAAGGTATCGGGTTTCAAATACTCGTTATTGTTGGGTTCAATGGGGTAGGGTTTCATTGCTAGGAAGAGTCATCCGAAGTCAACCTTTAATGTAATTCAAAGGTGTCGGGTTAATATACTCGTTGTTGTTGAATTCATTCAGGCAGACGTTTGGGTAGATCAATCTAGGAGGTCTTTTCAATCTCATTGGTTTCCCCATAGGGTTCTTATCAGTTTGGTATCAGAGCCACCTCCTTGAATTGGTCGTATATCTTTTATCGAAAAAAAAAAAGAAGGAAAAAAAAAAAAACTGTGAAAAAAAAAAACAGAACAGAAAAAAAAGGAGGTTTCGTACATGGGTGTTTAGTTGGTTATTTGCTCAAAGTCCTTAAGCTCTTGTTATTCTGGTAGTAGTCGTACCGAAGCTCCCTAGAGTTCTTAGAGGTGTCATTTTCTCTTTTGTTTCTGCCAAGTGAGTATTGTTTGCATTGCGAGGCTCGGTCTGACTTGGAGACTTGCGAAAAAGGGAAAGAGTGGTAAAAAAAAAAAAAAAAAAGAATCTGAGTGATCCTACCCTTTACAAAAGCCTTCAACCGAAATACGATGGCCGGAGAGGAAGATCGAGATCAAGTTCCAAATTTATTCCAACGAGCATTGGCGGATACGATAGCAGCTCAGTTCAACCGAATAATGGAGACGATGTTGGATCGTATGGATCAGCTAGAGACAAATTTCAATCGGAATCGGCGAGGGAATACTTATGACGAAGACGAGGACGATGGGCAATCTGAAATCTCGCGAAATGATAGTAGGAGGGGAGGACGTAGGGGAAGGAGCGACGATGATCTTAAAGGTATCAAGATGAGTATCCCTGCTTTTCAAGGAAAGAGTGACCCCGGAGCCTATATCGAATGGGAAGCCAAAGTAGAGAAGATATTTTCTCTTCATAATTATTCCGACGAAAAGAAGGTTCAGCTCGCAGCTCTGGAATTCCAAGGTTACGCCCTTACTTGGTGGGATAAATTGGTGGTGTCAAGGCGAAGAAATCGAGAACGTTCAATCAGAACGTGGGAAGAGATGAAAGCAACTTTGAGAAAACGTTTTATTCCACCTCATTACTACCGAGAGCTATACAATAGATTACAAAGTGTGGTTCAAGGGTCGAGAGCTGTGGAGGAATATTACCAGGAGCTAGAAACAGCCATCACGCGAGCAAACATCGTGGAAGATCCGGAAGCTACGATGGCTAGATTTTTACGAGGGTTAAGACGAGAGATTGCTGATGTCGTTGAACTTCAGCACTACCTTGACATGGAAGAGATGCTTCACATGGCTGAGAAGGTAGAACGTCAACTCAAGAGGAAGGACGGGAGGATGAGTAAACCAGCCCCATGGAAGGACAATAGCGTTCCAAGGAGGGACAACGGGGCTGAAAGGAAATCAGAACAAAAGAAGATCGATCCAAAGAACTTCTCCAAAGGTGAATCAAGTAAAGGTAATTACTCTTCTCGAGTTACTTGTTTTAAGTGTTTGGGGAAAGGACACATAGCTTCACAATGCCCGAACACCAAGACGATGATCATGCTCGATGATGGGACGTACGAAAGCCAAAGCGAAAAAGATGGTGAGGAAGAACCTGAGGACGAAGGTGAACAATATGAGTCAAGCGGGGATGAAGTTCTCGTAACCATGAGAGTTCTGAACGTGCAAGCCAAGGAGGAAGAGACACAGAGGCAGAACATCTTTCACTCGAGGTGCAAGATACAAGACAAGGTATGCATGCTTATAATCGATAGTGGGAGTTGTACTAATTGTGTAAGCTCATATCTTGTGGAGAAACTCGAGCTGCCCACGAGGAAGCACCCCAACCCATATCGCCTGCAATGGCTTAATGATAGTGGCGAGATCAAGGTGAACCGGCAGGCGATAGTTAGATTTTCCATCGGAAAATATGAAGACGAGGTTCTGTGATGTCGTACCGATGAGTGCTGGCCATATTCTTCTCGGCAGACCATGGGAGTTTGACCGTGACGCTGAACATCATGGCAGATCAAACAAATACAAGCTTGTCCACAATAAGAAGTCTTATACTCTTGTGCCTCTGACATCTCAGCAAGTGCATAAAGAACAACTGAGAATGAGGAAAAAAGGCTAAAAGAGGGGAGTGAGTCGAAAAAGCCAAGCGAGTGCGAAAAAAAAAATGAAGAAGAAAAAGACATCGAAAATGAGAGTGGAAAAAAAGAGAGAAAAGAGCCGAAAGCAAGTGAGAAAAAAGGCGCTTTCTTTGCAAGCATGAGGGATGTAGATCGGGCTGCGAGTTGTCGGAAAACGATAGTTCTCATCATGTTCAATGATGTCCGTGTTGCCCCTAACAGTTTACCCGACAATCTGCCTTTGGAAATTGTCGGTGTTTTGAATGAATTTTCAGATGTGCTGCCCGAAGAGGTTCCAAACGAGCTGCCCCCGATCCGAGGAATTGAGCACCAAATCGACTTCTTACCCGGTGCAGCCATCCCAAACCGCCCAGCGTATCGTGCCAATCCGGAGGAGTCGAAGGAACTCCAAAAGCAAGTTGACGATCTGTTGGAAAGGGGTCACATTCGCGAGTCACTCAGCCCGTGTGCTGTACCGGTAATCCTAGTTCCAAAAAAGGACGGTACGTGGCGAATGTGCGTTGACTGTAGAGCTGTTAATAAAATCACCATTAAGTATCGTCATCCTATCCCTCGATTAGATGACCTGCTTGATGAATTATATGGTGCATGCATTTTCACGAAAATTGATTTAAAATCCGGGTATCATCAGATTAGGATCAAAGAAGGAGATGAGTGGAAAACTGCTTTCGAAACAAAGTTTGGTCTTTATGAGTGGTTAGTTATGCCCTTCGGATTAACTAATGCCCCTAGTACTTTCATGAGACTAATGAATCATGTTTTGAGACGGTTTATCGGAAAATTTGTGGTTGTTTACTTTGATGATATCTTAATCTATAGTAAGAACATTGATGAGCATGTTGAGCACATCAGGCTTGTTCTTGCTGCCTTACGTGAAGATAAATTGTATGCCAATCTGAAAAAGTGTACATTTTGTGCTAAGGAAGTAATCTTTCTTGGTTATGTTGTAAGCGCCGAAGGTCTGAAAGTTGACGAAACAAAGGTCAACGCTATTCTTGACTGGCCGACTCCAACAAGTGCTACTGAGGTGAGGTCATTTCATGGTCTTGCTAGCTTTTATCAAAGGTTTGTAAAAGATTTTGCAACTAAGGCGGCCCCACTGAATGAACTGGTAAAGAAGAATGTTAAGTTCGATTGGGGAGAGGCACAACAAAAGGCTTTTGAACAATTGAAACATGATTTGACCCATTCTCCTGTTTTGACTTTGCCTGACTTTTCTAAAACATTCGAAATAGAATGTGATGCATCAGGAATTGGCATAGGAGCAGTTCTACTTCAGGGAGGCCGACCTCTTGCTTATTTTAGTGAAAAGTTGAATGGCGCCACCTTAAACTACCCCACGTATGATAAGGAGCTTTACGCCGTAGTGAGAGCTTTGGAGACTTGGCAGCACTACCTTATGCCTAAGGAATTCGTGATTCACAGCGATCATGAGTCCCTCAAGTATCTAAAGGGGCAACGAAACTTACATAAGAGGCATGCCAAATGGATTTCCTTCATCGAAACATTTCCGTATGTCATAAAGTACAAAAAAGGTAAAGAAAATATTGTGGCTGATGCGCTGTCTCGAAGGTACGCACTTATTGTCACTTTAAATACAAAGATCATGGGTTTTGAGCATCTAAAGGAACTTTATGAAAATGATTCTGATTTTTCTCATGTGTATGAAGCTTGCAAAAATGGGGCGTTGAATAAGTTTTACAAAAATGAAGGCTTCTTGTTTCGAGAAAACAGGTTATGCGTTCCATATTGTTCTTTAAGAGAGTTGCTGGTGCGAGAGTCTCATAGTGGCGGGTTAATGGGACACTTTGGGGTGCCCAAAACGTTGGATATCTTGAGCGAGCATTTTTACTGGCCAAACATGAAACGAGATGTTGAGAAGATTTGCATGAGTTGCATTGAATGCAAACAAGCAAAATCTAAGTCCCTTCCTCAAGGACTTTACACACCACTTCCTATACCTGAATCCCCTTGGATTGATATATCCATGGATTTTATATTAGGCCTGCCGAGGTCACAAAAAGGGAGGGATAGTATTTTCGTTGTGGTTGATCGTTTTTCTAAAATGGCTCATTTTATTCCCTGTAGGAAGACCGACGACGCCAAGCATGTTGCTGATTTGTTCTTTAGAGAGGTCATTCGTCTTCATGGGGTGCCAAGGAGTATTGTTTCCGACCGAGATGTCAAGTTCTTAAGTTACTTTTGGAAGACCCTTTGGGGAAAGATGGGCACAAAGTTACTGTTTTCCACCACGAGTCATCCCCAAACCGATGGTCAAACAGAAGTCACAAACCGAACGCTTGGGACAGTCCTACGGGCCATCATTAAAAGAAATCTGAAGGGCTGGGAGGATTGTCTACCGATTGCTGAGTTTGCCTACAACAGAACCGTGCACTCTTCTACAGGTTTCTCTCCTTTTGAAGTTGTTTACGGTTTTAATCCACTAACGCCTTTGGACCTTTCTCCTTTGCCCGTTAAGGAACATTTGAATCTAGATGGAGCGAAACGAGCTGAAATCGTTAAGAATCTACATGAAACGGTTCGTGATCATTTGAAGCATAAGAATGAACAGGTGGCCAAAAGGGTCAATCGAGGCCGAAAGAAGGTTGTCTTCGAACCCGGTGATTGGGTTTGGGTATATCTGCGAAAAGAAAGGTTCCCCAGCAAGAGGCAAACTAAATTACACCCTCGGGGCGATGGGCCATTTCGAGTCATTGAACGCATCAACGATAATGCTTATAAATTGGAGTTGCCTGGTGAGTATGGAGTAAGTACTACTTTCAATGTTGCTGATCTTTCTCCCTTTGATTCTGATGCAGGAGACGATTCGAGGACGAATCTTTTTAAGGGGGAGGAAACTGATAGCAACAAGCCAACTAATGACAAGGCAGAACGGGATGCTTTAGCAGACATGGCGGGACCGATGACGCGTTCGAGAGTCAAGAAAAGTCAAGCATCCTTAACGAGCTTAATCCTTGCGGGCTTTTCTCAAGGGTCATCTAAACTCCACCTTGATAAGCCGACAAGTGTTAATTGCATTGCAGTCTTGGGCCTCCAAGCAAGAACTAGTGGTGAGAGGGTCAACTAAAGTCTTCGGCCCAGAATCAAGCCCAAAATGAGTGCTGAATTTTAAGGGCCACTAAGGTTGACGAAATTGCAAGTACTTGGAGGGTCATAAGGCTGGTCAACGAAAGTCAAATACGCGTATTGTGTTCAGCTATTTTCCTAGTCAAAGCTCCCTAGTTTTTATGCTACTTTATTAAGTTATTTCCCTAGTTTCAATATGGTTGCTTGAAGGTCATAAGTCTGAGTACCTATATATAGGGTACTGTTTATGTTTTGAAGGACAGATTTTACGTTACGTACTTGTAAGGGATTCCCTTTTCTTGCTAGTTTTTCAAAGCTAGTTCGGGTCTTGCACTTGTTTGCAATACTTGCTCGGCTTATCAGCTAAACATCTTCCATTTAGTTGTGGCGCCTTAACCTTACATTCTTGTCTTTCGTAATTCAGAGGTGCTAAGTCGTTCATACTTAGTGTTGTTGGGTTCGTAAAGTCTAAGGGGTGGGGTTCAGCAATTGTTACGTATCTCGCTGTGATTCAAAGGTATCGGGTTTCAAATACTCGTTATTGTTGGGTTCAATGGGGTAGGGTTTCATTGCTAGGAAGAGTCATCCGAAGTCAACCTTTAATGTAATTCAAAGGTGTCGGGTTAATATACTCGTTGTTGTTGAATTCATTCAGGCAGACGTTTGGGTAGATCAATCTAGGAGGTCTTTTCAATCTCATTGGTTTCCCCATAGGGTTCTTATCACTTCATCAACAGAAGGTTCGGATTATCAGAACTGACAACGGAACTGAGTTTAAGAACAAGAAGCTCAGTGATTTCTATGCCACTCAGGGCATCACCCAGCAGTTCTCAGCTGTGAAGACTCCGGAACAGAATGGTGTCGTTGAGCGTAAGAATAGGACACTAGTTGAAGCAGCCAGGACTCTCCTCATCCAATCCGGACTTCCTCATTCTCTTTGGGGCGAAGCTATTCAAACGGCTTGTTACACACAGAACCGGGCTTCCATCCACAAGAGATTCAACCGCACCCCATACGAGATGCTGAATAACCGTTATATCCCCGATATATCTTATCTAAGGGTCTTCGGTTGCCGATGTTTTGTGGCCAATGATCGCCAACATCTTGGGAAGCTTGATCCAAAAGCACTTGAAGGCATCTTTGTTGGATATTCGCTGAACTCAAAGGCATTCAGAGTCTATCTTAGAGAGAAACGATCAGTAATAGGGAGCACAAATGTCACCTTTGACAAAAGCGAAGGCGACCTCATGGCTTCTGCTCATATCAGTCCAGAACCAGGTCTTCTACAGTCGGTAACAAAAGGTCACCTTTCAACGACGGGAACTTCCTCATCTGAGGACAATTCTGGTGAACTGGATCTCGACCTGCTCTTCGAGTACTTCTATCCAGTCCCCAAGACTCCCGTCGCCACCACTCAAACTTGGATGATCTCAATCTCAACGAAGACGACATTTTACCCAACCCTGGGAACATTGCTGATCCTGATGCTGAACCTTCTCAATCTACTATGATTGAGATCTCTTCTTCGGACACCGGACCCCAACCTAATGAACCTCCAACCGATACAAATGCGGCCAGCTCCTCTCAGACCAACGTACCACTTTGGGTTCGCTCTCATCCTACAGATCAGATTATTGGGGATCCCACATTTGGTGTCTCGACACGCTCGGCTACGATGAATGAAAGTCTGTTTGCTTGCTATCTCAGTCAAGCCGAACCATCACGAGTAGCTGAAGCTCTCAACGACCCTGATTGGCTGATTGCAATGCAGGAGGAATCAGTTTGAACGTTTAAAAGTTTGGGAACTCGTACCACGACCTCACAATAGATCCATTTTCGGCACAAAGTGGATTTTCAAGAACAAAAAGGATGAAGACGGTGTTGTCATCCGCAATAATGCAAGACTTGTGGCTAAGGGGTACAACAACAAGAAGGCATCGATTACGATAAAACTTTCGCCCCAATTGCCAGGATCGAAGCCATACGATTTTTTCTTGCCTTTGCTGCTCACAAGAACTTTAAAGTCTACCAAATGGACGTGAAGACTGCATTTCTGAATGGATTTCTCAAAGAAGAAGTGTACGTTGATCAACCTGAAGGGTTCTTGAGCGAAGAGTTTCCTCATCACGTATATCGACTCTACAAGGCCCTCTACGGACTAAAACAGGCTCCCCCCGAGCTTGGTATGACGTCCTTTCAGACTTCCTTGTTCAGTCTGGATTCAAGAAAGGATCTCTGGATACAACTCTCTTCACCTAGCGGAGTGGCCCGGACATCATGATTGTACAGATTTATGTCGATGACATCATTTTTGGATCGACTGAACCACAACTATGTGAAGAGTTCGCAGAATTGATGAAAGAGAAATTCGAAATGAGTATGATGGGCGAGCTGAATTTCTTTCTTGGTCTTCAAGTAAAGCAACTCCCCGACGGAATATTCATCAACCAGTCCAAATACATCCATGACATCCTCGAGAAATATGGAATGAAGGATGCTAAGACTGCTGCTACACCTATGTCACCCTCTGGCCGACCCGACGCGGACCCATCTGGTGCTCCCGTTGACCAAACCATCTATCGTGGGATAATAGGCTCTCTTCTGTACCTCACTACTAGTCGACCGGATATCGTTCTTTCGACAGGAATCTGCGCTCGTTTTCAGGCTACACCGAAGGAATCCCATCTCACTGCTGTCAAAAGGATTCTCCGCTATCTCAAAGGAACATCCAATCTGGGTTTGTGGTACCCCACTCGATCGGACTTCAAACTGGTTGGATTCTCTGACTCAGATTACGCAGGATGCAAGATGGATTGAAAAAGCACCTCTGGAGCTGCACACTTCTTGGGCGGTAAACTCGTGAGTTGGCCGTCTCGAAAACAAAACTGTGTCTCAACTTCGTTGACGGAGGCAGAGTATGTCGTCGCCGCTAGTTGTTGTTCACAGCTTTTGTGGATGAGAACCAAACTACGAGATTTTAATTTTCATGTTGATAAAATGCCCATCTATTGTGACTCAAAGAGTGCGATTGCGATGACGAGTAATCCAGTACATCACTCAAGAACGAAACACATAGATATTCGTCACCACTTCATCAAAGAACATGTCGAACAAGGGACGATTGAATTGCACTACGTCACAACCGAAGATCAACTGGCCGACATTTTCACAAAACCGTTGGATGTCAAACGATTCCAACACCTAGTGACTATGATGGGCATGTTGAATATTCAGTTGTGATCAATCGACCCTACATGAACTTTGATAAAGTGTACATATTTCCTTCTCCACTTCACTCCATTTTCTATGTGTCTTCTGAATTATATCTTTTGAGGGGGAGTTTTCGATTAAGGGGAGCTTCTGATATTTCCATTATTTAAAAAAGGGGAGTTTTAGATTAAGGGGAAGTTTCTGATTTTGCCTAAAAAAAAATTGAAAACAATTGAAATATTAAAGTTTGGTCAAACTGAGTCAAAATTGGACCGATTAAAATGTTTTGGGTTGAATTTTTAAAATTTCTGGTCAAACAGGGTCAAAATTGGACCAATTGAACTTCAATTGGACCCAATTTTGACCAAGCCCGCGAAATTCTACTCAGAACTCAATTTTGACCAAGCCCACGAATTTCGGCCCATTAACTCAAAATTTCGCATGTACAGTCACAAAACCCCTAAAACCCCAAAACCCTTAACGTTTTTCACAATCCTAAAAATTCCCGAGAAAATTCAAAAATTTCGCAACCTTTTCTTTCAAAAATTTCGCAACTCCTCGCATCGTCGTCGTCGTCAAATCTGCATTCAAAAACCGCTTCCTGCTAACCCCATTGTCGCAAATCAGCTTTTCGGTATGAATACTCCTCAAATAACCCAATTTCTGTTCGTTTTATCCTGTTTTTGCCCCGTTTTGATAAATCTGTTAGGTTTAAATTAAATTTTTTTTTTTTTTTTTGGTAACCGGGTAAAGCCGATGGTAAACCCCGGGGCCGACCCACTACCTGCTAAACAGGTCGACCAGGTCAATCGCACATGTCTGGGCCCATGTGGGCAGGCTTAGGGAAATGTCACAGGGATGAGATTCGAACCCAGGACCTCTCCCAACATGACCCTAAGCACCTCCCCCTCAGCCAGTAGGACTGAGGGCTCATTGGCTAAATTAAATTTTCTCGGCTTCAAATCGGACGTATGTTAGATTTATAATGTTTAAAACCCCCAAATATGCTTTGCCCGTCCAATTACAAGTCGATTGAGTCCAGATTATTGATTTTTGGTTAAGATTTGAGTAGGTCTAAGGCAAAAATCATTGCGTCATTTCGCACGTTTTCGCACTGTGTTATTCACCGAGAAAATTCTCAGAAAATGCTTTAAACGTTAGATTTCGCTGCTACAGTGAGCTAGGCCCCGCGAAAGTTTTTTTTCCTTTCCGAGAAATTTCTTGTGCTACATTGACTAAGGACCCGCGAAAATATTCACCGAGAAAATTTCCAGAAAATTGCTTTAAAAACCAGTTTTTCGCTGCTATAGTGAGAAATGTCCGCGAAAATTTTTATCCGAGAAATTTCATGCGTTAAAATTTTCGCTGAGTGACTAAGGTCCCGCGAAAGCTTTTATCCGAGAAATTTCTTGCGTTAAAAAAAAATTTTCATTTCACTGCTACACTGATCATGCCCCGCGAAACTTTCATTTCCTCACGTTAAATTTCTCTGCTATAGTACGTGAAATCCTGAGAAAATTTTATCCGAGAACTTATCTCCCAGTCATTAAAAAATTTCGCGGCTACAGTGAGTAAAATCCTGCGAAAGTTTTATGCAAGGAAATTTTCCATGCGTCAAAATATTTCGCTGCTACAGTGAGCCATGCCCCGCGAAACTTTCATACCCTTCATCTCATATCACATCTTTTCGCATGCGAAATTTTTATAACTTGCGAAACTTTCCACTACATGCGAATTTTTTTTCTTGCAAGATTATCCATTTCATGCGAAATTTTACTCTAAAATGTGAATTTTTTCTCGACATGTCTATGTGCTATACTTAGCAAATTTTCTCATTACATGCGAAAAATTTGGACAACTTGCGAAATTTCCTAACTTGCGAAAATTTTCCATACTTGCGAAATTTTACTCAATCTGCGAAAATGTTCTCTCGACATGGCTATGTGTGATAATCAGTGAATTTTCCCATTGGATGCGAAAATTTTGAACAACTTGCGAGATTTCTTAACGTGCGAAAAATTCTCTCATCACACATGAACATCTTCATACCTGAAATTTTTCTAAGGGGAACTCTAAGTTAGCTTTGATTTGAATTTTATTTTTAGCTTTGCAAGTTTGGGCAAACTTATGTTTCCTTTTTATCATTTCACCCACAACTCGCTTACATCCTTGTTCTCACAATCTAATCCATACTAATCATGTTATAATTACTATCAAGCACAGATATGACCAACAAAAATCAAGATACAATTGAAGCACTTGAGGCGGCAGCGATCCAAAGGGACATCGCTCGCATCGAGCTCAATACGCTAACCTATGTCCCACCGATCGAGCAGGTCTTCCCAACAAGTCAATGGGCTGCCCTGATACCAAACAACTACATGGTGGACTTGGACAACTTTCGGTGCGATGCCCCCATCATTATAGAAATCCTCAAAGGACACCCACTTCGCCACGCCCTCACTCATGGCGAACCAGAAGCACAAGTGTATCTTCAACAATTCTGGCATACGTTGCAGATAGCTGGACCACTCCACCTTGCTAAAACCTTATCCGCCAAAATCGATCAAGAAATGGTGGTCCTCACTCGCAAGATAGTCCAAGAAGTGCTTCAACTCCCTGTCTACTCACCCTACGATCCACTACCGACGCACGAACAACTCATTGAAGACATTGACAGACTGGGCTATCAACCAGAAAACAAAAAGAAGGGCCCACTTGTCCTCAGTGAAGTCACCACCCGCAATCTACCTCAACCCTGGCGAACACTGTACCTGCTGATGAACAAATGCATGTCAGGGAAGTATGCTGGTCAGGACCGCGAAAACTTTCAAATCCTCACCATCCTAACCGGCATCGCCCACAACCGCAAGTACAACTACGCCGACATCATCTGGATGGATCTCGTCTCCATGATCCAACGTCGCGACCGGGAAGTCGCCAAGGGAGTCACAAACCGCTTCGTCCCTTACATGCGGTGGCTCCCAGCTCTCATCAAACATTTCCGCTTGCACACCACCAACATCCGCATCCGCCCGGCAGCGGAACACTTCCTAATCCCCACTGTCGAGAAGTTCGCCAAGAAAAATACTCCGGCGAAAGATCGACACGCCATGATAATCCCGGACGACGTGCTCGCCTACGCCGACCCGACCAACCTGCACGTCCGAGAATACCGTGCCTCCACCGCATCTTTCCGCGAAAGCCCTCATCCACTATCCACTGTCCCTACGGCGCAGATCAACCCCACTGCTCCTAACCCCGGGACTAGCCGAAACCCCACCACCACCTCCAAAAAGTCATCGAGTCGCGCCGCATCCTTTTCCACCCGCGTTCCGAAAAAACGATCGCGTGAGGATGACGTAAGCCGCCCCACGGAGCGTCGATCGAAACAAAAACACGATCGACCTTCTCAGCCACAGATAAGCCGAGCCGAACCAATAGGTACAGGAGGTGATGTGTTCACCTCCCGAGTAGAAGACGTGGCATCTGGCTCAACCACGCAAACGACCCCACCAACCCACTTATCTTCCTCTCTACAGGAAGATATTTCATTCCACGAGGAGCCACATATACCATCGACATCCCACTTGGAGATGATCGATGTTGAAACAAGCAGTCCCTCGCCTCAGACTGCATCCTCTTCATGCACATCGAGTATAGTGCCCTCACTCCCCATAGTTTCATACGTTTCTAGGACACATACACCTTCTACCGCACTACAGAGCCTTCGTGACTCTGTCAGAATGCTCGGTGATGTCTCTGTGACTGAGAGCGGAAGACCTAGCACGGCCAACATCACAACAACCGTGAGCCTAGGTCATCATTTGATTGAGTCTGTCTCATCGATGATGCCAACGGGAAGTCCGAGTGACCCCGTCTTTTCCCGTCCTGTGCAAACGGGCGGCCGATCGGCTATATTCTCCGATTCGGTGTCAGTTGGATTTCTTCGTGATTCCAACTTGTTAAATTTACCCCAATTCGTCACCGAGACCGCGCTAGAGACACGTCTTCAAGAGTTTGCAAAGACTCTTGAGGCGTCAATTCTCGATAAAGTCTACGCGCGTCTCGATGCGTCCACCATCGATAAAGGCAAAGGTGTGGCCCCGGAGACGCCACCACCCATGCAACATACGGACGCAGACGCTGTTCTCTCCTCCATTTCCGCCAAGGAGCTCTTCTACATCCTCAGAGCAAGATTCGAGTCAATGACGGAACTCGACGAGGAGGAACAGCAGATGAAGAAAATCATGACTCAACCCATGACTTGCCGCACTCAAGGCGAGTCCAGCGGAATCAGGCGCGACGATCAAGACGATGATCAAGATCGCCGCGAGGGGGAGAATAGGCAGCTAGGCCAACAATCCCAAGGACTCATGCACTCGACGCTGCCCTCCTCCTCTGGACCTGAAACGACGCCCGTAACAGAAACCTCACACCCCACTAGCCAAAAATCCCACCTTATTTACCCTGAGCCACTAGCCAAATCACCCTCACCACCACCCACTACCGTCTCCGAAACTCTAATCGTCACATCGGCGTTAGAGACCACCTCCACACCGTCTCCATCCACCATCTCAGAACCTCTAACTGTCACATCGACGTTAGAGGCCACCACCACATATACACCACCCGACACCCAAATCATCCTCGCCAAAACCATCACCTCAACCGAACCACCAGAATCTCCACCACAACCATCCCCACAATCCACAAACTCCTCCGACGCAACACCCTCGCCACCACATAGCCATACCCCTCTCAATATCGATTCCAACCTGGCTTCCGAGGACGTCTACTGCGCACAGAACGAGATCGAGGCCTACATCATTAACGATGAATGGCTGTACACACCCGCCGATGCAGTAGCAGCCAGGAAGTTGGTGGAAAACGCTCGACCGTCTGCTAATGGAAGCCTCGCTTACGCTGATCAACACCGCAGACGACGAGAATGGAGAGGAATACGACGCTGAACCTGCCGAGCTCGAGAACATCCTACAATTCCAAGCGCAGCAAACTGAGGCTCCTGCTGCTCAAACGGATGTGCCCACGGTGGATATACCGGAAGCACCGTGGGAAAACAAAAAGATCACCGCGCCATTTCAAGAAGAGATCAGGAAGAGGATCTGGCGGCGCAAGGAGCAGATCATCACAACCTTCGACGAGTATGAGCTGATGAACATCCAAAATTGGAGCGAGGAAAAGAAGAAGCTCTATCGATGGAGCCTTCTTTGCCACAAGTGCACAAAGAGGACGCTATCCGATGAGGAAAACATCGCTCTGGAAATGAATCGGGCCCCCATCTGCAAAGTCACTGACCTCCGCCAATAGTCGAAAGGACCTGTCCATTATCCAGTATTCACAGTAATGAGGCAGGATGAGAGCTATTGTGAAGTCAGTGAGGCGGACTTCAAGTTTCTGCGCCTGGGTGACCTGTACAGCATGCTGGAATCCTTGAAACAGTTCAGACTCGTCCTCAGAAGTTCGGGACATCTCGTACGAGCTGAACCGGTCACCATGGGATATGTGGCTCTCAAGCACCACATGCTCCGACAGGTCAGATTCTTCGCCACCCACGATCTACAGATGGCGGTGGAGCACAACCTGAAGAAGGTGAATCTGACTCGCCCATCTTTCAAGAACGCGGACGACTACCGAGAAGGCGATGTGATCGACGGAGACGATCTGGCGGTCGCCTACTCGAACTACAAGGGAAAGATGAGACTGCTGCGCTGCTCCGAAGTGGCAAAGTTCTCGGATGGGACGCTCACCATCATCCAAGATAAACTCATGAGGATCTGCCGCATCCTTTCGGAAGAAGATCCTCTCTGCCGATCTAAGTTCGCGAAGCTCATTAACACTATAGCTGACCGAATGGTCCTTCGAAGGAATCTCCGCGCCTTCGAGTTCAAGCTAGGACTTCGCGAAACACTCACACGCTAATCCACCATCACAACGCCCAAGATCCAAGACTCCCAACAATTGACACAAAGGGGGAGATTGTTAGGATATTTAGTGATTGTGTCAATAGTTTAAGTCTTGGGATTTATATTGAAATTATCCTTTTAGCTTGGGCTTTGGACTATAATGTAATTAGTTAACTTTTAGTGATTGGGCCTTAATATACCTAGGGTTAATGTGGTATATAAGGTGTTACCAACACTATCTGAAAGGTAATCAAAGATCAAAAGGCTTATCCCATTTTTCACACAATACACACACTTGAAGGTGAGAACCTCTCCCTTTTCATTCCATCAAAGCCTCTTTGATTCCTTGTTTGGTGCAATCGGGACCAACAAAACCCACTCCTCAACACACATGGTGTCGGTCGAAACTCGGGCTGGCGTCACGGTGATGGAAGCACGCGGCGAAACACAACCCTATACACACGCAATCGGGCAAAACCAATCCATGTTAACTATAAATCGAAATTAGGGTTTGATACAAATTAGTTTCGATCCAAAGTGGTTGGCAAATATGACCTGCGATTGAAAGAGACTAAGGAAGAGAGTTTCGGGCGAATCCAATTTTCGTAATTAACCATTTTTGCCGAGATATACTAGCTAGAACAATTTAATTCTAGCACAAGTTAGGATTAGAAATCAGATGACCTAGAAAATGTAGCAAGGTAAATCCAGCAAAGAGAAGTTTCGATCGAAACTAGACCCTAATTGGTAAACTTTCGCCGAGACATAAGTTAGAATAATTTAATAGAACATAGTATGGAAACCAAATGACTTAGGATGATTCAATGGGACAAATCGAATGGCCTAGAGTTTAGAAAATTAGCATAAGTCTAATTAACTAGTACGACGAATATTAATTATTGCGACAAGTTAGCTAAGGAAAGCAAGGTACTAATACTCTAACCCTTTTTATTAAAAGGGGTCGTACGTTAGGAGGTTACGGGGAAGTACGTTAATTAAAGCTTGGACGACAGGTAAGTAGAAATTCAACTACGACACATAACTTACCTGCGTATGATTATGCGATGCGTGCTTATGTGGCTTTATGTGAATCTTGCACGTTATGATTATTTATTATGCATGAAGTCATGATATGCATATTTATGTGAACATGGCATTGCACTTGCACGTATAAGTAGTACGTAAGACATGAGGTACGAGAGTGCATAAGATCGCCTGTGTGCGATGGATATTTGCCGATACTGGCGTTTGTGTCGACTCAATGAAGAGTCACGGCTCTTCTATGCGACCATGGCGATACGATGCCAATTTTGCCTGTTATGATAGGCAGGGGGAAATACCCCGTATGCGGGAGATGCAACCTGGAGGATGCGACCCGAGGCATGCACTACACAGAGGGAACCTCTGGGGTTAGTGACCTCAGTGTTGGCTACCAGTGAGAGGCGTCCACGTGGAGGCCACACTTAGTAAGGGAAGATTCCTTCGGGTGACCTTCTAGTGTGCGAACCTCCACATATGTAAGAATCCCTCGTGGATTAGAGCTCTATGAAATGGCGCATAGTAAGATGGAAAGCCGAGGGCCCATATGACGTATGAGTCTAGAAAAAGAGTATGAGCGTTAGTAAGCGACGGCGTGGATTGCCGATCGTTAGGACACGTGCATACATGCATCATTTTTGCTTACTGAGCCGCGGTGGCTCATTCCTTACGTACGTGTTGTAGGTACTAGCGATCACGGTACGTGATCTGTTCATGGTGCAAGGCCAAACTTTTGAAGCTTCTGGCTGCTTTTGAGGTGGAAGTGTGTGTATGGATGACGACCTGTGAAGGCCGGGCGCATGGGAGTTTTTGCTGTGCATGTACACACGTCACTTGTAAATAGGACTTGAAGAATGTAGAATGACTTAAGAAATTCTTTTGTCTTGTATATATGACTTGCAAGTTTTAAATGGAAAAATTTTATCCGCATTTTTACGTCTAAGCACGATAGCGCACCGTTAGGCACTTAAGATTTTGATAGAATACGATATGAGGACGACGGGTCCTGACAGAGTGGTATCAGAGCTTCAGTCACAGGTCCTGCAGACGGTCCATACACACACACTCAAAAGCACGGAAGCGACCTTGCTTGTAAGTATTACGTTATGTGAATTCCTTGTATGGTATGATTTATTGGCCTTAAGAATTAACAGGATAGGTCGAAAAAGATGGTAAGACTTAGGGGTGAGGGCAGTAGGGAGACAGATCAAGGTAGGGACACTAATAACCTTACCGATAGTCGGGATGCTACCATCCTACAGCTTACGGAATTGGTCCGGCAACAGTCGGCCCAAATCCAGCAGTTGATCCAACAGCAAAATGCAGGGGGAACAATCAGCTAGCGGACGGACCTCCCCCGGTTGAACGAATTGAGATGATCGGGGAGAGATTTCGAAAGTTGAACCCCTCGTCGTTGGAAGATGCTGTAGACCCTACCTCGGCAGAGGACTGGCTCAGGACGCTGGAAAACATGTTCCAGCACAGCCGTACCCCCGAAGCTGAAAAGGTCATGTGGTCTACCTACCTACTAAGGGGGAGCGCGGGGCACTGGTGGGATACCGTCTCAGCCATTGAGAACCCGATTACGAAGAACTGGGATCGGTTTAAGGAGCTTTTCCGAGGGAAGTACTACACCGCCCCTGTCCGAGCCCAGAGGATGAATGAATTCATCAACCTCCGCCAAGGGGCAATGATAGTGGCGGAGTACATCAAGAAATTTGAGCAGCTATCAAGATTCACAGCCCACATGGTGAACACGGGTGCGCTCAAGATCGAGCGATTCATGGAAGGATTGAAGCCAGAGTTGTATAGAGACGTAAGTATGGCTGGAATTCAAGGAGCCACGTATGCACAAGTGGCGGAAAGGGCGCTAGTGGCGGAGCAAGCCGAGGCTAGAATTGCTCGCGCCCAAGAAGCAAAGAGCAAGTTCATACAAGGGCCGCAAGGGAGCGGAGGCAACCAAAAGCGGTAGTTCGTTGCCAAGTGTGGGAAGCCGAACTTTCAGAATCGACCAGTACCACCCCAGCAAACCAACCCAAATCAGGGTAGACCCCAACTGAACCTACCCGTATGCCCAATGCGGTAGTCTATAAATTATGCACTATGAAAGTATTCGACCATGCATTGTAATGACGTTAGGTCTATAAATTAAGCAATTCGATTTGTGATTAATATAACGTCTAAGTTCATGAAAGTATTCGACCATGCATTGTATATGAGCTTAAACTGATCAAAGTGTTGAATATTTGATTCGCATATGAGTTTGTGACTTGTTGATGAGACTATGTGATCGCATGTTATAGACAGCCCATGTGATAGGATATATCGTAGTGTGCTATATATGGAAATAATGCATGAGATATCATACTGAGTTATAATAGGAAAATATGCTGTTTATATATGGAAGTGATATATCTGTTCAAAGTCTGTTATTCCTGACGAAAATCACATCTACGATTATGTGCATGCTTTCCACTGAATTTAATGTGAAATATTAAATTGATATCTTTCCTTATGCTGATTGGAATATTATATTTAGGAAAGATTTGATATGATTGACTTTGTGGATAAGATGCTATTATATGGTATGTGCTATAAACGGATGTGATCTCTGAAATAAGGAAAGTTCTAGTCATGATTGATAAATCGAATCAAGCATGCTCTGATCTGATTTGTGTGCTAAACATGGTAAATATATTGATTTAATGCTATAAGTTATACATGGAAAACGTGCTGATGTGATGCTATCTTGTGTGCCATACTTGGAAGTAAATCTGGATTGACTTGTTTCTAGAAACTGATAGCAGGGAATCACTTATGGAAAGTTCTGATATGGTAATTATATGCAAAATGCTTGAATATGCTTGAGAACGAAATTGAGCTTTTATATGGAATATAATCGTGCTTAAATGTGCTATATGACCGTTGACATGATTTATTAAAAGCATGATTTATATGGTATGATTGACTCGAAAGCTACATGGAAACTATGCTTGATTTGATGATTATTGTTTGATATGACTTCCATGTGAAGTGCTATTTGAAAAGGATTATATATGAGCTGCACTTCAGATTTTCGATGTACTTAGAATTTGCGAATATAAGCCTACGAGAGATATTTGAGCAGAAACAGACAGAGAGATTCCTGAGCTTTTATTTGCGATAGCTTTCTGCCACACTGAGCTTTAACTTGCGATTCCATCACTGCACGAGTGATTCATCCGATATTCCATCATCCCCTGCCATATATTCTGTCTTCGGACGTGTTGTCTTCGGACGTGAGCAATACCAAGGAGGCAAGGTCGACGTTTACGCACAAGTGAAGGGAAGGACAAGTCCGGGGGCCCTTCGGTAGCGAGCTGTGTCTGTCGGGATCAGGAGATTCCGAGGAACGAAACTCGGCGTGTGGTAACCTAGTAGTGGCTAGTGTTCGACTTGTTTCGGTTGTGTATTGGGCCAACCAATCAGTTTTGTATCCAGCTACGGTGCATTATAGTGATTGGTTAAACTCTTGGGAAGCAAATCCCAAGGAGATGAGTAAACCCCAGTTGGGGATATAACCTCTATAAAAATCCTGTCTCGCATTTACTTTTCAGTTATTTCTTTATCGCTGTGAGACAGACCCGACGCACATCCGACGTTACTAGGATATATCAGGCATACTCGTCACAAGCATCAGTAGGCATATCTAAGTCACTACACTTTGTGAAAAGAAGCATAAAAATTTATAAGCCTAATTCACCCCCCCTCTTAGGCATATTTATATCTTCATTTGGTATCAGAGCGGGTTACTCAAACGACGGGCCTAACAAGCCTGAGTTAAAGATCTAATGGCTTCTTCGAGTTTTGATGTTTTTGCAGAGGGACAATCCCACTCCAGGCCACCACTCTTCGATGGAACAAACTATGCCATATGGAAAAACCGTATGAAGGAATTCCTGATTGCTGCGGACTACGACCTGTGGGATATCATCACTACTGGACCTTACAATCCCAAAAAGGCGGATGGAACTCCAAAGAAAGGTCCTGACTACGATGCAACAGACAAGCGAGGAATCTCCTTGAACGCCAAAGCAAAGAATATGATTGCCTGCGCACTTACTAGAGAAGAGTACAATCGGGTGAGCTCATGCGAATCTGCCAAAGACATGTGGGAGATGCTTCAAGTCACACACGAGGGAACCACTCGAGTCGTACAAGAAAGAATAGCCCTCTTAACTCACCAATACGAGTTGTTCAAAATGGAGGACAACGAGACCACAAGCCACATGTACGCGAGATTCATGAATATCATAAATCAAATCTCGTTGGGAAAGAAAATACCGGATGGTGAGAAGGTGCAAAAAATACTGAGATCTCTACCAAGAGAATGGAATCCCAAAGTAACTGCCATCTACGAAGCGAAGGACTTGGACGAACTTTCCGTGTCAGAACTGATTGGATCTCTGACCACCTACGAGATGACTCAGATCTCCATCAAAGAAAAGCCACCAGTTCGAAATCAACCAAATATCGCCTTCAACACGGAACAAGAGAATGATTCTGAGGGCGAAGAAGAAACTGAGAAAGACATACTGGAGCAGATCGCCATGCTGACCAGGAACTATGAAAAGTCTCGACTGAAGAAAAAATTCAAAGGAAACTCCAAGTTCCAACCTAGGAACAAGGGAATATCATCATCCGGGAACAATGTGCAGAAATGCTTCAAGTGCAACAAGCCATGCCACTTCGCCTCAAACTGCCCGATGGAAAATGGTGACAAAAGGATAAAGAAGCAGAAAGCCATGGTCACTAATTGGGAAGAGGCCGGAAGTGAAGAGGAGGAAGATCTCGCCTACATGGCCGATGATGATGATCAGGTATCTACTTCATCCACTATTAAGAAAATACTATTCTTAAATGAACTATATGCCAGGCAAGATGAATCTCGTGATAACGCGTCCTCAGCCCCTGAAGTAGATGAAAAGGAAGAGATGTTTGAAATAATTCAAAACGCAGAAAGAAGGATCAAGTCGCTCAACTCACAAGTAAAGAGTCTGATTAGGCAACGAGATGACGTAGCTAGAGAGAAGCACCAAACAGATCTAGAAAATGAGCGCCTAAGAGCCGAACTAGAAACTCTTAAGGAAGAGAAAGCCTTGTGTAATTGCGAAAAATTTAGGAAGCAAGAAAATATATCTAGAGACATGTCTGTTCTTAAGGATTTCTTAGAAGAAAGATCTCGTACTAATGATAGACTTCTTGAAGGGCAACAAAATCTTGATATGTTACTCAGTATTCCCAGAAATATTGGAAAATCAGGATTAGGATATTCCATGACACATGAACATGTTGCACCACCTACTGTTAGAAAACCTAAGTGCTTTTCATGCGGCCGTCACGGTCATTATGCTAACCATTGTTTTCTGAAGAGAGCTGATAAAGCTAGATATGTCTGGAGGCCAAAGAAGGTTCCTGAAGTATCTAACACTGACCAATCAGTGTTCAAGAGATCACAGTCTGTAACACATGATATATCACGTGTGAACAGAAGTTATTTTGCTGCTAACCATTTAGGACCCAATCAAAGTTAGACACCTCAGAAAAGAACTGATTCATGCAGGTACAAAGAAGAAAATCCAGCAAGAAAAACAAGTGGTACCTCGACAGTGGGTGTTCCCACCATATGACAGGTGATATCAGTAAATTTGTGTCGGTGAAAGCGTATGACAGAGGATATGTCTCTTACGCCGACAACACAAAAGCTAAGATTATTGGAGTTGGAACTGTCGGTAACACTTTACATACTACTATAGATGACGTATGGTTGGTTAAGAATCTAGAACATAACCTCATTAGCATTAGTCAATTATGCGATAAAGGTCATACAGTTACTTTTGAAAATGATAAATGTGTAGTTAGAAATGATAATAAGATATTATTTAGTGCATCCAGGGATAGAAATATATATTGCATAACTCTTGATGATATCACTGACCAGAATGTCAAGTGTTTAGCAGTAACACAGGATAATACCTGGTTATGGCACAGACGCTTAGGACATGCCAATATGGAATTACTGTCTCATATTACAAGCAATGCACTGGTACGAGGTGTTCCTGACATAAAATTTGTCAAGAACAAAACATGCAAGGCGTGCCAAATGGGCAAGCAGACCAAGACATCGTTCAAAGCAAAGAATGTGATATCCACATCCTGACCTCTGGAGTTACTACATCTCGACCTTTTTGGTCCCCTTCAGACGATGTCTCTACGAGGTAAAAGATATGCCTTTGTCATTGTAGATGATTATTCCAGGTACACTTGGGTGATATTCCTTGCACATAAGAATGAGGCACTAGATAACTTCGCACCACTAGTGAAGCGATTAGAGAATGAAAAAGAAATAAACCTGTATAGGATATGCAGTGATAACGGGCTGGAATTTGATAGTAAGTCATTTGCATCATTCTGTGATCAGTATGGATATAGTCATAACTTCTCTGCCCCTATAACTCCCCAGCAGAACGGTGTAGTTGAACGGAAAAATAGAGTGTTACAGGAAATGGCTAGATCTATGTTACATGAGTATGATATTCCTAAACAGTTCTGGGCGGAAGCTGTTAGTACAGCTTGTTACGTGTCAAATCGAGTGTTCCTTAGGCCGATATTAAAGAAAACACCTTATGAAATCTGGCATGATAGAACTCCAAATATAGGTTACTTTCGTGTGTTTGGATGTAAGTGTTTTATCTTGAACGATAGAGATAAGAGAGGAAAGTTTGACTCTAAGGTAGACGAAGGGATATTCCTTGGTTACAGTCTTCACTCTAAGGAATATAGTGTTTATAATAAAAGAAAGCTGACTGTTCAGGAATCCATACATGTTACTCTTGATGAGATACCTAACGCAGATGCTACTGACGAGGAAGGTATAGATTTGCCCTGTGCAGAATTACAGGATACTAAGATGGTGAGGACGATATTCCCAAAGACGAAATGTTGAGACACTGGAACCAGAAGCTGATGAGCTGCAACCTAGAAAATGGAAACACGCTTCCAGTCATCCGACAGATCAAGTAATAGGAAATATCAGATCTGGGATCAAAACTCGAGCAGCTGCACGAAATCAAGATACGGAAGAATCTCATGATGTACTACTCTCAATGATGGAACCAAAGACAGTCCATGAAGCTCTAGATGATATATCGTGGGTCTCGGCCATGGAAGATGAGCTATCTCAATTCGAAAAGAGCCAAGTGTGACACTCGTAGAAAGACCGAATGATAAATCCATCATAGGAACCAAATGGGTCTTCCGCAACAAACTCGACGAACATGGAAATGTCACAAGAAACAAAGCGAGGTTAGTTGCAAAAGGTTTTTCCAGGAGGAAGGTATTGATTTCGATGAAACTTTTGCTCCGGTAGCTAGATTAGAGTCTATACGTGTCTTACTTGCATATGCATGCTTTAAACGTTTTAAACTTTTTCAAATGGACGTAAAAAGTGCATTTTTAAATGATTTTATAAATGAGGAGGTCTATGTAAAACAACCACCGGGATTTGCTAGGGAAGACTTTCCAAATCATGTTTTTAAATTAAACAAAGCATTAGGTTTAAAGCAGGCTCCTAGGGCATGGTACGAAAGGCTAAGTAAGTCTTGATTGACCTAGGATTTTCGACTGGAACTATTGATAACACGTTGTTTATTAAGTATGAAGGTGATCACATGATACTGGTCCAAATCTATGTTGATGATATCATATTTGGAAGTACTAATATCCTTCTTTGTGAGGAATTCTCTAAGTCTATGCAGAAGGAATTTGAGATGAGCTTAATGAGTGACCTGAACTACTTTCTTGGGTTGCAAATAAAGCAACTTGACGATGGAACCTTTGTATCCCAGACTAAGTACAGCAAGGAATTACTGATAAAATTCGGGATGAACGATTCCAAGGCGATTTCCACTCCCATGCATCAGACCACCAAAATAAACAGTGACGAATCAGGTACCCCAGTTGATCAAACGGAATATCGAGGTATGATCGGAAGCCTTCTCTACTTAACTGCTAGTCGTCCTGATATCATGTTTGCTGTTGGTATGTGTTCGAGATATCAGTCTGACCCTAGGGAATCCCACTTGACCACAGTTAAGCGCATACTTAGATATATCAAGGGTACTGTCAATTTTGGTTTGTGGTACTCTCATACGGATGAATTAATGGGATATTTCGATGCCGTCTATGCCGGCTGTAAGGAAGATAGGAAAAGTACTAGTGGAACTTGCCAATTACTTGGACATTCCCTGGTAACTTGGTCTAGTAGAAAGCAAAATGCTGTCGCCCTCTCCACAACCGAAGCTGAATATATGGCCTTAGGAAATTGTTGTCAACAAGTCCTTTGGATGAAACAAACCCTTAGTGATTTCGGGTTAAGTTATGACAAAATTCCTCTTATGTGTGATAGCACTAGTGCCATTAGTATTACTAAGAATCCCGTACATCATTCTCGTACTAAGCATATTGAGGTTAAACATCATTTTATACGAGACCATGTTCAGAAGGGGAATATCGGTGTGGAATTCGTAGGAACAAATGATCAGCTCGCTGAATTCACAAAGCCCCTAATTGAGACAAGATTCTGCGACATCCGTGATCGATTGGGAATTATCGAGCTAAATAAGGTTAGTAAATCTGCCTAATTCCGTCATTTACTATAGGTTGTTCTAGTTTAGGTAGAAATTCATAGTTATCCTATCTTAAGATATTCATTCAGCCCCTAGAATGTTTCCGTGGATCTTATAGATTTTTTCCTTAAGTATGATCTTCGTATTTTAGGAAGAAATTCGTAGTTATCCCATTCCAAGACATTCCTTCAGCTATCTAGATTATTTTAGGAATATCGGATCTTCTAGATCTGTCCTTGAATGTGATCAGGTTATTTTAGGAAGGAACTCGTAGATATCTTTCCAGCCGTTCAGTTATTTTAGGGAACTCATATATTTAAAAATTATTCCTACTCAGCCCAGTCACATTCCTTCCTTAATTATGAGATCCCGTCAAATCAGTCTGATATTTCTGACAGTTTTCCACCTTCCTATTTTGAAATTTCAAATTTTAAATTTCGAAATTCATTCTTATCTCTTCCAAAAATAAACCCTTCCTATCCCTTTAAAAATTCAGAACCGTTCTTCAATCTTCATCAATTCACTCATCTTCTCCAAAATTCTCTTCGAACTTCAAACCCTAACCTCTGAAAATGGCTAAAACTTCCGGATCCAAAGCTGCCGTTCCTGAATCATCCAGCCGAAAGCGCAAAGAACCCATGTCTGACGAATCTCCGCTCGAATCCCCTTCCAAATCACCGGAACAAGCCTCAGCCTCATCGCCTTCTGTTCGGAAAACCCGTTCCAAAGCCAAGTCAGTTGAGAAAGTTTGATCCCCATCAAAAGTCGCCAAAAAGAAGAAGAAGAAATCCAAGAAATCCAGCCTCACTCCTACTCAAACCCCTGTAAAATCTACCGAGTCTGAAAAATCTGCCTACAGTCAAGAGATCCCTAAAGAAGTTCATGAGGAAACCCAGAAATCACCTTCTAGAACCCCAACTCCTGAAAAATCCCAGAAATCTCCTTCACCACCTGACAAAGCCTCGCCATCTCCACAGCCACGTTCAAAGCCTTCTGACATCCCGCCTATTGATCTGTCAAAACCTAATGATATCCCTATTGAAGCCCTGTTCCTGGAGGAAAGTAACCGAACCACCTACAAAAGCTTCAGCAACAGAGATATCGCTCGCGGTCGCGGGGTCGATTTCGACAAATTGCCTGCTGGAACAGTTATCACATGGCTTAAAGATTTTGGATGGGAGCAATTCCTGAGTCTCAACACACCCTAATACCCTGAAGTCGTCAAACTGTTCTATGCCAACTTCGACTACGAAGAGTTCGAAGGGCATATCAACATCCGTTCCTATGTTCTCGGCCATAAAATCGAGTGGACTACTCAGAAAAAGAATGCTATGCTAGGAGTTGCTGATGAGGGCCTTTGTCAGTACGACATGAATGATTGGTGCCACGTTGACGGTTTTGACCTCAGTGATGTCCTTCATACCCTCTGGAATACCCGCACGAAACCCCGTTTCTCTGACAGTGAAGCACTGAACCAGCTCCCTATCGACTACTTCTTCCTGCACAAACTGCTCAACATGACCCTATGGAGTGGAAAGATAGGTAGTGGAGGCCACTCAACAACCATGAACTTCATGAGCACCTTCGCGGTCTACATGGTATCCCAGAACCGCAACTTCAACCTAGGATATGTCATCATGAAGCACATGATCCAGGCCTTCAAGAGTAGAGACAAGGCGCTGCCCTATGGCATGCTGCTCACTCACCTGTTTGAGTGCGAAGGTATTATTCTGCCGCCGGGTTGGGAAGACAGATCCGTCCACATCGTGGACCAAGTGACTCTGAAGCGCATGGGGATTCACTACTCAAAAAGCCAAGATTGGTCCAAGGCAAAGGAGAATAGGTTAGGGGATAGTGCCCAGAAACGGTCCGCTGCGAAGGGAAAGGCAAAGGTCAAGAGCGACGACGACGAGGACTATGAAGATGAGCTCAGTGTCGGGAAGGCAGGAATCTCAGTGTTGCACCGCGATATCTCCGATATCAAGGCTGATAATCAGAAGCGCTTCCGCAAGCTCAAAGAACAATATACCGAGCTGTCGCTGAAACTGTCCAAGCTCTCCAAGCTGGTCAAGAAGTTCCTTCCAAAATCCGCCGATTCAGAAACATCTTCAAGCCAGTAGGCTGCCCCTCATGTTCCATTCTGCTCTTAGTTGCCCTTTGGATATTCCGCTCTGCTAGTATCAGTTTAGTTCTTAAGTGTCCCTCCCGCCTTTTTGATAATGAAGGGGGAGTAGTAAGGTAAGTGTTAGGCGTTGAGCGTCTAAGTGTTTTGGTGGTAGGTAATGTGTAGGGAAGCTCGTTGGACCCTAATCTATATAATATTTGCTTTTATGTTATATCTCTGATGCTTCTGTGCGTTCTTAATATTTTGCTCTGATCTCTAGATATATCTGTGCTGATATTATACTGCGTTATCTGACCTTATGCTGTGATACAGTGATACTCTGATACTTAATTGTGCAAATTGACTAGTGTGAGATTTCTTGATAAGTGCTAAGTGCCTGCTGCGATGATTATCTGATTGCTTGAATCATGCTTGGAAAATGCGTACTTAGGCAGGGGGAGCACACTCACGGGTAAATTTAAAATTTTGCACTCATGATATAACTTTGAAAATGAAATGATATATCCGCACTTAGACAGGGGGAGCAAATTTATTCATAATATAGCGTTGCATGTCATGGAGATAACTGCGCTTAGGCAGGGGGAGCAAATATGTATCGTATGTGATTAGGAAATATCATATGCTCTGTTATGCAATTATGGAATACTTAGACATATGCGCTAGGACTTGCAAAATCGAATATGCTTGCATGCTTCTGTGCTGCATCAATTACATGTCATCATTAAAAAGGGGGAGAATGTTGGCCTTTTTGGTCCATACATGGTAGAGAGTTTTGATGAACGATGTAATTGTAATGATGTTAGGTCTATAAATTAAGCAATTCGATTTGTGATTAATATAACGTCTAAGTTCATGAAAATATTCGACCATGCATTGTATATGAGCTTAAACTGATCAAAGTGTTGAATATTTGATTCGCTTATGAGTTTGTGACTTGTTGATGAGACTATGTGATCGCATGTTATAGACAGCCCATGTGATAGGATATATCGTAGTGTGCTATATATGGAAATAATGCATGAGATATCATACTGAGTTATAAAAGGAAATATGCTGTTTATATATGGAAAGTTATATATCTGTTCAAAGTCTGTTATTCCTGACGAAAATCACATCTACGATTATGTGCATGCTTTCCACTGAATTTAATGTGAAATATTAAATTGATATCTTTCCTTATGCTGATTGGAATATTATATTTAGGAAAGATTTGATTTGATTGACTTTGTGGATAAGATGCTATTATATGGTATGTGCTATAAACGGATGTGATCTCTGAAATAAGGAAAGTTCTAGTCATGATTGATAAATCGAATCAAGCATGCTCTGATCTGATTTGTGTGCTAAACATGGTAAATATATTGATTTAATGCTATAAGTTATACATGGAAAACGTGCTGATGTGATGCTATCTTGTGTGCCATACTTGGAAGTAAATCTGGATTGACTTGTTTCTAGAAACTGATAGCAGGGAATCACTTATGGAAAGTTCTGATATGGTAATTATATGCGAAATGCTTGAATATGCTTGAGAATGAAATTGAGCTTTCATATGGAATATAATCGTGCTTAAATGTGCTATATGACCGTTGACATGATTTATTAAAAGCATGATTTATATGGTATGATTGACTCGAAAGCTACATGGAAACTATGCTTGATTTGATGATTATTGTTTGATATAACTTTCCATGTGAAGTGCTATTTGAAAAGGATTATATATGAGCTGCACTTCAGATTTTCGATGTACTTAGAATTTGCGAATATAAGCCTACGAGAGATATTTGAGCAGAAAGAGACAGAGAGATTCCTGAGATTTTATTTATTTATTTTTTTTTTGGGAATGTTCACTAAACAGAAAAAAGCAGTACATGGTGTTCGCTCAAGGAGCACAAACCAACTGGTAACAGGCTACCAGCTTACACACAAACACAAGCACAAGCAAAGCCACAGAAATCAACCAACACAAAAAACCAAAATCCTGAGATTTTATTTGCGATAGCTTTCTGCCACACTGAGCTTTAACTTGCGATTCCATCACTGCACGAGTGATTCATCCGATATTCCATCATCCCCTGCCATATATTATGTCTTCGGACGTGTTGTCTTCGGACGTGAGCAATACCAAGGAGGCAAGGTCGACGTTTACGCACAAGTGAAGGGAAGGACAAGTCCGGGGGCCCTTCGGTAGCGAGCTGTGTCTGTCGGGATCAGGAGATTCCGAGGAACGAAACTCGGCGTGTGGTAACCTAGTAGTGGCTAGTGTTCGACTTGTTTCGGTTGTGTATTGGGCCAACCAATCAGTTTTGTATCCAGCTACGGTGCATTATAGTGATTGGTTAAACTCTTGGGAAGCAAATCTCAAGGAGAGGAGTAAACCCCAGTTGGGGATATAACCTCTATAAAAATCCTGTCTCGCATTTACTTTTCAGTTATTTCTTTATCGCCGTGAGACAGACCCGACGCACATTCGACGTTACTAGGTTATATCAGGCATACTCGTCACAAGCATCAGTAGGCATATCTAAGTCACTACACTTTGTGAAAAGAAGCATAAAAATTTATAAGCCTAATTCACCCCCCCTCTTAGACATATTTATATCTCCAATTCGTATTAAGGTTGTTACTTGGGACAAATTAGGAATGGATAGCTTAACGCATGCCTTAGGATTCTTAATTCTACTTTTAAGAAGGAATCATACGATTTTAAGGTAGAAGAAATGATGGGATTTTGGAGCTTCAACTGGGATAACGATGTGAAGCTAGTTTCGATTAGATGAACAATTAGTGTTTCGATCGAAAGTAGGAACATTTAGTTAAGTTTCAATCGAAAGTGGGAAATGATTGGAGTTTCGATCGAAAGTGGCTAGACAAGGGACTTTCGATCGAAAGTAGGGAGTTAATTTGTTTGGGGTTTCGGGTGACACATGCAAGCAACGAATTAAATCTCGATCAATCCAATTTCAAATAGTAAATTAAACAAGCCATGAGTTTCGATCGAAACTCATTTCAATGCATGGGTATCGATCGAAACTCCATACCAAACCCATGAAATCCCTCGGCGAAACTCATTCCACAATCGGGCGAAACCCTTGTATCGGCCGAAACCAACCCAATCCCATGCATGGTATCGAGCGAAACTGGGTGACGCAATGCTGACGTGAGACGCGGCGAAACCCACTCCTCAACACACATGGTGTCGGTCGAAACTCGGGCTGACGTCACGGTGATGGAAGCACGTGGCGAAACACAACCCTATACACGCGCAATCGGGCGAAACCAATCCATGTTAACTATAAATCGAAATTAGGGTTTGATACAAATTAGTTTCGATCCAAAGTGGTTGGCAAATATGACCTGCGATCGAAAGAGACTAAGGAAGAGAGTTTCGGGCGAATCCAATTTTAGTAATTAACCATTTTCGCCGAGATATACTAGCTAGAACAATTTAATTCTAGCACAACTTAGGATTAGAAATCAGATGACCTAGAAAATGCAGCCAGGTAAATCGAGTAAAGAGAAGTTTCGATCGAAACTAGACCCTAATTGGTAAACTTTCGCCGAGACATAAGTTAGAATAATTTAATATAACTTAGTATGGAAACCAAATGACTTAGGATGATTCAATGGGACAAAACGAATGGCCTAGAGTTTAGAAAATTTGCATAAGTCTAATTAACTGGTACGACGAATATTAATTATTGCGACAAGTTAGCTAAGGAAAGCAAGGTACTAATACTCTAACCCTTTTTATTTAAAGGGGTCGTACGTTAGGAGGTTATGGGGAAGTACGTTAATTAAAGCTTGGACGACAGGTAAGTAGAAATTCAACTACGACACGTAACTTACCTGCGTATGATTATGCGATGCGTGCTTATGTGGCTTTATGTGATCTTGCACGTTATGATTATTTATTATGCATGAAGTCATGATATGCATATTTATGTGAACATGGCATGAGCACTTGCACGTATAAGTAGTACGTAAGACATGAGGTACGAGAGTGCATAAGATCGCCTGTGTGCGATGGATATTCGCCGATACTGGCGTTTGTGTCGACTCAATGAAGAGTCACGGCTCTTATGTGCGACCATGGCGATACGATGCCAATTTTGCCTGTTATGATAGGCAGGGGGAAATACCCCGTATGCGGGAGATGCAAACTGGAGGATGCGACCCGAGGCATGCACTACACAGAGGGAACCTCTGGGGTTAGTGACCTCGGTGTTGGCAACCAGTGAGAGGCTTCCGCGTGGAGGCCACATGTAATACCCGTAAAATTTAATACGGGATTTTGCTATAATTATCTGTATAATTATTTTTCAGATTAGGAAACTTGATAGCGAAATTTAAGTCATACAACGAAAATATGATTTTAATAGCACTTGCTTATCTCGAAATTTATCCAAAGAATTTAATATAATCTATACAATATTCTTTATAAATTAGTTGGGCCATACATGACTTGATCGAATTTTTGAACAAGGCCCAAAATTTATTTGATATATATTAAAAGGATGAGCTTACTTAGACTTAAAGCAAAACACATCATAGACCAACTTGTCCAATCAATCGATATTTTCAAAGCTTTTATGTATATCTCATAGTAACATCAACACTAAGCAAGGCCAACCCTATTAACGAGAGAAACTCAAGAGCAGAGATATATTCAAAGCAAACATAAGGATTATAGAAGCTCTAACAAATCGGAAAATCAAACCTTGACGTACGGGAGGTAAAATTTTATCACTACTATGTAATTATTCTATGCTTAACACGTGTTTGTAGGGTGAGATACCTTGGGTAATGAAGTACTAATTTTTTTAATAGCTCGGAGTTTAGATTTTTAATTTGAATTCATGTCTTAGTTGTTTATATTATGACATATGAATTTAGTAAGCTTTCAAATAGAAGCTGTTACCGTGCATAAGGGTTTCGAGTGATCTCAGGCCTAACACTATGAACTTTCGAAATTATGCCATGATTAGAAAACCCTAAATGTCATTTTGGGTTTATAAGTGCTTAAATGATAAACTTCGAGATATATAATAAGAAGGAGTCCGAGATGATTTCGAGATATATCACATAGAATTTCGAAATGTGATAACTTAATGATAGTAGGAATCTCGAGATATATCAGAGAAGAAGTTCGAAATGTTGAATAATAAGAATGAAGATCTCGACATCATTACAGAGAGGTTTCGAGATGTAACCTAGTTAAAACTCGAGATATAATAACCTAATTATTAGAAAAATTTCGAGATGAATAATAAAGAGATTTCGATATGTATGATAGAGATCTCGAGAGGTACCATACCAAGATTTCGAAAAATAATAACTATTCTATAGAAAGACCTCGAGATGTATGATAGACTTCGACATATTCAATAACCTATTTCATAGATCAATCTCGAGATATAGTAATTAGAAGTATTCGAAGTAGGTAATTGATAAATTTCGAATTGTATAATATAAAGATGTCGAGATGTATGATAGGTTTCGACATTTATAAGATTTCTGACATTATTAAAGTTATCAACATTAGTAAGATGTCAACATGGTTTAAAGATCTCGACATTTAATAAAATTATTCGGTCACTTTCATTATAAACAGATTTCGACATGATCTACAAATGATTTCTACCTAAGATCTCGAGATATATATAGGAAGAGTTCTACACTTAATAATTTTTTGGTTTTTAGGACTTCGCTATTTCTAGGGGTTTTGATATTTTTAGAGTTTATTTATTTTTAGGAATTTCATTTTTTTTAAGGCTTTCATGAATTTTAGGGTTTTCATCATTTTAGGGTTTTTGTGATTTTTAGGGTTTTGATAATTTTAGGGTTTCGAGACTTAGAGTTTGGAAATTTCGAAGTTAGGGTTGACTTAGTAAATATACTGATATAATAATATTTTATGCTCAGAGATTCGAACTGTAGGGAATTCACCAGGATTGTCGACCGATTTTATCAGGAGGACAGGTAGGTGAATCATTCATCTACGACACGTAAACGCTTACCTGCTATTATGTGATTACGTGATTTATGTGATTTACGTGTTTTACGTATATTTTATGTGACATCACATTTCATGTGTATCACGTATATGCATGACATTGCACGACATGGTGAGGGATAATGACCACATTAGTGGTGACACCTTAAGACTTAAGGTGTCGATTGAGGGATAATGACCACATTGAGGTTGGACTCGCGGCGCACCTGACGGGAGACAGACGTGAGCGATCTGTCTACTCGGGCGTGAGCGACCCGAGGTGCAAACCGTCGGATGAGTTGTGTAGCGGAAGGGGCGACCTGATAGGAGGACGTTGACGTGATCGATCAGCGCACTATCGGTGTGGGCACCGCTAGTCTGTCGTGAGCGACCAGACGATATATTTTATTTTTATTGCGCGCGAGGTGCCGAGTCCAGCCTAGGGCCTTGATATTGAGATACGATAGAAATATGGGAACGAGCGTGCATTGTATCATGTTGTGAGAATTGGGATTGGGAATGAGTGCACGCTGCATTGCATTTTATTCACCTACTGGGCAATTCGCTCAGAGTTTACGTGTTGTAGGTACCGAGTCTGACGCTGACACGCGTCAAGACTGAGGCGGCTGGTGGCGGTGCTCCACGGACTTTTGAGGGCGGGGCGGTACATGGATGAAGACCTGTGGAGCGGCGATAGGGTTTTTGACCTTTTGACATCTTGGGGGCTTCGGCCCATTGTACAGATACTATTATGTAAAATAATATTTTGTTGTATTATAATATCTTTTAGGAAAAAGTTTTAATTAGACGGGCCTTCCGCGGCTTACGTTGCAGAAATCCGCCAATAATCCTAATTAGAAAAGTAGGGTCGCCACAGGTGGTATCAGAGAGTAGGCTTTAGATTCTGAAGACTGTCCATGTACTGCCGCTCAAAAGCCTGGAGAACCAACCTAGCCTGTAAGTTTAAAGATTGATTATGTGATTATGTGTTATTTGATACATGTGCTTTCTATGACTGATGGTAGAACTAGTTAAAAATGCCAAGGACACGTAGAGAAACTGGCGAAACTAGTCGTAGGGCGGGTTCCGAATCCCCATCGAGTGAGGACCGCTCTACCATCCACCAATTAACTGATCTGATCCGACGACAGTCGGATCAAATCAACGACTTGATCCATCACCGGAGCTCGTCGGAACATTCCCCGCAGCCCGATCGAGTGGAACTAATCGGGGAACGATTTCGAAAGCTAAACCCTCCAATATTTACCGAAGCCACCAATCCTGCGGTGGCTGAAGATTGGATAAGTACCATAGAGGACATGTTTATCTATAGTCGAGTGCCTGACAACGAAAAAGTGCTTTGTGCCATTTCCCTTTTCCGAGAAAATGCGCGCTATTGGTGGAACACCGTAAAGGTGTTAGAGAGCCCAATCACTATGACTTGGGAAAGGTTTAGGGAGCTCTTCTTCAACAAATACTTCATGGCACACGATCAAGAACAAAGAATGTACGAGTTCATGAGCTTGAAGCAAGTGAGCATGCCGGTGGCGGAGTATATCCGTCGATTTGAAGAATTATCGCGATTTGCTCCGCAGTTAGTGGCGACTAATTCGTTGAAAGTGACCAGGTTCATCAAGGGACTTAAACCCGAAATTTATCGGGATTTAAGTATTTCGAGTGCACGCCAACTAGAGTTTATGCAAGTGATGGAACGTGCCTTAATTGCGGAACAAGCAGAGTCGGTGGTAGTGGAAGCCCAGGAAGCAAAAAAGAGGAGAGAGGCCCAAGAAGGAAGCGGAGGAGATAAGAAACGCCAGTTTTTCGGCAAAGGTCCTAATACCCAATGGAATCGTCAGGGCCAACAAAACTGGCGCCCGAGACCAACTCAGGGACCGATCAATATTCTCAATCGACCTCAAAATGTTGCGCCCCAGTGTCGACAATGTGGGCGTTACCATTTTCGGGCCTGCTTTTGTGGCGACCCTGACTTTCTAATCATACTTAGGGGCGGATTTTCGCAACGCAAGTCGCGGAAGACCAGTTTAACAAAAACTTTTTCTTACGATGTGATATGTTACGACAAAACGTAGCCTTCATCGTCGTAAATATACAAAAGGCCGAAGCCCCAAAATATATATATCATATCAACATCCTAACATCACTCCACAGGTCGTCATCCATGTACAGCCTTGCCCTCAAAAGACCCTGGAGTACCGCCGTCAGCCCGCCTTAGTCGTAACGTTTCTCAACGTCCGACTCTATCGTACCTACAACACATAAAATGTGGAATGAGCTTATAAAGCTCAGTATGTGGAAGCCATGCAACGTACATGTCCTAAAACGCAAAGGCATCCGCGCCAATGCTTCCTAATCGTATCATGTAATTCGTGTCTTGTCTTATCTTGTAGTTCATGTCTTGTCTTATCTTTAGTTCGTGTCTTGTCTTGTAGGGCCCTTGGCTTATCTTACTATGCACCATCATGGAGCTCAAACCCACTAGGGGTAAATATATATAAATATGGACGATGCTTCCACTGAGAGGCTAATACTAAGGCGCCTTTTCAATCCCAATGTAGTTTATCGATCCCACGGACGCTCACACTGGTAGACTCACTTTGAGGTTGCTGACACCAATTATACCCTTGGTGCCGTTTGCTTCCTCAAGGTGCATCTTCCAGGTCGCAACTTTCCGCCACATGCATGCCCTTGCCTTGAGACATGTCATGTCATGTCTTGAAATTGGTGACATAAAATCACCATGGTAGCATAGAAGAGCCATTAAATACAGCTTTTATCGTGTTTAAGCAATCATACGTGACTTATGCTCGTGTCTTGTAACTTTCGTGGTACTCGTGTATGCATGTGATAATGCCTTCGTAAAAATGCCGAAGTGCTTGCCATAACACTTCATGTAATAATTAATTCATGTACGCAAATAAATAAATCACGTGAAGATTCATGTAAAGCCATAGAAGCATATAATCATGTCATTCAAGCACATAAATATGTAATTCATGCACATATAATTTATGTGTTGTAGTTGGGATATCCACTTACCTGGTATCCTTAGCCTATTTAATTTCGCGTACTGTAAATCGCTAATCTTCAAACTCTAAATATCGGAACATATAAAATTAGGATTTGTTAGTCTAATTTTAATTACACGAAATTGGCTTAATTTAGAAAACCCAAGTTTGAACTTCTATAATTTCGAAACCCTAAAATTTAGAACTTAACCTAAACTGATAAATACCATTTTAGAGATAGATCTCGACATATGACACATATAGATTTCGATATGAATTATAGAGTGGATCTCGATATCCATGCTATTAGGAATTAAAAGATTTCGACATGCTTGGATTAAATACGTCTCGAGATTCATGCAACATTTCGAAATCAATCCTTAACAAGATCTCGATATATATATATATAATATATAATATAGGATAGATTTCGAGCTTTGTTAAGGAATTTTGCTATGGATAGATCTCGACATTCCACACATTAAATATTCCGACATGGATTTCGTGCCCAATCTCGAGATCCTTATATCAACCTTCGAAATTGATTCCGAATAGATCTAGACGTTTTATATCCTTATTCCTAGACCTCGAAATCGATCTACAAACTGATATGGCCTCGAGATTTATAATCTGAAGAAGCCCATCATACGAAAAACCCTCTTTTATACAAAAATCCATCTAACCCTCGATTAAAAATGTATTTTCTCAAGAACGATATGAATATTATAAGAACTACAACATGCTTTGACTATATCTAATATCTAAACCCATGAAGACCCGTGATTGTAAATAGGGTCTTTATACTTAATGGTACCTAACACAAGCTAATATGATATATAATTAAAAACGACAAGTGGTATTAAAAAGGTATACCTATCCAAGCTTAATAGACTTGTTCTTGTTGGAATTATTCTCTCCTCTTTACTGTAGGGTTTTCGAAGTTGTACCAATGAATATGTTAACCTCTTTCTAGTCTTTTATCTATTTGTTGCGTGTGAAAATATATAAATGACATCGACGTCTTTATCTTTCCTTTCTAGTTAAGTTATCAAGCCTTATCTCCTCTTTCGAAATCTTCAACTATGCTATGCTCTCGAGTTTTAAAGATCTCAACTTCAAAGATTTCGAGTTCTATCTATCTTGAGCTTTAAAGTTGTCGAGTCCCTGAGATTTCGAAATCATAAGACATCGAGTAGCTCAATAATGTTAATATTTCGATATCTTTTCCTTATAACATTCACCCATTTCGATATTTAACATTTCAAGTTTAAAGAATTTCGAGACCCAAAGATCTCGAGATTCCTAGTTTCGAAACCCTAATGTATCAAAATTTCTATCTAGTCTTTTCGAAATCTATTCCTACTAATTCGTGTTCTCTAAATGTGGTATTAATACTTAATACACTAAATCAAACCTTCTAAGTTAGCACGTCATGTATTAATATTAAAACCCTAACATCAATAACTAACCTAATTTCAATTAATTCCTCTACTTGGTTAGTAACCCTAGTAGCATCCAATTTGAAATCATGTTGGCACATAAAATCGTAAAACACGTCTCATGCAGTCACGTAAACGATATAATATGTATGCATATTTATTGGTGAAAGTTTGCTTTCACATAGCTTAACTGAATTTAACTATGGTATACGAAATAGAGAACAATTTATGTATTTATTTTCTTGTAGTCCTGAACTCCTTATTTAATTTGTCTGGAAACACCACAATTTAGGACGTCATGCCATTAATTATATTATGAATCCCGTATTAAATTTTACGGGTATTACATCCTTCCCCACTTAAAAATAATTTCGCCCCCAAAATTCCATCAGTTGGAATAATTCGGGGTAACGATTGATAGGAAATTGTCTTGGCTTGGTTAGGTGATAAATAACCACCTACTTTCCCTTAAAGGAAATCTTTACGGAGGAAATGATCGGAAGGTATTTTCTTGAGAAATTAAACGTGATTTCGATCTGAAGAAAACGAGTGGAGGTTACTGTTAACCTTTCTCATCTTAATCGATGAACTTAGGTTGAACGTTATTTCCTCTTGGTGGTAAAAGACCAGTAGGAAATTTTGGAATAATTTCCAAAATATGTAAGATTCTCATACTGACCTTTTCTTATCTAAGAACTAATTGTAGTAAAATAATCCTAATTCTCGACTCCGTATTACTTGCATTCAAAAACTTCGATTGTCCTGGGATTACAATCGAATAATAAGTACGGAAAGTTATAGTCGACAAGATCATCATAAATCAAGGGATTTCAGAGAAGCAATATCTCTGTCTTGATTTATTTCATCCTTGTCGTTTTTCCGTCATGCAAGATTTCATCGACAATTTCTATAAACTCCTAATGTGATAATTGTAGGGTACGTCCTTGTCTTAAATCTTAACAGTGCATGAAGGAAAATATTATGACTAGTTCATAGTCTTCTCTTCTTCTATAAAAGATCTGCCTAACCTTCCTAAAAGTCTGGGAATGATTGTGGTAACAAGGGTTCAAGAAAAAGAACATTCCCTTGAAGAAAATGAAGGGACACGAGTTTATAAAAGTTAGAGTAGAGTTTCTCTTGTCGTCTTGGATTTTGACAACGAATTCTTGGTAGAACGCGTATAACATTCACCTAGGTTGGTCGGACATGTATCGCCTTGAGGTTGAGTTAACGAGAATAGCTACAATTCTAATTCAGACAAGAATTATTAATCATGAACATTCACCACACTTTCGCTGCGCCACTCTGATGCGAAGCATGTATAATTTGCAGAAGGAATAGAAAAATCGAGATATACGATTATACTGTGGCCTGGTAGGATTTAGACTTATTAGGCCAAAAGAAATGAAATGTAACTTCATCGTCATATTCGAGAACGAAGAGTATTCAAAGAAAAGATTTACAAATTTGATCGTGAATCGATCAGAAAATATTTTCGAAATATTGCCGAAACATACATTGGCGTCTTTGGGAGCTATTGGCATTATTTCAGCTAAGACTAAGGAAATTTCTCTGCTTAACCATTTATGCGAAAAGATTTGCAACTTGTCCTAAGAAGTTACTGAGGTTTTTACTTAGATGTTTAGAGATTCTATTTTAGCTGATCCTGCCCGCAAGACGGGTATTTCTCTTCTCTGGAAATTGAAGCTTACGATCTTTCCTAGAGAAATCAGATATGGCTTCATATTTTGAAAGCCTATCTGTCAAGATCATAGTTTTCATCGATACCCAAGCTGCCATTCTATGGAAATAGTGGAGTATCTTTCCAACACTTAACTATTTCGTGTTGGACCTCCAGGTGGCAGGTTAGTACATCATATTTGAATGGTCAGAAGGTATTTCCACCTTCGGTACGCGATATTGGCAACACATTTAAATGTGTGGCTCAGTTTCCTAGAATTAACCATCATAGTATAGGTACATTATAAATCGTGAACGTACCGATCATTTCTGTAGGAGGAAATTCTGTTTCTTCTAGGTTTAGGTTGGACATTCGTGGAGGAATTGGGGAGGGTTGTGTCGATGTTTGGTCTGGTTCCAATGATATCTGCATCTGACAGATTTTTGCAAAATGTCCCCGTCTTCCACATTTAAAACAGTTGGCATCTTGTGAGTAGCAAATGCCTCTGTGTTTTCGTCCACACTGTTGACATCGAGGGATGGGGTTCGGAACATGAGCATGAAAAGTAGCATCCATCGGGTTTGGCCTTGATTGGCGAAGTTGGGGCCCTTGATGAGTTATCTGGACATTGTGGGGATTCTTAAAATATAAGGGCTTTTTAGTAGTTTTCGGTTCTGGCCTATTCTCCATCTTTCGCTTTCCTTTCTGATTTTGGAACGTCCGGGTTTCTCCCTAATAGGGTTAGCAATATTTGCAGGTAAAAATCTACGTGGTTCGGATGATCTTTGTTCATTGATAAGCTTATAGACCAAGTCCTTGAGTTCACCAACTTGATCTTTAAATTCACTGATCTGACCCGATTGCCATTGGATCAGTTCAGTAAGATGTGAGAGTGCTGAGTCTCGTTCGTTCATAGGGGACTTAGGTGTAACCCCACGACTTCAGTCACCAACGCATTCCCTAAGTTCGCTAATCATTCTACAATGCAGTCAAACAAATAGGCACGTTATTGTAAGCATGTAATCATATAAAGCGCAAAAACTTACAGGCAAGGCTGATCCTCCAGACTTTTGAGTAGCCGTACATGGACAGTCTACAGAACCTATATCCTAAGCTCTGATACCACCTGTGGCGACCCTGACTTTCTAATCATACATAGGGGCGGATTTTCGCAACGCAAGTCGCGGAAGACCCGTTTAACAAAAACTTTTTCTTACGATGTGATATGTTACGACAAAACGTAGCCTTCATCGTCGTAAATATACAAAGGCCGAAGCCCCAAAATATATATATCATATCAACATCCTAACATCACTCCACAGGTCGTCATCCATGTACAGCCTTGCCCTCAAAAGACCCTGGAGTACCGCCGTCAGCCCGCCTTAGTCGTAACGTTTCTCAACGTCCGACTCTATCGTACCTACAACACATAAAATGTGGAATGAGCTTATAAAGCTCAGTAAGTGGAAGCCATGCAACGTACATGTCCTAAAACGCAAAGGCATCCGCGCCAATGCTTCCTAATCGTATCATGTAATTCGTGTCTTGTCTTATCTTGTAGTTCATGTCTTGTCTTATCTTTAGTTCGTGTCTTGTCTTGTAGGGCCCTTGGCTTATCTTACTATGCACAATCATGGAGCTCAAACCCACTAGGGGTAAATATATATAAATATGGACGATGCTTCCACTGAGAGGCTAATACTAAGGCGCCTTTTCAATCCCAATGTAGTTTATCGATCCCACGGACGCTCACACTGGTAGACTCACTTTGAGGTTGCTGACACCAATTATACCCTTGGTGCCGTTTGCTTCCTCAGGGTGCATCTTCCAGGTCGCAACTTTCCGCCACATGCATGCCCTTGCCTTGAGACATGTCATGTCATGTCTTGAAATTGGTGACATAAAATCACCATGGTAGCATAGAAGAGCCATTAAATACAGCTTTTATCGTGTTTAAGCAATCATACGTGACTTATGCTCGTGTCTTGTAACTTTCGTGGTACTCGTGTATGCATGTGATAATGCCTTCGTAAAAATGCCGAAGTGCTTGCCATAACACTTCATGTAATAATTAATTCATGTACGCAAATAAATAAATCACGTGAAGATTCATGTAAAGCCATAGAAGCATATAATCATGTCATTCAAGCACATAAATATGTAATTCATGCACATATAATTTATGTGTTGTAGTTGGGATATCCACTTACCTGGTATCCTTAGCCTATTTAATTTCGCGTACTGTAAATCGCTAATCTTCAACCCCTAAATATCGGAACATATAAAATTAGGGTTTGTTAGTCTAATTTTAATTACACGAAATTGGCTTAATTTAGAAAACCCTAGTTTGAACTTCTATAATTTCGAAACCCTAAAATTTAGAACTTAACCTAAACTGATAAATACCATTTTAGAGATAGATCTCGACATATGACACATATAGATTTCGATATGAATTATAGAGTGGATCTCGATATTCATGCTATTAGGAATTAAAAGATTTCGACATGCTTGGATTAAATACATCTCGAGATTCATGCAACATTTCGAAATCAATCCTTAACAAGATCTCGATATATATAATATATAATATAGGATAGATTTCGAGCTGTGTTAAGGAATTTTGCTATGGATAGATCTCGACATTCCACACATTAAATATTCCGACATGGATTTCGTGCCCAATCTCGAGATCCTTATATCAACCTTCGAAATTGATTCCAGAATAGATCTAGGCGTTTTATATCCTTATTCCTAGACCTCGAAATCGATCTACAAACTGATATGGCCTCGAGATTTATAATCTGAAGAAGCCCATCATACGAAAAACCCTCTTTTATACAAAAATCCATCTAACCCTCGATTAAAAATGTATTTTCTCAAGAACGATATGAATATTATAAGAACTACAACATGCTTTGACTATATCTAATATCTAAACCCATGAAGACCCGTGATTGTAAATAGGGTCTTTATACTTAATGGTACCTAACACAAGCTAATATGATATATAATTAAAAACGACAAGTGGTAGTAAAAAGGTATACCTATCCAAGCTTAATAGACTTGTTCTTGTTGGAATTATTCTCTCCTCTTTACTGTAGGGTTTTCGAAGTTGTACCAATGAATATGTTAACCTCTTTCTAGTCTTTTATCTATTTGTTGCGTGTGAAAATATATAAATGACATCGACGTCTTTATCTTTCCTTTCTAGTTAAGTTATCAAAGCCTTATCTCCTCTTTCGAAATCTTCAACTATGCTATGCTCTCGAGTTTTAAAGATCTCAACTTCAAAGATTTCGAGTTCTATCTATCTTGAGCTTTAAAGTTGTCGAGTCCCTGAGATTTCAAAATCATAAGACATCGAGTTGCTCAATAATGTTAATATTTCGATATCTTATCCTTATAACATTCACCCATTTCGATATTTAACATTTCAAGTTTAAAGAATTTCGAGACCCAAAGATCTCGAGATTCCTAGTTTCGAAACACTAATGTATCAAAATTTCTATCTAGTCTTTTCGAAATCTATTCCTACTAATTCGTGTTCTCTAAACGTGGTATTAATACTTAATACACTAAATCAAACCTTCTAAGTTAGCACGTCATGTATTAGTATTAAAACCCTAACATCAATAACTAACCTAATTTCAATTAATTCCTCTACTTGGTTAGTAACCCTAGTAGCATCCAATTTGAAATCATGTTGGCACATAAAATCGTAAAACACGTCTCATGCAGTCACGTAAACGATATAATATGTATGCATATTTATTGGTGAAAGTTTGCTTTCACATAGCTTAACTGAATTTAACTATGGTACCCGAAATAGAGAACAATTTATGTATTTATTTTCTTGTAGTCCTGAACTCCTTATTTAATTTATCTGGAAACACCACAATTTAGGACGTCATGCCATTAATTATATTATGAATCCCGTAATTAGATTTTACGGGTATTACAGCTTTGGAGCAAGACAGATTCCGCAGTGCTTCAGGTGCAGAAAAATCGGTCATTTTGCGAGAGCTTGTACGGAGAATTTACCACTAGTACGGAACCCGGCTCAACCGCCGATTCGACCTCCACCCGTTCCCGCGCGAGTTTTTACTTTGACCAATGAGGAGGCCGAGACGAACCCTTCTGTTGTGACGGGTATGTTAACTATCTACAACATGCCCACATCTGTATTGATAGACTCTGGAGCCACACATACATTTGTGTCGGCCAAATACGTGGCAAAGGTGGGAATATCTCCTACCTCATCTAAATGCAACTACATAGTTACTTTACACACATGGTGATCCGACGCGCACCAACCAAGTATTGAGAGGGTGCGTCGTAATTATCGAGGGTAGGAATTTGAGCGTTGACCTGATTGTAATCCCGATGAACGACTATGATGTCATCTTCGGAATGGATTGGCTTTCAAGATATGGAGCCATCATAGATTGCAACAAGAAGGTCGTTAAATTCCAACTGTCCGAAGAAGAATCATTCACTTTTTCGAGTAAAGCAGATAAGAATAGTATTCCAAGAATATCAGCTCTAAAGGCTCAACGACTCTTGAGGTCAGGTTGTGAGTCTTATCTCGTATATGCGGTGAAGGCAGAGGAGTTACCTCAGCCAGAACTGAAAGACGTACCGATAGTTAACGAATATGCTGATGTATTTCCCGATGATCTCCCGGGTTTACCCCCTGATCGGGAAATACAATTTACAATAGATCTGATGCTGGGGTCTGCCCCGATCTCTAAAGCTCCGTATCGCCTAGCGCCCAATGAATTGAAGGAGTTGAAGGAACAACTTGAGGATTTACTGCAGAAAGGGTTTATTCAACCCAGTTTTTCACCATGGGGAGCACCAGTCCTATTTGTACGAAAAAAGGATGGGTCGATGCGACTATGTATCGACTATAGAGAACTGAACAAGATTACTATCAAGAATAAATACCCATTACGAGTTTTTGGTCATGCCTTTTGAACTGACAAATGCCCCAGCTGCTTTTATGGACTTAATGAATCGGGTCTTTAAAGACTACCTTGATCGGTTCGTTATCGTCTTTATCGATGATATTCTGATCTATTCTAAAACAAGAGACGAACACGAAGCCATCTGCGAACCGTCTTAGGAATCCTGCGAGAGAAACAGCTCTACGCCAAATTCAAGAAATGCGAATTCTAGCTTGAGCGAGTAGCCTTCTTGGGACACGTGATTTCTGGGAATGGAATCTCTGTGGACCCGAGTAAGATTGAGGCCGTGAACAATTGGCCACGACCGACTACTCCGACCGAAATCCGAAGTTTCCTAGGACTTGCGGGGTACTACCGTAAGTTCATAGCTGACTTCTCTAGCATTGCCTTGACTCTGACAAACTTGACCAGAAAGAATGTACCATTCAAATGGACAGATGCATGTGAGCAGAGTTTTCAGGAGCTAAAGAAACGACTTACTACAGCTCCTGTTCTAACTATACCCTCGGGAACTGGAGGATTCTCAGTATATAGCGACGCTTCGAAGAATGGACTAGGATGCGTGTTGATGCAGAACGGTAAAGTGATTGCTTACGCCTCACGACAACTTAAAGAGTACGAGAAGAACTACCCGACCCACGATCTAGAATTAGCAGCTGTGGTTTTCTCGCTAAAAATCTGGAGACACTACCTTTACGGAGAAAGGTGTGAGATCTTCACAGACCACAAAAGCTTGAAGTACTTCTTCACTCAGAAGGAGTTAAACATGAGACAACGACGATGGCTGGAGCTTGTAAAAGACTATGACTGCGTTATCAATTATCATCCGGGCAAAGCAAACGTAGTCGCGGACGCGCTTAGTCGAAAGGCGATGAGTACGGAGTTGCACAGACTTGGAGTGGAAATAGTCAATTAAGGTGAAGTCGAGACGAAACTAGCAGTGCTGACTCTACAACCTACGTTGCTAGATCGAATCAGGAAAACACAAGGAGAAGAGGAATTTTATCTGAAGGTGAAGGACGCGCTACCTGAAGACTTCAGAACCCGAGAAGATGAAACGTTGCTATACAAGAATCGATTGTACGTACCCAATGATGAAGAATTACGTCGACTAATAATGACAGAGGTGCACGCAACAACATACTCAGTGCACCCGGGCGCGACAAAGATG
Source organism: Craterostigma plantagineum (assembly GCA_027422505.1). Taxonomy (NCBI): domain Eukaryota; kingdom Viridiplantae; phylum Streptophyta; class Magnoliopsida; order Lamiales; family Linderniaceae; genus Craterostigma; species Craterostigma plantagineum. Next base: position 13,207,359 of record JAPQWV010000005.1, on the reverse strand, counting down.
TACCAGCATTTTCGGAGCATATATTGGTGGCCGGGAATGAAGAAGGATATCGCCACGTTCGTAAGTAGATGTATGACATGCCAACTGATTAAAGCGGAACACCAGTGACCAGCTGGAACTCTACAGCCTTTACCGATTCCCGAATGGAAATGGGACCATATCACGATGGACTTCGTCGTTGGTTTACCTAAGACGACAAAAGGTCACGATGCTATTTGGGTGATTGTTGATCGCCTAACCAAGTCAGCCCATTTCATTCCTATCAGCTCTACTGTTTCTATGGAACGATATGCCGAATTGTACATTCAGGAAATTGTTCGACTCCATGGAATCCCAATCTCTATCGTCTCGGATCGAGATTCGAGATTTCTATCCAACTTCTGGCAGAGCTTACAGAAAGCGATGGGTACTAAGCTCTCGTTCAGTACTGCTTACCATCCCCAAACCGACGGGCAGTCTGAACGAACAATTCAGACTCTCAAGGATATGCTACGAGCATGTGTGCTCGATTTCAAAGGAAACTGGAGTAAGTATTTGCCGCTCATAGAGTTTTCATACAACAACAGTTTCCACGCTAAAATCGGAATGGCACCATACGAGGCATTATACGGACGTAAGTGCCGATCCCTATTCATTGGGACGAAATCGGCGAACGAGCTTTATTAGGACCCGATATGATCCTAGAAACAACAGAAGCAGTGACCAAGATCTGGGAAAGAATGCGAACTGCTCAGAGTCGACAGAAGAGTTACGCTGATCATCGACGACGACCTTTGGAATTCGCGGAAGATGACCAAGTATTTTTAAAGATCTCTCCAATGAAGGGAGTAAAGCGCTTTGGACGAAAGGGCAAGCTGAGTCCCCGCTACATAGGCCCGTTCAGAATTATCAAATGAGTCGGCGAAGTCGCGTATCAATTAGAGCTGCCGGCTTCATTATCGCAGGTTCACGACGTATTTCACGTATCGACATTACGAAAATATGTCGCGGACCCAAGCCATGTAATCCAGAACGAACTTCTTTATCGACAGCTCAAGCCTGACTTGAGTTACGAAGAGAAGCCTGTAGAAATTCTGATGTACGAGATAAAACAGCTCCGGAATAAAACTATTCCGTTAGTTAAGGTGTTGTGGCGGAATCAATCAATTGAGGAAGCCACGTGGGAGCGCGAGGACGATATGAGAATTCGTTATCCCGAGTTATTCCAGTCGGCATAATTTCGGGGACGAAATTCTTTTAAGGGGGAAGGATGAAATACCCGTAAAATTTAATACGGATGCTATAATTATCTGTATAATTATTTTTCAGATTAGGAAACTTGATAGCGAAATTTAAGTCATACAACGAAACCAACTTTGTCACAACCCTTTTTAACTTAGAATTTTTCGCGTCTAAGTTGAGGTTCGAGACCGGCAATAGCTTTGGCTCGGGCCAAAGCCTTGCTACTCAGCCTTTCACTTTCTTATGTTTGCGTGCGGAAATAAGCATCAAGAGATCGCTTCGCTCACCCCAAACCCAACGTACTCGGCCCGTTTGATAAAGTTTGGCCTCGGACTTAAAGCTCTCGTGTTTGCCTCACTCGATCTCACACCAACAAGAAACGAATAAAACAGATGACACAAGATTTACGGGAAAACCCACTCCAAACTCAGAGTGGGGAAAAACCCAGTACGAGCTTTGAAAAACTCGCACAAATAAGCCGCTCGTTTACAGAGCTCGCTGATCAACACGTGGTGTGTGGATGAAGAGTGCGACAAGTAATAATTAAAACGAATACCTAATTACTATCACCGACGTGCGATAGGCAGTGGACCTATCGTTTGTAGTGCAGTAAAGTGAGTAAACGAGTATCGAACACAAGGAATAAATCAAGTACTAGTAGTGACCTATCGACTCGATATTTAGCCTAATAAAATACGCAGATTGTTTTATGACTTAACCTAACAGATTATATCTAACTCAACTAGAGATTCAAAGACGCTTAAAACTGATACGAAGCTTCAGATAATAAAGATGTGCTCGGGATTCGAATCCCGCTAGGTGCTATCGGCTAAGACACTAAAATCGTTCCTACGTGATTTTGACTAGATCGCAGTAATTTTCCTACCCGCTCGCGAGTTTGCTGTCGCCCTAAACGCTCGCGGGGATCTAAAATTCAGTAATTACTAACGGCGAGGATCGAGTATTTGCTTTCGCCCTATACTCGATTCCTATTTTCTACGAACGGCCTAAACGTTGTTTAGCTGTCGCCCTAAACGTTTTTCCATACGATTACTTTAACACATAGACATATTAAAGTAACGAAACAAATTCATAGAACGATAAATAGTCAAACACATAGTCACGATAATCATAAGTCTTAACTACGAAACATCCTAGCGTTCATCTAATCCCAAACACAAAGGGGAATTAGCTACACATAATATACGAGAAAACAACGCAAGAAATAAGGAATAAAGGCGAAGAATTCATGTTCTTGATATACGGATGATCTGCGATGATAGCACGGGAGATTCTTCGTTCTTCGTTAAATCGGGCGTGATTTCGTCGATGATCCGTCTCTTGCGCTCCAGGACGTGATTCTGCGTTCTTTTGTGCTATTTTTCGTCTCTAGAGAGATTAGGGTTGATCTCTGTTAAGTTCCGTCCTTTTCTGGGTCGAATTTGGGCTTTTAATGCTGATTCCCGTGTCGGTCACGGCCTGGGACATGGGCCGTCACGGCCGTGACCAACATCGCCCGCGTCTCGCGCATTCTGCCTTCGATCACGGCCACGTGCATAGCACGTCACGGCCGTGACTATCATCAGCGCATCCTTCTGCCTTGCGTCACGGCCACATGCGTTGCACGTCACGGCCGTGACCGCCAATCGTCCCACTCGCTGTCCCTCGTCACGGCCGTGACGCGTAATGCGCCTGGCCGTGACCGAGGGCAGTGTTGCCCTTTTCGCGTCGTTTTGCCTCTTTTTCGCTTCTTTTCGCCCGAAACTCGTCCTAAGCCCCTTCAACAACAAAACAAGTGCAAATATATCGAATAAATGCATCAGTTGATTGCTAAAGCTCTATTATACCCCGAATAAATATCGCGCTAAACGCATTGAAATGCGTTTATCAAACCTCCCCACACTTAAGCATTTGCTTGTCCTCAAATAAATTAGAAATCAGATAAGGCATCACTAGGATAACGGCACGATTGTTCGCAATTTATCATCAAAGCTAGAAAGCACAAAAGGAATCAAGCAAACAATCACGGACATTACACTAATGACTTGCACTTTTCGACCTGAATTTTCTTCGCACTGCTAATCGAGACTCATACCTCACAAGGATTCACTCAATTTACTCAAGTGTATAGGCTAGCATATGATGAGTCGCTCAATTCGTGCACTAGTCCAACCCCTACCATAAACTTGCAAGCTAATCGCATTTCTACTATCTAAAGTGGCAAGCATAAATCTGAGGGTCTTTTCGGGTGGACATGAGTCACATAGTCATAAAAACGGTAAGCATGTAGTGATCACGTAATCTTAAAGCTAGGAAATGTAAGCGAATAGTATCAAAGAACATAGCATGATCAAAATGATAATCACATGCCCCAACATAAGACTCGACATTCTCGCTCTGAAATCCTAGACTTTTCTGCCCGACCCCCTCGACTCAGTTTCCTTTCATTTTCTGCCCTTTCACCTTAATTACGCTCTAATTTTGTGCACTGCCCTTATTCCCTAAAAACATCAAGGTTCGGCTTTTGTCGCATAGAATACATCGTCACAGCGAATGCCGTGTACCTAAGGATACTTATTACCGAAACCTATATCTTGCCAAAGGGTTATGAGCATGCTTATGAAAGGGATCGGGTCATTTCAGAAAACGGTCAAGTCAGGGACGAGTCATTTCTCGAATAGCAGAGAAGAACATCAAATCATACACTGAAACAGTAACTCTCAAATTCGACTTCTGCTCTATTCTAATCAATTCAGGTTCATATAATCTCTGGAGGCTTATTCGGGTCAGGGGTATTTCATAACATACGGGTAAGCAACGAATCGGCTCAGGCTCAAAGTGGCTACTAAGAGGCTTAGTTATGGTAAGGAAAATTTGACACTGGACTTAATTCCTAATGCCCTCATCATTTTCACACTAACGCACCCAAACAGTTTCAACACGCATCAGACAGGCAAGTTCTAGAGAAATATAGACTAGGCACGTCACACAATCAAGAAATATGAGCATAAGCTCGTCAGGCTCAAACTCTCACAACGAAACAGGGTTATGTATACGGATCTCTCAAAGCAGTGCTATATCTATTCAGGCAGACAAGATTCAATCAGTCATGCGTATCCTAATTGCTCACAGAATTTCATAAAATGCAGACTAACTCGAGATAAGCGCACACAATCATGCCTGATTCAGTAATTCATGCCTTTCCCAACGAACTTAACGACTCACGGACACGTCAAAAAAAAATTAAAAATTTTTCACGTAAGTTCTCAAACTAAATTCCCCTCCCCACACTTAAGTCTGACGTTGTCCTCAACGTAAAAAGGATAGAAGGGAAGGAAAAAGAGTTTAAAAAGAGCGGGACTCCCCTGACGTGGTCGTGAAGTAGTCGTTTATTTTGCGCGTGTAGGTCGTGTTGTAATCCGTTAAGCGTATCCTGGCGCTAGCTAAAGAGAAAAGAACACATGAAAAGAGAGTAGTCATAAGATTAACTATAAACATAGTTATAAGCCTCAATGGTAGAAACAAGGTGAAAACATACGCGACTACTCAAGCAGATGAAATGTCATAAAAAGAAAAGGAAAAATCCCTAAGGTGGTGGTGGCGGTGGCGGCGGCGGCGAGCGTTGCCTCGGGCGAAGGAGAGCCGTCGATCGCTTGGACAGCTTGAGCGCCTGATCCATGGCTTGCTGGGCCTGGTTGTAGCGGTCCAGCTCTTCTCGGTACTGACGGTGGGCTTCCTCATTCCTTCGCTCGTACTCCTCTTGTCGGCGCCGCGTCTCTTCGCTATATCGCCGGGCTTCTTCATCCCGTTGCAGGGCGTCGGCGTTCATACGCAGCATGTCCCGGCGCAGCGCTTCGAGGTCCGCTGTCGACGCGTAGGGGGCGACGCCGGATGATTCGCCCTGATGGTAGCCGGAGGAATAGGAGGGCCCTGCGGTCGTCGTGTCTGTCTCCACTGGGTGGGGGCCCTCGAGGTAGAGCTGGTCGTCGGGGACGGCTCCGTGGTCGGTCTGGCCGCGATACATCTCGTGCCAGATGTACACCTTGTTCGAGCGGGTCCAGGTGGGCGCCTTCACGAGCATCTTCATCTTCACTAATGCCTCCTCGTTAATGGGGTGGCGCCCGCCTACGATCTCCATCTCGGGCGCGTTTGCGGGCCAGTAGCCTAATCCCTTGATCACCTTGGTGATGAGTGGTCCAACCGCGATTTTTCCGTTGCGTCTTGTTTCCGCTTGAGCGCTGAAAGCGTGGGCCACCGCCTTCCCCAAATGGACCCGTTCGCCTCGCTGTAGCTTGGTCAGGTAAAATAGATCTCGTAGGGTTATTGCTCCGTGCGAGTCGCCCCTCGGTGTCAGCGAGGTCGTCAGGAGGCGGTGAATGTAGCGCAGCCCTGGGCTCCTCAACGCGGACGCCTTCAACGTCTTCGCACTGTATGCCGGCTCGCCGGGTCGAGCGATATCAGCCCAGCAGCCCTGTCGCCCGCCCGGTTGATCAAAGTATGTCGCGTAGGACCGGTGCGGGTGTGGCCGCGGGACTCCAAGTGCATGGCACAGATCGCCGTCCTTCACAATATGCTCTTCGTTGAACGCCCAGAATTGGATGTTGTCGCCGTATTCGTCGTAGGAGAACGAGGCAAGGAACTCGAAGGTGAGTTCCTTGTACGCCGGTTCGTCGATCCCCAGGAAGGTGTTCCATCCGCTGAGTGATAAGAACTGGGCAACCTGCTGGTCGATGTGGTGCTTTGCCAGCGTCTCACGGTCGATCTGGTCCATGGCTATGAACTCCATTCCCTTCAGCCTGGTGTATCGTGCTGTCTGGGCCTCGTCAGTGAACTGGCCCATGGCTTCTAGCATTGTCGGTGGGGGCCCGCGTCGCCTTTGACGGACGGGCGAACGCGAGGCGGGGTCACATGAGGCTGAGGCTCGACTTTTACCCATAGTACCTGAAAGAGAGGTGTGAGCGCAACGGGCATGAAAAGCTCAAAGTGGCATTTTATCGAACATGTGGCGTGCAACCAAAATCACTCCATCCAAGTCCAAAATTGAACAAGCTATATATCATATTATGAATCGAGGCTAATTAATGAGCCACGAATCCATGTAATTAAGCACACCCAACGCGTTCATAGCATGTATCTAATTATGAGAGAGCACGATTAGCACCGGATCAAAACAAAATTCGAAAATCCCTAATTTAAACAGAATTAGGGTTCTTCGTAAGAATTTCGAAATTTAACATCAAATGTACGTAATTGGGTTTACCCAAAGCATTCCTAGCATGTATCTATCAATAAGGGGGCAATAGAAACAACAATTGAGACCCAATTTGAAAAATCCCCAATTTCGAAAATTAGGGTTCGTCAACGAATCATGAAAATCATCCATATACTAACGTAATCAAACGGTTCTGTAGCATCTATGGCACATAGTGGACGAATCATAGCAAATAGCATCCACAAATTAGCGATTTCGACCACAATTTCGAATTCGGAGTGGATAGGGCAAAAAGCATACCTTGTATTCTTAATCAAATTAAATGGAGGTTGAGGGTGGTCTTGTGGGTGTCGCCGGAGGTGGGAGGGCGGCGGTGATCGGCGGTGGTGTTGGTGGGCGGAGGTCGAAGGTGGTGAGGGTGAAGGGAGGGGCGAGAGGGAGAGAAGAGAGAGGAAGAAATGGGGAGAAAGGGGAAAAAAACTTTTTTATAACGTGAAAACGCCTAGGTCACGGCCGTGACCTATATAGGTCTTGGCCGTGACGCGAGGCAGCGGCCTCTCTATGCCGCTAGTCACGGCCGTGACATGCTAGCCACGAGCCGTGACAAAATCGGGAATTTTTTTTTATTTTTTTATTATATATATATTATTGTTATTACTATTATATATATATATATATATATTTTTTTTTTAAATTAGGAGTCACGGCCGTGACGGCTTAAGCCGTTGGGCGTGACAAGAGGCAGTGCGCGCCTCTGGAGTATGTCACGGCCGTGACATCTTAAGCATCCGCCATGACACGAGGCAGAGAGTGCCTCGCTCGTGCGTCACGGCCGTGACTGCTTAAGCAGTTGGCCGTGACCAATTTTTTTTTTATTTTTTATTTTTAATATGAACATACCTGGGTTGCCTCCCAAGAAGCGCTTACTTTACCGTCTTTAGCCGGACGTCGTTTCATTCGTTCACGTCTGGACGTCCAGGTACAGCACTTCCCTCTCGGTCGCGTCTTCCTCGCCAGCGAGATAGTGCTTCAACCTATGGCCGTTCACCTTAAAAGTACCCTGCTCCATACCTGAAATCTCAACAGTACCATAAGGAAAAACACGGGTAACAGTGAACGATCCTGACCAGCGTGATCTAAGCTTGCCAGGAAAAAGCCTAAGTCGAGAGTTAAAAAGAAGGACTTGGTCCCCTTCCTGAAACTCTCGCCTGTGTCGAATCTTTTTATCATGATAGGCTTTAGAGCGTTCCTTTTACATGCGAGCGTTATCGTAAGCCGATAAACGCCACTCGTCTAATTCATTGATTTGGAGTTGCCGCTTTCCGCCGGCGTTCCCCAAATCAAGATCCAAGGACTTAATGGCCCAATATGCCTTATGCTCTATTTCTACGGGAAGATGACATGCTTTTCCATAGACTAATCTATATGGTGTAGTACCTATGGGGGTCTTATACGCAGTCCTATATGCCCAAAGTGCATCATTCAACTTGTTCGCCCACTCCCTACAATTCCCCTCGATAGTTTTCCCTAGAATGCGTTTCAATTCGCGATTCACTACTTCGACTTGACCACTAGCTTGGGGATGGTACGGGGTGGATAGGCTATGTCTAACACCGTAACGTTCTAAAGTGCGTGCAAATTGGGTGTTACGAAAGTGAGTGCCTCTATCACTAATAATGCATCTAGGTGCCCCAAAACGTGAAAATAATGCTCGCAAAAATCTAACGACTACCCTAGCATCGTTTGTGGGTAAGGCTTGCGCCTCGGCCCACTTAGACACATAATCGACGGCAACTAGGATGTACTTATTATTGTACGAGCTAGGGAATGGACCCATAAAATCTATACCCCACACATCGAAAATCTCACATACCAAGATGAACTTCTGAGGCATTTCGTCGCGTTTGGAGAGATTACCTGCGCGCTGACACTGATCACAAGTGTCAACGTACCTTTGGGCGTCCTTGAAAATCGTGGGCCAGTAGAACCCGCTTTCCAACACCTTCTGGGCGGTTCTGTTGGCTGCGTAGTGCCCTCCAGTCGGTCCGTTGTGGCAGTGCCTAAGGATCTGTGTCGTTTCTGGAGCGGCCACGCATCGCCGTATTACCTGATCTGCACATCGCCTGAAAAGAAACGGGTCTTCCCAAAAGTAGTACCTTAAATCAGAAAAGAATTTCTTCTTTTGCTGACTGGTGTACTCTTTCGGCAGAACCCTCGCAACAAGATAGTTAGCGTAATCTGCAAACCAGGGAGTATCGTGGCTTACCACCTGTATCGAATACAGATGCTCGTCTGGGAACTGGTCATGTATCGCCCTATCGTCCTTATTATAGATCTCGGACTCCTCTAGTCGAGAGAGGTGATCCGCTGCCAAGTTCTCTGCACCCTTCTTATCACGGATCTCGATGTCGAACTCTTGTAAGAGTAAGATCCACCTGATCAGCCGGGGCTTGGCATCCGGCTTTGCTAAGAGATACTTAAGAGCAGAGTGGTCAGTGAAAACAATAACTTTGGAAAGGATCAGATATGACCTGAACTTGTCGAACGCAAACACGACTGCCAGCAACTCTTTCTCGGTGGTCGTGTAATTGGCTTGGGCTGCGTCTAGCGTCTTACTCGCGTAGTATATTGGCCTGAAATGGTTTTCCTTACGTTGCCCTAGCACGGCCCCAACTGCATAGTCACTAGCATCGCACATTAGTTCAAAGGGCAGCCCCCAATCAGGGGCTACCATAATAGGTGCTGCGAAAAGTCTTTCCTTAAGTAAATTGAAAGCATGCAGACATTCTTCATTAAAATCAAACGGGGCAACTTTCTCTAACAATCTAGACATGGGACGTGCAATCTTAGAAAAATCTTTGATAAACCTACGATAAAATCCCGCATGTCCTAGGAAGCTTCTAATCAACTTCACGTTCGAGGGAACAGGCAATTTCTCTATAGTTTCTAACTTGGCCCGGTCAACTTCGATTCCTTTAGAGGAGATCTTGTGACCGAGGACTATACCCTCTCGAACCATGAAGTGGCACTTTTCCCAATTAAGTGCCAAGTTCGTTTCCTCGCATCGTGCGAGTACGAGCTTTAGATTTGACAAACATGCATCAAACGACGACCCGAAAACAGAAAAATCGTCCATAAATACCTCCATTACCTCACCTACCAATTCGTCGAATATGGCCATCATGCATCGCTGGAAGGTGGCTGGGGCATTGCATAAGCCGAAAGGCATCCTTCGGTACGCGAACGTTCCGAATGGGCAAGTGAACGTCTCTTTTCTTGGTCCTCGGGTGCTATGGGGATCTGTAAATAGCCTGACAAGCCATCAAGAAAACAGTAAAATGAGTGACCCGCTAACTTTTCTAGCATTTGATCAATAAATGGTAAAGGGAAATGATCCTTTCGTGTGGCATCGTTCAACTTCCTGTAGTCGATGCAGACGCGCCATCCGGTCACGGTTCTCGTCGGGATTAGTTCGTTCTTGTCGTTGGTGACGACCGTCATGCCTCCTTTCTTTGGAACTACTTGGACCGGGCTGACCCATACGCTGTCTAAAATGGGATAGATCATCCCTGCGTCTAGCAATTTGATCACCTCCTTCTTTACCACGTCCTTCATGTTGGGGTTGAGCCGCCTTTGGCGTTGAGTGACCGGCTTGAAATCGTCCTCCATGAGGATCTTCTGCGTGCAGTAGCTCGGGTTGATACCCCTTATGTCGGATATCTTCCATGCCAACGCCTTCTTGTGCGCCTTCAACACATCTAAGAGTTGGCCCTTCTGTCCGTCGTCGAGGTTCGACGAGATGATGACCGGCAGCCCTCCATTGTTGCTCAGAAATGCGTACTCGAGGTGGTCGGCAGCGGCTTCAATTCCAGGACCGGTGGCTCCTCGACCGAGCTCTTTTCCTTGTCCTCTTCGCTGCTCTCGTCGATAGTTATGATCGGCTCGTCGACCTCTTCCCCACACTCATCGATCGCCATAAGTGTATGCATGTCGTGATCGTCGACCTGTGACAGACCTTGCACCGAAAAAAGAAAGTCGTGGTCAAATACGTCCAAAAAGTAACACTTATCATCTTGCTCGCCGCTCTTTTTCATCGAGTCGGCCATATTAAAAGTAACTTTCTCGCCGTCTACTGTCAGGGTCAAAGTCCCATTCCTAACGTCTATCATGGTCTCCCCTGTCGCTAGGAACGGTCTACCTAAAATCAAGGGAACATTCTCGTCTTCCTCCATATCTAAAATAACGAAATCTGCGGGACTCACAAACTTATCAACTTTAACTAAGACATCCTCGATAACACCTCGAGGATACTTCAACGACCTATCAGCTAGTTGGAGACTCATTCTAGTGGGTCGTGGCTCACCTAATCCTAAATGCTTGAACATAGAATACGACATAAGATTTATGCTAGCGCCTAGGTCTGCTAACGCACGCTCAATCACTAAATCTCCTATAAGACAGGGAATAGTAAAACTCCCTGGATCCTTGAGCTTCTTAGGGATCTTGCTTTGGAGAATTGCCGAGCACTCTCCTCGTAGGCAGACGGTGGAGACGTGTTCGAGCTTCCTTCTGTTCGTCAGCAGGTCTTTCAAGAACTTGGCGAAGCTGGGCATCTGCGTAATAGCTTCAACAAAGGGTAAGTTAATATGCAATTCTTTACACATACCCATAAATTTACCAAACTGAGCCTCGTTCTTGTCCTTATTCAGTCGAGCCGGGTATGGGATCTTCGGCTGGTATGGCTTCACTGGTGGCCGCTGGACCTCCGTCACCTTTTCCTTTTCGGGCTCGACCTTTTCCTTCTCAGCGTCGGCCTTCTCGACATCGTCGCCCCTGATCTCCTCAACTTCGGGCTCGTCGTGGCTCTCAAAGTTGGCATTCTCCTTGGCCTTCTTTTTGGCGGGCACTTCTTGCAATTCTCGCCCATTCCTCAGCGTCACCGCCTTGCAGTACTCCTTAGGATTCGGCTCGGTGTAGCTTGGGAGCGATCCCTGAGTGTGCCCCGCCAACTGCTTCGCCATCTGGCCCATCTGTTGCTCCAGCTTTTTGAGCGAGGCATCCGTGTTCTGAGCATGCAAGTCGTTCGCCTCCATGTACTCCTCCATCTTTGTCATTCGGCTTTCGTGGGCTGCGGTGGTGCTGCTGAAATTCGTGAGGAGTGTCTTCATCATGTCCTTCATCTCCCTCATGTCGTCGGATCCTCCCGCGGGCGCGTTCTGGTACTGTCGTGGTGGCCCATTCTGGAATCCGGAAGGTCTGGGCTGAAATCCTGGTGGTCCTTGGCTCTGATGGTTCTGATTCCCGTACGCCAGGTTTGGATGTGCCCGGGGCTGGAAACTTCGCTGGCCGCCTTGGTAATTTCCCATATAATCTACGTGTTCTAGCGGCTGCCCGAGTTGGCAATCTGAGGTCTCGTGGGCTGCGCCGCAAATCCCGCATAATGGTACGTAAGGCGTGTGCTGTGTCGGTGTGGTGGTGGTCACGGCCTTCACGGGCTGAGTCTGCCCGGACTTGGGAAGCAATGCACCAATCACCGTCTGCAACTGAGAGTTCGTCGAGGCGAGTTGTTGCTGGGGCGCCTCGATCTTAGCGTTAGTGGCCGTCTCCTCGCTCACTCCAAAGACGTCTGTCGTCTTCATCCTGGTATTGCCCCTCATGAAACTGTTCCTCGAGTAGTCCTCAATCAAATTCCACGCGTCGGTGGCGTTGAGCTTCACGAGCCCTCCTCCTGCGGCTCCGTCTAACATATGGACCGTCTGATCATTGAGACCCTCGTGGAATCGGTTGATCTGGGCTGCCTTCGACATCCCGTGCTGTGGGCACCTCTTCAGTAGCGCCTTGTAACGCTCCCACACCTCGTAGAGATTTTCAGACTCCTTCTGATGGAATAAAGAGATTTCTGTCTTCAATCGTAGCACCTTCGACAATGGGAAGTAATGGCCGATAAACGCGGCTCGCAGCTCCTCCCAGGTGGTGATCGAGCGAGGTGGCAACATCTCAAGCCAATCCTTGGCTCTGAACTTCAAAGAGAACGGGAACAACATGAGCTTAATCGCGTCGCCCGGAACACCATTGATTTTGATGGTGTCGGTGACCGTCAGAAACGCCTTCAGATGGGAGTAAGGGTCGTCATCTGGGTTGCCCTCGAACTGGGCCGTCTGGAAAATCATCTGAAGCCAAGAGTGCTTCAATTCAAAATTGTTGTTCTCGATCGGCGGAATGACAATCGCCGACTCCGTACCGCCTAGCGCGGCATTCTTGAGGAGGTCCTGAAGTGATGGTTCCTCCTCGGGAATGTTATGGACGGGCACTCGGTGGTCCGCCATGTCTACTTCTATGTAGGGACTGTCTACGGCTGCCTCTACACGTGAATTTTGGATGGATTCCTGCGAACTATCCTCTGAATAGCTAACTAAGCGGTCCTGAGAGCTAGTGGATGCTCCTTCGGTGTCGTACTTAAGCTTCCTTCGCAACTTTCGTTCGAAATCCGGGTCTGCTTCAACGATGGGGCCCGATGGATGGCTTCGGGTCATTCACCGCTGAATCGTACCTTCAATGAGTGAGAAATAAAGATTAGCGAAGAAGTAAACAAATACGACGAATAAAAATACGAAATCAATAACGACGCAGAAAAACAACTAATGCAAATAACACAAATAACACAAACAGTAAAAGCAAAGAGAACGTCAAATAAAAGTGGCTAAAGTACCGAACTACGCTGTTCCCAATATCAATTTATTCCCCGGGAACGGCGCCAAAAACTTGATCGACACGTGGTGTGTGGATGAAGAGTGCGACAAGTAATAATTAAAACGAATACCTAATTACTATCACCGACGTGCGATAGGCAGTGGACCTATCGTTTGTAGTGCAGTAAAGTGAGTAAACGAGTATCGAACACAAGGAATAAATCAAGTACTAGTAGTGACGTATCGACTCGATATTTAGCCTAATAAAATACGCAGATTGTTTTATGACTTAACCTAACAGATTATATCTAACTCAACTAGAGATTCAAAGACGCTTAAAACTGATACGAAGCTTCAGATAATAAAGATGTGCTCGGGATTCGAATCCCGCTAGGTGCTATCGGCTAAGACACTAAAATCGTTCCTACGTGATTTTGACTAGATCGCAGTAATTTTCCTACCCGCTCGCGAGTTTGCTGTCGCCCTAAACGCTCGCGGGGATCTAAAATTCAGTAATTACTAACGGCGAGGATCGAGTATTTGCTTTCGCCCTATACTCGATTCCTATTTTCTACGAACGGCCTAAACGTTGTTTAGCTGTCGCCCTAAACGTTTTTCCATACGATTACTTTAACACATAGACATATTAAAGTAACGAAACAAAATTCATAGAACGATAAATAGTCAAACACATAGTCACGATAATCATAAGTCTTAACTACGAAACATCCTAGCGTTCATCTAATCCCAAACACAAAGGGGAATTAGCTACACATAATAGACGAGAAAACAACGCAAGAAATAAGGAATAAAGGCGAAGAATTCATATTCTTGATATACGGATGATCTGCGATGATAGCGCGGGAGATTCTTCGTTCTTCGTTAAATCGGGCGTGATTTCGTCGATGATCCGTCTCTTGCGCTCCAGGACGTGATTCTGCGTTCTTTTGTGCTATTTTTCGTCTCTAGAGAGATTAGGGTTGATCTCTGTTAAGTTCCGTCCTTTTCTGGGTCGAATTTGGGCTTTTTATACTGATTCCCGTGTCGGTCACGGCCTGGGACATGGGCCGTCACGGCCGTGACCAACATCGCCCGCGTCTCGCGCATTCTGCCTTCGGTCACGGCCACGTGCATAGCACGTCACGGCCGTGACTATCATCAGCGCATCCTTCTGCCTTGCGTCACGGCCACATGCGTTGCACGTCACGGCCGTGACCGCCAATAGTCCCACTCGCTGTCCCTCGTCACGGCCGTGACGCGTAATGCGCCTGGCCGTGACCGAGGGCAGTGTTGCCCTTTTCGCGCCGTTTTGCCTCTTTTTCGCTCCTTTTCGCCCGAAACTCGTCCTAAGCCCCTTCAACAACAAAACAAGTGTAAATATATCGAATAAATGCATCAGTTGATTGCTAAAGCTCTATTATACCCCGAATAAATATCGCGCTAAACGCATTGAAATGCGTTTATCACTCGCCTAGCTTATATGAACACTCGCACAACAATCGAAGCTACAACCTTAAGCTATCGAAAGTATTACACATTAGACAATTTTCTCACAATATCCATTGATGACTCCCCTCTTGGCAAAATGCTTCACAAGGCCTTCTTATACGCTTGGCCAAGCCATCCTCCCATGTGCCTTATGATTTTAATAGCACTTACTTATCTCGAAATTTATCCAAAGAATTTAATATAATCTATACAATATTCTTTATAAATTAGTTGGGCCATACATGACTTGATCGAATTTTTGAACAAGGCCCAAAATTTATTTGATATATATTAAAAGGATGAGCTTACTTAGACTTAAAGCAAAACACATCATAGACCAACTTGTCCAATCAATCGATATTTTCAAAGTTTTTATGTATCTCATAGTAACATCAACACTAAGCAAGGCCAACCCTATTAACGAGAGAAACTCAAGAGCAGAGATATATTCAAAGCAAACATAAGGATTATAGAAGCTCTAACAAATCGGAAAATCAAACCTTGAAGTACGGGAGGTAAAATTTTATCACTACTATGTAATTATTCTATGCTTAACACGTGTTTGTAGGGTGAGATACCTTGGGTAATGAAGTACTAATTTTTTTAATAGCTCGGAGTTTAGATTTTTAATTTGAATTCATGTCTTAGTTGTTTATATTATGACATATGAATTTTTAGTAAGCTTTCAAATAGAAGCTGTTGCCGTGCATAAGGGTTTCGAGTCAGGCCTAACACTATGAACTTTCGAAATTATGCCATGATTAGAAAACCCTAAATGTCATTTTGGGTTTATAAGTGTTTAAATGATAAACTTCGAGATATATAATGAGAAGGAGTCCGAGATGATTTCGAGATATATCACATAGAATTTCGAAATGTGATAACTTAATGATAGTAGGAATCTCGAGATATATCAGAGAAGAAGTTCGAAATGTTGAATAATAAGAATGAAGATCTCGACATCATTACAGAGAGGTTTCGAGATGTAACCTAGTTAAAACTCGAGATATAATAACATAATTATTAGAAAAATTTCGAGATGAATAATAAAGAGATTTCGATATGTATGATAGAGATCTCGAGAGGTACCATACCAAGATTTCGAAACATAATAACTATTCTATAGAAAGACCTCGAGATGTATGATAGACTTCGACATATTCAATAACCTATTTCATAGATCAATCTCGAGATATAGTAATTAGAAGGATTTCGAAGTAGGTAATTGATAAATTTCGAATTGTATAATATAAAGATGTCGAGATGTATGATAGGTTTCGACATTTATAAGATTTCTGACATTATTAAAGTTATCAACATTAGTAAGATGTCAACATGGTTTAAAGATCTCGACATTTAATAAAATTATTCGGTCACTTTCATTATAAACAGATTTCGACATGATCTACAAATGATTTCTACCTAAGATCTCGAGATATATATAGGAAGAGTTCTACACTTAATAAATTTTTGGTATTTTAGGACTTCGCTATTTCTAGGGATTTTGATATTTTTAGAGTTTATTTATTTTTAGGAATTTCATTATTTTTAAGGCTTTCATGAATTTTAGGGTTTTCATCATTTTAGAGTTTTTGTGATTTTTAGGGTTTTGATAATTTTAGGGTTTCGAGACTTAGAGTTTGGAAATTTCGAAGTTAGGTGACTTAGTAAATATACTGATATAATAATATTTTATGCTCAGAGATTCGAACTGTAGGGAATTCACCAGGATTGTCGACCGATTTTATCAGGAGGACAGGTAGGTGAATCATTCATCTACGACACGTAAACGCTTACCTGCTATTATGTGATTACGTGATTCATGTGATTTACGTGTTTTACGTATATTTTATGTGACATCACGTTTCATGTGTATCACGTATATGCATGACATCGCACGACATGGTGAGGGATAATGACCACATTAGTGGTGACACCTTAAGACTTAAGGTGTCGATTGAGCGGGGTAGAGTGTGCCGATTTTGGCAGTCAGACTCGTAGCGGAGTTGAGGTTGGACTCGCGGGGCACCTGACGGGAGACAGACGTGAGCGATCTGTCTACTCGGGCGTGAGCGACCCGAGGTGCAAACCGTCGGATGAGTTGTGTAGCGGAAGGGCGACCTGATAGGAGGACGTTGACGTGATCGATCAGCGCACTATCGGCGTGGGCACCGCTAGTCTGTCGTTAGCGACCAGACGATATATTTTATTTTTATTGCGCGCGAGGTGCCGAGTCCAGCCTAGGGCCCTGATATTGAGATACGATAGAAATATGGGAACGAGCGTGCATTGTATCATGTTGTGAGAATTGGGATTGGGAATGAGTGCACGCTGCATTGCATTTTATTCACCTACTGGGCAATTCGCTCAGTGTTTACGTGTTGTAGGTACCGAGTCTGACGCTGACACGCGTCAAGACTGAGGCGGCTGGTGGCGGTGCTCCACGGACTTTTGAGGGCGGGGCGGTACATGGATGAAGACCTGTGGAGCGGCGATAGGGTTTTTGACCTTTTGACATCTTGGGGGCTTCGGCCCATTGTACAGATACTATTATGTAAAATAATATTTTGTTGTATTATAATATCTTTTAGGAAAAAGTTTTAATTAGACGGGCCTTTTCCGCGGCTTACGTTGCGGAAATCCGCCAATAATCCTAATTAGAAAAGTAGGGTCGCCACACCACTTTTAGTAAGGGAAGATTCCTTCGGGTGACCTTCTAGTGTGCGAACCTTCACATATGTAAGAATCCCTCGTGGATTAGAGCTCTATGAAATGGCGCATAGTAAGATGGAAAGCCGAGGGCCCATATGACGTATGAGTCTAGGAAAAGAGTATGAGCGTTAGTAAGCGACGGCGTGGATTGCCGATCGTTAGGACACGTGCATACGTGCATCATTTTTGCTTACTGAGCCGCAGTGGCTCATTCCTTACGTTACGTATTGTAGGTACTAGCGATCATGGTACGTGATCTGTTCATGGTGCAAGGCCAAACTTTTGAAGCTTCTGGCTGCTTTTGAGGTGGAAGTGTGTGTATGGATGACGACCTGTGAAGGCCGGGCGCATGGGAGTTTTTGCTGTGCATTTACACACGTCACTTGTAAATAGGACTTGAAGAATGTAGAATGACTTAAGAAATTCTTTTGTCTTGTATGTATGACTTGCAAGTTTTAAATGGAAAAATTTTATTCGCATTTTTACGTCGGATTTCGATAGAATACGATATGAGGACGACGGGTCCTGACAATACCTGGACTAGGTTCCTTGGGACAAAGGACGAGACTCCTGACCTAACCGCTGCCTTTGTGAAGACGACTCAAAATTCGCTAGGCTGCAACGTCCGTTACATTCGTACTGACAACGGGACTGAGTTCAATAATAGACTGCTCGAAGAATTCTACTCATCGCCCGGAATCTCTCAGAAATTCTCAGCGGCACTCCCTAGCAAAACAGAGTAGTAGAGAGAAGAAACATAACTTTAGGCGAAGCAGCTCGCACAATGTTGATTCACTCAAGTCTTCCCCATCACTCTGGGCTGAAGCAGTCAACACAACCTGCTACACTCAGAATTGGACAATCATTCACAAGAGATTTGGGAAAACTCCATACGAGCTTATTAACCATAGAATACCCAACATTGGATTCTTTTGAGTCTTTGGCTACAAATGCTTCCTCGCTACGACCGAGAGGACCGAGGAAAATACGATCCTAAAGCGGCAGAAGGGTATTCATTGGCTATTCTGCAGAATCTAATGCCTATAGAGTTTACCTAAAACAGACAGGGACTGACATGGAAAGCATTAATGTGACGTTTGATGAAGCACCATCAATCGTTTCTGAACAAATCTGTCCAGAACCCGGACTCATACGAGTGTTGACAAACGATCAACACATTCCTACACAAAAGGAAGGACCATCTACAGCACAAACGATCAACACATTCCTACACAAACGATCAACACATTCCTACCAAAAGGAAGGACCATCCATAGCCACTACCACTTCCCAAACTACCAATGCTGAAACTGAAGAAAATCTCCCAATAGATGACCCAGAGGAAGACGCAGCAACCCCAGTTGAAGATTCTCATGCCGAAAAAAGGAATGTAAGTGAAGAGCCAAGCGCTGAAGAAACGAATTGGACATTTCCTTACGAAAGAAAATGGACACGATATCATCCAACGTCTCAAATCATTGGAAATCCAAACCAAAGAGTAAGCACGAGATCTTCCACAACAAACGAGAATCTCTATGCCTGCTTTCTAAGTCAGAATGAACCAAGCAAGATCAACGAAGCGTTGGCCGATCCAAATTGGATAAAAGCCATGCAAGAGGAAATCCATCAATTCGAGTGCCTCAAAGTCTGGAGATTAGTTCCAAGACCACCAGGCAAAACAATCATTGGCACAAAGTGGGTCTTCAAGAACAAACGTGATGAAGATGGAATTGTCATAAGGAACAAGGCTCGATTAGTGGCAAAAAGCTACAACCAACAAGAAGGAATCGAGTATGGAAAAACTTTAGCACCAGTAGCTCGAATAGAGACCATCCGACTCTTCCTTGCTTTTGCTGCTCACAAGAACTTCACTGTTTACCAAATGGACGTCAAGACAGCCTTCCTAAACGGCATCTTGAAAGAGAAAGTCTACGTGGCACAACCTGAAGGTTTCGTGAGCAAAACACATCCTGGCTATGTGTACTTCCTTGAGAAGGCACTGTACGGGCTCAAGAAAGCACCACGTGCATGGTTTGAGTGCTCTCATACTTTTTGATCAAGTCAGACTATACCAAAGGGAAGATCGACACGACCCTCTTCATCAAACGACAGAGATCAGACATCCTCTTGAGATCTACGTCGATGACACTATATTTGGATCAACTAATCCTAAGTTGTGCAAAGAATTCGGTGATCTCATGAAGATAAAATTCGAGATGAGCATGATGGGAGAACTCTATTTCTTCCTAGGATTGCAAGTTAAATTACTTCTAGAAGGAATCTTCATTAATCAGTCGAAGTACATCCACGACATCCTCATATAGTACAACATGAACAATTCCACAACGACGAGGACCCCGATGTCCACTACGTGCAAACTTGACTCGGATCCAGCTGGAAAGCCAGTAAACTCGACAACCTATCGAGGAATCATCGAATCGCACCTCCACTTGATGGCAAGCCGATCGGGTATTATGTTCTTAACATGTCTGTGTGCTCGATTCAAAGCAGATCCAAAGGAGTCACACATGCTCGCCGTGAAGAGGATTCTGAAATATCTTAAAGGAACCCCGACACTCGGATTATGGTATCCCAAGAACTCAAACTTCAATTACTTGGTTACACTGACGCAGATTTTGCAGGATGTAAAATAAACAGAAAAAGTACGTCAGGGGGCATACAATTCTTAGAAGACAAGCTGTGAGTTGGTCCTCCAAGAAGCAAAATTGTGTGTCCACTTCCACTGCTGAGTCAGAGTACGTTGCCGCTGCAAGCTGCTGCTAACAAATCCTGTGGTTGCGAAAGCTGAGTCAGAGTACGTGTTTGATTTTAATAACATTCCCATTTATAGCGACTCGAAGAGCGCAATTGCAATTAGATATTACCTTGTCCACCATTCACGCACAAAGCACATAGATCTTAGGTATCATTTTATAAAAGATCATATGGAAAAAGGCACAATTGCTATGTACTTCGTGGCCACTGAAGTTCAGCTGTCTGACTTATTTACTAAAGCTTTGGATGAAAATCGCGTCCATGTGCTTGTATCTGAGTTAGGCATGCTGAACAGAGAAACTTAAGTGATTGTGTCTCACAAAGTCTTTTATAAAGTGTAAATAGTTTATATATGTGCTTACGTCTAAGGGATCTTCATTTACAAAATTTCGGGGGAGAATTTTCTAAAATAGTGGTTGTCAAAATTACTTAATTTTGTACAACCTTATTTCCCAAAATTAATTAACTTAGGGGGAGAATTTCCAGAATTACGCATATTATTAAGAGGGAGCAGCTTTTGAATTTTTATGGGGGAGTAGAAAATTTATTTTGATTTTCTAAAATTTTGGCAACTTAAAAAAAAATACCAAAATTTTCGCAGCTTTCAACTTTCGCACCTCTTTACTATTCAAAATGGGCTTTTCGTAAATGGGCTTTTCGCATCCTTTTATATCGAAAATTTGTTTCGATAATTTCTCATTCAGAAAACGTTTACCTTCGAAAATCAAAATCGCGAAAACCCTTAAAACGCCGAAATTTAAAACGTTGAATCCACTTTGATTCTTTCTCTTCCGTCCCTTATTCTAAAAATAAGAAAAAAAAGGGAAAAAAGAGAAAATAAAAGGAGGGGGATTAGTCACAGATATTAAATTTTATCTTCTCAAAATCCTCAGATTCTCGGCGTTAATCAGTATAACTCTCTCATTTACTTATGTTTCTGATAATTCCGCGTCGTTTAAATGTATTTTTACTTCAGATGACACTGATTTTCATCATGAATCGACAAATTTTCGCAAGCTTTCAGCTTCACGAAAATCGCCATTTCGAAAATCGTTTATTGCGTGTCTTTCTTGATGTTTAATCGAGTTTAATTGATGCTTTTAGGTGTGTAATCGAGTTCTGTGCTGATGATTAGTAGAAAATTTTGTTCGATTTTTGTTTTTTTATTTTTTCAACCTATTAGAACCTAGGGTTTGTTACGAAATTTCGTTTCGAACATCATGTCGAGAAATTGTGTCGAAAATCTCCAACTTCCAGAAATCAGGTTTCGAGAATTTTTTTTTTCGAAACAACGATTTTCGCAAATCAGATTTTCGATACTTTGAAAATTTTCGCAAAGACGACTTTCGAGAATTAGAACTTATTCGAAAATTGATTTTCGCAAACTGATTTTCGAAACCATTTACACTTCAAAGAAAATTCTCGCAACTTATTATTCACCTGATTTTCGCAACCTACCCTACGAAAATTATTTTCGCACTTACTGTTCACCTGATTTCGATACTTTGATAATTTTCGCAACATGCATTTCGAACCAGATTTCGAAAATCGATTCTCGCACAAGTCTTTCGAAAAATAGAAAATTCTCGCAACATAGATCTTCGAAAATTGATTTTCGCAACTTCACCTTTCGAGAATCAACTCTCGCAAACTGATTTTCGATAACTTTTTGACACTTAGAGCACATTTCCGAAACTTCCACACAATCGCAACGTACTTTCGAAAATCTGAATTCACCTATCGAAAATTTTTTCTCGCAACACTGGTTTACAAAAATCGATTCTCGAAACACAATCCTTCGAAAATTGAATTTAGCAACTTCATTTCGAAACCACATTTAGAAAAATTTTCACAACCTTGATTTGAAAATCAAATTTTAACTTCCGAAAAATTTTTTCGCACACAGCATTTTTTTTTTTTTTTGGGAAACGTTCACTAAAATAAAAGAAACAGGAGTACAAGGGTAGCGTACATGATATCGCTCAGGACGCAACAAGCGGTAGCAATCTACCAACCAGACAGCACGTCAACAATAACCGAAACAGCCCAAACACCTACAAGGTCCCAACAAGACCCAAGCCAAACGAAAGAAACAGACAGTAGAGGCTAAGGTAGGTGTTAAATCCATCACCAATCCACAGGATCCCGGCACCAAACGAAGTGCCAGCAGGGCTCCCGGGCGACGTGCAAGCAAGCCGCAAGCGCAGCAGGGGATAAAATCACAGAGGAGATTATCAAGCGGAAGGGGGTACACGCAGCGTGTGCGTCCGAAAGTCTGGCCGGGGATGGGCGTAATAATGCCCAACTCCTGTTTCTTTCCGCGCAAAGGAATCAACCTCCAAGAGACGGCCGACAGCAGCACATGCACCCCGAGGTCCTAAAAAACAGCCGAAACAGGAGCGTCGATGAGGACACATGAACTCAGTCCAGCCACCAAGGAGGGCCAGCCCAGCCCGCGAACCCAACAACCACCCAAGGCAGAGCAACCTGAAACCACAAATGAAGGCGGGAAAGCAAGAAGGTGGAGCGAGAGAAAGAGGGGAGAAGAGAGAGAAAGCAAGAGCAAGAGGGAGAGAGAGTGAGGGAGACTCCCTAGTCAGTCCATGCGATATGCCAAAGTCGGCGCATGGCACAAGCTTGGAGATGGTATTTTTGGGCAAGATTGGATAAGCGAGTACTTAATAGAGCCTCTATCTCAGTAATAATCCGTTCAGGTGGCCTGCGAGTCCCCTCGCGCCATCTTCTGTTCCGTTCAGCCCATAGGTGGTAGACGATCGAGGCGAGGGCATGTCGTGGTCCCAGTGTGGCAAGATGCTTCCCACGCCAACGCCTAGCCGCCCAATGTATTCCTTCGACCCAGTCCCTGTATGGCCAACCAAAGTGCAAATGGTTACGAAGTAATTGGAAACAGCGCCTAGAATAATTGCACTCAAAGAAAAGATGTCGTGTAGTTTCCACAATGTCCGAATCACAGAGAATGCAACTAGAACTCCCTGCCGCTGACGCAATCCACGGCTTATCTCTGGTCGCCAGTTTGTCCCGAATCGCAAGCCATAGCATGAATTCATGGCGGGGGATGACTAGCGGGCCACCAAACAAGTTGGACCAGGTAACAATGGTTCCTTTCGTCGAAGGCTTTCCCTAGCAGAGTGGGTAGAGAAGCGACCGTTCAAAGAGGCAGTCCATCTATAAGCATCCCGTTCTCTCGGATTGGTGGGAGGGAGAAGTGGTGCGATCTCAAGGTATTCCGTCGAAGTTTGGGTTGGCCAGCACCATCCCCTCTCGTTGATCACCTCGCTGAGCTTGGAGTCAATAGGGAGGCCCATTATCATGGGTCCGCGGGGGTAGCGCTCCACCAGGGGTCCCTCAAGCAACCATGGATCAGTCCAGAGGAATGTGTTAGCCCCATCACCAATGGTTTCGATAATTTTTAATACTTAGAAATTTTCGTAACGAATTGAAAATCAAATTCTCGCAGATAGGCTTTCGAAAATTGAATTTCAATTTCTTACCAAAACCGATTCTCGCACTTTAGATATTTGAAATATTGAAGAAAATTTTTCGAGACATCACATCCTTCGAAAATCAATTTCGCACACAACTTACGAAAATTATCCAGACCACGTATCTTTCGAAAATCAACCAATACTTTTAACAAAATTTTCGAAACCATCTCAGTCCAAAATAAATTTTCGCAATAAGGCTCGAAAATCACTTCGATACTTAGAAAATGTTTTCAGAACTTCATATCCTTCAAAAATAACTTGCGCAATAAGGCAACAAATTTATATTCGAAACATTGACAAATTTGAAATCATATATCGAAAATCATCTTATCTTAGAAACCTTCAAAACAAATATTCACATGAACAATTTGCCATGTTTCAAACTCTACTTCGAAAGATATTTTTACTTGAACATTGCTTATTATTGTTAACTAATATTTTTACTTTTGTCCACATATGCAGATAAAATGACTTCCTCCTTATCGACTCAAAAGGAAATATACGCTAAAAAGAAATGGATACCGGTCAGAGAAAACAACTTCGTTCTTGACCTTGATACTTCAAGTGTCAAGACGAAATCATCATAGCTATTCTGAAAGGACACCCTCAGTGGCCGGCCCTGACCCTAACTATCGAAGTCCCCGAAGTCTACGTGCAACAATTCTGGGGACTCTCGATCGCACTCAAGTCAATTCGAGTTTACACTCAAGGCCACAATCAATCGGACAGAGGTGCTCCTAACAAAGATCCTACTCAGACGAGTCCTCCGACTCCCCGTGATGCCATCTTATGAGGACATTCCCACGGATGAAGAACTACTAAGAGACCTAAGATGAGTAGGCCACATCCCTCACCTCACACATCTCTCGAGCTACAACATGAAAGGCATACCTCATCCGTGGCGAACGCTCTTCGGAATAGTCAACAAGTGCCTATCGCCCAAACACACCGGGTCCGACAAGGCCAATACCAATATTCTCAGCATCTACCACGCAATCATCTACAACAATAATATTGACTTTGCCCGTTCTATGGAATGACCTGGTGGATCAACTCAACAACAAGGACAATCCCAAGAGGTCACACGTCCTTCCATACTTACGATGGTTGCCACTTCTGATAGAGAGCTTCACAGCAGAAAATCCCGAGATCCCTCAGCTACCAATCGAGAAGATCCTCAAGGCTCCCGTGCTAAAATTCTTCCATAAGGCAAGGAGAATACACAAGAACCTCCTTGCCAGTCGATGCCAGTCCAGAGGCTCTTCTTCAACTAGCGGATCAAACAGAAGGTGCGTGGTCAAGTACTGTCTGGCAAACAACCGACCAGCTCCCACGGCTCAGACAGACCCAGTTGAGCCCAACCAAGGAGCACACCCGAGCGAACGTGAGGGTCCAGTGAGTGAACCAGCTGGGGAATCCTAAAGAGCTATCTGAGGGAGACATATTATACGACTAAAGGAGCCCGACGCGAGGAGAGAGAAACCGAACTAACGAAGAAGCTGTTAAGTCGCGCCCATGACTTCCCCGGCCAACACCCAAGCCAACATAGACTGGGCTGAACCCCTAGGAACAGACATCGATTCGTTCGATGTACGAGTAGAAGACGCCACACCTAGCCCACCGGCACACGAGTCAACCCCATCCGTCCATTTATCCGTCTCCCAATAGACGGATGTCTCAAAAACACAGGGGAACCAAGTCAACCATCATCGCGCACTTCTGAGGCGGCCGATGTGAATATCAGTGGCACATCGCCCCTGACCACCGCCCCTTTATTGCTCACACTTGGTCACGTCCCCACTATGACACTCTTTTAAACCCCTTAGGACACAACAGTGAGCATTGTAGGTCTTGGTGACTTACCTGGAACTTCCATAGACACATCCATTATGGATGTCGTTCGAGGATTGGAAGGAAGACCCACCGCTGCAACGTCTACTCCACCAGCGGTAACGGGCCATCCACCCATCCAACCAATGAGTATGGTGTCTACGGTAAGCCTTAGTGGCTCTGGTACGGTTACCCATGCAGGTCTCAGTGCACCTTGCACAACGGCCATAGCGACGTTACCTAAAATGGCGTCGTTATGATCGGCTGGAAGCCCTGCCATAGTAGGTGCATGCCACGCATCAGTCACCTTTTCTTGGTGATAACATCTTCGTGACGATTCCGGCAGGTTATCTCCTTCGGTCACAAGGGAGGCCATCCCAGGAAGTCCAAAAGGCCATCAATGCACTTGTCCCCACTCTACAAGAAAATATCCTAGGACAAGTGCGTACGATGATAGAATCACCGTCCGGGACAAGGGCAAAACTCCTGTGACAGACGAAACCACTTTAAATACACCCCTACCACACCTTTCGCAACTACAAGCCTCACAACCTCCAAACCCCACCATGCCCATCACCGAACTTCATGACATCTCCGTTTCCTGTCTCTATGAGCTCGAACAGCGAAGCGCAGCTGAAGAAAAATTATACAAGAGGCTGATCGAGCGCCCCGGCACGCCCCAAAAAACTGCCTGCCGCGAAGAAGATTCCCGCCCAAAACGACATCACGACGATCCTGACGACCAGGATCGTCCTGGGGGAGTAAAAGAGGCAGAAGACCACACCGGTCACGGACAAGGACGCAGAAATCGCCAAGTTGTGAAGTCGGTACCTCATCAACCAACCCACCACAACAATCTTCCGGAACCAGACAAGCTCTGTCAGGGCCGAACCAGACAACATCCCTTGACAGAGACGAGTCTGGCCTCGCGCAGACCTCTTCCACTCAGTCCAAACAACCACAACCTCGTCAAGATGCCACGATCCTCTAGTCTACATCGACTAGTACATCTTAGAAGAGGAATGCCTGAAGAGAATCGAGACAGAAGAAGAGTCCCGCCTGAGGAAGAAAAGCTTTAGAAGATTCCTAAAAGCGGCGTCGGTAGACTTCTGTTTCATCGAGCCAGAGGAAGAAGAGCAAGGAGACAATCCTGAAGCAAACCTTTCAGACCTTCCAGATCTCCTTCAACATCAAGTGCCCGAGCAAGCAATGCCGAGTTACAGGTAGATAGAGACTCCTTGGGACAACAAAAGGATCAAGGCACCTACCTTGAAGACTATTATCCAAGTATCTGGCGAAAGGAGGGCGAAATTAAGGGAATCGATGAGTTGAAGCTTCAAGGTCTTGAACACTTAAAAGGGAATCACAAGGGTCTTCATCATCTGATTATGCTCTGGAAATCGTCGAACAGTGGTAGAAGGACCACGGAGCAATACAAAAGATACCTTAGAGCTCAACAGCCTATCCACGATCTCCTAGACATATAGCGCGGAACAGGAAGATATGAAGGCCATGTCTACGTGATCGAGAGATAAAATAGGAGTGCCGTGTCGTAAGACTTGCAGAACCCGATCTCCCTTACCTTCCAATGGGCGAAGCAAATAAGCTCTTCAGCACGTATCGCAAGTTCGTCCTCAACACACAAGAAATAAGACAAGGATTCAAGGTGATCAAACAATACATGCTAAGGCAAATTCAGTTCTACGCTGCTCATGACTTCCAAATGGCTATGGAGAGCAATATGAGGAAAGTCACACAGCCTCGGAATAGCATCGAAGTCCTAGCAGAGTACGGAGAGGACTTCATCTTCTTGCAACCAGAGCTTGCAGTTTCTTACTTTCAATCAAAGAGCAATCTGATGCAAGATCTCATTGTGTCTGAAGTTGCCAAGTTCCCTAATGGAACGCTGAAGATAATACTCAACCGACTAAGGAAAAAACTGGAGACGCTTCTGACGATGCTAAACCTGAAAGTTGAGAAGTCAACGAACGACCTCTGTTAAATCAAATCATCAGAGCAATCTGAGAGCGACTTGTTCTCAGAAACGACGCCAGGCACTTCGAGATCGCTCTAGGATTCAGGAAGTCGTACTTTGCCCACAGGGAACCTCCACCTCCTCCTCGCTCGAAAAAAAAGAAAAAGAAATGAAGACTTAGACGACAGGCTTTATTGTAATTTTTAGACACTTAGGGGAGATTGTTAGGAATATTTTAAAGTGTCCACAATATTTTTAGTCTAAGTCCTGTAATTTCTTTTAATGTAATTGTGGTTTAATAGTTGTAATGGGCTTGGTAGAGGCCCAATAGGTTTTATACCTGCTTAAACCCTACCAACGTGATTAGTTGAATCATTCATTTACACAAAACGTCGTTTGCTTGAGTATTACAGAGAAACCCACCAAGAACACATACTTAAGGTAATAACTCACGCTAACTCTATTTTGATTCCCCATTGATTTATCGTTGAGGTGTATGGTGGTGACCTACAGCGGTCGAGTGTCGTTGAACATTCCATGACTGGACTATAGTTGACAACTTTTGATTTTCTGAGGCCTTCAACTTGCCACTCTCTGCTTCCTTTAATTTGACGGAGAGTTTTCGGTATTCTCCGTCATGTCTTGAAGAGCCTCCATGAGCTCTTTGTGGCTTAACTCAGAGGTTGATTGATCAACTTCTTGAGTTAGGTGTCTTGCCATCAGGCATGCAGGCTCTTCCTTGCTTTCGTGCTCGCTCAGTTCTTCCTCTGAGCTTGGCTCTTCCTTTCGCGCTCGCTCAGTTCTTCCTCTGAGCTGGACTCTTCCGAGTCGGTATCGTCCCATCTGGGCTTGCTCTTCCCAGCTATAAGTGCGCGGAACTTCTTCTTCCCTTTGAAAGCAGTAAACAATTGGAAAGCAGTAAACTATGTCTAGTAGATAAAACGAGAGTTGTTGATCCAATGTGGGTCGCCGGTACACTATGTCCGCTACCTACGTTGATCATGATCTCTCGGTCCGCCAGCTTCCTACTTCGTTCCAGACCCTGGTTCGAAACACAGATGTGAGCACTAGCCCCCGAGTCTAAAATCCACGAAGCGGAATATACTATCATAGAACAATTGGTTTCTAAAACATAAAGTTCTTTAACTGAGGCGGCTAGCTTTGGGCAATCGCGCTTCCAATGGCCAAGCTCATTGCAGTGAAGGCACTTGTCCGTCGGCTTGGCGCCTTTAAACACGTTCTTCTTGGCCTAGCCTTTCGAAATTCGTCCTTTGGACTTAGTGGGCTTGTCCAACTTTTTCTTTCTACTCGACCCTTGAGTCTTAGCATTCGCGACAAGAACGACTTCCTTTCCTTTCACCTTCTTCATCTGAGTCTGCGCCGCCGTCAACTGGTTCATCAACCTAGTCAATGTCATCTCGGCCTTGTTCAGATTGAAGTTCACAATGAACGAATTGAAGGAATGTGGGAGCGACTGAAGTATGAGATCGTTCTGGAGCTCATTATCCATGATAAAGTCTAGTGCCTCGAGTCTTTCGATCCAATCGATCATCTTGAGCACATGCTCTCCGACGTCACTACCCTCAGCCATTTTGCAATGAAATAGCGAGCACTCCTGGAATGTTCGCAAAAAGCTCCTTCAAATGAAGCAAAATGACGCCCACTTCTATTTTTGAGTGAGTGCGCTGCAACTCATTCTCATGGAAAGAAGAACATAGCCCTTGACCTTTGGCTCGTCTATCTGCCACTTGTCATACGCAGCCCGGTCTTCATCACTTGCATCAGCCCCTAGGACTTGCGGTAGGGGGAATCGAGGACATAAGTTAGTGACTCCATACCTTGGACTATCCTTAGGTTACGGAGCCAGTCCAGGTAGTTTGGTCCCACCACAATTTCTCTCAAGCAGCATAGTAATAATATTCGTCATCGCAGTAAATAGAAAGAAACATAAAGCTGCAGAAAATAAAGATATAATTAGGTTTATCTTATCATTCATCAAGCGCAAACAAGGACTTTTCATTTCTCTTGACTCCCACTACTTTTCTCGAAAAACTACCCTCCCGAGAAGAGTTTCGAAAACCTCTTTGAATGTTTCATAGTGGAGTTGATGTCTCTAGCACCCAAGTCCCCGTAAGCTATTAGGGCCAATAAATTTGCACTCGTGTTCTATGTGACTATATAAATTTTGTGTACAAATTATATGCTTAAGTGATTGTAGGAATTTGTGCATTTAATTTCGTGCCATGTGACTTCTAACTTATTTAGGAATTTTCGAAAATGCGGAGTAAGGGAACCATGGTGATAATGTTGATGAGACTAGAAATTGGGTTAAGTGTGTGTTGGGCTAGAATTTAACCTTAGGCCCAACTTGATTAAAGTCAAACCTTGTAAAACAAAATTCCTTAAAATAAGGAAAACTTACGCCAACATATCGCCTCACTCATAAAAATATCTATCCAAAGCCTTTAATCTACATAATCTCATTTGGGAAAAAACCATCAAAAATTCGAGAGAAAGAAGAGAAGGAGAAATCGACTTAAACCGACCAAATCTTGGAATAGGTATGAGTTTCTAACCATGATACTTCGCGAAACTTGGGTTCGCGAAGTGATGTATCTAGGGTAATTCACGAATCAATTCTACGAACTAAGAATGAGAAGTTGACTTGGCGAATGCATTTCATGAATAACACTTAGCGAATTATGAGAAGTAGGGATTTCACGAATTGAAGTTAACGAACTCGTTTCAAAACATTTATCTTTAAAGTACACCGTTAATTATAATATCCCAACAGTTAGAAATTTCGAGCACTTAGGTGATCAATTAAATCTAGTAGCATACTGACATTTAATATTCTGTGCTTAAGGTCGAGATTCGGGAAATTCGACGGGTCAGTAGCTAAAATCTACGGATGACAGGTAAGTGGAAATTCAACTACAACACATAACTTATATGTCCCTGATTTACATGCTTTCGTGATTATGTGACAATATGTGAACCTTATATGACGTGATCTACTTATTATGCATGATGTCGTGATATGCATATACACATGAACCAGGACATGAGCATATGCACGCATAAATAGTATGGAAAGCAGGAGATGTGAGCGTGCATACTATAAGATCGCTTGAGAGCGATGGATATTCGCCGATATAGGCGTCTGTTGTCGACTCAATGTCGAGTCACGGCTCTTCTATGCTGCCATGGTGATTCACGATGCCGAATTACCTGACATGATAGGTAGGGGGAATACCCCGTAGCGAAAGATGCAACCTGGAGGATGCTACACGAGGGAAACGCGACACAGAGGGAACCTCTGGTGTTGGCGACCTCGGAGTTGGCGCATAGTAAGATAGAAAGTCGAGGGTCCATATGAAATGAGAGAACAAAAAGAATATGAGAGTTAGAAAGCATCGGCGAGGATTGTCGTTGCGAGGTAGGACACGTGCATTCATGCATAATTTTCACTTACTGAGCCTGGCGGCTCACCCCTTACATTATGTGTTGTAGGTTCACGCGACCACGGTATGTGATCGCTTTTGAAGGCAAGGACTACCTTTTGAAGCTTCCAGTGGCTTTTGAGGTGGAAGTGTGTGCATGGGTGACGACCTGTGAGGCCGGACGTATAGGGTTCTTTTGCTGTGCAGTTATATACACTTCTATGTAATTAGGAGTTGGGAATGTAATTTTTGTCATGTATAAACAATCTCCTTTATCTAAAAGGAAATCAAAAATTTTATATGCAATTTCAGTATGCTTTCCCCATTTACAACGTCGTTAGGCACATAGGATTACGGTAGAATAGGTTAGTGGGCGACGGGACGACATAATGTCCGTGACTCGAGTAGACTTGCCTCAGCCTTTAACGCAATATTTGGCTCATCTAATCTTATTGAACTCACATCAAATGCGAACTTATCCAATAAGAGTTTCAACTATCCTTGTCTCAGTCATTGACCCTCATGGCTAACCCTGCTTATTGGGTTTAACTGTCTAAGTGTGACCTATCAACTTATGCTCAAATCGCACAGAATGTATCGCCCCTTGCTGCCATACGCTTCGTGGGGGGTGGACTGATATGACGAGCGGCATCCAAGACGCACCGAGACGCTAACACTGGGGCGGAATATACGACGCCAACTTACTCGAAACAAATTGCAAAACTCCCTAATGCTAGACATCTCAAGCATGATAGAAGACAGGAATCCAATTCCTTTACCCACTTAGTATTTATCAAATGGGAGAATAAACCATCTCACATAAGAGCACATAAAACATGCATATCACTTCAAAAATCAACACGCACGTAGGTAGTAAATTAACCCTAGGAAAATAAACTACAAGACAACACAAACGGGTTATTTCTAGTCTATCCCTATTACATGCGTCTCCAAAAGACTTCGGGTCGTCGTACGGGTCGTCAAACGTCCTTCGTCACTCGAACGGCCTCAAAGTCACCGAACGTCCACCAACTCGTCACCGTCGGGGGGGTCTCCATCCATCAAATGGATCCTCGTGTTCATATTTAAATCTAATCTAATAAAACGGTAAATTACAACACGGGGGGGATCATAAGTCCCGAATAACTCGTATAAAACAAATACAACTCGGGGAGACGTAACCCTTAACAAATGACCCGGGAACCTTACTAAACCCGCAAGTGCGCCTTAAATCACATTCATAACGAGCACGTTGACAATTACATGATTTTAAAAAGAAACGAAAATAGGGCCTCAAATGGGCCAAGCCCATTGAAAGGCTCGTCAAGGCTTTGAGCGCGAAGCCCTAACGCAGCTGCCGCGACTCAAATTGCTCAGCCGTCAAAACACGCCGGAGAGCCACGACGGAGCATGCTTCCGGCGTGGAGCCCCGGCCGTAGCCGGAACCGGCGGCGATGACGACGACGCGCCGTGCGCAATGCGCGATTTCGGCCCGCGCAGAATTTTGCCTTGCCTGAATCAGTTGCCATCGTTGCCGCTCGGTGCGGCGGCACCACCCTGGAATGGCACCGGAGCCACCATGGCCGGTTCCGGACCTAGAGGTCACGACTGGCCATGCCTGCTCCGAGCAGCCCGATGGTACGAGCGCGCAGCCGCGGTCGGATTGCACCGTCGCCCATGGATGCCCGCGTTCCGGTCTTGACGGTGCTGCCTCGTCGGCCACGCCGCACGAGGTGGTGGTCGTGGGGGCAAATGACGCATCAACCAACCCCACGCCGGTCAAACCGCATTAGCTTCTATCATCTCCCACGCGCCTCGTTTCAATTTAAACACGTTATGATTCCAATCACGAGCGCCCGCTCTGATACCACTGTTGGATTACCCGGTGTCTCCCGGAGACGCCACGTCCCCGGGTACGATGCGGAACAAAAATTTTCCGGGTTCCCCGATTGCCCTCGTAGCTCGGATCAGAATAGCAACACATAGACACGTAATAGGGCGGGTCAAACCCGTAGAGAATTACCAGTTGAAACGAGTGCAACTCCTTGTCCTTTTCTTGAAGACTTTGTCGATGGTGGTGGATGGCACTAGATCGTCACGCCAACCTCGCAGTGTACCACGGAATCAGTTCTCTGAAGATGGGTATAGAGAACTGAGCCGTCGCGTGGGAGAAAAGTCCGTGCGTTCGGTGTGTGTTTTGTGCCTTTAGTAATTTCGAAAATCACTTCTTTCTTCTCATATGGAGCACGAAATTTAGCCTATTTTAGAGCTTAGATTTCTATTTCTAAGTCCTTAAATGTGAGAGATTTTTGCCACATTTATCTCTCCCTTTGGAATTCCAAATCCGAATTAAGAGAACTTACTAAAAGTAGAACTAACTTAGATATTTAAATCAAATAAAATATCTGTAAATATGGAATCAAATTTCGAATTTTATACAATACAAATTTCGAAATTTATAATCCAATTAAATAATATTTCGAATATTTTATCCATATTTATTTATATGAACTATGCAAATTCCGAGAATACCCTCAAAGGCATATTTCGAAATTAGCTTAAAGTGAAATCCAATTTTATTCTCAAGCCTATTAAGCACTTGATCAAGCCCAAGTCTTAAAGTTAGTTTCATAAGCAGTCCAACTTCGGTCCAATAAATGGCCCGAGGCCTATTAAGGCGCGGCCCAACGTCCCAAGGCCCATTAAGGCCCAAAACATTTTTTCTCCTTATCAGTAGACGTTGATGATCCTTTTTAAGTCCGACTCTTTAGGTTCGACTCAATCGGCAAGGGAGGAATCCAAGAGTCCGGTAGTTACCTAGCCAATCCCACAGTACCGGACCGTAACCCGATTCGAGTGCAAATTTCGATACAGTCTTTATTCGAGAACCTCACTATAGATTATAGTACTACGTATAAACCCTTCAGCTGTGTCCCAATCGAGTGAGAGCCATAATCTATGTCAAACTCACTGAACTCGATTATATGATAATACGGAGACGAGGCAAATTACCAAACTACCCTCCATGTCTAACATGAGTTAGTTCAATACCTTGGCCAAGGATTTCGTAAGTTCCTGTCGCCGTCCACATAGGACACTTGTCTCGATTACTTACGAGACTGTGAATCCGTACTCGCCGGCCTAAGCCCGGCAATCACAAATCATTATTCAGACCGCATCTGGCCTGCTGACCCATTGTAATATCCGTAAGATCAATAAAGGATTATTTTTGTAATGTTCAAAATTAATGAAGTTGATTTGCGGACAAAATGGATTTTTGGAATCGAGCCGAAAATAATAATTAGACCGAGAGTTGAATGAATTAAGGTTGGGCCGAAAGTGGTAGGCTCAATAGATATTCAATAGAGCCCAAAGAGTTAGTGAAGGCTCAACTTGGAGCATGTAATTTATAAAGGATAAAAAGCCCAAATAGATAATTATCTTAACCCAAATGACATGAGGATTGCTTAATAGCTAAGGAAAGCCACGTTTGTAACATGTAATCCCATTAGTGTTTAGGCCAAAGCCAATCATTTTTTTTTTTTTTTTTTTTTTTTTTTTGGAGACCCGGGGAACCCTGGCGGGCCAGGTAAACCCCGAGGGCCGACCCACTACCTGCTAAACAGGCCGACCGGTTCAAACGCACATGTGTGGGCCCATGTGGGACAGGCTTGAGGAAATGTTGATGGGAGGGTTCGAACCCACGACCTCTCCCTCATTACCCCCAAGCACCTCAGTGTTGGCTGCCGTACCACCAGACCAACACCTCATTGGCTTCAAAGCCAATCATTGATAAGGAAAGAATAGATGTGAGAAGTGAGGAATGGCCAAGTGAGTACATAAAGCCCAAATAAAAATAATGTTACTTAATGGGAGGGTATTACACGTGACCACTTGGTCACTTAGTATATTATGGGTTTTCCTCAACCATAATTATATAAAACCAACGTTAAAATAATGGGAGAAGGAAGCAAGGAAGAAAGAAGAAAGTCGTGAGGAAACAGGGAAGATTTTCGACCAAGCTCCATTCGATTTCAACCTAGGAATTAATCCAAACTAAGCTCGACAGCCGAAGCAAGAAGGAAACGAAGGAGACAAAGCAAACAAACCAGATTTTCGGCTAATTCAACTTCATAACAAATATATAGCTAAGCTTGGAAGTGAGGTAGGTGGTTTTTAACCCCTAATTTTTAAGTCCCGAAAAATGTTTGGATTCGGAAGAAAGGTCTCCCGGGTTCAAGAAATATTTTATTGAGTTTTTTGGCGCTTTCGTAATGCTCTTGACGTGTTTTAATGTGTATCCGGACTCAACATATGGGTTCTTGAATGATTACGTGATACGAATGTGTTTTTATGTGATGATCATGTGAAATCTATATTTTTAGTAACTATAGCATTTATGAAGTTTTAAAGAGAAGTAGATGAACGGTATGCTTCGGACGAGTGATAGATTTGGGCGATTTTAGATATTGAGTGATTTAAGATTTTGGGTCTTAATTAATTTGTGTAAGCTTTGCCAATATTTTTAAATAAATTTATTTCGGCCCAAATTATTTTGAATAAAATATTTTCGAAATTTAGTTAATATTTTTTGGGCTTTGAACGATTTTAGGGTGAGTTGACCGACGTTTTAAATTTTGGGCTTTTGCCCAATTTTTGGCCCAAATAGTTTAAATAAAATTATTTTAAGCCCAAGTCCATTTTAAAATAAAATATTTTCATATTATGAGATATAATTAGAGTCAATCCATATTTTAAATTATAAATAATATTTTGGGATTTTAAAACCTTCGGCCTAGTATCGGATTTTAATAAAGAATAATATTTTACATGTTTTACTATTTACGATTTAATGAAATGTGATGTGTTCATGTGATTGATATTTATGTGCATATCACGACATGCACGGGTGAAAGTGATGATGTACCGTAATTATACGGTGACGCCTTATGGTGTCGGATGAGTGGGATAGAGTTACCGATGTTGGTAGTCAGGTTTAGACTCGATAAGGCACCTGGTGGGAGAGGGGGTTTGCGACACCCATCTACTCGGGATTGAGCCACCCGAGGTGCACACCACCGATATTATATTGGCTCAGGGACGGCAGACAGATGTGAGATTCCTGTCTACCGGGTAGTGATAGACTACTCGGGGTGTTACACCGAGGTGTAACACCGTCGGGATGAGATTGTGTGCGGAGGGAGCGACCCGGCGAGGCCGGCGTGGGCTACCGCATGATTATGGCGTACCTTGCCATGCGCGCGTGGGTGCCGAGTCTAGTCTAGGGCCCTGATATGTGATGAGACGTGTGATAGGTCGAGCGTGCAGATTTCATGTGTGAGGACATGGGATTGGGTTGAGTGCACGCACGCATATGCATTGCATGTTTTTACTACCACCTACTGGGCGTTTTTGCTCAGGGTTTTATTTTTATAGGTGAGACTGCGCCCGACACCGATGGGTGCCAGGGTTAGCTGTAGGCGGGCTGGCGGCGGTGACTCAACGGGCTTTTGAGGGCGGAGCGGTATATGGGACGCGACCTGTGGAGTGGTGTAGTATAATGTAATCGGGTTAGACTTTTGGGGTTTCGACCCGATGTGTTTATGTGACGTCGTTTTATAATAAATGTACAATATTTCTTTATAAGGTTTTTGTTAGACGGGTCTTCCGCGACTTACGTTGCGAAAAATCTGCCAAAATATTATATTAGAAAGTAGGGTCGCGACAGTTGGTATCAGAGCGTAGGTTTAGTTGATTCTGAAAACTGTCCATGTACTGCCGCTCAAAAGCCGGGAGAACCAGCCTCGCCTGTAAGTGTTATGTTTTGATGGGATTATGTGACCTAAATATGCTCGTTTATGTGCATTTTGTAGTATTCGAAAATGCCGAGAGGACGACCGAGGAGCGAGTTTGTAGGAGAAACTAGCCGTAAGGGCAACTCTGAGTCCCCGACTCGGGAGCGCGACACAATACATCGTCTTACTGAGCTAATCCAACGACAATCAGATCAGATCAATGACTTAATCCGTCACCGGAGCTCATCTGAGCACCGTTCCTCCCTGCAGCAGGATCATGTGGAGATTATCGATGAGCGATTCCGTAAGCTTAATCCCCCAATCTTTGCCGAGGCCGCTAACCCTGCAGTGGCCGAGGACTGGATCGGCACGATAGAAGATCTCTTTATTTATAGTCGCGTGCCGGAGAATGAGAAGGTGCTATGTGTCGTTTCCCTACTTCGAGGAAGCGCGCGATTTTGGTGGAACACTGTAAAGGTGTTAGAAGACCCTGCAACAATGACATGGGAACGCTTCAGGGAGCTCTTTTATGATAAGTACTTCACTGCTCATGACCGGGAGCAGCGGATGTACGAATTTATGAATCTGAAGCAAGGGCGCATGACAGTGGCGGAGTACATTCGCAAATTCGAAGAATTGTCCCGCTTTGCCCCTCACCTTGTAGCAACAGATTCACTAAAGGTTACGAGATTCCTTAGGGGGCTAAAGCCTGAGTTTTATCGGGATCTAAGTTTGGCGGGCGTGCGACAGTTGGGTTTCCTCCAAGCGACAGAGCGTGCATTAATAGCGGAACAGGCGGAAGGAGTGGTAAGGGAAGCTCAGGAAGTGAATCGGAAGAGAGAAGCTCAGCAAGGAGGAGGAAGTCAGAAACGTCAATTTTTCGACAAGGACCATAAGAGGAAAGGCAACCGACCGGGTCAACAGAATTGGCGCCCGAATGCTAATCAGGGACCGGCCAACGTCCCCAATCGACCATTGAATCCAGCGCCTCGGTGCCAACAGTGCGGGCGAAATCATTTTGGAGTATGTTATGGACCACGTCCAGTGCAAACTATGCAATGCTTCCGGTGTGGGGAGACGGGACATATCGCACGGAATTGCACGATAGGTCAACCTCGACAACAGAATCAGCCGCATAATCTGATCCGACCTCCACCAGTGCCTGTAAGAGTTTTCACGTTGACGAATGAAGAGGCGGAGGCGAACCCAGCCGTGGTTACTGGTACGTTGAATGTCTTTCACGTACCATCTTCCATCCTTATCGATTCTGGAGCCACACATTCATTTGTGTTGGCCAATTTTGTGGCGAGGGCGGGAATCTACCCCACCAGTTCTTTATGCAGCTACGTAGTCTCTTTACCCCATGGAGATCCAACTAGGACAAATCTGGTGGTAAAAAATTGTCCCGTTACTATAGAGGGTAGGGACTTGAATGTAGATCTAATAGTGATCTCGATAAATGATTATGACATCATATTCGGGATGGATTGGCTCTCCAAATACGGGGCAATCATTGACTGCTCGAAGAAGGTAGTCCGATTTCAATCACCTGAGGGAGGAGAGTTTGAATTTTCTAGCGAGAAGAATAGAAACCAAATACCTCGAATTTCTGCTTTGAAAGCTCAGCGACTCGTAAATGCCGGTTGTGAGTCATATGTGATCTTTGCGGTGAAGGCTGAAGAAAAATCTCAACAAAAACTTGACGAGGTTCCAATAGTGAAAGAATACCCCGATGTGTTTCCTGAGGCTCTTCCGGGATTACCCCCAGATCGGGAAATTGAATTTGCAATCGATCTTGTGCCTGGAGCAGCTCCAATTTCTAAAGCTCCATATCGATTAGCACCGAATGAACTGCTGGAGTTGAAAGAGCAATTGGAAGAATTGTTGCAGAAGGGCTTTATTCAACCCAGTTTCTCACCATGGGGAGCCCCGGTATTATTCGTGAAGAAGAAGGACGGGTCGATGAGACTGTGCATCGATTATCGTGAGCTCAACAAAATCACGATAAAGAACAAGTATCCGTTGCCTAGAATTGACGATTTATTCGATCAGCTACAAGGGGCGACGGTATTCTCGAAGATCGACCTACGTTCCGGTTACCATCAGTTGAAGATCCGTGAGAAGGATATTCCCAAAACAGCGTTTAGCACGAGGTACGGCCACTACGAATTCTTGGTCATGCCTTTCGGGTTAACGAACGCCCCAGCTGCCTTCATGGATATGATGAACCGGGTATTTAAGGAATTTTTGGACCGGTTCGTTATCGTCTTTATTGACGATATCCTCGTATACTCTAAGACGAAGGAGGAACACGAAGAACATCTGAGAACGGTCCTTGGAATTCTTCGGGAGAAACAACTATTCGCCAAATTCAAGAAATGCGAATTCTGGTTGGAACAAGTGGCTTTTCTTGGACATATCATTTCGGGGAGCGGAATTTCAGTGGACCCCAGCAAGATTGAAGCAATAGAAAATTGGCCACGACCGACCACTCCCACTGAAGTTAGAAGTTTTCTAGGGCTCGCTGGATATTACAGAAAGTTTATCAAAGATTTTTCCAGTATTGCCTCAATGCTCACAAACCTGACGAAGAAAAATGTTCCGTTCAAATGGACAGAAGAGTGTGAACAAAGTTTTAAAGAGTTGAAGAAACGACTGACGACTTCTCCAGTTCTAGCAATACCTTCGGGTACCAAAGGATTTTCGGTATATAGTGATGCTTCGAAGAATGGCTTGGGGTGCGTGTTAATGCAGAACAGGAAGGTAATCGCTTATGCCTCCCGACAGTTGAAACCGTACGAGAAGAATTACCCCACCCATGATCTTGAACTCGCTGCCGTGGTGTTTGCTCTCAAAATATGGCGACACTACCTGTACGGAGAGAGATGTGAGATCTTTACGGATAATAAGAGTTTGAAGTACTTCTTCACACAGAAGGAGTTGAATATGAGGCAAAGACGATGGCTCGAATTAGTGAAAGACTACGATTGCATGATAAATTATCACCCAGGAAAAGCTAATGTAGTCGCAGACGCATTGAGCCGGAAAACTGTAGGTGCTGAATTATGCCAACTCGGAGTTGAAGTAATTCACTTCGGGGAAGTCGAAGCGAAATTGGCAGCGTTGACTCTCAAACCAACGCTATTAGATCGGATCATTGAAGCGCAAAAAGCAGACGAGCTGTATTTGAAGATTAGAGATAAACGAGATGAAAATATCCCGTCAGACTTCGAATTTCGAGAAGACGGCAGCTTGCTATTCAGAGACCGCCTATATGTGCCTAATGATGAAGACATTCGTCGAACATTGATGACGGAGGCACACACGACAACTTACTCAGTACATTCCGGTGCAACGAAGATGTATCGAGATTTGCGGATAAATTATTGGTGGCCAGGAATGAAGAGCGATGTTGCTGCTTTCGTGAGCCGGTGTCTGACTTGTCAACAGCTCAAAGCAGAACATCAAAGACCGGCAGGAATGTTGCAACCTTTGACGGTTCCCGAGTGGAAGTGGGACCACATAACAATGGACTTCGTCATCGGGTTCCGAAAAACGGTAAAGGGCGATGATGCCGTTTGGGTGGTAGTTGACAGACTGACTAAGTCCGCCCATTTTCTGCCAATTAATCAAACATATTCCATGGAAAAGTTCGCCGAGTTGTATATTCAAGAAATAGTGCGACTCCATGGGATTCCAATGTCGATCGTTTCAGATCGAGATTCGAGATTTCTGTCCCAGTTTTGGGTGAGCTTACAAAAGGCTTTGGGGACTAAACTGTCTTTTAGCTCAGCCTATCATCCCCAGACTGACGGACAATCGGAAAGAACGATCCAGACGCTCGAAGACATGTTGAGGGCGTGTGTTCAGGATTTTCGCGGAAGCTGGAGTAAATACCTCCCACTGATTGAATTTTCATACAACAACAGCTATCAAGCGACGATCGGGATGGCGCCATACGAAGCCTTGTACGGGCGTAAATGTCGATCCCCAATTCATTGGGATGAAATCGGCGAGAAGGCATTGTTAGGTCCCGAGATGGTTCGGGAAATGACCGAAGCTGTTGGTAAAATTCGGGAGAGAATGCAAACGGCCCAGAGTCGACAGAAGAGTTATGCAGACAAAAGACGAAGGCCGTTGGAATTTGGGGAAGGTGATCAAGTCTTCCTAAAGGTATCATCGATGAAGGGTGTTAAACGTTTCGGACGGAAGGGAAAGTTGAGTCCGAGATATATAGGACCTTTCAAGATTTTGAAAAGGGTCGGGGAGGTAGCATACCAGTTGGAACTACCGACAGCATTAGCACAAGTCCATGACGTCTTCCATGTGTCTACGTTACGGAAGTACGTTTCGGACCCAAACCATGTGATACGAAGTGAAGCACTACATCAACAACTGAAACCGGACTTGAGTTACGAAGAAAGACCGGAAGAGATTTTGATGTACGAGGTAAAGCGACTCCGTAATAAGGGCGCTTCTCGTCTCGTCTTTCTCCTCTCTTCTCTCTGCTCTTCTACTCTTCTCTTGCTTTTTCTTTCACTGCTCCCCTCTCTCCTCCTGCGTCTGTTTTTTCTTTGTTCTTTCAGGTCTTGAGGCCGTCCACCTTTCCCTGTGGGACCTTGACGTACTTGGGACCTTGACGTACTTGGACTTTCAGTTGGTGGCCTTGATGCCCTTGGGCGGAATGAAACAGGAGCGGATGCCTATGCGCCTCCCCCGACCAGACCTGCGGACGCACCTGGTGCACCCTTTCCTCCGCGTGATACCTC
The DNA here is from genome assembly GCA_027422505.1 of Craterostigma plantagineum. NCBI lineage: Eukaryota > Viridiplantae > Streptophyta > Magnoliopsida > Lamiales > Linderniaceae > Craterostigma > Craterostigma plantagineum. Next base: position 13,165,944 of record JAPQWV010000005.1, on the reverse strand, counting down.
CCTCTGTGGACGTTTCCTCCTGCCGTGTGCTTTGCACCTTGCCTGCACATCCCCCCGGCTGCCCTGCTGGCACTACATCTGGTGCCAGGATCCTGTTGCATGGTTGTGGATTGTGACACCTACCTTAGCCTCTGATCTGCTCTCCTTGTTATGTGTAGGCTTTGGTCTTGTTTGGGACCTTGTAGGTGTCTGGGCTGTTTCGGCTTTGCTGATGTGCTGTCTGGTCGGTAGATTGTTACCGTTTTTTTTGCGTCGTGAGCGATATCATGTACGCTACCCATTGTACTCCTGTTTCTTGTTATTTAGTGAATATTCCCCAAAAAAAAAATATATATATATCCCCCTAGTGAAAGTCTTGTGGCGGAACCAGACACTGGAAGAAGCCACTTGGGAACGAGAAGATGAAATGAGAGAGAAGTATCCCGAGTTGTTCCAGACGACTTAAATTTCGAGGACGAAATTTCTTTTAAGGGGGGGAGGATGTAATATCCGTAAGATCAATAAAGGATTATTTTTGTAATGTTCAAAATTAATGAAGTTGATTTGCGGACAAAATGGATTTTTGGAATCGAGCCAAAAATAATAATTAGGCCGAGAGTTGAATGAATTAAGGTTGGGCCGAAAGTGGTAGGCCCAATAGATATTCAATAGAGCCCAAAGAGTTAGTGAAGGCTTAACTTGGAGCATGTAATTTATAAAGGATAAAAGGCCCAAATAGATAATTATCTTAACCCAAATGACATGAGGATTGCTTAATAGCTAAGGAAAGCCACGTTTGTAACATGTCATCCCAGTAGTGTTTAGGCCAAAGCCAATCATTGATAAGGAAAGAATAGATGTGAGAAGTGAGAATGGCCAAGTGAGTACATAAAGCCCAAATAAAAATAATGTTACTTAATGGGAGGGTATTACACGTGACCACTTGGTCACTTAGTATATTATGGGTTTTCCTCAACCATCATTATATAAAACCAACGTTAAAATAATGGGAGAAGGAAGCAAGGAAGAAAGAAGAAAGTCGTGAGGAAACAGGGAAGATTTTCGAACAAGCTCCATTCGATTTCAACCTAGGAATTAATCCAAACTAAGCTCGACAGCCGAAGCAAGAAGGAAACGAAGGAGACAAAGCAAACAAACCAGATTTTCGGCTAATTCAACTTCATAACAAATATATAGCTAAGCTTGGAAGTGAGGTAGGTGGTTTTTAACCCCTACAATTTTTAAGTCCCGAAAAATGTTTGGATTCGGAAGAAAGGTTCCCGGGTTCAAGAAATATTTTATTGAGTTTTTTGGCGCTTTCGTAATGCTCTTGACGTGTTTTAATGTGTATCCGGACTCAACATATGGGTTCTTGAATGATTACGTGATACGAATGTGTTTTTATGTGATGATCATGTGAAATCTATATTTTTAGTAACTATAGCATTTATGAAGTTTTAAAGAGAAGTAGATGAACGGTAAGCTTCGGACGAGTGATAGATTTGGGCGATTTTAGATATTGAGTGATTTAAGATTTTGGGTCTTAATTAATTTGTGTAAGCTTTGCCAATATTTTTAAATAAATTTATTTCGGCCCAAATTATTTTGAATAAAATATTTTCGAAATTTAGTTAATATTTTTTGGGCTTTGAACGATTTTAGGGTGAGTTGACCGACGTTTTAAATTTTGGGCTTTTGCCCAATTTTTGGCCCAAATAGTTTAAATAAAATTATTTTAAGCCCAAGTCCATTTTAAAATAAAATATTTTCATATTATGAGATATAATTAGAGTCAACCCATATTTTAAATTATAAATAATATTTTGGGATTTTAAAACCTTCGGCCTAGTATCGGATTTTAATAAAGTATATATTTTACGTGTTTTACTATTTACGATTTTATGAAATGTGATGTGTTCATGTGATTGATATTTATGTGCATATCACGACATGCACGGGTGAAAGTGATGATGTACCGTAATTATACGGTGACGCCTTACGGTGTCGGATGAGTGGGGTAGAGTTACCGATGTTGGTAGTCAGGTTTAGACTCGATAAGGCACCTGGTGAGAGAGGGGGTTTGCGACACCCATCTACTCGGGATTGAGCCACCCGAGGTGCACACCACCGATATTATATTGGCTCAGGGACGGCAGACAGATGTGAGATTCCTGTCTACCCGGGTAGTGGTAGACTACTCGGGGTGTTACACCGAGGTGTAACACCATCGGGATGAGATTGTGTGCGGAGGGAGCGACCCGGCGAGGCCGGCGTGGGCTACCGCATGATTATGGCGTACCTTGCCATGCGCGCGTGGGTGCCGAGTCTAGTCTAGGGCCCTGATATGTGATGAGACGTGTGATAGGTCGAGCGTGCAGATTTCATGTGTGAGGACATGGGATTGGGTTGAGTGCACGCACGCATATGCATTGCATGTTTTTACTACCACCTACTGGGCGTTTTTGCTCAGGGTTTTATTTTTGTAGGTGAGACTGCGCCCGACACCGATGGGTATCAGGGTTAGCTGTAGGCGGGCTGGCGGCGGTGACTCAACGGCTTTTGAGGGCGGAGCGGTACATGGGACGCGACCTGTGGAGTGGTGTAGTATAATGTAATCGGGTTAGACTTTTGGGGTTTCGACCCGATGTGTTTATGTGACGTCGTTTTATAATAAATGTACAATATTTCTTTATAAGGTTTTTGTTAGACGTGTCTTCCGCGACTTACGTTGCGAAAAATCCGCCAAAATATTATATTAGAAAGTAGGGTCGCGACACCCATGCAACAACAAATCAGGTCGAGGGGAACCAGTGACAGTCTAGACTTCGAAGTCAAGTCCGTCAAAGCCCCTTTCGGTCTAAGGTTCACGTAAACTACTATAGTGTTGTCGTCGGTCATTGACACTCCTTGAGTAATAAGCCATGTTCGACCGTACGACCAGTGAGTCAGAGTCCATGAAACGATCCAATCCCTTGATTCGATTAGTATAACAAGTTGTGACCTCCACTTCTAAGTGGGATATTGGCACACGATAGGTCATCAATAAATAAGCCTTGATCAGTTATCCAGCACCCAACTAGAGCCTCAGGCTTACGAACTTCTAATGTTCAAGGTTAGGAGTCCACTGGTGCCTTCCTCTCTCGTGCCCATCGAGAATAGTGACTCAACTCGATACATTTGGATTTGTTCATGTATTGCTTTACCGGATGTTAAGTAGAGAACTCTTATATCCAATAAACGAACATTGTCTTTCAATAAACACACCAAAATATTTTATTACAGAAAAAGGTCGAATTATAAATAAGCTAATACCATATACAATCTGATCCTTGTATAGCATTCGAGGGCATATTCCCAACACACGTCCCACATCTCTTTGACTTGTGCAGAGAGATGGATCATCATCCTTATCTTCCATTTAAGGAAAATTCCCTGCTAAACATAGGAAGTTTGTTTGATGAAGTCATCGTTAGAATGAATATCAAGCAGTCGTCTCTGATACCACTTGTTAGGATCAGTTAATGTCTTTAGAAGGGGGTGAATAAACACTCGTAGTCTTATGTTAGTTTTTCGGTTTTGATCCGTTAAAGGTCAAAACCGGTGCTTGATATATTAGTGTATGGTGCGGAAGAAAGCGTGGTGTGTGTCTGTGCTTCCGGTACAAGCAGAATTTGTTTCTGGAAGTTCGAAGCTAAATTATTCTACGTCTCCCATTCTTCCCGGTCAGGAAGGTTTCCACTAGAAGCCCTAGTTTACAACACTCTGTCGTTCAACCTCCTTAGCTAGACTGACTCAATATAACCCTCAAGCTATATTTCACGAACTAAACTCCTAGACCACTCTAAACGGTTTCTTACAGTCCGTTTCTTTCAAGAGCTTTTTACAGTCTCTTGAGAAAACCACTCACTAACCGTCTCGGTTCAATGCAGTGATGACAACACCTATTCTATTCTCGCAGGATAGAACTTTATGATTTTGTAATCTTGAGTTAATTCTGTCATTCTTGATTTTCAGTAAAGTGTCGTGAGGTCTTCAGCTTGCAACCCTTCTATTTATATTTGGGTTGAAGTTGAAGTCCGTTGTGAGATAGCCCTTCATGTACCGGACAGAGCATTTATTAACTTTACCCAAAATGGGTGTCCGGTCTTGCAACAGTCTGTGATGTGCCTTTGCTTTATTCCTTATTTAGCTTGGCTATACTTCAAGTGGCTCTAGCTGGCAGCCTTGTATTAATTGATTGTCAGAAGTCTTTAAATTGCCGCGCCTTGAATATGTTTGAATTTGTCCAGCGTAGCACTTCCGGTATCATGCATTTCGGTGTTCAATGTACCTCCGGTATACAGTCTTGATCATGTTTCATCTCGCTGGCTTCTGCTGGGTGTTACGGTTTCACCTCTGTCTAACCGGTATACTTATTAAGTTAAGTTCAATCACCAAAAGTATTAATCTCAATAATTAAATTCATGATTTCTAGCACGTCTATATTCATTCCGATCTCCTAGACTATAGTTAGTATGTTCACACAAAAAATTGACAAAACCATATAAACATAAGGAGTTCGATGGCCCTTATCTCTCCAACCTAGCTCATCTTTAATACTCAATATCACTAGCAAAAATGTTTGTGTTTTAATAATGGCGAAGAATTCGGCAGCATATAATGTATATTCAATTCAAATATCTACTAAGAGAAATATCAATTAAGGGAAAAACTTTTCGTCAATATTAAAGCTCAATGCACATTTACAACGTAAGTGATAGTGACATTCAATAACGGTCCCAATGGGGACTTCCTAATGAGCAAACCTTGATCGGGTACCTAAGTTTAAAAAGAACAGTACATCACGTAAATTGCAACGACTAAGCATGTACTCATTAAAACAAGTACGGAGTAAAACATTTATTGTAATCGTCTGAAATCAAGTCAAATACCACCAATCCTAGCTACTCAAGTATGCAATACCAACCCTAAGAAAGCATCGGGCAATAATCCTCAACCAAAATCGCCCCAAAATCACCACGTGCACCAAAAAAGCTAATTTCGCACACAAATGCGCCCAAATTCAACCATACCTCAGAATTGAAATATAGTAACAAAAAAATCGACATACATGAAAGCTACCATACCAATAAAAATGGATGAAATAATCTTGAGTGCGTCTTTCTTTCCTTCGTCGTGGATTTTAATCGCCGTTGTTGTTGTCATGGAGGTCAGTCGTTGTCGACCTGTTCTATTTCGATGGCATCGCTCTTGTAGCTTCAGTACTATTCAGTCGCGGAAAATGACTTAAGTGCTAAGGATTTTAGGTTTTGACGATAGGCGACAATTGCGTTCCCGTAATCGTCGGACAACTGTTGATGGTTGTTGGTATTGCCGCCTATATTTTCCATATTTTAGCAATATGTGTTTATTGTCTTCTAGTCACCATCGCCCTTAGTTCTGTAAATTATAGGTGATGTTATTTTGGAAAATCGTCATTTATAGTTTGCAAAACTTAAGACAATTACAAAATTCCACCGCATGTATTTCCATAACTGTCGCGTATAATGCCGTGGCCTATGAGATACTTTATACTAGTGTCAGTCTAATTATAGTAGGTTGTTGTGTTTTAAAATTGACAGACAAAATTAAAGGAACAAATACTTCGAATTAGAAGGTTGCAAGTTTCTAACAAAACTTCGAAAGACCAAAAGTTTTTTGTTAATCGAAACTAATCATCCCCGAATTTTGAAACTAATTTTAGAATTATATATTTTTTGTATTTACGCTAAATTTATCAAAACTATACAAAACACTTGAGAAACATTAAGATCCGTTTACTTGTCAAGGGGGGAAAACTACACTTAAAACTACTTGAGTTACAATAACTCGGGTTCTTGAAAACATTTGAGCATTAAGAGGTTGAATGAGTTTGAGTATGAGACCAAGCGAAAATACTCATCTTAATCTTCTCCAAATCGGTTTTGCGAGCTTCTTACAAACGTTTAGAAACTATGCAAGTTAAGACCGATTTTTGGTTGAAGCATTTTATTGAATATTTAAAATGCTTCAACAATGCAGGCTAGATGTGTGAATGCAATGCAATGAACGCAATGAACATATGATTTGTTTATGGAAGTTCAGGTCGAGCAACTCCTACACCTTCCCTTCTGCGAGGAAGACACTCACTAGAAGACTCGGTTTACACACTATGTTGTGCACCCTTAGTTAGACTTACACAATATAACTCGCTAAGTTATACTTCACTAACTTACAACTCATCCACATTTTACATTCAATCGACTTTGGCCACTTTCCAGTCTATAGGAACGTCTCTCTGCCACCAGCTTTTTGCAGTACACCAATAGTTTCACGTCTTTGTGCTAAGATTTTCACTCAACTAAGATTTTTGGAATTACAAAACTAGTTAACTTTCTGTCACTATTACAAAACTAATCAAGTTTTTAATTCTAACTTTTATTATTTTCATTTTTCACCACAAACTATTTGAATATTACAACATTCCATCATTATCATAAATTAGTAAAATAATTATTAATAATATACTTTTGACTATACTTCATTTTTAATAATTAAAAAATTTTGAGTTTTCAGCACGGCTAGAGCTGTCAAGAGACGGGTCGGCAGGACGGACCGGCCCCTAGTCCGAAAGCCCGCCCACAAAAAAATGATAAGACAAAAACAACGAAAATTATTAAAGCTCGAAATTACCTCTAATCTAATTCAACCTCTTTAATAATAATTTGTCTGTGTTGTGAACTTGATAACTTAAAGTTGTAGCTAAAAAATATAAAGCAAAACCAATATAATTTATTTATATATCAATTATTCAATATAATGAAATAATTTTTAATAACTGGCAGGCCTGCCTACGACCCGCCAGGCCTGCCCCGCCAAAGCACGCGGCTTTCACAGGCATGCCCGCGGGCCGCGGGCCCAATTGGCAGCTCTACTCGCGACTACCTAGTCCTCAATTATATTAAGTTATCCAAATAGAGAGGTGCTTGTCGGCTTCCTCTCAAGGCTATTGGATAAGCCATTTTTTGCATACATTTTTATTTACCTTCAAAGAGAAAATTAGATAAAATGGATCGAAAGTCTCGCAAAAAACATCAAGGGATTTTTTTATAGAAATTAATATTATTAGATAAGGCTTTTGAATATTATAAGGAGTATTGGGTTTTACTTATTTGAGTTTATTTTCTACAAGGTCAATTCTCAAGCAAAAATTAATAATAATAATAGAGGATATTAAAAAAGTATAAGTTCACGCGCTCCCTGTTACATTTTATTAATATTTTTTTGTTAAACATCAATTAATTAAAAGTATAACTATTAGTAATTATTTCTACTAGAATAAGATAATGGGGAAAAGTTGTAATTTTAAAAAAGTTGGTGATGAAAAATTAAGATAATGATACTTAAAAATAAAAGGTTGATTAATTTATAGACAAATCTACACATAACTCCCTACTCTCAAACTATTAATCAACTAACTCCCCATTCACATTCATTTATCATCAAACTCCTCATTTCAAACTTTTATATTACATAGCTACCTAATGGACAATTTTAGCCTTATAAAAAAACAATATTACCAAAAAACCTGTCAACACCCTCGGACCACCCCTTACCCAAAATTGTAGTACCAATATACGTATGTTTGTAGTACCAATATATCGATGTTCGCTGTACCATCCCGTGAGCCCATGGACGATTTTTGCAGTACCAATATACAGATGTTCGTGGTACCAAAAAACCGGTCAACACCCACGGACCACCCCTTATCCAAAATTGCAGTACCAATATACGTATGTTTGTGGTACCAATATATAGATGTTCGCCGTACCATCCCTGAGCCCATGGATGGTTTTTGTAGTACCAATATACAGATTGTTCGTGGTACCGTATTGTAAGCTAGTGTGGTACCATGAGTCGCCCTACCATCCCGTGAGCCCATGGACGATTTTTGTTGTACCAATATATAGATGTTCGTGATACCGTATTGTAAGCTAGTGTGGTACCATGAGTAGGTTACTTGTAGTACCAATATCTATGGTAACAGTCACGTAGAAAAAATAATTCAGATGGCGTCGAAAATTCCTTACCAAACTTGAAGTACCAATATACGTATGGTTGTAGTACCAATGTATAGATGTTCGTGGTATCATACCGCGAACTGGTGTGGTACCATACGTAGGTTAATTGTGGTATCTTTTTCCGTACCATGTGTTCACCACAAGCAGCCTACGTATGGTACCACACTAGCTCACGTTATGGTACCACAAACATCTATACACTGACAAACATACGTATATTGGTACTACAAGTTTGGATAAGGAATTTTTCGACGCCATCTGAATTATTTTTGTGACCGTTACCATACATATTGGTACTACAAGTAACCTACTCATGGTACCACACTAGCATACGATACGGTACCACGAACATCTATATATTTGTACTACAAATATATGTACATTGATGCTACAATTTAGGGTAGGAGTTGCGATAGTTAAGCACATGGTACGGAAAAGATACTACAAGTAACCTACGTATGGTACTACACTAGCTCACAGAATGGTACCACGAACATCCATACATTCGTACTACAAACATACGTATATTGGTACTGCAAGTTTGGGTAAGGAAAGAGAAGGGTGTGGAAATTAGTAGAGGGGCAAAATCGCCCATGGGCTCGCGGAATGGTACCACGAACATCTATACATTGGTACTACAAACATACGTATATTGGTACTACAAGTTTGGGTAAGGGTGTGGAAATTAGTAGACGGGGAAAATCATTCATGAGGTACTACAAACATACGTATATTGGTACTACAATAATAGAGGGGCAAAATCGTCCATGGGGAGTTATGTGCAATATTGTTTTGATTTAGGAAGTTTGCTATTAAATAATATGGAATGGGGAGTTAGTTGATAGAAAATAAGGGAAGGGGGATTTAATTGAAGTTGCCCCTAATTTATAATAGTGGTAGAAAGTTAACTAGTTTTGTAATTCAATCTTCAGAATTTCGTCATTTATATTAGTCTCTCGAAGTGTGTGGGTTTGACATAGTAGCTCTCTCTATCTTTTGTAACTCACACCTCAAGAAAAACTCTCTTAATTTTGTATCTTTGCTTTGTTCTTATCTCTTTGATCGTTCTTTAGATGCCTTCGTTTTGTCTGTAGGATCCTTCATATTTTTCTGTTGTTCTCTATTGTATCTTCCAACCTTGATGTAGCCATAGACACATTAAAAGAGCCTTGAAAGGTTATGTCCTCAGTTGGTCAATGTTGTTTGTATAACTCGATTTTACTGCTGCAGTAAGGCCTGTACATCAGTCCTGGTGCTTGCTTGTACTTACTGCAAGAGTACTTGTAAATTGGTCCAATTTTGTTTGATCAGCCTTGTATCGAGCTGACTAGTTCATCAGTCCAAACCGGCCCGTACAAAACCAGTCATGTACTGAGACCGACCAGTCCATACTGATTTGACCAACAGCGACTTGACCAGCGTTGACCAAATTTGACTGACTCGATTTTCGCACTGAACTCATATTTGATATTTGTTTCTTTAACCGAGCTCAACTACAAACTTGAATAATATGTTATCAATACAATAATAAATTTTGTGTTCATCGAAATCAGATTTCAAATATTATTATTCAATCTCAAATATTTTAATTGATATGAAAATTGGCATCTGACAAGCTAGAACTCTGAATAAATATCCACATAGGGATGTCGTTTCATTATTGAAAATATCAGTATGGGTTGAAAAATCTGTCGAATATCGGGAAAATTTTCATCTAGTAATCTGTCGATTATCAGGAAATTTTTCATCAAGTAAAGAAGTTACACAAGTAAAGCGGAACATTAGTTGTTAACAGGTAAGCACATGTTTATTTCTCTCTATTATTATTTGAGAGAAATGATTGGCCTTGTTAAAATGAGGGGAACTATTCCGAGACTTTTGAAGTTGTAAGAAATTGTCAAGTGACGATGAAAACTAAACATAACGTGAAACTTCATTGAGTTAAAGTTTTCGTATTCCTCTACGCATCTTTCCATCAGAAACACGGAACTAAATTTCAAGAAAATATAAATGTTGGAAACGTAAAAAAAAATCATTTAACCCTTCATCAATAGTTATAAAAAAAATCTTCGAATATTCAACTTAATATATATTATATCATATTTTATGCAATGCTTCAAGTAACATAAATCGTGTAAACAAACAAAGCTTGGCATCAGATGATGGGATAATGTAATTATTACCGTCGATAACTGATTCCCATATCTTCTTTATTTCTCATACCACCACGCCAATTCTTTTTGTGTATCCACGATGATCTCCTACTACCAGAAAAGCCATGCTGTGCTATCTAAATGGAATTGGTCGGCTTTCAATTATAATAAACTATAGTAAATAATAATAAGCACATAGCAAACCAAAACCGACTTCTCAAAAAGCGAAAAGCTTCTTCCCACTTACTTTTTTTTCCCTTAGTATAAAAAGGAGCCCACAACAACATCATAGGTGCAATGCAAGAAGAGATAGTAAACTCACTCACAACATAACAAGTTGTAGTAGTTCTTACATGCTCTCAAGTGGTCACAGAGCACAAACAAGAGTACTCGTAATCGACTTCCCAAAACGTGGGTGCCTTCACTCTCCAAGCCTATAAAGCCTACCACAACATTGACAAAACTTAATCCCAAGATAAAAAAAAAAAGTTCATTCTTTTATTTTCACTTCGTTGAAGCCCAACACCACCTTTAGTGTTGTTCTTTTTCAAAACCTAGGCCATTAGGCAATGCCAGAACTATTGCATGCGCTTGCTTGTGCTCTTTCACTTGAGTGGTCAACTTTGCATCCTAATTCTTTGTCCTATATAAACAACCTCCTACCCGAAAACAATATCTCTATAGCTCTATTAGGCACATCATATTATCATCATCATGGAACAGTTCCCTCGATATTTTCTCACATGTTTCGCCTTTATTTCATTGTGTCGACTTGCCCAATGCAGACGAATCTTCGACGACCCATTATCGAAAGGCTCAAAATTTCGCATCCTATCCCAAATTTCCGAGCCACCTTCTCCGGCGCCGGAATCTTCTCTGATCCCTTTTCAAAGCCCTAATTCATACGAATCATCAAATAGCGTTTACAATGTTTTAACTTACGGTGCTGTTGGGGATGGAGTTAGCAACGACACCCAAGCTTTTAAAACCGCTTGGGACAGCGCTTGTCAAGATTCTAACACAGCTACTTTTCTTGTCCCGAGGCACTACACATTCATGATACAATCTGCTATTTTCACCGGCCCATGTAAAAACCGACTCGTTTTTCAGGTGTTATACCTTATAATTTGGACGTGCACATCTCTTCGATCGCACATCGATCGACTAGTAATCTTTCTTTCCTTTATTTTTTTTTGGAAAAAGATTGAAGGAAGTATAATGCCGCCCGATGGGCCCGATTCGTGGCCAAAGTATTACAGCAAGAGGCAGTGGCTGGTGTTCTATAGGATCAACGGAATGGTAATGAAAGGTGGCGGAGTCATTGATGGTAAGGGAGAGAAGTGGTGGGAGCTTCCATGCAAGCCTCACAGAGTGAGTTTTATTTAACACAAGTTATCAATTCTAGTAGTATTTATTTCTTCACAAATGAAACTAACAGTTTGTTTGATTATGACAAATAGGGTATCAATGGAACGACTCTTGCTGGTCCATGTGATAGCCCCGTTGTAAGTATCGAAGCAAAAAAATATACATTTAATATATGATAAAGTCCTTTTAACTCTAGCTTAAACTTTAGGTGAAGTGACAATTCAATATGGTATCAGAACTCAGGCTTAAAGGTCATGGCTGTAAATCCTAACAACCATCCATGCATTAAATCAAAACACGTATAAGGCTTGATAAAAAATAAAAAATCATATAAAAAAATTGACTAAACGTGAGGGGCCTGTTGGAAATAATATAAACTTAAAACATGATACACTTCTTTCTTAGTTGATGCGTTTAGTTTAAATAGTAATATTTTTATGCATGGTTCTATAAAATCAAGAATTGGTTAGTTTTTTTATATTGTCATTGTTTTTCACTCGCTCAGGCCATAAGATTCTTTTTGGAGTTCGAACTTGACGGTTCAAGGAATCAAGATCAAGAACAGCCCGCAATTCCATTTTCGTTTCGACAACTGCCATGACGTTCGTATCGATTCCTTGTATATAAAGTCGCCGTCGGGGAGTCCAAATACCGATGGGATCCACGTGGAAAACAGCAATGACGTCAAGATATATAACTCCATCGTCTCTAACGGTAACTGTCTTCTTTTTGTTTGTTTATTCTCTTATGATAAATAAGCGAGGTTAGAATCTTTCGAAATTATATTCCTTCGGGTTTGCTAAAGTTGTAATAATGATTGAGCCTTTTCTGTTTGTGTGTTTTTAGGTGATGACTGTATATCCATCGGAGGTGGTTCTTACAATGTTGATATAAGAAATGTAACATGTGGTCCTAGTCATGGAATAAGGTAAAGACACTCACACTCGCATATATTTATATATATTGATCATAGATTCCCAGCAAATATTTAATTAAAATCGCCAAAGCTACAACATATATCTAATCTTATCAAGACCCAACTCAACTACTAGAGCAATACAAGAGAATAAAGGCGTTTGACCTCGCAAAAAGTAGTTGTCCATGCCTACCTCCAAAAGTTGGTCCCATCAATCATTAAGCCCAAAGAAAATGAGTCATCAAATAACTAATAACAACCTTCACTATCTCTTCTCAGCTCAGCATATTTTTTTTTTTTTTTTTTTTTGGTAACCGGGGAAAGCCGATGGTGAAACCCCGGGGCCGACCCACTACCTGCTAAACGGGCCGACCAGGTCAATCGCACATGTCTGGGCCCATGTGGGCAGGCCTGGAGAAATGTCACAGGGTGGAGGTTCGAACCCAGGACCTCTCCCAACATGACTCCAGGCACCTCCCCCTCAACCAGTAGAGCTAAGGGCTCATCGGCAGCTCAGCATATTTCTTTCCTTCTTTTATTACAACCTGATACGAACCTAATGATTACAATAGTATGATAACAACATCCATGGTCATTAAATTACGTGTGCGCAGCATTGGAAGCCTAGGGATAAAGAACAGTAGGGCATGCGTATCGAACATCACAGTCACGGACTCGACCATCAAGCATTCGGACAACGGTGTCAGAATCAAGACATGGCAAGGAGGGTTTGGGTCCGTGTCTCAAGTCACTTTTGACAACATTCGAATGGACACAGTTCGAAATCCCATCATCATAGATCAATACTACTGCAACACAAAGTCTTGCCCGAACCAAACTTCTGCAGTCTACATCAACGACGTGACTTACGCAAACATTAGGGGGACTTACGACATTCGAAGCCCTCCCATGCGCTTGGCATGCAGCGATTCGGTGCCTTGTACGAATATTACTTTTTCGGATGTCGAGATTTTGCCCTCGCAAGGGCTGAGGGTGTTGGACCCACTTTGCTGGAATGCTTATGGAGATCTCAAGATGATGACCATTCCCCCGCTTTTCTGCCTCCTGGAAGGGTTTCCTCAGGCTTTCACTGCTAGTGATGTTGACCGGTGTTGAGAATGTATATATATATATATATATATATATATATGTATAATACGTGTGTGCTTGTACCAGTTAATTAGGATTATAATAGAGTGGAAACATCGATGCCCAATTGTAGACAGAAACTCTCTCTAACTTTCTCTCACTAAAAAATACTCTCGTGAAAACCCTTTGAATCTTACGTGACCCTTCAACTCCCCATACAACCCACCTGCCGGCCAATATTCCGACGTTGGTTTGGGCGGTCCTAGACGTCGGCCGCTGGCCTCCATCGCCGGGTTCAGACGGCGCGTGGTAGGCTCCTCCCCCCCCCCTCTCCCCCGTCCCTTAGTATCCCTTTTAGTTAGTGACCTTTCATCTCCCGTGGGTTTCCTCGGCGGCGGACCTTGTCGCTGTTCTCATGGGTTCGACTACCCTCATGTGTGGCTCGATGATGAGCGGTGCTACGTCATCTACGGTGGGTCGTACTGATATGGCGACCCCGTGTGATTTTGAAACGCTGGAAAAAGATTATCCGAGTTTTGCAGCCAGATTTGATAGAACTGATTTCAATGCTCTGATGGATAAGGTTAATGGGCGCTATGTGGCAGCCCCGAACCCCCCCGCGAGTGGTACTACCTTGGATGCGCATCAGCAGCGCACTAACCCTAGTAGCCGCAGGAACATCCCTGAGACACGTCAACCTAGGATGGGATTCACTGTGACTGGGATATTACGTAACGATGATGGTGCTGTCGCTACTAATTTCCGCCGCAGGCCTGATACCCCCCCGCCACCTAAACGACGAAGCAACGAGAATGAAACGGGGTCGTCCTCCCCTGATGACGCTCCCAACACGCAAATTCTGACGAACTCTCCGGCAAATGACGGAACGCTTGTGGCTGAAGTCTCGGAGTCTGACTTGAAAATCTTAGCGGCCCACTCGAGGGGTAACCCTACCATTGATAGAATAATCCGTTACCTGCGAAGCGACCTAGGTCTCCCGCAGCCCTCTGACCCTATAGACGGTGTCCCAGATACAGTTAGACCCGAAACTCTGGAACCCTACTTGGGAGTAAGGCTGGAAGATAGCCCCAAGGACAATTGTACAACTGAAAGAAGGGATGCACAACTGGTTTCTCCGGCTGCTAGTCCTTCTATGGCTAGGGTTTCGACCTCCCCGACACCATCGGGCTGTCATCAAACGGGACCCACTGCACAAAGTTCCTCTCCAACCCCCGCGAACGAGGATCAAGGCGACATGCGCAGCTTTGCCGCCAAAGTTCAGGGCAAACCCACCTCGCGTGGTGTCAAGGATCGCATGTGGTTGGATTATACCTCGCCGAAGGTCATCGAGGGAGAAGTGGAAATTCAGCCGACCCTAGCCATGATACAGGAAGGATGCAAAAGATGGCAACACACACTGGTTGGGTATTTCCTAGGAAAGAAACCATTTTTCCCCTTTGTTGATAAGCATTTTAGATCGATCTGGAGAGGAGTGGCTGAGATCCGCGCCACCTCAAATGGTTGTTTCAAATTCAGATTTGAGTCGGCGGACGCCATGTTAGAGACTCTTGAAGGGGGACCATGGATGTTTAATGGGCAGCCCTTATTTCTGGATGAGTGGGGTCCAGGTATGTCCTTGGCTAGGAAGAAAGTCCAGGAAGTGCCCACATGGGTTCGATTCTTACACCTCCCATCAGAACTTTGGACTAAGGATGGATTGGGAATGACTGCAAGTGCGATAGGTAAACCTCTCTACCCCGATGCATGCACGACCACCATGGAAAGAATTGACTATGCCCGAGTTTGTGTGATGAAGCGAATTGATGAACCCTATCGTGATCATGTCAACATACGCATGCCCGCGTTGAACGGCAAATCTGAAGTGATACGCGTTGACGTTGAGTACGAATGGAGACCTCCTCGTTGCCCTAATTGCTCGGAGATAGGACATGTTAGGGCAGCTTGCCCACGAATACCCCAAACAACAGCGCGGGGGCCGAAACGCACCGCTCCGGTCAGGACAGCGGCGACAGCAACATTTGCGATGGAGCCGAAAAGCACTGCACAGGTTAACAAAAAGGCGCCACTTCCCCAGCGTGGCACGTCTGAATGGAGCTTAGTTACGGCAAAAGGAAAAGCAGTGGCAACTATCCAACCGGCAGAAATCCCACCTAATGCTGTTATGGAAGCGAATTCTTGCAACCCATTTGATATCCTCAACAGCTTATCTGATGATGGATCCAATCAACTTCAGGGCCCTAAAAGCGCAGCCCTGTCACAGGTTCCCCAATGATACCCACAGCTGTTTGGAATGTCCGTGGTCTCAATAAGAGAGACCACTGTTGCGCGGTCGGGGACCTCCTCGATCGTCACGAGATACGGCTTATTGGTCTTCTTGAAACTCGGGTCTCTGCTCCGAACGCAGAATTCATAGCTAACAGCATTCGACATTGGTCCTGGTACTATGATTACGATATAGGACCTGGTAAACGTATTTGGGTAGGGTGGGATGCGCGCTCTACTACGGTCACTATTGTGGGACAGTCCACTCAATCCGTCCATTGCAAAGTTCTCGATTTGGAATCACGAGTAGAAATCTTCATTACCTTCGTCTACGGCCTGAATCGAAGGGAGGACCGCCGCGATCTGTGGGAAAACCTGGTGAGTACATCTCAAGTTCATATAAATGATGCATGGCTGGTTATGGGCGATTTCAACGCCATCCTTGGACCGTCTGATGCTCGTGGAGGGAATCCGCAAAGGTCTGATTACGAGGAGATGAGCCGTTGCTTTACACAGGCTGATCTTCAACCATTACCCGCGACGGGACAGCCCTATACCTGGTTCAATCAGAGGAGTGGGGACGCAGGAATCTGGCGACGCTTAGACAGGATGGCTGCTAACCCAACTTGGTTCTCTCGTTTTGAGCACTCTCGTTATAGAAGCGAGCTACCCTTCACATCCGACCATTCACCTCTGATCTTAGAAACACAACAAAGTACAAGGCTCAGCAACACTTGTTTTAGGTTTGACAATTTCCTTACACGCGACCCCGCCTTCCTGAAAATTGTCGAAGACACTTGGAAAGTGCAGATTACCGGACTTCCCATGTACTCCGTCGTCCAACGATTGAAAAAACTCAAGGATCATTTCGCACCCTGCGAAGAAGGAAAGGCATACTACACCAAAATGTCGTCCAAGCAAAAGATTTTCTGGACATCGCTCAAGAGTTTGCTGCAAATCACCCCTATGATAACCGCTTCCTTCATCTGGAGAGGGTTTGCAGACACTTGTACGGGAAGGCAGTGGAAGTGGAATTTGAGGCCATGCGCCAAAGAGCCAAAATGACGTGGCTTAAGGATGGAGACCGTTGTACGGCCTACTTCTTCAAGAAAGTTACCATGAGACGTGCTACCAACCGTATTCACTCGATTGAAGATGACGCCGGCATCTTACATGAAGGGGAAAGTGCGGTCACAGCAGTGCTTTTGAGCTACTACAAAAACCTCCTTGGCTGCACCACTCGATCACCAACAACGCAACCGCCTAACGTCCAGGAGTTTGTCTCTCGTACCCTTACCCACGCAGCTGGAAATGACCTCATAAGGGAGTTCTCTGAAACTGAGATTAAACAGGCGCTCTTCTCCATCGCTGACGATAAGGCGCCGGGCCCTGACGGTTTCACGGCCGCCTTCTATAAAGCTGCTTGGGACATAATCGGACCTCAAACCACCCTCGCCATAAAAGAGTTCTTTCGAACGGGCCGCATGCTAAAGGAAATCAACAGCACTCTTATCACTCTCATACCAAAGGTGCCGACCCCATCAAGGCCCTCTGATTTCCGCCCTATATCTTGTTGTAATGTTATATATAAGGCGATATCTAAGGTGTTAGCCAATCGGCTTAAACCGCACCTCTCGGGTTTGGTAGACATTACACAAACGGCCTTCGTACCGGGCCGGCGTATTAGCGACAATATTCTCCTTGCCCAGGAAATATGCTCGGGATATAAATGTATGCAGCTGCCCGGCCGTTTAGCACTTAAGGTCGACCTCGCCAAAGCCTACGATAAAGTTGAATGGGACTTCATTATAGCTACTATGGAAGCAATGCACTTTCCTGCGAAATTTGTCCACTGGATCCGCGAGTGCCTAACCTCGACAAGATTCTCGCTCAACATAAATGGTCGTGCGGAGGGTTTCTTCGAAGGACGGCGTGGCCTACGACAGGGGGACCCGATTTCCCCTTACCTCTTCACGTTGGTTATGGAAGCTCTACATGGCATTTTGGAGAGGAAAATCCGTAGGGATGGTCAATTCCAATACCATTGGCGGTGCACCGAAATGTCCCTCTTCATGTTAACTTTTGCCGATGACCTCTTATTGTTCAGCCACGCCGATACCCATTCGGCTTCTATCATTTGCGAAGGGTTGGAGGATTTTGCAAGGATGTCGGGCCTCCGCGCTAACTGTTCTAAAAGTGCCTTTTTTCTCTCTAAAAGAGCTGCTGCCCTGCGTACTACCATCTCGGGCATTTTTGGATTTGAAGAGGGCCAACTACCGATTAGATACCTTGGGGTCCCATTGATTACTGGGAGATTAGCGATTAATGACTGCACCTCGCTCCTTGACAGAATTG
The DNA here is from genome assembly GCA_027422505.1 of Craterostigma plantagineum. Classification (NCBI taxonomy): domain Eukaryota; kingdom Viridiplantae; phylum Streptophyta; class Magnoliopsida; order Lamiales; family Linderniaceae; genus Craterostigma; species Craterostigma plantagineum. The sequence continues at coordinate 13,147,702 of JAPQWV010000005.1, read as the reverse complement.
ATAGGCGATTAGGCTCTTGGCTGAATCATTCATTAACATACGCCGGTAGAGTGCAACTCATCAAATCTGTTCTCCTCGCTTTCCACCCATATTGGTCTAGTGTGTTTCTTCTCCCTAAAGGCGTCATCAGGGAGATCGAGAAGCGCATTCGAAAATTTCTATGGGGTGGAACACAGTCGAAAGTCGCTTGGACGGACGTGTGCCTGCCGACTGCCGAGGGAGGTCTCGCAATTAGGCCTATCGACGTCGATAATAAAGCTCTGCTTATGAAACAGCTTTGGTGCCTGATAACTCGCGAACCCAGCTCTGTTTGGGTGCAATGGATGCTAAGCACTCGCCTATCTACACGTTCTATTTGGACTATTAGTGCATCTTCGCGGACTGCTTGGAGCTGGAAGAAAATCTTGAGGCTGCGTCCCCTGCTCAGGTCTTTTGTGGATTTCCGCATAGGCAACGGACAGACCATTCAGCTGTGGCAAGACCCGTGGCTGGCAGAAGTCCCACTCATCACCCGTTTCCCGGGAGGTCCCATCGCTATGGGGCTCCCGCATGACACCAACCTGAGTACAGTCATCGGCCAGGCGGGCTGGGAGTGGCCTGCTCAGACGACAACTGAATTCCTTGAATTCTCGAAAGAGCTGCCACAAATCCACCCGACTGATCAGGACTCCTACATCTGGAAGGGAACTAGTGATGGTCGCTTCTCTGCTCGAACGGTTAAGGATGCTATTCGTCCCAGGGGGGAACCGGTCACATGGGCTAATTTATTTGGGGGTATTTTGCAGGTCCCTAAGCACGAGTTTATCCTCTGGCTTGCAATCCGCGATAGACTGGCCACTAGAGATAAAGTCTGGATCGCCACGCGTGCGAGCTCCACTGCCTGCCTCCTTTGCGATGACAATGGGGTTGAAACAACTAACCACCTTTTCTTTGAATGCCCCTTTTCCGTACAGTGTCAGCAGGTGCTCCGTAGGAAGACGCGTTTCAACTGGCCTTACAGCGACTGGCGCACAGGGATCTATTGGGCTGCGGCTAAATGGCGAGGGCAACACTTACACCACCAAGCGTACCGCCACCTCCTATCATCGCTTATATATCATATCTGGGCAGAACGGAATCGCAGATTGCATGACGGCATCACGCGCACGCCTGAGGCTCTTACGAAGTTAATCCTTGGCACTCTGCGCCTTCATCTCTCCGCGTTACCTGCTAAGTATGACCTACAATATGGAGGATTACGCCGTATGTGGCACATCGCTTGGCTATGACTTACCACATGGGGGGCATGGGAGGGTCAAAACCTGGAAGGGCTAGGGAGTCCCTTCTTTCTCTTTATCCTTTCTCCGTCTTCCCCCGATCTCTTGGTCTTTTGTTTGCTTTCTTGCAGGTTGGTGCTGGCGTTCGCATGTGGGCTTGCTGGCGTGGGCTGTTTTGTTGCTGTTTCCCGCTGCCGTGGTGTGGATTGGCCCTGCCGGGTGTCTCGACTACCTCCGGGAAGAGACGGGTGGTGGCTTGGGTGTGCTTTTATCCCGACCTGTTTTGCAGATGCATTCTCTGCTTTCCGAACGATACATTTCCGTGTGATTTTGTCGCTTTTGTGCGCTGAGCGCCTCTCTACTGCACAACACCGACTGCCTGGCTGGTACTATATCTGGTACCAGGAACCAGTTGATGTGAAGTGGTTGAAGACTCCTACTCCTGCCGTACTTTGATTATTTTTGGCTTGGGTCTTGTTTGGGACCTGTAGGTTGTCTGGGTTGTTTGGTTATATTGTTGTGCTGTCTGGTCGGTCGAACCTTACCGCTTGGTGCGTCATGAGCGATATCATGCACGCTGTACCTGTACCCCCGTCTCTTTCTTTCTAGTGAAACTTTCCAAAAAAAAAAAAAAATTAGGATTATAATACGGTGTGAAGCTAAATATGTAAAAGTAGATATTATATACTTGATTCTGCAAAATGTATGTATTTTAGCATGATGAAGAACTAGTTTACGTAGTTATTGTTGTGTTGTGAATTAAGTTCCAATTGCATTTCTTTAAGAGATTTCTAGTTAGAAGGTCATTGATATGCTCGCTACATTTGCTTTGTAACCCCATCTAATTGTAAGGTCAAAGACCAAGAAAAAATAGGATATAAACCAAGATAACATTGGTCAGAAGGGCCCGTTTATTATGTTCGGCTTTTTTCTTTTTTTTTTTATGGGCTTCATTAAAATAACCAAACATAATGGGTTTGTAATTATTTTGTGAACCATTTTCTAGGTTTGTCTTATAAAGCAAATGTAGTCAGGCTGTGTTTGGTTGTAATATTAGTATAAAGCCCATGATAAATTATTTATCTAACGGCCCAAGATAAATTATCTAAGACCCAACCCCCTAGTTTAGTTAAATCGGGCCTTTAGTCTGACACGCGGGCTTTTGAATTATATATATCGGCCGAACAAAAGTAACCAAACATTAAATAACACCATATTATTTATACCAACTGGACTTATATGGGCTTATCACAGAAACCAAACACAGCGATAGAAGCTTAGAAGGTACTCAGACTCTACCAACGGAGTGGCCCATCAACAGAATTCACCCTCGAAAAATTAGTAACGACACAGGGATAATTGGGACCATGAGGTCGTGTCGTGTGGGACCCACACTCGATTTACCATGGTGAAATAATCAATGACATAACGACCTACTATGTGAAAAATTAAAATACTAATCCAGAAACTACGACATATATTTTATCTATTATCTTTACTCTCATCACAATGGAGTTTTACATTGGAATTAAAAGTTAAAACTGATATGGGTGACCTTCGATCCAGCATTCCTCCTGACCTGACAATTCACTAAGAGCAGAGTAGGAGATTGGGTCTGGAGGAGGCAAGGACTAGGTACGAGGCCACAAGCGAGGTACGAATATGATATTTGGAGTAGCTCGGGAGATATCCCCGAGAGCTACGGAACTAGTCGGAGTGGCCCAAGAAAGCAAGGGAGAGAGCTAAGGAAACGTCCGGGAGACCTGACGAGGGGAAGCATTATCAAACCCTAGACGCGACCACATGTATAGATAGGGGGCTCTTATCCACTTTAAATCATCTTCCACACGCCCCACACACACTAACACACCAAGAACACACACACACAAACTCTCTCCCCTCTTTTGTATCTTCTCTTTATCCTTTAGAGCTTGGAATCACTTGTAAATATGAGAGAAGGCGAGATTGAGTGTGTAATATTCCTTCATTAATAGTGAATATTCTCTGGCGGCCCGTGGACGTAGGATTCACCCGAATCCGAACCACATAAGTCATATCTCTTTACTTTTTCCGTCTCGTTCTTCATACATTCGACCACGATTTCATCCGAACCGGCCCTCACCTTTATTTTCCGGACCATAAGTATTGTTGATCGGGGTCGTAACCCGCATCAAGTGGCGCCGTCTGTGGGATTTCGTCGTGGATTAAACGACTATTTTTGAGAGTTTTCGGGGCTGCTGTTCTTGGAGTTTCTTCTATGGCATTTCGTCGAACACCTGCCGGTCGGAAGTTTGTCTCGCCATAAGCTTGGCTACCGGCCACCTCGCCTCACCGTCAACGACCAGATCGCCACCAAAGCACCATCGGGGAGGCGACAGTGGCCGCCCATTCAAATCTGCTGTCACAAGGGCAAAAAACGCTTTGGTGCAATCGTTGTGCGAGCTTATTTTCGTCGCGGCATACCTCGGCCCAACGACGACCACCGACGAAGCCGCGACCACCAGCGGACTCGCTGGGAAACGCTCTATCCGTGCGCATGCCTCCCACGGCCAATGACCAACCACGGCGAGGCGAAATCGACCGTTAAACTCGCGTCGGTGCTCACAAAAGCCCGACAATGTGTTTTGGGGCAAAATTGCAAAATCGACGATAACTCCTCAAAATCGAGGATGCCCAAGGTGCTGAACCTCCGCCTCATTTCCTCGCCGGTCAAAATGCGCCATCGTCGGGGCTGAATCGACGGTGACGATTGCGAAGAAGTTGAGAGGAGAACAATCGCGTCATGCTCGGATTACGGACTCCGTCGTGCCTGAACCGTCATAGCCGCTCCCGTCGTACCTTGAGGTAGAACCACCGTGGTCGCTGCTCCGGTCGCCGGCGACTTCTCGACCGGAAACGGCACCTTCGGGTCCGATTGTAAGTTTTCTAACTTTGGGGGTTTTGAGTGGAAATTCTAAAAATAATGGGGCTACTCTGTTATTTTCCTTGGGACTAAATGCTGCCAAATCTGAAATTTGGGGGGCAAAACAGAATTTTGATAATAATTGGGGTCCTATAGTTATTTCACTTAGGGTTTCTAATGGGCTTGGGCCTTTAAATCTATAAAAATGATATTTTGGGCTATAGGATTAATTTAGTGTGCAGCTTAAATCAATTGAATATTCGGGCTTTAGGTCTGTTGGACTTTAGAATATTTAGGTTGCTAGTATTATTTTATGGGGGTGCATGAATTATTTCTGTGGGGCCGTGAATTAATTATTTTTTATTATTGAAATTATTTTGGTTTGTTCCCGAGAATAATTATTTGTGGTTATTGAAATTTTATTATAGCTTGCTGGTATTAATTATTTTGGGTTACTAAAATAAAATAAATGTGGGTCTATTAGAGTCGAGAGACTTAAATGAATTGGGCTTGAATTATTTTATGAGGCTCTTAAATTAATTATCTTAGACTAGAATATTTGGGCTGCTGGAATTATTGTCATTGGGCCGTCAGCCCAGTAGGTCTCCTTCAGGACTCCTAGAAGGTACAACCTAGGACAGACAATTGCAGGCGTACTGCTGTCAGACTGACATGTCCTCTGTCTAACCATAATGTTCCCCAATCTGCACCCTCTTTGTGTCCCCTGGTCGGCTGTAAACAGTCCCGTCTTTTTTCAACACCTCGATGTCAGGGTTAGCTGGAATTATGTACCTCCTCCGTACACTACCTATGAACTCCAACTTAACTACGGACCTCCCAGCTATACTACTTAGCTACGGACCTTCCAGGTTTCCTACTTAGATACCTTTGACCTCTGGCTCTCCTACTTAGCTAACCCATATCTCGGAATCTGACCTTCCTGGATCATCAGATTAAGGAGAGTGCCGCGCTATGTGCTAGAATTTATGCGTATAGGCTTATCCCTAACCTTCCATAACGCACTGTTTTACTACGCAGTTACTAAATGACTTATCATTATTTTTATCTCACGACGCTCATTGCGTCTCGTGCGTTGGAGTTTCCTGTGGTTGTGGCTTTGCAGATTCAGCAGATATGGTGGTCTAGCTCTCAGCTGGCAACAGAAGCCCGTAAGCCCTGGCTTAAACCCAGGCTGGAAGCGAGACCCCGTAAGCCCTGGCATAAATCCAGGCTGGGAGCAAAACCCGTAAGCCCTAGCGTAGATCCAAGCGGGGAGCAAAGCCTATAAGCCCTGGCTTAGATCCAGGCTGGACACGAAGCCTCTAAGCCCGACTTGGCTCCAGATGGAAAAGGAGACCATAAGCCCTAGCTTCAGTCATAGGCAGGAAAAGAAGCCTATAAGCCCTGTCTCAGATCCAGGCTGGAAGATGAGCCCAGGCCCCAGATATGCCCTGGGTTGAACACTTGTCGGCTCCCGAAACGGAATATGGCCTTGTTGGCCGCGCGAAAGGCGCCTGCGCGAAATGCGCCCTCACGAAATGTGCCCAGGCTCCAGACTATCCTCGATCAATGCCTGCAAAACCCAAACGAGGATATGCCCAATCCAATGTTTGAGGGCTGCGCAGATGGCGAGCCTGTGCAGATTGCGCCCGCACAGATGTGCCCAAGCTCCAGGTTGCCCTGGATGAATGCCTGATAAACCCAGATTGGGATATGACCAAGCCAATGCTTGAGGGCTGTGCAAATGGCGCGCCTGCGCAGATTGCGCCCGCACAGATGTGCTCAAGCTCCAGGTTGCCCTAGATGAACGCCTGGTAAACCCAGAATGGGATAAAACCAGCCAATGTTGGCTAAGAGCTCCTAAGCTCCAACTCAACCCGAAATGGGATAAAACCAGCCAATGCTGGCCAAGAGCTTCTAAGCTCCAACTCAACCCGAAATGGGATAAGACCAGCCAATGCTGGCCAAGAGCTCCTAAGCTCCAACTCAACCCGAAATGGGATAGAACCAGCCAATGCTGGCCAAGAGCTCCTAAGCTCCAACTAACCCGAAATGGGAAAGAACCAGCCAATGCTGGCCGAGAGGTCCTAAGCTCCGACCCAACCCCAAAACGGAAGACAGAACCAGCCAACGCTGGCCTCACATCAGATGGAAAGGTTCACCGGTACACTACAAACCTGATAAAAATGAAATTGAGGGGTGCTGGACTCAGCATACTTGAGGGTCTCCCGGGATATTGTAATCCATGAGGAAACCCAAACTATCTGTTTGGGATATCTAAGTCCAGCCATGCTGGCACGAAGGCCCAAACTATCTGTTTGGGATATCTAAGTTCAGCTCCATGCTGGCATATGAAACCCATACATGTTTGGAATATCTAAACCCAGGCTCCAAGCTACCCTGGATCAACGCTTGTTAAACCCGAACTGGGATACGCCCAAGCCTCGGATTACTCCGGGTTGAATACTTGTTGGCTACACGAAATACACCTTGCTGGCCCCAGATAACTCGAGGCAACAAAGAGAACTCCTAGGCTCCGACTCACCCCAAAGTAGAAAACAACACTAGCAGCGCTGCCCTCGTACAAGATGAGAAGCTTTTTCTGAAACCTCCTGATAAAAACAAAATCGAGGGGTGTCGGATCTTGCCTATCCGAGAGACTCCCAGGTACACACTTCTGTTCGCCAACAACTCCTTAGACGGAAAATTTGAATGCAAATGCAGTAGGGTGTCTGAAGGAGAACGTGTAGGGGGTAGACGCCTCTCGCAAGCAAACACCCGAGGTATTGCTGTTTACCAAGGTGAAACGATGGAAAGAGTGAGGTTGGCGAATCAGGGGAAACACTCTTCAGGTACTTCGAATGTGCTAATGAACATCAGCACAATCCGAAGTAGGGGGAGTGGAGAGTGGAGAGTGGTAGTAGTACAGGTTCGGACATTAACATCAAAGCGGGCCCAAAATACTTAAGAAGAAAAATTCCTCCGAAATAAGGTGAAGGCACAAGCAAAGTGCAAAGGAAACATGCCATGAAGTCCCCAAGACCTGATTCAACGCCCAGACTGGAAACAAGGCCTGAAGGCCAGAGCCTATCTTCAGGTGGGAGCCTCCCCAGTCAGTCTGCGAACTTTGTGATGACGGGCATCCAATCCGGCAAAACGGAAAGTATCATGTCCGACGTAGGCGGGTATCGTTCAGGGTGGAAGCTGGCTCTTGTCCAGCAGTGAAACCCCCCAGAAATGCTGCATAAATTTTCGACTAATAGGGGAAGCTGGGAGATATTTTTGGCAGAGCTCTATTCCCTCTAGCCTGCCTACACACGCTTTTCCCGGCACATTGACTCGAGTCGCGTTCGCAATTCTTTTGCCACCTCAGTATCGAAGGCTCGCTCCAGAACAGCCTTCATAGCCATCTCCCTCTCTATCAACAAGTCCTTAGCCTTACAATCAATCAAGGCTTGCCGCTCCTCCACGAGCTGGTTCATATGGGACGCAAGCTCATTCTCCTTGGCAGCAAGATCGGCTGCACTTGGCTCTCTAAGTCCGGGCTCAACCCCCAAGCTGGAAACGAGGCTCGTAGACCCCAGCTTAGCGCTAGGTGGGAACCTCCATGGTTGATCTATGGACCTGGTGAAGACAAGCCCCAAATCGCGGAAACAAAAGCGATGAGCGCCAAGTCCAGCCTAGGCAGACATCTTCCAGGTACACATTTAAATCTGCCAATAACCTCTCAGATGAATGTTTGGACGTGATTGCATCAGGACGTCGAAAGGAAGAGTGCGTGAGAAGGGGATGTCGCCCAGGCTGGAAACGAATATCATAAGCTTTCGGTGTTTACTGTAGACCTACGGATCTGCCGTAACAAGTCTCAAGACTATAAACGGAAGGCAGTAAGCCCTATCCTTTCCAGGTAATGCTAACTGCCTAGTATTGATATTTCGACTAGCTTTCTGGTGCAGGTTTTCGGATCAGCTTCCGGCATGGACCTCTAGGCATCCAATGGCGAGCCCCTGAACTAGAAGTCGAAAAATCATTTTTGAAGCAACAACCGAACCAGAGCCACACTGGAAATTCAAAGTATGGTGTCTGCGAGATGAGGTCCAAAAAGCTCACGCCACTTATTCAGACCTGCCTTTCACATCAAACGAGATGAGATAAAGCACCATACAAAGCTGCGTCCAGAGCGCGATGTCAGTACCACTAGTACCAACTGACAGACGAAGACCGGACATATCTGGTCGGGATATCTAAGTCCAGCTCCGTGCTGGCATGTGAAGACCCAAACTATCTGTTTGGGGATATCTAAGTCCAGCTCTGTGCTGGCACATGAACGTCTGCCTATCTGCTCAGGACATTTAAGTCCAATTCTGCTCCGGACTTTAGGACCCGACCTACTTCATCAGGATATCTAAGCTCAGCTCTCCATTGGCACGCTGAGGCTGGCCTACTTCACAGGGGATATCTAAGTTCAACCACGAGCTGGCGAGTGGAGGTTCGAATTACGCGCTCAGGATATCTGAGTACAGCTCTCCACGAGGTTTTTGAGTCGAGCTTCGAAATGCATAGCAGTAGCCTGGCGTGAGGAGCAGAAGGAGATGACATCTAATTTAGAGTATTCTGGACGTGCCACTACGTTAAGCACATTTCAGAGTAGGGGAGTAGTTAATGAGGAATGCTCGGCAATATGTTTGAAAGAAACTATCTACTCCGATAGAAAGATAGCAAGATCATAGGTGCAGAACTACACGAGCGACTAAGACAGAATTCTCGGCAGCAAAGTCCTTGCACCCCTATCTGGCTATCAGTTCGAATGCTCCAGCCTGGTTTTTGCTGCTTTGCCGACAGATTTGCAGCCTTGCGCATGAGCTGCTCCTGTTCTGTCACAGGCTTGCTATGTCATTCTTTAGCCGCCTGATCGTGGCGTCCCTGCACTTCAGCAACTCGGATAGCTCCTTTGAGACGAGCCACGACCAGGGAATTTGCCAGTAGAGTGGACACCCAACTTATCAAGGGAGACGGACAAGGTCCACAACATTGTAACCCGGCTCCCACGCTAACATATGAAGACTTGGCTCCTCGAGCAGGAGCCCTATATCAGCTCTCCGTTGACAAAGAGACCTGATCTATGCAATCAGGAGTCCATTTTCGAGCTGATGAACGAATACCTGATCTACCTTCTCCAGATTTTCAGGGTAATTCTTCGAATTGCAGGTCAGTTCTCACCCACAAGTGGCACAACGATCAGCAACATGGCTTCGCCCTGACTAGGGAGAACCTGATTTGTTCAACCCTAATTTACAAAGTCCGGTTCTCTGCTGGTCGTGACCCAACCCATCTATTTGGGATTGAAGCCGGCTCTATGCTGGAATGTAAGAAGGCTATTCATCTAGCCGAGCTTTAGACGCACCCCGTCTAAAGCCAGCTCTCCGCCGACTCATAAAGATCTGATCCATATGATTAGGATTTTCAATCCAGCTCTCCACTAACGAAAGGGACCTGATCCACTAGGATTTAAAAGATCAGCTTTCCATCAACATGTGAAGTCCTAAGCTGTTTGGGACTTCTTGCGCAATGTGAGAAAATGGCGGAAGAAGTTTAAGGACACAAGAGGAGTAATGCTTTCTTAATAATACTCTGAGCTGCAATACTTAGCATATTGCAACTCAGAGTAGGGGGACTGGATGATATGGGTGACCTTCGATCCAGCATTCCTCCTGACCTGACAATTCACTAAGAGCAGAGTAGGAGATTGGGTCTGGAGGAGGCAAGGACTAGGTACGAGGTCCGACCACAAGCGAGGTACGAATATGATATTTGGAGTAGCTCGGGAGATATCCCCGAGAGCTACGGAACTAGTCGGAGTGGCCCAAGAAAGCAAGGGAGAGAGCTAAGGAAGCGTGCAGGAGACCTGACGAGGGAAAGCATTATCAAACTCTAGACGCGACCACATGTATAAATAGGGGGCTCTTATCCACTTTAAATCATCTTCCACACGCTCCACACAAACTAACACACCAAGAACGCACACACAAACTCTCTCCCCTCTTTTGTATCTTCTCTTTATCCTTTAGAGCTTGGAATCACTTGTAAATATGAGAGAAGGCGAGATTGAGTGTGTAATATTCCTCCATTAATAGTGAATATTCTCCGGCGGCCCGTGGACGTAGGATTCACCCGAATCCGAACCACGTAAATCATTGTCTCTTTACTTTTTTCGTCTCGTTCTTCATACATTCGACCACGATTTCATCGGAACCGGCCCTCACCTTTATTTCCCGGACCATAAATATTGTTGATCGGGGTCGTAACCCGCATAAAAAACGACTACGTGTACTCTGTTAAATCACCTAACCCGATAAACTATCAGCTCAACCCGATTGATATCTTCAAAACCTCACTCTCTCCCCGAACTATATCACTCTATAATTCACGAATGAGTTTGTGATGAAAATGATGAAGATCTTCGATGTTATTTACAGATGTCTCAACCATATGAATCTCTTAACTATGAACTGGCCGCTCAAAGACTGCATTTTTCATTTTTACGATAAATAATATACTCAATAATTAATAAGCAGACTCCATCATTAATGTTGGACCATAGGTTGGACCCATTAGCTAGTTCTAGAAAACGTTTTAAAGATTTTTCTACGGAAACTTTATTAATTCAAGTTTAATACGAAATGATCAATAGATGTAGATTGTTTTACTAACTGACGTTAGTAAGGCATAATTATAAACTTGATATCGTGAAGTATACCAATTTTTCATTTTATGTATCATATGTGATTGTAGACCTTTTTGGTCCAATGCTTATAAGAGTTTTAATTATTCCAAGTAATTATGTAAAATGGGGGGTACAACTTAGAAAACTCGATATGTATGATCTATGATGTTTAAGTATGTACAAATATTCGATCAAGTGCTTTAATGTGATTTAATTGTTAAGATAATCGAATTTATGTGATCTTGTGTTTAACTGGAATATTGTTGTGATCACCTGGATATGAATGTTTTCGTATAACTGGAATATCATTGTGAGCTATATATGGAAAATATATTCTGTCTGAGTCATACATGAGCAGTACACGTGATTGATCAAGTTTAGGAAAGAATATTATGATATATCCGTTGAGTGCAATCTTACTTGATTTTTTTAAATCAATGAATCAGTGATCTATCTTTCCTTATGCGACTTAGTAATTATATTTTAGAAAGTGATTAATTGATTGGGCTTATATGTGGTAAGATGCTGATTGAGTCTATTTATGGAATGTGCTGAAATCGAATGAGATCATTTTACATGGAAAGTCTGTCTTTGCATTATACTCAATAGATCAAATCTTTCTCCGTGCGAATTGGCTATTATATTTTGGGAAGAAATCAGTTGATTGAACTTATTACTGGTAATATGCTGAGTGGAACTATATACGGAATATGCTGACAACGGAATGAAAGTAAGTCTGTGGTATTTATGGTAAGTGATCACGCATGGCTATTGTTTTGAAATGGCTTATTCTTGGCATGATTATATGAAGTTAATGCACATGATTTATGAGCTTTCTCTTGCATATTATGTGCTTAACTTTCCTTGTGAAGTGTAGATGATATTCTTGGGTCTATATAGATGATACACACTTCACGTTGAAGGGTACCGAACTTACACACAAGCAAACGAATTCCTTTGAGTGACTGAGCTTTGATTTACGATAAATTCGTAGTTTGTGTTGAGCTTACATTTGCGAAATCCGTACCCTTTGAGCGATCGATTGTAACACCCTACCCAAAACCTTGTCTTCGGACGTGTTGAGCGCACAAAGGAGCATGAGTGGAGTCTTCTGCACGTGAAGAGACGAGTCGGTGGATTCGGTGGCCCTTTGGAAACGAGTTTTGTCTAGTCGGGGAATTGTGATTCCTGGGTAAAAGACGTAGAACGAAACTGGGCGTGCGGTAGCCTAGGTGGAGGTCTAGTTTCCATAGTGCTTCGGTTGTGTAAGAGTCGATCATTTTGTAAACCATAACTAGTTGTAATACCCGAGTCCCGTAAGTAAGTCGGCCAATAAATTTGCATACATATTATATGAATATGTGACTGCATATTATGTGCTTAGGTAATTATGTGCTATGTGATACATCACATATATGATGATATTAAGACTAAAAAGAATTTGGCTAACATTTATATATGGCATGGACTAGTTTCGAGTGATTGGAATTGGAAACCAAGATTCAATCGAATGTAGCATGCCATAGGAACTCTCGGTCGATGCAATACATAGATACATATATAGGTATATCTAACTTTCTCCGAGCTCATGTGAATAAGAATCGATCGAACTTTATGAATAGAAATGTTGAAATCGCCGAGAGCAAGGGAAGTGTGAATCGGGCGATTGTTGTGTACTTAATGATTTACCATAATAGAATTAAATCAGCCGATTCCAAGGCTTAATGAACAAGCTTTCGCAGAACATCCAAGGGTCGATCGAACGATGGTAGTGTGAAATCTGTTACCAATAGAAGTTGAAATCCGGCGATGGCATGTATTAAGATTGGAATCGGACGATTGATAAGCATAGTGTGGAAAATTTGACCAATCACAATTAGATAAAGATGAACAACTAAAAAGCACATAAGGGTTTCTTAACATCGTAGGTAATTAATAGCTTACTCACCTAGTAGTCATTTCAATCACAATTTTCTAACAGCTTAGCTTTTGGATCTTTGGTAAGGAAAATATCATTTACAACCATTGTAATCTTCGTAGTTTAGGTTATTTAGTTGTGATACTTACATAAATTGATGAAGTCTGTAAAATTCTCATGTACCACAGATGGTAGAAACCCTAAGTTAAAGTGTAAATTCATATCTACGTAAATTAAGGTATGCTTAAGTTAGAACCTCACTAGAAAGAAATTGTTTGAGTAGTATAGCATGTTTTTGGACTCATAACTCTAATTCTTAATAAGAGCTAACGATTTTAGATGGAATGGAATTTTAGAACATTATGGATTCTGGGTAGAATAATCATAGGGTTAAGCTTCGAGTAGATGAACATTTGAAGCTTTCGATCGAATATGGAAAACTAAGTGTGGAATCGGGCGACGCTAAAGCTTGGATGATCAGGCGAAAGATGTCTTATAACAGGTCTTTCGCCGTGTTATCTAACTGCTACAAAGAGTCGGGCGAATGCAAGCTTTGATCGGGCGATTTGTGAAGGAAGGAACAACTCGGAGAAAGTGGATTCCAGGCATGATAAATCGGGCATCTCCAAGACATAGCCAAGCAGACGACTCTCAAAACAAGCAACTCAGCTTTCGATCGAAACTTAGGTCGAATTTACAAAGAATCGGGCGACTTGGCGATTCAATTAAAAACACGGCAAAACTTGCTTCCATGCATGGTCAATCGAGCGAAATGGGGACCTAAAGATCGGACGATTTGTTGAAAAGATGATCACTCGGCGATGGTGAAGGACGAATGCCACCAATCGAGCGATGCGAGGTCAAGCAATCGGACGAATTCATGATTGGCGAAAGTGAGGTCGATGCATGGACCAATCGAGTGAATCACTTTCGGTCGAAACCCTAATGAACTTGACTTCTATCGACGAAATTTAAATTGAAACATAACCCTCTTTCGCTGAATTCGATAGGTTAAGAATCGGTCACTAACTTAGGTTGAACTACAAATCGGGCAATCTAAGTTTCGAGTAATACAGACTAGTCGAAAGTTATTTTAGTAAAATTACCTAATTTCAGTACTTTACTGATATTATAACATTTTTGTCTAAGGGTCGGACAGTAAGAATTCCCGAAGCAATAAGTATACTTAGCACGGACGACAGGTAAGTGGAGATTTCAACTACAACACATAATTTATATGTGCATGAATTACGTGATTATGTGCTCCTATGACTTTACGTGTATTCTTACTTGATTTGTTTACGGTACATGATGACATGACCTGCGTATTGTATGATTTACGTAAGCATGATTAGCATGAAAGGCAGAACATGAGAGCATGCGTGATACAAGATCGCATGGGAGCGATGGATATTTGCCAATATGGGCATCTGATGTCGACTCATTGTTGAGTCACGGCTCTTCTATGCTACCATGGCGAATTTCTATGTCCCCGATTACATGACATGTTATTTGGGTAAACGCCCTCATGGCGGAAAGTGCGACCTGAGGAAAGAAGCGACACCGAGGGTATCTCTGGTGTTGGCGACCTCGGAGTGGGCTACCAGCGTGAAGCGTCCGCGTGACACATGAAACCACGTCGGGATTGAAAAGGCGCCCTAGGGTTAGCCTCTCAGTGTGGGTATTGTCACTTATATGTCCCTAGTGGATTTGAGCTCCATGATGTAAAGCAAGATAGCCGAGTGCCCTACATGAAATGAGAGTACAAGAATGACATGAGAATTTGAAAGAATTGGCGTGGCTGCCTCTGCTTTTTAGGGCATGTGCGTGTCATGCATGATTTCCACTTACTGAGCTTTATAGCTCATTCCACGTTTTATGTGTTGTAGGTTCACGCGATCACGGTATGTGATCCTTATGACGCGAGGCCTATTTTTGAATCTTCCGGGGGCTATTGAGATGGAAGTGTGTACATGGATGTGACCTGTGCGGCGGGCCGATAGTTTCTTTTGATATGCATGCGCACTCTACCTTGTATTCAGGATCCAGGATATTTTGTAACGTACATTATGATTTCCTTTATATAAAAGGAAAAATTTTGTACGCATTTTCGTATATATTATTTCGTTTATGTCACGCGCGGTCACGTAAATTAGTATAGAAACGGATAGGAAATGGTGGGGCGCCACATTGGTAATACTTAGTGATTAATTGGAACTCTTGGGGGAGAACGAACCACAAGGACAAGACTAAACCCCAGTTGGGGATATAACCTATATAAAAATCCAGTCTCACTTTACTTTCAGTTATTTACTTTTCTCTGAGACAAACCCGCAACGCCTTCAAAAACTTCGGTAATATCTTTGAAACGTTTTCAGAAAACTACGCGATATTTTTGGAACAAGGTTAGGGATATAACATTGATACTTGTATTGCTTGGTAGGAAATAACGTACTCTTCAATATCTTCTTTAAGAAAATTATTTTTTAAAGAAGAACAAGCCAATTTTTATAAGCCTAATTCAACCCCCCTCTCTTAGGCATATTTTACACTTCATTAGGTATCAGATCGGGTTACTCAACGATAGGCCTAACACGCCTGAGTTAAATATCTAATGGCTTTTTCGAGTATTGATATATTTGCAGAGGGTCAATCCCACTCCAGGCCACCTCTCTTCGATGGAACGAACTGTGCAGTATGGATGAATCGTCTGATCGAATTTCTCATTGCTGTCGACTACGATCTTTGGGAAACAATCACCAATGGACCATACGCGGCTGCGAAAGAAGATGGAACCCCAAAGGTTGATAAAGAATACACTGCTGAAGATAAAAAGGGAATCACGCGAAACGCAAAGGCGAAAAATATGCTCACATGCGCACTCACATGGGAAGAATATATTCGGGTTAGATCCTGCTCATCGGCAAAGGCTATGTGGGATATGCTCCAAGTTACTCATGAAGGAACCCAACGAGTTGTGCAAGAAAGACTGGCTCTGCTCACTCATCAGTACGAACTGTTCTCAATGGAATCTGACGAGACTATAAGCCAGATGTATGCCAGATTCATGGGAATCATCAACCAAATGTTCTCTCTCGGAAAGAAGGTTCCCGAAAGTGAACAAGTCAGAAAGATAGTGAGATCACTTCTAAGAGAATGGAATGCCAAGGTTACTGCTACCTACGAAGCAAAGGATCTGGAAGCACTAAGCATCTCCGAATTGATTGGATCTCTTATCTCTTACGAGATGATTCAAACGTCAACGAATGAGAAGTCGCAGAACAAAATCAGAGTCTATTGCATTCGAATCCAACCAAGAAGAATCTGATTATGACGACGAAGAAGAAGGCTTGAAGAACGACTTAGCCATGCTTACTAAGATATTCGAAAGATTTCAACAGAAAAAGAAACTCAAGGGGAATTTCAATAAATTCCAGAACAAAAACAAGGGAATATCTACATCTGGGAATAAAGGTCAAAAGTGTTTCCGATGCAACAAACCAAGCCACTTTGCACATGAATGTCCATCAGCCAACAATGAGAAACCAAGGAAGCAGAAGGCAATGGTGACGGAATCTAACGACTCTGAAATGGAACAAAGTGAGGATGAGGATCACGCTTATATGGTGACGATAATCAAGTACCTCGTTCTTCCTCCATTGAGAAAACTCATACCCTAAACAATTTATATAACAATGATTGTGAAAGTGACTCATCTGTTTTTGATATAGAAGAAAGTAAGGAAGAATTGTGTGAATTACTTAAAAATGCAGAGAGAGGAAGATTAAGTCGCTAAAATCCTTGAATACGGAATTGATAAAGCAGCGAGATGATTTAGCTAAGGAAAAACATGAGGCTGATCTAGAAATTTCTCGTTTGAAAGGAGAGTTAGTTACTGCTGAGAAAGAGGGAGTTCCATGTGACTGTGAGAAATAAAAGAAAAACAGTTAATCTAGAGATATCGTAGAACTTAGAAATTCCTTAGATAGAGAAAAATAGAAAGTTGTTAGACTCATTGAGGGTAAGCAGAACCTATATATGTTTTTAAGCACTCCTAAGAACATTGGTAGATCAGGAATAGGTTATTATACTGAAGAAAAGCATGCTAAGTGTCCTGTGTCGAAGCTTAAGTATTTCTGTTGTGGTAGAAATGGCCATGATGCATACGACTGTCCTTTAAAGAAAGTTGATAAAGCTAAGTATGTTTGGAGACCTAAGAAATCATCTGTGAATACCACTGTTATATCTGATTGTGACAGGAGATCACCACCCACGCAGAACGATATCTCATATGTCAACAGAAGTTATCTCTCAGCTAACATGCTAGGACCCAACAGAAATCGGGTACCTCAGAAAAGTACTTCTATCTACAGGTACAAAAGAGGAATTCCAGCAAGAAAAACATGTGGTATCTCGACAACATGACAGGTGATATTGGCAATTTTGTGCTGTTAAAGGTGTGTGATGGAGGATACGTTTCATACGCTAACAACGCAAAAGCCAAAATCGTTGGAGTTGGTACTGTCGTTACGCAGGATATCACGTGGTTATGGCACAGACGTTCGGGACATGCTAACATGGAACTGATGTCTCACATCTCATGCAATGAATTGGTGAGAGGTATCCCAAATATGAAAGCCACCAAGGACAAAATTTGCAAAGCGTGCCAAATGGGGAAACAAACCAAGACGTCCTTCAAACCTAAGAATGTGATATCCACCTCCAGACCACTAGAACAGCTGCATCTTGACCTTTTTGGTCCTGTACTGGTTATGTCACTGAGAGTAAACGATATGCCTTTGTTATTGTAGACGACTATACTAGGTACACGTGGGTCTTGTTTCTTGCGCACAAAAGTGAGGCTTTAGATAACTTCGCACCACCGATTAAGAAGCTAGAAAATGAGAAAGAGATGAAAGTCCACAAGATTAGGAGTGATAACGGTCTAGAATTTGATAGTAAATCTTTCGCATCTTTTTGTGAAGAAAATGGTTATAGTCATAATTTTTCGGCCCCTATTACGCCTCAACAGAACGGAGTGGTCGAGAGGAAAAATAGTGTATTGCAAGAAATGGCTAGGACTATGCTGAGCGAATATATTACTCCAAAACATTTTTGGGCTGAATCTGTTAGTACGGCTTGTTATGTTTCTAACAGGATTTTCCTTAGACCGATAATTAAGAGAACTTCCTACAAACTTTGGATAAAACCCCTGACATAGGATATTTCCATGTATTTGGCCTCCCTATTACGCCTCAACAGAACGGAGTGGTCGAGAGGGAAAATAAGAGTATTGCAAGAAATGGCTAGGACTATGCTGAGCGAATATAATACTCCAAAACATTTTTGGGCTGAAGCTGTTAGTACGGCTTGTTACGTTTCGAACATGATTTTCCTTAGACAAAAAATGAAGAGAACTCCCTACAAACTTTGGATAAAACCCCTAACATAGGATATTTCCATGTATTTGGCTGCAAATGTTTTATTTTAAATGATAGGGATAAGAGAGAAAAATTCGATTCCAAAGTAGATGAAGGGATATTCCTAGGTTACAGTCTTCATTCTAAAGCCTTTTGAGTGTTTAATAATAGGAAAAAGACTGTTCAAGAATCTGTGCATGTTACAGTCAATGTTTTAAAAAGCGTAAAGCACAACGTGTTGCGTTTTGATTCTGATAGCGCGTAGCGCATTGTGTGAGTTTTTCAAGCATTTAGTTCGAATGCTAAAAAACATAATATATAACATATAACCATTATTCGTTAAATTGTAGCTTATATATCCAATAATATAAACTACTAAAATTTTACCAAAGTATATGTGCATCAAAATTATTCAAATATTATAAATAAATAGCATCAATCCAATAACTCACAAAATAGCATAGTACAAAATTACTCTTTTTTTATTTAATAATTTTTCTTTTTGGATGATTACATGGAAGTAATGCGTAGGTTATGTATCAATTACATAAATATATATATATATATATATACATAACTACGGATACGGTGAGGCCGCCCACCAGCCCATAGTAATTAATTCGTACTACACTTGCTTTATTTTTTTCCCGCATTTACCACACTTACTCAGCATGTGCATTTCGTCATTTTCAAGACTAAAAAATAGCATGTGCATTTCGTCCCACACCCGTGGCACCGTACAATGAATAGTGCCAAACTTTCTTATAAATGGGCATAAATCTGAGCAGAAACTGTATAGCTTCATGGGCTATGATAAGGCTGTGGAATTTCGAAATGTTTTACGTGAATTACATGATATATGTGATTGTGGTATTATGTAACTTATGTGCCTTTAATGTGTGATTAGAATGAATTATGTGATATTAGAAAAGTGCTGTAAATTCCTAAGTGCGGTATGGAGTGTTGAAATTCAGATTTTTGGAGTTAAATAGATATCTTTATTCATACTTTAAGAGTTGATGTGTGATGGGAAGTTTTCGATACTAGAATTGATTAATACTTAAGAGATTTCAGACCTTTATTAATAAGAACATCTAATTAGTTTTTGAGGTTTCCGCAGATTAGGGTTTTGACCCTTTGGAAATGCTTTTCGGTACAGGAGTGTTTTTAGTATTTGCATGCTTAAATTAAGTATGAAAAGTTTCATCATAGGACTAATATTAGGCATTAAAAAGATATTATATTGGCATGCTTGGACTGAGCGTGAGAAATTTTTGGTAATGAAATGTATTAGTTACTAAAAGTTTTCGGTATTAATATTAAACTTTTGTGTGTCACAAAGTTTTCGGTATTCCACCTTTTTACCAAAGTTTTCGGTCTATATATATATGAAACTTCTCGACAAGCTTTGGTATGTTTTTGGTATTTGCATGCTTAGATTAGTGTGAGAAGTTTCGACATGTCAATATTATTTTTTTTTGGGAGAATTCACTAAAATGAAAGAAAACAGGAGTTGCATGACAGCGTACATGATATCGCTCATGACGCAACAAGCGGTAATGTTCAACCGGCCAGAAGATACAAAAACAAACAAGCAACCCAGACAGCCAACAAGGTCCCTACAAGACCAAAGCCAGAGCGAAAAGTGGAAACAATCAAAACAATGGCAAGGATAGGCTGTCAAAACCACAACAAGCAACAGGTCCCTGGCAATAGTTGTGATGCCAGCAGGGCTACCAGGCAATGTGCCACAAACGACGCAGAGCGCACAGTTGAAGGCTATATCTAGGGGGGATAGTCTTCAAGCGGATTTGTAGATTAGCAATCACTTCATCCGCAATTCTGGCCGGTGTGCTACGGGCGTTCTCACGCCACCTCCTGTTTCTTTCCAACCAAATATGATACACCAGTGCGGCGAGAAGGTGGCGGTTGGTAAAGTTGATAAGGTGTCTTCCTCTCCAAGCGTGGGCAGCCCAGTTGACATCGGTGCACCAGTTTCTGTTCGGCCAGCGAAGACCCACCTTGTTCTTTAGGACCTGCAAGCAACGACGCGAAAAGGAACACTGAAAAAAGATATGGTTAATATTCTCCACAACAATTTCCTCACAAAGGGTACAATTGCTCGAATTGGCAAGGTTGGCAATCCAGGGTTTGTCTCTCGTAGGTAGTCTGTCACGAAAAGTCATCCAAAGAATGAACTCATTTTTTGGGATGTTAAGGCAGCCCCCAAATAACTGAGCCCATATGGGTAGGTCCTGGTGAACTTTAATGGCGTCACGAGCAGAGGACACAGTGAATTTGCCGTTGGATGTACCTGTCCACACAATAGTATTATGATCGTTAGGGAAAATAGGGGGTAAAGAATGGCAAAAATCTAAACATTCGGTAGTGCTTCGCTCAGGCCAATGCCACCCCTCAGCGGTGATAACGGTGGAGAGCTTGCTATCCCTTGGGAGGCCCATAATAGATGGGCCGCGCGCGTAAGACTCTATGAGAGGTCTGACATTCATCCAGGGGTCCGTCCAAAGTAGAAGGGTAGAGCCATCACCAATCCTAAATTTGATAAGCGGGAGGAAGTGCTGGCGCATCTTTAGGAGCTTGTTCCAACTCCAGGAGGTGCTAGTGGATGTCGTGACAGTCCAAAGGGATTTGTTGTGGAGGCGTGTGCGAAGGATCCAGCCCACCCAAACCGAAGAGGAGTCCCTCGTAGAAAGTTCAGGAGGGCCTGGTTATCACAAGCGAGTGATCGAATTCCAAGACCTCCCTCATTACGTGGAAGACAGACGTCGGTCCATGCAACTTTTGCCGTCGAACCATTCCAAAGGAATTTGCGTAGTCGTGCTTCAATCGCGTGAATGACGCCCATGGGAAGGGGAAGTACCCCGGCCCAGTACACACAGAGGGAAGTGAGAATGGACTTAATAAGTTATGTCCTCCCAGCGTAGAATAAAGATTTTTTCAGCCACGAGCCAATACGCTTTTCAACTTTGGTAATAAGGGGAGCGCAATCGTTGATGGTGAGACGAGACATGAGAAGAGGAACTCCAAGATAGCGAACTGGGATGAGCCTCTATGAAACCCTGTTATGTCAGTAATGGCGGTAGCGATAGCAGCTGCCCTCTTAGAAACAAAGAATTCACTTTTCAGCGGGTTAACTGCAAGGCCTGAAAGTGTAGCAAAGTCCTGGAGACCCTCCATTAATGTTCTTATCGAATGCTCGTCGGCATGGCTGAAGAGGAGAACGTCGTCTGCAAAAGAGAGCATGAAGAGGCCCATTGTCTCACATCGCCAATGGAATTGGAAGTTCTGATCCGTATAGATCTTATGGTAGAGGATGCCATAGAGTACTTCCATAACCAAGGTGAATAAATAGGGGGAAATCGGGTCACCCTGTCTGATCCCACGACGACCTTCGAAAAAACCTTCCGCCCTACCATTAATATTAATAGAATATCTTGGTGTAGTAATGCAGCTTCGAATCCAAGTGATGTATCGGGGGTGGAAGTTCATCGCATGAAGTGTAGCGATGATAAAGTCCCATTCAATCTTATCGTACGCCTTCGCATATCGACCTTGAAGGCGGTCCGAGGTGGGAGGCTCTTATTATTATACCCGTGACAAAGTTCCTGGGCAAGGAGGATGTTGTCAGTGATGGATCGTCCTGGAATAAATGTCGTTTGGGTATGATGGACAAGGTCATTCAAGCTGTTTTTTATGCGATTCGCAAGAAGTTTTGATATTGCCTTATAAAGGACATTGCAGTAGGAGATCGGCCTGAAATCAGAAGAGCGCCGAGGATGGTCAACCTTGGGAATAAGAGAAATGAGTGTTGTGTTTAGCTCCTTTAACAAGTGCCCCGTAACGAAGAAGTCCTTAATTGCCATCGTGATATCCGTCCCAATAATAGGCCAAGCGGCTTTAATGAAAGCGGCAGAGAATCCGTCCGGGCCAGGCGCTTTATTATCATCGATACAAAAGAGCGCATCCTTAATCTCAGCGTCTTCAATCGGTCGAATCATGTACTCGGACTCGAGATTAGATAGTTTCCGTGGGAGGTACTGACTAATAGATATGGTTGAAGGCCGAGTCGTGGTTTGCCCAAGGAGTGTGGAGTAGTATCGTATCAGCTCATCCTTGACCTGTACCTCACCCTCAAAAACGGTGCCGTCATCCCCTTCAATGCTGAATATACGGTTGATTACCCGCCTGGTTTGTACTTTCTTGAAGAAGTAAGCACTACATTGATCACCATCTTTAAGCCAATTGAGTTTAGCCCTTTGTTGTAAGTCTGCCTGCTCAATGTGAATCGCCTTCGAATAGAGACTGCGACAAATGCGCTCAAGACGGTGGATATTCGCGTCATGAGGGTAGCTGGCGGAGAGAGTCTGGCACGTAGCTAGTAATTCCTTTGCTTCAGCCACATTCTGTTGGAGGTTGCCCTTAGCTTTACGTAGATTTTTTAGATGAGGTTTTAGCATCTTGAGGCGGGGGAACACTGTATACATGGGGAAGCCGCTGACGTGGCTGCTCCATATGTGCTGCACGAGGGGAAGAAACCGCGTATCAGTAGTAAGGAAGCTTGCAAAGCAGAAGCACGTACCTCGAGGTCGAGTCCCGGACGTCGGCTCAAGTATGAGTGGATTATGATCCGATGTAGATGGGAGTTCGCTTCTATATCTAATATCGCCATATGTGTTGAACCAGCACGGGTTGGCTAGCATTCGGTCAAGTCTGCACCAAATTCCGTAGTCTCCACTTCGTTGGTTATACCAGGTGAACCATGATCCGGTTGAAGGTAGGGAGAGCAGGTCCGTGGATACCAGGCAGCTTCGAAAGTCATGAAAATCAGCCGGGGTCAGGAGAGCCACCTCTAGTTTCGTTATGGTGGGCAACAGCATTAAAATCACCAAGAACAATCCAGGGGGCCTCAATTCTATCTGCCGATGTAATGACAAGATTATCCCACAATTCACGCCTTTCATCCCTAGAGTTAAGACCATACACGAAAGTCGCAAAAAATTCCTCAGATCAGCAAGTGAGAAGACTTGGCAGTGTATAGTTTGAGAAGTAGTTCCAATGACCGTAACACGAATACGTCGTGGATCCCAGCCAATCCATATGCGTTTACCAGGTTCAGAGTTATAATCGAAGAACCAAACCCATTGAGAATGAATAGAATCAGAGATAAAAGATGCGTTAGATTCAGCCACTCTGGTTTCAAGAAGACCAATAAGTAGTAATCCATGTTTCGAAATGAGATCGCGACTGCCCGAGCGTGGTCTCTTCTGTTGAGACCCCGAACATTCCATGCTCCTAAAGGTATCATAAAAGGAGTGGAGAGGGGGGCTGCTATAGGACCCGGAATAGGTTCGCCGTCGTCGTCGATACCTGCGAGCAATAAAGGGATTAGTGTCTATGTTCGTATCGTTATTATGAACAACAGCAATGGTTTCCTTGCGTGAGCTCGGGTCCATATTAGGTATGGGTCTAGGGTCATCCAGCGTGTTGAGGGAAGGGGTTTGTTCGCTAGTCGAAGGCATGGTGTGTGAGCATTCGCCCTTTTCCTTTGTGCTATGCGCCTTTGGAACATCATCCCTAACTATTTTCTTTTTTCAATCCGACGCCATTGTGACTGTAGTTGAGAGGGCTTAGGCGTTGGGACAGATAGGCTCTTTGGCTGGGCCTTGTTCAATGGCCTCGAAGTTTTGGGCACCTTTGGGGCTTTGGGACATGACGAAGTGGAGTGTCCCACTGTAGAGCATAGGGTACACTTGGGTGGTCTCCATTCGTACTCGATCGGTATATTAATTACTTTCGCCTCCTTGTTCTTTATAGTTGGTACCTTTAGATTAAAGGACTCAACATAGGGCTCGTCCAAGTGTTTCATTACACACACCCTAGCATAGGCAATCCTTTCCATTGATAAGGTAAGGGCATCTGGGAATAGTGGTTTGCCAATTGCACTTGCAACCACACCAAGTCCTTTTTCAGTCCAAAACTCAGACGGTAGGTGATAAAATCTCACCCTAGTGGGGACCTCCTTGTGTTGTTTGCAAGCAAGTGTCATGCCCATACACCATTCTTCGAGGAAGAGGGGCTGTCCATTAAGCATCCACGGTCCGCCTTCTAAAGCTTCCATCATCGAGCTTTCGTCTTCAAAACGGAATTTGAAGAAACCATTAGGTGTGGCCCTGATTTCGGCAAGTTGCGCCCATATACTATGAAAGTAGGGTTCAACGTGGGGGAAATATGGTTTTTTTCCCAGAAAGTAGCCCACCAAGGTATGAGCCCATCTAGCACGACCCAACTCGGCTATCTCCGCCGTGGGCTGTACTTCGATGACTCCATCAACGCAAGCTGGGGGTGTGTATTCCAGCTGGATTCTATCACCTCTGGGGCGTCGAGTTTTAGGTCTCAGTCCGTGGGTAAGTACCTGTGAGAAGTATGGTGCAGCCTGACCCGCGCTCAAAGTTCGTGCGGGTATGCCTCTGGCCATATTCAATCCACTTGAATTTCATAGTATGAATATTCGGGTACTAACTTTGATTTAATTTTTGGGTCAAGGAATTTATTTAGGTAGGAATTCGGGTAGTTAAAATTTCGGGTGATGAAGTTGAGCTTCAATATTTTCAGGTGTTAAGATTTTTGCCGAGCTTAGTAATTTTTGGGTAGTGACCAAAATTTGGGCCCCGTCCTAATTTTAACTGCGAATTAGAATTTGGACCTATTTTAGGGCAAAACATAATTTTCGGATAGAGCTGGAATACTTCGAGGAAAATAATTATTTTATGCATAAAACTGCATTTTACTCAAAGTACACCTAGAGTGTGCAGCGGAAGCGTGGTGGGAATATGAATAAGTAAGACTAGAGGACGTAGATAATACATGGGCGAGCCTAGGCTACATTTGATTATCTTAGAAACACTACAAGAAAACGTAGCATCACACACGAAAAATAGACACGGAATTCGTTCCGTTTCTAAATTATGAGTATCAGAAACGGATTGTGACACGGTTTTTTATTTTGATTTGAAAATAAATTAATATTTTATTTAGACACGGATTAGATACGGAAATAAAAACGGAAATTTTCCGTTTCTAAATACGTGTCTAAATTATGAGAATTAGGAACCCCCATCCGACGCATCTTCTATTTTTATTTCAAAATAAAATTAATTTAGACACATATTAGAGACGGAAATAAAAACGGAAATATTCTGTTTCTGAATCCGTGTCAAAATCATAAAACTAATTTAGACACGGATTAGAGACGGAAATAAAAACGGAATTATTCTATTTCTGAATCCGTGTCAAAATAATTAATATATTAATTTTGGGCTTAAAATATGTTAGTTGATCTGAGTTCGACGACTTCAGTACATTCACAGTTCACACCGACGACTTCACTGACGGCCTTTTACTCTATCAGTTCTGCTGCTGCGAGCTTCATTCACCCAAGCCAGCATCCTTGATTTTAACTTTTAACTTGCTCCTCACACCGACCCGTCTCAATTCGAAGCCCTAATTTCCAATCTGATGTCGTCGGTCAACGAGCAGCGGTCGCAGGCGGAATCGATCTTCAACCTAATCAAGCAGAAGGACCCGATTCGCTTGTTTTGAAGCTCGCACTGTTGCTCGCCACGTCGGCGCTCGTGGAGTCTCGGGCCATGGCGGCGATTCTCCTCCGCAAGCAGCTCACGCGCGACAACTCCTTCGTATGGCCGCATCTCACGGAGTCGACGCGGTAGACGGTGTGGCACCCCGCCTTCCACCACTACTTTCTTAACTCGTTTACGTAACTAGTGTCGTAGAAAAGAAATGGCTCTTGGCTTGTGCCTTAGTCATCCCCAGCCTAACATCAGGTCCTAGTTTGGTCAGCATCCAGAGGTAGGTCATCCTCTTCTGCTGATCCCAATGAGAGATCCCTCTAAGCTCGAACTCGTTCGGCTTCTTCACTCTGTCCGGAGACCTCCAAATATTCTCACGAACTTCTTCTAGGAAGGGAATTTCTATTTGGATGTTTTTCCATTGCGTGTCAATCCGAACGGTCCCTGGCATTTGCCTTGTGGGGGAGGCCGCTCGTTGTGCGATCAACTCTGATAGCCTTGGGATATCTCGTTGGTAGTCTTCACCTTCCTGAAGTTCGTCGTCTTCTATGATTACGAGGTCTATGGACGCTTGTTGTAGAAAGCGCCGAACGTCGTGAATCCGTCGTCTTTGATGCTCCTCGGGCATGGAATGGGTCATCCACTGTCCTTCGAATATGTACTTGTCTAGGGCCTCGTGTGGATTGACACCATGTCCAGAGGGTCCCGGTTGGTCTGGAGCAGCTGAGGGAGTGGCTTGGGTAGCTGCTAGAGCTACAAGCATTGCAGCACTTGCTTCTTCTTCCGGAAGCAAGGGGCTTGAGTAGATCGGTGGTGTGGACGGAGGCGTCCTGAGATGAAAGGTTGGTGAGTCGATGTGGGCGGTGCAGTGAGTGGTGTGTGTTTGGGTTCGGTGGGTTTGTGTTTGGGTATGGTGGGTTTGTGTTTGGGTTTCACCAGCTCCAGCGCTTGTTTGCGTAGCGCCCGAGCCTTGTCCTTGGCCACTTGTTGATGTCCTTGGCCTCTTCTCCCCCTAATGAGGGTCCTGATCGTCAGGATCGTCATGTCTGCGCCGTGAGTGGGAGCTTTGGCCTCGGCAGGTGTCAGTCGGTGGCTCAGGATGGTCCACCAATCGCCTATAGAGAGATTCTTCTTGCGGCGATCGGATGGAAAGGCCTATCAGACGGGCGAGGAGAATGTCATGGAGCTCGGTGATGGGGATTGTGTATGGGTTGATGAGGATGGAGGAAGTGGCTAGAGGGTCGATAGGTGTGGGTTGTGGAGGCGTGGGGTTGGTTCGTGACGAAGGGCCTTCAGAGGCAGGTGCTTTCCCGGTATCTCTTCGGGATGCCTCGAGTGCTTGGAGTACTCTCTCTGTGATTTTTTCTTCCATTGACTGTACAGCAGCAGAGAGAGCGGTCTGGAACTGTTCGGTCGTCACAAAGGGTGCGGACGCCTCCTTAGATGGACCAGGACGACTGACGTCGCCTGTTATCAACCCTTGAGTAGACACCGACTCTGTGGGTTGGCTCACAGTCACTTGAGGTTGTGACTGTATGAGACTTCCACCCAATCCTCGAGTCGAAACCTGAGGATTCGTCTCTATGGGTGTTGTTGCAGGCTCGGGTTGCGCCTGCGAACCAGATACCACGTGAGTTGGTTGCGGCTCAAGATTGAGCGAAGAAGTGCCGTCAACCCTTGTCGTTGTGGTCAGTGGAGTATCTGGTTCGTTGATGACGGCCGGGAAGAGGGACTCCATTTGTATACTAAGTCGTCTGGGAGTCCGTCTTATCAGGCTAATCTCCTCATCTGACTCCGTGTCGGATGGTGTAGCTGTGTGAGGAGTGGGATCACGTTCAACATCCCCTAGAGCCTGATCCGTCACCTGTGGAAGCGAGCTTTGCCCAATTTCTGTCTCGGGTTGTGCTTCGTGTAGAAGAACCTCCTCAATGGTTTCTCGAACACGCCTACATGTACGGGCTCTTCCACTTGCAATTCGAGGTCAGGAGCCTCGAGTTCCATTTCCGTAGCCACGATGTCTATCAGCGTATCATCGACGTCGGGCATTGGCTCTTCGACCAATGGTGGCTCCTGAGCTAGCTCCTGAGGGACTTCATCAATCATCGCGTCCTCAGGGCTTGGTTGTTGTTGTTGTTGGTGAGGGCTAGCATGGTGATCTGCCGGGGGCCCTCTGATCATTTCCTCCGTTAAATTGTGTTCTCGGCAGAACCTCTGATACTCAGCTTCCGCGGGGTCGGCGAGCCTGAGTAAGTTGAGTGAAATCGGCATCGACGGTTGGTCCAGGTCCGTGAGCCGTGGGTTGTGGAAAAACTTAAGCCTTGGCGGCTGGTAGTTTCCACCAGGAGGTAGCTGGGGGATGCTCTCTGCATGTAGCTCCATGAACTCCCTGATGATCACGTTGAACCGTCGAGCATAGGGCACGTTCTTCGACCTTCGGTTCTCCTTCAACCGAATCTGTTCAGCTAGATCATTCCAGATTAGCTGTGTAAAGTCGTAGCTTCTGGCGAAGGCGAGGCCATGAAAGATCCGCAGTATGTTGCCGTTGCCGTTGTCGAATCCAGCGTGTTTGGGTGACAGACACTTGTTCACTATGCCGGACAGTGTCTTCCAGGGGTGAGGGATACCGCTGCTCTGGACCTGAGCTAATCTTGTAAGCGGCGGTTGGTATCCCATGTGCAGGAAGTCCTGAATCATCTCTGCGTCGGTCGGGAGCGGGTCGTAGTTGTCGTTGTGGGGCAAGTCCAGTATCATGCCGAATTGGTTCTTGCTCATGTGAATATGCCGCGTCACGATTCGGGTCATGAAAGAGAATGTCCCATCTGCTACGGCTCCTTGTATGCATCCCCAGAACTCCTGGAGATAGACCATCGGCACCGATGCGGTGACCGTTAACGCATGCCAGATGGGGTGGCCTCTGAGGATGGATACGATGATCTCGTCCGGGCACCGAAATGTGCTCAGATCGAGCTGGAAGTTCGTATCTTGAACCTTTAGATAAAGGTTGTGATCATATATATGGTTGTATCTTGGGTAACGATCCATCTGAAATATAAGATATATAAAAGTTCATTAGTTCAATTTTATTTTCAGTCGAAATATGAATAAATTTCATCAAACTATAGTAATATTGCAACTAATAGCATGTTCGATGAATTTTGAATTTAAATCATATCAAATGCATATTGTATGTTCAATTTCAAAAATCGTGATGGCATGAATGTAATTTCGAATGAAATATTTGTCGCGTGAAAAATGGTTCGAAATTTCGCTAAGTGGTAAATCAGTAAGTCACTGTTCATGCCGAGAAAATTTTCGGTCGACAAAATTGAATTGCAATTTGATTTCCTATACAATGATTTCAATTAAACGTTTCCGTGTCATTTTTCGATCGAGAAATTTTATTCGCTAATTTTCGCTACAGTGTAAAAGACTTAGAGAAAAATTTTCTAAGTGTTGAAGTTGAAATCTAGACTGTAGTCGATCAATTTTACGATCGAGAAAAATTCCGTGTAAATTTACGATCGAGAAATTACGTCTCAGGTAAATTTACTATCGAAAAATTTTCCTCGATTGAATAAAATTTTTCAATTTGATATTTGTCGAGCGGAATGTGATTTTCGATTGAAAGTAGAAGTTTTTCGCTGCGATATATTTTTATCGAAAAATTAGTCAACGAAAGACTAGTCAAACGTCGAGAAAATTTTCGATCAATTGTGTCCTAAGCGGCGAATTTTACGATCGAAAATAAGTGTTGAAAATATATTTTTCGCAGATGAATTTTTTTTTTCGACCAAATTGAAATTAAATCGAAAATTCTATTTTGCGATAGTAAGTTTTACGCTCGATATATTCTATTTCAATTAAACGTTTCCGTGTCATTTTTCAATCGAGAAATTTTATTCGCTAATTTTCGCTACAGAGTAAAAGACTTAGAGAAAAATTTTCTAAGTGTTGAAGTTGAAATCTAGACTGTCGTCGATCAATTTTACGATCGAGAAAAATTCCGCGTAAATTTACGATAGAGAAATTACGTCTCAGGTTAATTTACTATCGAAAAATTTTCCTCGATTGAATAAAATTTTTCGATTTGAAATTTGTCGAGCGGAATGTGATTTTCGATTGTAAGTAGAAGTTTTTTGCTGCGATATATTTTTATCGAAAAATTAGTCAACGAAAGACTAGTCAAACGTCTAGAAAATTTTCGATCAATTGTGTCCTAAGCGGCGAATTTTACGATCGAAAATAAAATTAAGTGTTGAAAATATATTTTTCGCAGATGAATTTTTTTTCGACCAAATTGAAATTAAATCGAAAATTCTATTTTGCGATAGTAAGTTTTACGCTCGATAAATTCTATTTCAATTAAACGTTTTCGTGTCATTTTTCGATCGAGAAATTTTATTCGCTAATTTTCGCTACAGTGTAAAAGACTTAGAGAAAAATTTTCTAAGTGTTGAAGTTGAAATCTAGACTGTAGTCGATCAATTTTACGATCGAGAAAAATTCCGTGTATCGAGAAATTACGGCTCAGGTAAATTTACTATCGAAAAATTTTCCTCGATTGAATAAAATTTTTCGATTTGAAATTTGTCGAGCGGAATGTGATTTTCGATTGAAAGTAGAAGTTTTTCGCTGCGATATATTTTTATCGAAAAATTAGTCAACGAAAGACTAGTCAAACGTCGAGAAAATTTTCGATCAATTGTGTCCTAAGCGGCGAATTTTACGATCGAAAATAAAATTAAGTGTTGAAAATATATTTTTCGCAGATGAATTTTTTTTTTCGACCAAATTGAAATTAAATCGAAAATTCTATTTTGCGATAGTAAGTTTTACGCTCGATAAAATTTGCATCTAAATTGTCTAATCAGTGCGTAAGTTTTTCGCTCACAAAAATCCTAATTAGATTTCTCGATGGTAAGTAATATTTTTTCGGTCAAAATCTTCTATCTTAGCGACTAGATCAGAATTTTACCGATCGAAAAACTAATTCGACACAAACAGTATCTCAATTAAATCGGAATTTTTTTTTTTTTTTTTTCGCAAGGTCCTGGACACCTTGTCGAGTAAGCTCTAGCTGGGCCCAAGGCTTGAGCCCGCTCTTAAACTGGAATAGGCGATCCGTCTCGGACATGTCGTGGATGCCGAGCATAATCGAGGCGTACTCGCGCACATAGTCCCGAATCGACCCCGTGTGCTTGAGCCTAACCAACGCCTCTCTCGCAGCCCACGTCGAGTTCCCCGGTAGAAACTGTGCCTCAATTAAATCGGAATTCAATTAAGACTGTTTGCGATCGACAAAGTTCTTCGATGGCTTTAAACATTCAAATACCTAGTTTCATCAAAACTCAAATTACAGTCGAAGATGCAGATTTTCCGATGATTCATTCTACCAGATTCATAGAGAATATCGAAACTATCTTAAGTGCAGGCATTAAACTCAGATAAAGTTCAAAATCAAGCCGCAAACACTATAAAATAGTTACGGTTTTTCTCAGTTTTGAAGAACAGTCGAGAATCTAATCTTAATAATGCGAAAAACTACAAAATGCAGATGCTAATAAAGTTCAATCACACACAAATGTCAAAAGACTCTCATTTCTACCTTAAACAGACATGTTAGTGTTGAAAATCGAAAGATTTTGAGAATTTTAAGCTGTCTGTGAAAGTTTTTCGCTAGAGAGATGTTTTGCGATTAGGGTTGCGTGAGAAAAAGTTTTTCGACTGACAAAAGTTAAACTTTTATTAACTAGCATTAATTTATTGCCGGGCTTGTGATTTGACATTTTGCGATATAAGGGATCAGGCCCATTACTATTTGCACACGAAAAATTCTAATTTTTCGATCGCAAATTATCGCAGTTAATCAAAATCGATCCCGACACTGTTTACGATCGAGAAACTTTAGATTGCGAACTAATTCAAATATCCAGTTTCTCGATGGTAAGTTCTCTAAGAAATTTCAGATTGTCCCCTATTTCAAAATAAAACCCAATGTAAGGCTCCCCCTTAGTAATTAAAATAAATACAATTAACTCCCTGTATTTTTCTGTGTAGTAACGTCTAGCTCCCCTGGCGTAAATTGAAAAATCTGTACCATTTAGAGATAAACGTTAGTAGTAATGGAGTTAATCAACAATTAATTTTGGCAATGTTATCTTTGAAATATCTGGTCTTGTGTCTAGCTCATCTCTTTGTAGTGTCGACGTCTTACTTCTTAATTTTGAGAGATCTGAAATACTCAGAGAAAAACGTCAAAAATATTTGGAGCTAAACCACGATTTTTATACTTGCTCCCCCTCAAATGATGCACAAGAATTGACTAATTATGCAGTCATATTTAAATCAATTCAAGTCACGAGCATATAACACACAAATTTTACCAAGTAAGTACATATACATGGTCCCCGAAACATGTACTTCAAAATATTGTGTGAAGGTGGAGGCAAAGAAAAAACAATTTATCGCATTTAAACAATTCAGTACCAATGCAATCTATAATTGCATTTAGAATGTGCGATACACTAAAGAAATTCGCATTTATTCAATTCAACGCATATGAAACATAATATTTCATGTCAAAATGTGCGAATTTTATTATTTATCATTTATTTATTATTATATATATGTATATATATATATATATATATTTATTTTTATTTTTTTTTTATGGGGTCAGATTATTTTGCTTCGATCAATCGTCACGCTTAAAATTTTACGAGACATTTGAAAGAAGAAAATGCCGTCAAGTCATGTCGTCAAACTAAAGTCCTAAGTCCATAGACTGGTCCATTTCGACAACTCTCATTAGGTTCGCTCTTGCTCTCA
This sequence comes from Craterostigma plantagineum, assembly GCA_027422505.1. NCBI lineage: Eukaryota > Viridiplantae > Streptophyta > Magnoliopsida > Lamiales > Linderniaceae > Craterostigma > Craterostigma plantagineum. The sequence continues at coordinate 13,115,047 of JAPQWV010000005.1, read as the reverse complement.
ATTAGCTATCTTGGGATTTTTATATTTTTATCAGTCAAGTCCACACAAGCAATTTTTAGTCAATTTACCTGTGATCGAGGCATTTTTAATCATTTCACCTAAGCGAGAGACCGTCTATGTGGAATCAAAGGGTTGTAAGGGTTATAATTTGGCTAGGACTTAGAACGGAAGGAATTTAAAGGGAAGTGAGCTTATCTCTTCATCGTCTTCCAATTCTACGTCCGTCTCTTTTTTTTTCGGCGTCTTTCTTCTTTTCAATCTTTTCTCCCTCCTTTTCTTTTAAGAACTATCCCTTTTTACATTATGCTCAAGCTGAAGCTCCGCTTCTCCATGAGGCTCTAGGAGATTATCGTAGGCGAAGTTCTTCTTGTTGGTTCTCGGGCAGATACTGAGCTCCTCTTCTCTTAATCCTTATTGAGGTTTCAGAGATTATCAATTTGGAAAAGTTCTCGGTTATGGAATTCGTACCCGAGGCTGCACTCCTCTTCTCGTTTCCCGATATAAGACCGGATTATCGTTGGAGAAGTTCACTTCGTGGTGCTCCTCTTCCAGCCATTCTGACGAGCGTACGAGATTATCGTTGGAGAAGTTCACAGCAGGAACCATGCCACTTTCTACAAGGTAGTCGGAAGGCCGGTTCCTTTGGTCTGATTTTTGCGCGTTGAGCAATGCCTTCTTTTGTCATCATCTCACTTTTTCTTTTGTTATCTCCCCCTCCTTTTCTCGTTTGAACAACCATTCGAAGAGTATAGAGTTCGGTTGAAGGCTGGGAATGGGTTTCAAATGAAGAAAAAGGACATCGGAGAAGGCTCAAAGTGGATGACTAAGGGCTAACGTGGGGGAATTTATATAAGGCCGAATGAGGAATATCCTAAACTTCCTTATCATTTTCCTAACGATCTAACGCAAGATGAGTATGAAGCCAAGTATCACTAGTTAAGACAAGCAATTGATGTGTGACTCACTCGAGAAATAGATCCAAAGAAAGAAAAAAATAACAAGGCTTGAATCCTCACATTTATAGTGACTTTGTGTCTAGTGGAGCAACCTAATGACCTTTAGACACAAGAATGCGACTTAGACTAACAAAATTAAGCAATTAAATCGATCGCATGTCGGGGTAAAATTCAAAGTGACTTTAGATCAAAGCATCCTAAAGGATTTCGTCATACCCCTTTATAGTATATATAGAAATATATATGTTATTATTATTATTTTTATATTTTTTTTATCACGCAAGATAACAACAAATAAGCATAGAAAGCACATAGAGTAGAGCATGTGATAGCACAGAAGATCAGGTAATGCACATATTACGGAAGATTCAACATGCCTAATTTTCCGACAAGGAATTGAAATCGTTTCTCATCCAATGCCTTGGTGAAAATGTCGGCTAGTTGAAACTCCGTGTTCACAAAGTACATCTCTATCGTGCCTTTTTCTACGTGATCGTTGATAAAATGATATCTAATGTCTATGTGTTTTTTGCGTGAATGATGAACAGGATTGCAAGTAATGGCGATTGCACTCTGACTATCACTATATATGGGTATATTATTCAGATTGTACCCATAGTCGCGAAGCTGTGTCCGCATCCACAGCATCTGTGAGCAACAGCTGGCAGCAGCTACGTCTTCTGCCTCGGCCGTCGAAGTTGACACACAGTTCTGCTTTTTGGATGACCAGCAAACCAGCTTTTCGCCTAAAAATTGAGCGCCACCGGACGTGCTTTTCCTATCCATTCGACAACCTGCATAGTCAGCGTCAGTGTAGCCGATAACTTTAAAATTCGTACCTACCATAGGCCAAGGGTAGAGGTGCCCTTAAGGTAGCGTAAAATTCTTTTGACCGCGAGCATATGGGATTATTTGGGATCGGCTTGAAAACGGGCACACAAGCACCTGGCAAACATGATGTCCGGCCGGCTCGAAGTAAGGTAGAGAAGAGATCCAATGATGCTGCGATACATTGTGATGTCGACCGACTTGCCAGAGGGATCGGCATCCAACTTGCAGCTTGGTGACATAGGAGTGCTGAGAGTCTTGCTCTGGTCTTGATGAAATTTCTTCAGAATATCCTTGATGTATTTTGTCTGACTGATGAAAATTCCATCATTGAGCTGCCTGACTTGGAGTCCTAAGAAAAATTGCATCTCTCCCATGTGACTCATCTCGAATTTGCTCTTCACGAGATCTCCAAACTTCTTGCAGAGCCGAGGATTTGTTGATCCGAAGATGATGTCGTCGACGTATACTTGGACGACCATCTTATGCCATTTAATGAAGAGGGTTGTGTCTATCGTTCCTCGTATGAATCCAGACTTCACGAGGAAATCACTCAAGACATCGTACCAAGCACGTGGGGCTTGTTTTAGTCCATAGAGAGCTTTGTCCAAGCGATAGACATGATCGGGATGTTCTTGATCCACGAAACCTTCCGGCTGAGCGACGTAGACTCCTTTTTTTAACACGCCGTTGAGAAAGGCGGTTTTAACATCCATCTGATAGACTTTGAAGTCTTTGTGAGCCGCATAAGCCAGCAGGAGGCGGATAGCTTCGATACGAGCAACAGGAGCATAAGTCTCGTCGTAGTCGATGCCTTCCTGTTGATTGTATCCCTTAGCAACTAGCCTTGCTTTGTTCCGGATCACTTCACCATCTTCATTTTTCTTATTCTTGAAAACCCATTTAGTTCCGACCACTGTTTTCCCATGTGGACGGGGTACCAAGGTCCACACTTGAAGACGTTCGAATTGATTGATTTCCTCTTGCATTGCGATTGTCCAATCCGGGTCTCGAAGTGCGTCTGCTACTTTGGTAGGCTCGTTTTGGCTCAGAAAGCAACTGAAACGACTGTGTTGACTACGTGTCCTCACACCAACCGAGGGATCGCCAATTATCTGATCAACCGAGTGGCCTCTCGTCCACTTGCGCTCATGAGGCAAGGCTGAAGTCGATGCGTCAGCTATCTGTGGATCTAGATTGCCTATAGTCTCAGATTGATCATTTGTCTGAGGAAGTTCCAATACTGCACTTGGATTGATTGTCTCAGATGATACTTCCTTGATGACCATTGTAGGTTCTTCGTGTTCTGTGGCAATTCTGAATCGGGTGGGGTAGAGGTGTGAGATGAACTTGGTACGTCGGTCTCGTTCGGTAGATAATCTATTGTTGGTGTAGGCGTGTATGACTGATATACCGGTTCGAAGAGAGAATCCAAGTCGTCTAATGCGAGTCTCGTTGCTTCGTCTGACACTGATCCTGAAGTTGTTGCCATCTTCTGTTGGTTTTGTGCCAACACACCAGTGATTACGGGTTCTAAAATGTTGTCTTCAGAAGCCAACGGGTTAGGCACGGGTCCTGGACTGAATTGACCAGAAGCCATCTCTGCCACTTCGTGGAAAGTGACATTATAGCTTTCCTTAATAGTTCGGTTGGACTTGATGTATACTCGGTATGCTTTTGATGTTGAAGAATACGCGACAAATGTAGCTTCGAATGCTTTAGGGTCGAACTTTGCACGTTGCTCTCGGTCGTTCGCCACAAAGCACTTGCACCCGAAGACTTTAAGGAAAGAGATGTTGGGCACTCTATTATTCACAATCTCATACGGAGTCTTGTTGAACCATTTGTGAACCACCGTCCTGTTTTGAGTAAAACAACCGGTATTGACTGCTTCAGCCCATAGAAAGTGTGGAAGTTCCGATTGGATCAGCATTGTACGAGCGGCTTCCACTAGTGTTCGATTTTTCCTTTCAACGACCCCATTTTGTTGAGGTGTTTCGGCGGCTAATTGTTGACTTATTCCAAGTTTTTGATAAAACTCACTGAGGTGATTGTTCTTGAACTCAATGCCGTTGTCTGTTCGAACAACTTGAATAGTCTGTTGCAGCAGATTTTGAGTTGTGTTCACAAAACTGATGATCAAGTCACCAGTCTCATCTTTAGTTCGGAGGAACTTAGTCCACGTGTAGCGAGAATAGTCATCCACAATTACTAGGACATACTTTCTTCCATTGATACTCTGAGTCTGCATTGGACCACAGAGATCCATGTGAATTAGTTCCAATGGTCGAGAAGTAGATGCAATTTGCTTGACGTGATGAGATGCTCGCTTCATTTTTCCTAATTGACATGCCGAACAGTGATGCTCCCTTTGTAGTTGTATAGTTGGAAGACCGTGAACCAACTTTGTCGTAGACAGACGTTGGAGAGCTTTCATATTCAGATGAGACAGTCGTTGATGCCATAAGTTGTTCCTCTGTAAATCAGTCTGAGAAATGAGGCATACAGCTGTCGAGGGCCGCACAGACGTCAGGTGGATCGTGTAAAGATTGGATCTCCGAAGTCCGTGAAGGAGTTCTGTGTCCTGACTATCCACAATTCTGCACCGGTCAGCATGGAAGACCACCTGGAATCCTTTGTCACAGAATTGGCCTATGCTGAACAAGTTATGGCGGAGGCCTTCGACGTACGAGACATCTTTGATGGTCAGATTCTTCAGAGTGATATCCCCAAGTCCTAGAATCGGGGCTGAATCGTTGTTCCCAAATCTGACTTTGCCGTTTGGTCGGTCTTTGTAGTTGCTCAGCAGCTCTTGACTACCAAACATGTGTTTGGAGCAACCAGAGTCGAGGTACCACACATGATGGATCTGCAAAAACAATTTAGAGAGCTTTAGGTACCCAACATGGGTCCTCTCGGATTAGCAGATTTAGTTTTGGGTTCAGATATGACTCCTAAATCTATTTTTGGAAGAGTCTTAATAACCGATTGCACTTTTGAAAAAGTGGGTTTGGGTTTTGCCTCTATAGGAGACTTGGCCCTTTTGGCTTTTGTCGTCCTAGGCGGAGATTTAGGAACCCATTTGGGTTGAACCTTACAGGGAAGGTTAATTTCAGCACGTACAAATGCTTTGGAGGGTTTGACTGAGGAAAAGATCTTTTCTTGTGATAGTCTCCTAAGGTGCTTGGGGGATTTAATTTCTACGGGATACCTTTTTTTTTTTTTTTTTTTTTTTTTTTTTGGTAACCGGGGAAAGCTCTACGGGATACCTTAGGTGAGTACATTCATGTACGGCGCCATAAGCTTTCTTTATGGCTGGATCTTGTTTCCTACGTGTCTTCCTAGTGGCATTTGTTTCAGAATGATTAATTTTTGATGTAGAGCCTATTTCGAAGTTGGTGCTTCTAAAGGTGATCGGCTGAAGTGAATAAGTAGAAGCAATTATCTTAAAAGTGGAAATAGCTCTTTTATTTCTACGAGTGTCTTTTATTGTAACAGAAGGAGTAGCATGCTCAGAAACATTTAAGTCTAATGCTCCTTCTTTATCTTGGTGCTAGACACTCTCGCCTTTGTTTTTAGTGCTGACGCTATGCTCCCTGTAGACGTAGGTAAAGTGAAATTAGTCATAGCACTCTTAACAGAATTATTTTTACAATATTTATCTTTCAAAGGCGATTTTTCATTTTTCACGCTTTTTGTAATAGCGTGAGAGGTAGTTTGGGGGGACGAGGAAGCCTTGAGATTTTCCATCTCCTTAAATAATTTTTTTCTTTTCAGCTTCGAAATTCTCTCGTTCTTTTTCTAACTTTGCCTGCGACTCCTCTATCTGTTTTATGATAGGGGGTTTGTAGAGAGAATTTTTATAATTAATGGTTTTAACTTCCTATGGTGTGTTCGAGAATCAGGAGGTAGAATTTGAACTAAATTGCAGACAGGTGTTAGAGTTTCTTTCCTATTTTTGTCCCTTTCATTTAGTTCTTTGTAGTCAAAGGGGATTTCTGGACCATGTGGACCTTGTCTAATGGATGAATCGAAAGTATTTTCATAAGACGATTCAGTAAAATTTCTAAGAGAGGTTATTCCTAAGCGCATGTGTTTAACATCATATATATATATTTTTTTTTTTTTTTTTTTTTTTTTTTTTGAAAAGGTCAGTAAAATTAAGGACAAATGTTTGGGTACATCATAGAGAGAACGCTACCAAGCTATACGCCAAATCCTACGCAAAGATAACAACTGTACTGATATCTCAATGCTACCATACATAGACGCATACGAATCAAATGGAGGATGTCTTCAATAAGTAGCTCAGCTGTCCGCGAACAGCCCTCCTTCCACCTCCGATTTCGCTCCAACCAAAGGTGATAGACCAAGGATGCCAACAGATGTCGATATGCAGCCTTATGTAGGTGGCGACCCCGCCAACGTCTAGCAGCCCAGTTAAGGCCACTTGACCACTCCCTATAAGGCCAATGGAACCGTACCTTGCGCTTGAGCAGCCCTAAGCAAGTCTGTGAAAAAGGACAGTCAAATAGGAGATGTTGTGTGGTTTCATTGGCCTCAGCACATAGCACACACTCCGTCGTTCCCGCCGCCGCAGCTATCCACGCCTTGTCTCTCGTCGCCCATCGATCACGAATCGCCAACCATAGTATGAAGTCATGGCGCGGGATGCTCAGACAGCCTCCAAGCAGTACAGCCCACCCCACGCGCGGACGTGATAGTCTCAGCACATTACGGGCCGATCGCGTGGTAAAGGTACCATCCGGCGTGGCAGTCCAACGGATGGAATCACAAGAAAATGGCTGGACTGGCGGGAGACCGGGCAGAATCTCGAGGCATTCAGCTGATGTTAGGGCTGGCCAGTGCCAGCCATTCTCATCGATAACCGCGCTGAGGCGGGAATCAAGGGGCAGCCCCATCACCATCGGCCCTCGTGGAAATCGCTCTATTAATGGCGCATCAGTCAACCATGGATCGAGCCACATCAGGATCGTCTCCCCGTTGCCCACTCGAAACTGCACCAGACTTCGGAAGAGAGGACGCAATTTGAGCAGCTTGTTCCAAATCCACGCAGCGCGAGGGGACGGCTTTGCACACCATAAAGACTGGGTCATATATTTCTTTCTTTTGTAAAACACACGTGTTAGTGAAACCTATGCCTTCTATAGGATTATAGAACTCTATATCCTTGGACTTGTTCAAAAATATCGTCTGTTCGGACTGTCCCCTACGCGTAACTATATCGTCTAATTTCTTTACTTTGGCATATAGTCTCTTGCGTTCCTCACCTAGGAGAGCGTAATTATTTTCCACGGTTAGTTTCGCGGCTTGACAGGCATCAAAATCCTTACTAAGCCACTAATCTTAGCATTCGATGTTTCTAATTGAGCTTCTAAGTTAGTGATCTTAGAGGTAGCTTCGGTTATCCTACAATTTAAAATGGCTTTCTCGTTGAGATTTCTAACCAAGCAATTGTAGTTATTTGCTAGCCTATCTTCTAATTCCTTAATCTTTTCGCTCTGTTGTCCTAGTTGAGGTTGACTAGTCTCTCTAGAATGGAGGCTCTTGGTAAGTTCATCTATTTTTGCACTAGAGCTCCTAAGTTCTTGTTCGAGACTATCTATCTTCTCCTGAGCTCTCTCAAGTTCGTTCTCTACTTCCTTTATACATTTCTGCTCACGTTTCATGTTAGCATATTGCTTTTGATATGATTCTAACATGGTCAATAATGTGAAAGGAGTGACTACCTCATTTGAAGACGTAGAAGCGTTGTCGTCGTTCGTACGAATGGATGTTTCGGCGTCCAATTCGTTGTCGAGACGGGCCATGAGGGCTAAGTTCTCTTCTTCGGAGTTCGACGTGTCCTCGAGCCATTGGTCCTGTTCAGCCATGAGAGCTACTTCGGCTTCTTTCTGTTTTGTCAATTGAAGCTTCCTGGAGTAGTAGTTTGCATCTCTTTTCTTCGGGAGAGTGCACTCTCTGGCGAAGTGACCCGCTTTGCCACATTTAAAACATTTGTTAGTCTCTTTGGGATTCTTGACCTCGGAACTCTCCGGAGCACGTTCTTTGTTCTTGGAGCTTGTAGTCCGAAGTCTATTGGCTGAGGTTGAAGACTTCTTCTTGAAGTATTTCTTGCTCATCATTTGCCCAATGAGAGCTAACTGTTTTCCAAGGGATTTCATGTTCGGCTCGATGTCGGAGTCCGATTCCTCTTCCGACTCTGATGATGAAGGTGGCCTAACGATCTTTTCCTTTCTTGACCTTGTGCTCCTCTTCTCCAAGACTAAGGCAACCGTGTCATCGGTTTGTTTGCCTTTCTGCTCTTTGGTAATCTCGCGGATATCCTCCTCATGCTGAGTGAGATTATCGAACACGGCATGGACATCCAACTCTTCTAGATCTTTGTTTTGTCGTATTTGAGTGGATATTTTCTTCCATTCCGTAGGCAGAGAGGATAGAAATCTTATGTTTGTCTCCATGTTTGTCTTTGTTATTTCTATCTTCCTCATTTCATTGAGAAGAGTGAGGTATCGTTGGTAGATCTCGTTTAGACTCTCCTCCGGCTTTGCTTTGAATGAGTCGTAAGCAGTGAGAATGTTCGCCTTCTTGGCCTTTATGCCAACTTCCGTCCTTTGCATCATCCTATGCAGCTCATCCCACGTCCCTTTGGCCGATGTAAGGCTGTCGATTTGTCTGTATATATCGTTGGTGATGCCCTGCATAAGGGTATTCATGGCTACTAGATCAGCCTTAGCTCGAGCTCTTTCCTCCAGAGACTATTCTCTAGGCTCCTTTAGTCGTCTAGAAGCTGGAATTGCTGGAGTAGCTGTTTCGTCCCCGGGTACATGAACCCAGAACTGTGCCGGTCCCTCTTCAAGGGACTTCAGTAGATTTTCGGCTTGATCCTTTAGAGCAATAAAATTCAGAAAGCGGCTTCTCCACACTGTGTATTCGCCTCTTTGCAAGATCGGCGGACGGTTGTCATTTCCGAGTGAGTATGCATCCATGTTTGTATTGTAGTCGAGTTGTTGAAGGATCTTCGTTAATTGTTTTGAAGGTTGAAGATGATGTAATGTGCTTCACAAGTGACAAAATTCGTTAGTAGCGTTTGATTCGAAAATTAGATCGAGAATTATTTCCGATACAATCTTAAAGTTTGATCGAAATTAATTCCGTCGAGATAGTGTACTGAGTACTGTTCTCGTGCGAGAAATTTTGTCAGCGAGATACTTTACGAGCGAGATAAATTGCTCAAAATCATTCGGTCGAGAAAAATTTCTTGATCATGAATTTATTTCGATCGTAAAGAAACAGTACGTTAGTAAGTTTCTCGACAAGTCAAAATAAATCTGTTGACTAGAAAAGTTTCTCGCGTATAAATGATTTTCGCTTGGTCAAACGTTAAAAGGTTTGACTGAAAAAGTTTTTCGAGTGAAAGTTTTTACGCATGCAAAGTCAAAATAAGTCTCTCTCGAAAAAGTTTTTCGCCATAATGCTCGAGAAATATTTCTAACTAAAATCGTTTCTATTGATGACGATTCTAGCGCTGACTTCGTATTCTGACCGAGAAAAATTCTCGCGCTAAGTTTATCGATCGAGAAACTAATCCGATCGCAAAACTTAGCGAGAAAAATTTGAGCAATCGAGAAAAATTCACAGAATACGATTAACACTAATTCGAGCAAAAACAAAGAATCAGATAGTGAAATTTGAGGCAATTGCTCGCAATTAAGTACTAATCACTCACGAACAAGCAATTAAACACGTTATGAAGCAAAATATATCGTATTTGATCAAAATCAGAACGTGTTCTTCATGTTCTTCGCAAACAGTAACACTCAGAAGCAATTCAATTCTAGAAATCGAAGTTTAAACTGCTACAGAACTGATCGCTATGATGATCTATCACTTAAACAAGCACTGAAACACCAAATTCAAGTCAATTAAGCACAGAATTAAGCTATTGGATCGAAAAAGGTTTTCGCGCCAAACTGTTCTTCGATGAACAGTAATCAGAAAATGATTTTCGATCCAATTTTAACAATTTTCGATTCAAAACAGAACGAATCCTCTCTGATACCAATTGTTAGGTCCTACGATTAACAACTCTAAGATCCTAGGCTAGAATTCATAGTAATTCGATCGTTTAGATAAGCAATTGAATTCGATCGAAAAACTCAAATGAAGAACAAGAGAGAGAATTCGAGTAGAGTGAGAAAGTTACTGTTGTTTCTCTCTCTAGAAATCAAATTGCAAGCCCTTCGGATCAATTCTCAAAACTTTCTCTATTAAGCTCAATTGACTTACAAGTATTTATACCAAACAAACTTGGTATAAATATCAAACTAGTCCTAATCTAAGGACTACTATACAAAACGCCCCTAATTACAAGGAAACTAATGAAATCAAGCACAATTACAAATAGTATCCTACAGTTGTAGTTGCGATTTCCACTTACCTGTCGTCCGTAGATTGTTAGTTACGGAACCGATGAAATCCCTGGTTTTCGACCTTAAGTATGAAATTAAAATGTGAGTATATTAACTAAATTTCAAATTTCCTAAGTATGGAAATATATTAAATATAGAATAGTATTGAACGCTTTTAAAAGGAATTCGCCTATTTCTAACTCGTGAAATTCTGGCAATCCGTACCCACATCATAATTACACTTCTCGAATTCTAATATCTCGTGAACTCCATGTGATTCACTTATTATTATAATCCTTTTATTACTCGTGGTCCATGGAATTAATATATTATCTCTAATTTATGATTCATTCTCTATGACACATCTCACCTTACTTTATGAACTTAACACACATCCTTCATGTTTTTATCTGATTGGTCAAGCTTGTATTAAGGTGTCGTTTTCTTACTCCACTAATTCATGAAATGTTATTTAATTACCTAGTCACCTAATTCACCATATAGACTTCTCGTGGCTTATTAAAGACATATAGGTTCTCGACATGGCTTTCAAGGTGGATTTCGAAATTGTAAACAAAGATCTCGTGGTGTATGTCGACATTATAAACAAAAATCTCGAGATTGATTAAGTAGAAAAATTCTGAGATGCGTATGTCGAGATTCATAAACAAAAATTTCGAGATTGTATCGACATTTTTAAACAAAATCTCGATATCAATAACAAGGATGGATGTCGAGCTTCTACATAACATTTCGAGATTTAAACATCACATGATTTCGAAACAAATTTCGATATGGATCTCGATATAAATCTCGATCTTACTTCAACAATGTACGACATTTCGAGTTTCTGGATTTCGACATTCTTTCTCATGAAGATCTCAAAATCTTTCCTATCAAACTAACAAGGTTTCGACATCTAATGGCTCGAGATCTAACTTTTCGAATTTTCCTAACTTCGATATTTTCTAATCGCGGCATCTTTGTTCCTTCTGCCCTCGTGATTGATCTCGAAATCATACCTACCAAACTAACATAGCTTCGAGATTTATAATCTAGAGAAATTCTATCCCTACTTGAAACACATTATCGATATCATCTAATCTTAATTTTCGATCAAAACTTCCACACTTTTCCAAGAACAGTTTGGACATAAGAAAAACTTCATATATTCTAACTAAGTTTCGAACTTAGCATAACCTAACCAGAAATTCTAAAGGTTCTAAAAACCCTCGTTAACTAAACTAACATAAACAAACCCTAATCAGTTCCAGATTTTCGTATCCAATAATTTCTTACACACTTTAAATCTTAGACAACTCCTAATATTTCATCTCATATACTCATATTCTATCCTACTAATAATAATAAAAAAAGAAAAATAATCGATTGTCTATAGAGTAAAAGAGATTATACCTTCTGAGCACTACTATGCTTGAATTTCTCTATATGGCTTATTGTGGCAGCCCCGCCTTCCACCACTACTTTCTTAACTAGTTTACGTAATTAGTGTCGTAGAAAAGAAATAAATAGTACGAAATTTCGAATAAAATTTTTCCTTTCATGAAAAGGAATCGTAACTATTCCCTACAAAATTATCATGGGTCCTATTTACATAGGAAAGCGCGCATGCGGGTCAAAATAAATTTATCTACTGGGCCTCCACGAGGTCGCATCCATGCACACACTTCCATCTCAAAAGCCCACGAAAGCTTCAAAAGTTGGCCTCGCCGTGAAAATGATCACGTACCGTGATCGCGGGGTCCTACAACACATAAAACGTGGAATGAGCTTATAAAGCTCAGTAAGTGAAAATCATGCATGCAATGCACGTGACCTAAATAGCGAAGGCATCCGCGCCAATGCTATTGACCTCTCGTATCCTTCTCGTTCTTTTCATTTCTTATTGGGCCCTCGGCTTTCAATCTTACTATGCACCATATAGAGCTCAAACCCCTAAGGGTATAAGTGCAGTACACACACTGGGAGGCTAAACCCGAGTACTCCATCTGTGCGTAACCCTATGGTGCCTTTCAATCCCAATGCGGTACACACTGAGATGCTACCAGTGCCTTTCAATCCCAGTGTGATCCACACTGAGAGGCTACTAGTGCCTTTCAATCCCAATGCAGTCCCATTGAGAGGCTAACCCGGGCACACAAAGTTTGTTTAACCCTAAGGCGCCTTTCCATCCCAATGCGGTCTGACACGCGGGCGCTTCTCACTGGTAGCTTACTACGAGGTCGCCAACACTCGAGGTTCCCTCGGTGCCGCTCATACCCTCGAGTCGCATCCTCCAGGTTGCATCTCCCGCTACGGGGTATTCCCCCTACCTTTCGTGAATCAGGTAATTCGGCTTCGTGAATCGCCGTGGTAGCATAGAAGAGCCGTGACTCATCATTGAGTCGACACAAATGCCTATACCGGCAAATATACTTCGCTCTCAAGCGATCTTATACTCATGCACGCTATTTCCCTGACTCTAACACTAGTCGTGCGTGCATATGCTCATGCCATGAATCATGTAAACATGCATGCAATATTCATAGAATAATTTACATCACATAAAAATCACGTAAATTTACGTCACATATAAATCATAGAAGTCACATAAAATCATGAAAGGCATATAGACACATAATTCATACACATATAATTATGTGTTGTAGTTGCGATTTCCACTTACCTGGTATCCTTAGCTTATCGTACAGTAATTTGCTAACCTTTGAACCCTAAGTACAGAAACATATAAAATTAGGGTTTGTTAGTCTAATTACAGTTTCACGAGAGTGGCTTAATTTAAAAACCCTAGTTTCAATTTTTATGAATTTCGACTTCTTTATTAGACATGATTCCAAGTTAATTAAATAGTACACAGAATTTATAAAATAAACTTCGAAATGATTGACCAAAGTTCTCGAGATGATTAATGAAATAGATCTCGACATTCTTGAACCTTTATGTACTCAAACTTAGCTCTTAAAGCTATTTCCCCCAAAATTCCCGGATCCTAAGATTTCTTCTTTTCCGACGGAGTTGTATGCTAATGAGGGTTTTCTTTTATTTTCCCCTTTCCTTCTTTTGGTTCTTATCTAATCGTTCCCTCTAATTTATTAATAAAATATTTAAACAAATGAACGGTGTAATGACAACTAGGTGACTAATTTATCTCATATGTTAAGGAATAGCTACGTGTCCCTTTAGGCATTTAACTTCCTCTAGTTATGATTGGTCCACACCTTACTCTCGTAATTTATAAATCTCGAGATCAAAGGTTTCGAGATTTCAAGATTTCGAGCTTTTCTTATTTCGCAAGTGTTCTCTTTCGACATCTTCTAATCTCGGCATATTTGTTCCTTCGAAATTCTAATACATCGAAATTCTTATCTAGCCTTTCGACATCTACATATTTCGACATCATGTTTCTTAATTTCGAACTCAACCTTAATTATAAATCTCGAGACTTAAAAGATTTCGAGATCAAAAGATCACGAAATTCACTGTTTCGAAATCCTAATACATAGAAATCTTTCCTATCCCGACTTATAACATATAGGGTTTTCTCTATCTCAGAATCATTTATTCTATCCAAATTTCAAATTCAAACCCTAAAACAAGCGACGTTATTTCAGAAATAATTCCCTACAATTAAGGCCTTAACTCAGTATGCCTTAACTCGTGGGGATAAGAATTTATCCTACAAATAGAGCTTTTTGGGTCTTTCTTACACCCAGATTACTCTAGTTTCGTTAGTTAACATACTTTAATAACTCTAGGTGAATTATGAACGATACTTGCACTTACCAAAATCCGAGTTTGAGCTGTGATCTGTTGATGAAGTTTCTCTTCGTTCTATTAATTCTCTTTCTTAAGGGTGTTCCTTTCTATTCTTCGTTATGAAAGTATTTCCTTCATATCATTCTCTTTGGCCTAGTTGATAAGGATTAAAGTATGGAATTATGTAATTGATGAGACTAGTAGATGAGTAAGTTACTACTCTTTTCCTCACGTACTAAGCAACATTTTATTCCGTACTAGAATGGCCCAATTATGCTTTAAACTATTAACCACACTTAATTTATAATTGGTTGATTCTAGCTACTCGGCAATTGTTACAAGTAATTATATATATACATATCTTTGATCGAACGTTCTCTCTTCCCTGCCTTAGAATGAATAACTTAGTCCTATCAATAATTCTCACTCCTTTCTTATCGTTGCGTGTAGTGGTTAGCAATTGACAATGATGGATACTTTGTTAATCCTTATCTCTTGTAATATGCATTATTTTATTAATTTCCTTTTCCTTTTGGTCAAGTAATCGAACCATAGGATAATCTTAGGTCTGTTATAGTACTTCTTTAACACTTGGGTTCGAATTTAGGTCTAGCTCAATTCATGAATTAATCCCAATTTTAGTTTTAATATATGGTTTGAATTTCTTAACTTTTATTAATACTATCTCCTACCAAAACCTAGGGACCTTATACTAATTTACTTCTAAGTTCTAACTTAAATTTCCTACCACGTTAATTATTCTAACAGCACATAAGCCATGTAGGACTATATCATATATAGCATGAAATCACATAGACATATAAGTCACTAAAAGACATGTAAACATGAAAGCATCGCATCATGTCAAACCCTAACTTCTTTATTTAATAAATCCAACGAAGTTTCTAATTTATTGCTAATTAAATCGTAAATCCCGTAATTATATTTTATGGGTATTACATCCTCTCCCCCTTAAAAGAATCTCGCCCCCGAAATTCCGTCTGTTGGAATAATTCAGGGTAACGATTGGTAGGGAGTTGAACTGGCTGGGTTGGGTGATAAAAATTCACCCTAGGAAGTTATCAAGGAATCTCAAATAATTTTCGAGAATAGAAAGGAATAGGATCCTAATGAAGTCGATATGAAGATCATTCAAGTTAGTCGAACCTGCGTTGTCTTGAGGAGCTAACGAGAATAACTACAATTCTAACTCAGGTAGAGGTCAAAAATTATTAACGTCCATCACACTTCCGCTGTGCCGCTCAAATACTTGAACAAACATATTTTCTTAGGATAATTAAAAGATTGGGGCATAGGATTATACCCCGGATATTATTGGATCTTAGGTTTCAGGAATTCAGGTATGACTTCCTATTTTGGAAGCCTATTTGTTACGATTACGATTCAGGTCGACACTTGAACTGGTATCAACCAAGTCGGCTAAAAGAATTCCGAATCTTACCACATAAGTGGTGGATACAAAAGAAAATGTGGCTCATGAGTCCACTAGAATGTATGTTGAAGTTTAATCGGTTAGGAAGGTACCTTCCATCTCGGATGGGTTGTTTTCAGCTTCTTCCGCCGTAAGCATATATACCCGAGCGGGTGCTGTCGGCGGCTTGGTCCGGTTTGTTCCCTGACTTTCAGATGCATTTTCTGGGCAGGCTACGGAGTAGTGGCCTGTCTTGCCACATTTAAAACAAATGGCGTTTTGGGAGAAACAGACGCCTAGATGACGTCGTGCACATTTTGGACATGGAGGTACGTTTGGTTGGGGTCTCCCCTGATTCGTGTTAGTCTGCTGAGGTGGTCCGGGTCGATTTTGGAAATTGGGCTTCACATTCTTAGGAACGAACGGTTTCTTCGGGTTATTTCCGTCCCCTTTGGGTCCTTGTTCGAACTTCCTTTTAGCCTCATGTGCTCGTACAATTCGGATTTCAGCTTGTTCAGCCATCAGGGCTCGTTCCGCCATTTGGGCATAAGTAACCCCTTGCAATCCGGCCATGCCAACATCACGGTAAAGTTCTGGCTTCAAGCCTTCCATAAATTGCTCGATCTTTAACGCGTCCGTACTCACCATGTGGGTGGCGAATCGGGACAACTGTTCAAATTTCCTAATATACTCCGCCACCGTCATTGCTCCTTGGCGGAGATTGATGAACTCGTTCATCCTTTGGGCTCGAATGGGAGCAGTGAAATACTTATTTCGAAAAAACTCTTTGAAATGCTCCCAGGTCATTGTCAAGGGATCTTCGAGAGTCAGAATTGTGTCCCACCAATGACCTGCGCTTCCCCTTAATAGGTAACTAGCGCACAAGATCTTTTCCGTTTCAGGGGTACGGCTATGTTGGAACATAGTTTCTAGGGTTCGGAGCCAATCCTCAGCCGAGGTTGGGTCAACAGCATCTTCAAAGGTTGGGGGGTTAAGTTTACGAAATCTTTCCCCGACCATTTCGATTCTGTCGGCCTGAGGGGGTCCGTTACTTGATTGTCCGCCAACGTTTTGTTGCTGAATTAGTTGTTGAATTTGCGCAGATTGTTGGCGGACTAGTTCCGCGAGCTGAAGGATAGTCGCATCCCGACTATCAGTAGAGGCTGCGTGTTCTGTACCTTTATCTGCACCCGCACTATTTTCATTTCTTGTTCTACCCATCGTTCTTCTATCCTAACGTTCCTAAGATCAATAAATCATGTAACACCAGAAATTCATAAAAACATAAAACTTACAGGCAAGGCCGCTTCCGTGCTTTTGAGTGTGTGTACATGGACAGTCTGCAGAACCTATATCCTAAGCTCTGATAACCACCTGTGCAGCCCCGCCTTCCACCACTACTTTCTTAACTAGTTTACGTAATTAGTGTCGTAGAAAAGAAATAAATAGTACGAAATTTCGAATAAAATTTTTCCTTTCATAAAAAGAATCGTAACTATTCCTACAAAATTATCATGGGTCCTATTTACATAGGAAAGCGCGCATGCGGGTCAAAATAAATTATCTACTGGGCCTCCACGAGGTCGCATCCATGCACACACTTCCATCTCAAAAGCCAACGAAAGCTTCAAAAGTTGGCCTCGCCGTGAAAATGATCACGTACCGTGATCGCGGGGTCCTACAACACATAAAACGTGGAATGAGCTTATAAAGCTCAGTAAGTGAAAATCATGCATGCAATGCACGTGACCTAAATAGCGAAGGCATCCGCGCCAATGCTATTGACCTCTCGTATCCTTCTCGTTCTTTTCATTTCTTATTGGGCCCTCGGCTTTCAATCTTACTATGCACCATATAGAGCTCAAACCCCTAAGGGTATAAGTGCAGTACACACACTGGGAGGCTAAACCCGAGTACTCCATCTGTGCGTAACCCTATGGTGCCTTTCAATCCCAATGCGGTACACACTGAGAGGCTACCAGTGCCTTTCAGTCCCAGTGTGATCCACACTGAGAGGCTACTAGTGCCTTTCAATCCCAATGCAGTCCCATTGAGAGGCTAACCCGGGCACACAAATTTCGTTTAACCCTAAGGCGCCTTTCCATCCCAATGCGGTCTGACACGCGGGCGCTTCTCACTGGTAGCTTACTACGAGGTCGCCAACACTCGAGGTTCCCTCGGTGCCGCTCATACCCTCGAGTCGCATCCTCCAGGTTGCATCTCCCGCTACGGGGTATTCCCCCTACCTTTCGTGAATCAGGTAATTCGGCTTCGTGAATCGCCGTGGTAGCATAGAAGAGCCGTGACTCATCATTGAGTCGACACAAATGCCTATACCGGCAAATATACTTCGCTCTCAAGCGATCTTATACTCATGCACGCTATTTCCCTGACTCTAACACTAGTCGTGCGTGCATATGCTCATGCCATGAATCATGTAAACATGCATGCAATATTCATAGAATAATTTACATCACATAAAAATCACGTAAATTTACGTCACATATAAATCATAGAAGTCACATAAAATCATGAAAGGCATATAGACACATAATTCATACAAATATAATTATGTGTTGTAGTTGCGATTTCCACTTACCTGGTATCCTTAGCTTATCGTACAGTAATTTGCTAACCTTTGAACCCTAAGTACAGAAACATATAAAATTAGGGTTTGTTAGTCTAATTACAGTTTCACGAGAGTGGCTTAATTTAAAAACCCTAGTTTCAATTTTTATGAATTTCGACTTCTTTATTAGACATGATTCCAAGTTAATTAAATAGTACACAGAATTTACAAAATAAACTTCGAAATGATTGACCAAAGTTCTCGAGATGATTAATGAAATAGATCTCGACATTCTTGAACCTTTATGTACTCAAACTTAGCTCTTAAAGCTATTTCCCCCAAAATTCCCGGATCCTAAGATTTCTTCTTTTCCGACGGAGTTGTATGCTAATGAGGGTTTTCTTTTATTTTCCCCTTTCCTTCTTTTGGTTCTTATCTAATCGTTCCCTCTAATTTAATTAATAAAATATTTAAACAAATGAACGGTGTAATGACAACTAGGTGACTAATTTATCTCATATGTTAAGGAATAGCTACGTGTCCCTTTAGGCATTTAACTTCCTCTAGTTATGATTGGTCCACACCTTACTCTCGTAATTTATAAATCTCGAGATCAAAGGTTTCGAGATTTCAAGATTTCGAGCTTTTCTTATTTCGCAAGTGTTCTCTTTCGACATCTTCTAATCTCGGCATATTTGTTCCTTCGAAATTCTAATACATCGAAATTCTTATCTAGCCTTTCGACATCTACATATTTCGACATCATGTTTCTTAATTTCGAACTCAACCTTAATTATAAATCTCGAGACTTAAAAGATTTCGAGATCAAAAGATCACGAAATTCACTGTTTCGAAATCCTAATACATAGAAATCTTTCCTATCCCGACTTATAACATATAGGGTTTTCTCTATCTCAGAATCATTTATTCTATCCAAATTTCAAATTCAAACCCTAAAACAAGCGACGTTATTTCAGAAATAATTCCCTACAATTAAGGCCTTAACTCAGTATGCCTTAACTCGTGGGGATAAGAATTTATCCTACAAATAGAGCTTTTTGGGTCTTTCTTACACCCAGATTACTCTAGTTTCGTTAGTTAACATACTTTAATAACTCTAGGTGAATTATGAACGATACTTGCACTTACCAAAATCCGAGTTTGAGCTGTGATCTGTTGATGAAGTATCTCTTCGTTCTATTAATTCTCTTTCTTAAGGGTGTTCCTTTCTATTCTTCGTTATGAAAGTATTTCCTTCATATCATTCTCTTTGGCCTAGTTGATAAGGATTAAAGTATGGAATTATGTAATTGATGAGACTAGTAGATGAGTAAGTTACTACTCTTTTCCTCACGTACTAAGCAACATTTTATTCCGCACTAGAATGGCCCAATTATGCTTTAAACTATTAACCACACTTAATTTATAATTGGTTGATTCTAGCTACTCGGCAATTGTTACAAGTAATTATATATATACATATCTTTGATCGAACGTTCTCTCTTCCCTGCCTTAGAATGAATAACTTAGTCCTATCAATAATTCTCACTCCTTTCTTATCGTTGCGTGTAGTGGTTAGCAATTGACAATGATGGATACTTTGTTAATCCTTATCTCTTGTAATATGCATTATTTTATTAATTTCCTTTTCCTTTTGGTCAAGTAATCGAACCATAGGATAATCTTAGGTCTGTTATAGTACTTCTTTAACACTTGGGTTCGAATTTAGGTCTAGCTCAATTCATGAATTAATCCCAATTTTAGTTTTAATATATGGTTTGAATTTCTTAACTTTTATTAATACTATCTCCTACCAAAACCTAGGGACCTTATACTAATTTACTTCTAAGTTCTAACTTAAATTTCCTACCACGTTAATTATTCTAACAGCACATAAGCCATGTAGGACTATATCATATATAGCATGAAATCACATAGACATATAAGTCACTAAAAGACATGTAAACATGAAAGCATCGCATCATGTCAAACCCTAACTTCTTTATTTAATAAATCCAACGAAGTTTCTAATTTATTGCTAATTAAATCGTAAATCCCGTAATTATATTTTATGGGTATTACATCCTCTCCCCCTTAAAAGAATCTCGCCCCCGAAATTCCGTCTGTTGGAATAATTCAGGGTAACGATTGGTAGGGAGTTGAACTGGCTGGGTTGGGTGATAAAAATTCACCCTAGGAAGTTATCAAGGAATCTCAAATAATTTTCGAGAATAGAAAGGAATAGGATCCTAATGAAGTCGATATGAAGATCATTCAAGTTAGTCGAACCTGCGTTGTCTTGAGGAGCTAACGAGAATAACTACAATTCTAACTCAGGTAGAGGTCAAAAATTATTAACGTCCATCACACTTCCGCTGTGCCGCTCAAATACTTGAACAAACATATTTTCTTAGGATAATTAAAAGATTGGGGCATAGGATTATACCCCGGATATTATTGGATCTTAGGTTTCAGGAATTCAGGTATGACTTCCTATTTTGGAAGCCTATTTGTTACGATTACGATTCAGGTCGACACTTGAACTGGTATCAACCAAGTCGGCTAAAAGAATTCCGAATCTTACCACATAAGTGGTGGATACAAAAGAAAATGTGGCTCATGAGTCCACTAGAATGTATGTTGAAGTTTAATCGGTTAGGAAGGTACCTTCCATCTCGGATGGGTTGTTTTCAGCTTCTTCCGCATTAAGCATATATACCCGAGCGGGTGCTGTCGGCGGCTTGGTCCGGTTTGTTCCCTGACTTTCAGATGCATTTTCTGGGCAGGCTACGGAGTAGTGGCCTGTCTTGCCACATTTAAAACAAATGGCGTTTTGGGAGAAACAGACGCCTAGATGACGTCGTGCACATTTTGGACATGGAGGTACGTTTGGTTGGGGTCTCCCCTGATTCGTGTTAGTCTGCTGAGGTGGTCCGGGTCGATTTTGGAAATTGGGCTTCACATTCTTAGGAACGAACGGTTTCTTCGGGTTATTTCCGTCCCCTTTGGGTCCTTGTTCGAACTT
Organism: Craterostigma plantagineum; assembly: GCA_027422505.1. Taxonomy (NCBI): domain Eukaryota; kingdom Viridiplantae; phylum Streptophyta; class Magnoliopsida; order Lamiales; family Linderniaceae; genus Craterostigma; species Craterostigma plantagineum. The sequence continues at coordinate 13,094,028 of JAPQWV010000005.1, read as the reverse complement.
CCTTTTAGCCTCATGTGCTCGTACAATTCGGATTTCAGCTTGTTCAGCCATCAGGGCTCGTTCCGCCATTTGGGCATAAGTAACCCCTTGGAATCCGGCCATGCCAACATCACGGTAAAGTTCTGGCTTCAAGCCTTCCATAAATTGCTCGATCTTTAACGCGTCCGTACTCACCATGTGGGTGGCGAATCGGGACAACTGTTCAAATTTCCTAATATACTCCGCCACCGTCATTGCTCCTTGGCGGAGATTGATGAACTCGTTCATCCTTTGGGCTCGAACGGGAGCAGTGAAATACTTATTTCGAAAAAACTCTTTGAAATGCTCCCAGGTCATTGTCAAGGGATCTTCGAGAGTCAGAATTGTGTCCCACCAATGACCTGCGCTTCCCCTTAATAGGTAACTAGCGCACAAGACCTTTTCCGTTTCAGGGGTACGGCTATGTTGGAACATAGTTTCTAGGGTTCGGAGCCAATCCTCAGCCGAGGTTGGGTCAACAGCATCTTCAAAGGTTGGGGGGTTAAGTTTACGAAATCTTTCCCCGACCATTTCGATTCTGTCGGCCTGAGGGGGTCCGTTACTTGATTGTCCGCCAACGTTTTGTTGCTGAATTAGTTGTTGAATTTGCGCAGATTGTTGGCGGACTACTTCCGCGAGCTGAAGGATAGTCGCATCCCGACTATCAGTAGAGGCTGCGTGTTCTGTACCTTTATCTGCACCCGCACTATTTTCATTTCTTGTTCTACCCATCGTTCTTCTATCCTAACGTTCCTAAGATCAATAAATCATGTAACACCAGAAATTCATGAAAACATAAAACTTACAGGCAAGGCCGCTTCCGTGCTTTTGAGTGTGTGTACATGGACAGTCTGCAGAACCTATATCCTAAGCTCTGATACCACCTGTGGCAGCCCCGCCTTCCACCACTACTTTCTTAACTAGTTTACGTAATTAGTGTCGTAGAAAAGAAATAAATAGTACGAAATTTCGAATAAAATTTTTCCTTTCATAAAAAGGAATCGTAACTATTCCTACAAAATTATCATGGGTCCTATTTACATAGGAAAGCGCGCATGCGGGTCAAAATAAATTTATCTACTGGGCCTCCACGAGGTCGCATCCATGCACACACTTCCATCTCAAAAGCCCACGAAAGCTTCAAAAGTTGGCCTCGCCGTGAAAATGATCACGTACCGTGATCGCGGGGTCCTACAACACATAAAACGTGGAATGAGCTTATAAAGCTCAGTAAGTGAAAATCATGCATGCAATGCACGTGACCTAAATAGCGAAGGCATCCGCGCCAATGCTATTGACCTCTCGTATCCTTCTCGTTCTTTTCATTTCTTATTGGGCCCTCGGCTTTCAATCTTACTATGCACCATATAGAGCTCAAACCCCTAAGGGTATAAGTGCAGTACACACACTGGGAGGCTAAACCCGAGTACTCCATCTGTGCGTAACCCTATGGTGCCTTTCAATCCCAATGCGGTACACACTGAGAGGCTACCAGTGCCTTTCAGTCCCAGTGTGATCCACACTGAGAGGCTACTAGTGCCTTTCAATCCCAATGCAGTCCCATTGAGAGGCTAACCCGGGCACACAAATTTCGTTTAACCCTAAGGCGCCTTTCCATCCCAATGCGGTCTGACACGCGGGCGCTTCTCACTGGTAGCTTACTACGAGGTCGCCAACACTCGAGGTTCCCTCGGTGCCGCTCATACCCTCGAGTCGCATCCTCCAGGTTGCATCTCCCGCTACGGGGTATTCCCCCTACCTTTCGTGAATCAGGTAATTCGGCTTCGTGAATCGCCGTGGTAGCATAGAAGAGCCGTGACTCATCATTGAGTCGACACAAATGCCTATACCGGCAAATATACTTCGCTCTCAAGCGATCTTATACTCATGCACGCTATTTCCCTGACTCTAACACTAGTCGTGCGTGCATATGCTCATGCCATGAATCATGTAAACATGCATGCAATATTCATAGAATAATTTACATCACATAAAAATCATGTAAATTTACGTCACATATAAATCATAGAAGTCACATAAAATCATGAAAGGCATATAGACACATAATTCATACAAATATAATTATGTGTTGTAGTTGCGATTTCCACTTACCTGGTATCCTTAGCTTATCGTACAGTAATTTGCTAACCTTTGAACCCTCAGTACAGAAACATATAAAATTAGGGTTTGTTAGTCTAATTACAGTTTCACGAGAGTGGCTTAATTTAAAAACCCTAGTTTCAATTTTTATGAATTTCGACTTCTTTATTAGACATGATTCCAAGTTAATTAAATAGTACACAGAATTTACAAAATAAACTTCGAAATGATTGACCAAAGTTCTCGAGATGATTAATGAAATAGATCTCGACATTCTTGAACCTTTATGTACTCAAACTTAGCTCTTAAAGCTATTTCCCCCAAAATTCCCGGATCCTAAGATTTCTTCTTTTCCGACGGAGTTGTATGCTAATGAGGGTTTTCTTTTATTTTCCCCTTTCCTTCTTTTGGTTCTTATCTAATCGTTCCCTCTAATTTAATTAATAAAATATTTAAACAAATGAACGGTGTAATGACAACTAGGTGACTAATTTATCTCATATGTTAAGGAATAGCTACGTGTCCCTTTAGGCATTTAACTTCCTCTAGTTATGATTGGTCCACACCTTACTCTCGTAATTTATAAATCTCGAGATCAAAGGTTTCGAGATTTCAAGATTTCGAGCTTTTCTTATTTCGCAAGTGTTCTCTTTCGACATCTTCTAATCTCGGCATATTTGTTCCTTCGAAATTCTAATACATCGAAATTCTTATCTAGCCTTTCGACATCTACATATTTCGACATCATGTTTCTTAATTTCGAACTCAACCTTAATTATAAATCTCGAGACTTAAAAGATTTCGAGATCAAAAGATCACGAAATTCACTGTTTCGAAATCCTAATACATAGAAATCTTTCCTATCCCGACTTATAACATATAGGGTTTTCTCTATCTCAGAATCATTTATTCTATCCAAATTTCAAATTCAAACCCTAAAACAAGCGACGTTATTTCAGAAATAATTCCCTACAATTAAGGCCTTAACTCAGTATGCCTTAACTCGTGGGGATAAGAATTTATCCTACAAATAGAGCTTTTTGGGTCTTTCTTACACCCAGATTACTCTAGTTTCGTTAGTTAACATACTTTAATAACTCTAGGTGAATTATGAACGATACTTGCACTTACCAAAATCCGAGTTTGAGCTGTGATCTGTTGATGAAGTTTCTCTTCGTTCTATTAATTCTCTTTCTTAAGGGTGTTCCTTTCTATTCTTCGTTATGAAAGTATTTCCTTCATATCATTCTCTTTGGCCTAGTTGATAAGGATTAAAGTATGGAATTATGTAATTGATGAGACTAGTAGATGAGTAAGTTACTACTCTTTTCCTCACGTACTAAGCAACATTTTATTCCGTACTAGAATGGCCCAATTATGCTTTAAACTATTAACCACACTTAATTTATAATTGGTTGATTCTAGCTACTCGGCAATTGTTACAAGTAATTATATATATACATATCTTTGATCGAACGTTCTCTCTTCCCTGCCTTAGAATGAATAACTTAGTCCTATCAATAATTCTCACTCCTTTCTTATCGTTGCGTGTAGTGGTTAGCAATTGACAATGATGGATACTTTGTTAATCCTTATCTCTTGTAATATGCATTATTTTATTAATTTCCTTTTCCTTTTGGTCAAGTAATCGAACCATAGGATAATCTTAGGTCTGTTATAGTACTTCTTTAACACTTGGGTTCGAATTTAGGTCTAGCTCAATTCATGAATTAATCCCAATTTTAGTTTTAATATATGGTTTGAATTTCTTAACTTTTATTAATACTATCTCCTACCAAAATCTAGGGACCTTATACTAATTTACTTCTAAGTTCTAACTTAAATTTCCTACCACGTTAATTATTCTAACAGCACATAAGCCATGTAGGACTATATCATATATAGCATGAAATCACATAGACATATAAGTCACTAAAAGACATGTAAACATGAAAGCATCGCATCATGTAAAACCCTAACTTCTTTATTTAATAAATCCAACGAAGTTTCTAATTTATTGCTAATTAAATCGTAAATCCCGTAATTATATTTTATGGGTATTACATCCTCTCCCCCTTAAAAGAATCTCGCCCCCGAAATTCCGTCTGTTGGAATAATTCAGGGTAACGATTGGTAGGGAGTTGAACTGGCTGGGTTGGGTGATAAAAATTCACCCTAGGAAGTTATCAAGGAATCTCAAATAATTTTCGAGAATAGAAAGGAATAGGATCCTAATGAACTCGATATGAAGATCATTCAAGTTAGTCGAACCTGCGTTGTCTTGAGGAGCTAACGAGAATAACTACAATTCTAACTCAGGTAGAGGTCAAAAATTATTAACGTCCATCACACTTCCGCTGTGCCGCTCAAATACTTGAATAAACATATTTTCTTAGGATGATTAAAAGATTGGGGCATAGGATTATACCCCGGATATTATTGGATCTTAGGTTTCAGGAATTCAGGTATGACTTCCTATTTTGGAAGCCTATTTGTTACGATTACGATTCAGGTCGACACTTGAACTGGTATCAACCAAGTCGGCTAAAAGAATTCCGAATCTTACCACATAAGTGGTGGATACAAAAGAAAATGTGGCTCATGAGTCCACTAGAATGTATGTTGAAGTTTAATCGGTTAGGAAGGTACCTTCCATCTCGGATGGGTTGTTTTCAGCTTCTTCCGCCGTAAGCATATATACCCGAGCGGGTGCTGTCGGCGGCTTGGTCCGGTTGTTCCCTGACTTCCAGATGCATTTTCTGGGCAGGCTACGGAGTAGTGGCCTGTCTTGCCACATTTAAAACAGATGGCGTTTTGGGAGAAACAGACGCCTAGATGACGTCGTGCACATTTTGGACATGGAGGTACGTTTGGTTGGGGTCTCCCCTGATTCGTGTTAGTCTGCTGAGGTGGTCCGGGTCGATTTGGAAATTGGGCTTCACATTCTTAGGAACGAACGGTTTCTTCGGGTTATTTCCGTCCCCTTTGGGTCCTTGTTCGAACTTCCTTTTAGCCTCATGTGCTCGTACAATTCGGATTTCAGCTTGTTCAGCCATCAGGGCTCGTTCCGCCATTTGGGCATAAGTAACCCTTGGAATCCGGCCATGCCAACATCACGGTAAAGTTCTGGCTTCAAGCCTTCCATAAATCGCTCGATCTTTAACGCGTCCGTACTCACCATGTGGGTGGCGAATCGGGACAACTGTTCAAATTTCCTAATATACTCCGCCACCGTCATTGCTCCTTGGCGGAGATTGATGAACTCGTTCATCCTTTGGGCTCGAACGGGAGCAGTGAAATACTTATTTCGAAAAAAACTCTTTGAAATGCTCCCAGGTCATTGTCAAGGGATCTTCGAGAGTCAGAATTGTGTCCCACCAATGACCTGCGCTTCCCCTTAATAGGTAACTAGCGCACAAGATCTTTTCCGTTTCAGGGGTACGGCTATGTTGGAACATAGTTTCTAGGGTTCGGAGCCAATCCTCAGCCGAGGTTGGGTCAACAGCATCTTCAAAGGTTGGGGGGTTAAGTTTACGAAATCTTTCCCCGACCATTTCGATTCTGTCGGCCTGAGGGGGTCCGTTACTTGATTGTCCGCCAACGTTTTGTTGCTGAATTAGTTGTTGAATTTGCGCAGATTGTTGGCGGACTAGTTCCGCGAGCTGAAGGATAGTCGCATCCCGACTATCAGTAGAGGCTGCGTGTTCTGTACCTTTATCTGCACCCGCACTATTTTCATTTCTTGTTCTACCCATCGTTCTTCTATCATAACGTTCCTAAGATCAATAAATCATGTAACACCAGAAATTCATAAAAACATAAAACTTACAGGCAAGGCCGCTTCCGTGCTTTAGAGTGTGTGTACATGGACAGTCTGCAGAACCTATATCCTAAGCTCTGATAACCACCTGTGGCAGCCCCGCCTTCCACCACTACTTTCTTAACTAGTTTACGTAATTAGTGTCGTAGAAAAGAAATAAATAGTACGAAATTTCGAATAAAATTTTTCCTTTCATAAAAAGGAATCGTAACTATTCCTACAAAATTATCATGGGTCCTATTTACATAGGAAAGCGCGCATGCGGGTCAAAATAAATTTATCTACTGGGCCTCCACGAGGTCGCATCCATGCACACACTTCCATCTCAAAAGCCCACGAAAGCTTCAAAAGTTGGCCTCGCCGTGAAAATGATCACGTACCGTGATCGCGGGGTCCTACAACACATAAAACGTGGAATGAGCTTATAAAGCTCAGTAAGTGAAAATCATGCATGCAATGCACGTGACCTAAATAGCGAAGGCATCCGCGCCAATGCTATTGACCTCTCGTATCCTTCTCATTCTTTTCATTTCTTATTGAGCCCTCGGCTTTCAATCTTACTATGCACCATATAGAGCTCAAACCCCTAAGGGTATAAGTGCAGTACACACACTGGGAGGCTAAACCCGAGTACCCCATCTGTGCGTAACCCTATGGTGCCTTTCAATCCCAATGCGGTACACACTGAGAGGCTACCAGTGCCTTTCAATCCCAGTGTGATCCACACTGAGAGGCTACTAGTGCCTTTCAATCCCAATGCAGTCCCATTGAGAGGCTAACCCGGGCACACAAATTTCGTTTAACCCTAAGGCGCCTTTCCATCCCAATGCGGTCTGACACGCGGGCGCTTCTCACTGGTAGCTTACTACGAGGTCGCCAACACTCGAGGTTCCCTCGGTGCCGCTCATACCCTCGAGTCGCATCCTCCAGGTTGCATCTCCCGCTACGGGGTATTTCCCCTACCTTTCGTGAATCAGGTAATTCGGCTTCGTGAATCGCCGTGGTAGCATAGAAGAGCCGTGACTCATCATTGAGTCGACACAAATGCCTATACCGGCAAATATACTTCGCTCTCAAGCGATCTTATACTCATGCACGCTATTTCCCTGACTCTAACACTAGTCGTGCGTGCATATGCTCATGCCATGAATCATGTAAACATGCATGCAATATTCATAGAATAATTTACATCACATAAAAATCACGTAAATTTACGTCACATATAAATCATAGAAGTCACATAAAATCATGAAAGGCATATAGACACATAATTCATACACATATAATTATGTGTTGTAGTTGCGATTTCCACTTACCTGGTATCCTTAGCTTATCGTACAGTAATTTGCTAACCTTTGAACCCTAAGTACAGAAACATATAAAATTAGGGTTTGTTAGTCTAATTACAGTTTCACGAGAGTGGCTTAATTTAAAAACCCTAGTTTCAATTTTTATGAATTTCGACTTCTTTATTAGACATGATTCCAAGTTAATTAAATAGTACACAGAATTTATAAAATAAACTTCGAAATGATTGACCAAAGTTCTCGAGATGATTAATGAAATAGATCTCGACATTCTTGAACCTTATGTACTCAAACTTAGCTCTTAAAGCTATTTCCCCCAAAATTCCCGGATCCTAAGATTTCTTCTTTTCCGACGGAGTTGTATGCTAATGAGGGTTTTCTTTTATTTTCCCCTTTCCTTCTTTTGGTTCTTATCTAATCGTTCCCTCTAATTTAATTAATAAAATATTTAAACAAATGAACGGTGTAATGACAACTAGGTGACTAATTTATCTCATATGTTAAGGAATAGCTACGTGTCCCTTTAGGCATTTAACTTCCTCTAGTTATGATTGGTCCACACCTTACTCTCGTAATTTATAAATCTCGAGATCAAAGGTTTCGAGATTTCAAGATTTCGAGCTTTTCTTATTTCGCAAGTGTTCTCTTTCGACATCTTCTAATCTCGGCATATTTGTTCCTTCGAAATTCTAATACATCGAAATTCTTATCTAGCCTTTCGACATCTACATATTTCGACATCATGTTTCTTAATTTCGAACTCAACCTTAATTATAAATCTCGAGACTTAAAAGATTTCGAGATCAAAAGATCACGAAATTCACTGTTTCGAAATCCTAATACATAGAAATCTTTCCTATCCCGACTTATAACATATAGGGTTTTCTCTATCTCAGAATCATTTATTCTATCCAAAATTCAAATTCAAACCCTAAAACAAGCGACGTTATTTCAGAAATAATTCCCTACAATTAAGGCCTTAACTCAGTATGCCTTAACTCGTGGGGATAAGAATTTATCCTACAAATAGAGCTTTTTGGGTCTTTCTTACACCCAGATTACTCTAGTTTCGTTAGTTAACATACTTTAATAACTCTAGGTGAATTATGAACGATACTTGCACTTACCAAAATCCGAGTTTGAGCTGTGATCTGTTGATGAAGTATCTCTTCGTTCTATTAATTCTCTTTCTTAAGGGTGTTCCTTTCTATTCTTCGTTATGAAAGTATTTCCTTCATATCATTCTCTTTGGCCTAGTTGATAAGGATTAAAGTATGGAATTATGTAATTGATGAGACTAGTAGATGAGTAAGTTACTACTCTTTTCCTCACGTACTAAGCAACATTTTATTCCGTACTAGAATGGCCCAATTATGCTTTAAACTATTAACCACACTTAATTTATAATTGGTTGATTCTAGCTACTCGGCAATTGTTACAAGTAATTATATATACATATCTTTGATCGAACGTTCTCTCTTCCCTGCCTTAGAATGAATAACTTAGTCCTATCAATAATTCTCACTCCTTTCTTATCGTTGCGTGTAGTGGTTAGCAATTGACAATGATGGATACTTTGTTAATCCTTATCTCTTGTAATATGCATTATTTTATTAATTTCCTTTTCCTTTTGGTCAAGTAATCGAACCATAGGATAATCTTAGGTCTGTTATAGTACTTCTTTAACACTTGGGTTCGAATTTAGGTCTAGCTCAATTCATGAATTAATCCCAATTTTAGTTTTAATATATGGTTTGAATTTCTTAACTTTTATTAATACTATCTCCTACCAAAATCTAGGGACCTTATACTAATTTACTTCTAAGTTCTAACTTAAATTTCCTACCACGTTAATTATTCTAACAGCACATAAGCCATGTAGGACTATATCATATATAGCATGAAATCACATAGACATATAAGTCACTAAAAGACATGTAAACATGAAAGCATCGCATCATGTAAAACCCTAACTTCTTTATTTAATAAATCCAACGAAGTTTCTAATTTATTGCTAATTAAATCGTAAATCCCGTAATTATATTTTATGGGTATTACACTTATTGTTCAAGCTATTTGGACGATCATCTTAGTGTTCAACTCCTCTTACGATTTGAATGATCTTTTACCATAAAAGGGATTCTTAATAACCATTAAACTATCGAATGGTTTTCTATGATGGGACATGTGATGACGTTATTTTCCTATGGCTTAAGTAACTTAATGTTTATCTTGTAAACATGGGCTTTAATTCACGTATTACACATGGCCCAATATCATAAGTCTCTCTATTATTATTTTATTAAGCATAGCCTCACATTTAAGTCCTTATATTATTATTATCTTACTTTCCTTAAGTTCTAATATCATCATAATCAAAAAAATAATAAGTCATGTATCGTACATATAGCACATATAAGAAATTATAAATCACACAGCATGTAATCATATAGACACATAAGTCATTTAAAGGCATAAAAGTATGAAAGCATCGTATCACCCAAAGTCCTAATTTCTTTCTTTATTTAACTCAACGAAATTTCTAATTTACTGCTAATTAAGTCGTAAATCCCGTAATTAAATTTTACGGGTATTACAGACGGTGAAGAACACGCTCCTCACGTGCATCCAGAAAGAGGAGACGAAATCGACCGTGAAGAAGCTCTGCGACTAGTGGAGATGTGAAGATTTCTGCTTTGAGTGCGGTGATTAATTTTATTCAGTGTTTATCGAGCTCGAGTGATAGGGATAGGTTTCAGGACCTGTTGCCTGCAATGATGCGGACCCTCACTGAAGCATTGAACTCGGGGAATGAGGCAACAACGCAGGAAGCTTTGGAATTGATGATTGAATTGGCTGGTACGGAGCATAGAATTTTTAGGAGGCAGATTGTGGATGTGGTAGGGTCTATGTTATTTTTAGTACAAGGCGAGGATCGACTTATTTTTATTGGAATGACTTATTATTTTAGATAGTGTTGGACGTGGGTGAGTGGAGGAGCCGAGCTTTTTCTTTTCTCTCTGTAATACTTGTATAGAAAATAGAAAAATTCACGTAAAGCTCTTTTCCTCTTTTTTCTTCCTCTTGCCATATTACATGCACGCAAGCTATTTATAATGTCATCTAGCCAAATGAAAACAAATAGGAAAAATCTAAGCAAATCTTCTTCTTTTATTTTTTCTTTGATCGGATCTCCTTGGGTGATTTTCCTTGCATGCGCATGAACCTTATTGGATGAGTGGACTTTGTTGTTTTTTTTTTGTTTCTTCCTCATATTTTCCATCCTAAAATTTTGACTATTGAGATTAATTATCAACAAATTCCTCCCTTAATCTCAATGTCTTATGATCTTTCATCCCGAGCATTCCTTTTAGGTTTTCGAATGTGCTTGTCGGTAATGGCTTCGTGAAAATATCTGCAACTTGATCCGAACTTGCGACGTGTACCATTTTTACTGCTCCATTTTTTACGTGCTCCCGAATAAAATGAAATCGCGCATCAATATGCTTGCTTCTTTCGTGATGAACTGGATTTTTCGCCAACTCAATCGCTGACTTATTGTCGACTCGGATTTCAGTTGGCTCAACTTGTTGAAGATTCAAATCGAGCAGTAAATTCCTCAACCAGATTGCGTGACAGACACACCACGATGCTGCCACATATTCCGCTTCGCAGGTTGACAAAGTCACGATCGGTTGCTTTTTCGATAGCCAGGTGAATGCCGTATTCCCGAGATAAAATACGTAGCCGCCAGTGCTCCTTCGATCATCGATATCTCCGCACCAATCGCTGTCAGAATATCCGACTAATTTGCAGTCGCTCGCCTTTGGATAAAATAGTCCAAGCGATTGTGTTCCTCGGATGTAACGTAAAATCCTTTTGATCGCCTTTAGATGTGACTGCCTCGGATCTTCCATATAACGGCTAACGACTCCAACGCTGTAAGCGATATCGGGTCTCGTGCAGGTCAAGTATCGCAGACTGCCCACGAGACTTCGATAATCGGTCGCATTCACTCCTTGTCCTCCCTCAAACTTGGACAGTTTTGTTCCAAGTTCCATCGGTGTCGCTACCGGATTGCTTTCCTCCATTTTATTTTTCTTCAATATAGCCTTCGCATACGCTTCTTGCGACACAAAAATTCCCGTGCTTTTTTGCTCGACTTCGAGACCGAGAAAATATTTCATCAGTCCCAAGTCCGTCATCTCAAATTCCTTCGTCATCGCCTTCTTAAAGTCGTTGACTATTTTCTCACAGCTTCCCATGAAAATAAGGTCATCGACATAGAGAGCGACGATGATCATTTCCTTTCCTTCTCTTTTGATATAGAGGGCATGCTCGAACGGACATTGCTCGAACTTGTTCTTTTTGAAATATCCGTCGATCCGGGTGTTCCATGCTCGCGGCGCTTGCTTTAGCCCGTAAAGCGCCTTTTCTAATTTCAACACTTTGCCTTCTTTTCCTGGTTTTGTATATCCCGGGGGCTGCTCCACGTAGACTTCTTCCTCGAGTTCCCGTTTAGAAAAGCGAACTTCACGTCCATCTGGTAGATTGGTCAGTTGAGTTGTGTAGCTTGAGCCAGGAGCAAACGGATTGTTTCCATTCTTGCAACGGGAGCAAAAACTTCGTCGTAATCTATTCCCGCTTGTTGTCGATAGCCCTTCACCACCAATCTCGCCTTGTAACGTTCAATTTTTCCTTGAGCATTCATCTTCTTCTTATAAACCCATTTGACTCCAATGGGTTTATGCCCGTTTGGCAACTCCACAAGTTTCCATGTGTCATTCTTTTCGATCGCCTTTATTTCCTCGTCCATCGCCATTTTCCATCTCTTGTCTCTTATGGCTTCTACGAAACTAATTTGTTCCGAGTCGGCCAATAAACAGACTAGGTGAACTTGTTCGGTTGATCTGTACAGGTCTTGCATGCTTCGCATCCTCGGTTGCCTTGGTTCGTCCTCCTCGTCATTTTCTTGAGACGAAACGGAATGGCTATTGGTGCAACGATCAGTGGTTCTCCTTCCGTTGTATTTTCTTCATTGTTCCAGTTCCATGAACTTTCTTCGTCTACTCGAACATCTCGACTTACAATCACCTTTTTATTTTCTGGATCATAGAGCCGGTACGCCTTTGTCTTCTCATCGTACCCAATAAACACGAGCTTTTTGCTTTTGTCGTCAAGCTTGGTCCTCTTCTGATCCGGCACATGTGCATACGCCACACTTCCAAATATTTTGAAGTGCGCTACCGTCGGTTTTCGGCCAGTCCATGCTTCCTGTGGTGTTCGATTCTCGAGGTTGTGATGTGGACATCGGTTTTGAATATATACAGCACATCGTACCGCTTCGGCCCAGAACTCCTTTGGCGTGTCTTTGCTCTTTAACATTGATCGAACCATGTCGAGAATGGTTCGATTCTTCCTTTCAGCTACGCCGTTCTGTTGTGGTGAATAAGGCGCGGTGAGGAACCTCCTGACGCCTTGTTCTTCGCAAAAATTAGCGAAAGCACCTGACATGTATTCGCCGCCTCTGTCTGATCGGAGCGCCTTGACGTTTGAGCTTGTTGCCTTTTCGACCATAGTCTTGAATTTTTAAATGCCTCGAACGCTTCTGATTTTTTCTTTAGAAAATACACCCACGTCTTTCTTGAGTAGTCGTCGATGAAAGTGATAAAATTCCACCGAATGATTCTGGTGTGATCGGCCCGCATATGTCTGTATGTATGAGCTCGAGCGGTTTGCGCGCTCGATATTCTGCCTGCTTCTGGAACGTCGTCCTCGTCTGTTTCCCGATTACGCAGCTTTCGCAAAGCTTGTTTTCGCCTTCTATCATCGGCATTCCGTTGACCATGCCTCTTCTGGAGAGCTCCTTTAGGCCAACGTAATGCAAATGACCAAACCGCATATGCCACAAATGGTCTTTGTCCTCCACGTTAACTCGTAAACATTTTTCTTGAATCGCCTTCAGGTTGAGTTTGAACATTCGGTTCCTTTCCATCTCGACCCGCGCGATCATTAGTCCGTCTTTGTTTCTTAGTTGTAATGAGCGGTCCTTCATGAACACTGAGCATCCTTTTTCAAGCAACTGGCCCATGCTTAAGATGTTCGTCTTCAAGTTGGGTACGAAGTAGACGTCCTCGACCGATCCTTGTCTGCCGTCGTTTTGAGAGAAGCATATTTTCCCTCGGCCTTTGACTTCAATTTTCGATGCGTCTCCAAAGGACACATGTCCATCCTCAATCTTCTTTAGATCCGTGAAGAGATGTTTATGCCCGCTCATATGATTACTGGCACCAGTGTCGAGATACCACACCATATCGTTGCCTGGACTCGTATCCTCGAGCGCCATTAAAAGAACACCTTCGTCTTTTGGATCCTCTTGTGCGACTAGGTTCGCATTTTCTTCCACCTTTTTGTCGGCCCAACAGTCTTTTGCGAAGTGCCCGAACTTGCCGCAATTGTAGCACTCAACGCTCGGTCGATTTGAGCGACCGCCTCGTCCTCGTGCTCGGCCTCGTCCTCTCCAATTTTGGTTGCTCGTTTGTCCTTCTTTTTCGTGATTGTAACCTCGTCCTCGGCCTGAATTTTGACCGAAACCTCGTCCTCGTTGACCTCGTCCTCGACCTCGGCCGTGATGCGTATATAGCGCCTTGTCATCTTTCAACGATAACTTCGTCTGTAGAGCCTCGTCTAGCGATTCCTGCTTCTTCTTTTTCTTCCGTTGCTCGTGAGCTTCGAGGGAACCGGAGAGTTCGTCGACCGTCATTTCTTCGAGATTTTTGGATTCCTCGATTGCACATACCACGTTCTCGTACTCGTCCGTCAGAGAGCGAAGAATTTTCTCGACGACGCGGGATTCCGCTAGTGCCTCGCCATTTCTTTTCAACTGGTTTGAGATGGTCTGTACTCTCGTTATATAATCGGACACGCCTTCGCCGTTCTTCATTCTCGTCATTTCGAATTCACCACGAAGAGTTTGCAGCCGTACTTGTTTTACTCGGTCGGCACCTTTGTACGCTATCTCCAGTTTTTCCCATGCTTCCTTCGCTTTCTTTACATCATTGATTTTTTCGAAGTCGGCATCGTCTAGGCAGTTGTATATGATGCTGAGCGCAGCGCTATTTAATTGTCGAGAATCTTCCAACGCCTTCAGCTGGACCGACGTGTACTCGTCGTCTTTTTCGGGTTCGGTATACCCGTCTTTAACGATATTCCATACGCCTTGTGAGCCGAGCAGTGCTTTCATCCGAATACTCCAATTATCATAATTGGATTTTGTGAGGCGTGGAACGGGCATATTACCGAACGACATGGCTCTGATACCAATTTGTTGTTTTTAGTACAAGGCGAGGATCGACTTATTTTTATTGGAATGACTTATTATTTTAGATAGTGTTGGACGTGGCTGAGTGGAGGAGCCGAGCTTTTTCTTTTCTCTCTGTAATACTTGTATAGAAAATAGAAAAATTCACGTAAAGCTCTTTTTCCTCTTTTTTCTTCCTCTTGCCATATTACATGCACGCAAGCTATTTATAATGTCATCTAGCCAAATGAAAACAAATAGGAAAATCTAAGCAAATCTTCTTCTTTTATTTTTTCTTTGATCGGATCTCCTTGGGTGATTTTCCTTGCATGCGCATGAACCTTTTATTTGGATGAGTGGACTTTGTTGTTTTTTTTTTGTTTTCTTCCTCATATTTTCCATCCTAAAATTTTGACTATTGAGATTAATTATCAACAGTCCTTCAGATAGCCGAGGCTGAGACTTTGGAGGAAGGTATTCTTACATTTGCAGACATTGTTTGGATTCTTGGACATTACATTATGTATTTCTTGTTTTGTTGATGTTTTTGGGTGCTTGGTAAACTGTTTGGTGGACTTTCATAAGATGCTTGAAACAGATTTTCCGTATTTTAGTACATGAGCATTGTGAAGATGGATAGTGTTGTGCCGTAATCTAAAAGCAACATGTGCATTGCCTTGTTTCGAGGGGTGCATTGAAATATTAGCCCCTAACCAATGCGTGTATCTCAGGGCTGCATAACAGTTGTATTATTGTATGCATGACGCTTCCTACTGGAATGGCATGGCATTACTTCAATCCCCTTTCTATTTGCATGGAACATATCTTCTGTTTATTAATTTATCTGTTTTTTCATATTCTGGACTACTTGTGGATGAAAGTCAGGTCAGAAGTGTTGTGGATGAGTTGAAGCAAGTTATTACGGTAAGTTCAAATAGGACAACAGAAAGAGCGGAAAGAGCAAAAGCTGAAGATTTTGATGCTGATGAGGGAGAATTGCTGAAAGGGAAAATGAGCAAGAAGAAGAAGTTTTTAACCAAGTCAGTTTTTCTATGCTTATACCTAGCTTGTGTGAAATCTGTCAGAATTATTATGTTGGATAGTTATCAGAGTCTTAGGAATTGACTTGTTGGACTTGTTCAGATTGGTGAATCTTGGGAACCCTGATTAAAACGTTTAAAGCTTCTTTCCTGCCTTTCTTTGATGAGCTGTCCTCATACCTGATGCCAATGTGGGTAAGTCTCGGACGCACAGTGAATTTCCTTGAGAATGTCGTTGTATTTTTTCCTTTCCACTAAGTTTTACGAGGAAATAATGCTATTGTGAGATATCATTTGATAATAGCTATGGTTGTGTCTCTGGCAGGGAAAGTATAAAACACCTATCGGCAGCATATCACTGGTCTTAGAAATGGGTAGGCCAGGTCAGAGTATAGAATCAATTTTTTATTTAGAAGCTGCATTTACTTTCTAATTCATGCTCTAATAGTGTCCTTTTTAAGACATATCTGGAGGTCAATTTGCGTTCTGATAAAATCTGTTCTTTTTATCTCAGAGCAAAGCCAAAGCAGCAACTGATAAAATCTGTTCTTTTTATCTCAGAGCAAAGCCAAAGCAGCAAGGAATCAGGCGATGGAGCATTTGATGGGCGAAAATACCTGCCAGTTATGTGCGGTTCAGAAGCTCAATTTGGTGATAAGAGATTTGCTTCGAGGAAATGGACTTCCAAATCATAAATATCCAAGTATTTCTGAAAAAAAGAAATAAAATTTCACGATAGATAATTTAGGTTAGAATTGTGGTTTTTGATGACAACAATATTTTTGTAAGTTTGAATGCTACAATGTCTTACATGCATGTGAAGATTGTCTTGCAAGTTAAGTGAGTGTGGGATTCATATTTGGATAATTCATATGGCACATAAATTCAATTTTAGAAACAGGAATATCCGTGTCTGATTCTGATACATTTTCATGTCTAAAACCTAATTAGTCACGGATTTGAGACAGAAATTATCCGTGACAAATTTTGTTTTAGAAACGGAATTTATCCGTGTCAAATTTGCCACGAGAGCAATACATACACATTCAGGCACGGATATGACGACTTAATAGATACAGAATTTTAGTTTTAGACACCGAATTTTCCGTGTATAATACCGTGATTTCTAGTAGTGAAACTGGGCAACACATTTAAATGTATCGCCTCGATTGCATGATATCAAGCTGGGAATAAATTATACCTTAAGAGAATGCATGTAAAATAGGGAATAGAAGAAATCGTTACCCGAGTTACACCAGTCGGCGAATTTCGGGGACGAAATTCTTTTAAGGGGGATGTAATACCCGCAAAATTTAATACGGGCTTTAGGATAAATTTTTAACTTAGGAATTTAATTTAGGAATGCTGAGAGAATTAAATAGAGTTAAAGAAGTTTCTTGTAATTACTGAGAACTCAATTATTTAGCATAAGGAAAATTTGAGCTAAGAATGTTTTTGACCTAGGGTCTAAAGGTTTTTGGTACTTAATAAAACTTAGAAGTTTTCGGTATACATAGTTGTTTTAGATCTTAAATAATATTATAACTTTTCGGCAAAACAAATTATTATCACTAAGTTTTCGATACAGGACTAAAAAGTTTTTACCACTCTCTCAAAGTTTTCGGTGCCAATTGTCCTTATCATATCAGACCAAATCTATATATCTTTCTACATATTATGCATAAATATTATAATTATAATAAGCTATCAAAATTCTCGTTGGATGTGTGGTAAGTTATCATGGGGGACTAGAAAGTTTTCGTGATGGTGGCTAGAAGTTTTCGTGATTGTATCAAGTTATATATATAACTAAATTGTATAGGCATGTAAGTATAATTATACTATGGAACAAATATGAACTTGGACATAATAATAAAATATTAGAGGGATTCGATTGCTTAATCTATGAGGAAAAACAAAGACATACACATACGTACATATATATAGCTATATTATAAATAATAGTTAGGAGATTGGGTTAGGAATGGACGTAGGAGATTAATAATAAGTAACAATGTTAGCTTACTCCATGAGGTAAGACACGTTACCCATTTATCATCATCTCAATATTTAGGAATTATTAAGTACAAAACCCACGAAAACCCTTAATGGCCTAGAAACAAAGAACGAAAACAGTACATAAAGAAAAGGGGAACTCCATCAAGGGTAAAGGAGATTTCGGCAATATAAGCTCCTAACAAACTTAAAAACTTGGACGTAAGGTAAACATAGCTGTCTTTTATGTATTTTAATAGTATTATATGATCTACATATTAGGGTTTCCTGAGATCTTTGAAGTGGTTATGTGCTCACGTGGAAAATCTCGGTATTAGAATATGTGATACTTAGTAGTTCTGATCGTTTGTTGATAAGAGTATCTTTGGTAGTTTTGAAATTTTTAGTAAACTAGGTTAAATTTCAGAGATTGAAATAATTATTGTTACGTATGTCTTAGTATTTATACAAAAGATTATCGGTATTGGAACTATTATGAAGCGTGTAAAGGTAAGAAGTATAGAATGATTTTTTTGGGTTATGATCGGGATTCACTACAAAAAAAAATGTGTTTTAGCGGCCACAGAAATCAGTCGCTAACCATAGAAAATTAGTCGCTAAATACGTTTGGCGACTACAATAGCGACTAAAAGTCGTAGTCTCTAAATGCGTTGTCGCTAAATTGGATAGGTCGCCAATTAGTCGCAACTGGCGACTACATCGGCGACTACAAGGTCTGTAGTCGCTAAATTGTTAGCTACTACATCACCGACTAAATTTGTAGTCGGTGATTTTCTATTTTTTTTGTTTTGTTTTCTTTTCTTTTTGTTTTAATTTCATTTATTATTTTAATTGATAAATTAGCTAACCAAATAACAGACAATTTTTAATTTCGTTCAGGCTGTCCGCGGTATGGGGATGATATGTAGTGCTGAATGAGAGCTTTGTTCCCATCGCTTTCTGCAAGCTCTGCCAAAAGTTCGATAGAAATCTCGAATCTCAATCCGATACAATAGAGATCGGAATTGCATGGAGTCGAATAATTTTCTGAATGTACAATTTGGCATAGCGTTCCATAGAAAAAGTAGAGTTGATTGGAAGGAAATGGGCTGATTTCATCAGGCGGTCTATAACCACCCAGATAGCATCATGGCTTTTCGTCGTCTTGGGTAAACCAATGACGAAATCCATAGTAATGTGGTCCCACTTCCATTCGGGTATCGGTAAGTGTTGGTCCCGATTAGCACCAACAATACGACTTCGGACGGATTAAACACGCCTAAGGATCGAGATTTAGGTTCGGGGCGTGTGGGGCTTGGTGGTGTTCTTGAGGAGACTCTCTCACTCTAAAATTGTTTATTTGATTAACACACACAAGCACCCCTAACTATGTGTTAGGGTTTTCCTATTTATACCACAAGTTGGTATATAATAGGTGGGCCTCTTGTGAAGGCCCATTACATAAATAACTAAGAACTAACCCAATTAAGAGCTAGCCCAAAGTTTAATAAAGCAAATCAACAAAGATAATACAATGAAATTGAACACTACAAAATATTTCCTAACAATCTCCCCCTTAGTGTTCAATCTTCAGTTCAGCGCGGGATATCTTTGTTGGGCATATTGGAGATCTCGTTTCCTAGCAAACTCCCCCTACAAGGGATATCTCCTCTTCTTGCGGAGGCATTGATGGCTCGGCTGGGACTCACTTGTTAAGATTCTCCAATCTTCTTCTTCTTGGCGCCGGATTTGTCGTCTTCGAATGGAAGTTGTCTGGTTCGGCCTCGAAGATGACTCGTCTGGCTCCAGAAGAAGGTAGGCGTGGGGCGTAAAAAATGTGCCAAGGCTCCATTGAAATGTGACTTTCAAGAGCAGGGAGCCCGGTCTTCAGAGTGGTCAGCGCAGTAGTGGCGGAATGTGGTGGGTGAGATGTGCCATGGCTCCTTCGAGTGTTCCATTATGAACATAATAGCCTGACACATAAGAGTGTGCGCAGAGGTAGTGGAAGCCTCCGGCGGTGCGTAGTTGGTTGAAGTGGCGTGGATGATGGTTGCTGCTGATGCTGCTGTACGATCTTCAACTCATTTCTTCTCCTTTACTCCCCCTTGAGATGATCTCCGTCTTCGGGATCGTCACGTCGTCCGTGGGATGAGTCTGCCTCTGGTGTTGATGGTGGTGATGATGGTGTGGTGTGGTGTTGAGTGAGGCAATCAAGTGGGATTCTCGGGAGTAGCAGCAATTGGCTTTCCTCCAAGTTCATTTCGGAACTCGGACGAGGCGGAGCAGCATGTGGTGGCGTAAGCGTAGGCGTGGTGGAGTGGTGTCGGTGATGGGACCTTTTCCTTCATAGATCCTTGTTGAGCGCGGCATGGAATGTGTAAGTTCCTCGCTGATTGCTATGAGTCGGGGCTCCATCACGAACGGGGTAACTAACCAGACGGGGGTCACAAAGACGCTCCGTCGTCACAACATCGAAACATGTGTCCGATGCGCCGCCTGTTTGCACAGGACAAAAAGAACCGGAGAGCCACAAAGGCTTTCCGTTCGCACGGACGATGAGACAAGCTCGTATCCGTGGCCCATCGACAGTTGTGGTGAGGGTGGCTGTCGTGGGTCTTCCGCTCTCGGTCACAAGGACGTCATCAAGCGTTCGGGCAAGTTCACGAAGAACCTGCGGTGCGTAAAGAGTGTTTGTGTCCTAGAAAGTGGAAAATTTCGGTGGGTGAGGACACTAGACTCAACGTGGGTGGAAGAGGTGCAGTGAGAGGCGGGATACTGCATGTTCAATCATCAACCGTCTCCAAGTGGGGCGGTGATGGCTAACGTGGTTCCTCTTGAGCGAAATGAAACAGCTATCTGCGAAAGGATAGCTGAGTGGTTGGGAGGGGTTAATTGCGCGGTTGGACCAGATGCCGCGACTTCTACTCGGGAAACGAGCGAGTCGTCTCCTGTACCTATGGGCGAGGTCCGGGTTGTGGTGAGATATGACAGAGGAGTGCGATCATGTCGTCGTTGGTTCGCAACTCCTGCAAGCGACTTACGTCATCCTCCCGAGATCGTTGATTGGATCTTTGCGTGGAGGAGGATGTCGCGCGACCTAGACCTAGACTAGAGAGGCTAGGGTAGGCTCGTTCCTGGGTTAGGATCAGGGGGGGTTTCACTGATCCATGGGAACTATGGTGGCGTGGCGTGATCGCGTTGAAAGGCGACCACGAGTGATGTCGACGAGGGTGGCCCAAAACTGTTGATCAGACACTTCTGAGACTCGTCAGGTGGTGGTGGTGGTGAGGGTGTAAAGAGGATCACGGTGGCTTAGGACGTCTCCATGTAGCGCACCATGGTGGAATGGATGGCAGTGGGTGGACGGTGGAGTCTGGTACATGAGATCCACATCGCCTAAGCATCGAGATTAGATGGCGCGCCCACTGATGGTTGGTTGAACTCTTGTCAACCCTTCTTTATGGGTCCGAGTTCTGCACGGATTTGTACAGAAGTCATGATGATTGCTCGCTTCTCTGACATCCCTTCATGCACGTGGAGCAATCCGTGTAACGTGCATGATGGGGTTGGTTGCTCGCAGTGCATACCGGTCATGAATGTGGAGCAACCCATGTACCATTCATGCGGGGGGTGGTTGCTCACGTCGTGTACCAGTCATGTATGTGGAGCAACCCGGGTACCATACATGCTGGGGGTGGTTTGAAATTGGCATTTGGAAATTTCGCTCCGAAAAGTTTTGGGGTGACCTAAACTTTTTCTATAATGTGCCAATACCGTCCTAGGTCGATTGTTGGGTACGGTGATCGTTGCCGCGTTTTGGATTTGCCTTCAAAAATTTCACAAAAACGTCGTCTATACCGAAAATTTTGGCCCAGAAAAATTTATTTCGGAAAATTTTAAAAGTGTAAAATAGACAAAGTCCAATGGGCTTAGAAAATTTTTCTCTATCCAATGATATAAATTTTCCTTAGGCTTAGAAAAATATTTCAACCCTTAATTTTTCCTTAGGCTTAGAAAAATTTTTCACAACGAAATTTTTTTTTTTTTTTTTTTTTTTGCTCCTTAACCTTATTTAATCCGAGGGGGGGCCAGAAATTTTGGTGGTCAAAAACGTTTAAGTGCAATTTTTAAAGAGTGATTTTTGCAAGATTTGAAGCTAAAAATTCGAGTTTGGATCAAGTTTAAAGGTTTGGTGCAAATTTCTCGGGGGGTGCGAAAAAATGGTGTGAAAATGTGCGAATGATGTTGTCCCGAGAAATTTCGTTGTGAGAGTGAGTTGCGAAAATAAGGAAATTTCGCATTCAGAGTAAATTTTCGCATGTACAGTAAAAGTTTCGCATATCAAGAAGATTTTCGCATGTACTGTAAAAGTTTCGCATGTACTGTAAAATTTTCGCATGTAGTGGAAAATTTCTCAGTTTGACTCAGCCTTAGAAAGTTTCGCGGTTTCAAAGTTTCGCGGTTTCAAGAAATTTCGCAACCTGGAAAGATTTCGCGGTTTCAAAAATTTCTCAACTTGGAAAAAAAATTTCGCGGTTTCAAAATTTCTCAACATGGAAAAAATTTCGCTGTTTCAAAATTTCTCGGCCAGCGAAAGTTCCTCGGCCAGCGAAATTTTCGCATGCAAACTTTCTCGGGTATGAAACTTTCTCGGCCAAGAACAGTACTATTTCATTGCGCGACTTTTACCAGAAAAATGACTCGTTTTCGCTCAAATCTCACTCAAAATCGACGAAACTTGTTCCAAAACATCAGAAAAACATTCCTAAACACATAATCAACCTTTGGGATGTCTAAAAACAACAAAACGAGTTCGAAATCGCCCAAAAACTGAAAGTGACGAAAATAATTTTTCAAGCAATTTTTCACTCAAATCTCGCTCAAAACAAGCAAATCCGGTCGCGTTGGGCTCTGATACCACTTGTTGGTCCCGATTAGCACCAACAATACGACTTCGGACGGATTAAACACGCCTAAGGATCGAGATTTAGGTTCGGGGCGTGTGGGGCTTGGTGGTGTTCTTGAGGAGACTCTCTCACTCTAAAATTGTTTATTTGATTAACACACACAAGCACCCCTAACTATGTGTTAGGGTTTTCCTATTTATACCACAAGTTGGTATATAATAGGTGGGCCTCTTGTGAAGGCCCATTACATAAATAACTAAGAACTAACCCAATTAAGAGCTAGCCCAAAGTTTAATAAAGCAAATCAACAAAGATAATACAATGAAATTGAACACTACAAAATATTTCCTAACAGTAAGGTTGTAGAGTTCCAGCTGGTCGCTGGTGTTCGGCCGATCAGTTGGCACGTCATACATCGATTTACGAACGCTTCTATGTCCTTTTTCATTCCTGGCCACCAGTACGTTATTCGCAAATCTTGGTACATCTTTGTCGCGCCTGGATGTATGGAGTATGTCGTTGCATGTGCTTCTGTCATTATTGTTCGTCGTAACTCCTCGTCGCTGGGCAAGTACAGTCGATTCTTGTATAGTAAAGTTCCCTCTTCTCGGATTTCAAAGTCTTCGGGAAGTGCATCTTTTACCTTTAGATAAAATTCGTCCTCTTCTTGGACCTTTCTGATTCGTTCTAGCAACGTAGGCTGAAGAGTTAATGTTGCTAGTTTCGTTTCGACTTCGCCTAAATCAACTACCTCCACTCCGAGTTTACTTAACTCTGCATTCATAGCTTTTCTACTTAACGCATCGGCGACTACGTTTGCCTTGCTCGGATGATAATTAATGACGCAATCGTAGTCCTTTACAAGCTCCAGCCATCGTCGTTGTCTCATGTTTAATTCCTTCTGAGTGAAGAAGTACTTCAAGCTCTTGTGGTCTGTGAAGATCTCACACCTTTCTCCGTACAGGTAATGTCTCATTTTTAAAGCAAAGACCAGTGCTGCTAATTCCAGGTCATGGGTCGGGTAGTTCTTCTCGTATTCCTTCAGTTGTCTGGAGGCGTATGCGATTACTTTATCGTTCAGCATCAACACGCATCCCAGTCCGTTTTTCGAGGCATCACTATATACCGAGAATCCTCCCGATCCCGATGGTATTGTCAAAATCGGAGCAGAAGTAAGACGTTTCTTCAGCTCCTGGAAGCTTTGTTCGCACGCTTCAGTACACTTGAAAGGTACATTCTTCCTCGTAAGATTTGTTAAGGTTGAAGCAATACTTGAGAAGTCAGCTATGAACTTACGGTAATATCCTGGAAGTCCTAGAAAACTTAGGACCTCGGATGTAGTAGTCGGTCGTGGCCAATTATTCATGGCCTCAATCTTACTCGGGTCCACAGAGATTTCATTCCCTGAAATCACGTGCCCCAAGAAGGCTACTTGCTCGAGCTAGAATTCACATTTCTTGAACTTGGCGTAGAGTAATTTCTCTCGCAATATTCCTAAAATGGTTCGTAGGTGGCTTTCGTGTTCGTCTTAGAATAGATCAAGATATCATCGATAAAGACGATAACAAAGCGGTCGAGATAGTCTTTAAAAACTCGGTTCATAAGATCCATAAACGCAGCTGGGGCATTTCTCAGTCCGAACGGCATGACCAAGAACTCGTAATGGTCGTACCTCGTACTGAAAGCCGTTTTAGGAACATCTGTCTCCCTGATCTTTAATTGATGGTATCCCGAACGGAGATCCATTTTCAAGAATACCGTGGCACCCTGTAACTGATCGAACAGATCGTCGATCCTGGGCAAGGGATATTTATTCTTGATAGTAATCTTGTTCAGTTCTCTATAGTCGATACATAGTCACACCAACCCATCCTTCTTCCGTACAAATAGGACTGGTGCTCCCCACGGTGAAAAACTGGGTAGGATAAACCCTTTCTGCAACAGGTTCTCCAACTGTTCTTTTAATTCCTTCAATTCATTGGGCGCTAGCCGATATGGAGCTTTAGAGATTGGGGTGGACCCCGGTATCAGATCTATTGTAAATTGTATTCTCGATCAGGGGGTAACCCCGGGAGATCATCGGGAAATACATCGGCATATTCGTTGACTATCGACATGTCTTTTAGTTCTGGCTGAGGTAGTTCCTCCGTCTTCACCGCGTATACAAGAAAAGACTCACAACCGGACCTCAAAATGTCAGGACCGTCGTCCTCATATCGTATTCTATCGAAATCCTAAGTGCCTAACGGTGCGCTATCGTGCTTAGACGTAAAAATACGGATAAAATTTTTCCTTTACTTGTAAGTCATACATACAAGACAAAAGAATTCCTTAAGTCATTCTACATTCTTCAAGTTCTATTTACAAGTGACGTGTGTACATGCACAGCAAAAACTCCTATGCGCCCGGCCTTCACAGGTCGTCATCCATACACACACTTCCACCTCAAAAGCAGCCAGAAGCTTCAAAAGATTGGCCTTGCACCATAAACAGATCACGTACCGTGATCGCTAGTACCTACAACATGTAACGTAAGGAATGAGCCACCGCGGCTCAGTAAGAAGAAATGATGCATGTATGCACGTGTCCTAACGATCGGCAATCCACGCCGTACTAACGCTCATACTCTTTTTCTAGACTCATACGTCATATGGGCCCTCGGCTTTCTATCTTACTGTGCGCCATTTCATAGAGCTCTAATCCACGAGGGATTCTTACATATGTGGAGGTTCGCACACTAGAAGGTCACCCGAAGGAATCTTCCCTTAATAAGTGTGGCCTCCACGCGGACGCCTCTCACTGGTAGCCAACACCGAGGTCACAAACCCAGAGGTTCCCTCTGTGTAGTGCATGCCTCGGGTCGCATCCTCCAGGTTGCATCTCCCGCATCCGGGGTATTCCCCCTGCCTATCATAACAGGCAAATTGGCATCGTATCGCCATGGTCGCATAGAAGAGCCGTGACTCTTCATTGAGTCGACACAGATGCCAATATCGGCGAATATCAATCGAAACACATGCGATCTTATGCACGCTCGTACCTCATGTCTTTCGTACTACTTATGCGTGCAAATGCTCATGTCATGTTCGTATAAATATGCATATCATGTCTTCATGCATAATGCGTATCATATCATACAAGGTTCACATAGAGTCACATAAGCACGTATCACGTAATCATTGCGCAGGTAAGTTACGTGTCGTAGTTGAATTTCTACTTACCTGTCGTCCAAGCTTTAATTAGCGTACTTCCCCGTAACCTCCTAACGTACAACCTTTAAATAGGAAGGGTTAGAATATTAGTTCATTGCCTTTCATAGCTACTCGTCGAATTAATTAATATTTGTCATACTAGTTATTTGGAGCTATACTTTTCTAGACTTCAAACCACTCGATTTGCCTTATTGAATTTCCTAAGTCATTTGATTTCTATACCAAGTTATGTTAGAATTAACTTTCGACTTCTACTTATATACCTCGGTGAAGGTGTGCTAGTTGGTTAGGTTTCAGTCGAAGCTCCTATTTGCTCAATTCAATTTCGTCCAAATTGTCTAATTCAATTTTCCACATTATGCCTTCATCCCTTTCGATCGATTCTTTAGACGGCGAAAGTTATTTAGCTCACAAGGTTTCGCCCGAAACTCTTTCTCTAGTTTCATTCGATCGAAAGTCCTATTTGCTAGCTAGTTTCGATCGAAACTCATTTATATCCAATCCTAATTTCAATTGGTAGTTATCATGGGTTAGTTTCGCCCGATTGAACGTAATAGGGAAGGAGTTTCGCCTCGTCTTTTCATCACCATGACATCACCTTCGTTTCGCCCGAAACCATGCATGAGGAAGACCACTTTCGGTCGATAGAATGAAGTGTGAGAGGGGTTTCACCGTGCTCTGACGTCAGCATGGCGTCTTTTAAGTTTCGCTCGAAACCATGCGTAGTGAAGAGATGAGTTTCGCCGTGTCTTATGTCAGCTTGACGTCATTTTAGGTTTCGCTCGAAACCATGCATGGGAAGATATCACTTTCGATCAATTGTATGTGGTATGGATAGAGATTCGCCGTGTTCTTTCGTCATCATGATGTCATTCTAGGTTTCGATCGAAACCATGCTTAGGAAGAAATCACTTTCGATCAATTGCATGGGCTTGATATAGGGTTTCGATCGATTCAAGTATGTTAGGGTTAGTTTCGGTCGAAACTCATGAATTGTTCTATTTACTATCTTAAAATTTGATTTGGTCGAAACTTAAATTGTTACGTCTAGGTGTCGCCCGAAACCCTAAGAAATAATTCCCTACTTTCGATCGAACTTGGTATTATTAGATTCAAAATCGTATAAACCCTTAAGTTTTGCCCGAAACTATTTCTCTAGTCCCTTTTCGATCGAAAGCCTATTTACTATGCACATTTGCTCGAAACCCTAATTCAATTGCCCACTTTCGATCGAAACTTAGTTAGGCATTCTCACTTTCGATCGAAACACAAAGGTTCAACTGCTCGAACTACCTTCATATCCATAACCTAGTCGAAACTCCTAAAAATCTATAACTTGTATGAACTAAAGGACACCATTTCGGCAGATTTCGTGTGCTAACACCCTAAACAAGATAAATCCAAACTTTGAATCTTCAAATCACGAGCCAAGAAAATGTAAGGACATAGGCAAGGATTTTATACCTTCTCCAAAGCCAGCCCTCGATCTTCTCCTCCCTCTTCTTAATGTTTTTAGGGTATTAACTTCCTAAACATACTAGATTTGAGTTAACAACCTAATTTAAGAGTTAACAACAAAAATATATTAGTAAATGCTTCATACCTTCTTCAATGGAGTTTCGTTGTTTTCTTTTTAAGTGTGGTTATGAGGTTGAAAAGTGGGTTTTAGATATTTTTATTTCTAGGCATGGTTAGGAAAGGACTAGGTTAACGTGAAATTCCTTGTTTTAAGGGAAATTGTCTCCTAAGTTGATTTCTTGCAAATTTGGGCCTATTGTTAAGTTCTAGTCCAAAATAATTAAATTCCTAGCCCAACTCTCTTTTGACTATCATTAATTCCTTCCCTTCCTTAATATTTTCCCGTAATCCGTTGCGTAATTTGGGGGTCATCGTAAGCACATAATCTTAGGCACATAATTGCATGAAATTAGCATACAAATCACGAGCACAAAAGTCGTAAAATCACGTAAACATATAACATGTACGTTAATTAGCACGTAATTACTTAGGTCATATACAAAATTTATTGGCCGACTTAGTTTGCGGGGTCTCGGGTCCTACATCCTCCCCCTCTTAAGGAGGATTTTGCCCCCGAAATCAACCCATGTGGAACAACTCAGGGTAACGAATTCTCATTTTGTCCTCCCGTTCCCATGTGGCTTCTTCCGTAGATTGGTTCCGCCACAACACTTTCACTAAAGGAATATCTTTATTCCTAAGTCTCTTAGTTTCGTACATCAATATCTCCACCGGAGTCTCTTCGTAACTCAGATCCGGTTTCAATTGTTGATGTAGGGATTCGTTTCCTAGCACATGATTCGGGTCGGCTATGTACTTTCGTAGTGTCGAGACATGGAATATGTCATGCACTTGCGATAATGATGCTGGCAGCTCTAATTGGTATGCTACCTCACCAACCCTCTTCACTACTCTGAATGGGCCGATGTACCTAGGGCTTAGCTTCCTTTCTTTCCGAACCGATTTACACCCTTCATTGGCGATACCTTTACGAATACCAGGTCTCTTCTTCGAATTCCAGTGGTCGGCGCCTTTGGTCTGCATAGCTTTTCTGCCGACTCTGTGCCGTTCGCATCCTTTCTCGTATTGTGGTAATGGCCTTCGTTATTTCTCGTACTATGTCGGGGCCTAACATTGCCCGTTCCCCGACCTCGTCCCAATGTACTGGGGATCTGCACCTACGCCCGTATAACGCTTCGTACGGTGCCATCCCGATAGTGACGTGGTAGCTGTTGTTGTACGAGAACTCGACTAGTGGGAGGTACCTACTCCAATTTCCTTTGAAATCGAGTACACACGCTCGCAGCATGTCCTCCAACGTCCGTATTGTTCGCTCGGATTGACCGTCCGTCTGCGGATGGTAGGCGGTGCTAAAGGACAGCCTCGTTTCCATCGCCTTTTGCAAACTCGGCCAAAATTCGATTGAAATCTAGAGTCGCGATCCGAGACTATCGATGATGGAATCCCGTGCAGTCGTACTATCTCTTGGATGTAAAGCTCAGCATATCGCTCCATGGAGAACGTCGTGCTAATTGGTAAGAAGTGGGCAGACTTGGTTAGTCGGTTGACGATCACCCAAATCGCGTCATGCCCTTTCACATTCTTCGGCAGTCCGATGACAAAATCCATGGTGATGTTGTCCCACTTCCATTCGGGAATGGGTAGCGGTTGAGGCATCCCCGCCGGCCTTTGATGCTCGGCTTTTATTTGCTGACACGTCAGGCATTGACTCACGAATGTCGCTATGTCCTTCGTCATGCCTGGCCACCAATAGTTTTCCCGTAAGTCTCTGTACATCTTGGTTGCTCCTGGATGAACTGAGTATGCCGTGGCATGTGCTTCCACCATTATCGTCCTTCGGAGTTCGGCATCTTCTGGTACGTACAATCGGTTCGTGAAGTGTAACCTTCCGTCTTCCTGTATTATGAGATCTCCTGTCGGTTGTTCCGGCTGCACTTCTTTGATCTTCGTATAAAGTTCGTCCGTTCCTTGTACCGTCCTGATTCGCTCTAACAGTGTAGGCTGCAAGGTTAGAGCTGCTAATTGCGTCTCAACTTCGCCTAATCGTACGACTTCTACTTGTAGTAGTTGCAGTTCTGCACTCATTGCTTTTCGGCTTAAGGCATCGGCTACTACATTCGCCTTGCCTGGGTGGTAGTTGATTACGCAGTCGTAATCCTTGACTAACTCTAACCACCTCCTTTGCCTCATGTTCAGCTCCTTTTGCGTGAAGAAATACTTTAAGCTCTTGTGGTCAGTGTATATCTCGCACCGCTCTCCATAGAGGTAATGCCTCCAAATCTTGAGAGCAAAGATCATTGCCGCGAGCTCTAGGTCGGTGCGTCGAGTAATTCTTCTCGTACTCTTTTAGTTGATGAGAAGCGTATGCTACTACATTTCCGTTCTGCATTAGCACACACCCCAACCCGTTCTTCGACGTATCACTATAAATGGTAAACCCTCCAGTTCCTGAGGGTATTGTGAGAACTGGAGCTGCCGTAGCCGCTTCTTCAGTTCCTGGAAGCTCTGTTCACATTCCGTGGTCCATTGAAACGGCGTGTTCTTCCTGGTTAACCTTGTCAGTGTCGACGCTATTTTTGAGAAATTCTTGATGAACTTCCTGTAATATCCTACCAGACCGAGGAAGCTTCGTACTTCCGTCACATTAGTCGGTCGGGACCAGTTGCTAATGGCTTCGATTTTGTTCGGGTCTACGGAAATCCCCGCTCTGGATACTATATGCCCCAAGAAGGCGACTTGGTCGAGCCAGAATTCGCACTTCTTGAACTTGGCGTACAGTTGCTTGTCCCGTAGTATGCTCAGAACTATCTCTAAGTGTTCTTCGTGTTCCCCCTTGTTTTCGAATAGATTAGGATGTCATCGATAAAGACGATGACAAACCTATCCATATACGGCTTGAACACCCGGTTCATTAAATCCATAAAAGCCGTCGGCGCATTAGTCAATCCAAATGGCATCACCAAGAACTCATAGTGGCCATAACGGGTACTAAAGGCCGTCTTCGGGGCATCTTCCTTCCGAATTCTCAACTGATGGTTGCCCGATCGTAAGTCGATCTTGGAGAAGACAGTTGAGCCTTGTAATTGGTCAAACAGGTCATCTATTCTAGGGAGTGCGTACTTATTCTCGATGGTTAACTTGTTCAGTTCTCTGTAATCAATGCACAATCGCATTGACCCGTCCTTCTTCTTTACGAACAATACCGGCGGTCCCCAGGGGGAGAAGCTCGGCTGGATGAACCCCTTCTGCATGAGTTCATCGAGTTGATCCTTTAATTCCTTCATCTCCATCGGTGCTAGCCGATAAGGGGTCTTAGATACTGGTGCCGCTCCAGGTACCAGGTCTATGGCGAATTCTATTTCCCTATCGGGAGGTAGTCCCGGTAATTCTTTGGGAAATACGTCGGGGAAGTCCTTAACTACCGGCACTTCCTCGAATTTTGGCGAGGTGTTTTCCTCCGATTTGATGGCGAACACTAGATATGCTTCGCACCCCGATTTGATCAGCCGTTGGGATTTTAACGCTGATATCCTAGAGACATTCGCCCCTTTGCTAGTTCCTACGAAGCTAAGGGATTCATTTCCTTCTAGTTGAGCGTGACTATCTTACGGTGGCAGTCTATAACGGCTCCGTACTTCGATAGCCAATCCATTCCGAGGATCACCTCATAATCATTCATGGGAATTATTATGAGGTCTATGGGTAGTTCCTTATCCCCAATTACTACTGGGCAATCCCGTAGTATGTGGTTAGTTTGGGTGGGATTCCCGCTTGGAACGGTTACACTATACTCGCACTCTGCCTGATAAGGCGTTACTCCTATTCTCGTGACATACTTCGTAGATGCAAAGGAGTGCGTTGCTCCTGAATCAACTAGAATGCATGTGGGGGTCTGGTAGATGAGGATGGTACCTGTCACTACCGCCGGGTTGTTTTCTGCTTCTTCGGACGTGATAGTATAAACCCGGGCCGGTACCATTGGAGGTCTTGCCTGGTTTCCGGCTTGGCTTCTGGATCCATTCTCCGGGCATGCCTTGAGGTAGTGGCCCGTCTTGCCACATTTGATGCAGGTCGCGTTCTGGGAGTAGCAGACCCCTGTGTGCCTTGCGCACTTTGGGCATACGGGTAGGTTCAGTTGGGGTCTACCCTGATTTGGGTTGGGTTGCTGGGGTGGTCCTGGTCGATTCTGAAAGTTCGGCTTCCCACCCTTGGCGACGAACTGCCGCTTTTGGTTGCCTCCGCTCCCTTGCGGCCCTTGTATGAACTTGCGCTTTGCTTCTTGGGCGTGAGCAATTCTGCCTCGTCTTGCTCCGACACTAGCGCCCTTTCCGCCACTTGTGCGTACGTGGCTCCTTGAATTCCCACCATGCTCACATCTCTATACAACTCAGGCTTTAATCCTCCATGAACCGCTCGATCTTGAGCGCATCCGTGCTAACCATGTGAGCGGCGAACCTTGAAAGTTGTTCAAACTTCTTGATGTACTCCGCTACTGTCATTGCCCCTTGGCGGAGGTTGATGAAATCATTCATCCTCTGGGCTCGGACAGGGGCGGTGTAGTACTTCCCTCGGAATAATTCCTTAAACCGATCCCAGCTCATCGTAAGCGGATTTTCGAATGGCTGAGATGGTGTCCCACCAGTGTCCCGCGCTCCCCCTCAGTAGGTAGGCTGTGCACATTACTTTCTCTGCCTCAGGTGTACGGCTATGCTGGAATATATTCTCCAGAGTCCTGAGCCAACTCCTCGCTGAGTAGGGTCTCCGGCATCCTCAAATAACGGGGGGTTAAGCTTTCGGAATCTTTCCCCGATCATCTCAATTCGTTCAGACGGGGGAGGTGCGCTAGCTGATTGTCCTCCAGCGTTTTGCTGTTGGATCAGCTACTGGATTTGGGCCGACTGTTGCGGACCAATTCTGTAAGCTGCAGGATGGTAGCATCCCGACTATCGGTAGGGTTATTAGTGTCCCTACCTTGATCTGTCTCCCTACTGCCCTCACCCCTAAGTCTTACCATCTTTTCGACCTATCCTGATAATTTCTAAGGCCAATAAATCATACCATAGAAGGAATTCACATAACGTAATACTTACAAGCAAGCCGCTTCCGTGCTTTTGAGTGTGTGTGTATGGACAGTCTGCAGGACCTGTGACCGAAGATTTGATACCACTCTGTCAGGACCCGTCGTCCTCATATCGTATTCTATCGAAATCCTAAGTGCCTAACGGTGCGCTATCGTGCTTAGACGTAAAAATGCGGATAAAATTTTTCCATTTAAAACTTGTAAGTCATACATACAAGACAAAAGAATTCCTTAAGTCATTTTACATTCTTCAAGTCCTATTTACAAGTGACGTGTGTACATGCACAGCAAAAACTCCTATGCGCCTGGCCTTCACAGGTCGTCATCCATACACTTCCACCTCAAAAGCAGCCAGAAGCTTCAAAAGATTGGCCTTACACCATAAACAGATCACGTACCGTGATCGCTAGTACCTACAACACGTAACGTAAGGAATGAGCCACTGCGGCTCAGTAAGCAGAAATGATGCATGTATGCACGTGTCCTAACGATCGACAATCCACGCCGTCGCTTACTAACGCTTATACTCTTTTTCTAGACTCATACGTCATATGGGCCCTCGGCTTTCTATCTTACTATGCGCCATTTCATAGAGCTCTAATCCACGAGGGATTCTACATATGTGGAGGTTCGCACACTAGAAGGTCACCCGAAGGAATCTTCCCTTACTAAGTGTAGCCTCCACGCGGACGCCTCTCGCTGGTAGCCAACACCGAGGTCACTAACCCAGAGGTTCCCTCTGTGTAGTGCATGCCTCGGGTCGCATCCTCCAGGTTGCATCTCCCGCATCCGGGGTATTCCCCCTGCCTATCATAACAGGCAAATTGGTCGACACAGATGCCAATATCGGCGAATATCCATCGCACACAGGCGATCTTATGCACGCTCGTACCTCATGTCTTTCGTACTACTTATGCGTGCAAATGCTCATGTCATGTTCATATAAATATGCATATCATGTCTTCATGCATAATGCGTATCATATCATACAAGGTTCACATAGAGTCACATAAGCACGTATCACGTAATCATTGCGCAGGTAAGTTACGTGTCGTATTTGAATTTCTACTTACCTGTCGGCCAAGCTTTAATTAGCGTACTTCCCCGTAACCTCCTAACGTACGACCTTTAAATAGGAAGGGTTAGAATATTAGTTCATTGCCTTTCATAGCTACTAATCGAATTAATTAATATTTGTCATACTAGTTATTTGGAGCTATACTAATTTTCTAGACTTCAAACCACTCGATTTGCCTTATTGAATTTCCTAAGTCATTTGATTTCTATACCAAGTTATGTTAGAATTAACTTTCGACTTCTACTTATATACCTCGGTGAAGGTGTGCTAGTTGGTTAGGTTTCAGTCGAAGCTCCTATTTGCTCAATTCAATTTCGTCCAAATTGTCTAATTCAATTTTCCACATTATGCCTTCATCCCTTCGATCGATTCTTTAGACGGCGAAAGTTATTTAGCTCACAAGGTTTCGCCCGAAACTCTTCTCTAGGTTCATTCGATCGAAAGTCCTATTTGCTAGCTAGTTTCGATCGAAACTCATTTATATCCAATCCTAATTTCAATTGGTAGTTATCATGGGTTAGTTTCGCCGGTTGAACGTAATAGGGAGGGAGTTTCGCCGCGTCTTTTCATCACCTTGACATCACCTTCGTTTCGCCCGAACCATGCATGAGGAAGACCACTTTCGATCGATAGAATGAAGTGTGAGAGGGGTTTCGCCGTGCTCTGACGTCAGCATGGCGTCGTTTAAGTTTCGCTCGAAACCATGCGTAGTGAAGAGATGAGTTTCGCCATGTCTTATGTCAGCTTGACGTCATTTTAGGTTTTGCTCGAAACCATGCAGCTGATTTACGATTTAATGATTGTGAAACGATCTATAAGTAGATTGTTTGTTGTTGATGTTTTTGTTTGCTATATGTTTAGCTCCAAATGTTAGGTTTCACATAAGTTAACGTCGAGTTTGGTTCATCGAAAAAGGGGAGGTGAAAGAATCTATAAACCAGTGGATGTCAAAAACTCATAGCTTCGTCAACGAGCGATTTTCATTCGGTGAGTGCTCTGATTCTATTTCTTATTTGCGCTGTTTTGATTATATTCGTTTTCTTTAACAGCTTTGGTGAGATCGTCGCCGTCAGTCGCTATTGCTTCCATTGTTGGGGGTGATTTCCCCGCGTCTTCATTTGAGAAGAAGATGGTTAGCTTATTTCAATTTTGTATTACTATTGAAATTTCTTAATTGCTAATTAATTTCTTCTGTCATCAGACAATTATTTTTTTTATTTCTTCCATATTTTTCCCTTCAGAAATGCTTGGTAGAGGAGAGCGGTCACGCATCGGCCAGTGGATCAAATTCAAGGCCTTCATCGACGACTCAAGAAGATATTGAGATGGAGGTCTCTGAAGCGGTTCCATCTGCAGCAATCTCAGCCGTCCAAGTTCGGTAGAGAAAAGTCAGTCGCTGCAAAATCTATCTCCTTTTGATTTTCCTTTTTCGGGTTTTGTTAATTTTTTGAGCTATTCGTTGTATCTGAGTTAAAAAGGGTTGTGGGCTTTTGCTTATGCTGAGTGTTAGTAGCTTTGGAGCTTTTGTCTATTGTACAATTCTTGGTAATAGAGTGTAATCGATACTATGGTGTATGCACTCTCTTTTTTTCGTGGGCATAGACATACATACATATACAGTAATAAGACTAAGGAAGATGCCGTTAAAAGCTATGTTCGGAGAGGCAACCCATAGTATGAAACGTGTTCATAGAACCATCTCGATGAGCCGTCACAAACACAAGGAATGCATAGTAAAATGAGAAGTCACTATGCATAGAAAATGGAAAGTCCGCTGGGAGATGGTATGACTGATGAAGTATGCTTATATAGTTTATTTCCCCTATTTTTTTCCTCCTTTGGTTAGATCGCTTTGATATATTTGCTATGGAACGAATGAATTTTGTTGCTGTTGAGACAGTTTTATCACCAGAAATACTGACGCTTTACTTCGCTAAAGAAGGTAGCTTCATTGGCAGAGGTAGTTATGTGGCACCAGATAAAACTGGTGCTGGTGTTATGCTTACACTAAAGTAAGCATTGATTTATTATATCGTTCCTTACATCTATTATATAGCTTTTTAGAGATTATCTTAGAAAATATTTTCAACGAGTTACGTTGTTACCATTCATTTATGTACAAGTTGATTTTAAAACTAACAGACTAAGAGATGCCAGAATCATAGTTTATAGAAGATAATAAACAGTTTGAATCGTGAACAGTTTTTGAAGGTATATTAAGAGCGAGGAACGGGATTCGGCTAAGGATGGGATTGGTGCTCGGACACATTCAGGTGTATTTTTTACTTACTTGGTTTATTTACAACCTTTTTTTAGTTTGGACTCTGTTAGGAATATTTTGTAGCATCCTTTAATTTATGTAATCTTAGATTAATGTGTTTATTTAGTGGGTTGTAGTAGTTTGGGGTGACTTATGATATTAAGTCATAGTTTTGTATTGGGCTTTAATATACCAAATACTTGTGGTATATAAAGCCCCAATTACCCTAATTAGGGTTTTTTATCAAAAGAATTTAAAAGGTAAGCCACCTTGTACTTTTCCTTAGATAAACACACACTAACACGCACTCAAGGTGTTCTTCACGTTTTTGACATTCAAACCTTTCTTTTGATCCTTGTTTGGTAATATAAGGGCCAACAAGTGGTATCAGAGCCTAACGCTGATCAATATCTTCCATTTGAATCCAGTTTTGCTCGATTCCGACGTGTGAAGAAGTTTTTGCTAGAAAAACTCATTTTCGATTTTTTCACTGTTTTTAGATGTTTTAAATCGTTTTCAGTGATTTCTTAACCCTAGGATGTTAGAAACTGATTTTGAGAACATTTATGCACTTTCACGTCGATTTCAGCCAAGTTTGAGTAGGATTTGAGCAAAAACGAGTGTGAAAATCTGGGTTTTACTAAACTGTTCATCAGTAACCGATAGAACAGTACCTTTGAGTTTGAAGGTTTCGACCGAAACCCACTATGAGAAGCTTCGATTGATTTGAGTTTCGGGCAATTTTTCACTAATTTCACAGTTTCGATCGATACAACTCTCGGCGAAAGCCCAATCCATCTCGCCCGAAAGGCTACAGTACCCAATTGCTACGTTTCGATCGATACAATTCTCGGCGAAAGCCCAATCCATCTCGCCCGAAAGGCAACAGTACCCAATCGGTACAACTCTCGGCGAAAGCCTAATCTATTTCGCCCGAAAGTCTACAGTAACAAATTGATAAGTTTCGCCCGATTCATATCTCGGCGAAAGTCCAATTTACTCACTGTTTCGCCCGAAACTCAATCATTCAATTAGCCAATTTCAATCTTAGACAATCGAAACGATTTATTCCAATGAAATCGAAATTCTTCTTTCGATCGAAACTTTCCTTATCTAAGCTGTTTCGCCCGATTCACCTCTGTCGCTGGAATTTAGCCTTTGGGATCTATACTGCACGATTCACACCTTCGCCCAATTCTAGAACACAAAATTCAATTTCAATTGCCCGATTCTCAACACTCAGGACCAATCGATATAAAGTTAGAATCGATCAAGCATTCAAATTTGGTAGACCAAAAATTTTAATCTCACTTAACTCCAATCATCTGATCCTCAAGCAGTACACAAAATTCACCAAATCTTTAAATTGCGACAGAACTTATTAAAAGAATTTACCTACTTAGACACGACACTCGAAATCTTTCAAACTTGACTATATCTCATTCAAAACTAAAGCGTCTCATTTCGCAGATATATCACGCGTTAACGATCATTACCAAACACAATCATGGACGGTCTTGCTATTGGATCTGACAACCATGCACCACTACTAAGATGGGGAGAGTACGGCATATGGAAGCAACGATTCATCAATTTCATAGAAATCAAGGATGCAGACCTCGCAAACGACATGCTTTCCTCCATTTTTGAAGGACCCGCTCAATTTTGGACCATCATCCCTGCTCAACCCGAGGCGGTTCCTGCAATCCCAGAGAGGAGAACTCCTAAGGACCCTAGTCGATACAACGATGCTGAGAGAGCACGAGCCAGAGCAGACAAGCTTGCCCGACACTATGTACTTCAGGCTCTACCAAATGATGTCTACAAGCAAGTCGACGCAATGGTCACTGGAAAGGAAATTTGGGATGAAGTCTGCAAAATGATGGTTGGGACAGAAGTTAGCAACCTATCTAAGAAGTCCAGCATTTTCACTGCCTATGACTCCTTCAAAGCTAAGGAGGGGGAGGAACTTCGAGATGTTTACCTTCGTTTCCTGACTATCATCAATGAGATGAGAAAAATCAACATCCAACGCTCCAATCTCGAACACAACATCAAGTTTCTTTTCACATTTCAACCTGAGTGGGGACGGATTGCAGTACTGGTTAAGCAACAGAACAAAGATCTGGACGCTATGGATATTCACTCCCTACACGATAATCTCTCACAATACTCGCAGTATGCCAAAGAAATCAAGAACGAAGGGAAAACAAATGTCGACATGGAACCAATTGCACTCGTCTCTTCCAAGTCAAGCAACAGGAGCTCGAGAATTTCTAAAGGAAAGCAGGTCGTACAATCTGACACCTCTGACAACGGCGAATCTGACCAAGAATCTGAGGACGAACTCGAATCAATCAGAAAGAAACTGGCCATGATTTCTGAGACAGTCAATAAGATGAGCGCCAAGAAATCATCTTCTTCCTTCAACAAACAACGAACCTCGAGTGGGAAACAGAAGTTCGTTGCCCCTGACGAGGCTGAAACTAAGAAATCTGAAGTAGTCAAGAAGTGCTTCAACTGTGGCAAGCCGGGTCACTTTGCTTCTGAATGCTTCAGACCTAAGAAGAAAAACACTGAATACTACAAGAAAAAATTTCAGCTCTCACAGCGCAAGGAGGCGGGAATTGTCTTGGTTGCTGAGGAAGAGGAATGGCTGGAGGACACATCTGACGAGGAGGAGGAAGAAATGGCCTTCGTGGTGAAAAGCATTGAGGATGACTCCGGCGAGGATGAGCCAGCAATCGGATCAGACAGGACGGACGTCTCTTCATCCGACCTGGAGGTATACACTCCATCCCTAGATGATTTCGTTAAACTTGAACGTAGGATAGCCGAACTCTCCATGCATCGTAAAGATTACTCAGAACTCCAAAGCAAGTTTAACAAAAATTATGCCTTGCTAAACAAACAACAGGAAGAGATAGCTATTCTTAATGAATCCTTGACCTTATTAGAAACTAAAGTAAAGACTTTAGAAGAGCATATAGAAAGCAAGGAAAAACAAATCAAGATATGAGTAGAAGCTTGAAAGACAGCGAAGAAGAACGAGCAAATGTACTGTCCCAATATGAGCTAATCACCAGCGAACGTGTTCGTCTATCAAGAAAGTCAAAGAGTTAGAGGACATTAACACCAAAAGAGGTCAATCTGAACAAACCATCTTCCTTAGTCAACCTAAAGATGTAGAATTCTATGATCCTCGCCAAGGATTGGGATTTGAACCCACCACTAACCCTGAAAAGGATAAGATACATTCTCTGTACAACATTAAGCATCTTGGGTTGAGCCTTGAACAACTAAGGCCCTTCATAGAATCAAGTGAGGTGACTGGATCTGAAGAACGGAAACGGAGGAATAAAGAATGGGCCCAAATTGAGTATGACTACACAGAACTCAATAATAGCGATAAAACGAGAGAGATACCACTCTCTGATGACTATATATTACCATTTGGACCTGAAACTCAGGAAAGCACTGACGAGGCGGCTAAACTCATTCGTTCATCTATTTATATTCCAGAGATTATTCGCAAAATCAGTGAGTTGACAGCCTCCCTAGAATCAGAAAAGAAAGCCCACGAAGAAGAGAGAACTATTCTGTTAAGCAAAATTTATACTCTTGAAAACATTCCTGACGCTTACAGACCCTCCACATCCGGTCCTGTTCCAGAGTCCTCTACATATAAATGCAAGCAAACTACGAAGAAAATTCCTTTATCTCACACTAACTTTGTATCACATGTACCCACAGACAAAGGCGTGAGATCTGAGGAAGCGAAGAAGGTTCGATCTGGCTCAAGAAGACAACAGTTCCTGATAAGAAGAAGAGACCAGTCTCAAACTTTTCTTCTCATGTTTCGAAATCTTTTGCATTTCCAAAAGTGACTTTTTGTAATGTCGTAGAACGTGTTTCGGTATTTCATGCCCTAAAAACTAAATTTGTCATGTCAACAATGATGTACTTTCCCATCCTCGTGACAGTTATTTCAGCAAAAGAACTCGTTCTAAGGGCATATCTCCCACGCCGTCCAATCATACTATCAAATCTAAAGTAAAGAAACACACCACCTCAAAGACCAAGCCAACAAGAAATTAAGTCGAAAACAGATTTGGATTCCAAAATCCCAACTGCATCCTGTAGGAAATCGTCACGCTTGGATTCTTAAACCAATTATTCCACAACCTAGCAAATAATTAAATCTAGCAACAAACAAGTTAGATTCTACACCTGCTATCAAAGGAGGGCCCATCTATAAATGGGTGCCTAAACTTGCTTGATTCTTTTGCAGGTCCGTCATGTGTGGTACTTAGATTCAGGTTGCTCCTCACACATGACTGGAAACAAAGAGATGTTGAGCAACTTCTCTGAAGGATTTCTCGGAAAAGTCTACTTCGGAAACGGTCAATCTGCATCTATGCTAGGAACAGACGATCTCATTCATGACAGGCTGACCATCAAAGGGGTGTCCTACGTCGAAGGTTTGAGCTACAATTTATTCAGCATCGGACGTTTCTGTGACCAAGGCTACAAGGTGAACTTCGAGACCAGCAAATGTAGTGTCACAGATAACAATGGAAGAGAGCTACTCACCGGCTATAGGAAAACGAATCTCTACTCCATTGATCTCAAAACTGTCCGACCAACGTGCCTCATCTCCCGAGCCTCTCTTCACCAGAACGATCTCTGGCATCAGCGACTTTCCCATCTCAACTTCAGAGACCTTAACAAACTGCAATCAGAAAACTTGGTCAAAGACTTCCCTCGTTCAGATATCACAAAGAGCATCTCACCGGACCAAACACATAGCCTCAACTTTCAAACCTCTCGAACTCATTCACTTGGATCTGTGTGGACCCATGCGTACTCAGACCATCAATGGGCGAAAATATGTGTTGGTTATTGTGGATGATTTCTCACGCTACACATGGACCAAATTTCTGAGAACAAAGGACGAAACTCCAAGTCTAATCATTGAGTTTATCAAAACCGCTCAAAACCTCTACCAACTAAGTGTACAAATCATCAGAACTTTACAATGGGACAGAATTCAAGAACAGAAAACTCAGTGACTTTTATGCATCACTTGAATCACCCAACAGTTCGCAGCAGCTAAAACACCTCAACAAAACGGGGTAGTCGAGCGCAAGAACAGAACCTTAGTTGAAGCAACTCGTACACTCCTCATTCACTCTGGACTACCTCACTTCTTGTGGGCCGAAGCCATGAACACAGCTTGTTTCACTCAAAATCGTGGCTCGCTTCACAAGAGGTTCAATAGGACTCCCTATGAGTTGATAAATCGTAGAGTGCCAGACGTCTCTTTCCTGAGAGTCTTTGGGTGCAAGTGCTATGTAGCAAATGATCGTGAAGATAGAGGCAAACTTGATCCAAAAGCATTTGAAGGGATACTGGTGGGATACTCAACAACATCAAAAGCCTATCGCATATATCTCAAGGAGAAAAGATCTGTTATGGAAAGCATTAACGTAACGTTTGATGAAGTAGACCGAGTTGTTTCTGCACAAATCAGTCCAGAACCAGGACTTCTACGAGAATTGACAAAGGATCAACCTAGCACCTTCTCTGTGGGCGAAACTTCAAAATCAAATGCATTGAGCGATATGGAACTCGATCTCTTACTCGAGGATCTCTTCTCTCAGCCTTCGCCACCCACTGTTCCAACAACTTCTGCAGCACCAGAAAATAATGATCCAGCAGAGACTAGCAATGACAATTCCCCTCCTACAATGGAAAATCTTCACCTTGATGACGATAGTGAACCTCCAACAGATACAGAGATGATATCCAGCTCAGCCGCTGAAAATCCTCAGCCTTCTAGTTCAACATAGAAATTTCTTCAGGAGAGTCAATAATGCCTCAACCTAGAGAAGAAACGGAGCATCAGGCTGATCAGAGCGAAGAAACAATACACGACAAAAATGCAGCTGGATCATCACAACCTAGTACAAGAAAGTGGACCCGAGCACACCCAAACTCACAAATAATTGGAGACCCTTCCACTGGAGTAACCACTCGAGCATCAACAATAAATGAAAGCCTCTATTCCTGCTTTCTCAGTCAAAAGGAGCCCAGCAAAGTAACTGAAGCACTCGCCGATCCAGATTGGATAATCGCAATGCAGGAGGAAATCAATCAGTTTGAGAGGTTAAAAGTTTGGAACCTAGTACCTAGACCGGTGGGAAAACTATCATAGGGACTAAATGGGTGTTTAAGAACAAAAAGGACGAGGAAGGAGTTGTTATCCGGAATAAAGCAAGGCTGGTGGCAAAAGGTTACAATCAACAAGAAGGAATCGACTATGATGAGACATATGCCCCAGTTGTAAGAATTGAAGCCATCAGGATATTCGTAGCTTTCGCTGCACACAAGAACTTCACAGTCTACCAGATGGATGTCAAAACTGCATTTCTCAACGGAATACTAAAAGAAGAAGTTTTTGTATCTCAGCCTGAAGGTTTTGTAAACGAACAACTTCCAGACCACGTCTACAGACTCGATAAAGCTCTCTATGGACTTAAACAAGCTCCCAGAGCCTGGTACGAGGTCCTCTCGGATTTTCTCATCTCCTCCGGTTTCACAAAAGGGAAGATCGATACAACTCTCTTCATCAAGAAGGACGGCTCAGACATTATGTTAGTGTAGATTTACGTCGACGACATCATATTTGGGTCAACAGACTCAAGAATGTGCAGGAACTTTGGGGATCTAATGAAGCAGAAATTTGAAATGAGCATGATGAGCGAACTAAGCTTTTTCTTAGACCTTCAGGTTAAGCAGCTTCACGAAGGAATCTTCATTATTCAATCCAAGTACATTCACGACATACTCAAGAAGTACAACTTGGACAACTCTAATGCTGCCATCACTCCCATGTCTACCTCATGCAAACTTGATGCAGATTCATCAGGAAAATCTGTTAACCAGACGATCTATCGAGGCATGATAGGATCCCTGCTCTATCTTACGTCCAGTAGGCCTGACATCATGTTCGCCACGTGTCTCTGTGCTCGTTTTCAAGCAGATCCCAAGGAGTCTCACATGCTCGCTGTCAAGAGAATTTTCAAATACCTCAAGGGAACTCCAAATAAAGGTCTATGGTACCCGATGGAGTCAAGCTTCGAACTCGTAGGATACACCGACGCTGATTACGCAGGATGCAAGCTGGACAGAAAGAGCACTTCTGGAGCGGCTCAATTTCTCGGGGTAAACTTGTAAGCTGGTCGTCTCGAAAGCAAAATTGTGTCTCAACTTCGACAGCAGAGGCAGAATATGTCGCTGCTGCGAGTTGCTGCTCACAAATTTTGTGGATGAGAACCCAGCTGCGAGATTTTGGCACAACATTAAATCGTATTCCAATTTTTAGTGACTCTAAAAGTGCTATAGCTATAACAAGTAATCCAGTACATCATTCACGCACAAAACATATAGACATTAGATATCACTTTATCAAGGAACATGTGGAACAAGGTACAATCGAAATGCATTTTGTTCACACATATATTCAACTTGCCGACCTATTCACTATGGCATTGGATGGAAAGCGATTCCAATTCCTGGTCTCTAGATTAGGCATGTTGAACCGTAAGACATGATCGATTGTCCCTACATGAACCTGATATTGTGTAAATAGGTTATTTAATTTTTCTCTATATGTTTTCATATGAATGTTAAAAATCCTACTATCATATCTAGAGGGAGTCTAATAAAATTTTTTATGTATGGATCAAGGGGGAGTCTTTGAAAGTTAAGCACTAATCTAGGGGGAGACATTGAACACTTCGCACAAATTGAGGGGGAGTTTTTATAATCTTTTACAATTTCAAAATTGCATTAAGGGTTAAACTTATCAGATAATAATTTCTACAACCTTAAGAAAATTTCTCTCAGCGAAATTCCAAATTTGATCGAAACTGAATTCAAGTATTTCAAATCGTTTCTCGGC
Organism: Craterostigma plantagineum; assembly: GCA_027422505.1. Lineage (NCBI taxonomy): Eukaryota > Viridiplantae > Streptophyta > Magnoliopsida > Lamiales > Linderniaceae > Craterostigma > Craterostigma plantagineum. The sequence goes on along the minus strand of JAPQWV010000005.1, from coordinate 13,050,406 downwards.
GAAACTATGTATCGCCCGATACTCCTTAAATTCGATCGAAATTAACATACTCAAATATTTCAAATATTTCGCCCGAAACCTCTTAAATTCGATCGACACTAAAATGTTCAAATATTTCAAATATTTTCTCGGCGAAACTGACTATCGCCCAAAACCCATTTCGATCGAAACTGACTTTCGCCCAAAACCCGTTTCGATAGAAACTGAATTGAATTGAATTGAATTGATCGAAACTGTAATTTAACTCCTTTGTGATTTTTTCTCGGCGAAACTGAGATTCGCCCGAAACTGGTTTCGATCGAAACTCTACTTATATAAATAGCGTTTCGACCGAAACACTGTTCTTCTTCATCGATTTTCAAATTCACTCTGAAACCCTCTCTACAATCGCACACAAAACGTATCACAGTCTCACAACAAGTTCTATTTTTCCGATAATTGCAACTCCAAATCCGTCATTGGTAAGGAAAAACATATAATCTGAGGCTTTTAACTGATAATTTTCACATTTTTGCAGATCGCGCAGATTAGGGCTAAGTGGGTTCGTACGAATCGAGCTTCAATCGTGTTTCCATTTAGTTTTAACTTCGCCAGAAACTACAACCCAGTTTCAATTTCATATTCAAATCGATCGATACTGCTCATTTTACTTCTATGATTTTTCAATCGACCGATTCGAGCTATTTATTACTTTCGGCCGAAACTGGGTTCTATCAATTTAAAATTATTTCAATTGTTGACTTTGACTCGCGGTCGAAACTGTCTATTTCTATTTCACTTTGATTCAGTCGCCCAATTTAGGACTTTCGGCCGAAACTGGTTTTCCCAATTTAAATTGATTTCAATTGTTTGATTTTGACTCTCGGCCGAAACTGTCTTTCAAACATAACATATCTTTAAATCACTCTGTTCGTAGTTTCGATCGAAACTGAAGTCTAAATTAAATTGGTCGATTGAATTCCACTTTCGCCCGAAACTGGACCCTATAATCTGATTATAAATTGAATCGCACGATACACAGTCTTGCGCGAAACTCCATAACACTGAAATTGAAATTGGAATTTGAACTTTGATCGAAACTGATTAACTTTGTGATTTCCTATGAATTGTTTCGCCGCGTGATTAATTCAATTTTTAAAATTTCTCTATCTCAACGAATTTTACTCACGTGTCTATTTTGGCAAAATTTGTCTAGTCCTAAAATGTGAACAACATTTGCTTTCAAATCATACTTCACATTGTATTTCTAAACGTTGTCATGATTGATTCCTACTAATCCATTAATTTTATCTTGCAGATATACTAAAATGGTGCGTAATTGATGAGGTTTTCGCTTCAAAGGACTGGGCACAGAGGGCACCAAATAACTTCCAACTAGACTTTGACAATACCTCGTGCCCAGATCCCATCATTGTTAAAATCCTAGCAAACCATCCTCTAAAAACCGCCCTAAATATCACCGAGGTTGTTCCTGAGGTCTACGTCCAACAATTTTGGTCCACTCTTCAGAAACCAACCAATAACCCAAAAATAACCAGTCTTTCCGCCATAATTGACAACACCATAGTTGTCTTTACCCCGTCCATTCTCCGTTCCATACTAAACCTACCACACTCACTCCTATATGATCCCCATCCATCTAACGATGACCTAATCAGGGACTTCCTATTCATGGGCCACAAACCTAACGCCCAAAACTCCATTCATCTCCTTGACTTCACTGCCAAAGACATCTCTGGACCTTGGAGGACCCTATTTCTCATCGTAAACAAGTGCCTCTCGCCTAAACACTCAGGGTCCGACAAATGCAACCGCAACATCATGCTCATCTTCCACGGGATCGTCTTCAATAGAAATTATGATGTCGCCCAACTAATCTGGACGAACATCCTTGACCAATTACGACGGCGAGGTCTCGGATCCACGAAGCCGGTGCTCCCTTACCTACGGTGGCTACCTGTCATCGTCCAACATTTCGTGGATCTTCATCCCGAAATCGAGCGCCGACCCAGAGACGAGGGCTATCAATCTCCTAAGCTCATCAAAATCCAATCAACAAAGAGCAAGATCGATAAGGAGGCCATGATCATACCAGACCACCTTCTTCGCCTCCTCGATCCAACTGAGCCGGAGCTCCGCAAATACCTACGAGCCAACAACATTGATGACGTTCCCCTGGTTCAGCACATCCCTGTTGAACCTAACCCAGGGACAAACCAACCCCCACATCCAAGTGTAGGTCTAGGAAGCTCTTCATCCCCTAAGCCAAAACAAAAGAGAAAATCCAAAGCGGATGACGGAGGCAGTCAACAGGAACGGCGTACAAAACAAAAATACGACCGTCTTCCTCAGTCCACGAGTCCACAAACAAGCCGGACCGAGCCCATAGGTACAGGGGATGACTTTGTCTTCCCCCGAGTAGAAGTCGCGACATCGGGTCCAATCGCGCAAACTACCCTCCCCAGCCACTCAATCATCTCCCAACAGATGATTGTTTCACATACTCACGAGGTGCCACGTCATTCATCACCACCTCGCTCGGAGGTGGTTGATGTAACAAGCGGTCCTCCGCCTCAGACTGTACCTTCCTTGCTCACAACGAGTCTAGTGCCCTCACCATCCATAATTTTTCCACTTTCTAGGACACTACCATTAGTTTCTGCACCTCTAGATCTTAGTGATCTAGACCGAACGCTCCATGATGTCTCCGTACTAGAGTCTAGTACGGAACAGAGCGGAAGTCCCAACGTAGTGAACATCACTGCAGCTACGACCTTGGGCCATCAATCTGAGTCTGTCTCAGCTTTGATGTCAACGATGAGCCTAGGTGGCCTCGGTTCTTCAAGTCCTGTGCAAACAGGCGGCACATCAGTACCTTCTACTGATGTTGTGACGACGGAACATTTTCGTGACTCCGTCAGGTTATTTTCCCCATTCCTGACGGAGGCCAGGCTGAATGATTGCCTCGCAGAGTTTGCAAAAGATCTCAAGGACACCATCATGACCCAAGTCTACAGTGCCATTGGGACCTCCGCTCGAGACAAAGGCAAAGCCCCCGTCACCGAAGAAGTACCCACTCAAGCCGACCCATCTCCAGACGCTGACGGCGGCCCATGGAACGTTCCAATTCCAGAACTCATCGATGTTCTGCTGGCCAGACTCCGCACTGCACCTAAGCTAACAGATTATGAGGCGGAGGTACTCAGACGTCTGGAGCTACCTTTCAACCCACCCAACATAGGCGAGGCCCAACCATCCAAACAACCACATGACGACCCTGACGGCGAGGATCGTCCCGAGGGGGAGAAGACACGAAAGACAGGGCCTCAGCCTCAACAACCACAACCCAGAGCCACCCAAACACCTACCAGAACAAAACCAGCTACTCCCAAACAAACAAAAAAATCCACCCGAACTACCACCAAAACAACCCAACAGCCCTCCTCACCAACTATGAGCCTCTCACCTCCTCTTCCCACAAGCCAAGACAGCCCTTTGATATATCCATCCTCTCCCATCCTATCCCTGCAGACAAATAACCCAATCCAACAAACCGAAGAACTGTATAATCCACACGGCACCGTGGAAAACTACATCTTCAACGAGGATTGGATAACCAAACCGATGGACCCAGCCATGGCTAAAGGCTTGATGGAGAATGCCAGATACTTCTTGATGACGACGCTGAACTCGAGGAAGGTGAAGACTACGAAGCAGATATCCCAGAACTTCCCGAGCTACTCCGACACACCGTCATCGATGAAAAATGCCCACCAATGAAGACGAAGACAAAGGAAGCAGTGGAATTGCCATGGGAAACGTCAAAGTAACTGCTCCATATCAAGAATTCGGAGGAGAATCTGGAGGAAGGAGGATAGAATCAAGAAGCTGGACGAGCTTGAACTTAGAGGACTGAGCCATCTCTCAAGACCCAAAGCAATCCAGTACCTCCTATCCCTTCGCCGAATCATGATATTCAAAGGAAAAAGGGGTGATGTGGATGATATAAGAAGAGAAGAGGCAAAGAAGCCCAGAATTAGAGAAATTCTGGGAGTTCGCAAATGAGGTTTGCTGATATGGACATGCCTGTCTACATGGTACGGCGAGAAAATGAAGAGTACGTAGAATTGAACGGAGCCGACCTCGCCTTCATCAGAAGTGAAGACATTGAACAAATTGCGAGGGACTTTAGAACGCTTGGATCTCTCAAGACGCCAGAACTCAGACTTGGCTACTACGCACTGAAGAGATTCATTCTACGCCAAATCAAGTTCAATGCAACACATGATCTCCAAATGGCGGTTGAGAGCAACATGAAGAAAGTGAATCTAACGAAGCCCTCCTTTGAAGTCCCAGATCCAAGTTATGGTGAAGGGCACGTCATAAATGAAGACGACGATCCATTAATCGTCTACATCAACTTCAAAGGAGAAAAGAGGCTTATGAAGACGTCAGAGATTCACAAGTTCAGCGACGGAACCTTACTGATCATCAGGAACAAGCTCAGGAGAATACTCGACCAGCTAAAGGAAGAAGAATACGAAGTTCAAGAGAAGTACTCAAGGCTGATCGAGACTATCTCTGCGAAGATATCCTTTCGAAGAAGGTTGCATTCGTTCGAGCACTTCTTAGGGCTCAGAAAGTCTCCCTACCATGTGCAGAAACCCAAGAAGAAGACAACTCCAAGGACGCCAAAGCGAAAAGGATGCTAAGGGGGAGATTGTTAGGAATATTTTGTAGCATCCTTTAATTTATGTAATCTTAGATTAATGTGTTTATTTATTGGGTTGTAGTAGTTTGGGGTGACTTATGATATTAAGTCATAGTTTTGTATTGGGCTTTAATATACCAAATACTTGTGGTATATAAAGCCCCAATTACCCTAATTAGGGTTTTTATCAAAAGAATTTAAAAGGTAAGCCACCTTGTACTTTTCCTTAGATAAACACACACTAACACGCACTCAAGGTGTTCTTCACGTTTTTGACATTCAAACCTTTCTTTTGATCCTTGTTTGGTAATATAAGGGCCAACAGACTCAATTTGGACCGATCGTATCTCTATGGGTTAGCTGTGTAGACTTGATTGAAAGCCAGTTGCATTAATTTAATTTTTAACTGTTGCAAAGTCAATTTGGACTGGTCGTGCAAAGCCTCTGATGTGATGTTTGTATGCCTATTAGCTTCTCACATCAAAATATCAGCTCTTGCAAGAAGCAGAGAGAGGGCAAAGTTTTCAGTCGGCAATTGACTATGACACAAGCCACAAGAGGACGAGGCATAACTAAAAGGTTGTAAGGCCCTGATAAAAATCTCTTGCCTTATCCTAATATTTATATCCATGGCTGATTGATTGTTTATATCTATTGGTTGACAGCGTATTCCAAGGTAGTGTGAGCGAGTGTTGCTTCCATCATTGAAAAACAGCACCAGAGTCATCTTCCCAGGAATAGGTACAATGCGTTTGCATTTTAGAGAAAGTCACTCAAAGTAGATTCCCAGAAAGGGCGAAAGGTAATTCACCCAACAATGTTCATCAATGGTTGCTTCCCTTGGCTTGAAATAGACGCAATTTAGAAAAGTAATGGAATTTTGGAATATTAAAGCCCTCGGGTAATTTACCCACAATGTTCATCAATGGTTGCTTCCCTTGCCTTGAAATAGAAGCAAGTTAGAAAAGTAATGTAATTTGGAAATATTTTCCGACAGATAAAAAGCCCCCGATATGTTTGTGTGGATCTTAGCGTCCGTGCAAGCAGCGGTTTAATAGATCCCGTGATTGGTCGTGAGACCGAAGTGAGAGAGTCGTTCTGATTCCAAAAAACGAAAAGTAATCCTATCCTTCTCGGTGAGGCTGGGGTTGGTAAGATGGCCATTGCCGAAGGATTAGCTAAGAGGATTGCTGAAGGAAACGTACCATACTTTCTCATGATTAGTTCTCCTCCTTTTTCATTAACTTTATTTTTTGGCCAAGAGATTGTGAGTTATGTTTATGTTATTGTTTCAAATCATGCAGAAAAAGTGCATTATGGCATTAGAGAAAGTCACTCAAAGTAGATTCCCAGAAAGGGCGAAAGGTAATTCACCCAACAATGTTCATCAATGGTTGCTTCCCTTGGCTTGAAATAGACGCAATTTAGAAAAGTAATGGAATTTTGGAATATTAAAGCCCTCGGGTAATTTACCCACAATGTTCATCAATGGTTGCTTCCCTTGCCTTGAAATAGAAGCAAGTTAGAAAAGTATGGAATTTGGAACTATTTTCCGACAGATAAAAAGCCCCCGATATGTTTTGTGTTGATCTTAGCGTCCGTGCAAGCAGCAGTTTAATAGATCCCGTGATTGGTCGTGAGACCGAAGTGAGAGAGTCGTTCAGGTTCCAAAGAACGAAAAGTAATCCTATCCTTCTCGGCGAGGCTGGGGTTGGTAAGATGGCCATTGCCGAAGGATTAGCTAAGAGGATTGCTGAAGGAAACGTACCATACTTTCTCATGATTAGTTCTCCTCCTTTTTCATTAACTTTATTTTTTGGCCAAGAGATTGTGAGTTATGTTTATGTTATTGTTTCAAATCATGCAGAAAAAGTGCATTATGGCATTAGAGAAAGTCACTCAAAGTAGATTCCCAGAAAGGGCGAAAGGTAATTCACCCAACAATGTTCATCAATGGTTGCTTCCCTTGGCTTGAAATAGACGCAATTTAGAAAAGTAATGGAATTTTGGAATATTAAAGCCCTCGGGTAATTTACCCACAATGTTCATCAATGGTTGCTTCCCTTGCCTTGAAATAGAAGCAAGTTAGAAAAGTATGGAATTTGGAACTATTTTCCGACAGATAAAAAGCCCCCGATATGTTTTGTGTTGATCTTAGCGTCCGTGCAAGCAGCAGTTTAATAGATCCCGTGATTGGTCGTGAGACCGAAGTGAGAGAGTCGTTCAGGTTCCAAAGAACGAAAAGTAATCCTATCCTTCTCGGCGAGGCTGGGGTTGGTAAGATGGCCATTGCCGAAGGATTAGCTAAGAGGATTGCTGAAGGAAACGTACCATACTTTCTCATGATTAGTTCTCCTCCTTTTTCATTAACTTTATTTTTTGGCCAAGAGATTGTGAGTTATGTTTATGTTATTGTTTCAAATCATGCAGAAAAAGTGCATTATGGCATTAGAGAAAGTCACTCAAAGTAGATTCCCAGAAAGGGCGAAAGGTAATTCACCCAACAATGTTCATCAATGGTTGCTTCCCTTGGCTTGAAATAGACGCAATTTAGAAAAGTAATGGAATTTTGGAATATTAAAGCCCTCGGGTAATTTACCCACAATGTTCATCAATGGTTGCTTCCCTTGCCTTGAAATAGAAGCAAGTTAGAAAAGTAATGGAATTTGGAAATATTTTCTGACAGATAAAAAGCCCCCGATATGTTTTGTGTTGATCTTAGCGTCCGTGCAAGCAGCGGTTTAATAGATCCCGTGATTGGTCGTGAGACCGAAGTGAGAGAGTCGTTCAGGTTCCAAAGAACGAAAAGTAATCCTATCCTTCTCGGCGAGGCTGGGGTTGGTAAGATGGCCATTGCCGAAGGATTAGCTAAGAGGATTGCTGAAGGAAACGTACCATACTTTCTCATGATTAGTTCTCCTCCTTTTTCATTAATTTTATTTTTTGGCCAAGAGATTGTGAGTTATGTTTATGTTATTGTTTCAAATCGTGCAGAAAAAGTGCAATATGGCATTAGACATAGGCCTGCTTCTTGCGGGTTGCTGAAAGAGTCGATGCGGAACGTGGTGAGTAAATAGGAGAATCTGTATGTCTCTTGACAGTTTATGCTTGAAAACTTATTTCAGAGCTAGTTGTATAGTAGTTATGTCATATTTTCTTGGCCTCTTTTTTTTTTTTTTTTTTTTTCTGAAAGTCGGTTGTAAAGTTCGCCTTGAGGGGATGAAAGGGAGAGATATCTGCCTCCTCTTTTACACAACTGGTATACTTAAGGAGATTACTGGTGGACAGGAACTAAAAGGTGTAACTCATGTTATTGTCGATGAGATTCATGAACGTGGAATGAATGAAGGTCTGCGTTAAACTATGAACTTTCAGTTTTTATGTTTTACTTTTCCATTTACCTTTTTTCTGACTTTTCATGCTCACTTCTGCCACCTATAGAATCGATCCTATGTTTGGCTATGACTTGCAAAAGTTCAAGTCCTTGGCTTTTTCCGACGCTCTTTGGAAACACTACGCTGCCCTTCTCCCCGAGAAGAAAAGCGCAGGAAGCTGTTATTGCATCGAAGGAAGTCGAAAGGTCTGTCGAGGAGTTGACCGTTGAGCTCATTACAGCGAAGCAATCCCTAGAATCTGCACACTCATCTCACATGGAGGCCGAGGAGCAAAGGATGGGTGCCATCTGCTCACTCAGCTCACAAGACGGGCTCCATTGGGAAAGGGAGTTTAAGGACACTGAGGAAGAGCTTTCGAAGTTGTGCGGGAAATATGGATTTCAGTAATGATCTTAAGACGAAGTTGCAAGAGGCAAATGGGCTGCTCAGAGATTTGAAAGCTGAGTTAGCTAGTTATATGTTGAACACCGAAGGAGCTGGCGCCAAGATTGAGAATCAACAGACTCACGGCGATATAGAAGCAGCCATTGATATGGCTAAGAAAGAAGTCGAACAAGTGAAGCTAAGCATCGGAAGTCGCTCAATAAGTTTGTAAGATATGTCTAAGTCTTGCTTAGTAGTTTTCAGTATTGCAAATATGAATGGAAAGCGCTCAATACATTTATAAGTCATCTAAGTCTTCATTAGTAGCGCATACTATGTTTTTTTATAAGTCTAAAAATAGTCTTCATTAGTAGTGTATACTCATATATTGCATGATACGTTAGCAATTATTTTTAGTTGATCTGAGCCATAATAATATTTCTTTCGTGTATTGTAAATAATGTCAATTTAATTTTTATACGTGTAACAATATTGTATTGTACATTACAAATTTTTTTTATTTGACATGCGCCATAATAATATCCCAGTCGTGTATTGTGAAGATTGCCAACATTCAGATGCTCGTATTCAGTAGTGCAAATTAAATGAAGTCTTCCATAGTAGTTGTCAGTAGTGCAAATAAAATGTATGTGAGAAATCGCACGACTATCAGCCTTACAAGATGTCTGGACCTAAAGTTCTACGACAAACCCTTTAATTAGACGACTGCTTCAGTAACAGTCGTACAATGATTTATGATTAAGCGATGCCGTTCACAAGTTGACATATAATGCAATATTATTTTATATTGTTACACGTATAAAAATATATTTGACATTCTTTACAATACATGACTGCAATATTATTATGGCGCAGATCAAGTAAAAAATATTTTGTAATATATGTTGGCATTCTTCACATTGCATGACTGAAATATTATTACGGTGCACGCCAAATAAAAATGATTTGTAATGTATAATGCAATATTGTTTATATTGTTACACGTAGAAAAAAATATATTTGACATTCTTTACAATACATGACTGAAATATTATTATGGCGCACGTCAAGTAAAAATAATTCGTAATGTAATGCAATATTTTTTTATATTGTTACACGTATAAAAACTATATTTGACATTCTATACAAGACACGACCGAAATATTATTATGACCAGATGAAGTAAAAATAATTTCTAACGTATGTTGGAATTCTTCACAATACACGACTGAAAAATGTTATTATGGCGCACGTTAAATCAAAATGATTTCTCATGTATAGTGCAATTTATATTGTTACACGTATAAAAAAATATATTTGACATTCTTTACAATACACGACTAGAATACTATTATGATGCATGTCAATTAAAAACAATTTCTCATGTATCATGCAAAATTATGATTATTTATATTGTAATATTGCATTACACCTTTCTTATAAATTTATTTAGCGACTGGCATTCATTAGAAACATTTAATTTGCACTACTGATACGAACATCTGAATGTTGGCATTCTTCACAATACGCGACTGAAAAATTATTATGGCCAGACCAGATCAAGTAAAAATAATTTGTAATTTATAATGCAATATTTTTTTTATATTGTTACACGTATAAAAAATATATTGGACATTGTTTACGGTACACGACTGAAATATAATATGACGCATGTCAGTTAAAAGAAATTTCTCATGTATCATGCAAAATTATGATTATTTATATTGTATAGTGCAATACACGACTGAAATATTATTATGATGAACGCAAAGAAAATTATTTGTATTGTATAATGCAATAATTTTTATATTGTTACACGAATAAAAAATATATTGACATTCTTTACAATACATGACTGAAATATTATTATGGCCTAGAGCAAGTAAAATAATTTCTAATTAATGTTTGCATTCATCACAATACACGAGTGAAATATTATTATGGCGCACGTCTAATAAAAATGATTTGTAATGTATAATGAAATATTTTTTAAAGATATATTTGACATTCTTTACAATGCACGACTGACATATTATTATGGCCCAGATCAAATAAAAAAATTCTAATGTAGCATGCTATAATTATTTATATTGTAATAATTCACTACACCTTATGAACCTTATAAATTTATTTAGCCAGTGCCATTCATTAGAAACATTTAATTAGCACTACCGCATACGAACATCTGAATGTTGTCATTCTTCACAATACACGACTGAAATATGCATGTCAAATAAAAATAATTTGTAACCGATAATGCAATATTTTTATATTGTTACACGTATAAAAATTATATTTGACATTATTTACCATACAAGACTGAAATATTATGGCCCATATCAACTAAAAATGATTTCTAATGTATCATGCAATATTATAATTATTTCTATGTTACACGTAAAAAAAACGTATATTTGACATTCTTTACAATCCACGACCTCCATTAGTAGCGTATACTCATATATTTTTTTTATATGTTTAACAATTAAATAATTATAATATTGCATGGTATATAGAAATTATTGAAGGCGCACAAGAAATTTGTAAGAGGCGTCTAAGTCTATATAAGTAGTTGTCAGTAGTTCAAATTAAATGTGTCTAATGAATAGAAGTCGTTCAATAAGAACCCATTATTTGGCACTTCTACGACTTTCTGTGTGTTGTTCTCTCTCATTGATATCTTCAATTGTCAAAAACGAATGATATATACGAGCATGCCATGATGAAAGAATAAATGACATGATAAAAGAAGAAAGAACAAAGAGCGTTGATTAGTGTACGAATCCGTCGAGTGCCATACAATATCATCGGGATGAGAGATCTCTTAGCTTCCACGTCCGCATCAAAACCTGCCATGTAGTATTCTCCGACAAGATAACCCTAAACCCTAACAGAAGGGCTTACGGTTGTCTTCTAACCCTCCCTATGTATCCTCTTAAAGAAATAATAATGAATGTATGAATGAAAAAAACCTAAAAGCAAACTGGGATAAAAATAATCAACAGCAACATCAAAAAGTTACTTAAAATGTTAAAAGGCTCACCGAGTAATTAACAGATGCATGTGCCTTAGACGATTGATTTAATAGATTGTTTTACATACCCAAATCCATCTCGAGTGAGATGAAGGGCGTTTGCCGCCAGCTTGGTGACCATCGATTCTAAGAGGTTATTTAAATGCTTATGTTAGTATGGAACATTGTCTGACATTTGAACGACCAGCACCTTATAAAGATGTGCATCATATGACCGTTGCGGGTGTAAAAACAATATATGACCAAAAAAGCTACACCTGAATATGCCACACATTCGAAACAAATATAATCTACAGTGGATCCGAACACTACTACTCAGACACTGCTATTATATATATGGGAAATTTATATTGAGTAAATAGTTATGAGATCGAGATATTGTCATATAAACATATAACTTCATTACTCAAACATATATATTTTACAATTATTTAGCGGTTAAATAGCTGTAACCATATATGATTTAGGGTTTTAATAGATACTTTATCTTGAGACACTAATAATCAATATATGCATACAATGTAACAATGTTTTCCAAATGGCATCAGTCAAGCAACAAAGAACATTACATACATTATTTGGAACTTCGTAACAATCTTTCGACATTTGGCAGCAGCTACATACCTATTCATGAAGCGTTCGGCCCAATCTTTTTTCCATTACTTTAGGGTTTACAAGTAATTTTTGCCTTCACATCTTGGTTATATGTCAATTAATAAGATTCAGTTGTTGAACCTAAAGAGAGTTGGCGTATACCTTCCGAAGTTGGTTGTCATGCATGGTCAGTTGTACGTTATCGTGTATTGAGATATGTGTCCAGTAGGTATCAAGATTTTAATCATCAAAGGAAATTATATGGGGATACCAAGTTCTTCAAACATTCAGACATTTCTGACATATTATACCACAAAACCGTTAGCACCATATAATATAATCTTACCATACTTTTTATTGAATATTGTGTATGAATGTATTTGATGATTATCAGTCTGACAGTACTTATATATCATGTTTTATATTACTCTGTTTTGAATCTCGACTTCTTTGATCTTCAACGGGTCGAAGTATGAGGAAGAGATGTCAAGTCCACTCTACCCACCTTCAACCTAAGGAATCGGAGATTGGTAAGAATTTTTCTTAACATCAATATTGCAAGACTACTCCATTGATCGACTATTATTCTATATAATAAAAAGTTTCTTGCGGTATGAAATAGTTTTCGTACAGTCTTTAGGGGTGTTCAAATGGGTTAATTATCGGTGTTCGAGATATCGGTTCGGGTTATTCGGGTTTTTGATAGTTGAGACAACCACCCGCAAACCGAACCAAAACCAATTAATTATTTGGTTATCGAGTTATTCGTTTTTCGAGTTAACTGGTTTGGTTCTGTATAAAAGCAATTAGCAAGCTTGGTGCTGTGCGACGCCCCAAGACTGAGCCTCCTCTGCCATCGGTTCATCCTCGGGAATTTCAAGGCAGTTTCTTCGTCTGAAGCCTGGGAGGCCATGAAGCTTAGCCACCCCATGTTTGAGAAGGAGATTCCCCATTCGAGGGCCATCGAAGATATGGTGATTTGTTAGTCAGTAATTATGATCGATCAGGAGAAGAAAACACAAAGCATCATTCACTTTCAACAAAATCCTCCCATCCTTTGTTCTATGGTATGCTCTTCGACGAAAGCCAAAAACTGCGCCAGGCCGCACGCCGGAGAGGATGCCCGTGGGTCGTAACTGGTGATTGGTGGCAGCGATGGCAGGTAGGTGTTGGTTTCGGTTGGGTCTTGAGAGATGGTAGCATAGCAGTTACAGCAAAAGAGGAAGATGGTGTATTTGGTGTTCTGATGTTGGTGAATGTTTGATGGTGTGCGAATTGCAATCGATGCCCTAGGCCCAGTTAGTATCATTTTTTATATGATTTACATGTTTTAAGGTTTAAGTAAAATTATATAAAGTAATATATTATATTTCAATATAAAAAAATAATTACGTTGTTCGGGTTTCGAGTGTGCCCCAAAGTTTTTATCCCACCCGACACCCGATCCATTTCCCCGATTCGGGTGACCCAATTAACCATCCGATCCCCGAATTAACGAAACCAAACAAGCCGAACTCAGTTCGGTTCGGGTGGGTTAATTGGGTCACCCAAATAAAGAACACCCTAACAGTCGTGCAGTCTACAACAATTAGGTGAGAGATTGCTTAACTAACGGTATGTAATATGAACATAATGCACTACTGATGTATATTGTTATAATGCAATACTGCATCGTTCTTACTCCTGTTTCCTAAATTACATGATTGTTTCAATAACAGTCGTGGAATAGTTTTCGTACAGTCGTCCAGTTCTTGCGGGTGTAAAGAGTATGTATGGGAACATTTATTCTGATTTCTTTGTTTGAAGTTGTACATAATTATGTTTCTAATTTCATAATCCATGATTAACGTTTATTTAGGATTTGTCCTGTTTTTGCACAACTTTTATTGAAGCAGTCGTGTAATTTAAGGATTTGTCCTATTTTTGCACGACTGTTATTGAAGCAGTCGTGTAATTTAACAAACAGGAGGTCGTGCATAATTTCAAATGGATCTGAACCATGTAAGAACGTCGTAATAGTGCATTATAACATTGTACAGCAGTTGTGCATTCATATGCAAAATGTTACGGCCGTAAGTGAACATAATGGATGCTTATCTAATAATATATTTGATTAATATAAGGAACTGTAGACGGAAAGGAATTAAAAAAATGTTTGACACTGACTTTAGGAGGTTTCATACATCCATATAGATATGTTTTTACAGGTTTGACATGTAGTAACATCTCATCGGAAACATGAACGAAATTTAAGAACATACTGATAGATTTACTTACTTTGCGCGAAATAGTTTGACTTAAACGACTCTTACAAAATTGATCGCCCACTGCAATACATTAGAACATTATATTCGCACAAACTGACAAATATTCAAACATGTCACACAAAAATGTAAACGATAACACGATTAATAAAAAAGATATCATTGCAAAAGTTGTATGAATTACTTAATCACACGAACTTTATTTCATATAACACATTAATATTGACCATATAATTTTCAACCGTGATTACAAATTTTAATCATGAAAAATGAGAAGTAACAGTTATAAGAAAGCCCTCCCACAATATATTATTTTTTGCCATTTAGTTGTATAAATGATTAAGTATTTTTTGCCCCCGGCTGGGTTTGGGGCGGGTCCGGATGTTGCCAACCCCGGCCTGAACCCGCACCGAGACCCGCCCCTTATAATATTTTATATAAAAATATATATATTCATATAACATAGAAACATATATTTAATAAATAATAATTATAAAGATAAAATCGGGGCAATTTTTTTCTGAGGTGGATCTCGGGTCCACTATAAAATAAATGGGCGAGTCTCGGGTCAATTATAAAATAGATTGCCTTCTCATTTATTTTATAGTGGACCCGAGATCCAGTCGCTCCTCGATGTCCTCAAGTAATTCCATTAGGAGCGTCTGTTCTCTCACGAACCGGTGGATCCTCAGCATAGTCTCTCGGTTGATTTCTTCCAACCTTTGCTCTATATTTCTCCTGATGACCTTGAGCGTCCCATCACAGAATTTGTGTATCTCAGTCTTTAGCATCATCCTAGTCTTCTTCGCGATCGGATTGTGGTGGGAGATGCCTAAGACTGAGCTGATGTGCACGTGATTGTTGGGAAGTCCTTCGATCTCAAGTCCTTTGTTGAGCGGAGCGGTCATGTTGACCTTCTTCATGTTGCTCTCCAGAGCCATCTGAAGGTCGTGTGCGGCGAAGTACTTGACTTGGCGCATTATGAACCGGTAGAGTCCCCCGAGTCCTTCTTTCTTGATGAAGTCTTGAGAACCTTTTTACTTCTCTACATACAGCTTGTAGAGGTTGTCCACCTCCTCGGCGGGGAGATACGGTAGGTCACTCTCGCTTAGATCTTCTCGAGTTCTGTCTACTCGCTTGATGACATAGTACGGTGTTGGAAGTCCTCCTTTAGCACAGTAGACGCTGAGTAACTGACAGATTGGGGAGAGACTCTTGTAATGACTCTTGGCTTGGCTTTTAGTCAAACCCAATCTCACATCCAGTCCGAGGTGGGTCAGCATCCAGAGATACGTCATTCTCTTCTGCTGTTCCCAGTGAGAGATCCCTCTGAGTTCGAACTCGTTCGGCTTTTTGACTTTATTCGGTGACCTCCAAATATGCTCACGAACTTCTTCAAGGAAGGGAATCTCAATTCTAATATTCTTCCAAGGCGTATCGATCCGAACAAATCCTGGTATTTGTCTCGTTGGAGAATTTGCTCGTTGCGCAGTCAATTCTGGAAGCCCTGTGGGATCTTGTTCGTGATTTTCTCCTTCCTGAAGCTCTTCGTCTTCTATTAGTACGAGGTCCACCGAAGCTTGTTGTAGGAAGTGTCGAACGTCCTTAAGCCGTTGTCTCTGATGCTCATCGGGCATGGAATGAGTCATCCACTGTCCTTCGAAGATATACTTGTCGTGGAACTCGTGTGGGTTGACACCATGTCCTGACGGTCCCGGTTGGTCTTGAGCAACTGAGGGAGTAGCTTGGGTTTGAGCCAGGGCCATGAGCATGGCGGCACTTGCTTCTTCTTCCGGAAGCAAGGGGCTTGTGAGTGTCGTAGGTGTGGGCGGAGGCATCCTTAGGCTGAAGGATGGTGGGTCTATATGGTTTAGAGTGGTGGTGCGGTGCGTGGTGTGGGTTGTTTGGGTGGTGGTTTGGGTTTGGCCTGCTCCAGCACCTGTCTGAACTGTGCCTGAGCCTTATCCTTGGCCTTCACCTTGTCCACTTGATGAGGTCCTAGGCCATTTCTCCCCCTCATGACGATCTTGATCGTCTGGATCGTCATGTCGACGCGGGGTGCGGGAGCTTTGGACTCGGCAAGACTGAGTAGGTGGCTCAGGGTGATCCACGAGACGCCTGTAGAGAGATTCTTCCTGAGGCGTTCGGGTGGGAAGGCCGATAAGGCGGGCTAGAAGGATGTCGTGGAGCTGGGTGATGGGAATGGTGTATAGGTTGATAAGGATTGAAGAGTCGGCTAGTGGGTCAATGGGTGTGGGTTGTGGGGATGAGTGGGTTCGTGCTGAAGTGCCCTCTGAGACGGGTGTTTTCCCAATGTCACGCTGGGACGTCTCGATGGCAGCTAGCACTCTCTCCATCATTTTGTCCTCTAGAGATTTGATGGCTGCAGAGAGCGCAGACTGGAGTTGGGCTTCAGTGATGAACTGGACGGATGCCTCCGTCAAGATGGGCCAGGTCGACTGATGTCGCCTGTTAGCAACCCTTGAGCAGACACCGGCTCCTCAGGTTGGCTCGCAGTCACTTGAGGTTGTGACTGTTGGAGACTTCCACTCAATCCTTGAGTCGAATCTTGAAGATTCTTCTATATGGGTGTTTCGGCAGGCTCGGTTGGAACCTGCAAACCAGACACCGGTAGGTTGTGTTGCGGCTCAAGATTGAGCGAAGAAATGGCCGCAGCACTTGAAGAGATGATCTGCGCGGTATCTGATGCGGTGATGACGGTGGGAAAGAGAGACTCCAGTTCGATACTTAATCTTCTGGGAGTTCGTCTCATTAGTTGGATCTCCTTCGTCGGACTCCGTGTCGGATGAGGTGGCTGTGTGAGGAGATGGTTCATGTTCAACGTCCTCACGAGCCTGTTCCGTCACCAGTGGAAGTGAGCTTTGCCCCATTTCTGCCTCGGGCTGTGCTACTTATTGAAGAACCTCCTCAATGGGCTCTTCGAGCACGCCTACATGGACGGGAACTTCCACTTGGAGTGTTTCCGTAGGGCCTCTTGTTCCAACTCTGCTGCCACAGCGTCAATCAGCGTGGCATCATCGTCAGGGATTTCCACGTCCTGAGTTGGAGGCTCCTGCTCTAGCTCCTGGGCCACAACATCGATCAAAGTGTCCTCAGTACTAGAGTGTTGTTGTTGTTGAGGACTAACTGCGAAGTCTGTCGGGGGCCCTCTAATCATCTGTTCCGTCAGATGATTCTCCCGGCAGTATGATCTATAAATGTCTCCAGTGGGGTCGGCGAGACGTAGCGACTCGAACGGTATGGCCATTGATGGCTGGTCCAAGTCCGTTAGCTTCGGGTTGTGAAAAAATTTGAGCCTTGGTGGTTGATAATTTCCTCCAGGAGGCAGACGAGGTACGTTCTGCTCGTACAGCTCCATTTATTGTCTAATGATAACGGAAAACCACTGGGCGACGACACATTCTTCGAGCGTTTATTTTCCTTCTGCCTGATCTGCTCGGCTAGATCATTCCAGATCAGTTGAGCGAAATCGTCATTTCGCGAGAAGGCGATTCCATGGAAAATCCTCAGAATATTGCCGTTGCCTTTGTCGAAGCCGGCGTGCTTCGGGGATAGACATTTGTTGATGATTCCAAACAATGTCTTCCACGGATGAGGAATCCCGTTGCTCTGCATATTTGCGAGTTTGGTGAGCGGCGGACGGTATCCCATCTGAAGGAAGTCTTGCACCAGCTCCGCATCAGTTGGAAGGGGGTCATAATTTTGGGTGAGAGGGAGATCGAGAAGAAGTTTGAACTCATTCTTGCTTATGCAGACGTGCCTCGTCCCTACAACCATTGTAAAGTGGTACGCCACGTCCATGATGAGGCTCTTAATCATTCCCCAAAACTGCTGGAGGTAGACCATCGGCACAGAGGCCGTCACCGTTAGAGCATGCCACAGGGGATGACCTTGTAGTATAAACACCATGATATCGTCCAGACATCTAAAGGTGGTCAGGTTGAGCTGGAAATTGGTGTCGTGTACGTTGAGGTACAGGGCCTTTTCATAGATGTGATTGTAAGTAGGATAATGATCCATCTGAAATACACATAAGAAATGTAAATCATTAGTTCAAGAATTTTAATTTGAGTCGAATTTATCAAACCACAATAATGGATCATGTCATAGCATGTTTGAATAAATTCGTAATTGAAATCATGAAATTTGCACATAGATCATACGAAGTGAATATTGAAGGAGTAATACAATTTCAACATAAGCATGTAAGTTCGATGAAATTTAGTTGAAAATTTTTCTAAGTGTTGAAGCACTGTTCACTCCGTGCTCTTTGTCGCGCGAGAATTGAAATTCTCAATTAAATTGTCTACGTGCAATTTTGAATGTAATTCTCCGTGTTAATTTGCGATCGAGAAAAAATTTTATACGCTAAGGTCTGCTACAATGGAAAAAGACTTAGAAGCTTTTACTAAGTGCTGAACGTTATACGCGTGGTACTGTAGCCGAGAAATTTTACGATCGAGAAAAATTTCCGTCTAAATTTACGATCGAGAAATTAGATTTCTGAGTAAATTTACGATCGAGAAATTTTTCGGGCGTGAATAAAATTTTTCGCAGTGAAAATTATCGAGCGAGAAAGTATTTCGATTTTAAAATAGTTTTTCGCTATGGAATTTTACGATCAAGAAAATTGACAGCGAGAAACTAGGTGACTCCACGAGAAAATTTTCGATCGATAAAAATCATTTCTACGTGTTTTTACGATCGAGAAATCGCCGCTAAAATTTTCGATCGAAATTACTATTTGCGATTGTAAGTTTTGCGCTCGAAACTTATTTTGCACCTATTAGATCTATTTCGTTCAGTAATATTTCGCTCGCATAACATCCAAATTCAAATTCTCGATTGTAATTATTTTTCAATCTACTTATCTTTCTTAACAACTAAGTCAAAAAGTTTATCGATCGAAAAACTTTTACAGAGCAAACAGTAGAACAATTGAAATTCAATTGACACTGTTTGCGAGCGAAAAAGTTCTTCGACGCCTTCAAATGGTAAAATCCCAGTTTTAGTCGTTCTTTTAATCAAACTCAAATAACACAGAGAATCAACATAATATACCATAAAACGATCAAGAGGCTTCCAAACTATCTTAATATGCATTTTTTACCTAGATTATACTTGATATTGGCCTAAAATACTGCAAACAAGCATTCGAGTTCTCAGAATATGAACAGTCGAGAAATGAACACAGAATCAAGCGAAATATTTCAAAGTACAGATGCACATGAAGTTTAAACACACGATAATCCCTAAAAGAAGTCAAATATACCTTCTAAAGACGAAAATCAGAGGAAAAAACGAAAGATTTGAAGGGTTTTGACGTTTGTCTTTTGAGAGAAAAAGTTTTTCGCACGAAAATTTGACTGTTGAATTTTGCGATCGAGGGTTTTAGCGTGTATTTGGGGATTTCCGATTGGAAGTAATGATTTCGTTTAATTGGGCTGATTGGATATTTTTCTTGACATAGTGAATTTAAGCCCATTACTATTTACGATCGAGAAACTTACGATCGAGAATTTTGCTTTGGTTACTATTTAATTTTTGCTCAACGATTCCGATCGAGAATCATTTGGTTCCTGTTTAATTTCGCTCATCAGTATGAAGGCGAAAATTACACCTAGGTCCAAAATCAGTTTCCGCTCGAGAATCTACGAATGAAAATTGCAAAATTCAAACGAATTTCACGATAGTAAGTTTTTCTATTGTTTTTCAGATTGATCCTAGGTTTACGAGTAAATCACATAATTACTCCCCCAATGTATGAAAATAAATGCAATTAACTCCCTGTAATTCTGGTTGATGACATCTGGCTCCGTCTTCACTTTTTATGGATCTGCATGGCTTAAAGCAACAGATGTTGAATATATTAGAGTTAATTTTGGAAGCAATTTTTCTATTTGATTCCCCTTGAAAAATATTTTGGAGATAAATTGGTTAAATTCAAATTCACAAAACACGTTGACGATCCAAATATTTAACCAACTAACATTTGAACCACTACTGTGTACTCCAAGTCGTGATAAACTCGTGAAGTCTTCCTCATTGTTTCTGCAACACTTAGAGAAAGATCATCAAAATAATTTGGAATTCAAGGCATAATTCTTGTAAATGCTCCCGCTCAAATAGTGCACCTCAATTGATTTATCGAAAAGTACATAAAATCTAAGTAACAATTAATAAAATCATGCGATTTTTCATGAATAGCCTAGATACATGGTCCCCTAAACATGTAATCTATATTTTCGCACGAGGGTATGAACATGAACAGTATATCGCGTTTAATCAATTCCGTATAAATGCAAATAAATATTGCATATCAAAATGTGCGATTTAAAAGTATTTTATATAAGATTTTTATTATTATGATTATTATTATATTATACATGTATATACTAATTTTACAAATAATATGGGGTCAGATTATTTTGTTTCGACCATTGTCACGCCTAAAAATTCACAGAACAAAGCCGCTTGGAGGCGAGAGGTTGCTGGCTACCCCATGTACGCCGTCACGAAGAAACTCAAGGACATCAAAATACAGCTGAAGCGTCTCCGGCGTGACAAAGGTGATCTCAACCGCAATGTTCTCGAGGCTCGGGGGTTTCTGGATATCGCACAGGAGCTTGCTATTCAGCACCCTATGGAGCCGCAGTTGTTGGTCCTTGAGAGGCGATGTCGCTTAGCATATGCTAAAGCGGTTGATATGGAGCATTCGGCGTTAGTACAACGCGCCAAAGTGGCTTGGCTTAAGGATGGGGACCAATGTACATCCTTCTTTTTTAAGAAGGTTGCCATGCGTCGCGCCAATAACCGGATATACACCCTTGAAGATGAAGTAGGGACTACCTTCGAAGGACATAATCAAGTGTGCGCTGAACTCATTCGATACTATACTGAGCTGCTTGGACTATCTAGCCGGACGGTGGCCTTGCATGCTGCCACTCTCTCACCTTACATGGCCCGAAAACTGGGACCCACGGAGGCCGAGGCCATGATTCTTCCGATCACGGATCTGGAGATCAAGCAAGCTTTGTTCTCCATTGGCGACAACAAATCTCCTGGGCCGGATGGTTTCTCTGCGGCATTCTTTAAAGACGCGTGGGACACCATTGGACGGGACATAACCCACGCCATCAAGGAATTCTTTCGGACGGGACATCTCTTGGGGGAACTGAACTCTACGCTCATAACACTTATTCCAAAGAACACTAGCCCCCGGATGGCTAAGGACTTCAGGCCAATATCCTGCTGCAACGTACTCTACAAGATCATCTCCAAGATTATTGCCAATCGACTACGGGGCAGCCTTGGGCAACTCGTCCATCAAACCCAAACGGCCTTCATTCCTGGCCGCCGGATCACGGATAACATCTTACTAGCACAGGAAATTTGTCAGGGATATAATAATATGGGGCTGCCTGACCGTGTGGCCTTCAAGGTGGACATCGCGAAAGCGTATGACACGGTGGAATGGGACTTTCTCTTGGCCGCGCTCGAGGCTATTGGTTTCATCGGGTTTTCGTTGGATGGATCCGGGCCTGCCTGACCACGCCCTCTTTCTCGATTAACATCAACGGTACTCCGACGGGATACTTTAAAGGGAGGAGGGGCCTTCGGCAAGGCGACCCGATCTCACCCTACCTTTTCACACTGGTTATGGAAGTACTTCACGGCATCATTGAAGACGAGATCAGGCAAAGCCCGAATTTCAGATACCACTGGAACTGTGAGGCAACTGCGATTTTCATGCTTACGTTTGCAGATGATCTCCTCCTCTTCTCTCATGCGGATGTCGATTCTGTAGGGGTCTTCAAACGCAGCCTCGATCTCTTTGCTAACTTATCAGGCCTAAAAGCAAACATCAATAAGAGTGCAATGTTTGTATCTAAGCGCGCCGACCGATTGAAGAACGCCCTCCAAGATATTATGGGTTTCTCGCTGGGATCACTTCCCGTACGCTATCTCGGTGTTCCCCTTATTACATCAAGACTTACGATTGCTGACTGTACCCCTCTTCTGACCAGCGTGGACAAGCGGCTAGGCTCATGGACCAATCTCTCTCTATCGTACGCCGGTCGCACCCAATTGATCAAATCGGTCCTCCTTGGACTGCATACCTACTGGGCTGGTGTGTTCCTCCTTCCGAAGGGCGTTATCCGGAGCATTGAAGCGAGGCTTAGAGCCTTTCTTTGGAAAGGTACGAGTGCCAAGGTGGCTTGGACTGATATTTGCTTGCCTAAAGCTGAAGGTGGACTTGGCCTTCGCTCGATTGAGACTGATAATAAGGCTCTACTCATGCGTCTGCTTTGGAACATTCTGACGGACGACGACACCTCGATTTGGGCCACCTGGATTAGACGAACGAGGCTGCACAATAGTTCCTTATGGTCCATCCGACCGGGGACTAGGACTTCATGGAGCTGGAGAAAGATATTGAAGCTGCGAGCCGAATTTAGGACTCTCATTCAATTCCGCATTGGCAATGGGGCCAACACACTCCTCTGGACCGACCCTTGGCTGCTCGAAGAACCCCTAGTGGAACGCTACCCTCGAGGACCTATGATAATGGGCTTACCCAGGGACTCGAAACTCAGCGAGGTAATCAACGAGGGAGGATGGTGCTGGCCAGCTCAAACTTCAGTGGAATACCTCGACTTCGGCCCTCTTTTACCACTCACCCACCCGACCGAACGTGACACGATTAGATGGGCTGCCAACGCAAATGGTCGCTTCACTACCGCTTCCGCAAGGGAGAGCATCCGCCAAAGGCAACCGATTGTACCCTGGCATACCCTCTTCGGCGGCCCATTAGCCATCCCTCGACATGACTTCATGCTCTGGCTTGCGATTAGGGATAAGCTAGCGACTAGAGACAAGCCTTGGATCGCTTCTGCGGCGGGAACCTCAGTTTGCCTTCTCTGCGACGCAGATATTATGGAGACTACGCGACATTTATTCTTTGAGTGTACCTTCTCTATTCGCTGCCTTAACCTAATACGTAATCATCTGCACTTTGGATGGCCTTACAGGGATTGGCCGGAGAGCGTGCTTTGGGCGGCCAGAAGGTGGCGGGGCAAGCACCTTGCCGTGTTGGGGCCTCGGCATGCCCTTGCTTCACTTGTCTACCATCTTTGGTCGGAGCGCAATAGAAGATGGCACGATGGGATTCGTCGATCACCGGAACGGATAGTTGCTGAAATGGAGGCCCTCTTTAGTATTCGAATCTCGACTCTTCCGCCCAAGTACAATCTGCAATTGAACGCCATGCGCCGGACCTGGTGTTTGGACTGGACTACCTAGGGTGCTTGGGACTGGTCTTGCTTCGGTTCAGGGTTTGGTGGGCTGATGGATGAGTTGGAAGGAGCCCATAAGAGACACCACCTCCCCCCTTCTCCCCCTTTCCCCACATCTTGCCCTCTTCCCTCCCCCCATCCCCTTCGTTTTGTTTTCTCTTTTCGTTCTTGTACTGTGCTCCGCTTTGCTTGTCTGCAGGTTGGCCTGGCTGCTGCTTCATCTGGGGTGTCCTACCGGCTCGCCCGTGCCGCATGCAGGCCTCACTTGCTGGTTGCGCTCCCTGGCGGAAAGAAACAGGAGTTGGCATCTAAGCCTTTCCCCGACCAGACCTGCGGAAGCACTCGCTGCACTTCACCCCCTCCGTTAGGAATTTCCGCATGGAAGTTTCCTCCGCTGTGCTCTGGCACTTTGTTCGCACAACAACCGACTGCCCTGCTGGCACTACAACTGGTGCCAGACTCCTGTTGATTGATTTTGGGGTGTGACACCTCCTTTGCCTTTGTTACCATGTGCTGGTAGTCTCTGTATTTGGCTTGGTCTTGTAGGGACCTGGTTGGTGTCTGGGCTGTTTTGGTCTTGTTGTGTTGTCTGGTCGGTAGATGTTACCGCTTGTTGCGTCGTGAGCGTTATCATGTACGCTGTCCATGTACTCCTGTTTCTTTCGTTTAGTGAACACTTCCCAAAAAAAAAAAAAAAAAAAATTCACAGAACAGTTGAAAGATTTTTATGCCGTCTAGTCATGTCAGCATACTGAAGTTTTGAGTTCACAGATGTATCCATTTCGACAACTCTCACTAGGTTCGCTCTAGCACTAATTTATTTTTAACTAGGGATTTTTATATTTATATCACTCAAGTCAACACAAGTCATATTAAGTCAATTTACCTGTGATCGAGGTGCTTTTAATCATTTCACCGAGCGAGAAACCGTCGTTTTGGAATTAAAGGGACTTTGAAGGCTTTAATTTGGTTATGACTAAGAAGGGAAGGGAACTATTGGGAAAAGTGAGCTTTATGTCTTCTTCCATTCCTTTGTCGTTCTCCTTTTCTCCGGTATTTTTCTCTTTCGTCTTTTTGTCTTTTTCATCCTTTTTATCTCTTGTAAATTTTCTGCACTTGCTCAGCTGAAGCTCCGCTTCTCTACGAGGCTAAGAGATTATCTATGGCGAAGTTCTTCTTGTTCGTTCTCGAGCCGATACACATGCTCATTTTCTCTTATTCCCTAGAGAGGTTTCAGAGATTAACGACTTGAAGAAGTTCATGGTTATGGAATTCGAACCCAAGGCCGTGCTCCTCTTCTCATTGTCTCGATATAAGACCGGATTATCGTTGGAGAAGTTCACTTCGTGGTGCTCCTCTTTCCAGCCGTTCTGACGAGTGTGCGAGATTATCAATGGAGAAGTTCACAGCAAGATCCATGCCCCTTATATTGAGATAAGCGAGCAGGTTCTTTTGGTCTGCTTTTTGTGTGATGAGCATTCCTCGTGTGCGTTTTCCACCTTCTTTTGTCATCTTTTTCTTTTTCGTCTTCGGTTTTCTCCCCCTCCTTTTCTCGATTGAACATCCCACCGAATGTTTAGATAGTCGATTGAAGGCTCAAAGGGTTATTAAATGAAGAAAAGGAATTTGGAGAAGGCCCAAAATGGATGAATAAAGGCATGTTAAAAGAATGAAAAATATTTACATTTGGCCGAGTGAGGAATTTCCTAAGTGCCGTAATCATGTTCCTAACGTTCTAACGCAAGGCGAGTATGAGACCAAGAATCACTAGTTAAGACAAGCAATGATTGTGTGACTCGCTCAAGGATAGATCCGTTAAAAAAAAGCTAAAAATCTCACTCATATAAAGTGGCTTTGTGTCTACGAAAAAACTGTTAGACACAAGAATGCGACTTAGACTGACAAAATTAAGCAAATAATCAGTCTCATGTTAGTGAATTCTATTCGTGACGTAGATCGAGCATCCTAAAGATATCGTCATGCCCCTAATATTATACTTATATGTATAATATTTATTATATTTTTTTATTATTTTTTTATTTTTATTATTTTGTTAAAATGAAATATTTCACGCAAGATATAGCATTTAAAAGTATAAAAAACACATAGCATAGAACATGTGAAAGCTCGTAGGATCACATAATGCACAAATCACGGAAGGTTCAACATGCCTAATTTTCCGACAAGGAATTGGAACCGTTTTTCATCCAATGCCTTGGTGAAAATGTCAGCTAGTTGATATTCTGTGTTCACAAAATACATGTCAATGGTGCCTTTTTCTACGTGATCTTTGATAATGTGATATCGTATGTCTATGTGTTTTGTGCGTGAGTGGTGAACAGGATTACACGTAATCGCAATGGCACTTTGGCTATCGCTATAAATGGGTATATTATTTAGATTGTACCGATAGTCGCGAAGCTGAGTCCGTATCCACAGCATTTGCGAGCAACAGCTGGCAGTCGCGACGTATACTGCCTCGGCCGTCGATGTCGAAATGTAGTTCTGCTTCTTTGATGACCAGCAGACTAGCTTTTCGCCTAGAAATTGAGCGCCACCAGATATGCTTTTCCTGTCCATTCGACAACCTGCATACTCAGCATCAGTGTAGCCAATCAATTTGAAGTTTGTGCCTTTAGGGTACCATAAACCTAAGGTCGATGTGCCCTTTAGGTAGCGAAGAATCCGCTTCACCGCGAGCATGTGAGATTCTTCGGGGTCGGCTTGGAAACGGGCACATAGACATGTGGCAAACATGATGGCCGGCCGGCTCGATGTGGGATAAAGAAGAGAGCCGATGATGCTGCGATATAATGTAATGTCGAGCGCTTTTCCTGTGGGATCGGAATCCAACTTGCAGCTTGTGGACATGGGAGTGCTTATAGGCTTGCTCTGATATTGATGGAATTTCTTCAAGATGTCCTTGATGTATTTAGTCTGACTGATGAATATCCCATCATCGAGCTGCCTGACTTGAAGTCCTAAGAAGAACTGCATCTCTCCCATGTGGCTCATTTCAAATTTGCTCTTCA
The DNA here is from genome assembly GCA_027422505.1 of Craterostigma plantagineum. NCBI lineage: Eukaryota > Viridiplantae > Streptophyta > Magnoliopsida > Lamiales > Linderniaceae > Craterostigma > Craterostigma plantagineum. Next base: position 13,023,696 of record JAPQWV010000005.1, on the reverse strand, counting down.
TCAATTCTCCAAATCTCTTGCAAAGCCGTGGATTTGTTGATCCGAAGATGATGTCGTCTACATAAATTTGGACGACCATCAAATCTTTGTCTTGCCACTTTATGAAGAGGGTCGTATCGATCGTTCCTCGGATAAATCCAAATTTTACGAGGAAATCGCTAAAGACGTCATACCAAGCACATGGAGCTTGTTTCAGTCCGTAGAGAGCTTTGTCCAATCGATAGACGTGATCGGGATGTTCTTGATCAATAAAGCCTTCTGGCTGAGCGACATAGACTTCCTTCTTTAACACGCCGTTAAGAAAGGCAGTCTTAACATCCATTTGGTATACTTTGAAGTCCTTATGAGCCGCGTAAGCCAGGAAGAGACGAATGGCTTCGATTCGGGCAACAGGAGCATATGTCTCGTCGTAGTCAATTCCTTCCTGTTGATTATATCACTTCGCAACTAGTCTCGCTTTATTCCTAATCACTTCTCCATCTTTATTCTTCTTGTTTTTAAACACCCATTTCGTCCCGATGATTGTTTTTCCATGCGGATGGGATACTAGGGTCCACACTTGAAGACGCTCAAATTGGTTGATTTCATCTTGCATTGCTATTACCCAATCCGGGTCTTTTAGTGCGTCTGCTACCTTAGTTGGCTCATTTTGGCTTAAGAAGCAGCTGAATAGACTGTGATGATGACGTGTCCGTTCTCCACGCGAAGGATCACCAATAATCTGATCAACCGGATGTGCTCGAGTCCACTTTCGCTCATGAGGTAGTGCAGAGCTAGACGCATCGGTCATTTGTGAACTGAGACTTCCAATGATTTCAGATTGTTCATTTGATTGAGGTAAGTCAGATTCTGCACTAGTGATTCTGATGTGACTTCCTCATTGACTGTTGTAGATTCTTCATTGATCTGTGGTAATTCTGAATCGGGTGAGGTAGGGACATTTGAAGAGCTCGATACATTGGCCTCGTCGAGTGGGGGCTCCACTAAAGGTGTTGCAATAATGGTTCTGGCCGATATACGGGCTCAAAGAGAGAGTCCAAATCTTCCAACGCAAGTTTCAGTGCTTCTTCAGACATTGAATCTGGAGTTGTTGCCATCTTTTGTTGTTGTGCCAACACACCAGTGTATACGGGTTCTGAACTGTGGTGTGCAGGAGCCATGTCTGCCACTTCATGGTAAGTGACGTTGTAGCTTTCTTTGATTGATCGGTTGGACTTGATGTAAACTTGGTATGCCTTTGACGTTGATGAATACCCAACGAATGTGGCTTCGGATGCTTTAGGGTCGAACTTAGCACGTTGCTCTCTGTCGTTCGCCACAAATCACTTGCACCCGAAGACCTTGAAGAATGAGATATTGGGTACTCGCTTGTTTATTATTTCGTACGGAGTCTTATCAAAGTGCTTGTGAACCTTCGTCCTGTTCTGAGTGAAACAGGCGGTATTTACTGCTTCAGCCCAAAGGAAGTGTGGGAGGCTGGGATGGATCAGCATTGTACGGGCGGCTTCCACTAGAGTCATGTTCTTCCTTTCAACAACCCCGTTCTGTTGAGGGGTCTTAGCGGGTGAGAATTGCTGATTAATGCCATGATTCTGATAAAATTCATTGAGATACTTGTTCTTGAACTCAGTGCCGTTGTCCGTTCGGATGACTTGGATGGATTGTTGCAGCAAATTCTGAGTAGTGTTCACGAAATTAACTATCAAGTCCCATGTCTCATCTTTAGTTCGTAGGAACTTCGTCCATGTGTAGCGGGAGTAGTCATCAACGATAACTAGTACGTACTTCCGCCCACTAATACTCTGTGTCTGCATAGGTCCACAGAGATCCATATGTAGCAATTCCAAAGGACGTGAAGTGGAGGCAACTAGTTTTGCATGATGAGATGCTCGCTTCATTTTTCCTAGTTGACATGCCGAACACTGATGCTCTTTCTGTAATACAATAGTTAGAAGACTGTAGACTAACTTTTTCGTCGAAAGCCGTTGAAGAGCTTTAATGTTAAGATGAGACATACGTTGAGGCAAACAGCTGTAATTCAGAGGAACAGCTTATGGCATCAGCGTATGTCTCATCTCAACATTAAAGCTCTTCAACGGCTCTCGACGAAAAAGTTGGTCTACGGTCTTCCAACTATAGTATTACAGAAAGAGCATCAATGTTCGGCGTGCGCATTAGGAAAAATGAAGCGAGCATCTCATGAAATAAAACAGATTGCCTCCACTACCTGCCACTGGATATTGTGACCTCTGTGGACCTATGCAAACACAGCGTATTAATGGACGCAAGTATATTCTGGTCATTGTTGATGACTTCTCTCGCTACACTTGGACAAAGTTCCTCCGAACCAAAGATGAGACAGGGGACTTGGTTGTCAATTTTGTGAACACTACTCAGAATTTATGCAACAAACCGTCCAAGTTATCCGAACAGACAACGGCACTGACTTCAAGAACAAGTATCTCAGTGAATTTTATCAGAAACTAGGCATTAATCAGCAATTCTCAGCCGCTAAGACCCCTCAACAGAATGGGGTTGTTGAAAGGAAAAACAGGACTCTAGTGGAGGCCGCCCCTCAACAGAATCACTGAAACTTGCGCTGGAAGATTTGGACACTCTCTTTGAGCCCGTATATCGGCCAGAAACCATTATTGAAACACCTTTAGTGGAGCCCCCACTCGACGAGGCCAATGTACCGAGCTCTTCAAATGTCCCTACCTCACCCGATTCGGAATTACCACAGATTAATGAAGAACCTACAACAGTCAATGAGGAAGCCTCATCAGAATCACTCGATTCAAGTGCAGAATCTGACTTAATCGAATGAACAATCTGAAATCATTGAAAATCTCAGTCCACAAATGACCAATGCGTCTAGCTCTGCACTACCTCATAAGCGAAAGTGGACTCGAGCACATCCGGTTGATCAGATTATTGGTGATCCTTCGCGTGGAATACGGATACGTCATCAACACAGTCTATTCAGCTGCTTCTTAAGCCAAAATGAGCCAACTAAGGTAGCAGACGCACTAAAAGACACAGATTGGGTAATAGCAATGCAAGATGAAATCAACCAATTTGAGCGTCTTCGAGTATGAACCCTATTATCCCGTCCGCATGGGAAAATAATCATCGGAACGAAATGGGTTTTTAAGAACAAAAAGAATGAAGATGGCGAAGTGATTAGGAATAAAGCGAGACTGGTTGCGAAGGGATATCAACAGGAAGGAATTGACTACGACGAGACATATGCTCCTGTTACCCGAATCGAAGCCATTCGTCTCTTCCTGGCTTACGCGGCTCATAAAGACTTCAAAGTCTAACAAATGGATGTAAAGACCGCCTTTCTTAATGTCGTGTTAACGGAGGAAGTCTACGTCGCTCAGCAAGAAGGCTTCGTTGATCAAGAACATCCCGATCACGTCTATCGATTGGACAAAGCTCTTTACGGACTGAAACAAGCCCCACGTGCTTGGTACGATGTCTTGAGCGATTTCCTCGTAAAATCTGCATTTATTCGAGAAACGATCGATACGACCCTCTTCATAAAATGGCATGACAAAGATTTGATGGTCGTCCAAGTTTATGTAGACGACATCATGTTTGGACCAACTAATCCACGGCTATGCAAGAGATTTGGAGAATTGATGAAGAGCAAATTTGAAATGAGTCGCATGTGAGAGATGCAGTTCTTCTTAGGACATCAAGTCAGGCAGCTCGATGATGGGATATTCATCAGTCAGACTAAATACATCAAGGACATCTTGAAGAAATTCCATCAAGATCAGAGCAAGCCTATAAGCACTCCCATCCCCATAAGCTGCAAGTTGGATGCCGATCCCATAGGAAAAGCGGTCGACATTACCCTATATCGCAGCATCATCGACTCTCTTATTTATCTCACCTCTAGTCGGCCGGACATCATGTTTGCCACATGTCTATATGCCCGTTTCCAAGCCGACCCCAAAAAATCTCACAGCTCGCAGTCAAGCGGATTCTTCACTACCTAAAGGGCACCTCGACCTTAGGTTTATGGTACCCTAAAGGCACAAATTTCAAATTGATTGGCTATACTGACGCTGATTATGCAGGTTGCCGAATGGACAGGAAAATCACATTCGGTGGCGCTCAATTTCTAGGCGAAAAGCTAGTCTGCTGGTCATCAAAGAAGCAGAACTGCGTTTCGACATCGACGACCGAGGTAGAATACGTCGCGGCTGACAGCTGTTGCTTGTAAATGCTGTGGATGCGGACTCAGCTTCGCGACTATGGGTACAATCTAAATAATACACCCATTTATAGTGATAGCCAAAGTGCCATTGCGATTACGTGTAATCCTGTTCACCACTCACGCACAAAACACATAGACACACGTTATCACTTTATCAAAGATCACGTAGAAAAAGGCATCATTGACATGTATTTTGTGAACAGGGAATATCAACTAGCTGACATTTTCACCAACGCATTGGATGAAAAACGGTTCCAATTCCTTGTTGGAAAATTAGGCATGTTGAACCTTCCGTGATTTGTGCATTATGTGTTCCTATGAGCTTTTACATGTTCTATGCTATGTGTTTTCCATGTTTAAAAATGCTATATCTTGCGTGAAATATCTTATATTAATAGAATTTACTAATATAATAAAAATCCAAAAAACATATAAGTATAATACTAGGGGCATGACGATATCTATAGGATGTTCGATCTACGTCGCGAATAGAATTTACTAACATGAGACTGATTATTTGCTTAATTTTGTCAGTCTAAGTCGCACTCTTATGTCCAACAGTTCTTTCGTAGACTCCATTAGACACAAAGCCACTTTATATGAGTGAAATTTATAGCCTTCCATTTTTTTCACCGGATCTATTCTTGAGCGAGTCACACAATCATTGCTTGTCTTAACTAGTGATTCTTGGTCTCATACTCGCCTTGCGTTAGAACGTTAGGAACATGATTTGGACACTTAGGAATTTCCTTACTCGGCCAAATATAAATAATTTTCATTCCTTTAGCATTGCCTTTAGTCATCCATTTTGGGCCTTCTCCAAATTCCTTTTCTTCATTTTAAAAACCCTTTGAGCCTTCAACCAACTATCTAAACTTTCGGCGGGATGTTAAATCGAGAAAAGGAGGGGGAGAAAACCGAAGACGAAAAAGAAAAAGAAGGTGGAAAATGCACACGAGGAATGCTCACCGCACAAAAAGCAGACCAAAAGAACCCGCCTCTCGCTTATCTCAATTTAAGGGGCATAGATGTTGCTGTGAACTTGTCCATTGATAATCTCGTACATTCGTCAGAACGGCTGGAAAGAGGAGCACCACGAAGTGAACTTCTCCAACGATAATCCGGTATCGAGACAACGAAAAGAGGAGCACGACCTTGGGTACGAATTCCATAACTGTGAACTTCTTCAAATCGATAATCTCTGAAACCTCTCCAGGGATTAAGAGAAAAGGAGCACAGTATCGGCCCAAGAACGAACAAGAAGGAACTTTGCTTAGATAATCTCTCAGCCTCATAGAGAAGCGGAGCTTCAACTTGAGCAAGTGCTGAAAACTTACAAGAGATAAAAAGGATGGTGGGTCGATTTGGTTTAGAGTGGTTGTGCGGTGCGTGGTGGTTGTTTGGGTAGTAGGTTGTGAGGTTTCAGCGGCTCCACCGCTTGTCTGTGTCGCGCCCGAGCTTCGTCCTTGACTTCTAGTCATTATTCTAGGTCTCCTCTCCCCCTCATGACGTCCTTGATCATCGGGGTCATCATGTCTGCGTTTGGAGCGGGAGCCTTGACCACGAAAAGTGTCGGTCGGCCAGGACGATCGACGAGACGGCGGAAGAGGTCTTCTTCTTCCGGCGTTCGAGTAGTCAGCTCAAGTAGGCGGGCAACTAGGATGGAGTGGAGGTCGCTGATAGGTATGGTGGCTGGGTTTATGAGGTTGTGTGTGAGGATCGGTGTGGCGAATGGTGTGGGTTGTGTGGTTTGAGGTGGAGTGAGGATCAGTCGTGAAGAAGACGGCTCCGAGGCTGGAGCTTTGCCACGATCTTGGCGGGACTTCTCAATAGCTGTACGCACGCTCTCCATAAGTTTTTCTTCAAATGATTGTAAAGCTTCTGAGAGAGCGGCCTGAAGTCGGTCTTCGCTCACGAACTGGACGGATGCCTCCGTCGAAGGTGGACCAGGTCGACTGCTGTCGCCTGTTATCAACCCTTGAGCAGACACCGGCTCCTCAGGTTGGCTCGCAGTCACTTGTGGTTGTGACTGTTGGAGACTTCCAACCAATCCTTGAGTCGAATCTTGAAGATTCTCCTCTATGGGTGTTTTGACAGGCTCAGATTGAACATGTACATCAGACATTTCGATGTCAAGGCCGGTAGTAGTAGGAGTCTGAATCTCGGCCACGACACTTGGAGTGATGACTGGTGTCGTGTCTGATGTAGTGGTGACGGTGGTGAAGAGGGACTCAAGTTGTATGCTCAACCGTCTTGGAGTCCGTCTTGTTAGTTGTATCTCCTCATCTGACTCAGTGTCTGATGAGGTGGCTGTGTGAGGGGATGGTTCACGTTCAACGTCCTCACGAGCCTGTTCCGTCACCAGTGGAAGTGAGCTTTGCCCTATTTATGCCTCGGGCTGTGCTACTTGTTGAAGAACCTCCTCAATGGGCTCTTCGAGCACGCCAACATGGACGGGCACTTCCATTTGGAGTGTTTTCGTAGGGGCCTCTTGTTCCAACTCTGCTGCCACAACATCAATCAACGTGGCGTCGTCGTCAGGGATTTGCACGTCCTGAGTTGGAGGCTCCTGCTCTAGCTCCTGGGCCACAGTATCGATCAAAGTGTCCTCAGTGCTAGAGTGTTGTTGTTGATGAGGGCTAACTGCTATGTCTGTAGGGGTCCTCTAATCATCTGTTCCGCCAGATGATCTCCCGGCAGTATGCTCTATAAATGTCTCCCGTGGCGTCGGCGAGACGTAGCAACGCAAACGGTATGGCCATTGATAGCTGATACAAGTCCGTTAGCTTCGGGTTGTTGAAAAACTTGAGCCTTGGTGGTTGATAATTTCCTCCAGGAGGCAGACGAGGGATGTTCTGCTCGTACAGCTCCATTTGTTGTCTAATGATAACGGAGAACCACCGGGCGTACGACACATTCTTCGAGCATTTATTTTCCTTCCGCCTGATCCGCTCGACTAGATTATTCCAGATCAGTTGAGCGAAATCGTAATTTTGCGAGAAGGCGATTCCATGGATAATCCTCAGAATGTTGCGGTTGCCTTTGTCGAAGCCGGCGTGCTTTGGCGAAAGGAACTTATTGATAATGCCAAAGAGCGTCTTCCAAGGATGTGGAATCCCGTTGCTCTGCATATTTGCGAGTTTGGTGAGCGGCGGACGGTATCCCATCTGAAGGAACTCTTGCACCAGCTCCGCATCAGTTGGAAGGGGGTCATAATTTTGGCTGAGAGGGAGGTCGAGAAGAAGTCTAAACTCATTCTTGCTTATGCAAACGTGCCTCATCCCTACAATTGTTGTAAAGTGGTACGCCCCGTCCATGATGAGGCTCTTAATCATCCCCCAAAACTACTGGAGGTAAACCATCGGCACAGAGGCTGTCACAGTGAGAGCATGCCACAGGGGATGGCCTTGTAGAATAGACACCATGATATTGTCCGGACACCTAAAGGTTGTCAGGTCGAGTTGGTAATTGGTGTCGTAAACGTTGAGATACAGGGCATTTTCGTAGATGTGATTGTATGTAGGATAGTGATCCATCTGAAATACACATAAGAAATGTAACTCATTCGTTCAAGAAATTTAATTTGAGTCGCATTTAGAATTTATCAAACCACAACAATGGATCATGTCACAGTATGTTTGAATAAATTCGTAATTGAAATCATGAAATTTGCACATAGATCATATGAAGTGAATATTGAAGAAACGATACAATTTAAACATAAGCATGTAAGTTCGATGCAATTTTAGTTGAAGCACTGTTCACTCCGTGCTTTTTGTCACGCGAGAATTGAAATTCTCAATTAAATTGTCTAAGTGCAATTTCGAATGTAATTTTCTGTGTTAATTTGCGATTGAGAAAAATTTTATTCGCTAAGGTCTGCTACAGTGGAAAAAGACTTAGAAGATTTTACTAAGTGTTGAATGTTATACGCGTGGTACTGTAGCCGAGAAATTTTACGATCGAGAAAAATTTCCGTGTAAATTTACGATCGAGAAATTAGATTTCTGAGTAATTTATAATCGAAAATTTTTCGCGCATGAATAGAATTTTTCGCAGTGAAAGTTATCGAGCGAAAAAGTATTTCGATTTTAAAATAGTTTTTCGCTATGAAATTTTACGATCGAGAAAATTGACAGCGAGAAACTAGGTGACTCGCCGAGAAAATTTTCGATCGATAAAGATCATTTCTACGTGTTTTTACGATCGAGAAATTTTATCGTCGAAAAATTAATTTTATCGCCGCTAAAATTTTCGATCGAAAATGAAATTGAAATCGAAATTACTATTTACGATTGTAAGTTTTGCGCTCGAAACTCATTATGCACCTATTAGATCTATTTCGTTCAGTAATCTTTCCGCTCGCATAAAATCAAAATTCAAATTCTCGATTGTAATTATTTTTCAATCTACGTTATCTTTCTTAACAACTAAGTCAAAAAGTTTATCGTTCGAAAAACTTTTACAGTGCAAACAGTAGAACAATTTCAATTCAATTGACACTGTTTGCGAGCGAAAAAGTTCTTCGACGTCTTCAAATGGTAAAAGCCCAGTTTTAGTCGTTCTTTCAATCAGACTCAAATAACGCAGGGAATCAACATTATCTACCATAAAACAATCAAGAGACTTCGAAACTATCTTAATATGCAGTTTTTAACCTAGATTATTCTTAGATATCGGCCTAAAACACTGCAAATAAACATCCGAGTTCTCAGAATATGAACAGTCGAGAAATGAACACAGAATCAAGCGAAATATTTCAAAATACAGATGCACATGAGGTTTAAACACACGATAATCCCTAAAAGAAGTCAAATCTACCTTCTAAAGACGAAAATTAGAGGAAAAATCGAAAGATTTGAAGGATTTTGACGTTCGTCTTTTGAGAGAAAAAGTTTTGCGCACGAAAATTTGACTGTTGAATTTTTCGATCGAGGGTTTTAGCATGTATTTGGGGATTTTCGACTGCAAGTAATGATTTCGTTTAATTGGGCCCATTACTATTTACGATCGAGAAACTTACGATCGAGAATTTTGCTTTGGTTACTATTTAATTTACGCTCATTGATTCCAATCGAGAATCATTTTGTTCCTGTTTAATTTTCGCTCGTCAGTATGAAGGCGAAAATTACACCTTGGTCCAAAATCAATTTTCGCTCGAAAATCTACGAATGAAAATTGAAAAATTCGCCCGAATTTCTCGATTGTAAGTTTTTCTATTGTTTTTCAGATTGATCCTGGGTTTATGAGTAAATCACATAATTGCTCCCACTATGTATGAAAATAAATGCAATTAACTCCCTGTAATTCTGGTTGATGACATCTGGCTCCGTCTTCACACTTTATAAATCTGCAAGACTTAAAGCAACAGATGTCTTAAATATTAGAGTTAATTTTGGAAGCAATTTTTCTATTTGATTCCCCTTGAAAAATATTTCTGAGATAAATTGGTTAAATTCATATTCATAAAACACGTTGACGATCCAAATATTTAACCAACTAACATTTGAACCACTGCCATGTACTCCAAGTCGAGATAAACTCGTGAAGTCTTCCTCATTGTTTCTGCAACACTTAGAGAAAGATCATCAAAATAATTTGGAATTCAAGGCACAACTCTTGTAAATGCTCCCCCTCAAACAGTGCACCTCAATTGATTTATCGAACAAGTGCATAAATTAATCTTAGTAACAATTATTAAGATCATGCGGTTTTTTATGATTAGCCTAGATACATGGTCCCCTAAACATGTAATCTATATTTTCGTATCAGGGTATGAGCATGAACAGTATATCGCATTTAATCAATTCCGTATAAATGCAAATTAATATTGCAAATCAAAATGTGCGATTTAAGTGTATTTTTATATAAGATTTTTATTATTATGATTATTTTTATATTATATATACATATACTAATTTTATTAATAATATAGGGTCAGATTATTTTGCTTCGACCATTATCACGCCTAAAAATTCACAAGACAGTTGAAAGATTTTTATGCCGTCTAGTCATGTCAGCATACTGAAGTCCTACGTTCAAAGTAGTATCCATTTTGATAACTCTTACTAGGTTCGCTGTAGCACTCATTTATTTTTAACTAGGGATTTTTATATTTATGTCGCTCAAGTCAACACAAGTCATAGTAAGTAAATTTACATGTGATCGAGGTGCTTTTAATCATTTCACCGAGCGAGAGACCGTCGTTTTGGAATTAATGGGACTTTGAAGGCTATAATTTGGTTATGACTGAGAAGGGAGGGAACTTATTGGGAAAAGTGAGCTTTATGTCTTCTTCCATTCTTTCATCGTTCTCCTTTTCTCCGACATTTTCCTCTTTCGTCTTTTTGTCTTTTTCATCCTTTTTATCTCTTGTAAGTTTTCTGCACTTGCTCAAGCTGAAGCTCCGCTTCTCTACGAGGCTGAGAGATTATCTAAGGCGAAGTTCCTTCTTGTTCGTTATTGGGCCGATACCGTGCTCCTCTTCTCTTAATCACTAGAGGTTTCAGAGATTATCGATTGAAGTTCACAGTTATGGAATTCGTACCCAAGGCCGTGCTCCTCTTCTCGTTGTCTCAATATAAGACCGGATTATCGTTGGAGAAGTTCACTTGGTGCTCCTCTTTCCAGCCGTTCAAACGAATGTACGAGATTATCAATGGAGAAGTTCACAGCAAGATCCATGCCCCTTAAATTGAGCTAAGCGAGAGGCAGGTTCTTTTGGTCTGCTTTTTGTGCGTTGAGCATTCCTCGTGTGCGTTTTCCACCTCGAAACGCAGACATGACGACCCCGATGATCAAGGACGTCATGAGGGGGGAAAGGAGACCTAGTATAATGACCAGAAGTCAAGGACGAAGCTCGGGCGCGACACTGACAAGCGCTGGAGCCGCTGAAACCTCACAACCTACTACCCAAACAACCACCACGCACCCTTCCACCACTCTATACCAAATCAACCCACCATCCTTTTCCTTAAGGACGCCTCGGCCCACACCAACGACACTGACAAGCCCCCTTACTTCCGGAAGAAGAAGCAAGTGCCGCCATGCAAGAGATTGGAGAATTGATGAGGAGCAAATTTGAAATGAGCCTCATGGGAGAGATGCAGTTCTTCTTAGGACATAAAGTCAGGCAGCTCGATGATGGAATATTCATCAGTCAGACTAAATACATCAAGGACATCTTGAAGAAATTCCACCAAGATCAGAGCAAGCCTATTAGCACTCCCATGCCCACAAGCTGCAAGTTGGATGCCGATCCCACAGGAAAAGCGGTCGATATTACCCTATATCGCAGCATAATCGGCTCTCTTTATTATCTCACCTCTAGCCGGCCGGACATCATGTTTGCCACATGTCTATGTGCCCGTTTCCAAGCCGATCCCAAAGAATCTCACATGCTCGCGGTCAAGCGGATTCTTCGCTACCTAAAGGGTACCTCGACCCTTAGGTTTATGGTACCCTAAAGGCACAAATTTCAAATTGATTGGCTATACTGACGCTGATTATGCAGGTTGCCGAATGGACAGGAAAAGCACATCCGGTGGCGCTCAATTTCTAGGCGAAAAGCTAGTCTACTGGTCATCAAAGAAGCAGAACTGCGTTTCGACATCGTCGGCCGAGGCAGAACGTCGCGGATGCCAGCTGTTGCTTGCAAATGCTGTGGATGCGGACTCAGCTTCGCGGCTATGGGCACAATCTAAATAATATACCCATTTATAGTGATAGCCAAAGTGCCATTGCGATTACGTGTAATCCTGTTCATCACTCACGCACCAAACACATAGACACACGTTATCACTTTATCAAAGATCACGTAGAAAAAGGCACCATTGACATGTATTTTGTGAACACGGAATATCAACTAGCTGACATTTTCACCAAGGCATTAGATGAAAAACGGTTCCAATTCCTTGTCGGAAAATTAGGCATGTTGAACCTTCCGTGATTGTGCATTATGTGTTCCTATGAGCTTTCACATGTTCTATGCTATGTGTTTTCTATGTTTAAAAATGCTATATCTTGCGTGAAATATCTTATATTAATAGAATTTACTAATATAATAAAAATTCAAAAATATTATACATATAAGTATAATACTAGGGGCATGACGATATCTATAGGATGTTCGATCTACGTCAAGAATAGAATTCACTGACATGAGACTGATTATTTGCTTAATTTTGTCAGTCTAAGTCGCACTCTTGTGTCCAACAGTTCTTTCGTAGACTCCACTAGACACAAGCCACTTTATAAGAGTGAGATTTCTAGCCTTCCATTTTTTTTCACCGGATCTATTCTTGAGTGAGTCACACAATCATTGCTTGTCTTAACTAGTGATTCTTGGTCTCATACTCGCGTTGCGTTAGAACGTTAGGAACATGATTAGGGCACTTAGGAATTTTCCTTACTCGGCCAAATATAAATAATTTTCATTCCTTTAACATTGCCTTTAATCATCCATTTTGGGCCTTCTCCAAATTCCTTTTCTTCGTTTTAAAAACCCTTTGAGCCTTCAACCGACTATCTAAACTTTCGGTGGGATGTTAAATCAAGAAAAGGAGGGGGTGAGAACCGAAGACGAAAAAGAAAAAGATGACAAAAGAAGGTGGAAAACGCACAAGAGGAATGCTCAACACACAAAAAAGCAGACCAAAAGAACGCGCCTCTCGCTTATCTCGATTTAAGGGGCATAGATCATGCTGTGAACTTCTCCATTGATAATCTCGTACATTCGTCAGAACGGCTGGAAAGAGGAGCACCACGAAGTGAACTTCTCCAACGCTAATCCGGTCTTATATCGAGACAACGAGAAGAGGAGCACGACCTTGGGTACGAATTCCATAACTGTGAACTTCTTCAAATCGATAATCTCTGAAACCTCTCGAGGGATTAAGAGAAAAGGAGCACGGTATCGGCCCAAGAACGAACAAGAAGGAACTTCGCTTCGATAATCTCTCAGCCTCATAGAGAAGCGGAGCTTCAACTTGAGCAAGTGCAGAAAACTTTTTTTTTTTTTTTTGGTGTAAGGTCCCTTATATATATATAAAAAGTGTACAAAATGAGTGGGAGCTCAACTCCACACAGCCAACCAGTAACAGGCTACTGGACAAACACAAACGACAACCGTCTATTATCTAGGATACCAGTCTACCAAGCTACTTATTCAAAAATCTACCAAGCTACTCGCCACAATCTGCGAATAGCATTCCGCTGGAGCTCGTACTTAGCCGGCGTACCACTAATCCTCATAGTAACCAACACAAGCACGCATCCGACAATTCGATGAGGGGGCGTGATAAGCCCCTCCCGCCATTTTTTGTTCCGTGCCTGCCAGATGTGATAGACGAGCGAAGCTAAAATATGGCGTGAAGCAGCATGGAGAAGGTGCTTCCCCCGCCAGCTAGCCGACGCCCATCTAATGCCCGCATGCCATTCGGGTATCGGCCAAGGCCATCTAATCCTCCTCCTAAGCAGGCGAATGCACTGACGCGAGAATGCACATTCGAAGAACAGGTGCTGTGCCATCTCATAATGCAGCTCATCACATAATACACATGCTGGTGTGCCTGCCCTCTGAGCCACCCATGGCTTGTCCCTCGTTGCCAAGCGCTCCTGTATGCCAAGCCAGAGGATAAACTCATGTCTTGGAACCTTCAACGGCCCCCCAAAAAGGACCGCCCACGGCACAGGCGATTGTCTGTACCTAATCGCCTCTCTGGCCAAACGAGACGTCATGTTTCCATCAGCCGCCCCAGTCCAAATTATAGTATCCTGACTCCCCATATAGACCGGTGGAAGCAGACGACTAATCTCCATGTACTCCAATGTTCCTTGCCCTGGCCAGTTCCATCCCTGCGAATTGATAACTACACTCAACCTTGAGTCAGATGGCAGCCCCATCGCAAGGGGGCCACGAGGAAAACGCTCCAGTAATGGTGTAGGCAGCAGCCAAGGATCCTTCCACAACCATAGCGTAGACCCGTCTCCAATCCTGAATGTGACCAGAGGCCGAATCAGCTGTCTAAGTTGCAAGAGCTTCCTCCAGCTCCAAGAATGGTTCGCTGAAACAGGGAGATCCCATATTGAACGTGAACTCAGCCCGATTCCCCCTTCAGCCACGGGTAAGCATAACACCTCCCAAGACACCTTCGCAGATGAGCCCCCCCCACAAGAACGCCCTAAAGCGAGTTTCCAAAGCCCTGAAAACACCCTTAGGCAGTAGGAACACTCCAGACCAATACACATGCAAGGCCTGGAGTACCGACTTAATCAGTTGTAGACGACCGGCGTACGACAGAGAGCGGTTTAGCCAAGATCCAAGGCGTTGGTCCACCCGTTGCAATAATGGTGCACAGTCTCCAATTGAGAGGCGAGAGGCAATGAGAGGTACCCCCAAGTATCGAACAGGTAGGCGTCCCACTCGAAAGCCCATAAGCGACTGCAGCTGCGATGTCAATCCTTCAGCCCGGCGTGAAAGGTACATCTCACTTTTGTCGGGGTTTGGTTGTAACCCCGACAATGTCGCAAACCGCCCCAATGCATCCTTTAGTACTCCAATCGACTCCACATCCGCATTACTAAAAAGCAGCAAATCATCAGCAAACGCTAACGAAGCCAGACCCAGCGCCTCACACCGCCAGTGATACCGAAATCGTGGTGCCTCAGATATGCAGATGGATATCAGCCCATGAAGCACCTCCATAACCAAGGTGAAGAGATACGGCGAGATGGGATCGCCCTGTCTGATTCCCCTCATCCCCTCAAAAAACCCGACCACTTGTCCATTCAGATTCGGCGAGAAAGCGGTCGTCGTCAAGCACGACCGGATCCATCCAATGTATGTTGGATGAAATCCCATGGCTTCAAGAACCGCCAATAAGAAGGTCCATTCCACCTTATCATAAGCCTTTGCTAGGTCGACCTTAAACATCGCCCTCGGCGGGCCACCCTTGGAGTTATATCCAAGGCAGAGCTCCTGTGCCAGAAGAATGTTATCGCTAATGCGACGGCCAGGAATGAAAGCCGCCTGTGTCCCATGGACTAAGCCTGGCAAAGAAGGCTTTAAACGGTTGGCCAAAATCTTAGAGATCACCTTCTACAGGACATTACAGCACGAAATGGGCCGAAAATCCGTCGCTCGCCGTGGAGACTCTGACTTAGGGATCAAAGTGATGAGGGTACTATTGAGTCCCTTGAGAAGCTTGCCTGTACTAAAGAAATCGAGGACATTAACGATATCATCACCAATAACCCCCCAGGCCGCCTTGAAGAAAGCAACCGTGTACCCATCCGGTCCCGGCGCTTTCTCATCCCCCATAGAGAAAAGCGCCTCACGTACCTCCATACTATCAACAGGCCGAATCATAAAATCCGCATCCGCTGGGGAAAGCGTATGCGTAATTGCCCCCCGAATCGCTGCAGCCGAGATTGGCGATGCATGGGCTGATTGACCGAGGAGCTGCTTATAGAAACTAATGAGTTCACCCTCTACCAAGTCAGGAGTCTCCAAAAGGTCCCCATCCGCACTTTCCAAAGAGAGGATGCGGTTAGTAGCTCGTCGCATGGCCACCCTTCGGAAGAAGTAGGAAGAACACTGATCACCATCCTTCAACCAAGCCAATTTGGCGCGCTGTGAAAGAGCTGTATGCTCCACCACCACCGCCTTCGCATACAACGCTCGACATATCCTCTCCAAATCGAAGAAGAGGCTCTCATGTGGATAGCGTGAGAAGAAGTCCTGAGCAATGTCCAAGAATCTTCTCGCCTCAGCAACATTATCCGCCAGTTTTCCTTTGACCCTCCTCATCTGCCGGAAAATTGGCTTCAACAACTTCAACCGCTTCACGACAACAAACATAGGGTACCCATGCATTGGCAGGTGCCAAATGCGTTGGACCTGTTCGAGAAAGGCATCTTCCTTCGTCAAAAAATTCTCGAACCGAAACATCACCTTATGCTGACACGATGTAGCAGCTCCCAAAAGAATGGGCGAATGATCTGATGATGCAGGCAAGGTACAGCGACAGAATGAATCCGGATAGCGTGTAAACCACTGGGGATTGCCCAACATACGGTCAAGCCGACGCCAAATCCCCGCAGTCCCCCTTTGCTGATTGTACCATGTGAAAACCTGACCAATCGTAGGTATTTGCAAAAGATCCGCCCCTACTAGGCATGACTGAAAGTCCTCCATATCTTGCCTAGGAGGTGCTCCCCTCTCCCCTCCCCCGTGTGCAAAATGGCATTGAAGTCCCCCAGAACCATCCATGCCTCCGCCACACGGGTTTGGGACATAGTAATCAACTCCTCCCATAAAGGAAGTCTATCCTCTCTCCGTGACTTCCCATAAACAAAGGAGACATATATCATCTCCCTATCCACCTCTGACATGACGCGACAATGCACCGCTTGATCCGAGAAGTCAAGCACTTCCACATTTAGGGTAGCAGGGTCCCATCCAACCCAAATCCTCGTACCCGGCCCCTCATCATAGTCAAAGAACCAACTCCATCGTCCTCTAATCCCACTCGAAATGAAACCCGCATTTGATTCCGCAACCCGAGTCTCCAGTAGCCCAATCATACTCAATCCCTCCTGTTCGATCAAGTGCCCCACCGCCCTCTTGTGGTCTTGTTTGTTAAGACCACGCACATTCCACGAACCCATATGTATCATAAATGCACTCCGTCGTGGGCTGCATTTGCTTTAGGGCCCAAATGAGAGAAAGATATGTGTCTATCGCTTCCGTCAGATCACGCAGTGCATCAAATCGGTTACGCCCCTCCACGAAGGACGATGTAATAGCCGCATGTTCAATCGGCCGCTGAACCTCTGGGCTGCCCCTGGACGAACTCGCCTCCCCTCGGTACTTTTTCCCAAACACAGGGGCAGACTCAGTACCCGGCCCAGTCATCTTAATGGCTTTCCCTTTGGCCCCCATCTGTCGCCACTCCTCATGGATTGGCCCCCCCCTATTCGTACGTCCATGTCCCAATTCAGGCCTTCGATCCGTATTATTCTGATGACCCGGTGGGTTCACACGCGTTCGTTGTCCATTCGACCTTGCTCGCCCATCCCCGGGTCGATGATTGTCATCCACCCTATGGTGCTGTCGATTCTGGTGTACACTTGATCCCTCTGGCGTCCCCACTCGTTTGGGGCACTGTGCCTCCCGGTGGCCCCAAGCCGCACACGATGAGCATTGTGAAGGCCTCCAGTCATACTCCACACGAATAGGGATAAGTTCATCAGTCCCACCCTCATCTGGTGGAAGGCGAACATTGAACGCTTCCACAAATGGTTCAGCTAGCTTTTTCATTATACAGATGCGTGCGTAATCGATTCTATCCCCTCTCGTGGTAACAGCATCCGCATACAACGGGCGTCCTACGACGCTCGCCACCACCCCAAGGCCTTGCTGCGTCCAAAGCTCGCATGGGACGTTCCATAGTTTCACCCACAATGGAATCTCAACCACCTCCCTTCTTGCAAAGGACATCCGAGGCTTCCACATCTCCAAAAATAAGGGTTGCCCGTGCATCATCCAAGGGCCCCCTTCTACAACCTCCACCATGGCCGCCTCACACTCAAATCTAAACAAAAAGAAGCCGTTAATCATTGAGCGGACTTCTATCAAGCCCTTCCATATCGATCGGAGATAGCGTTCGACGAAGGGAAAATATGGCTTTTTCCCCATAAAATAACCCACCAGCGTGTTCTTCCACCGATCAGCTCCACTTTTCGCCATTTCACGCGAAGGCCTGGCCTCACCAACCCCGTCGACAATAGTAGGCGGCGTGTATCCTAGCTTCATGCCCGTTCTATCCGGCACGTTCCCAGGCTGCCGCTCAATGCCCGTGGCAGCCACCAAATACGATGGGCCCGTGGTGCCCCCATTCACTGTCAGTCCCATAGGGCCCATGCGTGAAAAAACCGGCTTACGTCCCGTCCCATCCCGTGTTGGTGAATGTACGTGAGATTCAGCCACCGTCGACTTGTCGGATCCTTTAAGCCCCACCGTTGATGTCAATGAGTCCGTCAGCATCCTAGGTACTGTTAGTTGCTCAGCCACCAGAGACCGTTGCGACATCGGCGCTGAAGAAACCCTAGACCCCAGCCCGCCTTTCTCATGCGCTGAAGAAACCCTAGTTAGCTGCCCGCCTTTCTCAGGCGCTGCGTTTCGATCATCAACAAGAATTTCTTCATCCACCGGCTCATCAGATGTACTCAGGTCGATACACCGCCTAGCCATCAGCCCACGTGGTGGCGGAGTAGCAGGTCGCCCCCATTGGGCTCGTCGCGGGTTAATCTTCAGAATTCCTTTGATCGGCATCAACCCTCCCCCACGTCGCGCGGGTGGTTCATTGGTAGTCGCAGCAATAGACCCTCCGATCGCTAACAGATCAGATCGCAGCGCCCCGTCGGATCTGCCTCCACCTCCGCCCGCATCCGCTGAAGGTCCATTAACCCTATCAACCAGCTTACGAAATCGCACCCCATCAAAGCACTGTGCAAATTCCGGGTACGCCGCACACAATGCCTCAAGATCTGGCAAGGTCGGTCGCGTTGAAATTCCGGCTGGGAGCTGAACTCGTGTGGCTGCCTCGTGATCAGAATCCCGGCCAAGTTCTTCCACCCGCACTGGTTCTGGCCCGACCCCCGTCACAGATTGTTGCTGCCCAGATATGTGACGGATTGGATCAGGCGGATCCGGGACAGGAGGATGTGAATCAGACTCCATCGCACAAACCCTAGCTTCTCACGATCGAATTGAAAGAAAACCCCACACTTCCGATACTACTCCGCCTGACCGACGGAAATCGGAATCCCAGTCACCGGCCGGCCACCACCAAGGGGTGCTGACCGGAAACAGCGGCGGATCTTGGCGAAGAACGCGGTAGAAATTTGAAAATTCGACTTTCTCTCTCTAGACGCACTTTCTCTCTCTAGACGCTTGAAGCTCCACGTGATTTGTGACTCTTACAAATTTTTCGCCACTGCAATACATTAGAACATTATATTCGCACAGTGCAGAAAACTTACAAGAGATAAAAAGGATGGTGGGTCGATTTGGTTTAGAGTGGTGGTGCGGTGCGTGGTGGTTGTTTGAGTAGTAGGTTGTGAGGTTTCAGCGGCTCCACCGCTTGTCTGTGTCGTGCCCGAGCTTCGTCCTTGACTTCTAGTCATTATTCTAGGTCTCCTCTCCCCCTCATGACGTCCTTGATCATCGGGGTCGTCATGTCTGCGTTTGGAGCGGGAGCCTTGACGAGACGGCGGAAGAAGTCTTCTTCTTCCGGCGTTTGAGTAGTCAGCTCAAGTAGGCGGGCGACTAGGTTGGAGTGGAGGTCGCTGATAGCTATGGTGGCTGGGTTTATGAGGTTGTGTGTGAGGATCGGTGTGGCGAATGGTGTGGGTTGTGTGGGTTGAGGTGGAGTGAGGATCAGTCGTGAAGAAGACGGCTCTGAGGCGGGAGCTTTCCCACGATCTTGGCGGGACTTCTCAATAGCTGTACGCACGCTCTCCATAAGTTTTTCTTCAAATGATTGTAAAGCTTCTGAGAGAGCGGCCTGAAGTTGGTCTTCGCTCACGAACTGGACGGACGCCTCCGTCGAAGATGGACCAGGTCGACTGCTGTCGCCTGTTATCAACCCTTGAGCAGACACCGGCTCCTCAGATTGGCTCGCAGTCACTTGAGGTTGTGACTGTTGGAGACTTCCACCTCCAAACACAGACATGACGACCCCGATGATCAAGGACGTCATGAGGGGGAGAGGAGACCTAGAATAATGACCAGAAGTCAAGGACGAAGCTCGGGCGCGACACAGACAAGCGCTGGAGCCGCTGAAACCTCACAACCTACTACCCAAACAACCACCACGCACCGCACCACCACTCTAAACCAAATCAACCCACCATCCTTTTCCTTAAAGACGCCTCCGCCCACACCAACGACACTGACAAGCTCCTTGCTTCCGGAAGAAGAAGCAAGTGCCGCCATGCTCGTGGCCCTGGCTCAAACCCAAGCTACTCCCTCAGTTGCTCAAGACCAACTGGGACCATAAGGACACGGTGTCAACCCACACGAGTTCCTCGACAAGTATATCTTCGAAGGACAGTGGATGACCCACTCCATGCCCGAGGAGCATCAGAGACAACGGCTCAAGGATGTTCGGCAGTTCCTACAACAGGCTTCGGTAGACCTCGTCCTGTTTGAAGACGAAGAGCTTCAGGAAGGTGAAAATCACGGATAAGATCCCACATGGCTTCCAGAATTGATTGCACAATGAGCGGTTTCCCCCACAAGACAAATGTCAGGATTCGCTCGGATCGACACGCTTGGGAAAATATTAGAATTGAGATTCCCTTCTTTGAAGAAATTCGTGAGCATATTTGGAGGTCACCGAATAAAGTCAAGAAGCCGAACGATTCGAGCTCAGAGGGATCTCTCACTGGAATCAGCAAAAGAGAATGACGTATCTCTGGATGCTGACCCACCTCGGACAGATGTGAGATTGAGGATGACTAAAAGCCAAGCCAAGAGTCATTACAAGAGTCTCTCCCCAATCTGTCCGCTACTCAGCATCGAGCGAGTAGACAGAACTCGAGAAGATCTAAGCGAGAGTGACCTACCGTATCTCCCCGCCGAGGTGGTGTACAACCTCTACAAGCTATATGTAGAGAAGTACAAAGGTCCTCAAGGCTTCATCAAGAAAGAAGGACTCGAGGGACTCTACCGGTTCATGATGCGACAAGTCAAGTACTTCGCCGCACACGACCTTCAGATGGCTCTGGAGAGCAACATGAAGAAGGTCAACATGACTGCTCCGCTCAACAAATGACCTGAGATCGAAAGACTTCCCAACAATCACGTACACATCAGCTCCGTCCTACGCATCTCCTACCACAATCCGATTGCGAAGAAGACTAGGATGATGCTGAACTCTGAGATACGCAAATTTTGTGATGGGACGCTCTGCTGAGAATCCCCGAGGGTCCCTAGACCCACGTTCCTAGAACGGCGGAATTTTAAAATTTTACGAGGTTTCCCGCCTATCCAAGATCGCTCGGCTACAAACACGAGAACGTATTGACATAAAGAGATAAGGGATCAGCCATGATACCTTGTTGAAATCTCTTAACGATGGCTAACTTCGAATCCTTCAAATCCCCGATGCGTAGTGCCACTCTCCTACGCCAAAAGGACACGAAGGACGCCTTCTTTGCGCAAGATCATCACGCTGGCACCTTACTAACGTCGCAGCTGTTCTTGCATGTGCGGCTAGACCAAGAACGAACTGCTTGCTGCCCCCCGAGGGAGAGAGTGTGAGAGAGAAAGTGGTGAGAGGAGAAAACTCTTAGTTTTTTTTCTCTTTGGCTTGTATTTCGAAAATTTAGCTTCCACTCTCTTTAGGATCACGAAAATCCTTCTTTATACCTCTTAGGATTAGCCAAAAATAGGTTAAGGTGGGTGGGAGAAAAATCCTCAAACCTCCCCTTTTACCAAGTCTTCGTTTTACCAAGTAATGAATTCAAAATTCAAACTTTATATTTAATTAATTAAATATCCAATACCTTAATTAATTAAAATATCATATTTAGTATATTTTAAATACATAATATCCAATATAAATAAATAATTTTCGAAATTTTATCTAATAAAAATTCGAAACTTATATATATCCAATATACATTATTTAATTCAAAATTAAACAATATCATTTCTCTAAGAAAATAATAAAGATCTAAATCTAATTTAAATCATATACTAAATATTCAATATCAAATATTTTATTTCAAAAATATATCGTGAGGTGAAAAGACCATTTTACCCCTCACTAGTCAAACTTAGTATTTTCGGCAGATCAAGGTTTTGGCCAAGCCCCAAACCCTAATGTCACAATCTAGGACCTAGCCCTGTCTCTCTCTCTGATGACGACGTTGTATCGGTTGCCCTTTTTAAGCCCCGGCTCTCTTGGTTCGTCTCAACCGGCCCAGGAGGTATCTAGGAGTTCGGTATTCACCTAGCCAGCCCCGTGGTACCGAACAGATCACAAGTTGAGTACGAATTTGATCTAATCATTATCCATGAACCGACTGTAGATTTTCGTCATACGTATAAACCCTTTACGTTTGTCCCGGTCGAGTGACAGTCACGCATAGTCAAACTTACAGAACTCGACTGTATGTTGTTTATGTCGGTGAAAGTTCTGAAACTGCACTCCACGACTATCGTGAGTCAGTTACATGCTCTGGCCAGAGACTTGGATAAATTCCCGCATGTAAAACTTGCCATAGGAGGTTAACCTCGAATTTAATCGAGACCGTAAATTCCGCTCCGCGGTTCAACCGGCAATCACATCAAAAAGTCAAGACCGCATTTCGCCACTGACCCATGCCACCGGCAAGACGGGCCTAGCAAACTAGTGACAAGTCAAGACCTCAAGATCAACCCCAAGTTAACCCTTTCAGTCTAAGATTCACGCATACTACTACAATCAATCGATCGATCAAGGATAATCCAAGCGTGTGATCGTTCGATTACGAGTCACTGTCCAAATACAGATAATCCCCTGATTCATCTTGTATCATTGTCATGGGCTCCCACTTCCCAAGTGAACGGCTGGCACAACCATATTGGACCCATCGGCAAACAAGTCGTACGTGTCATTCCAGTCACCCTACTGGAGACTTAGACTTGTGGACTATTTTAATATTGCAGTATCTCAGCTTACTGGTGCCCCTCTGTCCCCACAGAATCAGTAACTGAACTTTCAATATTTGGGTTTTATTAATTTGTCTTATCCACCCAGACTGCAAGGTGAAATCTTTAGACTAATTTTTTTTTGGGGAATGTTCACTAAAATAGAAATACATCGGCGTCAGTATGCAGCAACCCGTAACAGACTACGGGGTAACATCAGGTCAACCTTTCTACCAAGCAATTCGCCACAGGCGGCGCAATGCAAGTCGTTGCAAAGTAAATCTAGAGGACGTAGTACTTAACTGCATACAAAGGTTGCTGACAATAGTGTCAACAATAAAACAATCTTCTCGTTCAGTCCCTTCCTTCCAGCGACGATTCCGTTCTTGCCATATATGGTATAAGGTCAAGGCCAAGATACGGCGGTAAGCACCGTGCATCAAGTGGCAGCCTCTCCATCTTCGGGCTGCCCATTGAACACCAAATCCCACTCTATGTACGGCCACATGAATCTAGTCTTGCGCCTAAGTCGCGCATCAGGCAACACCTAGAAAAAGGACAATCAAAGAAAAGGTGTTCGATGGTCTCCGTTGCCCCAGTCTGACATAACATGCATGTCGATTCCCCAGCAGCAGCCGCTATCCATGGTTTGTCTCGTGTCGCAAGTCTACCACGAAGTGCCATCCAAAGGAGGAACTCATATCGGGGCACACGAAGGGGTCCCCCGAAAAGGGCCGCCCAAGGCACCGGGTCGTGCCGTAGTCGTACGGAGTTCCGCGCCAAGGAATTGCTAAATCGGCCATTTGAGTCACCAACCCACGAGTACGTATCCGGCTCTAGATAGTTGGTCTCTGGTAGCTCCCGGCTAATATCCATATACTCCGAGGTGAATTGGCCTGGCCATCTCCATCCCATATCGTCGATGACACAGCTAAGGCGGGAATCAAGAGGGAGACCCATTGCAACAGGGCCTCGTGGAAAGCGGTCTATAAGTGGACCTGTCGATAGCCACGGATCCTGCCAAAGGAGGAAAGTCGTACCATTACCTATATGGCATTGGACCAAGGGCCGAATCGTTGGACGCAGTTTTAGTAGCTTGTTCCAACTCCAAGATGCCGTTGCTGATGGTTGAATCGTCCAAATGGATTTTCGTGCCAAACGAGTCTGGTGGATCCACTGGACCCAAATCGAGGACTCATCCTTCTGAAGCAGCCTCCATAACTGTCCAAGGAGGAAGACTCGGTTATCCGTTTCAATGGAATCTTTAGACTAATTAATAATTTGCCTTTTAATTTAATCGTCCAATAATTAATTAATGATGAATAAAGTCATTCCATTAATAGAAGTAATCAAATTACATCACTAAACACTACAAAACTAGCAAATTGTCCTCGTACTCCCAATCCTCGTACGGCATCTAGGGCATATACCTCTACAATCTCCCACTTGCACTAATACCACGTGTTATCATATCTTAACCCCATTTTATCGAGGTGTCGATCGAGCACTGCCTGTGGTAGTGGCTTCGTGAACGGGTCCGCTGCATTCTCTACAGAGGCGATTTTCTGCATGGCTATTGAGCCATTTTCAACAAACCCACGCAGCACGTGGTATTTTCTCTCTATGTGATTGGATTTACTGTGAGCACGTGGTTCCTTAGCTTGTGCAATAGCCCCGCTGTTGTCGCACCACAATGGCAGCGGGCGATCCACGATGCTACGTACCACCTTAGTTCCTCCAGAAACTTGCGTATCAAAACACCCGCTTTGGCAGCTTCTGAAGCTGCGATATACTCTGCCTCAGTGGTGGAATCTGCAGTCGTGCTTTGCTTGGAACTTTTCCAAGACACTGCCCCACCATCGAGCGTCAAGACAAAACCCGAAGTAGACTTTCGGTCATCCACATCTGATTGGAAGTCCGAATCTCTATATCCATCTACTTCCAAATCTCCTGGGCCATAAATCAGTATCAAGTCCTTAGTCCGTCTAAGGTACTTCAGAACTGTCTTTACTGCCGCCCAATGTTACTTACCAGGGTTAGCCTGAAACCTACTCAATACGCCCACAGCGTACGCTATGTCTGGTCGTGTGCAAAGCATCGCGTACATCGGGCTACCCACAGCTGAAGCATAGGGGACTCCACTCATCTCTTGTCTTTGTACCTCATTCTGAGGAGACATAGCCTTTGAGAGATGAATCCCATGCCTCATAGGTAGGAACCCTTTCTTAGAATCGTCCATTTTAAACCTTTTAAGGACTTTATCTAAGTAAAGGGCTTGGGACAAGCCTATTGACCTTTTCGCCCTATTTCTAAATAGGCGAATTTCTAAAATATAGGTCGCTTCTCCGAGGTCTTACATAGAGAATTCGTTTGAAAGCCAAGCTTTAATCTCTGAGAGCATCCCAATGTCGTTTCCTATCAAAAGGATATCATCTACGTACAATACTAGAAACGACCTTGCTCCACTGGCCTTTCTGTAAACACAGGGCTCATCTTCATTCTTTATGAATCCGTAGTTCTTAACTACTTCATCGAACCGAAGATTCCAACTCCTTGAAGCCTGTTTCAGCCCATAAATTGACCGATTCAGTTTGCACACTTTTCGAGCATCTACTTCTGACGTAAAACCCTTGGGCTGCTCCATATAGATTTCTTCCTAGAGGAATCCATTCAGGAAAGCGGTCTTTACGTCCATCTGCCAGATCTCATAGCCGTAGCTATTGCAAGCATGATTCGAATGGACTTTATCATTGCGACAGGTGAGAAGGTTTCCTCATAGTCAATTCCCTCTTTCTGACTATACCCTTTCGCTACAAGCCTAGCTTTGTACGTCTCCACCTGTCCATCAGATCCAATCTTTTTCTTGTAGATCAATTTATTGCCAATTGGTCTAAAACCATTAGGCAGGTCTACAAGTGTCCAAACCTCGTTTGTGTGCATCGAGTCCATTTCGGCCTGCATAGCCTCAAGCCACTTGAGGGAGTCTGTACCAGCAATTGCCTGGTTGTAGGTGACGGGACCGTCCCCGGCGCATCCCTCAGTCGCAGCATCCCCATGCTCGACGTGTACCATACCATATCTCTCAGGCATATAAGATATCCTACTGGACCTACGCAATTGCGGCTGAACGGAGTTTTCTGGGACGTCGTCCAACGACATAGGAGTCGATTCGTTCTCTAACTCTCTTAGAGAACGAATCGTCCTTTACCGCCTTCGCCTACGAATTCTTGCTCCAAGAAAATAGCGCGTAAAGCGACGAACACACCCTGTGTTCGTCTGGGACGAAGAAGCAATACCCCATTGAGTCCTCGGGATATCCGACGAATCTTGCCATTAATGATCTTGATTCAAGCTTATCTGCCATCAACTTTTTCACAATGGCGGGGCAACCCCAGACCCTGATGTGATTCAGACTCGCCTTACGATTATGCCAAGCCTCGTAAGGAATCTTGTCGGCAGAGCGGGTAGGTATCCTGTTAAGGATATAGGCCGCTGTTTCTAAGGCATATCCCCACAAAGAAATGGGGAGATCTGTGTAACTCATCATCGATCGAACCATATCCAAAAGCGTTCGGTTTCTCCGTTCGGTCACGCCATTCAATTGCGGCGTGCCTGGCAGGGAAAACTGTATGATGATGCCATTTTCTCTAAGAAATGCATCAAACTCAAGGCTCATGTATTCACCGCCTCGATCTGACCGAACGGCTTTAATGAACTTGCCAGTTTGCTTCTCTACTAATGCTTTATACTCTTTGAACATTTCAAGAGCTTCGGACTTTTGTCTCATCAAATAGACATTCCCGTAGCGGAAGAAATCGTCCGTGAACGTTATGAAGTAGCGGCAATTACCTCGGGCCATTACTTTAAATGGTCCGCATACGTCAGTGTGGATCAAACCCAACACTTCCGTGGCCGTAGTGAAAGTCCCTGTGAAGGGCGACTTGGTCATTTTCCCTAAGATGCAAGACTGACAGGTAGAAATCGGGCCTGTTCGCACTATGCTAATCAGACCGTCCTTTTCCATCTGTTCAATCTTCGCTTCTGCTGTGTGACCTAGTCGTAAGTGCCACATGTATCGATCGTTCGACCCAGTCGATGATTTGGTGATTGCATTTACAGTATTAACATTGTCTTTTAAGTTGACGTAATATAAACCATTTATTAACGTCGCACTTCCAACATTTTCATTTCTAAAATAAATATGGCAAACATTATCAATGAATCGAAATTCATAACCCAGTCTGCTCAAAACAGGAATCGAAATAATGTTTTTAAGCCCCTTGGGCAAAACCAAAACGTCAGAAAGTTCTAAACAATGTAATGACGACAAGACTAAGGTCTTCGATCCCATGTGTGTAGCTGGTACACTATGTCCACTAACTACGTTGATCAAGCTCGCCAGCTCGAAGCTTCCTACTTCGTCCTAGACCTTGGTTCAAAACATAAATGTGGGAACTAGCCCCTGAGTCAAGTATCCACGAAGTAGAATACACAGAACAACTAGCTTCAAAAACTAATTGTTTTCCTGAGGCGTCAGACGCCTCCAGCTTCGGACATTCATGCTTCCAATGGCCCAGCAGCTGGCAAAGGAGGCACTTATACGTGGGCTTTGCACCCGACCTTTCGACCTTGGTGGTCTTCGTCTTCTTGTCGACTCTACCCTTGGTCACGCCTGTCTTGTTCGACTTCTTCTTCGATCCCTTGGACGTAGAAGTCGCAACAAGCATGTAGACGTTCACCTTCGCTGATCTTCAACCCACTTATCGTGGAGTACAATCTTCTCATTAGTGGATTTAGTTGTGGGCAATTTTGGCTCCTTAATGTCCAAGACATAATCCAGTTTTGCTAATTTGAGGACGATCCTCAAATTTCTGAGCCAGTCTACATAGTTCAGTCCCACCAAACAATGTTTCTCCAAGAGTGTAATTAATGGGTTTGTCATCGTAACTAATAAAGAAGAAAATAAAGCGCAGAAAATAAACAGATAGTTAGGATTTATAGTATTTAATCAGAGTATTGGCTCGTTTGGTTAGCCGAGAGTGTAATTAATGGATTTATAGTTAGGACTTAACAGCTTATTGGCTCGTTTGGTTAGCCGAGGTCGTGCCCCGCACGGTTCTGTCACACAGAAGATTCAACGTCTTCGTCTCAGCCAGGGTCCCTCAGCCGTAACTCGGATCATATCGGGAAAGACTGTCTAAGTGCAACCTATCAACGTCCTGCTCACCTTCCACTTTTCCGTGAACTTCATCCCCCGTAGGATAACTCTTTATTAGAGGGTGAAGAGTGGTCGGTGAGCGGCAATTTATAATTGCATCCAAACCCGTTAACGCAAAGGCGAGGGTTTTGGCGCCGTAACTCGGTCAACCGCAACCGTACCCCTAAGTCGTAACAATTTTGGACTTGATAGAAGACAGGAGCCTAGCCCCTTTACTCACTTGATATTAAAAGTCTAACCTCGGGAGAATCCTCACAGTTTTAACACGAGCACATTATGCACATTATCACGTTCGAAACCAACACGCACATAATGGACTTTAATAGTAAACCTATTTTCAACCTGTTAAAGTAAATGTGAAAGATCGGGGATATTTATAGTTCTATCCTAATTGTACAAAACAATAAGACTCTACGTCTTCGGGCTTTGCTCGAACGGCCGCCTCGGCTACCAGCTCGTTCGTTTGAGTTCCTCTCGATCGACACTCGTACGACCATCATAACATAACTACAATACCCTATGATGGGGAATCTACCCCTAATAAAACCGTCCGTCTTATCTAATAAAAAAACTGTAAAGTACAATCTGGGGGGGATCTTGTCACCCTTAAAATATCACCCGGCAAAAACTAGAACCTAATCCCCAATCAATCACCATGTTTATTCAAATAACATGCATCACGACAAATTTAACACATTTCCGAGCCGAAATCGAATTTTGGCTTTTAAATGGTTCGGGCCTAGCCCAATGTATGTCGGGTCGTAGGATGAGCTAGACCAGGCCTATCGGGCCTGTGTCGAGGATGCTCGCGCCATGCGAGCTGCCAGCCTCGTGCCGCACGCACCATGCGGCAAGCCCCGATCCGCGTGCACTCTTAGCCTAGCACAGCTCACACACACGCGCACGGTCATACCTACTTTCCGCGCATCCACGCGCGGCTTTCCCGAGCGCTGCATGCACCCATGTGTGCAGCCCGTGCCTCTTGTGCCGCATGCCCCGCGTGCGGTCAGCCATATGCGCCGCGGTACGCCCGCGGCCAGCCCGTCTTGAGTCGCGCACCCCGCGCGCCTTGCACGCCGGCTGCCCCTGTGTCGTGCGCACCATGCGCACGCCTAGGAGCAGGCTTCATGCTGCGTGCAGCCCTGCCCTGAGTCGCGCTTCGCATGCGACACGACGCAGCGCGGGCTGCCCGGGCGTCGTGTGCGCCATCCGCACGGCTAAGGCTTTCAGGTTTTTCGTGGCCTTTTGTCATAGTCCCGTGACTTTAACCGAACCTGCTCTGATACCACTGTTGAGAATCCCCGAGGGTCCCTGGACACACGTTCCTAGAACGGCGGAATTTCAAAAATATATCGTGAGGTGAAAAGACAATTTTACCCCTCACTAGTCAAACTTAGTATTTTCGGCCGATCAAGGTTTTGGCCAAGCCCCAAACCCTAATGTCACAATCTAGGACCTAGTCTTGTCTCTCTCTCTGATGACGACGTTGTATCGGTTGCCCTTTTTAAGCCTGACTCTCTTGGTTCGTCTCAACCAGCCCAGGAGGTATCTAGGAGTTCGGTATTCACCTAGCCAGCCCCGTGGTACCGAAAGATCCCAAGTTGAGTACGAATTTGATCTAATCATAATCCATGAACCGACTGTAGATTTTCGTCATACGTATAAACCCTTTACGTTTGTCCCGGTCGAGTGAAAGTCACGCATAGTCAAACTTACAGAACTCGACTCTATGTCGTTTATGTCGGTGAAAGTTCTGAAACTGCACTCCACGACTATCGTGAGTCAGTTATATGCTCTGGCCAGAGACTTGGATAAATTCCCGCATGTTAAACTTGCCATAGGACGTTTACCTCGAATTTAATCGAGACCGTAAATTCCGCTCCGCGGTTCAACCGGCAATCACATCAAAAAGTCAAGACCGCATTTCGCCACTGACCCATGCCACCGGCAAGACGGGCCTAGCAAACTAGTGACAAGTCAAGACCTCAAGATCAACCCCAAGTTAACCCTTTCAGTCTAAGGTTCACGCATACTACTACAATCAATCGATCGATCAAGGACAATCCAAGCGTGTGATCGTTCGATTACGAGTCAGTGTCCAAATACAGATAATCCCTTGATTCATCTTGTATCATTGTCATGGGCTCCCACTTCCCAAGTGAATGGCTGGCACAACCATATTGGCCCCATCGGCAAACAAGTCGTATGTGTCATTCCAGTCACCCTACTGGAGACTTAGACTTGTGGAATATTTTAATATTGCAGGATCTCAGCTTACTGGTGCCCCTCTCTGTCCCCACAGAATCAGTAACTGACCTGTCAATATTTGGGTTTTATTAATTTGTCTTATCCACCCAGACTGCAAAGTGAAATCTTTAGACTAATTAATAATTTGCCTTTTAATTTATTCATCCAATAATTAATTAATGATGAATAAAGTCATTCCATTAATAGAAGTAATCAAATTACATCACTAAACACTACAAAACTAGCAAATTGCCTTCGTACTCCCAGTCCTCGTACGGCATATAGGGCATATACCTCAACACGCTCAAGGTCATCAGGAGAAATATAGAGCAAAGGTTGGAAGAAATCAACCGAGAGACGATGTTGATGATCCACCGGTTCATGAGAGAACAGCCGCTCCTAATGGAATTACTTGAGGACATCGAGGAGCGACTGGAGCTGAGGAATACGCTCAGGAATTATGAGCATGCGCTGGGCTTGCGCAGGTCGTACTACGCTCGACGAGGACAGACGGTGTGGAAAAGAAATCAAGCACAAAGGGGGAGAATGTAGAATATCATTTTTAGTTGTGCTTTGATTTTATTAGCTGTCCTTGTAATTTGGGACGTTTCATGTATTTGTCCTTAGTTTAGGACTTAGTTTGATATTTATACCAAGTATGTTTGGTATAAATAGATGTGCAAACATTGAGCTCAGAGAAGTTTTAGAAAATTGATCCGAAAGGCTTGCAATTCGATTTCTAGAGAGAGAAACAGCAAATACCTTCTCTCACTACAAGGATTCTCTCCTGTGTTCTTCCAAAGAGGTTTTCGATCGAAATTCAATTCTATTCAATTCTAATCGATTCCTATAGAATTCATGCCTAGGATCATAGAGTTGATAAACTTGGACCTAACAAAGTTGGATGCCCATCCCACCGGAAAAACAGTCGACATCACACTACATCGCAGTATCATAGGGTCTCTTCTCTATCTCACCTCAAGTCGCCCGGACATCATGTTTGCCACTTGTTTGTGCACCCGTTTCTCACATTCTTGCGGTGAAGCGAATTCTGCGTTATCTCAAGGGCACCTCCGCTTTAGGACTATGGTATCCTAAAGGAACCAATTTCAAATTAATTGGCTATACTGATGCTGATTATACAGGTTGCCGAATGGACAGGAAGAGCACATCCGGTGGCGCTCAATTTCTAGACGGAAAGCTAGTTTGTTGGTCATCCAAGAAGCAGAATTGTGTATCAACATCGAGAGGCAGAATACGTCGCGGCCGCCAGCTGTTGCTCTCAAATGCTGTGGATAAGAACTCAGCTTCGCGACTATGGGTACAATCTAAATAATATACCCATTTATAGTGATACCCAAAGTGCCATTGCGATTACGTGTAATCCTGTTCACCACTCACGCACAAAACACATAGACTTTAGATATCACTTTATAAAAGATCACGTAGAAAAAGGCATGATTGACATGTATTTCGTGAACATGGAGTATCAACTAGCTGACATTTTCACCAAGGCATTGGATGAAAAACGATTCCAATTTCTTGTCGGAAAATTAGGCATGTTGAACCTCTCGTGATAGGTGCTCTACTTGATTTTTTGTGCTTTCATATCCTCTATGCTATGTGTTTTCTATACTTAAATGACATATCTTGCGTGCAAATTAAATAATAATATAATAGAATAAAGAAAATCCAAAAATATTATACATATACTTATAATATTAGGGGAATGAAGATATTCTTTAGGATGCTTTGATCTAAGGCACAATATGTTTCCCCGACAAGCGACTGATTAATTGCTTAATTTTGTCAGTCTAAGTCATTTTCTTGTGTCTCAAAAGTCTTTAGTTTGCTCCACTAGACATAAAGTCCTTTTTTTTTTGGTAACCGGGGAAAGCCGGTGGTGAAACCTTTTTCCATTTTCATATATGAGGATTCTAGCCTTTTTCCATTTTTTCTTAGGATCTATTCTCGAGCGAGTCGCACATCAATTGCTTGTCTTAACTAGTGATTCTTGGCCTCATACTCGCCTAGCTTCAGTTTGTTAGGAAGATGATAAGGGCATCTAAGAAATTCCTCACTCGGCCTTATAAATCTTTTATCCTTTACCTTAACTCCTAGTCATCCACTTTGAGCCTTCTCCAATTTCCTTTTCTTCTTTTGAAATCCTTTGATCCTTCAACCAACTATCTAAGTTTTTCGGCGGGTTGTTCAATCGAGAAAAGGAGGGGGAGGAAATGATACTACAAAGAAAAAGATGACAAAAGAAGGCATTGCTCAACGCAAAAAAGTAGACCAAAGGAACCTGCCTTCCGAATATCTACATCACAAATTCTTAGAAGGTGGCATGGATCCTGCTGTGAACTTCTCCGTCGATAATCTCGTACGCTCGTCAGAACGGCTGGAAAGAGAATCACCTCGAAGTGAACTTCTCCAACGATAATCCGGTCTTATATCGGGAAACGAGAAGAGGAGCGCAGCCTCGGGTTCGAATTCCATAACTTTGAACTTCTCCAAATCGATAATCTCTGAAACCTCTCTAGGGAATAAGAGAAGAGGAGCACGGTATCGGCCCGAGAACCAACAAGAAGAACTTTGCCTACGATAATCTCCTATTGCCTCGTGGAGAAGCGGAGCTTTAGCTTGAGCATAAAAGGGAATAGAAAACATAAAAAGGATGAAAAATAGAAAATAAAAATGCCGGTGGAGAAGAACGACGAAGAAATGGAAGACGACAAAAAGCCCACATTTTCCATAATGTTCCTTCCATTCTTAGTCATAGCCAAATTGAAACCTTTTTAAGTCCCTTTGCTTCCACATCGACGATCTTTCGCTTAGATGAATTGATTAAAAGCGTCTCGATCACTGGTAAATTGACGTAATATTACTTGTGTTGACTTGAGTGATATAAATATAAAATCCCAAGTTAAAAATAATAGAGTGCTAGAGTGAACCTAGTGAGAGTTGTCGAAATGGACTACTCTATGGACATAGGACTTTAGATTGTAGACTTGACTTGACGGCATATGATCTTTCTAATGTCTTGCGAAATTTTAGGCGTGACGAATGTTCAAAGCAAAATGACCCCGTACTATTAGTAGTATTAATATTCATAAGAAAAAATATATATATATATAGATATGTAATAATATTTTCTTGATTTTTTTTCTTTCTTAATTCTTTAATTGAAAATTTAGAAAAAAAAGGGAAAGAATATCGCACATTTTGACATGCAATGTTATTTTGCATCTACACAGAATTGATTATTGCTATATATTGTTCATGCTCATACCCTTGTGCAAAATTATAATTACATGTATAGGGGAACATGTATCTAGGTTAATCTTGATAAATCGCGTATTTTTAGTAAGTGTCTCTTTGATTACTTTCTATACTTATTTGATGAATCAATTGAGATGCATTATTTGAGGAGGAGCATTTACAAAATAATATGTCTTGAGCTCCAAATATTTTTAATATCCTTTCTCTAAGTGTTGCAGAAATTTTTCGATCTCAAAAATGACACAAAGCGCACCACTATGAGGAAGATTTCGCGAATTTACATGACATGGAGTTAATGGCATTGGTATAAAAATTCAGAGGAAGCCTGATTTAAACAATTGTTAATGAACTCTAACATCATTAACGTTTTTGCTCTAAGTGATCTAGATTTTCGAAACTTCGTCAAAGGAGCCAGACGTTACAATTCAGACATACAGGGAGTTAATTGCAGTTATTTTAAACTTTAGGGGTAGCAATTATGTGGTTATTAATTGAAATCAGGGTCAATCTGAACATATAGGAAAACCTACGATCGAGAAATCGAATAGAGGAGCAATTCTTGATTTCAAATTTCTCGAGCGTAAATAGTAATGGGCCTGTCCTCTCGAGAACCCAATATGTCTTATCAGCCCATTAGAACAATTTTACTTTTTGTAGTCGAAAAAGTACTTCTCACGCAAAACCCTCATTCGAAGAATTCAACAGTATCAATTTTTTTTTCTCGCGAAAAACCTTAAGAAGACGAACCCAAAATTTCACTCAAATCCTTTCATTTTCAAAAGATTATCCTCTTTTAAGGTAGAGTCGATATTCCTTAGACATTTGCGTGCTTATGAACTCTGTTTGCGTCTATATTCTGTAATTTTTCGCATGATTTTGTGTTACAATTTTCATATGCTTCACTGTTCGAAAGCCGCGGGCTATTTCTCAGGATTTTTGACCTGTTAGTGTGAATATCTGGTAAGATTTCTGTGATTTTGATAGTCTTCGCATTTTCGCTCAATCTGGAAGAATGAATCTTTGATTATCTGCATTCTAGAGTTTAAAATCTAAAGTTTCGAGTTTCTGGGTTTTTGAAGTTTTAAAGTTATCGAAGAACTCTCTCGATCACAAACAGTCTCATTTGAATTTTAATTTGATTGCGTTACTATTTGTGTCGAATAAGATTTTTTATTGCTAAATTTTGACTTAGTCGACAAGTTTAAGGGACGTAGATCAAATAATTACTTATCATCGAGAATTCTAATTAGGATTTTATGCGAGCGAAAAACCAAAATGAGAGGAATTGATAAAATAAATGCAATTTAATTCGAGCGCAAAACCTACAAACGAAAACAGTAATTTCGATTTCAATTTTGTACTTAGTCGTAAATTTTAGCGGCGATAAAATTAATTTTTCGACGATAAAGTTTCTCGATCGCAAAAGCACGTAACGATGATTTTAATCGATCGAAAATTTTCTCGGCGAGTCACCTAGTTTCTCGTTGTCAATTTTCTCGATCGTAAATTTCGCAGCGAAAAACTATTTTAAAATCGAAATACTTTCTCGCTCGATAACCTTCACGACGAAAATTTTATTAAGGCGCGAAAAATTTATCGATCGTAAATTTATGCGGAAATCTAATTTCTCGATCGTAAATTTACACTAAAATTTTTCTCGATCGTAAAATTTCTCGGCTACAGTATCTCGCGAATAAATTCCAACACTTAGTAAAATTCACTAAGGCTTTTTCACTGTAGTTGACCTTTGCGAATAAATTTTATCTAGAAATCAGCACTTAGGAAACTCAAATTGAAAATCCAATTTTTCCGAGCGAAAAACTTCACGGAGTGAATAGTGGGTTAAACACTTAGCATATTTTCGATTGAACTTACATGTGTCTTATACATAAATGTCGAAATATTTTAATTTCTTGAATATTAACTTCGTATGTGACCTATGTGCATATTACATTTTTTAATTACAAATTCATCAAACGTGCTATGACATGATAGATTATTATGGTTTGATGAAATTAAAATTTTGACTCAATTTAAATTCTGAACTAATGATTTGCTCTTTCTAATTGTATTTCAGATGGATCATTATCCAACATACAACCACATATATGAGAAGGCCATGTACCTCAACGTCCACGACACCAATTTCCAACTCGACCTGACCACCTTCAGGTGTCCGGACGAGATCATGCTGTCAATACTACAAGGTCATCCCCTATGGCATGCTCTAACGGTGACGGCCTCGGTGCCAATGGTATACCTCCAACAGTTTGGAGGATGATCAAGAGCCTCATCATGGACGGGACATACAATTTCACGACGGTTGTAGGGACGAGGCACATCTGCATGAACAAGAATGACTTCAGGCTTCTCCTCAACATTCCTTTCATTCAAAATTACGACCCCCTTCCCACTGATGCGGAGCTGGTGCAAGACGTTCTTCATATGGGATACCGTCCTCCGCTGACTAAACTAGCTCAAGTTCAGAGCAACGGGATCCCACATCCTTGGAAGACACTTTTTGGCATCATTAACAAGTGTCTATCACCAAAGCACGCCGGCTTCGATAAAGGCAACGACAACATTCTCTGTATCTTCCACAGAATTGCCTTTACTCGCAACTACGATTTCGCTCAACTGATTTGGAATGATCTAGCAGAGCAGATCCGACAGAAGGAGAACAAACGCTCGACGATGTACCGTATGCTCGTGGTTCTCCGTAATCATTAGACAACAAATAGAGTTGTACGAGAAGAACATCCCTCGTCTACCTCCCGGAGGAAATTACCAACGACATCGGCTAAAATTTTTCCATCACCCAAAGCTCACAGACTTGGATCAACCTTCGATGCCGATTCCGTTTGTGCTACTATGTCTTGCCGACCCCCCGGGAGACGTCTATAAGCTATACTGCCGGGAGAATCATCTGACGCAATAGATGATCAGAGGGCCCCCAACAGATTTCGACGTCAGCCCTCACCAATAACAACACCCAAGCCCTGAGGACACGATGATCGATGCAGTGGCCCAGGAGCTTCCAGTCCAAGAAACTCAGCTACCAGATCTGGATGCCACGATGATCGACGAGGTGGCTCTCAAAATGGAAGCTGAAGATCAAAATCAGGAGCTCCAGGTGGAAGTGCCTGTCCATGTAGGCGTGCTCGAAGAGCCCTTTGAGGAGGTTCTTCAACAAGAAGCACATTCTGAGGCAGAAGCAGGGCAAAGCTCACTTCCATCAGTGACGGAACAGGCTCGTGAGGACATTGAACGTGATCCTTCTCCTCACATAGCCACCTCATCCGACACGGAGTCAGATGACGAGATTCAACTTATAAGACGGACTCCAAGGAGATTAAGCATAAACTAGAGTCCCTCTTCACAAACACCACCACATCAGACACGACGCAAGCTATCATTCAAAGTGCTGACGACCCTTCATCGCTCAATCTTGAGCCGCAACACAATCTTCCCGTGTCTGGTTCGGAGAATCCCCGTGATTCGGCTCAAGGATTGGGTGGAAGTCTCGAACAGTCACAACCTCAAGTGACTACGTGCCAGCTTGAGGAGCCGGTGTCTGCTCAAGGGTTGATAACAGGCGACATCTGTCGACCTGGTCCATCAACGACGGAGGCGTCCGTCCAGTTCCTGACCGAAGACAGACTTCAGGCAACTCTCTCAGAAGCTTTAAAGTCATTTGAAGAGAAACTTATGGAGAGCGTACGTACAGCAATCGAGACGTCCCGCCAAGATCGTGGGAAAGCACCCGTCTTAGAGCCGTCTTCCTCACGACTTATTCTCACACCCACTCAACCCACACAACCCTTCCCAACCGCCACACCCATCCTCTCACAACCTAACCCCGCAACAAAACCTATCAGCGACCTCCACTCAATATTAGTCGCCCGCCTACTAGAGCTGACCACACGAACAGCAGAAGAAGAAGATATTTTCCGCCGTCTCGTCGACCGTCCTGACCCGACCGAAACATGTCGAGGCCAAGGCTCCCGCTCCAAACGTCGACATGACGACCCAGATGATCAAGGTCATCATGAGGAGGAGAGGAGGCCTAGGATCATGACTAGAAGTCAAGGACGCAGCTCAGGCGCGACATAGACAAGCGTTGGAGCCGCTGAAACCTCACAACCTACTACCCAAACAACCACCACCACGCACTGCACCACTCTAACCCAAATCGACCCACCAACCTTCCATATAAGGACGCCTCCGCCCACACCAACGACTCTCACAAGCCCCTTGCTTCCGGAAGAAGAAGCAAGTGCCGCCATGCTCGTGGCCCTGGCTCAAACCCAAGCTACTCCCTCAGTTGCTCAAGACCAACCGGGACCGTCAGGACATGGTGTCAACCCACACGAGTTCCTCGATAAGTATATATTCGAAGGATAGTGGATGACCCATTCCATGCCCGATGAGCATCAGAGACAACGGCTTAAGGACGTTCACTACAACAAGCTTCGGTGGACCTCGTTCTGAGTAGCTAACAAATTGGGGAGAGACTCTTATAATGACTCATCGCTTGTCCTTTACTCATCCCTAGTCACACATCCGGTCCAAGGTAAGTCAGCATCCAGAGGTACGTCATTCTCTTCTACTGATACCAGTGAGAGATCCCTCTAAGCTCGAACTCATTCGGCTTCTTGACTTTGTCCGGTGACCTCCAAATGTGTTCACGAACTTCTTCAAGGAAAGGAATTTTGATACGAAAATTTTCCCACGGCGTGTCGATCCGAACGAATTCTGGCATTTGTCTTGTTGGAGAATTCGCTCGTTGCGCAATAAACTCTCGAAGCCTTGGGGGATCTTGTTCATGATTTTCACCTTCTTGAAGTTCTTCGTCTTCTATCAGCACGAGGTCCACCGAAGCTTGTTGTAAGAAGTGTCGAACGTCCTTGAGCCGTTGTCTCTGATGCTCGTCGGGCATGGAATGTGTCATCCACTGTCCTTCGAAGATGTACTTGTCGAGGAACTCGTGTGGGTTGACACCGTGTCCTGATGGTCACAGTTGGTCTTGAGCAACTGAGGGAGTAGCTTGGGTTTGAGCCAGGGCCACGAGCATGGCGGCACTTGCTTCTTCTTCCGGAAGCAAGGGATTTGTCAGTGTCGTTGGTGTGGGCGGAGGCGTCCTTATATGGAAGGTTGGTGAGTCGATTTGGGTTGTATGAGTGGTGCGGTGCGTGGTGGTTGTTCGGGTAGTAGCTTGTGAGGTTTCAGCGGCTCCAGCACTTGTCTGTGTCGCGCCCAAGCTTCGTTCTTGACTTCTAGTCATTATCCTAGGTCTCCTCTCCCCCTCATGATGGCCTTGATCATCGGGGTCATCATGTCTGCGTTTGGAGCGGGAGCCTTGACCACGACAAGTGTCGGTCGGACCAGGACGATCGACGAGACGGCGAAAGAGGTCTTCTTCTTCCGGCGTTCGAGTAGTCAGCTCAAGTAGGCGGGCGACTAGGATGGAGTGGAGGTCGCCGATAGGTATGGTGGCTGGTTTATGAGGTTGTGTGTGAGGATCAGTGTGGCGAATGGTGTGGGTTGTGTGGGTTGAGGTAGAGTGAGAATCAGTCGTGAAGAAGACGGCTCTGAGGCGGGTGCTTTCCCACGATCTTGGCGGGACGTCTCAATAGCTGTACGCACGCTCTCCATAAGTTTTTCTTCAAATGACTGTAAAGCTTATGAGAGAGCTGCCTGAAGTCCGTCTGCGGTCAAGAACTGGACGGACACCTCCGTCGTTGAAGGACAAAGTCGACTGATGTCGCCTGTTGATAACCCTTGAGCAGACACCGGCTCCTCAGGTTGTCTCGCAGTCACTTGAGGTTGTGACTGTTGGAGACTTCCACCCAATCCTTGAGTCGAATCTTGAAGATTCTCCTCTATGGGTGTTTCGGAAGGCTCTGATTGAACCTGCGAACCAGACACCGGTAGGTTGTGTTGCGGCTCAAGATTGAGCGAAGAACTGGTCGCAGCACTTGAAGAGATGATCTGCGTGGTATCTGATGCGGTGGTTACGGTTGGAAAGAGGGACTCGAGTTGTATGCTTAGTCTTCTGGGAGTCCGTCTTATTAATCTGATCTCATCGGACTCCGTGTCGGATGAGGTGGCTGTGTGAGGGGACGGTTCACGTTCAACGTCCTCCCGAGCCTGTTCCATCACCAGTGGAAGTGAGCTTTTCCCCATTTCTGCCTCGGACTGTGCTACTTATTGAAGAACCTCCTCAATGGGCTCTTCGAGCACGCCTACATGGACGGGCACTTCCATTTGGAGCTCCTGATTCTGTTCTTCGGCTTCCATTTCAAGGGCCACTTCACCAATCATCGTGACCTCAGGATCTGTTTGTTGAGTTTCTTGCACTGGGGGCTCCTGCTCAAGCTCCTGGGCCACTGCATCAATCACCGTGTCCTCAGGGCTTTGTTGTTGGTGAGGGCTGACTGCGAAATCTGTAGGGGCCCTCTGATCATCTATTCCATCAGATGATTCTCCCGGCAGAACCGTTGGTATTTGGCTCCCGTGGGGTCGGGGAGCCTCAACAACTCGAACGGAATGGCCATGGATGGCTGGTCCAAATCCGTTAGCTTTAGGTTGTGAAAGAACTTGAGCCGCGGTGGTTGGTAATTCCATCCAGGAGGTAGACGAGGGATGTTCTGCACGTACAACTCCATGTATTGTCTAATGATTACGGAGAACCACCGAGCATACGGCACATTCTTCGATTGTTTATTTTCCTTCTGCCTGATCTGCTCGGCTAGATCATTCCAGATCTGTTGAGCGAAATCGTAATTTCGCGAGAAGGCGATTCCATGGAAAATCTACAGAATGTTGCCGTTTTCTTTGTCGAAGCCGGCCTGCTTTGGCGATAGACATTTGTTGATGATTCCAAACAATGTCTTCCACGGATGAGGAATCCCGTTGCTCTGCATTTGTGCGAGTTTGGTGAGCGGCGGACAGTATCCCATCTGAAGGAAGTCACGCACGAGCTCCGCATCAGTTGGAAGGGGGTCGTAGTTCGGGTTGTAGGGGAGTTTGAGGATAAGACCGAAGTCATTCTTGTTCATGTTTATGTGCTTCGTCCCTACCACCGTTGTGAAACTGTACGCCCCTTCAATGACGTGGCTCTTGATCATCCCCCAAAACTGCTGGAGGTAGACCATTGGCACAGAGGCCGTCACCGTTAGAGCATACCACAGGAGATGGCCTTGTAGTATTGACACCACAATCTCGTTCGGACACGTGAAGGTGGTCAGGTCGAGTTGGTAATTGGTGTCGTGAACGTTGAGGTACAGGGCCTTCTCATAGATGTGATTGTATGTAGGATAGTGATCCATCTGAAATACAAATCAGTAATGTAAACCATTAGTTAAAGATTTTAAATTGAGTCGAATTTAGAATTTATCAAACCACAATAATGGATCATGTCATAGCATGTTTGAATAAATTCGTAATTGAAATCATGAAATTTGCACGTAGATCATACGAAGTGAATATTGAAGAAATAATACAATTTCAACATAAGCATGTAAGTTCGATGAAATTTTAGTTGAAAATTTTTTTAAGTGTTGAAGCACTGTTGACTCCGTGCTTTTTGTCGCGCGAAAATTGAAATTCTCAATTAATTTGTCTAAGTGCAATTTTGAATGCAATTCTCCGTGTTAATTTGCGATCAAGAAAAATTTATTCGCTAAGGTCTGCTACAGTGGAAAAACACTTGGAATATTTTGCTAAGTGCTGAACGTTATACGCGTGGTACTGTAGCGGAGAGATTTTACGATCGAGAAAAATTTCCATGTAAATTTACGATCGAAAAATTTTTCCGCGCATGAATAAAATTTTTGCTGTGAAAGTTATCGAGCGAGAAAGTATTTCGACTTTAAAATAGTTTTTCGCTATGGAATTTCTTGATTGTAAGTTTTTCTATTGTTTTTCAGATTGATCCTAGGTTTACGATTAAATCACATAATTGCTCCCCCTATGTATGAAAATAAATGCAATTAACTCCCTGTAATTCTGGTTGATGACATCTGGCTCCGTCTTCACATTTTATAAATCTGCAAGGCTTAAATCAACAGATGTCGAAAATATTAGAGTTAATTTTGAAAGCAATTTTTCTATTTGATTCCCCTTGAAAAATATTTTTGAGATAAATTGGTTAAATTCAAATTCGTAAAACACGTTGACGATCCAAATATTTAACCAACCAACATTTGAACCACTGCCGTGTACTCCAAGTCGAGATAAACTCGTGAAGACTTCCTCATTGTTTCTGCAACACTTAGAGAAAGATCATCGAAATAATTTGGAATTCAAGGCATAACTCTTGTAAATGCTCCCCCTCAAATAGTGCAACTCAATTGATTTATCGAACAAGTACATAAATCAATCTAAGTAACAATTATTAAGATCATGTGATTTTTCATGATTAACCTAGATACATGGTCCCCTAAACATGTAATCTATATTTTCGCACGAGGGTATGAGCATGAACAATATATCGCATTTAATCAGTTCCGTATAAATGCAAATTAATATTGCATATTAAAATGTGCGATTTAAAAGTATTTTTATATAAGATTTTATTATTATGATTATTTATATGTATCTACTAATTTAATAAATAATATGGGGTCATATTATTTTGCTTCGACCATTGTCACGTCTAAAATTTCACAGGACAGTTGAAAGATTTTTATGCCGTCTAGTCATGTCAGCATACTGAAGTCCTAAGTTCACAGTAGTATCCATTTCGACAACTCTCACTAGGTTTGCTCTAGCACTCATTTATTTTTAACTAGGGATTTTTATATTTATATCACTCAAGTCAACACAAGTCATATTAAGTCAATTTACCTGTGATCGAGGTGCTTATAATCATTTCACCGAGCGAGAGACCGTCGTTTTGGAATTAAAGGGACTTTGAAGGCTTTAATTTGGTTATGACTAAGAAGGGAAGGGAACTTATTGGGAAAAGTGAGCCTTATGTCTTCTTCAATTCTTTCGTCGTTCTCCTTTTTTTTCGACATTTTCTCTTTCGTCTTTTTCATCCTTTTTATCTCTTGTAAATTTTCTGCACTTGCTGAAGCTGAAGCTCCGCTTCTCTACGAGGCTGAGAGATTATCGAAGGCGAAATTCTTCTTGTTGGTTCTCGGGCCGATACCGTGCTCCTTTTCTCTTAATCCTTAGGGAGGTTTCAGAGATTATCGATTTGAAGAAGTTCACAGTTATGGAATTCGAACCCAAGGCCGTGCTCATCTTCTCGTTGTCTCGATATAAGACCGGATTATCGTTTGTAGAAGTTCACTTCGTGGTGCTCCTCTTTCTAGCCGTTCTGACGAGTGTACGAGATAATCAATGGAGAAATTCACAGCAAGATCCATGCCCCTTAAATTGAGATAAG
The DNA here is from genome assembly GCA_027422505.1 of Craterostigma plantagineum. Taxonomy (NCBI): domain Eukaryota; kingdom Viridiplantae; phylum Streptophyta; class Magnoliopsida; order Lamiales; family Linderniaceae; genus Craterostigma; species Craterostigma plantagineum. The sequence goes on along the minus strand of JAPQWV010000005.1, from coordinate 12,980,618 downwards.
CGAAAGGCAGGTTCTTTTGGTCTGCTTTTTGTGCGTTGATCTTCCTCGTGTACACTTTCCACTTTCTTTTGTCATCTTTTTCTTTTTCGTTTTCAGTTTTCTCCCCCTCCTTTTCTCGATTGAACATCCCGCCGAAAGATTAGATAGTCGGTTGAAGGTTCAAAGGGTTTTTACGAAGAAGGCCCAAAATGGATGACTAAAGACAATGTTAAAGGAATGAAAAGTATTTATATTTGGCCAAGTGAGGAATTTCCTAAGTGCCCTAATCATGTTCCTAATGTTCTAACGCAAGGCGAGTATGAGACCAAGAATCACTAGTTAAGACAAGCAATGATTGTGTGACTCGCTCAAGGATAGATCCGGTGGAAAAAAATAAAAGGCTAAAAATCTCACTCATATAAAGTGGCTTTGTGTCTAGTGGAGTCTACAAAAGAACTGTTAGACACAAGAATGCGACTTAGACTGACAAAATTAAGCAAATACTCAGTCGCATGTCAGGGAAATTAATACGTGACTTAGATCGAGCATTCTAAAGATATCGTCATGCCCCTAATATTATACTTATATGTATAATATTTATTAATTATTATTATTATTATTATTATTATTATTATTATTATTTTTAATTATTTTATTAAAATGAAATATTTCACGCAAGATATAGCATTTTTAAGTATAGAAAACACATAGCATAGAACATGTGAAAGCTCATAGGATCACATAATGCACAAATCACGGAAGGTTCAACATGCCTAATTTTCCGACAAGGAATTGGAATCGTTTTTCATCCAATGCCTTGGAGAAAATGTCAGCTAGTTGATATTCCGTGTTCACAAAATACATGTCAATGGTGCCTTTTTCTACGTGATCTTTGATAAAGTGATATCGTATGTCTATGTGTTTTGTGCGTGAGTGGTGAACCGGATTACACGTAATCGCAATGGCACTTTGGCTATCGCTATAAATGGTTATATTATTTAGATTGTACCCATAGTCGCGAAGCTGAGTCCGCATCCACAGCATTTGCGAGCAACAGCTGGCAGCCGCGACGTATTCTGCCTCGGCCGTCGATGTCGAAATGCAGTTCTGCTTCTTTGATGACCAGCAGACTAGCTTTTCGCCTAGAAATTGAGCGCCACCTGATGTGCTTTTCCTGTCCATTCGGCAACCTGCATAATCAGCTTCAATATAGCCAATGAATTTGAAATTTGTGCCTTTAGGGTACCACAAACCTAAGGTCGAGGTGCCCTTTAGGTAGCGAAGAATCCGCTTCACCGTGAGCATGTGAGATTCTTTGGGGTCGGCTTGAAACTGGCACATAGACATGTGGCAAACATGATGTCCGGCCGGCTCGAGGTGAGATAAAGAAGAGAGCCGATGATGCTGCGATATAATGTAATGTCGACCGCTTTTCCTGTGGGATTGGCATCCAACTTGCAGCTTGTGGACATGGGAGTGCTTATAGGCTTGCTATGATCTTGATAGAATTTCTTCAAGATGTCCTTGATGTATTTAGTCTGACTGATGAATATCCCATCATCGAGATGCCTGACTTGAAGTCCTAAGAAGTACTGCATCTCTCCCATGTGGCTCATTTCAAATTTGCTCTTCATCAATTCTGCAAATCTCTTGCATAGCCGTGGATTTGTTGATCCGAAGATGATGTCGTCTACATAGACTTGGACTACCATCAAATCTTTGTCTTGCCATTTTACGAAGAGGGTCGTATCGATCGTTCCTCGGATAAATCCAGATTTTACAAGGAAATCGCTCAAGACATCATACCAAGCACATGGAGCTTGTTTCAGTCCGTAGAGAGCTTTGTCTAATCGATAGACGTGATCGGGATGTTCTTGATCAACGAAGCCTTCTGGCTGAGCGACGTAGACTTCCTCTTAACACGCCATTAGGAAAGGTGGTCATAACATCCATTTGGTAGACTTTGAAGTCTTTATGAGCCGCATAAGCCAGGAAGAGACGAATGGCTTCGATTCGGACAACAGGAGCATATGTCTCGTCGTAGTCAATTCCTTCCTGTTGGTTATAGCCCTTCGCAACCAATCTAGCTTTATTCCTAATCACTTCGCCATTTTCATTCTTTTTGTTCTTAAATACCCATTTCGTTCCGATGATTGTTTTCCCATGCGGAAAGGGATACTAGGGTCCACACTTGAAGACGCTCAAATTGGTTGATTTCATCTTGCATTGCTATTACCCAATCCGGGTCTTTTAGTGCGTCTGCTACCTTAGTTGGCTCATTTTGGCTTAAGAAGCAGCTGAATAGACTGTGATGATGACGTGTCCGTTCTCCACGCGAAGGATCACCAATAATCTGATCAACTGGATGTGCTCGAGTCCACTTTCGCTCATGAGGTAGTGCAGAGCTAGACGCATCGGTCATTTGTGGACTGAGACTTCCAATGATTTCAGATTGTTCATTCGATTGAGGTAAGTCAGATTCTGCACTTGGATTGAGTGATTCTGATGTGACTTCCTCATTGACTGTTGTAGATTCTTCATTGATCTGTGGTAATTCTGAATCGGGTGAGGTAGGGACATTTGAAGAGCTCGGTACATTGGCCTCGTCGAGTGGGGGCTCCACTAAAGGTGTTGCAATAATGGTTTATGTCCGATATACGGGCTCAAAGAGAGAGTCCAAATCTTCCAACGCAAGTTTCAGTGCTTCTTCATACGTTGAATCTGGAGTTGTTGCCATCTTCTGTTGGTTTTGTGCCAACACATCAGTGTATAGGGGTTCTGAACTGTCGTATTCAGACGCCATCGGGTTTGGCACGGGTCCTGAACTGACGTGTGCATGAGCCATTTCTGCCACTTCGTGGAAAGTGACGTTGTAGCTTTCTTTGATTGATCGGTTGGACTTGATGTAAACTCGGTACGCCTTTGACGTGGATGAATACCCAATGAATGTGGCTTCGAATGCTTTCGTACGGAGTCTTATCAAAGCGCTTGTGAACCACCGTCCTGTTCTGAGTGAAACAGGCGATATTTACTACTTCAGCCAAAGGAAGTGTGGGAGGCCGAAATGGATCAGCATTGTACGAGCGGCCTCCACTAGAGTCCTGTTCTTCCTTTCAACAACCCCGTTCTGTTGAGGGGTCTTAGCGGCTATGAATTGCTGATTAATGCCAAGTTTTTTATAAAATTCACTGAGATACTTGTTCTTGAACTCACTTCCGTTGTCCGTTCGGATGACTTGGATGGATTGTTGCAGCAAATTCTGAGTAGTGTTCACGAATTAACTATCAAGTCCCCTGTCTCATCTTTAGTTCGGAGGAACTTCGTCCATGTGTAGCGGGAGTAATCATCAACGATAACTAGTACGTACTTCCGCCCATTAATACTCTGTGTCTGCATAGGTCGACAGAGATCCATATGTAGCAATTCCAAAGGACGTGAAGTGGAGGCAACTAATTTTGCATGATGAGATGCTCGCTTCATTTTTCCTAGTTGACATCCGAACACTGATGCTCTTTTTGTAAGATAATAGTTGGTAGACCATGAACCAACTTTTTCGTTGATAGTCGTTGAAGAACTTTGATGTTGAGATGAGACATACGTTGATGCCATAAGCTGTTCCTCTGAATTACAGTTTGAGAAATGAGACAAACAGCTATCGAAGGCCGCAGGGACGTCAGGTTGATCGTGTAAAGGTTTGATTTCCAAAGGCCTTGGAGGAGTGTCATGACTGTCCAATATTCTGCACCGGTCAGAAAGAAAGACCACCTGGTCCTTTGTCGCAGAATTGGACTATGCTGAACAAGTTATGGCAGAGACCTTCGACGTAAGAGACATCCTTTATCGTCAGATTTTCCAGAATGATGTCCCCAACTCCTAGTATGGGGGCTGAGTCATTGTTTCCGAATCTGACTTTTCCCATTCGGTCGGTCTTTGTAGTTGCTCAGCAGCTCTTGGTCGTGTGTGTGGAGCAACCAGAGTCGAGGTACCACACATGATGGATCTGCAAAAACAATTAGAGCGCTTTAGGTACCCACTTATAAATGGGTCCTCGCAGATTAGCAGATTTAGGTGTTGGTTCAGATTTGGTTCCTAATTTATTGTTAGTTGTAGCTTTGGTTACCCAAGTCATCCTCAAAGAAGTTGATTTGGGTTTGCCTTTTTCAAAAGACTTGGCCTTTACGACTTTCGTCCTTTTAGGTGGAGATTTAGGAACCCATTTGAGTTGAACCTGATAAGGAAGATTAATTTCAGCACGGACAAATGCTTTAGTAGACTTGAGCGTGGAAAAGATCTTTAGGTGAGAACAAGCATGTATAGCGCCATATGCTTTCTTTATGGCTGGATCTTGTTTCTACGGGTCATCCTAGAAGCGTTTGTCTTAGAATGTATGTCCTTTATTGCTGAAGTAGAGCCTGTTTCGAAATTAGTGCTTCTAATTGTGGTAGGCTTTAAAGAGCAAGTAGAAGCAATTATTTTGAGAGTGGAATCGGCTCTTTTATTTCTACGATTGTCTTTTATTTTTACAGAAGGAGATAAATTCTTATTAGCAGTCAAATCTACGGGCTCCTTCTCTATTTTTAGACTAGACACTCTCGCCTTCGTCTCTAGTGCTGGCTCTACGCTCCCTGTGGACGTAAGCAAAGCAGGTTTAGATTTAGACCTTTTCTGATAATTTTTAATTTTCTGATCTTTTGAAGGCGCTTTTTCTTTCTTCACGCTTTTCAGAATGATATTTTCTTTTGGAGGAGATGCGTGAGAAATGGCTTTTGAGATGGAGGAAGCTTTGAGATTTTCCATCTCTTTTTGGAATTTTGTCTTTTCAGCTTCAAAATTCTCTCTTTCTTTATCTAAGGCAACTTCTAATTCCTCTATTTTCTTAACTATGGGAGGGATGTAGAGAGAATTTTCAGAATGATGAATTTGAACTTCCTCAATTTTAGAATGATCTTCAAGAAAATTATCTGTTTCAAGGCTCCAACCCTTGGGAGGTACCCAAGTTTTTTCGCGTTGATTCAGTTCGATGTAAGAAAAGGGTATTTCAGCCCTAGTGTTGGCTTTTCTCTTGGCTTCTTCTTCCTCAAACGTTGCTTTTGCGTTAGTAAAGGTCATGAGAGAAGTTAGTCCGAGACCCATGTACGAGATATCATAAAGTTGTTTGCAGTTAACCTTCTTCAAGTTACATGGGTTCTCATAGCCTAAGCCATACTTATAGTCATAGAATTCTAAGTCATTGGGCTGATTCAAAAAGATAGTTTGATCAGTATGTGCCCTTTTCATCAAAAGATCTTCTAATTTCTTAATTTTAATATGTAGCTTCTTACGCTCATCTCCTAAGAGAGCAAAGTTATTTTCCACCGTTAATTTGGCGGCTTTACAGGCATCTAGGTCCTTCACAAGTTTGCAAACCTTAGTATTAGATTTATCTAATTCGGCTTCTAGATGAGTGATCTTGGGAGTTGCTTCTGTTAATCTACAATTTTTTTTTTTTTTGGTTTTAATGTCCCATATATATATAAGCGAAAAGGTATGTACATAGTGAGCAGGAGATAAGCTCCGCAATCCAACCAGTAACAGGCTACTGGGTACAAGCACAAACACTACCTACACAAGTCAAACGCACTACCAAGCCACACGCCATAGTCTGCGGATGGCCACCCGATGCAGCTCGTACTTGGCTGGCGTACCACCAATACGCAAGATAACCAATGCAAGAACACTCCCTACCAACCTGTGAGGCGTCGTGATGATCCCCTCCTTCCAACGTCTGTTCCTCGCCTGCCAAATATGATAAACAAGCGAGGCAAGGACATGTCGATAAGCAGCCTGTAAAAGGTGCTTCCCTCGCCACCGGGAGGCCGCCCACTGAATACCAGTGCTCCATTCCTGATAGGGCCAGATCCACCTAATCCGCCGCCGTAAAAGTCGAAGGCACTGCCGTGAGAATGGGCAGTCAAAAAAGAGATGTTGGGCCGTCTCAAAGTGCAGCTCATCACAAAGGCAACAAGCCGGAGTTCCCGCCCGCTGAGCAATCCACGGCTTGTCCCTAGTCGAGAGGCGATCCTGCAAACCCAAATAAAGAATGAACTCGTGCCTAGGAACCTTCAAAGGGCCCCCAAACAGTGCAGCCCAGCAAACAGGTGGCCTCCTATGTCTCATCGCGTCCCTAGCCATCGAAGTCATCATATTCCCGTCCGGCGATCCCTTCCACAGCACCCCATCGCGAGGCCCGCGCACAACGTTCGGGAGTAGCCGACTGATCTCTATGTACTCAACCGCCCCCTGCCCAGGCCAGTTCCATCCATGCGCAACAATAACCATACTAAGTCTTGCATCCTGTGGTAGACCCATCGCAACAGGTCCCCGAGGGAAACGCTCAATCAATGGAGTAGTAAGGAGCCAGGGATCCTTCCACAACCAAATCGTGGACCCGTCCCCAACTCGGAACGTAATCAGAGATCGGATCAATGGTCTCAATTGTAGCATCTTTCTCCAGCTCCAAGCGTCATTCGCCGACACCCGTAGGTCCCAAATCGAGCGAGACATCAGCCGCGTCCCATAAAGCCATTCAACCCAAATCGAGCCTGGTGTTCTGGTAAGAACACTCCACAAGTGCTTCAGCATTAACGCCTTGTTGTCGACCGCGATAGACCTTAGTCCCAGTCCCCCTTCTCTCACAGGAAGACATAGAACATCCCATGCCACCTTAGCCGATCCCCCTCCCCACAAGAACTTCCTAAAGCGCATTTCCAAGGAGTTGACCACGCCTTTAGGAAGTAGGAAAACTCCCGACCAATACGTATGAAGAGCCTGCAGCACCGACTTCACCAGCTGCAGGCGGCCCGCGTAGGATAAGGAGCGATTAAGCCATGACCCTAATCGCTGATCCACCTTTTGGAGTAGCGGCGCACAGTCATGAATCGTCAAGCGTGAAGTGATAAGCGGCACCCCCAAGTACCGAACTGGCAGATGGCCCACACGATATCCCATCAGGGCCTGAAACGACGCCGTCAGACCCTCAGCCCGCCGAGAAAGATACATCTCGCTCTTATCAGGGTTAGGAACTAACCCAGATAGCCTTCCAAACTCATCCAGCGCTCGTTTCAGCACCCCAATCGACCCTTCATCCGCATGGCTAAAGAGAAGGAGGTCATCCGCAAACGCTAACGAAACCAGTCCGAGTTCCTCACATCGCCAATGGTATCGGAACCGAGGTTCCTCCGACACATACCTCATGAGCAGCCCATGGAGAACCTCCATAACCAAGGTAAAAAGATAGGGCGAGATGGGATCCCCCTGTCGCAGACCCCTCTTTCCCTGAAAAAACCCCACCACCTGGCCATTCAAGTTTAGCGAGAAGGCTGTAGTCGTGAGGCACGTGCGAATCCATCCAATGTACGTAGGATGAAATCCCATGGCGCGTAACACCGACAGCAAAAAGCCCCACTCGACCTTGTCGTAGGCCTTCGCCAAGTCAATCTTGAACATCGCTCGTGGCGGACGCCCCTTGGACTTATACCCGAGGCACAGCTCCTGCGCTAGCAACACATTGTCGCTAATGCGTCGACCTGGTACGCTGTCTGAGAGCCGTGCACCAACGAAGGTAAGTGTATCTTAAGTCGGTTGGCCAGGATCTTGGAGATCACCTTGTAAAGTACATTACAGCAAGAGATCGGCCTAAAGTCAGTTGCCCGCCTCGGTGCATCCCTCTTAGGGATCAATGTGATGAGTGTGCTATTGAGCCCCTTAAGTAGCCTCCCCGAAACGAAGAAGTCCTGTACCGCCTCGACCACTGCATCTCCCACAATCCCCCATGCCGCCCGAAAGAACGCAACTGTATACCCGTCAGGGCCAGGCGCTTTCTCATCCCCCATAGAGAAAAGCGCCGTCCGAACCTCCAAGTTAGTGACTACGCCAATCATGGAAGCAGCATTCGCTGGGGAGAGCGTCCGCACAACAGCACTCTGCACATCAGAATCAGCAATCGGCGCCGAGTGCATAGACTGACCCAATAAGTCCCGATAGAACCCAATCAACTCGCCTTCCACCTCATCCGGCTCCTCCAGAAGGGTTCCCGTGGCCGTCTCCAAGGACCAGATCCGATTAGCAGCCCGGCGCATGGCGACCCTACGAAAGAAGTAGGACGTGCATTGATCGCCATCCTTGAGCCACGCAAGCTTAGCCCGCTGTGATAATGCCGACTGCTCCGCCATCACCGCTTTCGCATATAACATCCGGCATATCCGTTCCAGGTCAAAAAAACCCTCTTCATTTGGATACCGTGTAGCATAGTCCTGTGCAATATCGAGAAAAAACTTGGCCTCCGTGACATTTGCCGTTAAATCCCTTTTCGACCGTCGCAGCTCTAGGAGGGAAGACTTCAACATCTTCAGCCGTCTCACCAACACGAACATGGGGTAGCCCGTAATAGGCACACTCCAGGCCTTCTGAACCAAATCGAAGAATCTCGGATCCTTCGCCAAGAAGTTGTCGAATCGAAACGTCACCTTATGCTGCCGTGCTACAGTGGCACCTAAGAGGATCGGCGAGTGATCTGAAGTCGCAGGTAAGCCACAACGACAGAATGCATCCGTAAATCTGGCAAACCACTGCGGGTTGCCCAAAATCCGATCCAAGCACCTCCAGATCCCAGCCTCAGCACGTTGTTGATTATACCATGTGAAGACCTGGCCCATCGTCGGTAACGTCAAAAGATCCGCACTCACTAAGCATGCTCGAAAGTCCGCCATATCTTGAATAGAGGGCGATCCCCCTCTTCCCTCATCCGGATGTAAGATAGCGTTGAAGTCCCCCATGACTATCCAGGCATCCGCCACCCGCTCAGCGGACATAGCAGTCAAATCCTCCCATAAGGACAATCTCTCCTCCCTCCTTGAATGCCCATATGCGAAGGAAATAAAGAATGTCTCCTTGGTCACCAACGAATCAACCCTGCAGTGGATAGCTTGAGTCGAGAAACCAAGAACCCCCACCTTCAGGACCGATGGGTCCCAACCTACCCAGATGCGCGACGCTGGGCCGTCATCATACTCAAAGAACCAACTCCAACGAGTCCTAATGCCTGTCGATATAAAATCAGCATTAGACGCCGACACTCGCGTCTCTATTAGCCCAATCATACATAGCCCTTCACGCGAAATCAATTCCCCCACCGCCCTCCTGTGGTCTTGCTTATTAAGACCACGCACATTCCAGGATCCGACACCTAACATAAAGGCACCCCTGGGCGGGCTGCATCTGCTTTAGGGCCCGTATAGATAGTCAAGTCAGTCACTTCAGGTACTGAGCGAAGCAATTCAAATCGATTCCGATCGCCCGAAGTCGAGGGCACATCGGCATCCGGGGGCCGTGTCATGGCACCCTCCCCCTGCCCAACCATGGCAGATGATCTATCACTTCATCCCTCCTTCGACGTACCCAAGATCGCCTTGCCCTTGACCCCCACAAGTTGCCATGCATTTTGCGGAGGTGGGGATGCTCTGCGAGGCACATCCATCCGACTAGGACGCCTTGGACCTGCTCTCTGTCGGGCCGGTCTACGATTCCGGCCCAGCTGATGTTCTTCACCAGTGGTCCCGCGAGGTTTCCCATGAGGCGCTGCCGCAACACGCCCCGGCTCGTCACTCGTCGCAAGCGCTGCCCCGGCCGGCTTGGCAGTTTGTTGTGGACAGTGTGCTGCCCCATGCGCCCATGAGTTACAGTGCGAGCACGGAGATGGTTTCCAGTCATACTCCACCTGGATCGGCACAATAGCATCATCCTCCTCACCATCCCCCTGGATCAACACCTCACAAGTCTCTCTAAACGGCTCAGAGAGCGGTTTCATGACACAGATACGTGCATAGTCCAATCGTTCCCCAGTCGCCGTGATACTATCCGCAAACAATGGACGCCCAACAGCACTCGCAACCAACCCAAGGCCTTCCTGCGTCCACAACTCGCACGGTACATTCCGTAGTCTCACCCACAATGGCACCTCCACCAACTCGCGTCGTGCAAATGACATGCGAGGCCGCCACGGTTCCAAGAATAAGGGTTGCCCTTGCATGAGCCAAGGGCCCCCCTCTAACACACCCATTTTAGCCTCATTGGATTCAAACCGAAACATAAAGAACCCATTAATAGTTGTCCGTATTTCAGCAAGGCCCTTCCAAACTGATCGAAAATGGCGTTCCACAAAAGGAAAGTACGGTTTACGCCCTAGAAAGTAGCCCACAAGCGTATGTTGCCATCGATCGCACCCTCGACGTGCCATCTCCGCCGTTGCTCGCACTCTAGCCACCCCATTCACTACAGTCGGCGGTGTGTATGATAATGCCATAGTCTTGGATGGCACATATGGTCGTGAAGGGGCAGCTCGTTGGACAGCCGCCACAAAGGAATCCGGCTCTGCATGCCCTGCCGCCGTCATCGTGCTCGGCCCCATTCGTGTAAAGACGGATCCATGAAACGGGTTAGTACCTCCCTTCCCAAGTGACTTCCCCGTCATGGCAGCCACCGCAGGTGCATCCACGTTGCCAGCCCCAAAAACCACAGCCTCAACCCCGGGCGCCCTCATCTGCTGCATGGTCGTCGATGTTCCCGGTGAGCGTCCATCACCCCTCATATGCCGCATCGGTAAACCCACGTCACCGATTAATTCCGTCCTCCCCAGCGCAACAGCAGATGACGACGAAGGGGGCAAATCGGCCGATACAATCACCCGCTCAGACCCGAAAACCCTAGCTGGTTGGGTCGTAACCAACCCCGTCCGAGCAGCCTCCGTCCTATCATCAACCACGATTTCCTCATCAACGGGTTCATCAACCATCATGGCTCCCATATCCACGAACCGCCGAGCCGTCAGACGAGTTGGCGGTGGAGTTCCAGGCCGCCACCACTGTGGTCGACGCTTAGGGTTTCGCAGAATTCCCTGTAGCGGAACCTGCAGCGGAACTGCAGCATTAGCACAGCCCATACGCGCAGGTGGCGATCCATTCGAGACCCTAGGCCCATTCCCAGCCTGGCCCGCCGTCTGAGGCATGCCCGAATTAACCCTAGCCGTCACCATCCCGCGATCAGCGCTGTCATCCGCCCCGTCAGATTCGCGCGAAATCACCTGATCAACCCTAGCAGGTCCACCGTCACCCATGGGCGTAGAAACAGCCCGATTGGGCTGTCCTCCCTCGCCGGAAAACCCAGTCTCAATCTGCGTCCCATCAGCGCCGGCAATCTTGTTCTGCAGTGCCCGGAAACGAACCCCATCGAAGCACGCTGCAAAATCCGGGTATGCCGCGGTCAAGGCATCCAAATCCGGGAGAGCCGGGTCAGCCCCTTGCGCCGTCGGTGGTGGCTGATCACGCTCCATCACCACCGGATCAGCGATCGTCGCCATGGCCCGATCAGGTGGATCGGGTGAAATCCCCGGCGATTGCATCTCGCCAAGGAACCCTAGTCGCCACAAAACGCTAAAACCTCGCTCCAATCAGTCCCACCTCGACCAGATTGGTGAGGGAGGATACCAGGATCGCCGGCCGGCCAATAAGAGCCGGAGACGACGGCGATCGGACGTCAAAAACGCACAAAGAACGATCAAAAATTGAAAATCCCGCCTACTGTGTGAAAATCGCACACACTGACGGTGTTAGAGAGAAAGTCAACGAAAGTCAACGCGCCAGAAACCTAGTTGTTACGAAAAATCACCAAAAAAAAAAAAAAAAAAAAAAAAAACAAAAAAAAAATCATGTTGCATGTTAATGTATGCTAATTGATACGATTCTAACATGGTCAATAATGTGGAAGGAGAAACTACCTCATGTGAAGATTCGGATGCTTGGTCCTCGTCCGTCGTGTTTGAGGTTTCGACGTCAGAATGTTTGTCTAGGCGGGCTATTAGGGCTAGATTCTCTTCCTCTGAGCTGGACGTGTCATCGAGCCAGTGGTCTTGATCTGCCATTAAAGCTACTCCAGCTTTCTTCTGTTTTGTGAGTTGAAGCTTCCTTGAGTAGTAATTGGCGTCTCTCTTCTTTGGGAGAGTACATTCTCTGGCATAGTGACCAGGTTTCCCGCAGTTAAAGCACTTGGTCGGTTCTTTGATGTTCTTGACTTCGGTGGTCTCAGGTACACGTTCTTTGTTCTTTGAGCTTGAGGTCCGAAGTCGATTGGCTGATGATGAGGACTTCTTCTTGGAGTATTGTTTGCTCATCATTTTCCCAATTAACGCCAACTGCTTTCCCAGCACTTTCATGTCAGGCTCCAAGTCTGAATCTGATTCGACTTCAGATTCTAAGGAGGTAGGAGGCTTAACGATCTTTTTTTTTCGCAATTTTCAGCTCCTCTTGTCCGAGACTAGGGCAACTGAGTCGTTGATAAGTTTGCCCTTCTGCTCCTTCTAAATCTCGCTTATGTCTTCCTCGTGCTGTGCGAGATTGTCAAACATGGCATGGATATCCAGCTCCTCAAGGTCTTTATTCTGTCTCATCTGAGTGGATATCTTTTTCCATTCCGAGGGCAGAGAGGAAAGAAATTTGATGTTGGTTTCCATGTTTGTCTTAGTGATTTCGATTTTCCACATCTCATATAAGAGGGTGAGATATCTCTGGTAGAGATCATGTAAGCACTCTTTCGGTTTAGCTCTGAATGAATCGTAGGCTGTGAGAATATTAGCCTTCTTGGCCTTGATACCGACTTCTGTTCGTTGCATCATCTTGTGCAGCTCATCCCACATTCCCTTAGCGGTTGGAATACTATCGATCTGTCGATAGATATCATTTGGAATTCCTTGCATAAGAGTGTTCTTGGCTATTAGGTCAGCTTTTGCTCTCACTATTTCCTCCGCAGTATATTCCCTAGGCTCTTTCAGTCGCCTAGAGGCAGGAATTGGAGGGTTTGCAGTGTTGTCACTGGGAACATTTACCCAGAACTGAATTGGACCTTGCTCAATTGATGAGAGAAGGTCTTCTGCCTGTTCCTTTAGCTCTATAAAATTTAGAAATCTGCTTCTCCAGACTGTATATTCGCCTCTCATGAGAATCGGAGGACGATTATCATTTCCTAGAGAATAGGCATCCATTTCTTTTTCGAGTTGATGTAGGATCTCCGTTTGTTGTTTTGATATCTTGAACTGATGTGATGTGCTTCACAAGTAGCAGATTAGTTAGTTTGATTCTAGATTAGTTTCGAGAATAATTTTTGACCCAATCTTTAAAGTTTGATCAAAAATTAATTCGTTGGCCAATGAGCCCTCAGTCCTACTGGCTGAGGGGGAGGTGCTTAGGGTCATGTTGGGAGAGGTCCTGGGTTCGAATCTCATCCCTGTGACATTTCCCTAAGCCTGCCCACATGGGCCCAGACATGTGCGATTGACCTGGTCGACCTGTTTAGCAGGTAGTGGGTCGGCCCCGGGGTTTACCATCGGCTTTACCCGGTTACCAAAAAAAAAAAAAAAAAAAAAATTAATTCGTTGAGAAAACTTGTTGCTGTTACTGTTCTCGTGCGAGAAAGTACGTCAGTGAAAAATTTTACGAGCGAGAAAAATTGCTCAAAATCTTTTGGCCGAGAAAAAATTTGGATCACGAATTTATTTCGAGCGCGGAGAAACAGTATTGTTTAATAAGTTTCTCGCTAGGTCAAAATAAATTCGTTGGCTGTAAAAGTTTCTCGGACGCAAATGATTTTCGCTTAGTCAGACTGAGAATTCTGACCGAAAAAGTTTTTCGACAGTAAGTTTTACGCGCGCAAAGTCAAGATTGGTCTTTGTCGAAAAAGTTTTTCACTAAGTAATGCTCGAGAAATTTTTTTACTAAAGTCGTTCTTGATAGAGGCGACTTTAGGTCTGTCTTAATATTCTTATCGAGAAAAATTTCGCGCAGAGTTTTTCGATCGAGAAATTAATCTGATCGAAGAAAGTTGCGAGAAAAATTGAAATTATCGCAAAAATTCACAGAATACAGTTAACACGGATTTAAGCAAAAACGATGAATTAGACGATGGAATTGCATGTAATTGCTCGTAATCAGATGATGAATACGCACAAACACATAATTAAACACGTTGCAAAGAAAAACATGTCGAATTTAATCAAAATCAGAACGTGTTCAAACCATTCTTCGCATGAACAGTAACTTCTCAGATTAATCCAAACTGCTAAAATGAAGTTCAAACAGCTACGAATCTAATCGCACTCAATGTATATCACTACAATAAGCTCAGAAACATCAAATTCAAGCCAATTCAGCACGGAATTAAGCAAATCAGATCGAAAATCAATTTTCGTGCCAAAACTGTTCTTCGCACGGAACAGTTTCAGAATAAAATTTTCGATCCGTATTCTAACAATATTTATTCAAAACAGAACGAATCTACTCTGATACCAATTATTAGGTCCTGAATTATCAACTCTATGATCCTAGGCATGAATTCTAAAGGAATCGATAAGAATTGTGGAGATTGAGATTTCGATCGAAAACCTTCTGGAGAGTCGAGAGAGAATTTCGAGTAGTGACAGAAGATATTTGCTGTTTTTCTCTCTAGAAATCGAATTGCAAGACTTTCGGATCAATTTCTAAATTCTTCTCTATTAGCTCAATGTTTGTACATCTATTTATACCAAACAAGCTTGGCATAAATTACAAACTAAGTCCTAAACTAAGGACAACTACAATAAAAGCCCCAATCTACGAAGACAGCTAATTAAATCAAAGCACAACTAGAAATAGTATTCTACACATCGGTTCGTGAGAGAACAGCCGCTCCTGATGGAATTACTGGATGATATCGAGGAGCGCCTGGAGCTGAGGAATACGGTCAGGAATTATGAGCATGCACTGGGCTTGCGCAGGTCATACTATGCTCGACGAGGACAGACAGCATAGAAGAGGAATCAAGCACTAAGGGGGAGAATGTAGAATACAATTTTAATTGTGCTTAGATTTAATTAGTTGTCCTTGCAAATTGGGGCTTTTATTGTATTTGTCCTTAGTTTAGGACTTACTTGTTATTATACCAAGTATGTTTGGTATAAATAAATGTACAAACATTATGCTTAATGAGAAGTTTTAGAAAATTGATTTGAAAGGCTTGCAATTCAATTTCTAGAGAGAGAAACATAAGAAATCTTCTCACACTAGACGAAGTTCTCTCTTGAGCTCTCAAAGAAGGTTTTCGATCGAAATTCAGCTCTCAAATTCTAATCAATAACCTTAAGATTCATGTCTAGGATCATGGAGTTGATAAATTAGGACCTAACAGTACTGTTCGGCCCATTTGAGTGTTAGAAAATTTTCAAGTTTTCTAAGTGTTGTTCGCGAGTTGGTCGTAAAACGATATCGCGAATTGGTAAAATCAAATAGTATACTAGAGACCTAAACAGTTCGCGAATTACTAATCGCGAACTCTGAGGTTCGCGGGTTTATGAGAGTGGAACTCGCGAAGTCATGAGATATTCCGTGAAATTAAGTTCGCGAATCGCTGAGGTTCGTGAAGTTGCAAAGTCAAAGACTCAAACTCACGAAGTAAAAAAAAAGATTTGAAAAATAAGAAACAGAATTCACGAAACGTGTGATTCGCGAATTTGACAAAGTCAAAATGAAATTGGACTCGCGGAACCCTAATTTCCTTTCAGCGAAACACTTTAAAAATGAAAATCTTAGAAATCGAAGTTCGATTTTAGAATAAGATTACCCTTTTTCAGTAAAATCCTCAAAAGCGAGGACTCGTTTTAACAACAACAGACTAATTTCTTCAGGAATCAACCACGAAATCCCTGTTCTTCGGAGAATCATCCCTGCAAACAGAAATCGGAACTGTAAGTAGAGAAGAAGAGATTTCTTACCACAGCTAGGGTCGTGAACGTGTGTGAGGATGATTTTGAGTGGAAAACAAGCAAATCGCAGAGGACAAATGAGATTTTGAAAGATTAGGATGCGAAAGAGAGTTAGCGAGCTCAGATGATTTGACGAATTGAGAGAGTTTGGCGAATTGGGAGGGATGAAGTGAAATGTTGCGAATTAAGTTAAACGAAAAGTTCGCGGGCCGAAAGAAAATAACTAGTGAGATTGGGCCGTGAAATTGTCGCGACCCGACTTCCTAACCGCCTAACCTAGCGCATTTCTACGTGCCTAGCGAGTTTGTAAGTAAAGAAATGCACCGAAAACGCGTACAAATTTTTTTCATTTTCATATATGGAATGAAACATTGTTCTATACAAGACAAAAGAATGCATGTCGAACATCAGGTTCTAGACATGGTCTAACTACAACGGCGTAGGTGTGTCGGCACAGCAAAAGCTCCTATGCGCCCGGCCTCACAGGTCGTCATCCACACACACACGTCCACCCCAAAAGCAGCGCGAAGCTCCAAAAGATCAGCCTTGTCTTACAACACGATCACATACCGTGGTCGTTGGTGCCTACAACACACAACGTAAGGAATGAGCCACCGAGGCTCAGTAAGCAGAAATCATGCATGTATGCACGTGTCACTCCCCTGCAAAGGCAATCCACGCCGATGCACATAACACTCCGCAAAGGCGATCCGCGCCAATGCTTCTAGTACTCATACTAGTATCACTCAGGGCCCACGACGCCCTTACTATGCACCACTAAGAGCTCAATGTCCTCAATAGGATCGTGACAGCGACCCACGCTGGGTAGCCTACGCTAGGTCTCCCTAGGTCGCACCCTCCCAGGTCGTCCCCTCTGTCATACGGTAGCCCACGCTGGTAGCCTACGCTAGGATTCCCCCTAGGTCGCTCCTTCCAGGTCGCTCCTTCCGCAAATAGGGCAGTTTTTTTTTGGAATAGGCTCCGTGTATATATATAAGAAAAAAAAAGGTAATGTACAGATGAGTAAGGATGTAATCCTCACATGCAAACCAGCAACACACTGCCGGCATCCACCACTAATACAAATGAAAAACGCAACAATAACCAAGGAACTACCAAGCTACACGCCACAGTCGTCGTATAGCAGCCCTTTGGAGTTCAAATTTTGATGAAGTCCCAATAAGACGCATGCAAACCATGTCAATAACCGCCCCAACTAGCCTGTCCGGAGTGGTGATAGCCCCTTCCTTCCAGCGCTTGTTGCGAGCGTGCCATATATGGTACACCAATGATGCGATAACATGGCGGTAGGCGACCTGTAAGAGATGCTGCCCTCCCCACCGCGTCGCAGCCCACTGTAGACCCTGCCTCCAGTCCCGATATGGCCATGCCCATCTGATCTTCCTCCTCAACAGCCGGACACAATTGCGAGAGAAGCCGCAGTCAAAAAACAGATGCTGAACTGTCTCAAAATGTAGTGCACACAGAGGACACAAGCGGGAGTCCCAGCGCGCTGTGCTACCCAAGGCTTATCTCTGGTCGATAGACGATCTCGAATGGCTAACCACAAGATGACCTCATGACGAGGGACCTTTAGGGGGCCCCCGAACAGGCGTGCCCAAGCGACAATAGGCCGTCGTATTCGCAGCGCCTCCCTAATTAATCGTGCTGTGGGTCTGCCCTCTGGCGCCTCCTTCCAAGAAATCACATCACGCCTAGTAGGGTGAATTGGCGGAAGGTGCTGGCTAAACTCCAGATACTCAACCGTTGACCTCCCGGGCCAATTCCATCCTTGGCCATCAATGACGCAGCTCAGACGTGTACCCACCGGCAGCCCCATTACTAGCGGTCCTCGAGGGTAGCGGGCCAACAATGGAACACCCCGTAGCCATGGATCCTCCCATAATAATAATGATGTACCATCCCCAATCGTAAAGTCAAGAAAAGGGAGAATTACCGGCCTCAGCTGCAGCAGCTTCCTCCAGCTCCACGCAGTAGTAGCCGAAATGGGAATGGTCCAAAGGGACCTCGTATGCAGTCGTGTGCTGTACAACCATTCCACCCAAATCGAGTCATCAGGTCGAGTAATCACCCTCCATAAGACCTGAAGCAAGAGGGCCCTGTTGTCCGTAGCGATCGAACGTAGACCCAAGCCACCCTCTCGCACCGGCAAACAGACATCGTCCCACGCAACCTTGGCCGTGGCACCTCCCCATAGGAATCGTCGAAATCTAGTTTCCAAAGCGCGTATAATACCCTTGGGTAGCAAGAAGACCCCCGACCAGTAGACATGTAGGGCCTGAAGGACCGACTTAATCAACTGCACCCTTCCAGCATATGACAACGACTGGTTCAGCCAAGATCCGATGCGTGTATCCACTCGCTGCAGCAGTGGTGCGCAGTCGGCTATCGTAAGGCGAGAGGCAATAAGCGGGATTCCCAGATAACGTACAGGTAATCGACCTTCACGGAATCCCATCAAGGTCAGTAACTGCCCCTTGAGGATATCAGCCCTGCGTGAAATATACATCTCGCTCTTATCAGGGTTCGGATGTAACCCAGACAGCTGAGCGAACGACATCAACGCCTCCTTCAGGACCCGGACTGATATAGGATCAGCCTGACAGAAAAGAAGCAGATCGTCCGCAAAGACTAGCATAGGAAGGGCTATGGATTCGCAACGCCAGTGATAGCGAAACCGCGGTTCCGACTGTATAGATCGCACAACAATGCCGTGGAGCACCTCCATGACTAGGGTAAAGAGATAAGGTGAGATGGGATCACCTTGGCGAATACCTCTCTTGCCAGCAAAGTATCCCGCCGGCCGCCCGTTGATGTTGATAGAAAAGGTGGTGGTCGTCATGCAGCTTCGTATCCACTCAATATACCTTGGGTGGAACCCCATCGCCTGAAGAGTCGCCAGTAAGAAACTCCATTCCACCTTGTCATAGGCCTTGGCAAGATCTACCTTTAGCATAGCTCGCGAAGGCCGTCCTTTGCTCATATACCCAAGGCAAAGCTCCTGTGCCAATAGTATATTATCACTGATGCGCCTTCCAGGTATAAACGCCGTCTGTGAAGCATGGACCAGCCCTCTTAGCACTGGCTTCAGGCGATTGGCCAACACCTTGGAGATAATCTTGTACAAGACGTTACAGCACGAAATGGGTCGAAAGTCTGTCGCTCGGCGTGGGGAATCCCGCTTAGGTATGAGTGTAATAAGCGTACTGTTGAGCCCCTTGAGTAAACATCCGGTGTTGAAGAAGTCTTGTGTAGCACATATAACATCCGGGCCAACAATCTCCCAAGCTGATTTGAAAAAAGCAGCCGTAAACCCATCAGGCCCAGGTGCTTTCTCATCCCCCATAGAGAACAGTGCCTGCCTCACCTCCTCGCCATCCACTGGCCGGATCATATCGGCCGACGCAGCTGGGGAAAGCTTGCGTGAAATGGCCCCTTGTATCTCAGCCCGTGAAACGGGAGTCATGCGCGCGGATTGGCCAAGCAAATCCTGATAAAACCCCAACAGCTCCCCTTCCACTTCATCCGGTGTCTCTAATGGTACGCCACTGTTGCTTTCCAACGAAACAATGCGATTCATCACGCGCCGTATCGCAACCTTCCTAAAGAAGTAGGAAGTGCATTGATCACCATCTTTGAGCCACGCAAGCTTCGCTCGTTGGGACAGCGCCGTGTGTTCTACTTCAACAGCCCTAGCGTAGAGGGAACGACAATGCCGTTCTAGGTCATGGAATAGTACCTCAAGTGGATATCGAGCTGCAAACTCCTGAGCAATTCCCAAGAAACCAAAGGCCTCAGCCACATTAGCAGCTAAATCCCCTTTAGCACGCCTCATCTGTTTGAAGATCGGCTTCAGTACTTTCAACCGCTGAATCAACACGTACATGGGGAAACCCGTCAACGGAATGCTCCAGACCCGCCGAACATGACCCAAGAATTCCGGCTCCTTGGTAAGAAAATTCTCAAAGCGAAACGACGTACCCCGTGGCCCCGGCCGCACCTCCCCCAACGATAGCGGTGAGTGATCAGATGTAGCAGGCATGTCACAGCGAAAGCAGACATCCTGATACCGTGCGAACCACTGTGGATTGCCAAGCATGCGGTCTAACTTCCTCCATATGCCCGCGAGGCCCCTCTGCTGATTGTACCACGTGAACTCTTGCCCCATGGACGGGAGCGAAGTAAGGTCAGCGCTGAGGAGGCATGCCTGAAAGTCCAACATATCACGCACTTGAGGAGCACCCCCTCGTCCCTCGCCCGCATGCAAGATAGTGTTGAAGTCCCCCGTTACCAACCATGCATCCTCAACGCGTAGAGCAGAGAACTGGATCAACTCCTCCCATAATGTATTACGATCCTCCCGTCGAGACTGCCCGTAAACAAACGAGATGAACAGGTGTTCCGACGTGCCAAGCCGTTCCACCCGACAATGGAGAGCTTGACTGGACTTCGCCATAATAGTCACACTAAGCAACGCAGGATCCCATCCCACCCAAATGCGGTTCCCCGGGCCATCCTCATAGTCGAAATACCAGGCCCAACGCGGCCGAAGACCATCTGAAATACGTGCTGCATTAGACTCAGCCACCCTCGTCTCAATCAGTCCAACTAAGCACAATCCCCCTCGCGCAATCCATTCCCCCACCGCCCTCCTGTGGTCTTGTCTATTAAGACCACGCACATTCCATGAACCCACCGGTATTATGAATGAGCCCCATTGCGGGCTGCATGTGCTTTAGGGCCCGTAGTCAGTGTATCTAAGGGATCATTATCATCATCCCGCAAACCTTGTAGCACCGAAAAGAAGTTGCCATCAGATTGGTGAGTGGCGTCAGCCTCCGTGGCTCGACATGGGCTGCCTGGGATGTAAGCGGCTAGCGGCTGCGTGCGTGACGGCGAGCCCGTCCTTGACGGCGCTATGCGAGAAGGCGAGCCAGTCCTTGTCGCCGCCGCACTCAGCTCAACCCGTATCGCCTTACCATGGGCACCGACCTGTCTCCATTCCGAGTGTGGGACATGACCCTGCCGAGAATGATCTCGCTTTGGGCGCTCATGTTGTGGACGTTCATGTACCACCACCTTAGTCGCCGGACGTGCTTGGGATGGCGGCTGCATACTCGCCCTCGGGCCCGCCATATTGGCCTGTCGGGCCGGAGCGGGTCTCTTCTGTTTGGGACATTGTGTCTCCCCATGAGCCCATGTATTGCACAGATCGCACCTCCTCGGTTTCCATTCATACTCCACAGTAACTGTAATCGTGCCACTAGTACTCCCTTCGGCATTGGGGAGCTCAATATCCACCTTCTCGACAAAGGGGGTGGCGAGTTCCTTCATGACGCATACACGGGCGTAGTCTATGCGTTCCCCCTTAGCCGTGATGCCATCAGCAAAAAGTGGTTTCCCAACACCACTAGCGACCACACCCAATCCCGCTTTGGTCCAAAACTCACTGGGCACGTTCCACAGTTTTACCCAGAGCGGGACCTCGACAAGTTCCTTCCGTTCCATCGACATGCCCGGCCGCCACACCTCCAGGAACAACGGCTGGCCCTGTAGAAGCCACGGGCCACCCTCCAATGCCTCGTTCATGGTTGTGGGAGACTCAAAACGGAACCGAAAGAATCCATTCGTCGTTGCACGGACCTCCACCAAACCAGTCCATCTCGCCCTTACAAACCGTTCCACAAATGGAAAGTAAGGTTTCGGCCCAAGAAAGTAGCCAACCAAAGTATTCTCCCACCTTGCGAAGCTTTGGGAAGCCACGTCCCATGTCGGGGCCACCACTGATACTTTGTCACTAATCGATTTAGGCGCGACGTACTCCAGAGCTAAGCGTCGCATGTCCCCATGCCCCCTATGTTCCCCAACACCCACAATCCGATTAGTGCTAGTTCGAGTAGGTGACTCCGTCAATGTTTTTCCCGCCACTACATCCGTATATAACATCTTTGGGGTCGTCGCTCGGTTCGATACAACATCACCAGCCGGAGCCGTGAGCATGGGCCGAGCTTCCACAATGGGTTGATGACGAGGAACCCTGGTGTGATTTGCA
Source organism: Craterostigma plantagineum (assembly GCA_027422505.1). Classification (NCBI taxonomy): domain Eukaryota; kingdom Viridiplantae; phylum Streptophyta; class Magnoliopsida; order Lamiales; family Linderniaceae; genus Craterostigma; species Craterostigma plantagineum. Next base: position 12,958,746 of record JAPQWV010000005.1, on the reverse strand, counting down.
TCAGTCTCCGGGGAAGCATGCACTTGTCTATCATCGACCTCAATTTCCTCGTCAAATCGCTCCTCAAACGCAGGCGAGCCCATCGCGACCGACCGGCGGGCCATCATCCGCAAAGGTGGCGGAGTATCGGGCCGTCCCCACCGTTGCTTGCGGTTAGGAGGCCTTAAAATTCCTTTGAGTGGAGCCGTGATGGTGCATCGCGCAGGTGGAGAACCCGGCAAAACCCTAGGCCCATTCTGCTGAGCCGTCATAATTGGGCCCGACCTCAGTTGGCGATCAGCGGCGGCGTCCAACGTGGCAGAGTGGCTCCCGATCATATTAGCAGATCCCATTACCCCCATGTTCTCCGTCGGTGCTGCATCAGATCGACCACCATCAGCAGACGGGTCTGCAAACGGGTTGACAGAAACCCTAGCCAATCGCGCCGATGTATTAGGCGCACCAGAACCGCCGGCGATTGACGGACCATTCGGACCATCCTTGTGTCCACCCCCCGTCGCAGCAGCCTGTTGAATCCGTCCGATCATCGCCAGAAATCTCGGCGCATCAAAACACGTAGCAAACTCCGGATATTTGGCCATTAGACCCGCCAGGTCCGGTAAGTCTGGGATTTGCATCGCCATAATATCAGCACCCGATATCAGATCCTGATCGGGCGGCGCCGCCGGGATCGCCGTGTCGTGATCAGCCTCCTCCATCGCGAAACCCTAGCACGCCGTGACACAGAATCGATCCCAAAGCCCACAGACCACTAATTCTCCCACACGGAAACGATGAACAATCACCGGCCGGCCACCACCAATGGATCCTGGCCGGAAACGGCGGCGACGATCGTCAAAAACGGGCTGTAGAAATTTGAAAATTCACTGTGTGAAAATCGCACACACTCACGGTGTAGTGAAAATCAATGAGTCATTGCAAATAGGGCAGTTGCCTACGCCAGTTAGCCTACGCTAGCATAGCTAGGTCGCTCCTTCCTGGGTCGCTCCTCCTGCCTCATCATAATAATCGGCGTCGTACGCCATATAGGGTGCCATAGAAGTCGTCCGTGACTCAACTACGAGTCGACACACCGGCCTATATAGGCGGGTCTTAGTCGCATGCAAGCGACATAATAGTATGCACTCTCAGCCCCACGACTCTCCCTCACGAGTTCGTGTGTGCACGTGAGTATGCATATGCAGATGCAGGTAAATGCAACATAGACTTACCATATTTAAATATTTCAATCAATTTACAAATTCATGAAACCACATAAACACGCAATCACGCAATTTAGGCACGTAAAACAAATTGTGTGTCGTAGTTGGACTTCTACTTACCTGTCGTCCAAGCTTAACCTAACGTAAGGCCCCCGGAACCTCCTAATGTACGACCTTTTTTTTTTTTTTTGGTAACCGGGGAAAGCCGATGGTGAAACCCCGGGGCCGACCCACTACCTGCTAAACGGGCCGACCAGTTCAATCGCACATGTCTGGGCCCATGTGGGCAGGCCTGGAGAAATGTCACAGGGTGGAGGTTCGAACCCAGGACCTCCCCCAACATGACTCCAGGCACCTCCCCCTCAACCAGTAGAGCTAAGGGCTCATCGGCAATGTACGACCTTTTAGAATAAAAGGGTTATGATGTTAGTACTTTTGCTTTCCTCGGCTAATTCGTCGAAATAATAATTTTCGTCATGCTTAGTTATTTAGATTTTGTATAAATTCCCTAGGCCTCACATCTCTCGATTTGCCTTATTAATTTCCCAAGTCAGTCGATTCCTATTCCGTATTATCTTTAAGTAAAGTTCTCGACATTTTGTTCTAAATTTCGCTCGACATTGCAAAAATCTCGATATGATATATCGACATAAATTCAACATAGGTCTCGACATATTTCCTAACAAGGTTTCGACATTTCTCCTTAACACTTCGACATTTGGAGGGTTTCGATATTTATCATTGGCTCTCGACATTTGGTGCTGAAAATGTCGACATGAAACTCACATGGTCTCGACATTTATATCACTTTCTTTGAATTCGACATTTTGAACTATTTAAAGATATCGACATTTATATCGACATTTATCTAGTTAGAAGGACCCGACATTTCTTTCCAAACAGGAGGAACTCGACATTTTATACTCAATTCCACTCGACATTTTTCCCTTGTGGTTTTCGACATTTTTATTGGCTCTCGACATTTTCCTAGCATTTCGACATTTGCTCGGATAGAAGATCTCGACATCCTATTTTAACATTTCGACATCTTTCTTAGCAAGGTTTCGACATTTATACCGATTTATTTGAACCCGACATTTTATCATGCATCTCGACATTTTTAACTATCTAACCTCGACATTCTTAATTCGACTTTTTGCTCGGCTCGACATCTTCTTTAGTATAAGGACTCGACATTTTAACCATCTTAGCTCGACGTTTTTATTCCTTTTTATCTCGACATTCTATTCATTCGATTAATAAATCTCGGCACTTACTACATCTCGACATTTAACTCGACATTCTACCCTTATCATTTCGACATTTATACAATGGAAATCTCGATATGACAATTCGACATCTTAGCTAACATTTCGACATTTATCATCTTCTTCATCCCATCGAAACTAAGTTATAGCTTATTCTACCCAACATTTATCTAAGCTCAAGGGAATCCTTAGCTTATGGATTTTCGTCCAAGGTTAGGGCTTTTGCCGTCAATAATACATGTAAATCCCTACCTTAATCACGAATTAAGCTAAAAATCTTTAGTACTAGAAATCGAAATGGTTTTAGGGAATTTCCATCACTTACTACTTTCGAAGTCCCAAGCTAGCTTGAGGTGTCCCTTGCGTTTTTCTTCTCTCGGCTCCTACTTCTTTCCTCTCTTCTTTTCGTGAGTTCTTAGATAGGGTTATGGAGTTTTGAAAGGTTTTGCTAGATATTATATTGCATTTCGTTGGATTAGGACAAGGGTGGCGTGGGTTTTCCATAATTTAGGGATCTTGTTTGCTAAACTTCATTTCTAAGGATGTTGGGCTCAAGTTTGAGGTCTCATTTGGGCCTAAGTTTGGATTTAATTATAGCCCATTAGTAACTATAGTCTAATTTTCTCTCATGATCCACTTTCCTTGTCAAATTTTTCGAAGATCCCTAATTAAATTGGAAGTCTTACGGTACACATTAAGTGCACCGATTTTACCAATTCAATTCAGCACACATTTTAACATGTAAATTTCTCATAATTCACACAAGCACATAATGATTGCATGAAATGCGCATGATTGCATTCAACATTTTTTGCTAATTTATTGGCCTTTATTACTTACGAATACCCGGGTGCTACATCCTCCCCTCCTTAAAGAGGATTTCGCCCCCGAAATCAGCCAGTTTGGAACAATTCAGGATAGCGGGCTTTCATCTCATCCTCGCGTTCCCATGTGGCTTCCTCCACTGACTGATTCCGCCACAGAACTTTTACCAGAGGAATTTCTTTGTTCCTAAGCTTCTTCGTCTCATGCATCAGTATTTCCACGGGAATCTCCTCATAACTCAGGTCTGATTTCAAGTGTAGGTGCAGTGAGTCGTTTATCAACACGTGGCTTGGGTCAGCGATATACTTTCGCAACGTGGAAACATGGAATACATCGTGTACTTGCGACAACGATGCTGGTAGTTCTAGTTGGTACGCTACTTCACCAACTCTCTTTGTTATCTTGAAGGGACCGATGTATCTCGGGCTTAGTTTTCCCTTCTTTCCGAACCTTTTGACTCCCTTCATTGGTGATACTTTCACAAAGACCCAATCATTCATCTCGAATTCTAACGGTCTGCGTCTTCGATCCGCATAACTCTTCTGTCTACTCTGCACCGTGCGCATTCTCTCTCGGATCATCGTAATAATTTCCGTCATTTCGCGTATCATATCTGGGCCTAACATCGCCCGTTCACCTACTTCATCCCAATGCGCTGGGGATCTGCACTTCCGCCCGTATAAGGCTTCATAAGGAGCCATCCCAATTGTAGCTTGGTAGCTATTGTTGTACGAGAATTCTACAAGCGGAAGGTACTTGCTCCAGTTGCCTTTGAAATCAAGTACACAGGCTCGTAACATATCTTCCAGCGTCTGGATCGTCCGCTCGGATTGACCGTCCGTTTGCGGATGATATGCGGTGCTGAATGTCAATTTCGTCCCCATGGCCTTTTGTAAACTCGTCCAGAATTTAGATAGAAACCGTGAATCGCGGTCTGAAACTATCGTTAAGGGTGTCCCATGGAGTCTTACTATCTCTTGGACGTACAATCCTGCATACCGCTCCATGGTAAACGTTGTACTTATCGGCAGAAAATGGGCAGATTTCGTAAGTCGATCTACGATTACCCAAATTGCGTCGTGTCCTTTCGCGTTCCTCGGCAATCCGCTCACGAAATCCATCGTTATATTGTCCCACTTCCACTCTGGAATGGGTAAAGGTTGCAGTGTCCCAGCCGGCCGCTGATGTTCTGCCTTAATTTGCTGGCAGGTGAGGCATTGGCTCACGAACGTTGCTACGTCCTTTTTCATTCCCGGCCACCAGTAGTTAGTCCTTAGATCCCTATATAGCTTAGTAGCTCCTGGGTGTACCGAATATGGCGTGGTATGTGCTTCCGTCATTATGACTCGTCTAAGATCCGTGTCGTTCGGTACGTATAATCTACTCTTGTAGTATAAGCTTCCGTCGTCCCGAAACACGAAGTCCGTCGTTGGTTGCTCGGTTTGCGCTTCCTTAGTCTTTAGGTACAACTCGTCGTTTTCCTGTGCCCTTTTGATCTGCTCCAATAGCGTTGGTTGCAGAGTCAGGGTTGCTAACTTTACCTCGACTTCTCCCAATGGTACGATCTCCACGTCGAGCCGTTGAAGTTCCGCACTAACCGACTTCCGGCTTAGAGCGTCAGCTACCACGTTCGCCTTTCCTGGGTGGTAGTTGATCACACAATCGTAGTCCTTCACCAACTCCAGCCATCTTCTCTGCCTCATATTGAGTTCCTTTTGGGTGAAGAAATACTTCAGACTCTTGTGATCGGTGTAAATTTCGCATCTCTCACCATACAAGTAGTGTCTCCAAATCTTGAGAGCAAAAACCACCGCAGCAAGCTCCAAGTCGTGTGTAGGGTAGTTCTTCTCGTACTCCTTTAGTTGTCGTGAGGCGTAAGCCACCACGTTACCGTTCTGCATCAGTACGCATCCTAACCCGTTCTTCGAGGCGTCGCTAAACACTGAGAAGCCTCCTATTCCCGTGGGTATCGTCAACACTGGGGCTGTAGTAAGCCGCTTTTTCAGTTCTTGGAAGCTTTGCTCACACTCTTCGCTCCATTGGAAAGGTGTGTTCTTTCTGGTTAGCTTCGTGAGTGTAGAGGCAATTTTCGAGAAATCTTTTATAAACTTCCGGTAGTAGCTTGCTAAGCCTAGGAAGCTCCGTACTTCCGTTACGTTGGTTGGCTGTGGCCAATCATTAATTGCTTCGATTTTGCTCGGGTCCACCGAGATTCCCGCTCCCGAGACGATGTGCCCCAAGAATGCTACTTGGTCCAGCCAGAATTCACACTTTTTGAACTTTGCATAGAGCTGCTTCTCCCTCAATACTCCTAGCACTATTCGTAGGTGTTGCTCGTGCTCCTCCTTCGTCTTGGAGTAGATAAGGATGTCATCTATGAATACAATTACAAACTTGTCTAGATAGGCTTCGAACACCCGGTTCATTAGATCCATGAAGGCCGCCGGTGCGTTCGTCAGTCCAAAGGGCATGACTAGAAATTCGAAATGGCCGTATCTGGTACTGAACGCCGTTTTGGGAACATCTTCCTTGCGGATTTTCAGTTGATGGTAGCCCGACCTCAAGTCGATCTTAGAAAATACTGTGGCGCCTTGTAATTGGTCGAAGAGGTCGTCTATTCGGGGTAGTGGATACTTATTCTTGATCGTCAACTTGTTAAGCTCCCTATAATCTATACACATCTCATCGAGCCATCCTTCTTTCGTACGAACAAGACTGGCGCTCCCCAGGGAGAAAAGCTGGTCTGAATGAATCCTTTCTGTAGGAGTTCATCTATTTGTTCCTTCAACTCCTTTAATTCGGTTGGCGCTAATCGATATGGAGCCTTGGACACTGGTGCTGCTCCCGGCACCAGGTCAATCGTAAACTCAATTTCCCTGTCTGGGGGTAATCCCGGCAATTCTTCTGGAAATACCTCTGGGAAATCCTTAATCACTGGTACGTCTTCGAGTTTCGTGGGGGTATTCTCTTCTGCCTTCAGCGCGAACACCAGGTATGCCTCGCATCCGGAATTGACTAATCGTTGAGCTTTTAAGGCTGATATCCTCGGAGTGCCTCTCCCCTTCATTGTCCCCTTGAAGGTGACAGGTTCTTCCCCTTCTAAGCTAAACGTAACTACTTTACGGTTACAGTCTATCACTGCTCCGTACTTGGAGAGCCAGTCCATCCGAGGATCACTTCGTAGTCGTCCATCGGGATGACTATCAGGTCTACCGGCAATTCTCTATTACCGACTAAGATTGGGCAATTTCTTAACATTTGACTAGTCCTAGTTGGTGCCCCGCTTGGAATTGCTACGCTATACTCGTAATCTACTCGCTCAGGCGTTACCCCTAGTTTCGTCACATACTTCACAGACGCAAACGAGTGGGTCGCCCCGGAATCTACTAGAATGCACGTGGGAGTTTGATGAACCGGTAGGGTACCTGTTACCACCTCCGGGTTGTTCTCTGCTTCCTCGGACGTGATGGTGTACACCCGTGCTGGCACCATCGGGGGTCTTACTGGGTTTCCTGCCTGATTCCCTGGAATGTTTTCAGGGCACTGCTTCGCGAAGTGACCAATCTTCCCGCATCTGAAGCACGCATTGGCGGGTGTGTTGCAGTTCCCAAAGTGCTTCCTTCCACACCTCTGACAGTTAGGGAATTGAGCTGCCCCTTGATTCTGGTTTGGGTTCGGTGGTCTGTTCATCATTCCCTGAGGCTGTTGAGGAGGCCGGTTCTGGAATCTCTTCTTGCCCCCTCTAGGCATAAACTGCCGTTTCGGGTCTCCTCCACTCCATTGAGCTCCTTGTATCTGAGCGAATTTGCGTTTAGCCTCTTGTGCCTTCACGATCCTGGCCTCCGCCTGTTCGGCTACCATAGCTCTTTCTGCTACCTGAGAGTATGTAGCTCCCTGAATCCCTGCCATGCTCACGTCCCTGTAGAGCTCAGGCTTCAATCCTTCCAGGAAGCGTTCGACTTTTAGAGCTTCCGTGCTGATCATGTGAGCAGCGAACCTGGACAGCTGCTCAAACTTCCTTATGTACTCGGCCACTGTCATGGGCCCCTGCCTGAGATTGATGAATTCGTTCAGGCGCTGTGCTCGAATCGGGGCGGTGAGGTACTTGCCCCTGAACAATTCCTTGAATCTTTCCCAGCTCATTGTAGCGGGGTTCTCCAACACCATGATGGTGTCCCACCAGTGTCCTGCGTTCCCTCGTAGTAGGAACGCAGCACAAAGGGCCTTCTCCGCCTTCGGAACCCTACTATAGACGAACATACTCTCGAGAGTCCTCAACCAATCCTCAGCTGCTGTCGAGTCAGCTGTGTCTTCGAAGGTCGGTGGGTTCAACCTCCTAAATCGTTCTCCCACCACCTCAGTCCTTTCTGCCTGAGTTGGCCCAGTGTTAGCAGCATTCTGCTGGATCAGTTGTTGGATCTGCGTCGACTGCTGGCGGACTAGTTCCGTCAGTTGGAAGATCGTCGCGTCCCGATTGTCGGGAGGGGCTGTGTTTCCCCTGTTCTGGTCGTCGCCACCACTCGACTCACCTCTCGTTCTTACCATCCTTATACCCTATCCTGATTGTCCTATGGCCAATAAATTATACAACATAGAAGTTCACGTAGACTTAACACTTACTTGCAAGGCCGCTTCCGCTCTTTTGGGTGTGTGTGCGTGGACAGTCTACAGAACCTGTAACCGAGGCTCTGATACCACCCTGTCGCGACCCGACTTCCTAACCGCCTAACCTAGCGCATTTCTACGTGCCTAGCGAGTTTGTAAGTAAAGAAATGCACCGAAAACGCGTACAAATTTTTTTCATTTTCATATATGGAATGAAACATTGTTCTATACAAGACAAAAGAATGCATGTCGAACATCAGGTTCTAGACATGGTCTAACTACAACGGCGTAGGTGTGTCGGCACAGCAAAAGCTCCTATGCGCCCGGCCTCACAGGTCGTCATCCACACACACACGTCCACCCCAAAAGCAGCGCGAAGCTCCAAAAGATCAGCCTTGTCTTACAACACGATCACATACCGTGGTCGTCGGTGCCTACAACACACAACGTAAGGAATGAGCCACCGAGGCTCAGTAAGCAGAAATCATGCATGTATGCACGTGTCACTCCCCTGCAAAGGCAATCCACGCAGATGCACATAACACTCCGCAAAGGCGATCCGCGCCAATGCTTCTAGTACTCATACTAGTATCACTCAGGGCCCACGCCCTTACTATGCACCACTAAGAGCTCAATGTCCTCAATAGGATCGTGACAGCGACCCACGCTGGGTAGCCTACGCTAGGTCTCCCTAGGTCGCACCCTCCCAGGTCGTCCCCTCTGTCATACGGTAGCCCACGCTGGTAGCCTACGCTAGGATTCCCCCTAGGTCGCTCCTTCCAGGTCGCTCCTTCCGCAAATAGGGCAGTTGCCTACGCCAGTTAGCCTACGCTAGCATAGCTAGGTCGCTCCTTCCTGGGTCGCTCCTCCTGCCTCATCATAATAATCGGCGTCGTACGCCATATAGGGTGCCATAGAAGTCGTCCGTGACTCAACTACGAGTCGACACACCGGCCTATATAGGCGGGTCTTAGTCGCATGCAAGCGACATAATAGTATGCACTCTCAGCCCCACGACTCTCCCTCACGAGTTCGTGTGTGCACGTGAGTATGCATATGCAGATGCAGGTAAATGCAACATAGACTTACCATATTTAAATATTTCAATCAATTTACAAATTCATGAAACCACATAAACACGCAATCACGCAATTTAGGCACGTAAAACAAATTGTGTGTCGTAGTTGGACTTCTACTTACCTGTCGTCCAAGCTTAACCTAGCGTATGGCCCCGTGAACCTCCTAATGTACGACCTTTTAGAATAAAAGGGTTATGATGTTAGTACTTTTGCTTTCCTCGGCTAATTCGTCGAAATAATAATTTTCGTCATGCTTAGTTATTTAGACTTTGTATAAATTCCCTAGGCCTCACATCTCTCGATTTGCCTTATTAATTTCCCAAGTCAGTCGATTCCTATTCCGTATTATCTTTAAGTAAAGTTCTCGACATTTTGTTCTAAATTTCGCTCGACATTGCAAAAATCTCGATATGATATATCGACATAAATTCAACATAGGTCTCGACATATTTCCTAACAAGGTTTCGACATTTCTCCTTAACACTTCGACATTTGGAGGGTTTCGATATTTATCATTGGCTCTCGACATTTGGTGCTGAAAATGTCGACATGAAACTCACATGGTCTCGACATTTATATCACTTTCTTTGAATTCGACATTTTGAACTATTTAAAGATATCGACATTTATATCGACATTTATCTAGTTAGAAGGACCCGACATTTCTTTCCAAACAGGAGGAACTCGACATTTTATACTCAATTCCACTCGACATTTTTCCCTTGTGGTTTTCGACATTTTTATTGGCTCTCGACATTTTCCTAGCATTTCGACATTTGCTCGGATAGAAGATCTCGACATCCTATTTTAACATTTCGACATCTTTCTTAGCAAGGTTTCGACATTTATACCGATTTATTTGAACCCGACATTTTATCATGCATCTCGACATTTTTAACTATCTAACCTCGACATTCTTAATTCGACTTTTTGCTCGGCTCGACATCTTCTTTAGTATAAGGACTCGACATTTTAACCATCTTAGCTCGACGTTTTTATTCCTTTTTATCTCGACATTCTATTCATTCGATTAATAAATCTCGGCACTTACTACATCTCGACATTTAACTCGACATTCTACCCTTATCATTTCGACATTTATACAATGGAAATCTCGATATGACAATTCGACATCTTAGCTAACATTTCGACATTTATCATCTTCTTCATCCCATCGAAACTAAGTTATAGCTTATTCTACCCAACATTTATCTAAGCTCAAGGGAATCCTTAGCTTATGGATTTTCGTCCAAGGTTAGGGCTTTTGCCGTCAATAATACATGTAAATCCCTACCTTAATCACGAATTAAGCTAAAAATCTTTAGTACTAGAAATCGAAATGGTTTTAGGGAATTTCCATCACTTACTACTTTCGAAGTCCCAAGCTAGCTTGAGGTGTCCCTTGCGTTTTTCTTCTCTCGGCTCCTACTTCTTTCCTCTCTTCTTTTCGTGAGTTCTTAGATAGGGTTATGGAGTTTTGAAAGGTTTTGCTAGATATTATATTGCATTTCGTTGGATTAGGACAAGGGTGGCGTGGGTTTTCCATAATTTAGGGATCTTGTTTGCTAAACTTCATTTCTAAGGATGTTGGGCTCAAGTTTGAGGTCTCATTTGGGCCTAAGTTTGGATTTAATTATAGCCCATTAGTAACTATAGTCTAATTTTCTCTCATGATCCACTTTCCTTGTCAAATTTTTCGAAGATCCCTAATTAAATTGGAAGTCTTACGGTACACATTAAGTGCACCGATTTTACCAATTCAATTCAGCACACATTTTAACATGTAAATTTCTCATAATTCACACAAGCACATAATGATTGCATGAAATGCGCATGATTGCATTCAACATTTTTTGCTAATTTATTGGCCTTTATTACTTACGAATACCCGGGTGCTACAGAAATGATTTGAGAAGGAAAGCCCACAAGTCAATTCGCGAATTTATCTTAACTCGATTTCGAGAAGTTGAGTTCGCGAATCAGAGGTTTCTAAACGGAAGTGTTGAACTTCGCGAACTAAGTTGAGTTTGTGAATAGAAGTGATAGCGCTAAGTGAACTTCGCGGGCTTGTAGATTGGGTTGCAAATTTATTTGAAAGACTAGCCCAGTATGAATTCGAGACGTGAAAGTCCAAGAGCGCGTCACTTGAGTTCGCGAACTGAGCAGAGAACTTGACGAATCCAATATGAGGGATTCGCGAATTGGGTTAAAGTCAGTGTTTGTGAAGTGATTCGCGAAGTAAGAAGTTTGAGGAATCGAACAAACGAAATAAATGCAGGTTCGTGAGTCTCCCCTATGCTGAAATATGCAAAATTTTCTACTGACCTATACCACAGAATTCAATAATTAGCACTGCATCAATTTGACCCGATCAAACACCAAAAAAATATCGAACCGAAAGAGTTTTTCAAAATCAACTTGCGTGTAGCAGAATCTGAAAATCGACGAAGAAAGCATCGCTTTCTTTCGCGGTGCAGAACCATCAAATCAAAAATTCGTCTGTATCATTGATTATTATTATTATTTTTTCGGGACAATAATGATATTATTGTTCAAATCATGCCTATAAATAGACAAGACTTGAATCATTACCACAATACCAAAAATCTACAACTTACTCGTCTTGTATCATCTCATTGTCAGCTTTCTCGCTTACACAGATGAACTGGTTGCCAGCAGCAAGACAAGAAAATGAGACCGAGGAACATGCGGAGTTAAGGCGTAATTTTGAACGCAATTTGGATAGGCTGGCGTTCGAGCTTTCGCTTCTTTTGTGCTTATTCATCGGTTTACTAGCTATTCTGTATTGTATCCTTACTGGTCATACTGGCTTTTGAGAGTATTTTGTTCTATGTTGAGAGTGTTTTACTAGTTTTTTCGTATTTCTTTTTACATGTTTTGAGAGTGTATTTCGCATTTTGAAAGGTTTATGAAACGTTGAAAAATCATTTGTTGAAAAAACACCTACTCCCCCTCAATATTTGGATTTTTGGAATTTAAACTCTCCCTAAATAAAATGCCTATCTAGAATCTTAAGAACTTGATAAAGTCACTTACTCCCCCTCGATGCATGGATGTAGCATTTCTCTCCCTCGATGTAGTGCCATCAGCATTGGCTCTACATCGACTTATTTGAAAACAAAGAAAAAATTTATTTGTAAAAAAACAGAAACAGAAAATTAACTAACAAACACGCACATAACAAAGAATTTAAAATGCAAAGCATATACACACATAGTGACCCGTAGAGAGGCATGATCGAAATTAGATGTTGAGATTCAACATCCGCAACTATGCTGTTGAGAATCCCCGAGGGTCCCTGGACCCACGTTCCTAGAACGGCGGAATTTTAAAATTTTACGGGGTTTCCCGCCTATCCAAGATCGCTCGGCTACAAACACGAGAACGTATTGACATAAAGAGATAAAGGATCAGCCATGATACCTTGGAAATCTCTTGACGATGGCTAGCTTCGAATCCTTCGAATCCCCGAGGCGTAGTGCCCCTCTCCTACGCCAAAAGCACACGAACGGGAAGCCTTCTTTGCGCAAGATCATCACGCCGGCACTTTACTAACGTCGCAGCTGTTCTTGCATGTGCGGCTAGGCCAAGAACGAACTGCTTGCTGCCCCCGAGAGAGAGAGTGCGAGAGAGAAAGTGCTGAGAGGAGAAAACTCGTAGTTTTTTTTTCTCTTTGGCTTGTATTTCGAAAATTTAGCTTTTACACACTTTAGGATCTCGAAATCCTTCTTTATACCTCTTAGGATTAGCCAAAAATAGGTTAAGGTAGGTGGAAAAAATCCTCAAACCTCCCCTTTTACCAAGTCTTCGTTTTATTAAGTAATGAATTCAAAATTTAAACTTTATATTTAATTAATTAAATATCCAATACCTTAATTAATTAAAATATCATATTTAGTATATTTTAAATATATAATATCCAATATAAATATATTTAATAATTTTTGAAATTTTATCTAATAAAAATTCGAAACTTATATATATATATATATATATATATCCGATATACATTATTTAATTCCAAATTAAACAATATTATTTCTCTAAGAAAATAATAAAGATCTAAATCTAATTTAAATCATATACTAAATATTCAATATCAAATATTTTATTTCAAAAATATATCATGAGGTGAAAAGACCATTTTACCCCTCACTAGTCAAACTTAGTATTTTCGGCCGATCAAGGTTTTGGCCAAGCCCCAAACCCTAATGTCACAATCTAGGACCTAGCCTTGTCTCTCTCTCTGATGACGACGTTGTATCGGTTGCCCTTTTTAAGCCCGACTCTCTTGGTTCGTCTCAACCGGCCCAGGAGGCATCTAGGAGTTCGGGTTTTACCTAGCCAGCCCCGTGGTACCGAACAGATCCCAACTTGAGTACGAATTTGATCTAATCATAATCCATGAACCGACTGTAGATTTTCGTCATACGTATAAACCCTTTACGTTCGTTCCGGTCGAGTGAAAGTCACGCATAGTTAAACTTACAGAACTCGACTCTATGTCGTTTATGTCGGCGAAACTGCACTCCACGACTATAGTGAGTCAGTTATATGCTCTGGCCAGAGACTTGGATAACTTCCCGCACATTAAACTTGCCATAGGACGTTAACCTCGAATTTAATTGAGACCGTAAATCCCATCCGCGGTTCAACCGGCAATCACATCAAAAGTTAAGACCGCATTTCGCCGCTGACCCATGCCACCGGCAAGACGGGCCTAGCAAACTAGTGACAAGTCAAGACCTCAAGATCAACCCCAAGTTAACCCTTTCGGTCTAAGGTTCACGCATACTACTACAATAAATCGATCGATCAAGGACAATCCAAGCGTGTGATCGTTCGATTACGAGTCAGTGTCTAAATACAGATAATCCCCTGATTCATCTTGTATCATTGTCATGGGCTCCCACTTCCCAAGTGAACGGTTGGCACAACCATATTGGACCCATCGACAAACAAGTCGTACGTGTCATTCCAGTCACCCTACTGGAGACTTAAGACTTGTGGACTATTTTAATATTGCAGTAACTAAACTGCCAATATTTGAGTTTTATTAATTTGTTTTATCCACCCAGATGGCAAGGTGAAATCTTTAGACTAATTAATAATTTAACTTTTAATTTATTCATCCAATAATTAATTAATGATGAATAAAGTCATTCCATTAATAGAAGTAATCAAATTACATCACTAAACACTACAAAACTAGCAAATTGCCCTCATACTCCCAGTCCTCGTACGGCATCTAGGGCATATACCTCAACAATCTCCCACTTGCACTAATGCCACGTGTTATCATATCTTAACCCATTTTATCGAGGTGTCGATCGAGCACTGCCTGTGGTAGTGGCTTCGTGAACAGGTCCGCTGCATTCTCTACAGAGGCGATTTTCTGCATGGCTATTGTGCCATTTTCAATAAAGCCACGCAGCACGTGGTATTTTCTCTCTATGTGTTTGGATTTACTGTGAGCACGTGGTTCCTTAGCTTGTGCAATAGCCCCGCTGTTGTCGCACCACAATGGTAGCGGGCGATCTGTAATACCCGTAAAATTTAATACGGGATTTATTGTAATTAGCTATATGATATTCATAATAATGATATTGATAACAAAATTTAAGTATGAGAATTCCGAGGTAAACTAGAGTGTTGTAATTATTTAATTTAGACATCTCAAAATGTTGAATCTATAGACCCGATAGAAAAGGTTGAAATATTATAAGTTAAGTCTTGAAAAACAAATAACATTAGACGTAGAGTCGACTAAAATAAAAGAAGTAATGGGACATATGGATTAATCAAATAGAATATCCTTAAGGTATATTTTCTTAGTAGTAGAAAGTGTTCGGCACATAATATTGTACTATAATTACTAAAAGATTTCGATTGAATGGAATGTGGATAACTATTAGAAAATCTTTACTTAGCTTGGGAGGAAATAATCGTCATCAAGTTGTCACCTTAATACACGAATTCCAACCTTGAATAACAGAATATATCCATTTGAATCTACAAAGTAAAAACCCTCATCTAACGTGATTTTCGTCAAGTACAAAGAAGAACATCAGAGAGAAAAAGGAGCAAGACACATTCGATTGAACTCGTAAAAAAATTGGAAAGACAAATCCGAAAGTGAGGAAGGTAAGCTTCTATACATAAACATGTTACGTAATTAATGAGTTTCAGTATGTTATATGATTTATATATTTACTAGGAGTTTCGAAACCTTATTATTGAAAGCTTTGAATTGAGTTTGAATAAGGAATAGGTATTCTTGTTCTATAGTAAGTGTATGTTAAGCTTGACAGTTTAAGGGTTTCCAATTTTGTGGACAATTATGCTATGAAGTTTGCGTTAAATTAAGGGTACCATATTATGAGATTAGGGTAAACTTTTAGGAGATAGTTGAAATGGCAGACTCAGTTGGGATGCCACGGTTTTTGGTATATAAACAGTAGGGGTTTTGAAAGATCTCGAAATGATAGTAAGCTGATGAATAGAAATTGTCGAGAGGTAAATGAGAAGATTTCGAGTTTTATAAGAGAAAGATTTCGACATCATGGTCTCGATATTTTCTGTTATGTGTCTCGACATTTATAATCGCTTTAGAAGAACTCGACATTTCAATTTTAATCAAGGTCTCGATATTATCAGTAGGTCTCGATATTTACTAAGGTGTCTCGATATTCTATAAGGTATTCGACATTTTGGTAGGAATAGCTCGACATTTGTTAGGTATACATCACGACATTTTAAGATTAACATCTCGACATTATTAGGTTATCTCGACATTTATATGATATCGACATTTCTTAAGGATATCGATGTAGAAAGTCTCGACATCCTATAAGGGCTTCGACATCTTCATGGAATAAGCCTCGACATTTTTAGCTCGACATAGAAATGTGTTCGACATTTCTAATTCGACATCTTTATATATATCTCGACATTTACAGTTAGAGGGTCTCGACGTTTTACAAGCCTTCGACATTTCCAATGACTAGATTTCGATATTTACCTTCTTGATAAGTAAAAGTTTCGACACTTCATAAATTTTCGGTATTTTAGGGTTTTTGATAATTTTAGCACTTTCGAAATTTACATGATTTAGTAAATTAATATGAAAATCCTTATTATTATATTCAGAGGATCGACGTATAGGGATTCCACCAGATTACTTAGCTGAGTGTATCGGGAGGACAGGTAGGTGGATCATCCATCTACAATGCGTAAACACAAATGTGATTTATGTGATTTCTGTGATTTACGTGATTTCTGTGATTTACGTGATTTACGTGTTTACGTATTTTACGGACATTTCATGCGAACCATGTTTTTATACGCTATTACGCTTATATGCATAGCATGTGCATATCACGTGAGGGAGAGAGATGGTTTCCACCGTAAATTTGCGAACGGTGATGACTTGATATACGAACGATTGGGGTAGACTGAGATGATTTTGATTGTTATTTGAGGTTGGGTTCGCACGCCACTTAGCGGAGATAGACGTGATCGATCTGTCTACTCGGATGTGGTCGATTCGAGGTGCATACCGCTGATATGGATACGGGTATATTGATATATTACCCATGGTACTGATACGGGTCTGACCGCCCATGACTGTGGGTTATTACCCATGATATTGGATACGGGTGTTATCACCCATGATACTGGATACGAGTGGAATCACGTGACCACCCATGATACTTATTGCGCGCGTGGGTGCCGAGCCTAACCTAGGGCCCTGTGTTGTATGAGATGAGATAGGATATGGGAAAAGAAAGAGTGTGCATTATATCATGTTGTGAGATATGGGGATTGGGATTGAGTGCACACTTGCATACATGCATTTTATTCACCTACTGGGCAAATCGCTCAGTGTTTACGTGTTGTAGGTACTGAGTCTGACGCTGCTACGCGTCAAGGCTGAGGCGGCTGGTGGCGGTGCTCCACGGACTTTTGAGGGCAGGGCGGTACATGGATGCGACCTGTGGAGCGGCGTTAGGGTTTTTGCTATTTTATTATTTTGGGGCTACGGCCTATGTATAGGCTGACTATGTAGACGACATTTTGTCGTAATGTATATTATTCTAGGAAAAAGTTTTAATTAGACGGGCCTTCCGCGGCTTACGTTGCGGAAATCCGCCACTAATCGTAATTAGAAAAGTAGGGTCGCCACAGGTGGTATCAGAGCTTCGGCTTTAGATTCTGCAGACTGTCCATGTACTGCCGCTCAAAAGCCTGGAGAACCAGCCTGGCCTGTAAGTTCAATGATTGATTATGTGATTACGTGTTATTTGATATGTGTGCTTTCTATGACTGACTGTAGAATTAGTTAAAAATGCCGAAGGGACGTAGAGAGGTAGGCAGTTCTAGTCGTAGGGCGGGATCTGAATCCCCACCTAATTCTACCATCCATCAGTTGACTGATCTGATCCGGCGACAGTCAGATCAGATCAATGATCTCATTCACCGTCAGAACTCTTCTGAACGTCATGCATCCCCGGGACTAGAACGTATAGAAGCGGCCGGGGAGAGGTTCCGCAGACTAAATCCCCCTACCTTCGAGGAGGCTGCCGATCCTACTGACGCAGAGGATTGGCTCAGAACTATCGAAAGTATGTTTCGCGTTAGCCATCTACCTGATACTGAGAAGGTGATGTGCGCCGCATTCGTGCTACGTGGAGATGCGGGATATTGGTGGGACACAGTGCAAGTGCTTGAAGACCCAGCCACCATGACCTGGGAGAGGTTTAAGACAATCTTCAGGGGAAAGTATTTTACAGCGCCAGATCGAACACAGAAGATGAACGAGTTTATTAACCTTAAGCAAGGAGGGATGTCGGTGGCGGAATACATCCGCAAGTTCGAACAGCTATCAAGGTTCGCGCCACATATGGTGGCAACCGACGAGCTGAAGATTGAGCGTTTCTTGGAGGGTCTCAAGCCCGAGCTCTTCCGAAACGTGAGTATGTATGATACGGAAGGGAAGACATACGCTCGTATTGCCGAGCGAGCTATCGTGGCAGAACAGGCAGAGACCAGGATTGCGAAGGCGCATGAAGCAAAGAAAAGAGTTGAGGGACAACAGGGAGGAGGGAACCAGAAGCGCCAGTTATTCGGTAAGGGGCCAGACTATCACGGGAATCCACAAGGCCAACAAAACTGGCAACCGAGGCCGAACCAGGGATCGGGTAATGTTCCAAACCGACCCACGAACATCGTACCACAGTGTAAACAGTGCGGACGCTACCACTACGGTGTATGTCGTAGAACAGGACCGAACCTAACTCCGCAGTGCTTTCGATGTGGAAAGGTTGGGCATTTTGCTAGAACGTGTCACGTGAATGTGCCTCAAGTTCCGAATCAACCTCTAACCCGACCTCCTCTAGTGCCAGCGCGAGTTTTCACATTAACAAACGAGGAGGCTGAAGCGAATCCCGCATTAGTGACGGGTACGCTAACTTTTTATAGCATGCCTACTTCAGTGTTAAATGACTCTGGGGCCACACATTCGTTTGTGTCGGCCAAGTACGTGGAAAAGGTGGGATCTCTCCTACCTGATCTAAATGCAACTATGTAGTTTCTCTGCCATATAGAGATCCGATGGGCACTAACCAAGTGTTAAAAGGATGCTCCGTGAACGTTGATGGTAGGAATTGAGCGTCGACCTAATTGTGATACCAATGAATGACTATGTTGTCATCTTTGGAATGATTTGGCTTTCGAAATACGAGCCACTATAGATAATAACAAGAAGGTCGTAAAATTCCAATTGCCCGAAGAAGAGGTGTTCACTTTTTCGGATAAAGCTAGTTCGACTCGTGTTCCACGAACTTCTGCTCTAAAGGCTCAGCGACTTTTGAGGTCCGGTCGTGAGTCTTATCTCATATATGCGGTGAAGGCGGAGGAATTACCTCGGCCAGAACTGAAAAGCGTAACGATAGTTAATTAGCATGCTGATATATTTCTCAATGATCTCCCGGAGTTACCCCTTAATCGGGAAATAAGGTTCAGGATAGATCTGATTCCAGAGTTTGCCCCTATTTCTAAAACTCTCGCCTAGAGTGCGCATCGAAAGCGTGATGAGAATAGAAATAAGTACACCTAGAGGGTATGGGGAATACACGAATAAAGGCTAGTCGTAGAACCGAACGTGAGTCCTCCACCACTGAATTTCGGGGACGAAATTCTTTTAAGGGGGGGAGGATGTAATACCCGTAAAATTTAATACGGGATTTATTGTAATTAGCTATATGATATTCATAATAATGATATTGATAACAAAATTTAAGTATGAGAATTCCGAGGTAAACTAGAGTGTTGTAATTATTTAATTTAGACATCTCAAAATGTTGAATCTATAGACCCGATAGAAAAGGTTGAAATATTATAAGTTAAGTCTTGAAAAACAAATAACATTAGACGTAGAGTCGACTAAAATAAAAGAAGTAATGGGACATATGGATTAATCAAATAGAATATCCTTAAGGTATATTTTCTTAGTAGTAGAAAGTGTTCGGCACATAATATTGTACTATAATTACTAAAAGATTTCGATTGAATGGAATGTGGATAACTATTAGAAAATCTTTACTTAGCTTGGGAGGAAATAATCGTCATCAAGTTGTCACCTTAATACACGAATTCCAACCTTGAATAACAGAATATATCCATTTGAATCTACAAAGTAAAAACCCTCATCTAACGTGATTTTCGTCAAGTACAAAGAAGAACATCAGAGAGAAAAAGGAGCAAGACACATTCGATTGAACTAGTAAAAAAATTGGAAAGACAAATCCGAAAGTGAGGAAGGTAAGCTTCTATACATAAACATGTTACGTAATTAATGAGTTTCAGTATGTTATATGATTTATATATTTACTAGGAGTTTCGAAACCTTATTATTGAAAGCTTTGAATTGAGTTTGAATAAGGAATAGGTATTCTTGTTCTATAGTAAGTGTATGTTAAGCTTGACAGTTTAAGGGTTTCCAATTTTGTGGACAATTATGCTATGAAGTTTGCGTTAAATTAAGGGTACCATATTATGAGATTAGGGTAAACTTTTAGGAGATAGTTGAAATGGCAGACTCAGTTGGGATGCCACGGTTTTTGGTATATAAACAGTAGGGGTTTTGAAAGATCTCGAAATGATAGTAAGCTGATGAATAGAAATTGTCGAGAGGTAAATGAGAAGATTTCGAGTTTTATAAGAGAAAGATTTCGACATCATGGTCTCGATATTTTCTGTTATGTGTCTCGACATTTATAATCGCTTTAGAAGAACTCGACATTTCAATTTTAATCAAGGTCTCGATATTATCAGTAGGTCTCGATATTTACTAAGGTGTCTCGATATTCTATAAGGTATTCGACATTTTGGTAGGAATAGCTCGACATTTGTTAGGTATACATCACGACATTTTAAGATTAACATCTCGACATTATTAGGTTATCTCGACATTTATATGATATCGACATTTCTTAAGGATATCGATGTAGAAGGTCTCGACATCCTATAAGGGCTTCGACATCTTCATGGAATAAGCCTCGACATTTTTAGCTCGACATAGAAATGTGTTCGACATTTCTAATTCGACATCTTTATATATATCTCGACATTTACAGTTAGAGGGTCTCGACGTTTTACAAGCCTTCGACATTTCCAATGACTAGATTTCGATATTTACCTTCTTGATAAGTAAAAGTTTCGACACTTCATAAATTTTCGGTATTTTAGGGTTTTTGATAATTTTAGCACTTTCGAAATTTACATGATTTAGTAAATTAATATGAAAATCCTTATTATTATATTCAGAGGATCGACGTATAGGGATTCCACCAGATTACTTAGCTGAGTGTATCGGGAGGACAGGTAGGTGGATCATCCATCTACAATGCGTAAACACAAATGTGATTTATGTGATTTCTGTGATTTACGTGATTTCTGTGATTTACGTGATTTACGTGTTTACGTGTTTTACGGACATTTCATGCGAACCATGTTTTTATACGCTATTACGCTTATATGCATAGCATGTGCATATCACGTGAGGGAGAGAGATGGTTTCCACCGTAAATTTGCGAACGGTGATGACTTGATATACGAACGATTGGGGTAGACTGAGATGATTTTGATTGTTATTTGAGGTTGGGTTCGCACGCCACTTAGCGGAGATAGACGTGATCGATCTGTCTACTCGGATGTGGTCGATTCGAGGTGCATACCGCTGATATGGATACGGGTATATTGATATATTACCCATGGTACTGATACGGGTCTGACCGCCCATGACTGTGGGTTATTACCCATGATATTGGATACGGGTGTTATCACCCATGATACTGGATACGAGTGGAATCACGTGACCACCCATGATACTTATTGCGCGCGTGGGTGCCGAGCCTAACCTAGGGCCCTGTGTTGTATGAGATGAGATAGGATATGGGAAAAGAAAGAGTGTGCATTATATCATGTTGTGAGATATGGGGATTGGGATTGAGTGCACACTTGCATACATGCATTTTATTCACCTACTGGGCAAATCGCTCAGTGTTTACGTGTTGTAGGTACTGAGTCTGACGCTGCTACGCGTCAAGGCTGAGGCGGCTGGTGGCGGTGCTCCACGGACTTTTGAGGGCAGGGTGGTACATGGATGCGACCTGTGGAGCGGCGTTAGGGTTTTTGCTATTTTATTATTTTGGGGCTACGGCCTATGTATAGGCTGACTATGTAGACGACATTTTGTCGTAATGTATATTATTCTAGGAAAAAGTTTTAATTAGACGGGCCTTCCGCGGCTTACGTTGCGGAAATCCGCCACTAATCGTAATTAGAAAAGTAGGGTCGCCACACGATCCACGATGATAGGTACCACCTGTAGTTCCTCCAGAAGCTTGCGTATCCAAACACCCTCTTTGGCAGCTTCTGAAGCTGTGATATACTCTGCCTCAGTGGTGGAATCTGCAGTCGTGCTTTGTTTGAAACTTTTCCAAGACACTGCCCCACCATTGAGCGTAAAGACAAAACCCGAAGTAGACTTTCGGTCATCCACATCTGATTGGAAGTCCAAATCTGTATATCCATCTACTTCCAATTCTCCTGGGCCATAAATCTGTATCAAGTCCTTAGTCCGTCTAAGGTACTTCAGAACTGTCTTTACTGCCGCCCAATGTTCCTTACCAGGGTTAGCCTGAAACCTACTCATTACGCCCACAGCCTACGCTATATCTGGTCGTGTGCAAAGCATCGCGTACATCAGGCTATCCACAGCTGAAGCATAGGGGACTCCACTCATCTCTTGTCTTTGTACCTCATTCTGAGGAGACATAGCCTTTGAGAGATGAATCCCATGCCTGATAGGTAGGAACCCTTTCTTAGACTCGTCCATTTTAAACCTTTTAAGGACTTTATCTAAGTAAAGGGCATGAGACAAGCCTATTGACCTTTTCGCCCTATCTCTAAATAGGCGAATTCCTAAAATATAGGTCGCTTCTCCGAGGTCTTTCATAGAGAATTCGTTTGAAAGCCAAGCTTTAATGTCTTAGAGCATCCCAATGTCGTTTCCTATCAAAAGGATATCATATACGTACAATACTAGAAACGACACCTTGCTCCCACTGGCCTTTCTGTAAACACAGGGCTCATCTTCATTCTTTATGAATCCGTAGTTCTTAACTACTTCATCGAACCGAAGATTCCGACTCCTTGAAGCCTGTTTCAGCCCATAAATGGACCGATTCAGTTTGCACACTTTTCGAGCATCTGCTTCTGACGTAAAACCCTTGGGCTGTTCCATATAGATTTCCTCCTGGAGGAATCCATTCAGGAAAGCGGTCTTTACGTCCATCTGCCAGATCTCATAGTCGTAGTGTGCTGCTATCGCAAGCATGATTCGAATGGACTTTATCATTGCGACAGGTGAGAAAGTTTCTTCATAGTCAATTCCCTCATCTGACTATACCCTTTCGCTACAAGCCTAGCTTTGTACGTCTCCACCTGTCCATCAGATCCAATCTTTTTCTTGTAGATCCATTTATTGCCCAATTGGTCTAAAACCAGTAGGCAGGTTTACAAGAGTCCAAACCTCGTTTCTGTGCATCGAGTTCATTTCGGCCTACATAGCCTCAAGCCACTTGAGGGAGTCTGTACCAGCAATTGTCTGGTCGTAGGTGACGGGATTGTCCCCGACGCATCCCTCAGTCGCAGCATCCCCATGCTCGATGTGTACCATACCATATCTCTCAGGCATATAAGATATCCTACTGGACCTACGCAATTGCGGCTGAGCCGGGTTTTCTGGAACGTAGTCCAACGACTCTGGAATAGGAGTCGATTCGTCCTAACTCTCTTAGAGTTATTTCTCATCCTTTACCGCCTTCGCCTACGAATTCTTGCTCCAAGAAAGTAGCGCGTAAAGCGACGAACACCCTGTGTTCGTCTGGGACGAAGAAGCAATACCCCATTGAGTCCTCGGGATATCCGACGAATCTTGCCATTAATGATCTTGATTCAAACTTATCTGCCATCAACTTTTTCACAAAGGCGGGGCAACCCCAGACCCTGACGTGATTCAGACTCGCCTTACGATTATGCCAAGCCTCGTAAGGAATCTTGTCGGCAGAGCGGGTAGGTATCCTGTTAAGGATATAGGCCGCTGTTTCTAAGGCATATCCCCACAAAGAAATGGGGAGATCTGTGTAACTCATCATCGACCGAACCATATCTAAAAGCGTTCGGTTTCTCCGTTCGGCCACATCATTCAATTGCGGCGTGCCTGGCAGGGAAAACTGTATGATGATGCCATTTTCTCTAAGAAATGCATCAAAGTCAAGGCTCATGTATTCACCGCCTCGATCTGACCGAACGGCTTTAATGAACTTGCCAGTTTGCTTCTCTACTAATGCTTTATACTCTTTGAACATTTCAAGAGCTTCGGACTCTTGTCTCATCCAATAGACATTCCCGTAGCGGAAGAAATCGTCCGTGAACGTTATGAAGTAGCGGCAATTACCTCGGGCCGTTACTTTAAATGGTCCGCATACGTCAGTGTGGATCAAGCTTATGCTTTTTTGAATCCAATCGTAGATTTTATGCCAGTCATACCTGTTTTTTATACCTGTACTTCCGTGGCCCTAGTGAAAGTCCCTATGAAGGGCGACTTGGTCATTTTCCCTAAGATGCAAGACTGACAGGTAGAAATCGGGCCTGTTCGCACTATGCTAATCAGACCGTCCTTTTCCATCTGTTCAATCTTCGCTTCTGCTGCGTGGCCTAGTCGTAAGTGCCACATGTATCGATCGTTCGACCGAGTAGATGATTTGGTGATTGCATTTACAGTTTTAACATTGTCTTTTAAGTTGACGTAATATAAACCATTTATTAACGTCGCACTTCCAACATTTTCATTTCTAAAATAAATATGGCAAACATTATCAATGAATCGAAATTCATAACCTAGTCTGCTCAAAACAGGAATCGAAATAATATTTTTAAGCCCCTTCGGCAAAACCAAAACGTCAGAAAGTTCTAAACAATGTAATGACGATAAGACTAAGGTCTTCGATCCCATGTGTGTAGCTGGTACACTATGTCCACTACCTACGTTGATCAAGACCTCGCCAGCTCGAAGCTTCCTACTTCGTTCTAGACCTTGGTTCAAAATACAAATGTGGGAACTAGCCCCTGAGTCAAGTATCCACGAAGTAGAATACACAGAACAATTAGCTTCACAAACTAATTGTTTTCCTGAGGCGTCAGACGCCTCCAGCTTCGGACATTTACGCTTCCAATGGCCTAGCTGCTGGCAAATGAGGCACTTATCCGTGGGCTTTGCGCCCGACCTTTCGACCTTGGTGGTCTTCGTCTTCTTGTCGACTCTACCCTTGGTCGCGCCTGTCTTGTTCGACTTCTTCTTCGATCCCTTGGACGTAGAAGTCGCAACAAGCATGTAGACGTGCATCTTCGCTGAATCTTCAACCCACTTATTGTGGAGTACATTCTCCTCATTTTTGGATTCAGTTGTGGGCAATTTTGGCTCCTTAATGTCCAAGACATAATCCAGTTTGCTAATTTGAGAACGATCCTCAAATCTCTGAGCTAGTCTACATAGTTCAGCCCCACCAAACAATGTTTCTCCAAGAGTGCTAAATTTTTGTCTGACTCCCACTACCCTTTCTCCCGCTAGGCATTTGGGAAACCTTGTTGAGTGGTTTCATAATGGCGTTGAGTTCCTCGTGTTACTACAAACTAGCCTCAATTTAACAGCTTATTGGCTCATTTGGTTAGCCGAGGTCGTGCCCCGCACGTATCTGACACAGAAGATTCAACGTCTTCATCTCAGCCAGGGTCCCTCAGCCATAACTCGGATCATATTGGGAATGACTGTCCAAGTGCAACCTATCAACGTCCTGCTCACCTTCCACTTTTACGTGAACTTCATCCCCCGTAGGATAACTCTTTATTAGAGGGTGAAGAGTGGTCGGTGAGCGGCAATTCATAATTGCATCCAAACCCGTTCACGCAAAGGCGAGGGTTTTGGCACCGTAACTCGGTCAACCGCAACCGTACCCCTAAGTCGTAACAATTTTGGACTTGGTAGAAGACAGGAGCCTAGCCCCTTTACTCACTTGATATTAAAAGTCTAACCTCGGGAGAATCCTCACAGTTTTAACACGAGCACATTATGCACATTATCACGTTCGAAACCAACACGCACATAATGGACTTTAATAGTAAACCTAGTTTCAACCTATTAAAGTAAATGTGAAAGATCGGGGATATTTCTAGTTCTATCCTAATTGTACAAAACAATAAGACTCTACGTCTTCGGGCTTTGCTCGAACGGACGCCTCGGTACCAGCTCATTCGTTCGGATTCCTCTCGATCGACACTCGTACGGCCGTCATAACATAACTACAATAGCCTATGACGGGGAACATATCCCTAATAAAACCGTTCGTCTTGTCACCCTTAACATATCACCCGACCAGAACCTAATCCCCAATCAATCACCACGTTATTCAAATAACATGCATCACGACAAATTTAACACATTTCCGAGCCGAAATTGAATTTTGGCTTTTAAATAGTCTGGGCCTAGCCCAATGTATATTGGGTCGTAGGATGGGCCAGACTAGGCCTATCGGGCCCGTGTCGAGGATGCTCGCGCCATGCGAGCTGCCAGCCTCGTGCCGCGCGCACCATGCGGCAAGCCCCGATCCGCGTGCGCTGTTAGCCTAGCACAGCTCGGAACACGCACATGGTCATACCTACTTTCCGCGCATCCACGTGCGGCTTTCCCGAGCGCTGCGTGCAACCATGTGTGCAGCCCGTGCCTCTTGTGCCGCATGCCCCGCGTGCGGTCAGCCCTATGCGCCGCATTACGCCCGCGGCCAGCCCGTCTTGAGTCGCGCACCCCGCGCGCCTTGCGTGCCGGCTGCCCGTGTGTCGTGCGCACCATGCGCACGGCTAGGAGCAGGTCTCATGCTGCGTGCAGCCCGCCCTGAGTCGCGCTTCGCATGCAACTCGACGCAGCCCAGCTCGCCCCGCGCGCGGGCTGCCTGGGCGCCGTGTGCGCCATGCGCACGGTTAAGGCTTTTGGGTTTTTCGTGGCCTTTTGTCATAGTCTCGTGACTTTAACCGAGCCTATGGCTCTGATACCACTGTTGAGAATCCCCGAGGGTCCCTGGATCCACGTTCCTAGAACGGTTGAATTTAAAATTTTACGGGGTTTCCCGCCTATCCAAGATCGCTCGGCTACAAACACGAGAACGTATTGACATAAAAAGATAAAGGATCAGCCATGATACCTTGTTTAAATCTCTTGACGATGGCTAGTTTCGAATCCTTCGAAGCCCCGAGGCGTAGTGCCCCTCTCCTACGCCAAAAGCACACGAACGGGAAGCCTTCTTTGCGCAAGATCATCACGCCGGCACCTTACTAACGCCGCAGCTGTTCTTGCATGTGCGGCTAGGCCAAGAACGAACTGCTTGCTGCCCCCGAGAGAGAGAGAGTGCGAGAGAGAAAGTGGTGAGAGGAGAAAACTCTTAGTTTTTTTTTGCTCTTTGGCTTGTATTTCGAAATTTAGCTTTTACACACTTTAGGATCTCGAAAATCCTTCTTTATACCTCTTAGGATTAGACAAAAATAGGTTAAGGTGGGTGGAGAAAAATCCTCAAACCTCCCCTTTTACCAAGTCTTCGTTTTACCGAGTAATGAATTCAAAATTTAAACTTTATATTTAATTAATTAAATATCCAATACCTTAATTAATTAAAATATCATATTTAGTATATTTTAAATATATAATATCCAATATAAATATATTTAATAATTTTCGAAATTTTATCTAATAAAAATTCGAAACTTATATATATCTGATATACATTATTTAATTCCAAATTAAACAATATTATTTCTCTAAGAAAATAATAAAATCTAAATCTAATTTAAATCATATACTAAATATTCAATATCAAATATTTTATTTCAAAATATATCGTGAGGTGAAAAGACCATTTTACCCCTCACTAGTCAAACTTAGTATTTTCGGCCGATCAAGGTTTTGGCCAAGCCCCAAACCCTAATGTCACAATCTAGGACCTAGCCTTGTCTCTCTCTCTGATGACGACGTTGTATCGGTTGCCCTTTTTAAGCCCGACTCTCTTGGTTCGTCTCAACCGGCCCAGGAGGCATCTAGGAGTTCGGGTTTTACCTAGCCAGCCCCGTGGTACCGAACAGATCCCAAGTTGAGTACGAATTTGATCTAATCATAATCCATGAACTGACTGTAGATGTTCGTCATACGTATAAACCCTTTACGTTTGTCCCGGTCGAGTGGAAGTCACGCATAGTCAAACTTACAGAACTCGACTCTATGTCGTTTATGTCGGTGAAAGTTCTGAAACTGCACTCCACGACTATCGTGAGTCAGTTATATGCTCTGGCCAGAGACTTGGATAATTTCCCGCACATTAAACTTGCCATAGGACGTTAACCTCGAATTTAATTGAGACCGTAAATCCCGCTCCGCGGTTCAACCGGCAATCATATCAAAAAGTCAAGACCGCATTTCGCCGCTGACCCATGCCACCGGCAAGACGGGCCTAGCAAACTAGTGACAAGTCAAGACCTCAAGATCAACCCCAAGTGAACCCTTTCGGTCTAAGGTTCACGCATACTACTACAATCAATCGATCGATCAAGGACAATCCAAGCGTGTGATCATTCGATTACGAGTCAGTGTCCAAATATAGATAACCCCTGATTCATCTTGTATCATTGTCATGGGCTCCCACTTCCCAAATTGAACGGTTGGCGCAACCATATTGGACCCGTCGACAAACAAGTCGTACGTGTCATTCCAGTCACCCTACTGGAGACTTAGACTTGTGGACTATTTTAGTATTGCAGTATATCAGCTTACTAGTGCCCCTCTCTGTCCACACAGAATCAGTAACTGAACTGCCAATATTTGGGTTTTATTAATTTGTCTTATCTGTTAGGAATATTTTGTAGCATCCTTTGATTTATGTAATCTTGGGTTAATATGTGTTATTTAGTGGGTTGTTAGTAGTTTGGGGTGACTTATGATATTATGTCATAGTATTGTATTGGGCTTTAATATACCAAACTATTGTGGTATATAAAGCCCCATTTACCCTAATTAGGGTTTTATCAAAAGTATTGAAAGGTAAGCCACCTTGTACGTTAGATTAAGAAAACACACACTAACACACATACTCAAGGTGTTCTTCACGTTTTATACATTCAAATCAATCTTTTGATCCTTGTTTGGTAATAAAAGGGCCAACAAGTGGTATCAGAGCCTAACGCGGATCAATATCTTTCATTTGAATCCAGTTTTGCTCGATTTCGACGTGATTTGACGAAGATTTTTGCTTGAAAACTCATTCTCTATTTTTCACTGTTTTTGGATGTTTTTAAATCGTTTTTTCAGTGATTCTTCACTCCTAGGACATTAGAAAACTTATATTGAGTACATCTAGGTTCTTTCACGTCGATTCCAGTCAAGTTTGAGTCGGATTTAAGCAGAAACGAGACAGAAAATCTGTTTTTCACTGAACTGGGTACCATTGAGTTTGAAGGTTTCGATCGAAACTCACTGTGAGTAGTTTCGATCGATTTGGATTTCGGGAATTTCTTCGCAAATTTCATAGTTTCGCCCGATAGTTTTCTCGGCGAAAGTTTCACACGTTTCGCCCGAAAGTCAATCAATTTGAATTTAGGTCAATTTTTCGCATTTTCACAGTTTCTCTCGATAGTTTTCTCGGCGAAAGTCTCACACGTTTCGCCCGAAACTCAATCGATTTGAATTTAGATCAATTCTTTGCATTCTTCACAGTTTCGCTCGAAAGATTTCTCGGCGAAAGTCCAATTGTTCCGCCCGAAAGTCGTTTGCTTTCAGTTTCGATCGATACTATTCTCAGCAAAACTCAATTTTGCCTGAAACGCTACAGTGCCTAATTTCACAGATTCGATCGAAACTCACATTTTCAGCAAATTCCATTGAATGTCATCCTGCACACTTTCGCCCGAATCTTGAAATCTTGAATTGACCACTTTCGCCCGAATCTTGAAATCTTGAAATCTAAACTCAATTTCACACTTTCATACTTTCACACTTTCGCCCGAATCTTGAAATCTAAACTCAATTTTGATTGCTCGATTCTCAACACATTTGGACCAATCGTTGAGTTTATTTTTCATATCATATTTGAATCGACCACGTACCTATTCACTTAACACGAATCGTTCAAGCAGTACACTAAATTCATCAAACTCTTATATTTCGACAGAATTCACCTAGTGAATTTACATACTCAACATTAGAAATTACTCAAACTTGACTCTTTCTTTCAAAACTAAAGTATTTCATTTCGCAGAGATATCCCGCGTTAACGATCATTACCAAACATAAACATGGACGGTCTTGCTATTGGATCTGACAACCGTGCACCACTACTGAGATGGGGAGAGTACGGCATATGGAAGCAACGATTTATCAATTTCATAGAAATCAAAGATGTAGACCTCGCAAACGACATGCTCTCCTCCATATTTGAAGGACCTGCTCAAGTCTGGACCATCATCCCTGCTCAACCCGATGCTGTTCCTCCTATTCCAGAGAGGAGAACTCCTAAGGATCCTAGTCGATACACCGATGCTGAGAAGGCACGTGCCAGAGCGGACAAGCTTGCCCGACACTATGTACTTCAGGCTCTACCAAACGATGTCTACAAGCAAGTCGACGCAATGGTCACTGCAAAGGAAATTGGGATGAAGTTTGCAAGATGATGGTTGGAACTGAAGTTAGTAATTTATCTAAGAAATCCAGCATTCTTACTGCCTATGACTCCTTCAAAGGTAAGGAGGGGGAAGAACTTCGAGATGTTTACCTTCGCTTCTTGACCATCATCAACGAGATGAGAAAGATCAACATCCAGCGATCCAATCTCGAACACAACATCAAGTTCCTTTCCACACTTCAACCTGAGTGGGGACGGATTGCAGTTCTGGTTAAGCAACAGAACAAAGATCTGGACGCTATGGATATTCACTCCCTGCACGATAATCTCTCACAGTACTCGCAGTATGCCAAAGAAATCAAGAACGAAGGAAAACCAAACATCGACATGGAACCAATTGCATTGGTAACCTCTAAGTCAAACAACAGGAGCTTGAGGACTTCTAAAGGAAAGCAAGTCGTACAATCTGACTCCTCTGACAACGCCAAATCTGATCAAGAATCTGAGGACGAACTCGAATCCATCAGAAAGAAACTAGCAATGATCTCAGATACGGTCAATAAAATGAGCGCCAAGAAATCATCTTCTGCTTTCAACAAACAACGAACATCGGGGGGGAAACAGAAGTACGTTGCCCCTGAAGAGGCTGAAACTAAGAAACCTGAAGCAGTGAAGAAATGCTTCAACTGTGGCAAGCCGGGTCACTTTGCTTCTGAATGCTACAGACCCAAGAAGAAAAACACTGATTATTACAAGAAAAAATTTCAGCTCTCACAGCGCAGGGAAGCGGGAATAGTCTTGGTTGCTGAGGAAGAGGAATGGCTAGAGGACACATCTGATGAGGAGGAAGAAGAAATGGCCTTCATGGTGAAAAGCATTGAAGATGACTCCGACGAGGATGAGCCAGACCTCGGATCAGACAGGACTGATGTCTCTTCATCCGACCAGGAGGTATACACTCCTTCCCTAAACGATTTCATTAACCTTGAACGTAGGATAGCCGAACTCTCCATGCATCGTAAAAATTACTCAGAACTCCAAAGCAATTTCGACAAAAATTATGCCTTGATAAACAAACAACAGGAAGAGATAGCTATTCTTAATGAATCTTTGACCTTGTCTGAAACTAAAGTAAAGACTTTAGAAGATCTTGTAGAGAGCAAGGAGAAACAAATTAGCGATATGTGTAAAAGCTTGAAAGACAGCGATGAGGAACGTGTAAACGTATTGTCTCAATACGAATTAATCACAAACGAACGTGTTCGTCTATACAAGAAAGTCAAAGAGCTAGAGGACATCAACACCAAGAGAGGTCAATCTGAACGAACCGTCTTTCTTAGTCAACCTAAAGATGTAGAATTTTATGATCCCCGCGAAGGTTTAGGATTTGAATCCACCACCAACCCTGAAGCAGAGAAAGTACGATCTTTGTACAGCATCAAACGTTTTGGGTTAAGCATTGAACAATTGAGGCCCTTCGTAAGCTCAAGAGAGGTGACTGAAACTGACGAACAAAAACGGAAGAACAAAGAATGGGCTCAAATCATGTGTGACTACAACGAACTCAACGATAGTTACAAAACTAGAGAGACTACACTCTCTGATGATTACATGTCACCATTTGGACGCGAAGGCACTGACGAACAGGCTAAACCTATTTTTTCATTTATCTATATTCCAGAAATTATACGCAAAATAGGTTCCTTGACGGCCTCCCTAGAGTCGGAAAGGAAAGCTCACGAAGAAGAGAAAACTATTTTGCTGAGCAAAATATATACTCTTGAAAACTTTCCTGATGCTTACAAACCTTCCACCTCACGTCCTGTTCCAGAATCCTCTACGTGTAAATGCAAGCAAACTACAAAGAAAATATCTTTATCTCACACTAACTTTGTATCGCATGTGCTCACAGACAAAGGCGTGAGATCTAAGGAAGCGAAGAAGGTTCTACCTGGCCCAGCTAAGAAGACAACAGTCCCTGATAAGAAGAAGAGACCAGCCTCCAACCTTTCTTCTCATGTTTCAAAAACATTTGCATTTCCAAAAGTGACTTCCTGTAATGTCGCAGAACGTGTTTCGTTATTATTCCCTTAAATCAAAATTCTGTCATGTCTACAATGATGTACTTTCTCATCCTCGTGACAGTCATTTCCGCAATAGCACTTCCCCATCATATATCGCTCACTCTAAGGACACATCTCCCACGCCGTCCAACCATACTATTAAATCCAAAGTAATGAAGCACAACATCTTCAAGACCAAGCCAAGCAAGAAATTAAGTCCAAAACAAATTTGGATTCCGAAATCTCTACTGCATCCTATAGGAAATCAACACGCTTGGATTCTCAAACCAGCCACACAACAATCTAGCAAAGAATTAAATCTAGCAACGAACAAGAAATCTGCTAAACCTGCTACCAAAAGGGGACCCATCTATAAATGGGTGCCAAAACTTACTTGATTCTTTTTGCAGGTCCGTCATGTGTGGTACTTAGATTCAGGTTGCTCCTCACACATGACTGGAA
This sequence comes from Craterostigma plantagineum, assembly GCA_027422505.1. Classification (NCBI taxonomy): domain Eukaryota; kingdom Viridiplantae; phylum Streptophyta; class Magnoliopsida; order Lamiales; family Linderniaceae; genus Craterostigma; species Craterostigma plantagineum. The sequence continues at coordinate 12,925,943 of JAPQWV010000005.1, read as the reverse complement.
ACAAAGAGCTGTTGAGCAACTTCTCTGAAGGATTCCTCGGGAAGGTCTACTTCGGAAACGGTCAATCTGCATCCATGCTAGGAACGGGTAATCTAATCCATGACAGGCTAACCATCAATGGAGTATCCTACGTCGAAGGACTGAGCTACAATCTATTCAGCATAGGTCGTTTCTGCGACAAAGGCTTCAAGGTGAACTTCGAGACCAACAAATGTAGTGTCACAGATATCAATGGAAGAGAGCTACTCACTGGACACAGGAAGACGAATCTTTACTCCATTGACCTCAAGACTGTCCGACCGACATGCCTTATTTCTCGAGCTTCTCTACATCAGAACGATCTCTGGCATCAGCGACTCTCTCACCTCAACTTCAAAGACCTGAACAAACTGCGATCAGAAAACTTGGTAAAAGGGCTTCCCTCGTTCAGATATCACAAAGAACATCTTTGCTCAGCGTGTGAAATGGGAAAGATAAGAAAAACCTCCCACCGGACCAAACACATAGCCTCAACTTCCAAACCTCTCGAACTCATTCATATGGATTTGTGTGGACCCATGCGCACTCAGACCATTAATGGGCGAAAGTATGTGTTAGTCATTGTGGATGATTTCTCACGCTACACATGGACTAAATTTCTAAGAACCAAGGATGAAACTCCAGGCCTAATCATTGAGTTTATCAAAACCGCTCAAAACCTCCACCAACTAAGTGTACGAATCATCAGAACTAATAATGGGACAGAATTCAAGAACAAAAACTCAGTGACTTTTATGCATCACTTGGAATCACCCAACAGTTCGCAGCAGCTAAAACACCTCAACAAAATGGGGTAGTAGAGCGCAAGAACAGAACCTTAGTTGAAGCAACTCGTACACTCCTCATTCACTCTGGATTACCTCACTTCTTGTGGGCCGAAGCAATGAATACGGCCTGTTACACTCAAAATCGTGGCTCACTTCACAAGAGGTTCAATAGGACACCCTATGAGTTGATAAATCGTAGAGTGCCAGACGTCTCATTCCTGAAAGTCTTTGGGTGCAAGTGCTATGTGGTAAATGATCGTGAAGATAGAGGCAAACTTGACCCAAAAGCATTCGAAGGCATACTGGTGGGATATTCAACAACATCAAAAGCCTATCGCATATATCTCAAAGAGAAAAGATCTATTATGGTGAGCGTTAATGTAACGTTTGATGAAGTAGACCGAGTTGTTTCTGCACAAATCAGTCCAGAACCAGGACTTCTACGAGAATTGACGAAGGATCAACCTAGCACTTCCACTGTGGGCGAAACCTCAAAAACAAATATGATGAGTGACATGGAACTCGATCTCTTATTTAAAGATATCTTCCCAAAGCAGCTACCACACATTGCTCCAACAACTTCTGCTGCACCAGAAAATATTGATCATGCGGAGTCTAACAATGACAATACACCTCCTACAATGGAAAATCTTCATCTTGATGACGATAGTGAATCCCCAATAGATACAGAGATCATATCCAGCTCAGGCGCTGAAACTCCACAGCCTTATGATACTACAATAGAAATTTCTTCAGAAGAGTCAGTAATTCCACAATCTGGAGAAGAAATAGGACATCAGGCTGATCAAGGTGGAGAAACAGTATACGATACAAACACAGCTGGATCATCACAGCCTAGTACCAGAAAGTGGACTCGAGCCCACCCAAACTCACAAATAATTGGAGATCTCTCCACTGGAGTAACCACACGGGCATCAACGATGAACGAAAGCCTTTACTCCTGCTTTCTAAGTCAAAAGGAACCCAGTAAAGTAGCTGAAGCACTCGCCGATCCGGACTGGATAATTGCAATGCAGGAGGAAATCAATCAGTTTGAGAGGTTGAAAGTTTGGAACCTAGTACCTAGACCAGCTGGGAAAACCATTATAGGGACTAAATGGGTGTTTAAGAACAAAAAGGACGAGCAAGGAGTCGTTATCCGGAATAAAGCAAGGCTGGTGGCAAAAGGCTACAATCAACAAGAAGGAATTGATTATGATGAGACATATGCCCCAGTCGCAAGAATAGAAGCCATCAGGATATTCTTAGCTTTCGCTGCACACAAGAACTTCACAGTCTACCAGATGGATGTCAAAACTGCATTCCTCAACGGAATACTAAAAGAAGAAGTTTTTGTTTCCCAGCCTGAAGGTTTTGTGAACAAACAACTCCCAGACCATGTCTACAGACTCGATAAAGCTCTATATGGACTTAAACAAGCTCCCAAAGCCTGGTACGAGGTCCTCTCGGATTTTCTCATCTCATCAGGTTTCACAAAAGGGAAGATTGATACGACTCTTTTTATCAAGAAGGACGGCTCAGACATTATGCTAGTGCAGATCTACGTTGACGACATCATATTCGGGTCAACAGACTCACGAATGTGCAGGAACTTTGGGGATCTAATGAAGCAGAAATTCGAAATGAGCATGATGGGCGAACTAAGTTTCTTCTTAGGACTTCAGGTTAAACAGCTTCACAATGGAATCTTCATAAGTCAATCCAAGTACATTCACGACATACTCAAGAAGTACAACTTAGACAACTCTAATCCTGCCATGACTCCCATGTCTACCTCATGTAAACTTGACGCAGATTCCACAGGAAAATCTGTTAATCAGACAACTTATCGAGGCATGATAGGCTCTTTGCTCTATCTTACATCAAATAGACCGGATATCATGTTCGCCACATGTCTCTGTGCACGCTTTCAAGCTGATCCAAAGGAATCTCACATGCTCGCAGTCAAGCGAATTTTCAAATATCTCAAGGGAACTCCGAATCTAGGTCTATGGTACCCGATGGAATCAAGCTTTGAACTCGTAGGATACACAGATGCTGATTACGCAGGATGCAAGCTGGACAGAAAGAGCATTTCTGGAGCCGCTCAATTTCTTGGGGGTAAACTCGTAAGCTGGTCATCTCGAAAGCAAAATTGTGTCTCAACATCGACAGCAGAGGCAGAATATGTCGCTGCTGCGAGTTGCTGCTCACAAATCTTGTGGATGAGAACCCAGCTGCGAGATTTTGGCATAACGTTAAATCATATTCCAATTTTTAGTGATTCTAAAAGTGCTATAGCTATAACAAGTAATCCAGTACATCATTCACGCACAAAACATATAGACATTAGATATCACTTTATTAAGGAACATGTGGAACAAGGTACAATCGAAATGCATTTTGTCAACACCGATCTTCAACTTGCTGACTTATTTACTAAGGCATTGGATGAAAAGCGCTTCCAATTCTTGGTATCTAGGTTAGGCATGTTGAACCATAAGACATGATCGATTGTCCCCACATGAACCTGAAATTGTGTAAATAGATCATTTCAATTTTTTCTCTATATGTTATGACTGGTAAAATCCTACTATTATATCTAGGGGGAGACCAAAAAAAAAAAAAAGTTTCATTTTTATGCACTAATTTAGGGGGAGTTATTATTAAATGGTTTGCACAAATATTTCACACAAGGAGTTTATGATATCTCATCAAATTTAAATTATATAGTATGGTGAAACTCCTTAAGCTTCTATCAAAAATTAAAATTATTCAAATATTTTATTTATTAAAATATTTCTTTGCTTTAAGTTTTTATTTTTGAGGTTCAAATTCCCAAAACTTCAAATATTGAGGGGGAGTAGTTAGTTAGTTTCACAAACATTTTTTTAATGATTCATACACCCTTCAATAAGCGAAAATCGCTATTACAACTCAAATACGCAAAACATCTTCAAAATACCAAATCACTCAATGAAAATCACTTGAAATACGTAACAAGGTCTCAAAAGCCAGTACGGGCTGTTAAAACCCAAAACAGGATCGCCATAAAAACGATGAACAAGCACATAAGAAGTGCAATCTCCAGTACTAGCTTATCAAGATTGCGATTGAAGCGACGCACTAACTCTTCGTGCTCCCTGTTCTTTTCTTGGTCTCGCTGCTGATTCCAGTTCATCTTTAGGAGCTCGATTAGTTCGATTGAATGATTTACGATCTCACCATGTTTCTTCAATCGAGTCTATTTATAGGCGTAAATCGACCAACGAAATCATAATAGTCCCGACAAACATGATAAATGATATCGACGGATCTTTGACTTGATAGCTCAGCGCCGCGAGTGAAAGCGATGCTTTCGTAGTTGCTTATTGGATTTTGCGTCCCATAAATCGACTTTGAAAAAAAAAACTAAGTTGATTTGACATTTAATTTGGGAAAAATTTTGAACTCTGTGTTACCTATTAATTGAAAATCTCGCATATGTCAGTGTTAGGGTGATTTTACTCAGATTTTCTTTAATTGATTTTTGATCATTCTCAAAATCGCCCGATTTCAACTTAATCTCTCGGCGATTTCAACTACTTCTAAATATCCTCGGCGATTCTTCAAATCGCCCGATTCCTCAGTTCGCCCGATTTCTCAATCGATTCAATTCATCTGATCTATCAAAATACTAGAATCGGCCGAATTGTCAAAATCGCCCGATTCATCAATACTGACTTTCGCTCGAAACGTGTTTCAATTGAAATTATAATTTGATTAGATTCTCTTATAATTTTGATCGGCAAAACTGCATTTGAAATTTCTCTCGGCGAAACTGACTTTCGCCCGAAACTCAATTCAATCGATCGAAAATCAAAATTAACTCTTTGAAAATTTTCACGGCGAAACTGAGACTTCGCTTATTTAATTAGAGTTTCGCCCGAAACACTGTTCTTCTTCATCGATTTTCAAATTCACTCTGAACATCTCTCTTCAATCGCATACGATTTCATCACAGTCTCACTTTGTTTTTCCGTATTTTGCAACTCCAAATCACTTATTGGTAAGGAAAAACGCAGCCTTTAACTGATTTTTCTCTCATTCGTGCAGATTACGCAGATTAGGGTTGCGTGAGTTCGAGCGAATCACTGTTAAAACGTGTTTTCATCTCGCTAGATTCGCTCGACACTAAACTCTAGTTTCCATTTCACATGACAATCGATCGATTGTTACTGAAAATTTTACTTATTCTATGTTTTCAAATCGACGCTTTCTAGGGTTTTACTGCTTTCGTTCGAAACCGAGCATTTCAATTTTCAACATACTTTTAATTGTTTTGACTTTATCCTTTCGATCGAAACTGACGACAAAATCAATTTTAATCGATCGACACTTTCACAGTTTTACTCAATTCCACAGTTTCGATCGAAACTGAAGGCTCAATTGAATCGCAAATCAATTCGCGATTTACACTGTGCCACATTGGACTTTCGGTCGAAACTGAATTATGTTACCCATTCGCCGAACTTATTTAAATTACATATGACTTTCGATCGAAACTCAATTCATGATTTAACTGTCCCACATTGGACTTTCGATCGAAACTGAATTGCATTACTCCTTCGCCGAACATGTTTCAATTAAACATGACTTTCGATCGAAACCACTGATCAAATTGAATTTATGACTTAAATCGCACGATACACATTAATGCCCGAAACTCAAAATCAATTGAAATTGGCACTTTCGCCGCTAACTTAATCCAATTTCAATTGTTGCCGAGTTTTTGCCAAATTTTTCTAAGTCCTAACATGCTTATCAACAAATTGCACAACTTTTGTATGCTTTCTAAGTCAAATGATCGATTTCCACTAATCCACTGCTTTTATCTTGCAGATCGATCACAATGGTGAGACAAATTGACGAGATTTTTGCCTCCAAGGACTGGGCACGGAGGACACCCAATAACCTTCAACTTGACTTCGATAATATCTCGTGCCCAGATCCTATCATTATTAAAATCCTCGCAAACCACCCTCTACAAACCGCCCTAAACATCACCGAGGTAGTCCCTGAAGTGTATGTACAACAATTTTGGTCTACCCTTCAGAAACCAACAAATAACCCCACAATAACCACCCTTTCCGCAATAATCGACAACACAATAGTCGTATTTACTCCAACCATTCTCCGTTCCATTCTCAACCTACCACACTCACTCATATATGATTCTCCTCCATCTAATGACGTCCTAATCAGGGATTTCCTTTTTATGGGCCACAAACCTAACGCCCAAAATTCCATTCACCTCCCTGACTTCACAGCCAAAGACATCCCTGGACCATGGAGGACCCTGTTCCTGATCGTAAACAAATGCCTCTCGCCAAAACACTCCGGGTCCGACAAATGCAACCGAAACATTATGCTGATTTTCCACGGGATCGTCTTCAACAAAAATTATGACGTCGCCCAACTCATCTGGTCGGATATCCTCGATCAACTTCGAAGGCGAGGTCTCGGATCTACGAAGCCAGTGCTCCCTTACTTACGGTGGCTACCTGTCATCGTCCAACATTTCGTGGATCTTCATCCCGAAATCGAACGACGACCAAGAGAAGAGGGCTACCAATCTCCGAAGCTCAACAAAATTCAATCATCGAAGAACAAATTCGATCAGGAGGCCATGATCATCCCAGATCACTTACTTTGCCGCCTCGATCCAAATGAGCCGGAGCTGCGCAAATATATGCGAGCCAACAACCTTGACGACGTCCCCGTGGCTCAACACAACCCAGTTGAACCTAACCCAGGGACAAGCCAACCCCCACAGCCAAATGTAAGTCTAGGACACTCCTCATCCCCAAAGCCAAAACAAAAGCGCAAATCCAAAGGGGATGACGGAGGAGGAAAAAAGGAACGGCGTACAAAGCAAAAACACGACCGTACTCCTCAGCCAACTAATCCACTAACAAGCCGGACCGAACCCATAAGTACAGGGGTTGACTTTGTCTTCCCCCGAGTAGAAGTCGCGACATCGGGTCCAATCGCGCAAACTACCCTCCCCAGCCACTCAATCATCTCCCAACAGATGATTGTTTCACATATTCACGAGGTGCCACGTCATTCGTCACCACCTCGCTCGGAGATGGTTGATGTAACAAGCAGTACTCCGCCTCAGACTGCATCTTCTTCGATCACTACGAGTCTAGTGCCCTCACCATCCATAATTTTTCCACTTTCTAGGACACTACCTTTAGATTCTGCACCTCTAGATCTTCGTGATCTAGACCGAACGCTCTACGATGTCTCCATACTAGAGTCTAGTACGGAACAGAGCGGAAGCCCCAACGTAGTCAACATCACTGCAGCTACGACCTTGGGCCATCAAACTGAGTCAGTCTCAGCTTTGATGTCAACGATGAGCCTTCGTGGCCTCGGTTCTTCAAGTCCTGTGCAAACGGGCGGCACATCAGTACCCTCTACTGATGTTGTGACGACGGAACGTCTTAGTGACTCCGTCCGGTTATTTTCCCCGTTCGTGACGGAGGCCAGGCTGGATGATCGCCTCGCAGAGTTTGCAGAAGGACTCGAGAACACAATAATGGCCAAAGTCTACAGTACCATTGAGACCTCCACTCGAGACAAAGGCAAAGCCCCCGTCACCGAAGACGCCACCGCACGAGCCGAACCATCCCCTGCCTCTGAGGAAGGGCCGTGGAACGTACCAATCCCAGAATTGATTGACGTTCTACTGGCCAGACTTAGCAGTGCCCCAACGCTGACTGCGTACGAAGCGGAGGTCCTCAGACGCTTGGAACTTCCATTCAACCCTCCTAATCCCGGCGAGGCCCAGTCATCAAGACATTCACGTGACGACCCTGACGGTGGGGGTCGTCCCGAGGGGAGAAGACACAAGGGACAGGGCCTCCGTCGCAGCCACAGCCACAACCTAGAACCACCCGAACACCCACCAGAACAAAACCACCTACACCCACCCAAACCAGAAAATCTACCCGAACTACTACCAATACAACCCAACCGACCCTCTCATCAACCGTGAGTCCATCACCACCTAGCCTTACAAACCCAAGAACTTCCCCTGACCCTCCATCCTCACATTTTCTATCTCTCGAAACACTTTACAACCCACACTCAGCGGTAGAGAAGTACATCTTCAACGACGACTGGTTAACAAAGCCGATGCATCCAGACTTGGCCAAGGGCTTACTGGACAACGCCAGATATTTCTTAATGAAGGCGAATGTTGACTTAGCACTAATCGACGATAATGAGCTCGAGGAAGGTGAAGACTACGAAGCAGACATTCCAGAACTTCCAGAGCTTCTCAAACACACTGTCGTTGATAAGGAGTATTCCACCTCGAAGTCGAAGAAAGGAAAAGAACAGACGCCGCCGTGGGAAAATGTCAAAGTGATAGCTCCATATCAAGAAGAGATACGGAGAAGAATTTGGAGGAAGAAGGATAGGATCAAGGACCTAGACGAGCTGAGTCTAAGAGGTCTAACTCATCTCCCGAGACCAACTGCTGTACGATACTTGCTCTCTCTTCGTAGAGGGCTTGTGTGGAGAGCAAAAGATACAGATGTTAACGTTCTTAGAAGAGAAGAGAAAGAAAAGGCCAGAATCAACAAAATCTTGGGAGTCCGGCGAGGTCGTGTCGACTACTATGAATACCCTATCTATAAGGTGCAGCGAGAAGATGGAACGGTCGAGGAACTGACCGAAGGCGATCTCTCCTACATCAGAGGTGAAGATGTTGATCGGATACTCGTAAGCTTCAGATTTCTTGGAACACTCCAAAATCCAGACTTGAAAGTGGGCTACGTTGCTCTAAAGCGATTCATGATGCGCCAAATCAAGTTCAACTCGACTCACGATCTTCAAATGGCGGTGGAAGGCAACATGAAAAGGGTGAATCTCACGAAGCCATCCTTCGAAGTCCCCGACTCAAGTCTCGGAGAAGGCCATATTATCAATGACGACAACGATCCATCTGTTGTCTACATCAATTACAAGGGAGAAAAGAGGCTGATGAAAACATCCGAGATTGCTAAATTCAGCGATGGGACGCTGCTGATTATTCGAGTGAAACTCGAATGGATTTTGGAGAAGCTAAGGAACGAAGAAGCAGAAGTCCAGGAAAAGTACGAGAAGCTGATCGACATCATCTCCGATCGATTATCCTTACGAAGAACGATGCGATCATACGAGTTCAGACTTGGACTCAGGAAATCGATTGATGCTGTAGAGAAACCCAAGAAGAAAAAGACACAAAGGACGCCAAAGAGAAAAGGATGCTAAGGGGGAGATTGTTAGGAATATTTTGTAGCATCCTTTGATTTATGTAATCTTGGGTTAATATGTGTTATTTAGTGGGTTGTTAGTAGTTTGGGGTGACTTATGATATTATGTCATAGTATTGTATTGGGCTTTAATATACCAAACTATTGTGGTATATAAAGCCCCATTTACCCTAATTAGGGTTTTATCAAAAGTATTGAAAGGTAAGCCACCTTGTACGTTAGATTAAGAAAACACACACTAACACACATACTCAAGGTGTTCTTCACGTTTTATACATTCAAATCAATCTTTTGATCCTTGTTTGGTAATAAAAGGGCCAACATTATCCACCCAGATGGCAAGGTGAAATCTTTAGACTAATTAATAATTTGCCTTTTAATTTATTCATCCAATAATTAATTAATGATGAATAAAGTCATTCCATTAATAGAAGTAATCAAATTACATCACTAAACACTACAAAACTAGCAAATTGCCCTCGTACTCCCAGTCCTCGTACGGCATCTACGGCAGATACCTCAACATATGCAACTAAGAATTGGTATCGTTTCTCATCCAATGCTTTTGTAAACAAGTCAGCTAGTTGAATCTCTGTATTGAAGAAGTACATTTCAATGATGCCTCGTTCTAATTGGTCCTTGATGAAATGATATCTTAGGTCTATGTGCTTAGTGCATGAGTGGTGAACAGGATTGCACGTAATTGCTATGGCACTTTTGGAATCACAATAAATAGGAATTCTATTAAAATCAAACCCGTAATCTCGTAGTTGGGTTCTTATCTACAAAATTTGTGGGCAACAACTTGCAGCAGCTACATATTATGCTTCTGCTGTAGAAGTTGACACACAATGTCAGGAACCGAAACCAAAACCCTCTATCATTTTATGCATTGTCATAAACTCATGCATTCGGATAATTAATGTTATGATATATATATATATATAAATATATATATGTACGAATGATAGTAATATTTTACTAAGGTATATTATAAGTTCTAAAAAGTAAATATTAGAATAAGCAAATAGGCAAATTAAGTTAGGAAATATTTCGACCTGAGTTATATAGTTTCGGGTAAAGCTCAAGAAAAGTTTTCGATGAGTAAGAGATCCTCAAATAATTAATAGACGACTAAATATAGTAAATATAAGTTTTGAAATAAATGGTTAAGTATATACAGCTCTCGATATTAGGTATAGGTAAACAAAAATTTTCGTGATTATCAAGAGAGGCTAAGTAATGCAAAGTTTTTGCCAATAAAGGATATATATCAACAAAAGGTTTCTTAGGAGGTGAGGAAATAACTAATCACCTACTTGTCAAATCATTGTATGATATATATCTAAAGAAACAATTCATAAAAGTAGAAAACCTTCGTGGAAGTAGAAAGAAGAAGAAAGGAAAAACAAAGAGAAGTGTAGAATACCATTTGTAATTGGGCTTTATTAGATGTCCTTGTAATTAGGGGCTTTATTTGTATTTTTCCTTAGTTTAGGACTTAGCTTGTTATTTATACCAAGTATGTTTGGTATAAATACCTTGTACACATTTGAGCTTAATAGATTAATTTAGTCAATCGATCCAAAAGTCTTGCAAATCTAATTCTAGAGAGAAAAAGTCAGAAATCATTCTCTCACTACACGAATTCTCTCTCCAAGCTCTCAAAGAAGGTTTTCGATCGAAATCTTACTTTCTATAATTCTAATCGATTTCCTTAGGATTTCAACTCTAGGATCGTAGAGTTGATAAATTAGGACCTAACAATTGGTATCAGAGCAGATTTGTTCTGTTTTGAATAGAAATTTGTTAGAATCGGATCAAAATTTAATTCTGGAACTGTTCCATCGAACAACAATTTTGGCGCGAAATTCAATTTCGATCTAATAGCTCAATTCTGTGCTTATTTGATTTGAATTTGATGTCTCTGTGCTCGTTTTAGTGCTAATCGTTTGCGATTAGATTGGTTATGTTTAGAACATCAATTTAGCAGATTCGATTGGATTTGAGAAGTTACTGTTCGCGCGTAGAACTCTTACAGCACGTTCGGATTTTGCTCAAATTTGATATATTTTGCTTCATGATGTGTTTAATTGTTTGTTCGTGCGTAATCATCAGCTGATTACGAGCAGATACTTGTAATTTCACGGTCTAATTCATCGTTTTTTGCCAAAATCAGTGTTAATTAGGGTTCTAAGACTCTTTGCGCGATTTCAATTTTTCTCGCTAGAGTCTTCGATCGAATTAATTTCTCGATCGAAAACTTTGCGCGATAATTTTTGTTAGGTCCTATTTATCAACTCTAAGATCCTAGGCTTCAATCCTAAGGAAATCGATCAGAATTATTGAGAATTTGAATTTTTGATCGAAAACCTTCTTTGAAGAACGACGAGAGAGAAACATTGTAGTGAGATGATGTTTTCTTACTTTCTCTCTCTAGAAATTAGATTGGCAGCCCTTCGGATCAAATTTCTAAAATCTTCTATTAAGCTCAATGAATGTACACGTATTTATACCAAACATACTTGGTATAAATAACAAGTAAAGTCCTAAACTAAGGACAAATACAATAAAATCCCCTAATTACAAGAACAGCTAATAAATCAAAGCACAACTTAAAATGATATTCTACATTCTCCCTCTTTGTGCTTGATTTATCTTCCGCGCTGTCTGTCCTTATCGGGCATAATATGAACTGCGCAAGCCCAGCGCATGCTCGAAGTTCCTAATGCTGTTCCGCAGCTCCAGTCGCTCCTCGACTCAAGAAGTTCCATCAGAAGCGGTTGTTCTCTCACAAACCTATGACGCTTCAGCATCGTCTCTCTGTTGATCTCTTCCAAACACTTTTCTATGTTCTGCCTGATGATCTTGAGCGTCCCATCACAAAATTTATGAACTTCAGTCTTCAGCATCAACCTAGTCTTCTTGGCAATCGGATTGTGGTAGGTGATGCCTAGGACTTAGCTGATATGCACGTGATTATTGGGAAGCCCTTCGATCTCAGGTCCTTTGTTGAGCGGGGCGGTCATGTTGACCTTCTTCATATTGCTCTCCAGAGCCATCTGAAGGTCGTGCGCGGCATGGTACTTGACCTGGCGCATCATGAACCGGTAGAGTCCCTCAAGTCTTTCCTTTTTTATGAAGCCTTGAGGACCCTTGTACTTCTCTATGCATCTTGTAGAGATTGTACACCTCTTCGGCCGGGATGTAAGGTAGGTCGCTCTCGCTTAGCTCCTCTCGAGATCTGTCTATCCACTCTATGACGTAGAATGGTGTTGGAAGATTCCCTTTCGTGCAGTAGACACTTAGCAGCTGACGGATAACTCCTTGAAGTGACTCTTCAGTCGTTCCTTTGGGACCCCAGCCTTATATCTGGTCTGAGTTGAGTCAGCATCCAAAGATAAGTCATCATCTTCTGCTTTTCCCACGAGAGACGCCTCATCGTTCGAACTCGTTCGGCTTCTTGACTTTGTTTGGTGACCTCCATATGTGTTCACGAACTTCTTCCAAGAATGGGATCTCAATCCTGATGTTTTCCCACGGCGTGTTGATTCGAACGAATCCTAGCATTTGTCTCGTTGGAGAATTTGCTTGTTGAGCAATCAAATCTGGAAGCCTTAAGGGAATTTGTTCGTGATCTTCACCTTCCTGGAATTCTTCGTCTTCTATCAGTACGAGGTCCACCGAAGCTTCCTGTAAGAAGTGTCGAACGTCCTTGAGCCATTGTCTCTGATGCTCGTCGGGCATGGAATGGGTCATCCACTATCCTTCGAAAGATGTATTTGTTGAGGAACTCATGTGGGTTGACACCATGTCCTGACGGTCCCGATTGGTCCGGAGCGATCGAAGGAGTTGCTTGAGTCTGCGCCAGGGCCACGAGCATGGCAGCACTTGCTTCTTCTTCCGGAAGTAAGGGGCTAGTATAGGTCGTTGGTGTGGGCGGAGGCGTCCTTAGGTGAAAGGTTGGTGGGTCGATTGGGTTGATTTGGGTTGTATGAGTGGTGCGGTGCGTGATGGTGGTTGTTCGGGTAGTGGGTTGCGAGGTTTCAGCGGCTCCGGCACTTGTCTGCGTGACGCCCGAGCTTCGTCCTTGACTTGGTGTTTGTATTCGAGGCCTCTTCAACCCCTCATGAAGTCCTTGATCATCTGGGTCATCATGTCGGCGTTTGGAGCGAGAGCCTTGGACTCGACAAGTTTCGGTCGGGTCAGGACGGTCGACGAGACGGCGGAAGAGGTCTTCTTCTTTCGGCGTTCGAGTGGTCAGCTCTAGTAGGCGGGCGACTAAGATTAAGTGGAGGTCTCTGATAGGTACTGTTGCGGGGTTGATTAGGTTGTGAGTGAGGATGGGTGTGGCGATTGGGAAGGGTTGTGTGGGTTGAGAGGGTGTGAGGATAAGTTGTGAGGAAGACGGCTCTGAGACGGGTGCTTTTCCAAGATCTAGGCGGGACGTCTCGATTACTGTACGCACGCTCTCCATAATTTTCTCTTCAATGGATCTTAATGCCTCGGAGAGAGCGACCTGAAGTCGGTAGTCACGAACTGAACGGGCGCCTCCGTCGTTGAAGGACCAGGTCGACAGATGTCGCCTGTTGACAACCCTTGAGCTAACACCGGCTCCTCAGGTTGGCTCATAGTCACTTGAGGTTGTGACTGTCCGATACTTCCATCCAATCCTTGATTCGAATCTTGAAGATTCTCATCTATGGATGTTGTGGCAGGCTCTAGTTGAACCTGCGAACCAGACACGGGAAGGTCGTGTTGCGGCTCAGGATTGAGCGATGTAAGGTCCGCAGCCCTTGGAGTGAGAACTGGCATCGTGTCTGATGTGGTGGTGACAGGTACAAAGAGAGGCTCGAACAGGAAGCTCAGTCGCCGTGGAGTCCTTCTTATCAGTCGGATCACCCCATCTGACTCGGTATCGGATGGGGTAGCCGTGTGAGGGGAACGTTCACGTGCAATATCCTCACGTGCTTGTTCTGTCACCTGAGGCTCGGTGGGCTGCATCGTTGAGATCAGAGCCTCAATTTCTGGCGTAGTAGCCAGTGGAGGTGAGCTGTGCCCCGTTTCTGCTTCGGGCTGTGCTTCTTGTTGCAGGATCTCCTCAATAGACCCTTGAAGCACACCAACAATAATAGGCACTTCTGCTTGGAGCTCCTGGACTTGAGCTTCAACTTCCAGCTCGAGGGCCACTTCGTCGATCATCGTGGCTTCAAGATCTGGTAGTTGAGCTTCTTGGATTGGAGACTCCTGCTCAAGCTCCTAGGCCACTGCATCTATCATCGCAGCCTCAGGGCTTGGGTGTTGTTGTTGGGGAGGGCTCACATGGAAATCTGTCGGGGGCCCTCGAATCATATGTTCTTTAGATGATTCTCCCGGCAGTAGAGATTATAAACATTTCCCGTGGGGTCGGCGAGACGTAGCAGCTCGAACGGAATGCCCATCGATGGTTGATCTAAATCCATGAGCTTTGGGTAATGAAAGAATTTGAGGTGTGGTGGCTGGTAGTTTCCTCCAGGTGGCAGGCGAAGAATGTTCTCGTGTATCTCCATGAGTTGTCTGATGATAACCGAAAACCATCTCGCATACGACACATTCTTGGAGCGCTTGTTCTCTTTTAGTCTGATCTGCTCTGCTAGATCGTTCCAGATCAGTTGGGCGAAATCGTAATTCCGCGAGAACACTATTCCATGGAATATTATGATAATGTGGCCGTTGCCTTTGTCGAAGCCCGCGTGCTTCGGGGATAGACACTTGTTAATAATTCCGAAGAGTGTCTTCCATGGATGAGGAATCCCGTTGCTCTGCATTTGCGGGAGTTTGACGAGCGGCGAACGGTATCCCATTTGGAGGAAATCTTGTACCAACTTAGCATCTGTTGGTAAGGGGTCATAGTTGTGACTGAAAGGGAGGCTGAGGATGAGCCCAAAGTCATTTTTGTTCATATTGATATGCCTCGTCCCGATCACCGTAGTGAAGCTATAAGCTCCTTCAACTACGACACTTTTGATGTGTCCCCAAAATTGTTGTAGGTAGACCATTGGCACTGATGCCACTACCGTGAGCGCATGCTAGAAGGGATGGCCTTGTAGTATGGGCACTATGATTTTGTCTGGACATCGAAAGATGGTCAGATCGAGTTGAAAATTTGTGTCCTGGACCTTAAGATACAAGGTCTTGTCGTAGATGTGGTTGTATGCATGGTAGTGATCCATCTGAAAAGCAATTTGGAAAAACAAAAACATTAGTTCAAGAATTAATACTGAGTCAAAAATTTATTTTATCAAACTACAATAATCCATTATGTCATAGCATGTTTGACAAATTTATAATTGAGATCATGAGTCTGCACATAGGTCATACGAAGTGAATTTTTAAGAGATAATAACATTTCGACATATGAATATAAGATATATGTAAGTTTGGTCGAAAATTTTCTAAGTGTTGAGCACTACTATTCACCCCGTGAAGTTTCTCGCACGTAAAATTGAATTTACAATTTTAATTTCCTAAGTGCTAATTGAATTCAAATCTCCCTTTAAATTTTGCGATCGAAAATTTTGTTCGCTAAGGTGTAGCGACCCTACTTTTCTAGTTACGATTAGTGGCGGATTTTCGCAACGTAAGTCGCGGAAGACCCGTCTAACAAAAACTTTTCCTACAATAAAATATATTACAATAACATTTGTCTACATAGTCATCACTATACAAGGGCCGTAGCCCCCAAAATGTCAAAACGTTCCAAAACCTAACATCGCTCCACAGGTCGCATCCATGTACCGCCCTGCCCTCAAAAGTCCGTGGAGCACCGCCACCAGCCGCCTCAGCCTTGACGCATAGCAGCGTCAGACTCAGTACCTACAACACGTAAACACTGAGCAATTTTGCCCAGTAGGTGAATAAAATGCATGTATGCAAGTGTGCGCTCAATCCCGATCCCCACATCTCACCACATGATATAATGCACACTCTTTCTTTTCCCACATCCTATCTCACATTACAATATGGGGCCCATGGTTAGGCTCACACGCGCAATAAATATCATGGGTGGTCACGTGATTCCACCCGTAATCAGCGGTAAGCTACGCCGGTAGTGCACTGATCGATCACGTCAATGGCCACCTACCAGGTCGTCTCTTCCACAATAAATCATGGGCGATAAAGCCCGTATCCATATATATATAATCATCTGGCGTTTTGCACCTCGAAACGACCACATCCGAGTAGACAGATCGATCACGTCTGTCTCGGCCAGGTAATCTGTGAGCCTAACAAGTCGTCACAATAATCTCAAATCTACCCCACTTACAATACCTCGAATCATCACCGTCTCAATACGGTGGAAATCATTTCTCGCCCTCACGTGATATGCACGTGTCATGCCATGCATATATGCGTAATAACATATGTATGAAATATATGTAAACACACATAAAACACGTATTTCACATAAATCGCAGTATCACATAAAATCATATAAGTCACATATGTGTTTACGCATTGTAGATGGATGATCCACCTACCTGCCCTCCCGCTATTGTCAGTCACGCGATCTGGTGGAATCCGTAAATGTCGAACCTCTAAATAAATAAATATTATTAGTATATGTGCTAGTTCTCGAAAACCAACCTAAAATTTATGACAACCTAAAAAAAATAACGAAGTTTCTAAAAATAATTAAACCCTAGAAATAGCAAGTTCTGAAATACCGAAAATTTATTAATTAACACAATGTCGAAATATTCATACAATTATCGAGGTCTTTAATATAAATGTCGAGATCTATGTATATATACAACAAATGTCGAAAACATCAACCATATCGACATTCTATTAATGTCGATAGAAATGTCGAGTATATTGAAAATGTCGAGCCTTCTTAGTAAATGTCGGTATCTATATCGAATAAATGTCGAGCTCTTAAAGTAAGATGTCGAAGCCCTTGTGAAAAATGTCGAGACCATGGTAAATATGAAATATCGAAACCTTAGAAATGTCGAGTCATATATATAATGTCGATGCACATATAAAATACTATAAAAATGTCGAGATCTTTGTTTGAAAATGAAAATGTCGAGTTCCTTGTTAAAATAAATGTCGAGACATGAATGTGAAAATCCTTACAAATGTCGATATAATGAAAATGTCGAGTTCATGTACCCATGTCGACATACTATCATATCGAGTTTTATTATGATATCGACATTTTCATAAGAAAATCTCGAGAGCTATGTATAATATACACATCGACATTTATCTATCAAGAAATAATCCTTCGACTTTATTGGTTCAATTTCGACTTCTTCCTATCATTAACCTATATTCATATATCGACATCTTTCCATTATATACATACCTCGAAATCTTTTCTAAATACTGCAATTCTCCCAGAAAACCCTAAATTCTTAAATTCCATATTCATCCTATATTCAGAAAATCTCTACACTTCCAGAGAAACAATTAATTCACGATTATTCACATAAGCTTCATATCACGTTCAACAGATATATAAAATCACAAACTTCGAAATATTTAAACTTACATATTAACTTATAGGCATGGCTATTCGTGAATTGAACTTAAGAATCTAAACTTAGTTATACTAATCATACTTAAAACCCCCACGTAATTCACATACCATTTACACACATATGATTATGGCTGAACTTTGAAGACTAGGTTTTCCTAAACATGATTCAAATTCGTCTATAATTACTATATAATTTCGTAAAAATATGTATTGAAGACATATTCAAGCATGGAACTTTCATATACGTTACTGCTTGGAATTGCTAAATTTCTATACCTGTCGAAGACTCCCTTTTTGCTTCTGATTTTTTTTTTGTTTTCTCTCCTCTTCCAGTTATTATTCTGTGATGGTTTTTGCTTAATGAAGACTTCAATTTATAATTCGTTTAGATATACATGAGAGGTTCGAAATTCGTGCTTACTTGGATGTCAAGTGACGAACTTTTCCTCCCATGTTAAGTAATGTATAATTTTATTAAGCTTTATTTGATTGGAATATAAATATGGTTCGAAACTCCTTATGTCTCCCTCAACGTTTATCCCAATCATACTTTCTTATTTTCTAACCATATAAATTTCACAAAACACTAAGTTCGAAACTCCCT
This sequence comes from Craterostigma plantagineum, assembly GCA_027422505.1. Taxonomy (NCBI): domain Eukaryota; kingdom Viridiplantae; phylum Streptophyta; class Magnoliopsida; order Lamiales; family Linderniaceae; genus Craterostigma; species Craterostigma plantagineum. Next base: position 12,907,697 of record JAPQWV010000005.1, on the reverse strand, counting down.
CAAAGATTCTTTAAAGACATTAAAATAAATTCAAGTCTCCAAAACGTTATATTCTCTGCATCACAACTTTTAAATTAGTGAAATTACTCTTCTAATTACACCGTAATCCCGTATTAAATTTTTACGGGTATTACATAAGGTCTCCCTTAGAAAATTTTACAAAGTGTTGAACGATATATGCGTGGTACTGTAGCCGAGAAATTTTACGATCGAGAAACATTTCCCTGTAAATTTACGATCGAGAAAATTAATTTCTGTTTAAATTTACGATCGAGAAATTTTTCTCGCGTTAATAAAATTTTCGTCGTGAAAGTTATCGAGCGAGAAAGTATTTCGATTTTAAAATAGATTTTCGCTTCGAAATTTTACGATTGAGAAAATTGACAACGAGAAACTAGGTTAATCATCGAGAAAATTTTCGAACGATCAAAATCATCGCTGCGTATTTTTACGATCGAGAAATTTTATTGTCGAAAAATTAATTTTGTCGCCGCTAAAATTTTCGACCGAGAACAAAATTGAAATCGAAATTACTGTTTTCGATTGTAAGTTTTGCGCTCGAAACTTGATGACATCTATTTAAACTATTCCGTTCAGTAATCTTTTCGCTCGCATAAAATCAAACTTCTATTTCTCGATTGTAATTATTTTTTGATCTACGTTACTATCTTAACCGTTATGTCAAAAATTCAGCGATCGAATATCTTTTACGATTCAAACAGTAACTCAATCAAATTGAAATTCAATTGACACTGTTTGCGAGCGAGAAAGTTCTTCGACGCCTTCAGGCATTTAAAACCCAGTTTATTCTAACTCTCAATAGAACTTTAAGAATGCAGATAATCGAAGAAATATACTCATAGAATGATTAAAAACTCCGAAACTATTTTAAATGCAGACTTTAACCTAGATTATACAAAACAAATGGTCATAAACACTGCAAAATAGCACTCGAGTTTTTATATTTTGAACATACGAGAATTTATCCCGGAATCATGCGAAATATCACAGAATATAGATGCAAATGGAATTTAAACACATGCAATTCCCTACAGGAACTCTATTCTACCTTAAAAGACGAAAATCAGTGGAAAATGGAAGATTTAAAGGATTTTGAAGTTCGTCTTTGTGAAACTAGTTTGCGCGAGAGAAAAATTTTGACTGTTGAATTTTGCGGTCGAGGGTTTTGCGTGTATTTAGGGATTTCGACTGCAAGCATTAAATTTGTTTAAGTGGGTTGATAGACGTTTTCGAGACTTTAGCAATTTCTAAGCCCATTACTGTTTACGATCGATAAACTTATGATCGAAAATTTTCATCTGGTACCTATTTAATTTTTGCTCGACAAATTGGAAGCGAAAATTACCATTTGGTCCCAAATCAATCGCTCGAGAAGCTGCGGTCGAAAACTACAAGATTCGCCCAAATTTTTCGATAGTAAGTTTTTCTATTGTAAACAAAAGTTTTTCTATGTTTTTAGATTGACCCTAAGTTTAAGTAAAAACCACAAAATTGCTCCCCTTATGTTTAACAATATATGTAATTAACTTCCTGTAATTCAGAACGGTGACATCTGGCTCCATAGTCAAACTTTGTAAATCTGCAAAACTTAGAGCAAAAATGTTGAGAATATTAGAGTTAATTTTGGAAGCAATATATATATATATATATATATATTTTATTTAGGTGCCCCCTGAAAAGTATTTTTAAGAGAAATTGGTTAAATTCGAATTTATAAAACACGTCAACGATCAAAATATTTAACAGACCAAAATTTAACCTCATGCCAAGCACTCCAAGTCTTGAATAATTCCTGAAGTACTCCTCATTTTTTCTACAACACTTAGAGAAGGACCATAAAAAATATTTGTAGTTCAAGGCATAAATTTTGTAAATGCTCCCCCTCAAATAGTGCATTAATTTCAAGCAAGTACATAAATCATCTATGTAACAATTACTAAACACACGCGATTTATCAAAATTAGCTCAGCTACATGGTCCCCTACACATGTAACTATACTTTCGCGCGAGGGTATGAGCAAAAATAAATATTCGCATTTTTAACAATTCAGCTCAAATGCAAAGTAAAATTGCATATCAGAATGTGCCAAAAAAAATATTTTTATATGAATATTTTTATTATTATTATGTTATATATATTATTTTTTTTTATGTTTACTAATCTTATTAATAGTACGGGGTCAGATTATTTTGCTTCGATCATTGTCATGCCTAAACATTCACAAGACACTCAAAAGATTTTATGCCGTCAAGTCACGTCAGCAGACTAACGTCCTAAGTTCAAAGTATGATCCATTTCGACAACTCTCACTAGGTTCGCTCTAGCTCTCATTTATTTTTGACTAGGGATTTTTATATTTATATCACTCAAGTCAACACATGTCCTATTAAGTCAATTTACCTGTGATCGAGGTGCTTTTAATCATTTTACCTATGCGATAGAGCGTCGTTTTGGAATTAAGGGACTTTGAAGGCTTCAATTTGGTTATGACTAAGAAGGGAAGGAAACTTTTGGCAAGAGTTGAGCTTTATGTGGTTTTCCATTCCTTCGTCATTTCTTCTTTTCTCCGGCATTTTTCTCTTTCCTCTTTTTGTCTTTTTCATCCTTTTATGTTTTGTAATTTTCTGCACTTGCTCAAGCTAAAGCTCCGCTTTTCTACAAGGCTGAGAGATTATCTAAGGCGAAGTTCTTCTTGTTGGTTCTCGGGCCGATACCGTGCTCCTTTTCTCTTAATCCCTGGAGAGGTTTCAGAGATTATCAATTTGAAGAAGTTCACAGTTATGGAATTCGAACCCAAGGCCGTACTCCTCTTCTCGTTTTCTTGATATAAGACCGGATTATCAGAAAGAAGTCGCGCGCGTTGACTTTCGTTGACTTTCTCTCTAACACCGTCAGTAGGTGCGATTTTCACACAGTAGGCGATTTCTTCAGATTTTTTCTTTTCCGACCACTACCCACGTCATCTCCGGCCGTTTTGGACTCACCTCGGAGGTACTCGGCGACCCCCCGCCGCCGGGATCAGACGGCGGTGGTCTAGGGGTGGATTTCAATCGTTTGTAGCTGTGACTGTTCGTATCCCTCACCACAAATCTGCCCACCTTCATCTTCCATCCCCGTCCGCCCAGATCCACACGGTCGCCGGCGTTCTGCACCACCTACTACCACTCACCAAGACCCCCCCGCACCACCCTCCATCGCCGGGATCAGACGGCGGTCGGAGGGCCTCTTTTTCTTGCCGTGACTTTTCATATTCCACCACAAAACCCTTTCTTTTTTTCCCTGGCTGTTGCCGTCTGTCCCCTTGGACTGATTGGACTGAGTGGATATGGCTTCTCCTTCATCATCGGAACCTGTTCGTGCGTCTAGGAAGTTGCCGGACCTCGATGCTTTGGCCGCTAAATACCCGGAATTTGCGGCTGCTCTTAATCGTTCGGAATTTAACTCCCTCATGACTCGGTTATTGGGTGTTAATCTCGGCTCAGCATCTGGGGAAACTGCCCCTTCGACTCCCTTGGTCTCTGACGAGCATCTCGGAGGGTTGGGTGGTCGTTCTCGCTCGTATGATACGAATGCGTCGAACCCGGTGCATGGGGTTTTGTCTGGGGGTCTCGGTGCTGCAGGGGTTTCTCAGCCCCTACGTAATGCGCCTATTCGGAGTATTCTGAAGCGTACCAATAGGCCGGGTGAGCTGACTCCACCTAGGTCTTCGTCGACGGATACCTTTCCAGGTTCAGGTCGGGGTGCCCAAGTCGCTGTTGGTGCTTTGGCTCATGGGGCGATTGGGTTGAACTCGGCAGCGAGACACACCGGTGAGGGCTTCTCTTCTTCGGTGACCGGTACTGATATCTCGGCTGCGGGATCGGGGAAAGATCGTGCATCTAGTGAGAGTGAGGTTCCAACTAGGGTTTCTTCCTCGCCTGTTCATGCTGGCGGGACGGCTGTTTCTGGGCGTAACTCTCAGCCCCGGTTTGTTTCTGGGCGCAAGGCTGGGCATTTATCTTCAGCGGTTGGGCCTGGGGGTACTCAAAGAATGGCCCCGAGGACTGGTTCGGATACTTCTTTACCCCCTAAGAATGGTGATGGAGGAGCTGGGGGTTCCTCTTTTGCGCAAGTCCTAACGGGGAGACGTATTCGACCACAACAGCGAACGGCGCTTAGTTTCACTCCTCCCACTGTTGTTGATGGGGTGGCAGTTGTTTGTCCTACGTGGGAGGTTGCTAAGCAAGGGCTGGATAGATGGAACCACACTTTGGTGGGTTATTTTCTTGGACGGCGGCCTTATTTCCCCTTCGTGGAGAAGTTCGTTCGATCATCTTGGGCGGGTGTGGAAGAGGTTCAGGCCACGATCAACGGCTTTTTTATTTTCAGGTTTGACTCGGATAAGTCGATGACGGCGGCTCTCGAGGGAGGTCCTTGGTTATGGCAGGGGCAGCCCCTCTTCTTGGAAGCTTGGAGGCCCGGCATGTCGTTCGAGCGAAAGGAACATACGGAGGTTCCGTTGTGGGTCAAGCTTAGGAATATCCCCAATGAATTTTGGACCCCCGCGGGCTTGGGCATCGTAGCTAGTGCCGTTGGGCAGCCGCTTTTCGCCGACGGCATTACTATGAGTGCTACTCGTATCGACTATGCTCGGGTCTGTATCATTAAGGACCTAAAGACGGAGTTTATTGAGAAGTTTAATATTAGGCTGCCCTCTGAGGATGGGAGTCCACGTGGGATGGTTCCGGTTACTGTGGAGTACGAATGGAAGCCTTCTAAGTGTACGAGGTGTGATACGTGGACCCATTCGGATGGTTCTTGCCCGATGGCCAAGAAGATTACTGCGGTTAAGGCCACTCATCCTAATGAGAAGCGGGAGAGGCAGCCCACCTTGGGTAACGCGATTCGGGTTCCTAGGCCTAGAGATGATGATTGGCGACAGGTTGGGCCGAGGGGCAAGATTTCCGTTGGTTCTCACCAGGCGGCTACGGTTCATCCGGTGGCTTCTACACAGGAGGCGACTACGAGTTCTCGTGGGACTGACCCTCTGTGCCCCTCGGCTGAGACTAGTGATGAGACTAGTGATGATGAGCTCCGGGCTGAGGCGGAGCGTAATGCATTTTTCTGGGGTAACGCAAGTAACCCCTTCCATGCTTTGTCTGATGTTGATGATGAGTGCGCTTCTGAGGGTCCTAAAGCAGCCCTTCCGGACGGTTTATCATGATCGCGCTCGCCTCGTGGAATGTGAGGGGTCTCAATAAGAGAGACCATGGGAGGGCGGTGATGGATCTTATCTCTAAGTTTGATTTAAAACTTTTCGGGCTTTTGGAAACTCGTGTCTCTTCTATTAACGCTAGTGCTGTCTCCGGAGGCATTAGGGACTCTTGGCAATGGTTTTTTGATTATGGTGATGGGCCGGGAACGAGGATTTGGGTTGGTTGGGACCCCAGTTTTGTTCATGTCACCATTGTGGGCTGCTCTATACAAGCAGTTCATTGTAGGGTTCATTCTCTTGCATCGCAGGAACTCTGCTATATTTCCTTTGTGTATGGGAAGAATCGGCGAGAGGAGAGGGCTGATCTTTGGGATGAGATTATCCGGATTTCGGAGAATAGGGCCAACGATCCGTGGCTGATCCTCGGGGATTTCAATGCCGTTACTGATATTTCCGAGGCGAAGGGTGGTAATCCGTCTGTTGTGGAGGCGACGGAGCTCAGGGATTGCTTGATCAATGCCGACCTGACTACCTTACCTTCGACGGGGAGGTTCTTCACTTGGTTCAACCAGCAGCGTGCGGAGGCTGGTATCTGGCGGCGGCTTGATCGCATGGCTGGCAATCCCTCGTGGTTTGCTACCCACCCCGATTTGGCTTACTACTGCGATTTTCCCGCTACTTCCGATCACTCTCCTCTTATCCTTGCGGCTGCCCGGGGAAGTGGGAGGCGTCCTTGCTTCAAGTTTGATAACTTTCTGGTTTCTGATCCTAGGTTCATTGACGTGGTGAGAAGAGGTTGGCTGGATCATTCGGATGGCTTCCCGATGTTCTCTTTTGTTCGCCGACTTAAGATGCTCAAGCCACACATTCGCGATCTTAGACGCATGAAGGGGGACTTGGCTAGGAATGTTCTTGAGGCCAAACACTTCCTTGAGCTGAGTCAATCTTTTGTTGAGAAATACCCCTCGGAACCCCTTTTCCTTGACTTCGAGTCTACGTGCAGGTGTTTATACTCCAAGGCTGTGGAGATTGAACAGTCTGCCCTCTCTCAGCGGGCCAAACTTGCTTGGCTTAAGGACGGGGACCAATGTACCTCTTTCTTCTTCAAGAAGGTGACTCTGAGACGTGCACGTAATCGTATTCTCTCGTTGGAGGACGATAATGGGCTGGTTATTGAGGGTGATCAGCAGGTGGCGGCTGAACTGATCCGATTCTATAAGGAGCTACTTGGGAAGTCGGGTAGGGACACTCCGGTTCGTGTGGATGATCTCCGTAACTTTGTTACTACTTCCATTCATCCGGACGTGGGGGCTGATATGATTCGTCCGGTTACGGGGGCTGAGATCAAGGCGGTGATTTTCGCGATGGGCAGCGAGAAGGCCCCGGGGCCTGATGGTTACACTGCAGCTTTCTTCAAAGCTGCTTGGGAGGTTGTTGGCGATGATCTTACCTTTGCTGTCCAGGACTTCTTCAGCACTGGCATCTTACTGAAAGGCCTTAACAGCACCCTTATTACTCTTATTCCGAAAGGTGAGGCTGCTAGGAATGCGTCGGACTTCCGCCCTATCTCTTGTTGTAATGTCATTTTCAAGGTTATCTCGAAGATCCTCGCTAACCGGCTGCGTCCCTGCCTTGCTGATCTCGTGCATCCCTCACAGACTGCCTTTGTCCCTGGAAGGCGCATCTCTGACAACATTCTGATGGCCCAGGAAATCTGCCTTGCTTATCAGAATCGGAGCAAGCCGGCGCGCGTGGCTTTCAAGGTCGATTTGGCGAAGGCCTACGACAAGGTTGAGTGGAGCTTCTTGTTGGCGGTCCTGTCGGCCATGAAGTTTCCCCCTCTATTTATCAGATGGGTGGCTGCTTGTGTGACCTCGACTTCTTTCTCCATTAATCTCAATGGAGCTCCTGTGGGTTTCTTCGAGGGGAAGAGAGGCTTGCGACAGGGAGATCCGCTGTCCCCCTACCTCTTTACTCTTGTCATGGAGGTCCTCCATGGTATTATTGACTCGAGCATCCGTGCTAATAGCAGATTTCAGTTCCACTGGCGGTGTGAGTCGATGCGATTGGCAATGCTCACGTTTGCGGACGATCTTATGCTGTTTTGCCATGCTGATACTTGCTCGGTCAAGGTGTTTAAGGATGCTCTGGATACCTTTGCTTCTTTGTCCGGTCTCTGCCCCAACCCCCGGAAGAGCGAGATGTTTGTTTCTAAGAGGGCTGAGAATATCTCGAACTCCCTCCTGACCATCATGGGATTTCAGCTGGGTAAGCTTCCGGTCCGTTATCTGGGCGTTCCTCTTCTTCACTCGAGGCTCCGGCTGGTGGATTGTGCCCCTCTTCTTCACGCGGTGGATAAGCGGGTTGGGTCTTGGTTGAACCGGTCCCTCTCCTACGCGGGAAGGGTCCAACTTATCCGGTCCGTCCTTGGGTCGATTCATTTGTACTGGTCCAGCGTGTTCCTGCTGCCTAAGGGTGTGGTCAGGGCTTTGGAGACGAGATTTAGGCGTTTTCTGTGGGCTGGGTCTTCCCCCAAAGTCGCGTGGGAGGAGGTGTGCCTGCCGGTTAATGAAGGAGGCCTTGGTATTCGATCGATCACGGCTGATAATAAGGCCATGATGCTGCGCCTTCTGTGGCTTATTGGGAATAGAGATCTCTCTTCGATTTGGGTTAAGTGGCTCCTCCATACGAGACTTCGCCAGCGATCCTTCTGGGCTGTCCTTCCGTCGTCTAACGATGCGTGGAGCTGGAAGAAGGTCCTTCAGCTTAGAGATGTCTTTCGACCTCTTGTTGACTTTACGGTGGGTAATGGTGACTCGATTTGGCTTTGGAAAGACCCGTGGCTGCTCCCTTCCCCTCTCGTGGACCACTTCCCTCGGGGTCCGGTGGCGATGGGTCTTCCTATTGACACTAGACTGTCCGCGGTCATTAATGCGGACGGGTGGAACTGGCCTGCCAGGTACTCGGTTGAATACTTGGATATTGAACCTTTGTTCCCTGTGATTTTCCCTTTGGAGAGGGACTCTTTACGATGGAAAGGCGCTGCTGATGGACGATTCTCTACGGCGAGGGCCCGCGATGCCATTAGGTACCGTCGCCCGGATGTGCCTTGGGCTGATCTGTTTGGGGGAGCTGCGCGGGTCCCAAGGTTCGAGTTCATCCTTTGGCTCGCTATTCGTGAGCGGCTTTCCACGCGGGATAAACCTTGGATTGCGTTACGGGCGGGTTCTAATCTGTGTGCTTTGTGCGGCCTTTTCCCGGAGACTACTAATCATCTCTTCTTCGAATGTGAATTCTCATTGAGATGTGTTCAGTTGCTTGAAGATAGAACAAAGTGGAGCTGGCCGGTTCGTGTTTGGAGTTTGGGCGTGCGTTCGGCAGCTAGGAGATGGCGAGGTCACCATCTTCTTCACGTGATGTTCCGTCACTTGGTTGCCTCATTGGTTTATCACATCTGGAAGGAGCGGAATAGGCGTTGGAAAGAGAACATCTCCTCATCTCCTCAGCAGGTGATTTCGTTGGTTCTCGGTTTGGCGTGTTCGCGACTTGACACGGTTCACACGCGGTTTGCCTTCCAGGTGGCGGCTATCAAGCGACTGTGGCATGTTGGTTGAGGGTTGGGCTGTTCTTCTTGTTTGGTGTTTGTGTGGGTTTTGGCTTGCTGTGTTGTTTGTGCTTGTTTGACCAGTAGCCTGTTACTGGTTTGTGGGTGGGTTGGTCCACCTTTTCACTGTACTTCTTTCGTTTTTTATTTTCGGAAAATTTACCAAAAAAAAGACCGGATTATCGTTGGAGAAGTTCACTTCGTGGTGCTCCTCTTTCCAGCCATTCGGACTAGTGTACGAGATTATCGATGGAGAAGTTCACAGCAAGATCCGTGCCCCCTTCTAATCATGATAGTCGAGAGGCATGTTCTTTTGGTCTGCTTTTTGTGCGTTGAGTATTCCTCGTGTGCATTTTCCACATTCTTTTGTCATCCTTTCTTTTTCGTCTCGTTTTTCTCCCCCTCCTTTTCTCGATTGAGTCACCACGCCGAAAGTTTAGATAGTCGGTTGAAGGGTCAAAGGGTTTTCAAATGAAGAACAGGAATTTGGAGAAGGCCCAAAAATGGATAACTAAAGGCTATGTTAAAGGATTGAAAATTCACAAATTTGGCCGATTGAGGAAGTTCCTAATTGCCCTAATCATTTTCCTAACGATCTAACGCAGGGCGAGTATGAGGCCAAGAATCACTAGTTAAGACAAGCAATGATTGTGTGACTCCATCAAGAATAGATCCGTTTGAAAGAAATAAAAGGCTAGAAACCTCATTAATGATAAAGTGGCTTTGTATGTAGTGGAATCAACTAAAGAACTTTAGACACAAGAATGTGACTTAGACTGACACAATTAAGCATTTTATCAGTCGCATGTCCGGGAAATTCATACGTGACTAGATCGAGCATCCTAAAGATATCGTCATTCCCCTAATAATTTACTATGTATAATTTTTTTTATCATTAGATTTTTTTTTTGTTTTTTTTTGTTTTTTTATTATTATGAAATATTTGACTCAAGATATAGCATTAAATTATAGAAAACACATAGCATAAAACATGTGAAAGCAAATAGGAGCACGTAAGCACGAATTACGGAAGGTTCAACAGGCCTAATTTTCCGACAAGGAATTAGAACCGTTATTCATCCAATGCCTTGTTGAAAATGTCAGCTAGTTGATATTTCGTGTTCACAAAATACATATCAATGGTGCCTTTTTCTACGTGATCTTTTATAAAGTGATATCGTATGACTGTGTTTTGTGCATGAGTGGTCAACAGGATTAGACGTAATCGCAGTGACTTTGGCTATCGCTATAGATGGGTTTATTATTTAAATTGTACCCATAATCGCGAAGCTGAGTCCGCAACCATAGCATTTGCGAGCAACAGCTGGCAGCCGTGACGTTTTCAGCCTCAGCCGTCGACGTTGAAATGCAGTTCTGCTTCTTGGATGACCAGCAGACCAGCTTTTTTCCTAGAAATTGAGCACCCCCGGAGGTGCTCTTCCTGTCCATTCGGCAACCTGCATAATTAGCGTTAGTGTAGCCAACTAATTTGAAATTTGTGCCCTTAGGATACTATAAACCTAAGGTTGAGGTGCCCTTGAGGTAGCGCAGAATCCGCTTGACCGCAAGCATGTAAGATTCTTTGGGGTCGGCTTGGAAACGGGCACACAGGCAGGTGGCAAACATAATATCCGGCCGGCTTGAGGTGAGATAGAGAAGGGAGCCGATTATGCTGCGATAAAGTGTGACGTCGACTGCTTTTCCAGTGGGATCTGCATCCAAATTGCAACTTGTTGACATAGGAGTGCTGAGGCTTGCTCTGATCTTGATGGAACTTCTTTAGAATGTCCTTGATGTATTTAGTCTGACTTATGAAGATGCCATCTTTGAGCTGCCTGACTTGGAGTCCCAAGAAGAATTACATCTCTCCCATGTGACTCATTTCAAATTTTCTCTTCATCAATTCTCCAAATCTCTCGCATAGTCGTGGATTTGTTGATCCGCAGATGATGTCGTCTACATAAACTTGGACGACCATCAAGTCTTTGTCTTGCCATTTTATGAAGAGGGACGTTATGATCGTTCCTCGGATGAACCCAGACTTAACGAGGAAATCGCTCAGGACATCATACCAAGCACGTGGAGCTTGTTTCAGTCCGTAGAGAGCTTTGTCCAATCGATAGACGTGATCGGGATGTTCTTGATCAACAAAGCCTTCTGGCTGAGCGACATAGACTTCCTCCTTGAACACGCCGTTGAGAAAGGCGGTCTTAACATCCATTTGGTAGACTTTGAAGTCTTTTTGAGCCACATAAGCCAAGAAAAGACGGATGGCTTCGATTCGGGTAACCGGGGCATACGTCTCGTCGTAGTAAATGCCTTCCTGTTGGTTGTAGCCCTTCGCAACCAATCTAGCTTTATTCCTGATCACTTCCCCATCTTCATTCTTTTTGTTTTTAAACACCCATTTCGTCCCGATAATTGTTTTCCCACGCGGACGGAGTACTAAAGTCCACACTTGGAGACGCTCGAATTGGTTGATCTCATCTTGCATAGCTATTACCCAATCCGGGTCTTTAAGTGCGTCTGCTACCTTGGTTGGCTCATTTTGGCTTAAGAAGCAGCTGATGAGAGTGTGCTGATGTCTTGTCCTTACTCCGCTCGAAGGATCGCCTATTATCTGATCAACTGGATTTGATCGAGTCAACTTGTGCTCATGGGGCGATGCTGAGGTTGATAGATCAGCTATTAGTGGACCGAGATTTCCAACATTATCAGATTGGTCAATAGTATGAGGTAGTGCCATATCTGCACTTTAGTTGGGCGACTCTGATGATTTGGCTCAATAACCATTGTAGGTTCTTCAGTATTCTGAGGCAATTCTGAATCGGATGGGGTGGGGACAGTTGATGAGCTTGGTGTATCGGCCTCGTCAAGTGGAGGTGCCATTAAAGTTATATTGTTTACGGTGTCTGGCCGATATACGGGCTCAAAGAGAGAGTCCAAATCATCTAAAGCAAGTCTCATAGCATCTTTTGACGTTGAATCCTGAGTTGTTGCCATCTTTTGTTAGTTTTGTGCCAACACACTAGTGAATACGGGTTCTGAACTGTAGTGGTCAGAAGCCAACTGGTTAGGTTCGGGTTCTGGACTGATGTGACCAGAAGCCAACGAGTTTGGCACGTGTCCTGAACTGAGGTGTGCAGGAGCCATACCTGCCACTTCGTGGAAAGTGACATTGTAGCTTTCTTTGATAGTGCGGTTGGACTTGATGTATACTCGGTACGCCTTAGAAGTTGAAGAATACCCGACGAAAATTGCTTCGAATGCTTTTTGGTCAAACTTAGCACGTTGCTCTCTGTCGTTCGCCACAAAGCACTTGCACCCAAAGACCTTGAAGAAGGAAATGTTAGGTACTCGCTTATTTATGATCTCGTACGGAGTCTTATCGAAGCGCTTGTGAACCATCGTCCTATTCTGAGTGAAACAAGCAGTATTTACTGCTTCAGCCCAAAGGAAGTGTGGGAGGCCGAAATGAATCAGCATTGTACGTGCGACTAGAGTTATGTTCTTCCTTTCAACTACCCCATTCTGTTGAGGTTCGTCTTTGTTCTTCAAGAATCTGTGGCCCTTGACCACTTCATCGAACTGAAGATTCCAACTTCTGGAGGCTTGTTTAAGTCCATAAAAGGACTTGTTCAATCTGCACACCTTATGAGCATCTTCTTGCTTTGTAAAACCCTTGGGCTGCTCCATATATATTTCCTCCTTGAGGTATCCATTTACGAACGCAGTTTTCATATCCATCTGACAGATCTCATAGTCATAGTGCGCAGCTATCGCAAGCAATGTTCGAATCGACTTCATCATAGCGATAGCCAAAAAGGTCTCCTCATAGTCAACGTCCTCTTTTTGACTGTACCCTTTGTTGGGGTGGGCCCGATTAATCGACGCCGGCCCCCGAACAGCGCAACGTGGCTATAGCGGAAGCGCGATTTGTACCGAACGGCGTAGGGTGGCGAATTTTCGATTTTTAATATCTAAATTCAACCTTACGCCATTCAGCTTCTCCCGAGAGTCTGAGATGCTGCCCTAAGCCTCTGGAGATCGCGGTTAATTCGAATTATCAAAATTCGAATTTATTTCCAATTTATTTAAATTAATAATTTAGATCCAAATTAATCGAATAAAGCGGCAAGCAGACGTTTTTCGATTATTTGGAGACCGAAATGATTTTTGATCAATACCTAACTTTCCAGAATAATTCTAAACTTCCTAACGTTCACAACGATAGGTCTTTCGAATTATTCCGACATCGTTTGATATTTTTCTCAAAATCAAATCTGTGGTTCGAAATTATTAATTCGAGTAAAACGGCAGTCTGCCGTCTTTTTACTATTTGACGACCGAAAAAATTTCCGATCGATACCAAATTTTCCAGAATAATTCTACACTTCCCGTCGTTTCCAACGAGGGGTCTTGAGAATTATTCCGATGTCGTTTGGTATTTTTCGTAAATCAAATCGTTAGGGTTCAAGGTATACCTTCGATGAACGAGATTTCTTCTGTCGTCGCCTCGGATGGACGTGGCTACACCTCGTCTGGATCCCGGGGCCTCCGGGCTAGATCGTCACGCCGGTATGACCTTGAACAAACCTCCGAGACTGCTCCAGATAGCTAGCACAGTTCGGTTCGGGTGTTAGGACTCGTCAAACGAATCTGTGGCTTGTCGTACGTGGGTTAAGGATTTTTCCTCTCTTGTTATACTTAGGAAAAAAAACAAAATTCCTCTCTCATGTTGTAACTCACGTTGCCTTCTTATTATACATGTTTAATTATTTTTTTTAATTATTATTTTTCTAATGGAACAACACCACATGTCAAGGTGAGTCATTAAGCTAGATTAATCTAGCATCACACGTTAGCACTTAGTATTATATATATATACATATATATATATATATATATTTTATTTACTAAGTGATAATTACATTTCGGCCCCTGAGATTTTTAAATTCTCAATTTAGTCCATCTTTTAAATAATAAAAATAATTAAATCCAATCTAATTATTTTAATTATAATTGAGCCTCACTTAATTAATTAATTAAGCACTTAAGACAATCTTAAGTCCTAATTATTTCCGTGACTGTCACTGGAATTTAACTAAGTCGTCGACACCTCGTATCAACTTTGCCACTACCTCAACGAATCTCATTCGTTAGGTTCCACAGAAAAGCCCGCCGTTTTCGTTCAAGTTCATTACCATTTTTAAGCGCGACTCTCTAGGTCCGTCTCAACTGGCATGGGAGGAATCCACGAGTCCCGGTATTCGCCTAGCCAATCCCACGGTACCGGACAGATCCCAGTTGAGAATGAATTTTGATCTAATCGAAATTCGGGCGAACCGACTATAGTGTATACATTTAAATACTTCTTACGCCTTTCACTTGCGTCCCGGTTAGGTGAGAGCCATGCAAATGTCAAACTCACTAACCTAACACTATGTTATAATCGAGACCGAACCGATTATTTAAACTCCACTCCGTATCTAATACAAGCAAGTTTTCCAAGCTTCGGCCGAAGACTTTATAATCGTTGCTCTCCGATTACCTCATAGGACATTAACCTATACGAATATAGGCAGTGAATCCCGATAGCAGTCAAAGCCCGGCAATCACCTCCGTAAAGTCGGTTGCGTTTTCGTCGCTGACCCGTGTCTCATTTATGAACACTTACGAGCCTAGCCAACTAGCGACAAACCGAAATCGCGAAAGCAAATCCGTCAATGACCCTATCGGTCTGAGGCTGCTATAGTCATTCGTTCAATCATTGACAACATCCTAGCCATGTGATTGAGACGCATACGAGCCGAATGTCCGGATACGCGATCCCTCCGATCACCTATATCTCCATCACGACCCACAACCTCTCAGGTAATCGGTGACACTACCGATACTATGTGGTCGTCAATGGATAAGTCATATTCGGATATCTAGTCACCCACCTAGAATCCTTAGACTTACGGACTTTTTATTTAATGTTGAGATTAAGGACTGTCCGGTGTCTCCTCTCTCGTCCCACAAGAATCAGACGTCCAACTCAAACATTTGGCTGTTATTTATTTATCGCACTACCGGATGCCAAGTAGACTTTAAATTTGATAAATAAATAATAATACCTTTATTATAATGAAAATATATATTCATTAATTTATTTGACGGTATATACAATAAACCTGTCTTACAACCTATACATCATCGTGCGCCCTATACTATTCCTAGTCCTCGTATGGCATTCCGAGGGCACACTCCCTAACAGCCTCCCACTTGCACTCGAATGCCATGCGATGCACCTAACGCCAGTCGCAATGGTATCGTAGCCCCATCTTGTCCAAATGCTGTTCCATAACTGCTTGGGACAAGGGCTTCGTGAGCGGGTCTGCCACGTTTTCTGCGGTGGCGATTTTCTGCACGGCGACCATCCCGTTTTCAACGAACTCACGTAATACGTGATATTTTCTCTCAATATGTTTGGACTTGCTATGAGATCGTGGTTCTTTTGCTTGTGCGACTGCACCGCTATTATCACACCAAAGTGTAAGCGGTCTGTCAGCAACTGGTACCACAGTAAGTTCCTCCAAGAACTTTTTCATCCAAACAGCTTCTTTAGCTGCCTCTGAGGCTGCTATGTATTCTGCCTCGCACGTAGAATCGGCAGTTGTGCTTTGCTTGGAGCTTCTCCAAGACACTGCCCCACCGTTGAGAACGAATACAAAACCTGAAGTAGATTTTCGGTCATCCACGTCCGACTGGAAGTCCGAATCGGTATAACCAACTAGTTCTAGTCCCGCTCCTCCATAAACCAGCGTTAAGTCTTTAGTCCGTCTAAGGTATTTAAAGATATTCTTAACAGCTGTCCAATGTTCTTCCCCTGGGTTTGCCTGAAACCGACTGACTACGCTCACAGCGTAAGCAATGTCCGGGCGTGTACACAACATTGCATACATCAGACTACCCACTGCAGACGCATAGGGTATTCCACTCATCCGTCGTCTGTCTTCCTCACTTTGAGGTGACATTGACTTTGACAAATGGATCCCTTGTCGCATTGGTAAGAACCCTCTCTTAGAGTCATCCATTCTGAATTTCTTCAGGATTTTCTTTAAGTAAAGGGCTTGAGATAAGCCGATCGTATGGTTCGCTCGATCCCTGAACAAGCGAATACCTAGTATATACGTCGCTTCTCCCAGGTCTTTCATGGAGAATTCGGTTGAAAGCCATGCTTTCACCGATGAGAGCATCCCAATGTCGTTTCCTATCAAAAGGATATCATCCACGTACAATACAAGGAACGACACCATACTCCCACTGCTCTTTCTGTAGACACATGGCTCATCTACGTTTTTCATGAATCCAAAGTTCCGAACTACTTCATCAAAACGTAGATTCCAGCTGCGAGAGGCCTGTTTCAGTCCGTAAATTGACTGATTCAGTTTGCACACTTTGTGAGCATCTGTATGCGACTCAAAACCTTTTGGCTGCTCCATATAGATCTCCTCCTTGAGGAATCCATTAAGGAACGCCGTTTTAACGTCCATTTGCCAAATCTCATAATCATAGTGCGCAGCTATCGCGAGCATTATCCGGATGGACTTGATCATGGCTACAGGTGAGAAAGTCTCCTCATAGTCAACTCCCTCTTTTTGGTTATAGCCCTTGGCAACCAACATGGCCTTGTACGTCTCAACTTGTCCGTCAGATCCAATCTTCCTCTTGTGAATCCATTTACAACCGATTGGTCTAAAACCACTCGGTAGGTCTACAAGAGTCCAGACTTTGTTGGAGTACATTGAGTCCATCTCAGCTCGCATAGCCTCAATCCATCTTGCTGAGTCAACATCGGATATAGCTTGATCGAAAGTAGCGGGATCTTCTCTTAGAAGTCCCCTAGTCGCAACATAACCTTGTTCGACATGTGACATGCCATACCGCTGTGGTTGGCGAGGCACCCTTTCAGATCGTCGCATGACTGGTTCGCTCGGATCGTCCGAATCCTGTGTGGGCGTTTCGGTCGACTGCTTCTCGAGAGTGACCTCTCGGACAACGCCACAATCTCGAATGAACTCTTCCTCGAGAAAATGTGCATGTAGGCCTACAACGATCCTCTGATCATCGTGAAAATAGAATAGGTACCCCATAGAGTCTTCGGGATAACCTATGAAACGTCCTTTTATAGATCTAGACTCCAATTTGTCTATTTTCAGCTTTTTCACATAGGCGGGGCAACCCCAAATCCTAATATGTGATAAGCTGGGTAAACGACCAGTTCATATCTCATACAGAATGCCGTTAACAGACTTTGAGGGACACCGGTTAATGGCATACGCCGCTGTCAAAAGCGCGTATCCCCACAATGACATCGGTAAATCTGTATAGCTCAACATAGAACGAACCATATCTAATAAAGTTCGATTTCTACGTTCGGCCACGCCACTCAACTGTGGCGTGCCGGGCGGAGTCATCTGTGATAAAATACCGTTCTCTTTTAAGAACTGGTCAAACTCGACACTCATGTACTCGCCACCTCGATCCGATCGAATGGCTTTAATGAGCTTCGAAGTTTGATTTTCCACTAACGCCTTATACTCCTTGAATCTTTCAAGAGCATCAGCTTTATACCTCATCAGATACACTAGTCCGTAACGACTGTGATCATCCGTAAAGGTAATAAAATAGTGGAAGTCACCACGAGCCTTCACATTGAATGGCCCGCAAACGTCCGTGTGAATTAAACCGCGAATTTCCGTGGCTCTGTTAAATGTCCCGGTGAAGGGTGATCGGGTCATTTTACCTTTGAGGCATGACTCACAAGTCGGATAGGGATCTGATCCCAACGGTGTCAATATCCCATTTTTCTCCAACTCGTGAATCTTGCGTTCTCCAGCATGACCTAATCGAAGATGCCATAAGTATCTCGCATTTATTCCCGTCTTTCGTTTATTTGTGACAATATTCACAGATATATCGTTCTGGGTATTTAAATAGTACAAACCATTAAATAGTGTCGCGCTGCCAACATTTTTATTTCTATACATAATGTGGCATGTATTATTATTAAAACTAAATACATAACCATTCCTGCTCAAAACAGGAATGGAGACGATGTTTCTAAATCCCCTCGGGAGTACAAGACAATCGTACAAACGCAACACATGCCCAGAAGATAATACAAGAGATCTTGATCCGACGTGGCTTGCCGAGATACTATCCCCGCTTCCCACTCTGACCTCGAGCTTCAGACAGTCACGCTTGAGCTTCAGACAGTCACGCTTCCAGTGGCCCAGCGCACCGCAATGCAGACACCTATCCTTCGGCTTTACACCAGTTTGTTTCGATTTCCCAGAAGATAGTTTCTTCTTGGAAACCTTCCCTGTTGGCTTGAGCTTGTTGCCCTTCTTCTTTTTGCCTTTCTGGGGCTTTGAAGAAGTGGCGACAAGTGCAGTCTGCTTTGCCCTCTTCATCTGACCTTGCGCCGTTGCTAACTGATTCATCAGATTAGGAAGCAATAGCGTCATGCCGTTCAGATGGTAGTTCACAATGAACGCGTTGAAGGACGGAGGCAGAGACTGCAAGATGAGATCATTTTGTAATTCACGATCAAATCGAAAATTGAGAGTCTCCAACCTCTCGATCATGGTGATCATGTTCATAACATGCTCGCCAACGTTCTCACCCTCAGACATCCTCGATTGGAAGAGCTGCGACGAAGTCGCATAACGAGCCGTCCTAGACGTCTCACCGTAAAGCTCTTTTAAATGTTGAACCATCACTCGAGCATCAGCCATACTTTCGTGGCTACGCTGCAGTGCGTTACTCATTGATCCGAGGACATGAGCCTTTACGAGCTTCTCGTCGCGTAGTCGCTTGTCATAAGCGGCACGAGCCTGCTCGGATGCCCGCGCCCCTGGGGCAGGTGGCATTTCGGAGTCAATGATATAAACTAGGTTCTCAATCTCAAGGAAAATCCTCAAATTGCGAAGCCAGTCTGAATAGTTTGGCCCAGTCAACCTATTCTCCTTGAGCAGTACATTTAATGCGGTCGACATAATTTCACAAAGAGAGAAAATGCTGCAGAAAAATAAAAGGCATATTAAGTCGATTGTATAGGTTATCAAACGCGAACAAGGACTTTTTATTCCGTTTGACTCCCACTATCTTTTCATAAACTCCATTCTCCCTACGGATGTTTTGGAAGTTTCGTTGATAACTCCGATAGTGGAGTTGATGTCCCCGTGGACGGATGCAAACCTCAACCTCTGTCGTTTTATTGGTTTGCAGTGGCCCACGAAGTCGTGCTCCGCACGAATCCGACCTTGTCGAATGTCTCAACTATCTTTGTCTTAGTCAGGGACCTCCGCCGGCAAACCCGGAACAAGGCGGTATGACTGTCTAAGTGCGACCTATCAACGTTGCTCAAAACCGCACACTTGAACCGTACGTTTTACCGCACAGTGTGGTCTTGGCGAGCGGCACAAATGCACCCGAGCAAGCCGAAACAAAAGCAAATGTAAGGCGCCAGCATACCCGAAACCAAACCTTGCATTTAGGTTTTGTAACAACTAGGCCCGAGCTTGATAGAAGACAGGGCATCCAATCCCTTTACTCACTTAGTATTCGTACGGGAGATTTTTGTAACTCATAGCATATTAAAATTAAGCACGAGCACGTAAATGCGATAAATAAATTCCTAACCCTAGGAAAGCAATTTAAATGGACAAATATGCGGGCTACTTCTAGACTGGTCCTATTACATGGGTCGTAAAACGACCGGGGTCTTCGATCTTCCAACGTCGAGTCATCGTTACGATGGTTGTCGAATCCTCCAATCTCGCCTTGCGTCGAACGGCCGTCATTTTATCTAACCTATCTAATAAAGCAATAAAATACAACACGGGGGGAATTATTTCCCAAACAACCCGTAATCCATGTACATACCGGGGGGCGGCAAACGACCCTTAAACAAATAGCCCGGTTGAACCTAAGCCCGCGTCAATGTCCCACATAAACATGCAACACAGAATTTTGACGTCGGGTGCCCAACCGACGTCACGAGCGACGATAGTCTCCAAACTACGTCGACCGTTCGTTCGCCACATCGGCTTTCGAGGCCTTCGGTCGAAACATTCATGAGCCTTGGCTCTGATACCACTGTTGGGGTGGGCCCGATTAATCGACGCCGGCCCCCGAACAGCGCAACGTGGCTATAGCGGAAGCACGATTTGTACCGAGCGGCGTAGGGTGGCGAATTTTCGATTTTTAATATCTAAATTCAACCTTACGCCATTCAGCTTCTCCCGAGAGTCTGAGATACTGCCCTAAGCCTCGGGAGATCGCGGTTAATTCGAATTATCAAAATTCGAATTTATTTCCAATTTATTTAAATTAATAATTTAGATCCAAATTAATCGAATAAAGCGGCAACCAGACGCGCAACCACGGCCGGATTACGCCGGCACCCATGGCTGCCCGCGTTCCGGTCTTGTCGGTGGCTGCCTCGTCGGCCATGCCGCACGAGGTTGTGGCCGTGGGATGGCAAACAACGCATCAATCAGCCCCACGCCGGTCAAACCGCGTTGGCTTTCGATCGTCTCCCATGCCTCGTTTCAATTTAAACACATTATGATTCTGATCACGAGCGCACGCTCTGATACCTCTGTTGGGTTACCCGGTGTCTCCCGGAGACGCCACGTCCCCGGGTACGGTGCGGAACAAAAATTTTCCGGGTTCCCCGATTGCCCTCGTTGCTCGGATCAGAATAGTAACACATAGACATGTAATAGGACAGGTCAAACCCGTAGAGAATTACCAGTAGAAGCTAGTGGCAGCTCCTCGTCCTTTTCTTCAAGACTTCGTCGATGGTGTTGGATGGCACTAGATCGTCACGCCGACCTCGCAGTGTACCACGGAATCAGTTCTCTAAAGATGGCTAGAGAGAATCGAGCCGTCGCGTGGGAGAAAAGTGTGTGCGCTCGGTGTGTGTTTTGTGCCTTTAGATGATTTCGAAAATCACTTATTTTCTCTACCTATGGAGCACGAAATTTAGCCAAATCTTACTCTCTTTTGAATTCCAAATCCAAACTTAAGGAAACTTGCTATTATTAGAAAACTAACTTAAATACCAAGTCAAACTAAGTATATTTAAATATGGTATAGAATTCGAACTTAATCCCAGATTAATTTCAAAATTTAAATAAATAATATTCCAAATATTTATGCCATATTTATTTATATCAAATATGCAAATTCCGAAAATACCCTCACATGCATATTTAGAAATTAGGTGAAATCCAATTTTATCCTCAAGCCCATTAAGCACTTGGCCTAGCCCAAGTCTTAAAGTTAGTTTCATAAGAAATCCAACTTCGATCCAATAAATGGCCCGAGGCCCATTAAGGCGTGGCCCATCGGCCCAAGGCCCGTTAAGGACCAAAACACTTTCTCTCCTTAGTACACGTTGATGATCCTTTTTAAGCCCGCCTCTCTAGGTTCGACTCAATCGGCAAGGGAGGAATCCAAGAGTCCGGTAGTTACCTAGCCAATCCCATAGTACCAGACCGTAACCCGATTCGAGTGTGAATTTCGATCCAGTCTTTATTCCAGAACCTCACTATAGATAACAGTGCTACGTATAAACCCTTCAGCTGTGTCCCCAAGTGAGAGCCATGGTCTATGTCCAACTCACTAAACTCGATTCTATGATAAAACGGAGACGAAGCAAATTACCAAACTACCCACATATCTCACTTGCGAGATTGTGAATCCGTACTCGGCGGTCTAAGCCCGGCAATCACAAATCGTCATCAAGACCGCATCTGGCCCGCTGACCCATGCAACAGCAAATCGGGTCGAGGGGAACCAGTGACAGTCGAGACTTCAAAGTCAACTCCGTCAAAGCCCCTTTCGGTCTAAGGTTCACGTAGACTACAATAGTGTTGTCGTCGGTCACTCCTTGAGTAATAACCCATGTTCCACCGTACGACCCATGAGTCAGTGTCCATGAAACGATTCAATCCCTTGATTCGATTCGTATCACAAGTCATGACCTCCGCTTCCAATCGGGATATCGGCACACGATTGGTCATCGACAAATAAGTCGTGATCGGTTATCCAACACCCAACTGGAGCCTCAGGCTTACGGATTTTTAATGTCCGAGGTTAAGAGTCCACTGGTACCTTCCTCTCCGTGCCCATCGAGAACAGTGACTCAACTCGACACATTTGGATTTGTTCATTTATTGCTTTACCGGATGCTAAGTAAAGAACTCTTATATCCAATAAACGAACAATGCCTTTCATTAAACACACGAAAAAATCCTATTACACAAAAGGTCGAATGATAAATAATCTAATGCCTTATACAATCTAATCCTCGTATAGCATCCGAGGGCATATTCATAACAAAATTCACAATTCTGAAATTTTTCTCGATAGAAAGATTTTGAGCAATTTTCGTCGCTTGTAAAATTTTTTCGCTGACAGACTTTCTCGCACGAGAACAATAACGACTACATTTTACTTCGACAAAATTATTTTCGATCAAACTCTAAAGATTGAATCGAAAATAATTCTCGACTGCTTTAGAATCAAACGCTACTAACTAATTTGCTACTTGTGAAGCGCATAACATCAGTCCAAATCATCAAAACAAGAAACGAAGATCCTTCATCAACTCAACAAACGAAAATGGATGCTTACTCTCTTGGAAACGACAATCGTCCTCCAATTCTCTTAAGAGGCGAATACACAGTGTGGAGGAGTAGGTTCTTGAATTTCATCGAGCTTAAAGATCCGGCTGAAGACTTGCTTAAATCACTCTTTGAGGGACCAGAAGTATTTTATATAAATCAAGAAGGTGATAGCTCGAATAATCCTCCAGTCGAACCCACTAGGCGAGTGAAACTACCTAGCGAGTAGAACGATGCTGAGAAAAGAAGAGCAAAGGCAGATCTGATAGCCAAGAACACACTAATGTAGGGCATCCCCAACGATATTATAGATAGATAGATAGCCTCCCAACGACTAAAGGAATGTGGGATGAACTGGAGAGGATGATGCAAAGAACCGAAGTAGGCGTCAAGGCTAAGAAGGCGAATATACTCACAGCGTATGATTCCTTCAAAGCTAAGAATGAGGAGAGTTTACATGATCTTTATCAGCGGTACCTCACCCTTCTCAACGAAATGAGGAAAATTGATATCAAGAAGACAAACATGGAGATGAATGTTCGGTTTCTGTCCTCGCTGCCCACCGAATGGAAAAAGATATCCACTCAACTCCGACAGAACAAAGACTTGGATGAGTTGGATATTCATGCTGTTTTTGACAACCTCGCTCAACATGAAGAAGACATCTGCGAGATACAAAAAGAGCAAAAGGGCAAACACGCCGAAGACTCCATAGCCTTAGTTTCAGAGAAGAGGAGCTCCCACTCATGCAAGGAAAAGCATGTTAAGCTTCCCAGCTCTTCAGAGGATGAGGAACCATCGGATTCAGAACTTTATCCTGAAGTCAGAGAATTTGGGAAACAGTTGGCCTTAATTGCCAAGATGATGACGAAGCAATACTTTAAGAAGAAGTCATCATCTTCTGCTAATCGTCTTCGAACTACAAGCTCGAAGAACAAAGAGAAACCAACTGAGTCCTCATAAGCCACAACCTCTAAAGACCCACTTAAATGCTTCAACTGTGGGAAAGCTGGTCACTTTTTCAGAGATTGTACCCTTCCAAAGAAGAAGGATGCTAACTAGGAAACTTCAACTTACAAAACAAAAGGAAGCTGGAGTAGCTCTAATGGCGGAACATGACCACTGGCTAGGGGACAGCTCAGATTCTGACGCTAAAAATCTCGCTCTAATGGCGCGCCTCGACGATGATGAGGAAGATGGAACTTCCACGCAGGTGGACAACGATAATCCATCCACTACATCTAAGAAGGTAGAAACCTCTGACTTTACACATTCTGACCTGTTAGCTGAATTAATTCGAAATTTGCTAACATGGTACTTGAGCAGAAACGAAGTATAAACGTAGAGAAAAAGCTTCTTAAGTCTAAGGAAACCATAGCTAGTCTCGAAGAAAATATTAGGAGCTCTAGTCTCAAAATAGACGAATTAACTAAGAGACTCCAATCATATGAGACTAAGCATATCTCATTTGAAAAGCATAGTCCGGTAATAAAGGAGCTAGAAGACAGGTTGGACAATAAAAAACGTGAAGAAAGAGAAAGTGCCTTCAAAAGATCAGAAACATAAAAATAATATTTTGGAAAATTCTAACTCTAATCTCGTTTCACCAATGTATACAGGGAGCGTAGGGCCAGCATTAGAGTCGAAGGAGAGAGTGTCTAGTTTAAAAATAGAGAAGAGTCCGTAGATTTGAATGCTTCTAAGAATATATCTCCTTCTGTACAAAAAAAAGACAGTCGTAGAAATAAAAGAGCCGTTTCTTCTCTTCAAATAATTGCTTCCAAATTTTCCCTTCAGCCTACCACTTTTAGCACTAATTTCGAAATAGGCTCTACATCAGCAATAAAATATAATCATTCTAAAGCAAATGCCTCTAGGAAGACTCGTAGGAAACAAGATCCAGCCATTAAAAAACATATGGCGTTAGGAGACTATCCAAAGAAAAGATCTTTTCCTCGATTAAGCCTACCGAATACTACAAAAAAACTCCGTAGCGACTACACAATTCAGTCGCTAAACAAGAAAGTTAGTCACTAAATTGTATCAGCGCCTACAAAGCGTAGTCGCAATATGCCTTGTCGCTAAATTGGTGCGGTCGGCAGTTAGTCGCTATTCGCGACTACATAGCGACTACGTACTGTAGTCGCTTAGCGACTACAAAGCGACTACTGGATGTAGTCGCTAAACAGCTACTCGACAGCGACGAGTTTTGTAGCCGTTGGGATCTATTACGATGGTCGATTGATTTTCTTGGTCAATTAAATACAAATATATCTAAAAAAACAGAATATCAATTCAAAAGAAAATCCAAAATAGTGGTAATGCATTACAAATTACAATATCCTCTAACTAGAAAGCCATACATTGTTTAATAATAAAATACAATTCAAGACAAGTCACATCCAACTACGCTAATTCGATTCAAATTGAAGGCAGCTCTCGTTCACCTTCATCTGGAAACGCCCGCCCCTATCTATCTCTATTACAGAGCAACAATTGACTTCCTTGAGATTCTTCTGCAGATATCTGTAACAAAAAAAAACACCCCCACCAAAAATACGAAAAGAAAAACCTCTTAACTAAGTGACAAGGAATGCTACTTTAGAACGAGAAATTCCCAAAGGTTCGTATGGTAACAATACCTCATGTAAAGCAGCAGGGACAAGGAATGCGACCAAAATTGCAACTCCCTGCATCCAAGAATTGTATACAAACAGGATAGAAATGCAAGTATGTTTAGCCTACATCCAAGAACGGTATACAAACAGGATAGAAATGCAATTTTATAAACAAAAAGTCAAGTGAGAAATAAATTTTATTCTTCAACAGACAATTGTAAGAAGCATGTCCTCTGTCACCATCTGTAACAAAGAAAACAATTATCCAAAGAAGAAGGAAACAAATCAAAATACGCCAAACGAGTCAAAAATTAGCAAAATTATAAATACCCAAATTCAGTCAACAGTGGCACGGCGGACGTGGACTGATGCGGACGGTGAAGAGAGGCGGACGAAGGCGAGCGGCGGCGGCGGAGGTCGTCGGACGAAGACGGAAAACGAGCGACTGTTTGGCGGACCCGGGCTGATTCAGTGATTTAATCAAGACTGTATTGTACCTGAGAGAGGCGACTAACGGCGGACAGCGAATAGAAGCGGGCGAAGGTGGAAAACGAGCGACTGTTTGGCGGCCTTTCTGATTTGGCGAAGGCGAGCGACGGCTTCAGACGGCGGACGGCGACAGACGACGGCGGATGTCGGGACGAACGGCCGCGGAGGTCGGACCGGGGTGGTGCGATCGATGGTGGATCCAATTTTCGGATTTGGGAACTGCGGTTTGGTAATAGTACTTCACAATGGGGGAATTTAGGGTAAAATTGTAGCGACTACAGAATTGTGGTCGCTAAGGTGAACAATTGTAGTGGCTAAACGAAAAATTAGCGACTGATAACCCGCCAAAAATTTGGTCGTCTTTAGCGACTTCATGTCTGTAGTCGCTAACTTACACAAGTGTAGTCGCTAAACAATTTACCGACCGTATTTTTTCTGTAGTCGCTGTGGCGACTAATATCCTGTAGTCGCCATCCTGTAGGTGTAGTCGCTAATTTGTCAAATTTGCGACTACTGAGGTGTTAGTCGCTAATTGTAGTCGCCGTTTGAACTTTTTTTGTAGTGAAAGCATGTCCATGCTGAAGTTAATCTTCCCTACCAGCTTTAACCTGAATGGGTTCCTAAATCCCCGCCTAAAAAGAAGAAAGATGAAAAGGCCAAGTCTTCTACAAAGGGAAAACTCAATTCAACTTCTTCGATATTGACTTGGGTTGTTAAAGCATCTACTAGCACTAAGTTAGGAATCATATCTGAACCAACATCTAAATCTGCTAATCTGAGAGGACCCATTTACAAGTGGGTACCTAAAGCTCTCTAATTTGATTTTGCAGATCCATCATGTGTGGTACCTCGACTCTGGTGCTCCACACACATGACGGGAAATCAAGAGCTGTTGAGCAACTACCAAGACCGACCAAACGGCAAAGTCAGATTTGGGAACAACAACTCGTCTCCGATTCTCGACTTCGGAGATATAATTCTGGAAAATCTGACAATAAAGGATGTCTCCTACGTCGAAGGTCTCCGCCATAACTTGTTCAGCATAGGCCAATTCTGCGACAAAGGATTCCAGGTGGTCTATGCTGATCGGTGCAGAATATTGGACAGTCAGGACAAAGAACTCCTCCAAGGACTTCGGAAATCAAATCTTTACACGATAAACGTGACGCCGTGCGGATCTCGACAGCTGTTTGCCTCATCTCTCAGACTGTAATTCAGAGGAACAACATATGGCATCAACGCATGTCTCATCTCAACATTAAAACTCTTCAACGTTTTTCAACGAAAAAGTTGGTTTACGGTTTTCCAACTATAATATTACAGAAAGTGCACCAATGTTCGGCGTGTCAACTAGGAAAAATGAAGCGAGCGTCGCACCATATTAAACTGGTTGCTTCTACTTCACGTCCTTTGGAACTGCTACACGTGGATCTCTATGGACCTATGCAGACACAGTATTAATGGACGCAAGTACGTGCTGGTTATCGTTGATGATTACTCTCGCTACACATGGACAAAGTTCCTCCGAACTAAGGATGAGACAGGGGACTTGATCATCAATTTCGTGAACACTACCCAAAATTTACTGCAGCAGACTATCCAAGTCATCCGAACGGACAACGACACTGAATTCAGGAACAAATACCTCAGTGACTTTTACCAAAAACTTGGGATTAGTCAGCAATTCTCAGCCGCCAAGAGACCTCAACAGAATGGGGTCGTTGAAAGGAAGAACATAACTCTAGTGGAAGCCGCACGTACGATGCTGATTCATTCCGGCCTTCCGCACTTCCTTTGGGCTGAAGCAGTAAATACCGCCTGTTTCACTCAGAACAGAACGGTGGTTCACAAGCGCTTCGATAAGACTCCGTACGGATCATTAATAAGCGAGTACCCAACATGTCCTTCTTCAAGGTCTTCGGGTGCAAGTGCTTTGTGGCGAACGACAGAGAGCAACGTGCTAAGTTCGACCCTAAGGCATTCGAAGCCACCTTCGTCGGGTATTCTTCCACTTTGATGGCGTACCGAGTATACATCAAGTCCAACCGAACTATCAAATAAAGCTACAATGTCACTTTCCACGATGTGGCAGAGATGGCTTCTGGACACATTAGTTCAGAACCCGTGTCTAACCAGATAGCTTCTTAATACGACAGTTCAGAACCCGTACTCACTGGTGTGTTGGTACAAAACCAATAGAAGATGGCAACAACTCCAGATTCAACGTCAAATGAAGCTATGAGATTTGCGTTAGAGGACTTGGACTCCCTCTTTGAGCCCGCATATCGGCCGAACACCATCACTGCTACACCTCTAGTGGATTCCCCACTCGATGAGGCCAATGTACCAACCTCTTCAAATGTCCCCACCTCACCCGATTCAGAATTACCACAGAACACTGAAGAACCTACCATGGTTGTTGAGGAAGTATCATCAGAATCGCTCATTCCAAGTGCAGAAATGGAACTACCTCAATCAAATGAACAACCTGAGATTTTCGAAACACTCGACCCACAAATGGCTGATGCATCTACTTCAGCTTTGCCTCACGAGCGCAAGTGGACTCGAGCACATCCGATTGATCAAATAATTGGTGATCCTTCGGGTAGAGTACGGACAAGACATCAACACAATCTCTTCAGTTGTTTTTTAAGCCAAAATGAGCCAACCAAGGTAGCAGATGCACTTAAAGACCCGGATTGGGTAATAGCAATGCAAGACGAAATCAACCAATTCGAGCGTCTCCAAGTGTGGACATTAGTACCTCGACCGCAGGGAAAACAATTATCGGGACGAAATGGGTGTTTAAGAACAAAAAGAACTAAGATGGAGAAGTGATCAAGAATAAAGCAAGATTGATTGCGAAGGGCTACAATCAACAGGAAGGCATTGACTACGATGAAATATATGCTCCTGTTGCCCGAATCGAAGCCATCCGCCTTTTCTTGGCTTATGCGGCCCATAAAGACTTCAAAGTCTACCAAATGGATGTTAAGACCGCCTTTCTCAACGACGTGCTAAATGAGGAAGTCTATGTCGCTCAGCTAGAAGGCTTTGTTTATCAAGCACACCCCGATCACATCTATCGATTGGATAAAGCTCTCTATGGACTGAAACAAGCTCCACGTGCTTGGTATGATGTCTTGAGTGATTTCCTCGTGAAGTCTGGGTTCATCCGAGGAACGATCTATACGACCCTCTTCATCAAATGGCAAGACAAAGATCTGATGGTCGTCCTAGTTTATGTAGACGACATCATCTTCGGATCAACTAATCCACGGCTCTACAAGAGGTTCGGCGATTTAATGAAGAGCAAGTTTGAAATGAATCACATGGGAGAGATGTAATTTTTCTTGGGACTCCAAGTCAGGCATGTCGAAGATGACATCTTCTGTAGAAGTTCATCAAGATCAGAGCATGCCTCTCAGCACTCCTATGTCAACAAGCTGCAAGTTGGATGCAGATCCCACTGGAAAAGCGGTCGACATCACACTTTATCGCAGCATCATCGGTTCTCTTCTCTATCTCACCTCGAGCCGGCCAGATATTATGTTTGCCACCTGCCTCTGTGCCCGGTTCCAAGCCGACCCCAAAGACTCTCACATGCTCGCGGTCAAACGAATTCTTCGCTATACTGACGCTGATTATGCAGGTTACCAAATGGACAGGAAAAGCACCTCCGGTGGCGCTCAATTTCTCGGCGAAAAGCTAGCCTGCTGGTCATTCAAGAAGCAGAACTGCGTCTCAACATCGACGGCTGAGGCTGAATACGTCCTGACATGCTACTGATTAATTGCTTAATTTTATCAGTCTAAGTCGCATTCTTGTGTCTAAAGTTATTTAGTTAATTCCACTAGACACAAAGTCACTTTATATAAGTGAGGATTCTAGCCTTCTTATTTTTTTCGGATTATTTCTTGAGCGAGTCACACAATAATTGCTTGTCTTAACTAGTGATTCTTGGCCTAATACTCGCCATGCGTTAGGACGTTAGGAAAATGAGTAGGGCAATTAGGAAATTCCTCACTCGGCCATCCTTCAACATAGCCTTTCGTCATCTATTTTGAGCTTTCTCCGAATTCTTTTTCTTCATTTGAAAACCCTTTAAGCCTTACAACCGACTATCTAAGCTCTTGGTGGTATGTTCAATCAAGAAAAAGAGGGGGAGAAAACGAGACGAAAAAAAAAGATGACAAAAGAAGGTGGACAACGCACACGAGGAATGCTCAACGCACAATAAGCAGACCAAAAGAACCTGCCCTCCTAATTATTGAGATCTTTTAGAAATCATAAGACGAGGGGCATTGATTGTAATACCCGAGTCCCGTAAGTAAGCCGGCCAATAAAATTTGCATACATATTATATGACTTACGTGACTGCATGGAACATGTTTTACGATATTATGTGTCTATATGATTACGTGCTTCATGATATATGCTTTACAGTATTATAATAAGGGTGTTATGTGGAACCTGACTCATGTTGAGGATATAGGGACTTAGAAAAAAAAATTTGAATAGTTAGTATCAAAACTGATCAAGCGATTTTTGTGCCTTTGTGATCAACTAGGTAAAAAAACAATTAATCGGTCGATCCTGTTTGTGAGGAAGCTCTTGCCGAGTATTTAGGATCAGATCGGGCGATTATCAAGTAATACTACTAACCTATAGAATTTGAAATCGAAGGATAATAGGTAATAGCTTAAAATTGGCCGATTAATACATATGGTGTAGAAGTTTCGGCCGACACATACACACACACACACCATTAGGATTAGACCAATTATAACTTAGGCAAAGTTGAATAGTTAAATGACACGTAAGGATTTCTTAGTTTTGAAGATAAAACATATGCTTAGTCATGTATATGTCAAATCAGTCCCAAATCTCCAAGTCTAATGTTTATCAAAGAAATCGAAAGTTATCAAAGGGAATAACTTTCATAAGCTAAAGATATATCAAGTAGAAACGAAAGAAAAATGAAGTTCAACACTGATAAACTCTAAATCAAAAGCAAGGACAAACAAGGGTGAAAAACAACCATAGCTACTCCGAATTCAAAGGAGGTAAGGACTATCTTTACAAATGAATTTCTATTAGTTAAACCTAAACGATTTTAGGAGCTAAAAACATAATTGAAAACCCTAAAACTTTGGAATGTTATTAATACTAACATTCGTAGTATAAATTCTGTACGAATGCGAGGGTAATAATTTAAGGAAAGGGATTAAGGAAACTTAGGAGTTTAAGTATAATGAAGACACAAATACCATAGATTTGGATATAGGTTTCCATTTGAAATGATTATTTCAAGTTGAACGTATGTCATGTAAAATATGATATGTTTTGAGGCTATGACTTTAGAATAGAATAATCTCTGGAATTGCATTATAATTTAAAGATAAAAGAAGGTATAAGACTTATGAGTTTCTGGGCAGAATGATCGTACAAGTTAAGTTGTGAAGTATATGGGTATACAAAGCTTTCGATCGAATGAATAAAGTGACAAGAAGGATGTCGAGATCTATTTTGATGATTGATATCGAAATTTAACTTCCAATACAATTCGAAGATTCATATTGTGACCCTTCAAGATTTATATCAACTTATCGAAATAATACATCGACATTTTCTTTGCATCTCGATAATGGTTATAACTTGACATACATTTCAAGATTGATATCGAGATGTTTAAGACTGAAATGTCGACATTCATGCTGAAATCCAAGTGTAATATCGAGATTCTATAATTCATATTATATCGAAGAGATAATATCGAAATTTAATCCACAGCTAGGCTTAAGTGATATCGAGATTTATTATAAACAATGTCGGGATTTATTCCAAGATACATATCGAGATCCTAGTAATTAGTTTAAATCTCGAGGTCATTGTATATACTCTTGAAAACTCGAGACCTATAAACATGTCAAGATCTATTTTTGAAATTGTATTTCTTAGTTTAGGTTAAGTTCTAAATTTCAGGGTTTTGAAATTATAGAAGTCGAAACTAGGGTTTTAAAATTAAGTTAATTTCGTGAAATAATAATTATACTAACAAACCCTAATTTTATATGTTTCAATATTTAGGGTTCGAAGGTTAGCAATTTACAGTACGATAAGCTAATAACTAAGGATACCAGGTAAGTGGAAATTTCAACTACAACACATAATTTATTTCTATGTGCTAGAATTATATGACTATGTGCTTGGGTGTTTATACTATTATGTGAACTATTTGACATGCTTTTGCATGGTAAGTGTTTACGATATTAATTCACATTGCATATTCATGTGCATGCACAAGACATTTGGGGTTTATGTGAGATGAGCATGCACAGTACTTATCGCCTGAGGGCGAATGATATTTGCCGATATAGGCATTTGATGTCGACTCGCAGTTGAGTCATGGCTACTTCTATGGCACCATGACGGCGTGGTGCGTCGTCGATTATATTATATATTTATCTGGGCTGATGCCCTGATAGCGGAGGGATGCGACCTGGAGGGTGCGACCTGGAAAGGAGCGACCTAGGGGGAAACCCTAGCGTAGGCTAACCAGCGTAGGCTACCAGCGTGGGCTACCGCACGGCAGAGGGGACGACCTGGGAGGGTGCGACCTAGGGAAACCTAGCGTAGGCTACCCAGCGTAGGTCGCTGCCACGTTTATCCGTGTTGGATTAGAGCTCTTTATGGTGCATAGCAAGTTAGCCGAGGGCCCTGAGAGATATGAGATCGAGTTTGATTTATGAGGTGTGAGATGCATTGGCGCGGATGCCTTTGCAGGGGTTTTCACGTTCACGACATTGCATATTCCTACTTACTGAGCTTTATAGCTCACCCCTTACTTTATGTGTTGTAGGTGCGCGCGACCACGGTATGTGATCGCTTTTGATGGCAAGGCTTACCTTTTGAAGCTTCCAGCGACTTTTGGGGGTGGTGTGTACATGGATGCGACCTGTGTGGCCGGGCGTTAGGGTTTCTTTTGCTGCGCACTTATACACTTCCCATGTATATAGGGTTGGAGCGATATTTTGAGCATGTACATAATGAATTCCTTTATATAAAAGGAAAAATTTAATACGCATTTTCACGTATTGTTTACTTTATATTATATTTAGTCACGTAAGATAACGTTAGAAAGGTTAGTAGATGGCGGGGCGCCACATAGATCTTGCTGTAAATTTCTCCCTTGATAATCTTGTATGCTCGTCAGAACGGATGGAAAGAGGAGCACCCCGAAGTAAACTTCTCCAACGATAATCCGGTCTTATATCGGGAAATGAGAAGAGGAGCACGGCCTTGGGTTCGAATTCCATAACTGTGAACTTCTTCAAATCGATAATCTCTGAAACCTCTCTAGGGATTAAGAGAAAAGGATCACGGTATCGGCCCAAGAACCAACAAGACGAACTTCGCCTTAGATAATCTCTCAGCCTCGTAGAGAAGCGGAGCTTCAGCTTGAGCAAGTGCAGTAAAATATGAAAAAAAAACTAAGGATGAGAAAGACAAAAGAAGAAAGAAAATATGCCGACGACAGAGAGTGACTAAGAAAAGGAAATGAAAATATTAAGTCCACAATCCCAAAACTTTCCTTTCCTTCTAAGTCAGAACCAAATTAAAATCCTTCAAAGTCCCTTTGATTCCAAGACAACGGTCTTTCGCGTAGGTGAAATAATTAAAAGCGCCTCGATCGCAGGTAAATTGACATAATATTGCTTGTGTTGACTTGAGTGATATAAATATAAAAATCCCAAGTTAAAAATAATTGAGCGCTAGAGTGAACCTAGTGAGAGTTGTCGAAATGGATCATTCTATGAAGTTAGGACTTTAGTTTGTCGACATGACTTGACGACATATGATCTTTTCAAGTGTCTTGCGAAATTTTAGGCGTGACAATGATCTAAGCAAAATAATCTGACCCCATACAATAAATAATATTAATATTCATACGAAAAAAAACTATATAGATAAATAATAATTTTTCTTGAAATTTTTCTTCCTATTTTTCTTGTTATTATAGGTTATGAAAAAAATAAATATATATATATATACATATATAATCGCACATTCTTATATGCAATTTTATTTGCATTTCCACTGAATTGATTAAATGCGAAAGATTGTTCTTGCTCATACCCTCGCGCATAAGTTTGATTACATGATTAGGGGACCATGTATCTTAGCTACATTGATCAAAATTGCGTATTTTGAATGTTTGCTACTTAGATTGATTTCCTCGCTTATATGATTAAATCAATTAAGGTGCATTATTTGAGGGGGAGCATTTTCAAAATAATATGCCTTGAACTCCAAATATTTTTGATGACTTTTCTCCAAGTGTTGCAGATAATTGTCAATAATTTTTCCTTGTTACAAAACACTTTGACGAAGAGGACTTCACGAATTTCACAAATTGGAGCTTACGGCATTGATACAAAAAATTCAGGGGGAGCTTTATTAAAATTACTTGTTGATTAACTCTAACATTCTGGACATTTTGTTCTAAGTAATGCAGATTTTTCGAAAATCGGATTTGGAGCCAGATGTCACTGCTTGGAATTTCAGGGAGTTAATTGCATTTTAATTTTAATGCATGAGGAGTAAATATGTGATTTTAAATCAAATAGTGGTCAATCTGAAAATATAAGAATACTTACCATCGAGAAACTAGATAGAAAATGTAATTTTCGATCATACGTTTCTCAATCGTAAACAGTAATGGGCTTAGAAATTGATAAGCGCGGATAACGTCCAATCAGCCCACTTAAACGAAATTAATGCTTGCAGTCGAAAACCTATATCTCACGCAAAACCCTCATAACAGTGTCGATTGAAATTTCTCGAGCGAAAAACTCAAACAGTAAAGACGAATCTCAAAATCCTCAAAATCTTTTAATTTTCAACAGATTTTCGTCTTTCTAAGGTAGAATCGACGCTTGTTAGTTGTCTATGTGTGTTTAAATTTCGTTCTCATCTACATTTTATAGTCTTTCGCTTGATTCCGTGCGTAGATTTTTGATTGTTCAAACTGTGAAAAACCCACATGCTATTTCGATGAGATTTAAACCTGTTTCTGTGTTTACATTGGTTAAAATCTGTGTCCTAGGATAGTTTAAGGGTTTTCAATCGTTATAAGGGTATATTGTTTCGATTATCTGCATTTTTAGAGCTCGATTGAAAGTATGACTAAAACTGGGTTTTTAAACGTTATTAAAGGTGTCGAAGAACTTTCTCGATCGCAAACAGTTTCAATCGAATTGCAATTTATTGAGTTACTGTTTGCATCGTAAAAGTTATTCGATCGCTAAATTCTTTGACTTAGTCAATAAGAGAAATAACGTAGATCGCAAATACTTACATTCGAGAAATCTGATTTTGATTTTATGCGAGCGAAAGATTACTGAGTGAAATAGATAAAAAGATTACCCGTAATTTCGATTTAAATTTTGTTCTCGGTCGTAAATTTTAGCGACGATAAAATTTCTCGATCGTAAAAGTACGTAGCGATGATTTTGATCGATCTATTTCTCGGCGAGTCACCTAGTTTCTCGTTGTCAAATTTCTCGATCGTAAAATTTCGCAGCGAAAATCTATTTTAAAATCGAAATACTTTCTCACTCGAAAATTTTATTCACGCGCGAAAATTTTATTCACGCGCAAAAAATTTCTCGATCGTAAATATACACAGAAATCAATTTTCTCGATCGTAAATTTACACGGAAATTTTTCTCGATCGTAAAATTTCTCGGCTACAGTACCACGCCTTAAGTTCAAACACTTAGACAATTTTCTCTAAGTCTTTTCCACTGTAGCAGACCTTAGCGAATAAAATTTTCGATCGCAAATTAGAACGGAGACTTAAGTTCATAAATCACACTTAGGCAATTAGAATTGAAGATTTCAATTCTCGCGCGATAATAGAACGGAGTGAACAGTGCTTGATTTACGATTCAACACAGAATATTTTCTACTGAACTCTTTTGTACATAAGTCGAAATGATATTATATTTTAAAAAATTCACTTTGTATGACCTATGTGTGAATTTAGATTTCAATTACAATTTTGCCAAACATGTTATGAAATGCTAAACTATTATGGTTTGATGAAATTAAATTTTGACTCAATTTCTTTTTTGAACTAATGTTTTGATTTTCTAATTGATTTTCGGATGGATCATTGTGTCCATATTGGAAGGCCATCCCCGCTGGCACGCGCTCACGGTGACGGTATCCGTGCCAATGGTCTTTACAATAATTTTCGGGTAGAATAAAGAGTCTAGTAGTTGACGGCTCCTATCGATTCACCATGGTCCTCGGGACGAGACACATAAGCTTCAGCAAGGATGATTTCGGGCTCGTCCTAGACCTACCCTTCAGCCTCAACTATGACCCTCTGCCTTCAGATGCAGAGATGGTGCGTGACTTTCTCCAAATGGGAAACCGTCCACCGCTCACAAAACTCGCACAAATGCAGAGCAACGGAATCCCGCATCCATGGATGACACTGTTTGGAATTATCAACAAGTGTCTGTAGCCAAAGCACGCCAGGTTCGACAAAGGCAACGGCAACATTCTTCGCATTTTCCAGGCATAGTGTTCTCGCGGAATTACGATTTCGCCCAACTGATCTGGAATGACTTAGCAGAACAGATCAGACAGAAAGAGAACAAGAGATCGAAGAATGTTCCGTATGCTAGGTGGTTCAACGTCATTATCAGACAACTCATGGAGATGCACGAGAACATCCCTCGGCTACCTCCTGGAGGGAACTACCAACCCCCAAGACTCAAATTCTTTCACAATCCAAGGCTCACGGATTTGGATCAGCCATCGATGCCAATCCCGTTCGAGCTGCTTCGTCTTGCCGACCCCTCGGGAGACGTTTATAAGCTATACTGCCTGGAGAATCATCTCACAGAGCAGATGATTCGAGGGCCCCCGACAGACTTCGCAGTGAGCCCTCAACAACAACAACCAAGTCCTGAGGATGAGATGATTGATGCAGTTGCTCAGGAACTTGCAGGAGCCTCAAGCTCAAGAAGCTCAACTACAAGATCTTGAGGCCACGATGATCGACACAGTGACTCACGAATTGGAAGTTGAAGCTCAAGATCAGGAACTCCACGAGGAAGGCCCATCATTGTAGGCGTGTTCCAAGGATCTATTGAGGAGCAACCGGAAGCACAACCCGAAGCAGAAACGGGGCACAGTCCACTATCACAGGCTACTACGCCTGCACCAGAGGCCGTGATTCCCACGATCACGTCTCAAGAGCCTCAACCAACAGAAGCCCATGAGGATTTTGAAAGAGAACCAACTCCTCATACAGCTACTTCGTCCGATGCCACGGATTCTGACGAAGAGGTTCAAGTAACCAAACGGGTTCCACAACGTTCACTCTCAATCTCCGAGCCCGTCATCACAGCTGTTGCTTCTACATCAGACACGATACCAGTTATCACTCCAAGTGCTGAGCCGAAGCCCAGAATCCACTTATTACCGGCCCAGTCCAACCGGTGTCTGATACGCAGATTCACTCTGAACCTTCCCCAACATCCATAGATGAGAATCTACAAGATTCGAGTCAAGGATTGGATGGAAGTTTCGGACAGTCACAACCTCAAGTGACTACGAGCCAGCCTGAGGAGCCGGTGTTAGCTCAAGGGTTGACAACAGGCGACATCAGTCGACCTGGTCCATCAACGGAAATAAGAATGTTAGTAATTTTCAATAGATGGAATATTCATGGGATTTCAATGTTTAGGGTGTATTACTTTCTTCAATTAGGATAATATTAAATAATGATTAAAGTGGTAGATTAATTTTGGTATTAAAAAGTTATATTGAAAAATCGGCTAAGATGCCAATTCCAGACAACAGCACCCAAGATTCACTTTCTGGTACAATTTTGGGGTCGATGCTTCTCCGAATCAGGCCAAACATAAAACACAAAAGCTATAGATAATCAAGTTGGCTTTCGAAAGTAATTTGAATCAGGGTCGTCCAAGTTGTAGATCGAAAGTTATGCACAAAATCGTGCAGGCTACCAGTTTCGCCCGATTCCACTCGGACAGCAACCCTAAGTCAGAATCGGGCGAATTTTCGAGGTCAATGGACTTAGAATCGGGACTATCATAAAACATAAAAGTTTAGGTAATTACGATGGCTATTCGTAGTAATTTGAATCAGAGTCGTCCGATTTGTCAATCGAAAGTTATCCTCAAAATCGTGCAAGCTGCCAGTTTCGGCCAATTCCACTCGGACAGCAACCCTAAGTCAGAATCGGGCAAATTATCGAGGTCAATGGACTTCGAGTCAGGACTAACTTAAAACACAAAAGTTCTATATAATTAAGTTCGATATTCAAAGGAAGTTGAATCAGAGTCCGATTTGTAAATCGAAAGTTATGCTTAAAATCGTGCAAGCTGCCAGTTTTCGCCGATTCCACTCGGACAGCAACCCTAAGTCAGAATCGGGCGAATTTTCGAGGTCACTGGACTTCGATTCGGGAATAACTTAAAAAATAAAAGTTCTAGATAATTAAGTTTTCTATTCATAGGTATTTGAATCAGAGTCGTCCGATTTGTAAATCGGAGTTATGCTCAAGATCGTGCAAGCTGCCAGTTTCGGCCGATTCCACTCGGACAACACCGGAAAGTCAGTTTCGGGCGAAATTTCGAGGTCAATGGACTTCGAATTCGGCCGAACTTAAAGAACAAATTAGGTAATTAAGCTGGCTATTCACAGGAACTTGAAACAAGGAGATTTCGTGAAATTATGCTTAAAAGGGTGCAGGTTGTCATTTTTTAAAACATCTCAAGAAACATATTCATGCACAATAAAACATGCATATCACGCACGCATGTCATTATAGGATTTCGTATTTACGGATAAAATAATTATATAGGTCAGGAGTCGGATAAGGGCAAGGAAAAGGCCGAGTGAAGGACAGGGAGTTACAAAACTTGTGAGTATGATATGCAACATGTATTTATGTGCTTACATGCTTTTATTTGATGATTTCGTGATACACGTGCTATATAAACTGATTTGATTATATGTCACAACGTGGTTTTATCTGCTAAATGTGACTTGTTAGAGATTTATGATATACGTGATATAAAGATAAGCGCATGGCATTGCATATACGTTATAATGAAAGGAGAAACCGTTATGACTGCTACGACTACGGATGGTACGATACGGATGCTATGGCATACTTCCCTTCAAAGCGGGGGGATGACAGTTACTTCCCTTCAAATCGAGGGGATGACAGAGTCCTGTACAGGCACATACAGATATCTACAGTATTGACAGAATCCCATGCATGGGCGTCGACTGGGCTTAAAATATACGACTCTAGCTAGTGTATAACGGGAGTATCAAAGTAAATGGGCATATAGAAATGCATTTATCTAAGGATCATACGGAAGGTAATTATATAAAGTGAATACGTGATGGCATGAATTGAATGATTGAAAGGTTACGGCATTTATAGGAAAAAGGACTCGTTTCATGTTACAGATTAATTGTTATTGATTAACATGTTGCTATCATACTCTGAATAGTTGTCTTCACAGTTTTGTAGATACATAGCCGGCTCACTAAAGCGCATCATTAGCTAAAGCATGGATTCAAGGTTGGCCGGCTACGCTCTCCTCCTGTTCCCCTCTGTTCATCGTTAGCATATAGTTTAGAAATAGTACAGACTATAACATCGAAAAGATTTCGGTTTAACCGAAACTACTGTCTACGATTTGACCGAATAGTAGGTGTTTTTAAACTAGTGAACACCTGTAATAATATTTTTCGAACGTTTTCAAACTACCTTAACAGTAAGAAAGATAACACCTAAATTGCTTTATGTGGGTAAAGAATCATCCCAATAGCCTTCTCTTTTGTTTCCTCTGATGTATGTTTCTAAAATAGAGGCATACGGACAGCTTTAATTTCGTGAAAGATTCTAGAAAATCTGTAATCCCTAAAGCTATTATCAGTAATCTCGGAACATTGAATCATCATTACTTAGGTTTTATATTATATAATATCAATTCGTAGTTCGTACGATTAAAAATTGATAGATGTACAACCATAAGGTTCTTATATATATATATATATGTATATATATCTATGGAATTGTCTCAATAACAATGGTGGTCCAAGAATGCATTAAGTTTGATGACAGTAAAGTAAGGTAGGAACCAAAAGGCCACAGCAATACGTGACGATTATATACACTACAAAATGCACTCAATCAATTAGTGGACTCCGTTTCTCTCTACCATTTTCCGTCTCACTCTACCCTTTTCTCACCCCTCTCCCTAAAACCCTAATCTCCCTCTCCCCATCCCCATCCAACAGCCGCCACCCCCTACTTTCTTCCCCCTCTCCAGTAATGGAGGCAGGGGACCTCTGTAGCTCATTTTTTTCGTTTTCTTTTTGGTGTTGCTATGTTTTTATATATATATAAAAAAAATTCGCCCGCAACCACCACCGTTGACGCCAGAAGCCGCCATCGCGCCGCCGTCGTCGCCTCCCACATGCAGACACCGTTGTCATGACGCTCCCCCGCCATCACCCCGACGCCCCCCTCCGCCAATGCCAGCCACGTCCGGGCAACCGTTGTGCACGACAAAGAGAAATGAGTAAAATAAATCAAAATTGTAAATAATTTCTCACAAGCGGTTGGTGAACCAACCTTGGTCATGGCATGGTTGTGCACATCTCTCAATAACTAACATTAATCAAATGATGCCAAGTGTCAAAATTAGATTGCTTTTAAATTTATCTATTAAAATTTTATTTTTATTTTTTATATGATTTTTTTCTCTATAAATAGAGACTAATATTGATACATTTTGAATCACAATTCAAATCATCTATTTCCCTATTACATTCTATAATCTATCATAATTCATATTATTTTTCTTTCTCCAATGGCCAAAGTATCTAAATTTTATATCATATGTAATATATTTTTCACACATTCAAATACTACTAAAAATAATTATAAAATATAAATATTATGGGTTGTGTTGGGTTGTTGATAAAGTATTAAAATTGTTTAGGTTGGGTTGAGGTGTAGGTTGTGTATGTGGAGGAGAGAGAAATTAATATTTTATTTCCACAAACGATTGTGGAGGGTATTGATAATCATAGTCTTAGGGCGTAGGGTTGTGATAGTCCAGTAATGCATTTTGGAGCCACCTCTCATCTCCCAAGTCTTTTGTTTCCTTGGCCACCAAGTGTTCGATAAATTGACTGAACAAGTAATTC
Organism: Craterostigma plantagineum; assembly: GCA_027422505.1. Taxonomy (NCBI): domain Eukaryota; kingdom Viridiplantae; phylum Streptophyta; class Magnoliopsida; order Lamiales; family Linderniaceae; genus Craterostigma; species Craterostigma plantagineum. The sequence goes on along the minus strand of JAPQWV010000005.1, from coordinate 12,866,806 downwards.
CAAATTTAATCGAGTAAATCAGCACTAGGTCGTTCGGTTGTTGGCTGGTCGTCGCTTGAGGTCTTCCTATTGCTGTTCGCTGACACTACTCACTGTTTGCTTCCTGTCCCTCCCAAGGTCGCTGCTTGCAGATCACTTGCCCCCTCTTGTCCATCGAGCCCTCTCCATTGTACTTGGTAACCAATAGTCCAACTTCAAACTTTTGCTAGAAGGAAAAAAAGAAGACTCAGTTTCGAGGAACAAGCTCTGCCCCATCCTCGATATAGTGGGGCTGGGCGGAGCAACGAACTATGTTATTGATATTTTTTCTTTATTTTAGTATTTGTTGCATTCGCTCTGTTTTTCTGACTTGCTCATAGCCATTCTCATTTTGTGGGATTTTCCGCCCCCGTTATGAAGTGTTATTTCCCTCATTATAGGGCTTTGTCACCAAATATTTGAAATTTTTGGTCGGAAAAATTGAAAAACATGAAATGTCGAGTATATCTGAATTAATAGCCTTATTGATCATGGAGTTTTGATTAAGGTAATGCTTGCTTATCGTATTAATTTTCCATCTCCTTAAATTTCTTATTTTTTTTTTTGGTGTTGCTTGGTTGGTCTATGGATTTCATTTCAATTTGGCTATGTTAATTTTTCGTCGTCTTTGTCTCCCTGTGTGGGAGTTTTGTCTCCTTATTAGGAGTGGCTTGTCCTCCTCATAAGGTGTCATTCCCTACTGGCAACTATGTTTTGTCCAGAGGGCTCTACGGGCTATTTTGCCTATTTGTACAATTTTCATATATATGACAAGCTATCGTTTGGAAAAAAAAAAAGACTACGTACACTTAGTTAAGGATCGTATATGTCATTTTAAATGTTATATTTTTTTAGTACTATGTTGATGTGATTGTCATCTGTTACTATATTCACTGTTTTAAAGTTGTAACCAATGAATTAATTATCTCATTCTCATGTCTCTTTGCGTGCGTGTGTACAACGAACTATGTTTTTCTTTTATTGATATTTTTCTTTATTTTAGTATTTGTTGCATTCGCTCTGTTTTTCTGGCTTGCTCGTAGCAACTCTCCTTTTGTGGGATTTTCCGTCTCCGTTATGGAGTGTTATTTCCCTCATTATAGGGCTTTGTCACCAAATATTTGAAATTTTTTGGTCGGGAAAATTGAAAAACATGAAATGTTGAGTATATCTGAATTAATAGCCTTATTGATCATGGAGTTTTGATTCAGGTAATGCTTGCTTATCGTATTAATCTTCCATCTCCTTAAATTTCTTACTTTTTGGTGTTGCTTGGTTGGTCTCTGGATTTCATTTCAATTTAGGTATGTTAATTTTTCGTCGGCTTTGTCTCCCTGTGTGGGAGCTTTGTCTCCTTATTAGGAGTGGCTTGTCCTCCTCATAAGGTGTCATTCCCTACTGGCAACTATGTTTTGTCCAGAGGGCTCTACGGGCTATTTTGCCTCTTTGTACAATTTTTATATATATGACAAGCTATCGTTTAAAAAAAAAGAGACTACGTACACTTACTTAAGGATCGTATATGTCATTTTAAATGTTATATTTTTTAGTACTATGTTGATGTGATTGTCATCTGTTACTATATTCACTGTTTTAAAGTTGAAACCAATGAATTAATTATCTCATTCTCATGTCTCTTTGCGTGCGCGTAATGTACAACGAACTATTTTTTTCTTTTGTTGATATTTTTTCTTTGTTTTAGTATTTGTTGCATTCGCTCTGTTTTTCTGGCTTGCTCATAGCCATTCTCATTTTGTGGGATTTTCCGCCTCCGTTATGAAGTGTTATTTCCCTCATTATAGGGCTTTGTCACCAAATATTTGAAATTTTTGGTCGGAAAAATTGAAAAACATGAAATGTCGAGTATATCTGAATTAATAGCCTTATTGATCATGGAGTTTTGATTCAGGTAATGCTTGCTTATCGTATTAATTTTCCATCTCCTTAAATTTCTTATTTTTTGGTGTTGCTTGGTTGGTCTATGGATTTCATTTCAATTTGGCTATGTTAATTTTTCGTCGTCTTTGTCTCCCTGTGTGGGAGTTTTGTCTCCTTATTAGGAGTGGCTTGTCCTCCTCATAAGGTGTCATTCCCTACTGGCAACTATGTTTTGTCCAGAGGGCTCTACGGGCTATTTTGCCTATTTGTACAATTTTCATATATATAACAAGCTAACGTTTGGAAAAAAAAAAGACTACGTACACTTAGTTAAGGATCGTATATGTCATTTTAAATGTTATATTTTTTTAGTACTATGTTGATGTGATTGTCATCTGTTACTATATTCACTGTTTTAAAGTTGTAACCAATGAATTAAATATCTCATTCTCATGTCTCTTTGCGTGCGTGTAATGTACAACGAACTATGTTTTTCTTTTATTGATATTTTTTCTTTATTTTAGTATTTGTTGCATTCGCTCTGTTTTTCTGGCTTGCTCGTAGCAACTCTCCTTTTGTGGGATTTTACGTCTCCGTTATGGAGTGTTATTTCCCTCATTATAGGGCTTTGTCACCAAATATTTGAAATTTTTTGGTCGGGAAAATTGAAAAACATGAAATGTTGAGTATATCTGAATTAATAGCCTTATTGATCATGGAGTTTTGATTCAGGTAATGCTTGCTTATCGTATTAATCTTCCATCTCCTTAAATTTCTTACTTTTTGGTGTTGCTTGGTTGGTCTCTGGATTTCATTTCAATTTAGGTATGTTAATTTTTCGTCGGCTTTGTCTCCCTGTGTGGGAGCTTTGTCTCCTTATTAGGAGTGGCTTGTCCTCCTCATAAGGTGTCATTCCCTACTGGCAACTATGTTTTGTCCAGAGGGCTCTACGGGCTATTTTGCCTCTTTGTACAATTTTTATATATATGACAAGCTATCGTTTGAAAAAAAAGAGACTACGTACACTTACTTAAGGATCGTATATGTCATTTTAAATGTTATATTTTTTAGTACTATGTTGATGTGATTGTCATCTGTTACTATATTCACTGTTTTAAAGTTGAAACCAATGAATTAATTATCTCATTCTCATGTCTCTTTGCGTGCGCGTAATGTACAACGAACTATTTTTTTCTTTTGTTGATATTTTTTCTTTGTTTTAGTATTTGTTGCATTCGCTCTGTTTTTCTGGCTTGCTCATAGCCATTCTCATTTTGTGGGATTTTCCGCCTCCGTTATGAAGTGTTATTTCCCTCATTATAGGGCTTTGTCACCAAATATTTGAAATTTTTGGTCGGAAAAATTGAAAAACATGAAATGTCGAGTATATCTGAATTAATAGCCTTATTGATCATGGAGTTTTGATTCAGGTAATGCTTGCTTATCGTATTAATTTTCCATCTCCTTAAATTTCTTATTTTTTGGTGTTGCTTGGTTGGTCTATGGATTTCATTTCAATTTGGCTATGTTAATTTTTCGTCGTCTTTGTCTCCCTGTGTGGGAGTTTTGTCTCCTTATTAGGAGTGGCTTGTCCTCCTCATAAGGTGTCATTCCCTACTGGCAACTATGTTGTGTCCAGAGGGCTCTACGGGCTATTTTGCCTATTTGTACAATTTTCATATATATGACAAGCTATCGTTTGGAAAAAAAAAGACTACGTACACTTAGTTAAGGATCGTATATGTCATTTTAAATGTTATATTTTTTTAGTACTATGTTGATGTGATTGTCATCTGTTACTATATTCCCTGTTTTAAAGTTGTAACCAATGAATTAATGATCTCATTCTCATGTCTCTTTGCGTGCGTGTAATGTACAACGAACTATTTTTTTCTTTTATTGATATTTTTTCTTTATTTTAGTATTTGTTGCATTCGCTCTGTTTTTCTGGCTTGCTCGTAGCAACTCTCCTTTTGTGGGATTTTCCGTCTCCGTTATGGAGTGTTATTTCCCTCATTATAGGGCTTTGTCACCAAATATTTGAAATTTTTGGTCGGGAAAATTGAAAAACATGAAATGTTGAGTATATCTGAATTAATAGCCTTATTGATCATGGAGTTTTGATTCAGGTAATGCTTGCTTATCGTATTAATTTTCCATCTCCATAAATTTCTTACTTTTTGGTGTTGCTTGGTTGGTCTCTGGATTTCATTTCAATTTAGGTATGTTAATTTTTCGTCGGCTTTGTCTCCCTGGAGCTTTGTCTCCTTATTAGGAGTGGCTTGTCCTCCTCATACGGTGTCATTCCCTACTGGCAACTATGTTTTGTCCAGAGGGCTCTACGGGCTATTTTGCCTCTTTGTACAATTTTTATATATATGACAAGCTATCGTTTGAAAAAAAAAGAGACTACGTACACTTACTGAAGGATCGTATATGTCATTTTAAATGTTATATTTTTTTAGTACTATGTTGATGTGATTGTCATCTGTTACTATATTCACTGTTTTAAAGTTGAAACCAATGAATTAATTATCTCATTCTCATGTCTCTTTGCGTGCGCGTAATGTACAACGAACTATTTTTTTCTTTTGTTGATATTTTTTCTTTGTTTTAGTATTTGTTGCATTCGCTCTGTTTTTCTGGCTTGCTCATAGCCATTCTCATTTTGTGGGATTTTCCGCCTCCGCTATGAAGTGTTATTTCCCTCATTATAGGGCTTTGTCACCAAATATTTGAAATTTTTGGTCGGAAAAATTGAAAAACATGAAATGTCGAGTATATCTGAATTAATAGCCTTATTGATCATGGAGTTTTGATTCAGGTAATGCTTGCTTATCGTATTAATTTTCCATGTACTTAAATTTCTTATTTTTTGGTGTTGCTTAGTTAGTCTCTGGATTTCATTTCAATTTGGCTATGTTAATTTTTCGTCGTCTTTGTCTCCCTGTGTGGGAGTTTTGTCTCCTTATTAGGAGTGGCTTGTCCTCCTCATAAGGTGTCATTCCCTACTGGCAACTATGTTTTGTCCAGAGGGCTCTACGGGCTATTTTGCCTATTTGTACAATTTTCATATATATGACAAGCTATCGTTTGGAAAAAAAAAAGACTACGTACACTTAGTTAAGGATCGTATATGTCATTTTAAATGTTATATTTTTTTAGTACTATGTTGATGTGATTGTCATCTGTTACTATATTCACTGTTTTAAAGTTGAAACCAATGAATTAATTATCTCATTCTCATGTCTCTTTGCGTGCGTGTAATGTACAACGAACTATGTTTTTCTTTTATTGATATTTTTTCTTTATTTTAGTATTTGTTGCATTCGCTCTGTTTTTCTGGCTTGCTCGAAGCAACTCTCCTTTTGTGGGATTTTCCGTCTCCGTTATGGAGTGTTATTTCCCTCATTATAGGGCTTTGTCACCAAATATTTGAAATTTTTTGGTCGGGAAAATTGAAAAACATGAAATGTTGAGTATATCTGAATTAATAGCCTTATTGATCATGGAGTTTTGATTCAGGTAATGCTTGCTTATCGTATTAATTTTCCATCTCCTTAAATTTCTTAATTTTTGGTGTTGCTTGGTTGGTCTCTGGATTTCATTTCAATTTAGGTATGTTAATTTTTCATCGGCTTTGTCTCCCTGGAGCTTTGTCTCCTTATTAGGAGTGGCTTGTCCTCCTCATAAGGTGTCAGTCCCTACTGGCAACTATGTTTTGTCCAGAGGGCTCTACGGGCTATTTTGCCTCTTTGTACAACTTTTATATATATGACAAGCTATCGTTTGAAAAAAGAGAGACTACGTACACTTACTTAAGGATCGTATATGTCATTTTAAATGTTATATTTTTTTAGTACTATGTTGATGTGATTGTCATCTGTTACTATATTCACTGTTTTAAAGTTGAAACCAATGAAATTAATTATCTCATTCTCATGTCTCTTTGCGTGCGCGTAATGTACAACGAACTATTTTTTTCTTTTGTTGATATTTTTTCTTTGTTTTAGTATTTGTTGCATTCGCTCTGTTTTTCTGGCTTGCTCATAGCCATTCTCATTTTGTGGGATTTTCCGCCTCCGTTATGAAGTGTTATTTCCCTCATTATAGGGCTTTGTCACCAAATATTTGAAATTTTTGGTCGGAAAAATTGAAAAACATGAAATGTCGAGTATATCTGAATTAATAGCCTTATTGATCATGGAGTTTTGATTCAGGTAATGCTTGCTTATCGTATTAATTTTCCATCTCCTTAAATTTCTTATTTTTTGGTGTTGCTTAGTTGGTCTCTGGATTTCATTTCAATTTGGCTATGTTAATTTTTCTTCGTCTTTGTCTCCCTGTGTGGGAGTTTTGTCTCCTTATTGGGAGTGGCTTGTCCTCCTCATAAGGTGTTTTTCCCTACTGGCAACTATGTTTTGTCCAGAGGGCTCTACGGGCTATTTTGCCTATTTGTACAATTTTCATATATATGACAAGCTATCGTTTGGAAAAAAAAAAAGACTACGTACACTTAGTTAAGGATCGTATATGTCATTTTAAATGTTATATTTTTTTAGTACTATGTTGATGTGATTGTCATTTGTTACTATATTCACTGTTTTAAAGTTGAAACCAATGAATTAATTATCTCATTCTCATGTCTCTTTGCGTGCGTGTAATGTATATTTTTAAAATATAAAATAAAAAGTTACTGAAATTATATATATGTTACCACTACATTTAATAATAGTCAAGATAGTTCACTTATGATTGGATGAACTTGTTGTTGCAAGATTTTAGATCCGTAAGTGAGTATTATTACAGTACTCAATTAAAATTGCGTGGAGAGTGAAGGAGTATCAACTCAGCCACCATAAAGCCACGTCAATGCATCATATAGAGATGATTAGTTTTTCTTTCCGTTGTATTATTAGTTAGCTAATTAATATCTTTAAGCTTACTTACTCTTTGAACATATAAGACGATGTATCATCAGATTCAGAGCAATTTAACAATCTAGATAATTCTTCTCTCTCAATCAATTCACTTCTCTATCGCAATATGGTATTAGAGCGGGAATAATCCAAATTCGCCGCCTCATCACGAATCACAATAAAAATTGATCTCAATTTCACTGTTATCAAATGAGCTCGCACGCATACTCTGATGATCCAGCGAGAGCGATGAACAGAATGTTGGTCGACGCTGCTGAATTAGAGAAGGATTTCCAGCTTCATGGCTTATATAATCCGGGAATGATGATAGTATCCACACCCCTGACATCTCGAAATTATCTGGTATAGAGTGCCATGATCGAAGTTCTTGAGGCGAAGATCTTCAATTGATTGACGTCACGTACAGGAGACTTGCTGAAGATTCACATATGTACAGAAAATGGAGGAAGGTTGATAGTATAATCACTTGCTGGATTAAAAGTTCAATCTCCAATAAGGTAACAGCTTCATGTTTATTTGTGATGTCGAGCAACTATGGAATGAATTGAGCAATGTTGTGGAGTTTCAAATACGTCTTTGGTACTTGAAATCAAACGAGAAATATCCTTGATGAAGCAAGGGAATTTATCGATCGTTGAGTATTATAGTAAGATCAGAACCCTCTGGGATCAGTTGGATCAGCTGAGGCCTCCAATTGTAGCCCGAGGCACTATATCCAAGACTGAAGAAAGGGAGACTAAGGATAGGTCAATGCAATTTGTGATGGGGCTGAGCGAGGTTTACGAGGCCAAGAGAAGTCAATTGTTGTTCCTAGACAAACTGCCGCATGTGAACAAGACATATGATTGTTAAGGCAGACAAGCACAGAGAAATTACGGTAAGAAGAATGGATCATCTGAGAACTCGGCAATGCTGGCGAGAAACTTCAGTGTGATGAAGGATTTCAATGCTAATGTTTCAGGAATGGTTGGCCACGTTGGTGTTCAACTACTGCAGGAAGGTTGGCCATTTAAAGGAGAATTGCTTCAAATCCAATGTTGACAAGAGCAATCGTGTGTGCAGCCACTGCAAGAGAGCTGGGCACTTAAGGGAAGACCGCTTCAAGTTAAATGGTTTTCGTGAAAGGTATCCAGACAAGAAAGGATCTGATCGCATGAACTTCAAAGCTACTGCAGTCTCTAGTGATCCTAATTTACGTAACGGAGCTCAACAACCCCTAGAAGAGGACATGCAATCCTTGACATCCATGATGATGAGTATGATGAAGCATGAAATGGAAAGGACGCTGAAAGGGAAACAAGTGACAGATGGAGCTAGCAAGAACTATTTCAATTTTGTACACTTCCAGGATTTTGCAGGTAGCTCTAACCCTATAAATTAAATTTTTTAAGGTCTGATATCATAGGGGATAACTCGTGGTTTGTAGACATTGGAGCCACGAGTCACATGTGCATAAAACTTTCTACCATGATTGATAGCAACAAGCCAACTAATGACAAGGCAGAACGGGATGCTTTAGCAGACATGGCGGGACCGATGACGCGTTCGAGAGTCAAGAAAAGTCAAGCATCCTTAACGAGCTTAATCCTTGCGGGCGTTTCTCAAGGGTCATCTAAACTCCACCTTGATAAGCCGACAAGTGTTAATTGCATTGCAGTCTTGGGCCTCCAAGCAAGAACTAGTGGTGAGAGGGTCAACTAAAGTCTTCGGCCCAGAATCAAGCCCAAAATGAGTGCTGAATTTTAAGGGCCACTAAGGTGACGAAATTGCAAGTACTTGGAGGGTCATAAGGCTGGTCAACGAAAGTCAAATACGCGTATTGTGTTCAGCTATTTTCCTAGTCAAAGCTCCCTAGTTTTTATGCTACTTTATTAAGTTATTTCCCTAGTTTCAATATGGTTGCTTGAAGGTCATAAGTCTGAGTACCTATATATAGGGTACTGTTTATGTTTTGAAGGACAGATTTTACGTTACGTACTTGTAAGGGATTCCCTTTTCTTGCTAGTTTTTCAAAGCTAGTTCGGGTCTTGCACTTGTTTGCAATACTTGCTCGGCTTATCAGCTAAACATCTTCCATTTAGTTGTGGCGCCTTAACCTTACATTCTTGTCTTTCGTAATTCAGAGGTGCTAAGTCGTTCATACTTAGTGTTGTTGGGTTCGTAAAGTCTAAGGGGTGGGGTTCAGCAATTGTTACGTATCTCGCTGTGATTCAAAGGTATCGGGTTTCAAATACTCGTTATTGTTGGGTTCAACGGGGTAGGGTTTCATTGCTAGGAAGAGTCATCCGAAGTCAACCTTTAATGTAATTCAAAGGTGTCGGGTTAATATACTCGTTGTTGTTGAATTCATTCAGGCAGACGTTTGGGTAGATCAATCTAGGAGGTCTTTTCAATCTCATTGGTTTCCCCTTAGGGTTCTTATCAGTTTGGTATCAGAGCCACCTCCTTGAATTGGTCGTATATCTTTTATCGAAAAAAAAAAAAAACTGTGAAAAAAAAAAAAAAAGAGAACAGAAAAAAAAAAGGAGGTTTCGTACATGGGTGTTTAGTTGGTTATTTGCTCAAAGTCCTTAAGCTCTTGTTATTCTGGTAGTAGTCGTACTGAAGCTCCCTAGAGTTCTTAGAGGTGTCATTTTCTCTTTTGTTTCTGCCAAGTGAGTATTGTTTGCATTGCGAGGCTCGGTCTGACTTGGAGACTTGCGAAAAAGGGAAAGAGTGGTAAAAAAAAAAAAAAAAAAAAAATCTGAGTGATCCTACCCTTTACAAAAGCCTTCAACCGAAATACGATGGCCGGAGAGGAAGATCGAGATCAAGTTCCGAATTTATTCCAACGAGCATTGGCGGACACGATAGCAGCTCAGTTCAACCGAATAATGGAGACGATGTTGGATCGTATGGATCAGCTAGAGACAAATTTCAATCGGAATCGGCGAGGGAATACTTATGACGAAGACGAGGACGATGGGCAATCTGAAATCTCGCGAAATGATAGTAGGAGGGGAGGACGTAGGGGAAGGAGCGACGATGATCTTAAAGGTATCAAGATGAGTATCCCTGCTTTTCAAGGAAAGAGTGACCCCGGAGCCTATATCGAATGGGAAGCCAAAGTAGAGAAGATATTTTCTCTTCATAATTATTCCGACGAAAAGAAGGTTCAGCTCGCAGCTCTGGAATTCCAAGGTTACGCCCTTACTTGGTGGGATAAATTGGTGGTGTCAAGGCGAAGAAATCGAGAACGTCCAATCAGAACGTGGGAAGAGATGAAAGCAACTTTGAGAAAACGTTTTATTCCACCTCATTACTACCGAGAGCTATACAATAGATTACAAAGTGTGGTTCAAGGGTCGAGAGCTGTGGAGGAATATTACCAGGAGCTAGAAACAGCCATCACGCGAGCAAACATCGTGGAAGATCCGGAAGCTACGATGGCTAGATTTTTACGAGGGTTAAGACGAGAGATTTCTGATGTCGTTGAACTTCAGCACTACCTTGACATGGAAGAGATGCTTCACATGGCTGAGAAGGTAGAACGTCAACTCAAGAGGAAGGACGGGAGGATGAGTAAACCAGCCCCATGGAAGGACAGTAGCGTTCCAAGGAGGGACAACAGGGCTGAAAGGAAATCAGAACAAAAGAAGATCGATCCAAAGAACTTCTCCAAAGGTGAATCAAGTAAAGGTAATTACTCTTCTCGAGTTACTTGTTTTAAGTGTTTGGGGAAAGGACACATAGCTTCACAATGCCCGAACACCAAGACGATGATCATGCTCGATGATGGGACGTACGAAAGCCAAAGCGAAAAAGATGGTGAGGAAGAACCTGAGGACGAAGGTGAACAATATGAGTCAAGCGGGGATGAAGTTCTCGTAACCATGAGAGTTCTGAACGTGCAAGCCAAGGAGGAAGAGACACAGAGGCAGAACATCTTTCACTCGAGGTGCAAGATACAAGACAAGGTATGCATGCTTATAATCGATAGTGGGAGTTGTACTAATTGTGTAAGCTCATATCTTGTGGAGAAACTCGAGCTGCCCACGAGGAAGCACCCCAACCCATATCGCCTGCAATGGCTTAATGATAGTGGCGAGATCAAGGTGAACCGGCAGGCGATAGTTAGATTTTCCATCGGAAAATATGAAGACGAGGTTCTTTGTGATGTCGTACCGATGAGTGCTGGCCATATTCTTCTCGGCAGACCATGGGAGTTTGACCGTGACGCTGAACATCATGGCAGATCAAACAAATACAAGCTTGTCCACAATAAGAAGTCTTATACTCTTGTGCCTCTGACATCTCAGCAAGTGCATAAAGAACAACTGAGAATGAGGAAAAAAAGGCTAAAAGAGGGGAGTGAGTCGAAAAAGCCAAGCGAGTGCGAAAAAAAGAATGAAAAAGAAAAAGACATCGAAAATGAGAGTGGAAAAAAAGAGAGAAAAGAGCCGAAAGCAAGTGAGAAAAAAGGCGCTTTCTTTGCAAGCATGAGGGATGTAGATCGGGCTGCGAGTTGTCGGAAAACGATATTTCTCATCATGTTCAATGATGTCCGTGTTGCCACTAACAGTTTACCCGACAATCTGCCTTTGGAAATTGTCGGTGTTTTGAATGAATTTTCAGATGTGCTGCCCGAAGAGGTTCCAAACGAGCTGCCCCCGATCCGAGGAATTGAGCACCAAATCGACTTCTTACCCGGTGCAGCCATCCCAAACCGCCCAGCGTATCGTGCCAATCCGGAGGAGTCGAAGGAACTCCAAAAGCAAGTTGACGATCTGTTGGAAAGGGGTCACATTCGCGAGTCACTCAGCCCGTGTGCTGTACCGGTAATCCTAGTTCCAAAAAAGGACGGTACGTGGCGAATGTGCGTTGACTGTAGAGCTGTTAATAAAATCACCATTAAGTATCGTCATCCTATCCCTCGATTAGATGACCTGCTTGATGAATTATATGGTGCATGCATTTTCACGAAAATTGATTTAAAATCCGGGTATCATCAGATTAGGATCAAAGAAGGAGATGAGTGGAAAACTGCTTTCAAAACAAAGTTTGGTCTTTATGAGTGGTTAGTTATGCCCTTCGGATTAACTAATGCCCCTAGTACTTTCATGAGACTAATGAATCATGTTTTGAGACGGTTTATCGGAAAATTTGTGGTTGTTTACTTTGATGATATCTTAATCTATAGTAAGAACATTGATGAGCATGTTGAGCACATCAGGCTTGTTCTTGCTGCCTTACGTGAAGATAAATTGTATGCCAATCTGAAAAAGTGTACATTTTGTGCTAAGGAAGTAATCTTTCTTGGTTATGTTGTAAGCGCCGAAGGTCTGAAAGTTGACGAAACAAAGGTCAACGCTATTCTTGACTGGCCGACTCCAACAAGTGCTACTGAGGTGAGGTCATTTCATGGTCTTGCTAGCTTTTATCGAAGGTTTGTAAAAGATTTTGCAACTAAGGCGGCCCCACTGAATGAACTGGTAAAGAAGAATGTTAAGTTCGATTGGGGAGAGGCACAACAAAAGGCTTTTGAACAATTGAAACATGATTTGACCCATTCTCCTGTTTTGACTTTGCCTGACTTTTCTAAAACATTCGAAATAGAATGTGATGCATCAGGAATTGGCATAGGAGCAGTTCTACTTCAGGGAGGCCGACCTCTTGCTTATTTTAGTGAAAAGTTGAATGGCGCCACCTTAAACTACCCCACGTATGATAAGGAGCTTTACGCCGTAGTGAGAGCTTTGGAGACTTGGCAGCACTACCTTATGCCTAAGGAATTCGTGATTCACAGCGATCATGAGTCCCTCAAGTATCTAAAGGGGCAACGAAACTTACATAAGAGGCATGCCAAATGGATTTCCTTCATCGAAACATTTCCGTATGTCATAAAGTACAAAAAAGGTAAAGAAAATATTGTGGCTGATGCGCTGTCTCGAAGGTACGCACTTATTGTCACTTTAAATACAAAGATCATGGGTTTTGAGCATCTAAAGGAACTTTATGAAAATGATTCTGATTTTTCTCATGTGTATGAAGCTTGCAAAAATGGGGCGTTGAATAAGTTTTACAAAAATGAAGGCTTCTTGTTTCGAGAAAACAGGTTATGCGTTCCATGTTGTTCTTTAAGAGAGTTGCTGGTGCGAGAGTCTCATAGTGGCGGGTTAATGGGACACTTTGGGGTGCCCAAAACGTTGGATATCTTGAGCGAGCATTTTTACTGGCCAAACATGAAACGAGATGTTGAGAAGATTTGCATGAGTTGCATTGAATGCAAACAAGCAAAATCTAAGTCCCTTCCTCAAGGACTTTACACACCACTTCCTATACCTGAATCCCCTTGGATTGATATATCCATGGATTTTATATTAGGCCTGCCGAGGTCACAAAAAGGGAGGGATAGTATTTTCGTTGTGGTTGATCGTTTTTCTAAAATGGCTCATTTTATTCCCTGTAGGAAGACCGACGACGCCAAGCATGTTGCTGATTTGTTCTTTAGAGAGGTCATTCGTCTTCATGGGGTGCCAAGGAGTATTGTTTCCGACCGAGATGTCAAGTTCTTAAGTTACTTTTGGAAGACCCTTTGGGGAAAGATGGGCACAAAGTTACTGTTTTCCACCACGAGTCATCCCCAAACCGATGGTCAAACAGAAGTCACAAACCGAACGCTTGGGACAGTCCTACGGGCCATCATTAAAAGAAATCTGAAGGGCTGGGAGGATTGTCTACCGATTGCTGAGTTTGCCTACAACAGAACCGTGCACTCTTCTACAGGTTTCTCTCCTTTTGAAGTTGTTTACGGTTTTTTTTTTTTTTTTTTTTTAGGTAACCGGGGAAAGCCGATGGTGAAACCCCGGGGCCGGCCCACTACCTGCTAAACGGGCCGACCAGGTCAATCGCACATGTCTGGGCCCATGTGGGCAAAGGAGAAAGGTCCAAAGGCGTCATGTTGGGAGAGGTCCTGGGTTCGAACCTCCACCCTGTGACATTTCTCCAGGCATCCACTAACGCCTTTGGACCTTTCTCCTTTGCCCGTTAAGGAACATTTGAATCTAGATGGAGCGAAACGAGCTGAAATCGTTAAGAATCTACATGAAACGGTTCGTGATCATTTGAAGCATAAGAATGAACAGGTGGCCAAAAGGGTCAATCGAGGCCGAAAGAAGGTTGTCTTCGAACCCGGTGATTGGGTTTGGGTATATCTGCGAAAAGAAAGGTTCCCCAGCAAGAGGCAAACTAAATTACACCCTCGGGGCGATGGGCCATTTCGAGTCATTGAACGCATCAACGATAATGCTTATAAATTGGAGTTGCCTGGTGAGTATGGAGTAAGTACTACTTTCAATGTTGCTGATCTTTCTCCCTTTGATTCTGACGCAGGAGACGATTCGAGGACGAATCTTTTTAAGGGGGAGGAAACTGATAGCAACAAGCCAACTAATGACAAGGCAGAACGGGATGCTTTAGCAGACATGGCGGGACCGATGACGCGTTCGAGAGTCAAGAAAAGTCAAGCATCCTTAACGAGCTTAATCCTTGCGGGCGTTTCTCAAGGGTCATCTAAACTCCACCTTGATAAGCCGACAAGTGTTAATTGCATTGCAGTCTTGGGCCTCCAAGCAAGAACTAGTGGTGAGAGGGTCAACTAAAGTCTTCGGCCCAGAATCAAGCCCAAAATGAGTGCTGAATTTTAAGGGCCACTAAGGTGACGAAATTGCAAGTACTTGGAGGGTCATAAGGCTGGTCAACGAAAGTCAAATACGCGTATTGTGTTCAGCTATTTTCCTAGTCAAAGCTCCCTAGTTTTTATGCTACTTTATTAAGTTATTTCCCTAGTTTCAATATGGTTGCTTGAAGGTCATAAGTCTGAGTACCTATATATAGGGTACTGTTTATGTTTTGAAGGACAGATTTTACGTTACGTACTTGTAAGGGATTCCCTTTTCTTGCTAGTTTTTCAAAGCTAGTTCGGGTCTTGCACTTGTTTGCAATACTTGCTCGGCTTATCAGCTAAACATCTTCCATTTAGTTGTGGCGCCTTAACCTTACATTCTTGTCTTTCGTAATTCAGAGGTGCTAAGTCGTTCATACTTAGTGTTGTTGGGTTCGTAAAGTCTAAGGGGTGGGGTTCAGCAATTGTTACGTATCTCGCTGTGATTCAAAGGTATCGGGTTTCAAATACTCGTTATTGTTGGGTTCAACGGGGTAGGGTTTCATTGCTAGGAAGAGTCATCCGAAGTCAACCTTTAATGTAATTAAAAGGTGTCGGGTTAATATACTCGTTGTTGTTGAATTCATTCAGGCAGACGTTTGGGTAGATCAATCTAGGAGGTCTTTTCAATCTCATTGGTTTCCCCTTAGGGTTCTTATCAATGATAAACCACAAGCATGTCCATTGCTTTACCCAGTTTATCTCCTTGATGGGTCTTTAAAGCCTGTTACTCATATAGGGAACCTTCTGCTGTCTGAAAATTTCACCCTCACAAATTGCCTACACAATCCTGGCTTCAAATACAACTTGCTGTTAGGCATAAAACTAGCCCATGGACATAGCTCGTTTTGAGTTTGCTGATTTTTGCTTGTTTCGTGACTTACAGAGTGACAAGATCATTGTTGTGGGAAGAGATACAATAACCTCTACAATCATTGATCACTTATTACTTTCACAACAGATCAGTGATGACTGTAGGCAGACATACGCCTCAGCCAATGAGGCTTGGCTCTAGTGGCCAAGCTGAGGCACTCAAAGTTCATGTGACTAGGAGGTCAGGGGTTAGAACTCTACCTCCCACATGACTTTGAGAAAGTCTCCATGGGCCCAAGGCCCATGACTATCGTTGTTGGGTGGGTTTGGGACGTATTCATCTGACCCCGGGGATTAGTCCCACCTCTGGAGTGTGTGGCGATTAGCCCATAGTCGGGCTGTGTGGGGATACTCGGGACCGAAAAAAAAAATTCTATAAGGGCAACTGACATATGCCTCACATATATACTATCTTGAAACAGTCCCAAAAAGAATTTCGAAGTATCATTTCGAATAAAGCTTTTGTAGATATTTATTCCAATGTTTGGTATTCTAGACTTGGTCATCCATCTTTACATGTTATGAGACATTTACCTGATTTAATTATTGATAATACTATCATATCTGATTGCAACATACGTCATTTGGCTAAACAGCACAAAATCTCATTTCCAAACAGTTGCATTCAGACTTTGTGTTGCTTTGATCTCTTTCATATTGATGATATATGGGACCCTTATAAAACAGCTACACATTGGTTATTATTTCTTTCTGACAATTATTGATAATTTTAGTAGATTTACTTGGATTTTCCTAATGAGACATAAACCTATTCTTTCTACACTCAAGCAATTTCTTTCATATGCTCACACACCATATCATAGCCATGTCAAGATCATTTGAACTTACAATGGACAAGAATTCCTCGCCGTGATTGTGAAGAATTATTCCTCAATATGGGAATCATTCATCACAAGTCTTGTCGATACACCCTCAACAAAATGGGGTCGTCGAAAGCAAGCACAAGCACATACTTCAAGTGGTTAGATCTTTTCTCAAAGAATCTAAGATGCCTGAACATTCCTGGGGAAATGTTGTGCTTACCGCAATCCACATTATCAATTGACGATGTCTTGCCTTTGCAGCCATGGCCCTTCTAGAGATAAGTTGATCCTAGATCAATCCGTGGGACCTTTGTGAGGTATCCAGGGGGACAAAAGGGCCATAAAATATTATGCCCTAAACAAAGGAATACAATTTTCTCTCGGGATGTTTTTAATGAGTCCACATATCCTTCATTCTCTATGGAAGATGACCACACTGTTCCTTCCAATATCAACATTGGTGACCCATTTGATACCGCCCCAAAATATTGCTTCCATACAGCACCAAACAGAGTCCACAAACCTATCTTCTAGCCCTCCAAACACTAATACCTTACCTGATAACTCAGCTGCTAACAATACCTATATGAGTAACCCCACAAAACATACCTCGCCAACCATTCGACTCAGTACCAGGGTTAGACATAGATCTACTTGGCTGCAGAACTTCATCACCTCAAATACTTGCATTAACACTTCACCCATTGATGAGCCACTTCACACATCCTTCACTAACCAATCTGCACATGAGATATTCGTTGCAAATCTGCCTACTTTTCAGGATCCTGATACTTATAATTAGGATAGAACAAATCGAGGTGGATAGATGCCACAAATGATGCGATTCGAGCTCCACAAGGCAATGATACTTGGGAATTGACTTTTTGCCGAAATGAAAAAAGATGGTGGGCTGCAAATGGGTGTATAGAGTCAAGCGTAGCAAATACGGCTCTATAAATATATATAAAGCTCGCCTGGTTGCAAATCGATTCACCCAAGTCGAAGGAGAAGATAACTGCGAAGTTTGTTTGCAAGTTACCGAAGATGTCATTGTCAGGATCCTCTTTGCCATCGATGCTATTAAGAGCTGGAATTTACACCACTTAGATGTAACACTTTTCTTCACGGACATCTTGATGAAGATGTCTACATGTGGCCACCTCCAGGCTACTCTCGTGCCTAGCCTGGTCAAGTCTGTAAACTGAAGCGTTCTTTATATGGTATGAAATATGCTTCTCGATAGTGGAACGTGGAATTCACTTCGAAGCTCAAGCTCTATGGTTTTGAGCAATCTGTCCATGATCATTGCCTCTTCACTATGATCTCGGTTTATATCAAGTTTTTTATATTGGTGTACTTGGTTGATATTCATCTCACATGCCCTGATGATTCAGCATCACATCAAGTCAAGCTTTCCTCGACAATACCTTCACCATCAAGGATCTTGACCATGCCGACTTCCTTCTGGGGATGGAGATTGTTCGTTCTCTTGCAAGCCTTCACATTAGTCAGAGGAAATACATCACCGACAGTGACACACATATGCTAGACTGCTCGGTTGCTGCCACACCATTGCCTGGTAGCTTTCACTTTGCCTTAATTGATAAGGATCATACACCTTTATTATCTGATCCATCTCAGTTTTGCAAACTGATGGGACGGCTTTTATACCTCAATTTCACTCAGCCAGGCATCACTTATGCTGTTCGACAGCTAAGTCAATTTGTTCACTCGCCTCACATGTCTGATTTGGACGCATGCATTACGCTATCTCGCAGGTACAATTTCTGATGGTCTTTTCTACTCGAGTGCTTCAAAATTGGACTTAGTAGCTTTTAGTGATGATGATTAGGGAGCTCGTAAAGTGTAAAGACATTCTTTCATGGGTTTTTGCTTTTTTATGGGTGATAATCTCATCTCCTGGAAAGTGAAGAAACAAAATACGATCTTTTTTCCCACGGCTGAATCGGAGTACAGATCCATGGCTTCTATAGTTCAAGAATTACAGTAGATGCCTCACATTTTATCTTGTCTCAGTGTTACCATATCTACTCCAATTCCTTTACATTGCGACAACAAAGCAGCCACTCAAATTACTTCTAATTCGGTGTTTCATGAGCGAACGAAGCATATCAAGATTAAATGCATCTAGTTCGCGATCAGTTCAAGATTCATTCTTCCTCAACACAATATTCAGCTTTCAACGTTGTTGATCTCTTCACTAAGGCATTATCCTCTCCAATATTTTAATGCCTCTTGTCCCAGATGAACATGTCTTCCCCTGCTCATTTTGAGGGGGGCTGAAGTAATTATCAATATCAGACACCATAAAGCCACGTCACCGTGCCATGTCATAGCACGATGATTAGCTTTACTTTTCGTCTTTCCGTTCAATTGTTAGTTAGCTAATTAATATTTTTAAGCTTATTTACTCTTTAAACATATAAGAACATGTATCATCAGAGTCAGAGCAATTCAACAATTCCCAGATAATTCTTCTCTTTCAATTAATTTATCTTCTCTATCGCAATGGAGAGAAAGCTAATGATAATGATACGTTGGAGAAAATATTCTCCACTTGTCACGCTTCCAATGTGCTTGTTTAGCAGCAGTATTGTGAAAATGGATGTAAAAAGTATTGTGAATTAGTTGTTGCTGACGATGAAAAATCATGTGACCATACAACACCATTTCTTGTTAGTAGTTCAATATAACCATGAGCAAATTAGAGGTTGGGTCATGTGGTGGTCGTGGATGTGATAGACATTGTTTCGTCGTCGTGGTTATAAAAAAATGCAACTCATGTCTAGAAGTGTCGAGTATGATGAGAAAGATGGAAGCTAAAAAGAAAATGAAAATGAATACATTTGTTGCTGCTCCAAATTTCATTGATCACGTACATCGTAAGCAAAAATATTTCATCGATCTCTATGAAACACCATTGAAGACAAAAGGAACAAAATACCGAGACAAATTTTATTAGTGATCTTGGTCTCATTAACATTGCCTTTGATGATTTTACTTCTTCAAGTATTGTTGCTTTCTTGTCAATCACCCTAACTTTGGAGCTCGTGAAAATCACCTCGAAACTGATGCTACTAAATATGTCTAGAAAAAATTTATTACCAACTATTTCAGCGTAATGAAGTTCAATAAATCAGTTTGTCATTGATATTTAACATTTCTAATCATTATTAATACTATTATTATTTTAGAAATGCTTTTACATGAGTGACAAAGAACTATATCTGGTAGACAGTGCACGACACACTCCATATTTAAAATAAGAATAATTTTCAATCTCCTGATGAAAAATTCACTTGTTTGTAGTATATGATGATAATACAAATATCATTGACGGTTCAAGAATCATAATTTTACTTGGAGAACAAAATTTTGCATTTATGATGCATTATACTTTATAATCCAATTGAATTTGTTGAGTTTTAAAAAACATCCTTCGAAGTGAATTATTTCTGAAACGAGCGGTCTTCTACTACACATTTGTAATTATGAAGTCTAAAATTACTTACGACTGTTATTTGCATAACCGGTTGGGCATCCTAGTTCTATAGTGATGCCAAAAATTATTGAAAACTCATGCAGTCAATTTTTAAATTAAAAAAATACTTCATTTTAACGATTTTTCTTGTGCTACTTGTTCCCAAGGAACAATAATTACCGATATGTCTGAGCCCATTCACACGTCATACGGTCTATTTCAGTATTTTATAATTTAATTTATACATAGATCATTCGATCACATGTCGTATTATCATCAAATCGTAACACGACATTTGCGGGATTATTATGCGGATATACTCAATTACGTCCTCCCTCATTTTTCCAATTATCTCATCAAAACAATTCATTTTGATAATTTAAGTAAATTTTGTTAACAGGCTTCTAGTGACTATTGTACGTCAATTAGGATAACTGATGTTTCGGTGGAAGATTCTTCTGTAATATTATTGAGCACTCCTCGTGAGAGCTAGCGTTCCATTTTCCTCCACATCACTTTTTTGGTACAGATCCTTCAGATATTTGGCATAATTCGGTATTTGCACAAAGATTCGATGGCGGGAATTTTAACCTCGAGTTTCTTAAATATATTAATAAAATGCTAAAAATCTTTATCTTGCTTCCCAATTCGTAAAGCTGCTGAAAGAAGCAGGCGAATCTCGATAGGCGAAGGCTAGACTTTTCTGGAACCGGATCTACAATAGCTTTTGCGAGTTGATAAGCTTTTTCTCCCTCAATCTCCGACCTTTTTGATTCCCACACCGGGTCCAATGTCCTTCCACACCTCAACTGAATCGTCATTGCATACTCTCTTGGATTCTTCATGGTGTCACTTGGGAGTGCACCTCTTTTTGTAGTTCGGACACCAATTTTTATAGTTGCCCAATAATCCTCTCTAGGTTTTGCATTGTCTTCTTCATACTCGGAAGTCGGCCCTCAGTCTATGATTCTAGTAGGCATTTAATGCTGTCTGAGAGGTTTGTAATTTGGAAACTTCCCAATCGCTTCCTCCCAGTCGGTCTTTTAATTGGTGGTGGCTATTTATCTCATTCATGCCAGCCATCCGTCGATCTAACTTTGCACGGTATATCTCGCGAGATAAGCTGAAATCCGCTCAGTGGTTGCGAGTCTATCCTAATCGCCTACTTCCACCAAATTTTGGGTACAAACCTCCTTCAACAATTGGCTAATGGTGTGTGCTCAGTCCTACAAACAACTGTTGGGAACCTCAGGTGCTCTGTTCGGGTTCCTGGGGCAGTGGCGGAATTTAAAAATTTTTCCGAGATCCCCGCTACGCCCGGATATAAAAAGAATAACATGTATGACACGTTAGCCACATTCACATATAAGAGATCTAGAGCGTTACCCTCGTAGGGACGATCCCTTGGTTGTCGTAAAAATCGGCCTAGCACGAGCGAATGCACAAGACAGTCACGCCGACTCGAGACTTATCCAAGAACACCTTCCTCTTTTGGATGGATATTGAGGAATTGTATTTATTTTAAGAGAGATATTCCATAACTTTTTCTCTAGGAATGGTACTTATTTTCTCTATCAAAGATGGAAAAATACTCATAAAACTTAGGTTTTTCACATCGAAAAACTTAGGTACTTAAAAAGCCACGAATATTGCAATCAAATACAATATTTTCAACCTTTGAAATGACTTGTACAATACAAAATAATTATGTCAAAACAAATGGCCTACCTTTGAAAATATTCACTAAAAGTTAATTTAGCTTCTAAAATATTTTTGGCATTTAATACAAAAATTCAAGGAAGAGAAAACACCATTTTTGGCATTTTGCATTTCAAAGCATGCCATTAAATATCTATATATATATATATACTATTACTATTAATCATATTAATAGTCTTTTAAAACAACAAAATTATACAAATATGTATGTTATTGTTTTAGGAGAACAAATTTCTTTATTAAAATAGAATATTGAAGAAATTTCGTCTTCAATAAAAGACATAAAAAATTATCTTTTAATAAACAAAGATAAAGCTGAAGAAAAAATTATCTCTCTTCTCCAAAACTTAAGATGTAAAACTCTTACATCGTTTAGGCGGTATAAAGATACCTTCCTTAGCCGTGTTATGGAACTTCCAGAGTCTAATAGTACTCACTGGAAATCCAAATTTATTGATGGATTACCTTCACTCTTTGCAGAAAGAGTAAGGAACAATCTTAGAAAATGTGAGCCGAGTATAGATTATAATTCTTATACTTACGGTAAACTTATAGGCATTTGTACTCAAGAAGGTTTAGCTTTATGCAACGAAATAAAGCTGAACAAACAAATTAAGAGAAATTCTTTTAATGAAAAGAAACAATTAGGAGATTTCTTTGATCAATTTGGCATAGAAAATCCTTCTACGAGTAAACCTCGTAAAGAATATAAATCTAAAAAATATTCTCCTAAACAATATGAAAGGAGAAAATTTCGAAAATCTAAACGAAGAGATCAAAAACTCTTAAAAAATAAAGATTATCAATATAGAAGAAATTTCCCTCCAATTGTTTGTCGAAAATGTGAGAAAATAGGTTATAAAGCAAAAACTTGCTGGACCAAAAAGAAAATTAATAATTTAAATATTGACAATGATTTAAAAGATACATTATCAAAAATTATGTTAGAATCAGACAGTGAAACTTCTTCGAATGATGAAAACAATATCATCGAAGATATTTCATAGTCAGAATCTGAAGAATGTCAAAATTGTCAAATAGGACAATCTTGTTCTAAAAATATTAAAAGCTCAGAATCTGAATCAGAAGATAATAATTTATACCAAATTATTTCTCAATTTCAAGAATTAAATGTTCTTGATAATAATCTTCTCGAATTGTTAAAACAAACAGAAGATCCAGATTTAAAAAATTATATAATTAAAAGATTAATTCAAAAAGAGGAAGAAACTTCAAAAGAAGTTATTCCTAAAAATGAACCTTATAAAATGTCCGAAGTAATGAAATTACTTCAAAACAAAAATAAATATAAGAATGAATCTCTTGTTAATATTAAAGATTTGACAATTGAAATTTCAAATCTTAAAACAGAAATTAAAAATCTAAAAGCAAGTCATATTGACTTAGAACGAAGATTTTCTAAAATAGAAAAAGGAAAAGAAAAAATTGAAGAATTAAAAAATTATGAAGAATTTACTAATATTTCTTTAGAAGATAAAGATGACAATTTCCTTTCAACACTTGAAGTAATAACTTCGCAGAAATGGTTAGTGAAAATATCACTACTCATTGAAGGAAATTTTCAAAAGAATCTGATTGCACTAATTGATAGTGGAGCAGATTTAAATTGTATTCAGGAAGGAATAATTCCTACATAATATTTCCATAAAACAACCCATTCTCTTAGCTCTGCGAGCGGAGAAAAGTTGCAAATTAATTATAAAATTCCTAAGGCCTATATTTGTAAAAATAAGGTCTGTATTCCTACTTCATTCTTGTTAGTCAAGAATATCACAAACCAAGTAATTCTTGGTACTCCATTTCTTAGGAAAATATTTCCTATAAAAAATATTGATGAAAATGGATTTAAAGGAAGCTTCGATAACAAAGAAGTATACTTTGAGTTCATTACCGAACCTTTTTCTAGGATTCTTTAATGAAATTAAGGATTCTATTCTTATTAAAGCAAAAGGAAATCAGGTAAATTATCTGAAACAGGAAATTAGTATACTTACGATTGAGGATAAACTCCAAAATCCTAAGTTACAAGAAAAAATAAAAATACTATATAATGAATTTACGTTACAAATATGTAACGATTTACCTAATGCTTTTTGGAATAGAAAAAGCATATTGTTACATTACCTTATGAGGAAGATTTTAGTGAGAAAAATAGTCCTACTAAAGCTCGTCCTTGTCAGATGAATTCTGAACTTCTTGAATTATGTAAAAAAGAAATAGCTTCTCTTTTACAGAAAGGTTTAATAAAACCTTCAAAATCTCCTTGGTCGTGTACTGCCTTTTATCTTAATAACCATGCAGAAAAGGAAAGAGGAGCACCAAGGTTAGTTATTAATTATAAGCCTTTAAATAAAGTTTTAAAATGGATTAGGTATCCTATTCCTAATAAAAAAGATCTTTTAGATCGTTTATTTAATGCCATTATATTTTCAAAATTTGATTTAAAATCAGGTTTTTGGCAAATTCAAATAGCCGAAGAAGATCGGTATAAAACTGCTTTTACTGTCCCAATTGGACAATTTGAATGGAATGTTATGCCCTTTGGCTTAAAAAATGCTCCTTCTGAATTTCAAAATATAATGAATGATATCTTTATTCCTTATAGTAATTTTATCATCGTATATATTGATGATATTCTAATTATTTCCAAAGATATTGAAACTCATTTTAAACATCTTGATATCTTCAAGAAAATTGTTATTCAAAATGGTTTAGTTATATCCAGCCCAAAAATGGTTTTATTTCAAACTAAAGTTCGATTTTTGGGTCATGAAAAGGGTAATGTTAACCCAATTAATAGAAGTATTGAGTTTGCGTCAAAATTTCCAGATCAAATTCTTGATAAAACTCAACTTCAAAGATTTTTAGGAAGTCTTAATTATATTTCTCCTTATTATGAAAATCTTGCAATTGATACATCTATTTTATATGATAGATAAAAAAGATTCCATGTCAGTGGACAAATAGTCACACTGAAGCAATTAAGAAAATTAAGAATAAGGTTACTCATTTACCTTGTTTAATGCTTGCTAATCCTAATTGGCAAAAAATTATTGAAACTGATGCTTCTGATTTAGGTTTTGGAGGAATCTTATAACAAGTTTCTCCAGAAAATAAAAAAGAATATTTAGTCAGATTCCATTCGGGGAAATGGAATAATGCTCAGAAAAATTATGCTACTATAGCTAGAGAAGTTCTTGCTATAGTTAAATGTGTCCTTAAATTTCAGGATGATTTATACAATCAAAAGTTTTTAATAAAAACTGATTGTCAAGCTGCGAAATTCATGTTTCAGAAAGATTTCAAACATGATGTCTCTAAACAAATGTTTGCGAGATGGCAGGCTCATTTAGCCCCATTCGATTTTGAAATTATTTACAAAAAAGGAAGTGATAATAGTCTTCCTGATTATCTTACTCGAGAATATCTAACATGAATTTTATGCAAATTGCAGCAATGTCCCATTATGGGAGAGGTTTTGCCTCTAATAGAGGTGGACGTGGTGGCAAAAATGTTAATGCTCAAATGGGCAATAAAAAGCTGGTAAAAGAAAATCTATCAGCATCCTCAAGTAATACCTTGAGCAGTGAAGAATTTAAAGAATTCCTTGAATTCAAAAAGCAGAAAGCAAAGTCTGCTGAGGGAACATCTTACGCAAAAATAATTGCGGAAGAAGAAGATGATGTTGACTATGAGAAAATTTCTCATACCGAGGTAATTATATTACTCGAATTTAAAGATTTAAAATGGTCTGATGAACCTTGGACTTTAATGTCAAGGTATTTAGACAGAGCATCATATGCTGCTACTTTTTATAAAAACCGTGATACTTATGAAAATATTCTTAAGTCCACGGGAACATGTGATTTTGATCACTTCAATACGGGAAATACCCCATATGCTTTGAAAAAAGGTTATACCTTTAGTAAAATTATTTTCAAGCAAATTATTTCGCCTGAAAAATGGGCATTAAAGGATGAATATTTCCATCCTGAGTTAAAAACTCTTATTAAATTTAATTATTACGATTATATCGATGCTTTTTATAAAGTATTCTTATACCAGAATGAAAGTAAAAAACATTCTTGGTGGATAAAAATATGTGCGGATGTATATAAGTCCGAAATTCCAAATTGGTTTTATCAATGGTGGCTTTCTTATGGAGCTACAATTGAAATTCTTAAGGAACCCTTCTTTGGTTTATATCAAGAATGGGTCAAAGTTTCTCCGATTCTTATAGAAGCGGAACATAAAAAGGAATGTATTGAAGGAATGGCTTCTTTACATTTTTATACTGAATTTAGTATTCCTTGGATATGGAGATGGGCTCCTGAAGTGGGTTATACCCAACAAAATATTCCATGTCTTAAACGAAACTTTTATATAAAGTTTTGGAAAAAAATGACAAGCAAACAAAATACTGGTGAATATGAAAGCCAGCAGACGATCGATAAGATCGAAGAGAAAATTTCTCTTTAGAAAATTACGATTAATAATCGTGAACAACGGGAAGCTCCTAGTCCTTTCGAGATGATTTCTCAAAGGATTAATATACAAAAGGGAAAAATGAAGCCCAATGAGATCATTGATGTCTACTTCGAAGAAATGAAGAAAGACATTGCAAAAAATTTTGGTATGGATATTGGTGATATTTCGATGGGGACATCTTATTTCTCTTCAATACTGTTTTTAACAGTATCTTTTCTACGCATCAAATTCATTTGAAAAAGACGTTAAACTACACCTTAACTTCTTAATACTCCGCCATGGCTCTGATACCAAACGGAGAGGGATCTTTACAAAAAGAGGAAGAAGGAAGAAAAATTGGAGAAGGTACGTGGTGTTGTTAAACCTATTAGTCCAGTTATCAAACTGTAAACAGTCTGATCCCGTTCGGACCCAAGGTATTCCAGCCTATATACCAAAATCCAAAACAAAATTAAAATTTATTTTTGTGATTATTAGAATTAAATCATTAGATACAAGGATTTTTACATGATAAAATTTTCATTTAACTAACAGCCATGCCCAAAAACGCCTTTCTTTCGGCAACACGGGCTTTGCCAAGAGCCGACACAGAATTAATCAAAATTAAATTTTTTCATAACCTTTATCCAAAATTTAATTCTTTTAATCGATTTTTAAAAGATTTTAAGAAAATATTAAATATATCATATTAATATATGTATAGAAATATGATATAAAACCATGATTAAAGTATTAAGGCATCTTGGTGTAGTTTAACTATGAAAATTAGCCTTCCATTAAGGCTAAGAAAGATAAAATAAAAGATATATAACAAAATTAAAAACTTACTTTAATAAGAAGAGTCGTACAGGAAACTTCAACTTTTATTCCTTGATATATTTTATAGTAGAAGAGAATTGTAGAGAGAAGGGAGAGAGAGTACAAGGGATCGTAAAGTAAGGCACCCCTGAAGCGTATTAGCTTCAACTCTATAACTAGAAAAGAAAATTAAAGTACAATAATTGAAGTAAAGAAAATTTTTCTTCTTAGCCGCCCCACTTGTCAAAAAGTCTTGACAGCTATTCTCCATTAAGTCTTCTTTAGCTTTATTAAAGCTAATAGTGGACCAATTTCCTTCGTTGAAGTCGCCATCAACTTTTCTTGTTCTTATCAATGGCATCGTTAATTTCTCTAATCTTGAGGGCATCTTTGGCTTTAGACTCCTTTATTTCTTCACGAGTCTTGACAATTTGCGCCACTTTGTCTTTAATTATTGCGATTTCTTGTCCCATAAGATCCATCGCATTATCTCCAATAATTTCTTCAATAATAAAGTCATCCGGATTCTCCGGATATTGTCCTTCACCACCAAGGAAAAATTCTTCCTCATCTTCATTCTTTTACATATATATATATGTATATTATATATATATATATATTTTATTTCGGAAATGAAAAATAATATACCATTTTTGCCTTGTATTATAAGTCGGGCTAATAAATAAATTAAACCCAATATCTAATAAAGGTTTATGGTAGAAAAATAAATTAAACCAGGCTCAATGAAATTTGAGAAAATTAATAAATTAAGCCCAATTGTAATAAATACTTAATATTATTTTTCAGCACAAAGCCCACACTTAAATATTTTTCAAACATCACGTACCATTATTATGAACGAGTCAAAGCCCATATCTCTCTTTGATAGATGAAATATCAACAAAACGGAATCGTTAGATAAAATATGTATAAAAATAGTAAATAATGAAGAATCAAAGATCTAAGGGGCAACCTCAACTAAATCCTCATTTCCTAACTTTCTATCAACTAACTCCACATTTCATTTCAATTTTTACCAAACTCCCTAAATCAAAACATTCTTACACATCACTACCTACTTACATGAATGGATGATTTTGCCCCTCATTTATTATTTTTCAAATATTTTCTTCTCCAATTCAACGATCAGAACACCCGCGTCGCCCAACATTCTCAGACCACCTCATTTCCCTATTTTACTCCTCTTCGTCTCAGCTCCTGCCTCGCCGGAAAAGCTCCTAGCCTATCCAATCACAGTGGGTTTCTCGGTCCAGGTAAGTTTTCTTTTATTTTTTGCACCGAGGGTTACTCATCGAGCTTGACTCGAGCGAATGGATTTGAGCTCGATCGAACGAAATTGAGCTCGAGAACGCTCCGCTGAGGTGCACAGTGAACGTTTGTGGCAGTGAGATTGACCTAAATTGGGTGTCGAGCTGTGGGTGTCGTGTTTCGGGGGTCTAGCTGTAAAAAGTTTGATTTTCTCCTCCACTTTCCACCATTAGCATACTGTGGGTGTCGAGGGAGGTGAGTATTTGGTTAAATTTTGGCTAATTTGTTGGTTAAAGCAATTCGTTATATGCAGTACCAAAGCATGTCGAATTACCTTACTCACATTTCTTATATGAAGTACATTTTGAAGCTTTCTAGAAATATCATATGTCGAATTAATTTGAACAAATCCTATTATATGAAGCTATGTTGTCTACAAATATTTTTGGTGGGCTCACGCTGTTTGCATTGTGTGAATATAAAAAAAGCACATTTTTATTGATGATCAATGAAACGACGACTCTAATGGATTTATACGTAACCCTCCAAAGAAGATGTCCGGACATCGATTCACGACATGACTGGATAAAGCTTTAGGTTCCGTTTGAAAGTATTTACGCAACTTTGAAAGAAAATGGATAATATGTTCCAACTCTATCAACGGCTGAAATTTTCTGTGATCCATATGAAAGTCGAACGTGATGATGGAAATGGAATGGGTGAAAGCAGTCGGGCAGAGAGGTTTGTTTTATTATTCTGAATTTAAAACGTTATGTATATTAATTTCCTACCAATGATTAATGACATTCGTTGTAATTTTCTTATAGTGTGGAAGAGAATGAAGACTCCATCTAATTTAACATTGACATAAATTCAATAGATGCATTTCATCACTACATTAGTGGAGAAGGGCAAACCTTCAAGGATGCAAATGATTTCAGACGGGTCTTATAAAACTACTACATTGCCATCCATCTGAACTTTTTGTATAAGAAGAATGATTCCCAAAAGATCATAGCTGTTTGCAAGGATGAGACGTGTCAATGGCGGATATATGCATCACTTCATAAAACGGATAGAATCATTTGGCATTCGAAGATGCAATTTGCGACATACTTGCGGAGAAGACAGTATTAAGAGTCGTGATATCCTCGAGCCGACTCCCCTGGATTGGAACATAATGAAGGAGAAGCTACGGGACGAGCCAACTTATCGTACTAATACCACTGTCAAAGATATTTTGAGGGACTATGGCGTAGAAGTGGGGTACCAAAAGGATTATAGAGGCAAAGAAGCTGCTATCCGTGATCTTTATGGCTTAAATAATGGCACGTTTGACCAATTGTGGTGGTATTGTAGCGCGGTTAGGGAAACAAATCCTGGCATTGTGGCGGAGTACGATTTATACCATAAGGACAATAAGTTTCGCAGGCTATTTATTTGCTTCCGTGCATGTCTGGTTGGTTTTGTGCAAGGATGTCGGACACTCTTATTTGTTGATGGTACTCACATCAAGACAAAGTTTAAGGGTGTGTTGGTTAACGCCGTGGAAAAGGATGCGAACGATGATTTGTTCACGATAGCGTATGGCGTCGTAATCGTTGGGAATAATGAAAATTGGGAATGGTTTCTTGTAAAGTTGAGGTGCATGTTCGATCACTACACGACGATAGCGAGAGAACTCATTTTTTTTTCAGATAGGCACCCAAGTATTATAAATGTTGTTTCGTTGGTATTCCTGCGATCCCGACATGCATATTGTTTAGTTAGAGGGTACTACAGAAAACAAATATAGGTACTATACAGATACCAACATAGGTACTGTAATACTGTATCCGTTGGTACTACAAAATTATTTATGCAGTTTCTATGATTTAGTGAGTTTACTAAACATATATTGTCACTCATGACTTGTTTGTATCGGTTTTTAGGTGATGAGGCATTATCCATTGCTCAACAAGAAGCACTGGTGTAGTGTTTTCAAAAAAGCAGCATACACCACGACGTTTAGCAAGTTTTCCGAACACATCACCAACATTATCCAGTGTATGCCCTTGCACAGCAATTTATTAGAAATTCTCAACAAAATTGTTAGGCGAATTCATTGTTTGATGGGAAGAGGTGGGGTGTTATTAATAACATTCTAGCCGAGTGTTGTAATAGTTGGGTGAAAGAGGCACGGTCGTTGCCGGTGAAGGGCATGATTGACAACATTCGTGTGAAGATAATGATGCAAATGTACGAAAGACGTGAAAAAGGATTGACCCTTTCCGATGATCTTTGCCCAAAACAAGAGAAGAAACTCGTGGCCAATATAAAGAGTAGTCGTACATTGAAAGTGAGTAAGTCTAGTGCCGTTACATTTGAGGTTGTTGCTCAAGATGGCTCATTCTCCATGGATATACAACAAAGCTCTTGCTCGTGCAAAGAATGGGATGTTTATGGCATACCATGTAAGCATGCGGTGGCGTGTATATGTTCGATGGGGCTATCTGTTTATGACTATCGTCATCCATATTTTCGATCCCAAAAGTATAGGGATGCATATCGCGCTGTCATCAACCCTATTTCGACGCACGAGATGCAAGCTCAAGCCACTGGAAGCGAGTATATTCGTGATCCAGACATCCGTGTTATGCCCGGTCGCCGAAAGATGCGAAGGTATCCATCACAAGTTGATAAAAATAGAAACAAGTGCAAAATATGCGGAAAATATGGGCATAATCTTCGTACGTGTAAAGAAGTCGTTGCTACACAGCTTACCTGCCTGTGTTTTGCATGTATTTTATTGTGTTTATTTTGTCGTTTTGTCTATATGGTTGTTATGCCATCTTTTTGTGATTATGGTATATTCTTTTGTCGATATGTTATCGATTGGTTATGACACATTCTTTTGTCGATATGTTGCCGATAGGTTATGACACATTCTTTTGTATTGGTTACGGCACATTCTTTTGTCGATATGTTGCCGATAGGTTATGATACATTCTTAGTCGATACGTTGCCATATGTTTAATTTTTGTTATTTGCTACAAACGTCTACGAAGAGTAGTGTGAGATACCACAAACAACCTACGATGGTACTACAATAGCGTACCTTATGGTACTACAAAGCCCACATATTAGTATTGCAAATGTGTTTATATTGGTACCACAAATTAGAGTCGGCATATTTCCAAGCCGCTCGCACGGTACGTAAAAGGTACTACAACAAACCCAATTATGGTACTACAAAAACATATCATATGGTACTGCAACTATCCACATGTAGGTTCTACAAACGTCTTTATATTGGTACCACAAATTAGAGTCGGCGTATTTCGACGTCGTTCGGGTTATTTTTGGTCCGTGAGTGCGTTACGATAGTTAAACATACTAAATTGATCATTTGGTATAAAAAAAGGTGGGTTAACATTTAGAATCAATGATTGTTGCATTGAAATGCCAACTTTCTTTCTACTTAAATGGTGCTAGTACCAATATCTTACCACATAGTCAAGATTTTTTTTTGGTAAGTAGTTATCATTACCACAGAACGAATGTTCAGCATATTACAAAATATCACTTTAATACACCCATCGCACCTCTAAGTATTAAGATGTTGAATAAACTCCAATTCACCCAAGCGTGTGGAGGTGATCTTAAGAGCTTTCATATGATCAACAAATGCCGCTTTGATCAGTTTCAACACAACATCCTCAGAGCGATCAGCTTCCCCATTCAACCTCCTATTCCGTTCATTCCATATCAGATAAATCATGGCAGTGATCACCATAATCTTCATCCTACAAATCATATTTTCCCTCTTCCCCAGGTGTTTTAATGTCTTTTTCACTCCCTCAAACCCTTCAGGGATTCGTAATTGCCCCAAACCTGAATTCCCTACCTTACAACCTGTGGAATCCCTACTTCCTAATTAGAATTATTGGCGGATTTCTGCAACGAAAGTCGCAGAGGGCCCGATTTATCAAAAACATTTTGCGGATTAATATACATAACAAAAGTCGGGTTTACAAAACACGTCATTATAATACAACGGGCCGAAGCCCCAAAAATCTGAACCCGTCTATGTTACACTACGCCTCTCCACAGGTCGCGTCCCATGTACTGCGCCACCCTCAAAAGCCCGTGGAGTCACCACCGCCAGCCAGCATATAGTTCACCCTGACACTCACCGGTGTCGGGTTCGGTATTACCTATAAAAAATAAAACCCTGAGCAAAATTGCCTAGTAGGTGATAGTAAAAATATGCAATGCGTGCGTGCACTCAAACCAATCCCAACTCCTCACATCATACTAAAATGCACTCTCGATCCAACATCACATCTCAACACATAACAGGGCCCTAGGCTAGACTCGGCACCCACGCGCGCAATGACAAAGTACGCCACAAACCATGCAGTAGCCCATGCCGTCCGTGCCGGGTCGCTCCTTCCGCACACAATCTCAACCCGACGATTTTCACCCCGAGTAGTGTACCACTAACCCGGGTAGACAGAAATCTCACATCTGTTTGCCGTCCCTGAGCCAAATATATATCCGGTGGTATACACCTCGTGTGGCTCAATCCCGAGTAGACAGGTGTCGCAAACCCTATCTCCCACTAAGTGCCCAATCGAGTCTAGACCTAATGACTGATAACAGTCACTCTACCCAACTCATCCAAAACCGTAAGGCGTCACCCTATAGATACGGTACCACAATCCCTCTTGTGACATGTAGTGCAATGCACACAACACTCAATCACGTATAGCACGTAACATGTCTCAAGTATCAAAATCACCTAACTCGTAAGGCAATCGAACTAGGCCAAATGTTTTAAAATTCAAAAAATAATATTTATATTTTAAAATATGGGTTTACCATAAAATATAAATCCTAATACGAAAATATTTTATTTTAAAAATGATTTGGGCTTAAAGTAATTTTATTTCAAATACTTGGGCCTGAAATAGGGCAAAAACCCAATATTAAATCCGCTGGTCAACTCTGGTCAAAGCACAAACCAAGATTCGCCCGATCCCACATTTTAAAAGTTGGTCAACCCGCGAAACTTTCGGGTCAACGCCCGACTTCGCGAAATCACTCGCCGAGCATCGCGAATCGCCAGATTTGAATTGGTCAACCCGTGAACTTTCAGGTCAACGTCCGGATTCACGACACCTTCGCCGAGTTCGCGAATTGCTTGATCAGGCCCGCGAAACCTGGTTTAAGCCCGTGCAAAGCCCGACGCCACTCACAGGAACCACCCCGCGAAAATGAGTCGGCCCGCGCATCTCTCACAACTCGCGAACTGCGTCAGCCCGCGAAATCCGAAGTCTGGCCCGCGAAATCCTGTTTTACTCACACATTTTGGGCACGCGACAAAACTTCGCGACCCGAAACCCATTCGGCGAATTTCTATTCATTTTAAAATTGTACTTCACCCAATTCACGAAATAAATGACGGACCGCGAAACTCTTTCTCTCTCTCACAATTCGCAAAGTAGCATAGGCCCGCGAACTAAAAATCGACCGAAACCGTTTAACACCTAATTCGCGAAACATGTCGACCCACGAAACATAAAATCGTTCGAACCCAAAATCGCCCGATTCCTTCAACCTTTATATACGAACCCTAAGTTTTCCAACAATTCCTTACCCAAATTAAATCCAGATTAACATAAACGCATAAACAGATGATAGAACTCATATATTGAGTTCGAAAAACACATAATAGCATATCACGAAAATTCATAAAAATCATAAAATACAAAACTTTGAACTCGAATGGCCTTCCAATCGAATTCAAATATTTTTGAGGAATATAATACGGTCTAAAAGATTTTGTAGGGATTGAAAACCACCTACCTATCCTCCAAGCTTAGTTTGATAGTTGTTTATGATATTGAGTTAGCCAAAACTCTACTTCTCTTGTTTCGTCCGCCCCCTACTTAGCTCTAACTTCCACCAAACCATGTCAAGCACTAAACACATAAGCTTATAGAAGTTTTTATGAGTTTTAAGTAGAATTCTCACCTCCTTAGCTAAATTTGGATTAATTCTCTAGGTTGAACATCAGCTCGTAACCTTCGTTTTCTTCTTGCTTCGTTCGTTGCCTTCTTTCTTCTTTATTCTCTCTCTTTTTGTTTTTGCCTTTTTGCTTCTCACGTTACTTAATTGGTTAGGAAGGATTGCTTTTAGCACAAGTAATAGAGGGGTGGCATACTACACACGTGTCTTACCCTTCCCACTAGGTAACCTCCTTTTTTTGCCTTGGGCTTTTATTTATTCATTTGGGTTTTGTTGGTTTCATGAAATTAAAAATGAGTATTTTCACTTATTAATGACAAAGTGGTGATGACACTTCAACGTGTCTTTCCATGTTGTGAAGGGAATTTTCTACTTCGGCCAAACTACTTAAACAAACTATTATCATGGGTCTTTTTATACTTCTCACCTATTTATAACCATTTGGGCCATATTATTTCAGCATTTATTAAATTTCCATTAAGTTGGGCCATTTTATTATTTTTGGCCTCCTTACACTTTGGGCTTACTTCTTTATGATTCTTATTATTCCTTGGGCTTCCTAAACCTTTCGGTCCATCTTAGTTTACTTAACTCTCGGACCTTATTTATTATTTTCGGCTTAATTCCCGAAAATCAACTTTGTTCGAAAATCAACTCCATAAATTCGGACATGTACAGGACTAATCATAATCTAATCCGTGTTAAAGTTTACGGGTTAGTTTATTTATTTGTGTCTTAAATATTATTCGGTTATATTACTACCTTGTCATCACAAGACAACTTCTATGTCTTTTAGCCGAATATTTGTTAATTCTACCTTGCTTTAAATTTTACTATGTGATTTCTTGAATATTATAGCCAAATTTGTATAAGCTAGTTCTTGGCGAATTTGGCTACTAAGTCGTTTTTTTGGTATAAGCTACTAATTCTTGCATATATCTTTCTTGAAGATACTCATTTATACAAAATAAGTCAAATTTTCCCGAAAGTACTTCCTTAGTTATTTTGTACAACTTTTCTTATCTACCTGCAAGTTTGTCAATAAATTCGTTCGGAAATATGTTTCTTTCAAAAGTCACTATAAAACTCTAGAAATTTCTTTAGATTCTTTTTCGAGAATTTTATTCTTAGTATTTTCTTTATTATTTATCTGTAGTAATCCCGCTTAGAATTTGCGGGTATTACATCCTCCCCTTTAAAAGAATTTCGTCCCCGAAATTATGCCGAAAGGAATAACTCGGGTGACGATTCCTCATATTCTCTTATCAACTTATCTGTATCCTATTGATGTAGAATCTATTCTCACCTTTACTACGCAACTCATCTGTGGTCTAATTTTCTAAAATCAACAATGTCCCTACGTCTTGGCTCGCCCATAGATTTCTACGTTTTGTAAGCATACTTATTCCTATTCCTACCACGCTTCCGCTGCGCACTCTAGGCATAATTGAACAAAATGCATGAGGAAGC
Organism: Craterostigma plantagineum; assembly: GCA_027422505.1. Lineage (NCBI taxonomy): Eukaryota > Viridiplantae > Streptophyta > Magnoliopsida > Lamiales > Linderniaceae > Craterostigma > Craterostigma plantagineum. Next base: position 12,831,292 of record JAPQWV010000005.1, on the reverse strand, counting down.
GTGTACTCCAACTCCATCCCAAATTAACCCGCAATAAACTCACACTCGACCTTTTCTTATTATCTCCTCATAACCTATCATATCTCGACACTTCCCATGGCTCGACACCATGTGCGCTCGGGTATCCCACTCAGGTCTCTCTCATTAGAGTGGATTCGTCCCTAGTTCCCCTCTATCCTACGTAGTACCCTACACTAGTAACTCTCTCTTTCCGTCCCACTCCTCGATACATCAAACGATGAACAATTTTTTACACCTCAAGCCATACACACTAACGATTACCGGCCTGAGTACCTGAGTCGCGGCCCAAGCATTATGCATCGGACGTTCATCGACCTGATGCATCTGAGTCACACACGCTTCAAGTCCCAAGCACACGATAACTTATGCCAGTCTATCGTACTTGAGTTAATGTACTACCTCTACTATCACTAATTTCTGGTCCTAGTAATAATCTCACTCTACTTCGAATCGACACGCGCACGACTTGATAATTTCGAACCACTAATTTGATTGATCGAAAAATACCAAACAACCTCATAATAATTGGAAGACCCCTCGTCAGGGAGTGTAGAATTATTCTGGAAAATTATGGTATTGATCGGAAATCGTTTCGGTCATCAAATAGTTGAAAAACGGCTAGCTGCCGCTTTATTCGATTAGCGTGGATTAACTTATCATTTCGAATAAATTTGAACTAAATTTGAATTTTTGTAATTCGAATTAATTGTGGTCTCCCGAGGCTTAGAGCAGTACCTCGGTCCCTCAGGAGAAGCCGAAGGGCGTTAGGTCGATTTTAAAAATGGAAAATTCGCCACTCTATGCCGTACGGTTCACAACACGCTTCCACTATTGCCACGTTGCGTTTCATTCTTATCTCGACTTCACACGTCTCATCGTATGTAATGTTAGACCCCTCGGTGTGCATAATAAATATAAAATCAGCGGTTTTGCACCTCAGACTGCACTTATGCAATCCAAGTAGACGAGTGACTCCCACTCGTCTCCCATCCCGCTCATCTCTCGTCTAAGAGAGTTTACACCTCAGAATGCACTCGTGCATTCGAGTAGACGAGTCGCTCTCGCTTGTTTCCCATCTAACGCCTTAGTCCTAACCCCAACTTTATCTCTTACGTTTCTAATCACAATCTACCCCTCTCGTGGATACAGCGACGACCAAAGTTATACATATACCCTATTGTTCACAATTATTCGCACAATTAAGTACATATCTGAATGTGTGGCTTAACGTCAGGGACTCAGGTTCGTCTCTACGGCTCGATTCCCTTACATAATCTTTACAGCTTCTCGGCTTTTATCGCTTATTTTCTACATTCATCAAAGCATATAACGCATGTTGCACATAATCACATCATAGCATAAAACTTACAGGCGAGACTGGTTCTCCCGGCTTTTGAGCTGCAGTACATGGACAATCTTCAGAATCTAAAGCCTAAGCTCTGATACCACATGTGGTGACCCTATTTCCTAATTAGAATTATTGGCGGATTTCCGCAACGAAAGTCGCGGAGGACCCGATTTATCAAAAACATTTTGCGGATTAATATACATATACATAACAAAAGTCGGGTTTACAAAACACGTCACTATAATACAACGGGCCGAAGCCCCAAAAATCTGAACCCGTCTATGCTACACTACGCCTCTCCGCAGGTCGCGTCCCATGTACTGCGCCGCTCTCAAAAGCCCGTGGAGTCACCGCCGCCAGCCAACCTACAGTTCACACTGACACTCACCGGTGTCGGGTTCGGTATTACCTACAAAAAATAAAACCCTGAGCAAAATTGCTTAGTAGGTGGTAGTAAAAATATGCAATGCGTGCGTGCATTCAACCAATCCCAACTCCTCACATCATGCAAAAATGCACGTTCTATCCTACGTCACATCTCAACACATAACAGGGCCCTAGGCTAGACTCGCTGTAATACCCATAAATTTTAATACGGGATTTTGATATAATTAGCTAATGTAAAGTTTATGAATTAGGAAGTTTGACAAAGAAATTCAAATTGTAGAACGAAAATATGAGTTAAGATAGATTCCAAAATAATTTTGAAATATAAACAAAGAGGTAAAAATAAGAATGATGATAGTGTGAAATAATTAAATATGGCTTTGTTTGATTTTTATGATTTAAGCCCAAGCATTCAAAGATACTCATATAATGAAGTTGCTTAAACTTGAGGGAAATCACGTCATCACCTTCTTGTCCCATCAATTATGCTTTTGATGGTTTAATACTTATCTAATCTATAGTTGATATCAAAAACCATTTGGAAGAGAAAATCCTCAAACCAAACTAGAAAGAACATGGAGTTAAGGGGTTTTAAGTGAGAGTGAGAAAACTTTACAACATAGGAATCTTGGCGATTTGGGAGGTAATCTTCGGAATAAGAGGTTCCACACTTAGGAAAGTTACCAGGTTCCTTGACTGACTTTATTGGGAGGATAGGTAGGTGAATCATTCATCTACGACACGTAAATGCTTACCTGCTACTATGTGATTACGTGATTTACGTGTTTTATGTATATTTCATGTGGCATCACGTTTTACGTATATGCATGGCATAGCACGACATTGTGAGGGATAATGACCACGTTGGTGGTGACACCTTAAGGTGTCGATTGAGCGGGGTAGAGTGTGCCGATTGTGGCAGTCAGACTCGTAGCGTAGTTGAGGTTGGACTCGTGGGGCACCTGACGGGAGACAGACGTGAGCGATCTGTCTACTCGGGCGTGAGCGACCCGAGGTGCAAATCGGATGAGTTATGTAGCGGAAGGGGCGACCTGATAGAAGGACGTTGACGTGATCGATCAGCGCACTATCAGCGTGGGCACTGCTATTCTGGCGTGAGCGACCAGATGATATATTTTATTTTATTGCGACCAGATGATATATTTTATTTATATACGATAGAAATATGGGAACGAGCGTGCATTATATCATGTTTTGAGAATTGGGATTGGGAATGAGGCACGCTGCATTGCATATTCACCTACTGGGCAATAGCTCAGTCTTTTACGTGTTGTAGGTATGGACGAGCCCGACGTCGATGAACGTCAGGGCTAAGTTAGCGGCTGGTGGCGGTGACTCCACGGGCTTTTGACGGCGAGAGCAGTACATGGATGCTGATAAGTTACGATTTTACGTAGACTTTGTACCTCGTAAGAGCGCACTATTGTTTGTTATTTATCAAAATTTCTTCGAATATGCTACACTTACGTATGAATATTATATTGTGCAGATTCAGAGCGAAATGGACAAAAAGCGTGACGAATTACGAGGTAGCGATCCAAATAAATTATACAAGATGCCTTGTTTTGATAAAATGGTGGTTGAGGATTTAACTACGTGGAGCAAAGGACAACCTACAGAAATTCACAAGCAAGAAAGAGCAGTCAACAATCCACCACTATCACCCTTTCCTAAACTTTGGTGGTTTGACAAATATTATTAAGTTTGGGACCCTCAAGAAGAAGTGAGATCAACTCTTTACGGCTAAAGATCGCATGCAAAAGTCTCACATTGGTTAACATATTCAAGAGAAAATCATGCATGCAATCTTCAAGGCGGCGCGTGACCCACCCAATATGACTACTAATGGACAAGAAAAAAAGCAACTACTTTTATTATTTAGACAAGCATCGAGCACATCAGAGAGGGGCTGGAGATAGAAAAATTAGAGCTAAGGCCACTACAAAGTACAAAGGAGGCAGCTCTCGTCAGCTTTATTCCCACGCACATCCCACACATATCTCACTCACGCAAGTCACTAAGCCACGACGCAGCCACCTCTCTAAACTTTACGGGCTGAGAACGGAAAAGCGAGCTGAATGCCATCATAGACGAATATTTGCAGCAGGAAGGCGGTAGAAAGGCGTCGCTCGCACGACGGGAGACACCGGGTGTCATATCCCACTGTCCCGACTACCTATTCTATCGTTATCATGGGTGCCTAGTGATGATTTGTTTGGAAGCCATGCGGAAATGCGTACGAAATTTTTCCATTTATGTAATGGAACATTGTTCTTTACATGTCAAAAGAATGCTTCCAATTCCTAACTACATGTAAAACTTAATTACCCGGGAAGGGTCTACATGTGCAGCAAAAGAATTTCTATGCGCCCGGCCTCACAGGTCGTCATTCATGCACACACTTCCACCCCAAAAGCTGCTGGAAGCTTCAAAAGATTTGCCTTGCCACCGAAGCGATCACGTACCGTGGTCGCGTGTACCTACAACCCATAACGTAAGGGGTGAGCGATATGCTCAGTAAGTAGAAATCATGCATGACGTGCACATGATAAAACCCCGCAAAGGCAATCCACGCCAGTGCATCTTATGTCTTATAGATCGAACTCAATCTCATATCTTTTATCTTAGGGCCCTTGGCAGACTTTTACCCAGGCGTACACCGTAAAGAGCTCTATCCAACCATGGGCATCAGCCCAAAGTATGAGGGCATCAACCCAGCCATACTAAAGCATGAGGGCATCAACCCAACCACGCTAATCAGGGATATAAGGGCATCAACCCGACCATGAGGGCATCGACCCAACCATGGTATCCCCCGACGCATCAACGTCGTTCGTATACTGGCGACGCATCAACGTCGCCGACGGCGCATCAACGCCGTCTCGGTGCCCCGGAAGCCGCCCACTAACTTAGCTTATGACATCATTGCCCACCTCGGCATCTATTTTTCGCTATTTGCCACATAATCATGCACGCTCACCACTTTATTAACCCCAAGTGTTTCGGTGCATGCTTGTGCATATGCAGAATGCGTTAATGCCATAACGCTAACTAACAATCATGAAATCATATCATACACATTCACATAAGCGCAGAAGCAACTTTTCAAGTAATCACATAATTTAGGCACATACACACACATGTTATGTGTTGTAGTTGGATTTCCACTTACTTGTCGTCCGTCGATAATAGCTACTGTCCGGCAGATTTCGTAAGTCCAAACCTTAGGCATAAAATATCGCTATCAGTAAGCTACTTAATTAATTAAATTGGCTAAGTACTCGAATAATTATTTAGGAAGAGTTCGTTACTCGTGAATTCGTGAAATCCCAGGGTTCGTGAAGTTGTCTACATTATTTCCTAATTCGTCAAATTCTCTAACTTAGTTCGCGAATTGAAATTTATAAATCTAGGGTTCGCGAAGTATTTTATTCATGGCCCGTAAAATTATTTCAACCTAGTTTGCGTCCTCGTTGTTCGCGAATTACAATTTATTATTTATCGGATTCGCAAGGTTGCCGAGTTCGAAAAACTCGAGTTCGAAAACTTCATCGGATTCGCCAAATAACTGCAGCCCGCGAAGTACTTAGACCCGTGAAACTTCTAGTTAATTTCACGAATTTATGTGCGTTGTAGAGTCGGGTTCGCCAAATTCTGTTTTGTCCTTCAATTCGCAAAGCTCCTCAATTCGCCAAATGGGACTCGCCAACCTCCTATCGATTCGCGAAATTTTCTTTCCCTCTTGCTAGGTTCGCGAAGTTGCCATATACGTTACTTAGGTTCGCCAATTTAAGTTCCTACAATTCGCGAATTGTACCCATCGTGACACGGTTCGCGAATTTACCGAGTTCGCCATTTCACAATTCGTGTTGCTGAGGGTTCCACAAATTAAGTGGGTTCGCCAATTGCTTCATCGGTTCGCGATGTTCATTTCTAAAGGTTTAGGATTCGCCAAACTAGTCTAGTTCGCGAAATCAATTCGCGAACCATCCTTAGTTCGCGAACTTTACACTTCGCGATTCCTAAACAGACCTAATATTTGGAGCTCTAAAGTGCTTCGATCAAAATACCTTTTATAACTTAAGAACATTTTGAAAGTCGTATGAACTTTTAAAACCCTAACATTCTAACCTAGCAAAATACAGCTTCAACAAATTTATTTCAAGCCCTCGTTTTAAAACCCATTATTTCTACTAAAGCAGTTTGAATATGATGGGACCCTTAACTAGTTTAACTCTAGACCACCATTCGTATAGAACCCTAACCGATGCTAGTTTAATGTTCGAAGTTTTTAGGGCATGCGATTTAAATAAAAACATGACATTATGAAAAGAGGTTTATACCTACTCCAAGCTTTCTTACTTCGTTTCCTTCCTTGCTCAAGCTTTCGATGGTTTTCTTGAGTTTATGGAATTGAAAGCTTTTGATAGGTTCTAAGTGGTCAAAGGTATGGTAAAGAAGGCATGGGTGACGAAAATATCCCACCATTTAAGGAACTTGTCCCCTAAGTTTATTTATTATTATTTTTAATTGTTTTGGGCCTAAATTTAAAATCCTAGCCCATTATAATTCCCTAGTCCAACTTCTATCTCCACCAATGTTATTATCCCACTCTATTCATCCCATAATTTTCGAAAATCCCTAAATAAATTAGATGCCTCTTATCACGAAATTGGTTACCATCACATATTTGCACATAATTCATATATTCTCATAAACACGATTCTCATGGAATCACGTAAGTACGTAATTAATGCACAAATTCATAAAATTACTCTGGCACATAAAATCCGTATAGGCACATAATTGATCCGCGAAAAATCATATAATCACATAATCATAATCATGCGTGCAAATTTATTGGCTAAATAGGCTCACGAGGCTCGGGTTCTACATCCTCCCCCATTAAAGAGGATTTCGCCCCCGAAATCAGTCCTTCTGGAATAATTCGGGGTAACGATCTCTCATTTCATCCTCACGTTCCCAGGTGGCTTCCTCTACTGACTGATTCCGCCACAGAACTTTTACCAAAGGAATTTCCTTATTCCTAAGTCGTTTGGTTTCATGCATGAGTATCTCTACTGGTACTTCCTCGTAACTCAAATCTGGTTTCAGCTGTTGGTTCAGCAATTCGTTTATCAACACGTGTCTTGGGTCAGCGATATACTTCCGCAAAGTTGAAACATGAAAAACATTGTGTACTTGCGACAATGATGATGGTAGTTCCAGTTGGTATGCTACTTCACCAACTCTTTTTACTATCTTGAATGGGCCAATATACCTCGGGCTCAATTTTCCTTTCTTCCCAAACCTCCTAATGCCCTTCATCGGTGATATTTTCACGAAAATCCAATCATCGACCTCAAATTCCAGCGGTCTGCGTCTCCAATCCGCATAACTCTTTTGTCTACTTTGCGCCGTGCGCATCCTTTCTCGGATCATTGCGACGATTTTCGTCATTTCTCGTACCATGTCTGGGCCTAACATCGTTCTTTCACCAACTTCATCCCAATGCGCTGGGGATCTGCACTTAGGTCCGTATAAGGCTTCCTATGGGGCCATTCCAATCGTGGCTTGATAACTATTGTTGTACGAGAATTCCACGAGTGGAAGGTATTTGCTCCAATTGCCTTTGAAATCGAGAGCACAGGCTCGTAGCATATCCTCCAAAGTCTGGATGGTCCGCTCGGATTGACCGTCCGTTTGCGGATGATAGGCCGTGCTGAATGACAGTTTTGTCCCTATCGCCTTTTGTAAGCTTGTCCAGAATTTGGATAAGAATCTTGAATCACGGTCTGATATTGGACAACGGTACTCCATGGAGTCGTACTATCTCTTGGATGTATAGTTCCGCGTATCGCTCCATGGTGGATGTCGTACTTATTGGCAGAAAATGGGCAGATTTCGTAAGTCGGTCTACAATTACCCAAACTGCGTCGTGCCCTTTCACGTTCTTCGGCAATCCGCTTACAAAGTCCATCGTCACGTTGTCCCATTTCCACTCCGGGATTGGTAAAGGCTGTAGCGTTCCTGCCGGCCGTTGGTGTTCCGCCTTAATTTGCTGGCAAATAAGGCACTGACTCACGAATTTGGCTACGTCCTTCTTCATTCCTGGCCACCAATAATTTATCCGTAGATCTCTGTACATTTTCGTAGCTCCTGGGTGTACTTAGTACATCGTGGTATGCGCTTCCATCAGTATAGTCCGTCGGAGCTCCGCATCATCGGGTACATATAATCGATTTCTGTAATACAGGCTTTCGTCGTCTCGAAACGTGAAGTCCGCAACTGGCTGTTCCGTTCGTGTCCCCTTGATTCTCATGTAAAGCTCATCCTTTTCCTGCGCCCTTCTGATCTGTTCCAGTAAGGTAGGTTGGAGGGTTAAGGCTGCCAATCTGGCTTCGACTTCGCCTAATGCTACAACCTCCATTTCAAGTAATTGTAACTCTGTGCTTACTGTCTTCCGGCTTAGTGCATCTGCTACCACATTCGCTTTGTCTGGGTGGTAGTTTGATTATGCAATCGTAATCTTTCACGAGTTGCATGTAGACGTAGGAATAATTCGTGCCGAGCATGCGCATTGATCACGTTGTTGTCAATTGATTTTTCGATCGTTAATAGTCTGTATTTGCTTATTTACGTTTTTATCTAGTTTGATATTAAAAATAAAAATCATAAAACACCATATTAAAAAAAATCGCTTCAGTCTAAATTCAATTTCGAATTAATATCTTATAATTAATCGAGCTGTCCTCGTGGATCGATACTTGGACTTACGTCCATTTTATACTACTTGGACGACCTAGTACACTTGCTAGTATTCGAGCGTGTCAGATGGACCTGTGGAGCAGCGTAGTGGGTTAGAATATTTTTGGGGCTACAGCCCATGTATAGAGATCGCTTTGTAAAACGAAGTTTTATGATATGTAAATTATTTTAGTTAAAAAGTTTTTGTTAGACGGGCCTTCCGCGGCTTACGTTGCGGAAATCCGCCACTAATCCTATTCAGAAAAGTAGGGTCGCCACTGGTGGTATCAGAGCTTAGGCATTAGATTCTGAAGACTGTCCATGTACTGCCGCTCAAAAGCCGGGAGAACCAGCCTGGCTTGTAAGGCAATATTTTATTTTGTTATTACGTGTTAATTGACATGTACTCTATGTGAATAATTGTAGAAATAGATAAAAATGCCGAAGGGACGTAGAGAGGTAGGCAGTTCTAGCCGTAGGGCGGAGTCTAAATCCCCACCAAATGATGACTGCTCTACTATCCATCAGTTGACCGATCTGATTCGACGACAGTCGGATCAAATCAGCGACTTGATCCATCACCGGAGCTCGTCGAAACATTCCCCGCAGCCTGATCGTGTGGAACTAATTGGGGAATGATTTCGAAAGCTAAACCCCCCAATATTTACCGAAGCCACCACTCCTACGGTGGCTGAAGACTGGATAGGCACCGTAGAGGACATGTTCATCTATAGTCGAGTGCCTGACAACGAAAAAGTCCTTTGTGCCGTTTCCCTTCTCCGAGAGAATGCGCGATATTGGTGGAACACCGTAAAGGTGTTGGAGAGCCCAATCACTATGAGTTGGGAAAGGTTTAGGGAGCTCTTTTTCAACAAATACTTTACGGCACACGATCAAGAGGATGTACGAGTTCATGAGCTTGAAGCAAGGGAGCATGCCGGTGGCGGAGTACATCCCTCGATTTGAAGAATTATCTCGATTTGCTCCGCAATTAGTGGCGAGTAATTCGTTGAAAGTGACCAGGTTCATCAAGGGACTTAAACCAGAAATCTATCGGGATTTAAGTATTGTGGGTGCACGCCACTAGAGTTTATGCAAGTGACGGAACGTGCCTTAATCGCGGAACAAGCAGAGTCGGTAGTGGTGGAAGCCCAGGAAGCGAAAAAGAGGAGAGAGGCCCAACAAGGAAGTGGAGGAGATAAGAAACGCCAATTCTTCGGCAAAGGTCCTAATACCCAATGGAACCGTCAGGGCCAACAAAACTGGCGCCCGAGACCGAACCAGGGACCGATCAATATTCCCAATCGACCTCAAAATATTGTGCCCCAGTGTCGACAATGCGGGCGTTACCATTTCAGGGCCTGCTACGGAGCAGGACAGATTCCGCAGTGCTTCCGGTGTGGAAAGATCGGTCATTTCGCTAGAGCTTGTACGGAGAATTTACCCCTAGTACGGAACCAGGCTCAACCGCCGATTCGACCTCCACCCGTTCCCACGCGAGTTTTTACTTTGACAAACGAAGAGGCCGAAGCGAACCCTTCAGTAGTAACGGGTACGTTGACTATCTACGACGTGCCGACATCTGTATTGATTGACTCGGGAGTCACACATTCGTTTGTGTCGGCTAAGTATATAGAAAAGGTGGGGATATCTCCTACCTTATCTGAATGCATTTATGTAGTTACTTTGCCGCACGGTGATCCGACGCACACTGACCAAGTGCTAAAAGGATGTTCCGTGAACATTGAGGGTAGAGATCTGAGCGTCGACCTAATAATGATCCCAATGAATGACTGTGACGTCATCTTTGGGATGGATTGGCTTTCAAGATATGGGGCCTTTATAGATTGTAATAAGAAGGTCGTAAAATTTCAATTGCCCGAAGAAGAGGTGTTTACTTTTTCGGGTAAGGCAAGTCCGAATCGTATTCCACGAATTTCTGCTTTAAAGACTCAACGACTTTTGTGTAGGACCCAGACCCCGCAAACTAGGTCGGCCAATAAATTTGTATATGACCTAAGTAATTACGTGCTAATTAACGTACATGTTATATGTTTACGTGATTTTACGACTTTTGTGCTCGTGATTTGTATTGCTAATTTCGTGCAATTATGTGCCTAAGATTATGTGCTTACGATGACCCCCAAATTACGCAACGGATTACGGAAAAATATTAAGGAAGGGAAGGAATTAATGATAGTCAAAAGAGAGATGGGCTAGGAATTTAATTATTTTGGGCTAGAACTTAACAATAGGCCCGAATTTGCAAGAAATCAACTTAGAAGACAATTTCCCTTAAAACAAGGAATTTCACGTTAACCTAATCCTTTCCTAACCATGCCTAGAAATAAAAATATCTAAAACCCACTTTTCAACCTCATAACCACACTTAGAAAGAAAACAACGAAACTCCATTGAAGAAGGTATGAAGCATTTACTTATATATTTTTGTTGTTAACTCTTAAATTAGGTTGTTAACTCAAATCTAGTATGTTTAGGAAGTTAATACCCTAAAAACATTTAGAAGAGGGAGGAGAAGATCGAGGGCTGGCTTTGGAGAAGGTTTAAAATCCTTGCCTATGTCCTTACATTTTCTTGGCTCGTGATTTGAAGATTCAAAGTTTGGATTTATCTTGTTTAGGGTGTTAGCACACGAAATCTGCCGAAATGGTGTCCTTTAGTTCATACAAGTTATAGATTTTTAGGAGTTTCGACTAGGTTAAGGATATGAAGGTAGTTTCGAGCAGTTGAACCTTTGTGTTTCGATCGAAAGTGAGAATGCCTAACTAAGTTTCGATCGAAAGTGGGCAATTGAATTAGGTTTTCGAGCAAATGTGCATAGTAAATAGGCTTTCGATTGAAAAGGGACTAGAGAAACAGTTTCGGGCGAAACTTAAGGGTTTATATGATTTTGAATCTAATAATACCAAGTTCGATCGAAAGTAGGGAATTATTGCTGAGGGTTTAGGGAGACACCTAGACGTAACAATTTATGTTTCGACCAAATCAAATTTTAAGATTGTAAATAGAACAATTCATGAGTTTCGACCGAAACTAACCCTAACATGCTTGAATCGATCGAAACCCTATCTCAAGCCCATGCAATTGATCGAAAGTGATTTCTTCTTAAGCATCGAAACCTAGAATGACATCATGATGACGAAAGAACACGGCGAAATTCTATCCATACCACATACAATTGATCGAAAGTGACCTCTTCCCATGCATGGTTTCGAGCAAAACCTAAAATGACGTCAAGCTGACATAAGACATGGCGAAACTCATCTCTTCACTACGCATGGTTTCGAGCGAAACTTAAACGACGCCATGCTGACGTCAGAGCACGGCGAAACCCCTCTCACACTTCATTCTATCGATCGAAAGTGGTCTTCCTCATGCATGGTTTCGGGCGAAACGAAGGTGATGTCAAGGTGATGAAAAGACGCGGCGAAACTCCCTCCCTATTACGTTCAACCGGGCGAAACTAACCCATGATAACTACCAATTGAAATTAGGATTGGATATAAATGAGTTTCGATCGAAACTAGCTAGCAAATAGGACTTTCGATCGAATGAAACTAGAGAAAGAGTTTCGGGCGAAACCTTGTGAGCTAAATAACTTTCGCCGTCTAAAGAATCGATCGAAAGGGATGAAGGCATAATGTGGAAAATTGAATTAGACAATTTGGACGAAATTGAATTGAGCAAATAGGAGCTTCGACTGAAACCTAACCAACTAGCACACCTTCACCGAGGTATATAAGTAGAAGTCGAAAGTTAATTCTAACATAACTTGGTATAGAAATCAAATGACTTAGGAAATTCAATAAGGCAAATCGAGTGGTTTGAAGTCTAGAAAATTAGTATAGCTCCAAATAACTAGTATGACAAATATTAATTAATTCGATTAGTAGCTATGAAAGGCAAATGAACTAATATTCTAACCCTTCCTATTTAAAGGTCGTACGTTAGGAGGTTACGGGGAAGTACGCTAATTAAAGCTTGGCCGACAGGTAAGTAGAAATTCAAATACGACACGTAACTTACCTGCGCAATGATTACGTGATACGTGCTTATGTGACTCTATGTGAACCTTGTATGATATGATACGCATTATGCATGAAGACATGATATGCATATTTATACGAACATGACATGAGCATTTGCACGCATAAGTAGTACGAAAGACATGAGGTACGAGCGTGCATAAGATCGCCTGTGTGCGATGGATATTCGCCGATATTGGCATCTGTGTCGACCAATTTGCCTGTTATGATAGGCAGGGGGAATACCCCGGATGCGGGAGATGCAACCTGGAGGATGCGACCCGAGGCATGCACTACACAGAGGGAACCTCTGGGTTAGTGACCTCGGTGTTGGCTACCAGCGAGAGGCGTCCGCGTGGAGGCTACACTTAGTAAGGGAAGATTCCTTCGGGTGACCTTCTAGTGTGCGAACCTCCACATATGTAAGAATCCCTCGTGGATTAGAGCTCTATGAAATGGCGCATAGTAAGATAGAAAGCCGAGGGCCCATATGACGTATGAGTCTAGAAAAAGAGTATAAGCGTTAGTAAGCGACGGCGTGGATTGTCGATCGTTAGGACACGTGCATACATGCATCATTTCTGCTTACTGAGCCGCAGTGGCTCATTCCTTACGTTACGTGTTGTAGGTACTAGCGATCACGGTACGTGATCTGTTTATGGTGTAAGGCCAATCTTTTGAAGCTTCTGGCTGCTTTTGAGGTGGAAGTGTATGGATGACGACCTGTGAAGGCCAGGCGCATAGGAGTTTTTGCTGTGCATGTACACACGTCACTTGTAAATAGGACTTGAAGAATGTAAAATGACTTAAGGAATTCTTTTGTCTTGTATGTATGACTTACAAGTTTTAAATGGAAAAATTTTATCCGCATTTTTACGTCTAAGCACGATAGCGCACCGTTAGGCACTTAGGATTTCGATAGAATACGATATGAGGACGACGGGTCCTGACAGAGTGGTATCAAATCTTCGGTCACAGGTCCTGCAGACTGTCCATACACACACACTCAAAAGCACGGAAGCGGCCTTGCTTGTAAGTATTACGTTATGTGAATTCCTTCTATGGTATGATTTATTGGCCTTAGAAATTATCAGGATAGGTCGAAAAGATGGTAAGACTTAGGGGTGAGGGCAGTAGGGAGACAGATCAAGGTAGGGACACTAATAACCCTACCGATAGTCGGGATGCTACCATCCTGCAGCTTACAGAATTGGTCCGGCAACAGTCGGCCCAAATCCAGTAGCTGATCCAACAGCAAAACGCTGGAGGACAATCAGCTAGCGCACCTCCCCCGTCTGAACGAATTGAGATGATCGGGGAAAGATTCCGAAAGCTTAACCCCCCGTTATTTGAGGATGCCGGAGACCCTACCTCAGCCGAGGATTGGCTCAGGACTCTGGAGAATATATTCCAGCATAGCCGTACACCTGAGGCAGAGAAAGTAATGTGCACAGCCTACCTACTGAGGGGGAGCGCGGGACACTGGTGGGACACCATCTCAGCCATTCGAAAATCCGCTTACGATGAGCTGGGATCGGTTTAAGGAATTATTCCGAGGGAAGTACTACACCGCCCCTGTCCGAGCCCAGAGGATGAATGAGTTCATCAACCTCCGCCAAGGGGCAATGACAGTAGCGGAGTACATCAAGAAGTTTGAACAACTTTCAAGGTTCGCCGCTCACATGGTTAGCACGGATGCGCTCAAGATCGAGCGGTTCATGGAGGGATTAAAGCCTGAGTTGTATAGAGATGTGAGCATGGTGGGAATTCAAGGAGCCACGTACGCACAAGTGGCGGAAAGGGCGCTAGTGTCGGAGCAAGACGAGGCAGAATTGCTCACGCCCAAGAAGCAAAGCGCAAGTTCATACAAGGGCCGCAAGGGAGCGGAGGCAACCAAAAGCGGCAGTTCGTCGCCAAGGGTGGGAAGCCGAACTTTCAGAATCGACCAGGACCACCCCAGCAACCCAACCCAAATCAGGGTAGACCCCAACTGAACCTACCCGTATGCCCAAAGTGCGCAAGGCACACAGGGGTCTGCTACTCCCAGAACGCGACCTGCATCAAATGTGGCAAGACGGGCCACTACCTCAAGGCATGCCCGGAGAATGGATCCAGAAGCCAAGCCGGAAACCAGGCAAGACCTCCAATGGTACCGGCCCGGGTTTATACTATCACGTCCGAAGAAGCAGAAAACAACCCGGCGGTAGTGACAGGTACCATCCTCATCTACCAGACCCCCACATGCATTCTAGTTGATTCAGGAGCAACGCACTCCTTTGCATCTACGAAGTATGTCACGAGAATAGGAGTAACGCCTTATCAGGCAGAGTGCGAGTATAGTGTAACCGTTCCAAGCGGGAATCCCACCCAAACTAACCACATACTACGGGATTGCCCAGTAGTAATTGGGGATAAGGAACTACCCATAGACCTCATAATAATTCCCATGAATGATTATGAGGTGATCCTCGGAATGGATTGGCTATCGAAGTACGGAGCCGTTATAGACTGCCACCGTAAGATAGTCACGCTCAACCTAGAAGGAAATGAATCCCTTAGCTTCGTAGGAACTAGCAAAGGGGCGAATGTCTCTAGGATATCAGCGTTAAAATCCCAACGGCTGATCAAATCGGGGTGCGAAGCATATCTAGTGTTCGCCATCAAATCGGAGGAAAACACCTCGCCAAAATTCGAGGAAGTGCCGGTAGTTAAGGACTTCCCCGACGTATTTCCCAAAGAATTACCGGGACTACCTCCCGATAGGGAAATAGAATTCGCCATAGACCTGGTACCTGGAGCGGCACCAGTATCTAAGACCCCTTATCGGCTAGCACCGATGGAGATGAAGGAATTAAAGGATCAACTCGATGAACTCATGCAGAAGGGGTTCATCCAGCCGAGCTTCTCCCCCTGGGGACCGCCGGTATTGTTCGTAAAGAAGAAGGACGGGTCAATGCGATTGTGCATTGATTACAGAGAACTGAACAAGTTAACCATCGAGAATAAGTACGCACTCCCTAGAATAGATGACCTGTTTGACCAATTACAAGGCTCAACTGTCTTCTCCAAGATCGACTTACGATCGGGCAACCATCAGTTGAGAATTCGGAAGGAAGATGCCCCGAAGACGGCCTTTAGTACCCGTTATGGCCACTATGAGTTCTTGGTGATGCCATTTGGATTGACTAATGCGCCGACGGCTTTTATGGATTTAATGAACCGGGTGTTCAAGCCGTATATGGATAGGTTTGTCATCGTCTTTATCGATGACATCCTAATCTATTCGAAAACAAGGGGGAACACGAAGAACACTTAGAGATAGTTCTGAGCATACTACGGGACAAGCAACTGTACGCCAAGTTCAAGAAGTGCGAATTCTGGCTCGACCAAGTCGCCTTCTTGGGGCATATAGTATCCAGAGCGGGGATTTCCGTAGACCCGAACAAAATCGAAGCCATTAGCAACTGGTCCCGACCGACTAATGTGACGGAAGTACGAAGCTTCCTCGGTCTGGTAGGATATTACAGGAAGTTCATCAAGAATTTCTCAAAAATAGCGTCGACACTGACAAGGTTAACCAGGAAGAACACGCCGTTTCAATGGACCACGGAATGTGAACAGAGCTTCCAGGAACTGAAGAAGCGGCTACGGCAGCTCCAGTTCTCACAATACCCTCAGGAACTGGAGGGTTTACCATTTATAGTGATACGTCGAAGAACGGGTTGGGGTGTGTGCTAATGCAGAACGGAAATGTAGTAGCATACGCTTCTCATCAACTAAAAGAGTACGAGAAGAATTACTCGACGCACGACCTAGAGCTCGCGGCAATGATCTTTGCTCTCAAGATTTGGAGGCATTACCTCTATGGAGAGCGGTGCGAGATATACACTGACCACAAGAGCTTAAAGTATTTCTTCACGCAAAAGGAGCTGAACATGAGGCAAAGGAGGTGGTTAGAGTTAGTCAAGGATTACGACTGCGTAATCAACTACCACCCAGGCAAGGCGAATGTAGTAGCCGATGCCTTAAGCCGAAAAGCAATGAGTGCAGAACTGCAACTACTACAAGTAGAAGTCGTACGATTAGGCGAAGTTGAGACGCAATTAGCAGCTCTAACCTTGCAGCCTACACTGTTAGAGCGAATCAGGACGGTACAAGGAACGGACGAACTTTATACGAAGATCAAAGAAGTGCAGCCGGAACAACCGACAGGAGATCTCATAATACAGGAAGACGGAAGGTTACACTTCACGAACCGATTGTACGTACCAGAAGATGCCGAACTCCGAAGGACGATAATGGTGGAAGCACATGCCACGGCATACTCAGTTCATCCAGGAGCAACCAAGATGTACAGAGACTTACGGGAAAACTATTGGTGGCCAGGCATGACGAAGGACATAGCGACATTCGTGAGTCAATGCCTGACGTGTCAGCAAATAAAAGCCGAGCATCAAAGGCCGGCGGGGATGCCTCAACCGCTACCCATTCCCGAATGGAAGTGGGACAACATCACCATGGATTTTGTCATCGGACTGCCGAAGAATGTGAAAGGGCATGACGCGATTTGGGTGATCGTCAACCGACTAACCAAGTCTGCCCACTTCTTACCAATTAGCACGACGTTCTCCATGGAGCGATATGCTGAGCTTTACATCCAAGAGATAGTACGACTGCACGGGATTCCATCATCGATAGTCTCGGATCGCGACTCTAGATTTCAATCGAAATTTTGGCCGAGTTTGCAAAAGGCGATGGAAACGAGGCTGTCCTTTAGCACCGCCTACCATCCGCAGACGGACGGTCAATCCGAGCGAACAATACGGACGTTGGAGGACATGCTGCGAGCGTGTGTACTCGATTTCAAAGGAAATTGGAGTAGGTACCTCCCACTAGTCGAGTTCTCGTACAACAACAGCTACCACGTCACTATCGGGATGGCACCGTACGAAGCGTTATACGGGCGTAGGTGCAGATCCCCAGTACATTGGGACGAGGTCGGGGAACGGGCAATGTTAGGCCCCGACATAGTACGAGAAATAACGAAGGCCATTACCACAATACGAGAAAGGATGCGAACGGCACAGAGTCGGCAGAAAAGCTATGCAGACCAAAGGCGCCGACCACTGGAATTCGAAGAAGAGACCTGGTATTCGTAAAGGTATCGCCAATGAAGGGTGTAAATCGGTTCGGAAAGAAAGGAAAGCTAAGCCCTAGGTACATCGGCCCATTCAGAGTAGTGAAGAGGGTTGGTGAGGTAGCATACCAATTAGAGCTGCCAGCATCATTATCGCAAGTGCATGACATATTCCATGTCTCGACACTACGAAAGTACATAGCCGACCCGAATCATGTGCTAGGAAACGAATCCCTACATCAACAATTGAAACCGGATCTGAGTTACGAAGAGACTCCGGTGGAGATATTGATGTACGAAACTAAGAGACTTAGGAATAAAGATATTCCTTTAGTGAAAGTGTTGTGGCGGAACCAATCTACGGAAGAAGCCACATGGGAACGGGAGGACAAAATGAGAATTCGTTACCCTGAGTTGTTCCACATGGGTTGATTTCGGGGGCAAAATCCTCCTTAAGAGGGGGAGGATGTAGGACCCGAGACCCCGCAAACTAAGTCGGCCAATAAATTTTGTATATGACCTAAGTAATTACGTGCTAATTAACGTACATGTTATATGTTTACGTGATTTTACGACTTTTGTGCTCGTGATTTGTATGCTAATTTCATGCAATTATGTGCCTAAGATTATGTGCTTACGATGACCCCCAAATTACGCAACGGATTACGGGAAAATATTAAGGAAGGGAAGGAATTAATGATAGTCAAAAGAGAGTTGGGCTAGGAATTTAATTATTTTGGACTAGAACTTAACAATAGGCCCAAATTTGCAAGAAATCAACTTAGGAGACAATTTCCCTTAAAACAAGGAATTTCACGTTAACCTAGTCCTTTCCTAACCATGCCTAGAAATAAAAATATCTAAAACCCACTTTTCAACCTCATAACCACACTTAAAAAGAAAACAACGAAACTCCATTGAAGAAGGTATGAAGCATTTACTAATATATTTTTGTTGTTAACTCTTAAATTAGGTTGTTAACTCAAATCTAGTATGTTTAGGAAGTTAATACCCTAAAAACATTAAGAAGAGGGAGGAGAAGATCGAGGGCTGGCTTTGGAGAAGGTATAAAATCCTTGCCTATGTCCTTACATTTTCTTGGCTCGTGATTTGAAGATTCAAAGTTTGGATTTATCTTGTTTAGGGTGTTAGCACACGAAATCTGCCGAAATGGTGTCCTTTAGTTCATACAAGTTATAGATTTTTAGGAGTTTCGACTAGGTTATGGATATGAAGGTAGTTCGAGCAGTTGAACCTTTGTGTTTCGATCGAAAGTGAGAATGCCTAACTAAGTTTCGATCGAAAGTGGGCAATTGAATTAGGGTTTCGAGCAAATGTGCATAGTAAATAGGCTTTCGATCGAAAAGGGACTAGAGAAATAGTTTCGGGCAAAACTTAAGGGTTTATACGATTTTGAATCTAATAATACCAAGTTCGATCGAAAGTAGGGAATTATTTCTTAGGGTTTCGGGCGACACCTAGACGTAACAATTTAAGTTTCGACCAAATCAAATTTTAAGATAGTAAATAGAACAATTCATGAGTTTCGACCGAAACTAACCCTAACATACTTGAATCGATCGAAACCCTATATCAAGCCCATGCAATTGATCGAAAGTGATTTCTTCCTAAGCATGGTTTCGATCGAAACCTAGAATGACATCATGATGACGAAAGAACACGGCGAATCTCTATCCATACCACATACAATTGATCGAAAGTGATATCTTCCCATGCATGGTTTCGAGCGAAACCTAAAATGACGTCAAGCTGACATAAGACACGGCGAAACTCATCTCTTCACTACGCATGGTTTCGAGCGAAACTTAAAAGACGCCATGCTGACGTCAGAGCACGGTGAAACCCCTCTCACACTTCATTCTATCGACCGAAAGTGGTCTTCCTCATGCATGGTTTCGGGCGAAACGAAGGTGATGTCATGGTGATGAAAAGACGAGGCGAAACTCCTTCCCTATTACGTTCAATCGGGCGAAACTAACCCATGATAACTACCAATTGAAATTAGGATTGGATATAAATGAGTTTCGATCGAAACTAGCTAGCAAATAGGACTTTCGATCGAATGAAACTAGAGAAAGAGTTTCGGGCGAAACCTTGTGAGCTAAATAACTTTCGCCGTCTAAAGAATCGATCGAAAGGGATGAAGGCATAATGTGGAAAATTGAATTAGACAATTTGGACGAAATTGAATTGAGCAAATAGGAGCTTCGACTGAAACCTAACCAACTAGCACACCTTCACCGAGGTATATAAGTAGAAGTCGAAAGTTAATTCTAACATAACTTGGTATAGAAATCAAATGACTTAGGAAATTCAATAAGGCAAATCGAGTGGTTTGAAGTCTAGAAAAAGTATAGCTCCAAATAACTAGTATGACAAATATTAATTAATTCGACGAGTAGCTATGAAAGGCAATGAACTAATATTCTAACCCTTCCTATTTAAAGGTTGTACGTTAGGAGGTTACGGGGAAGTACGCTAATTAAAGCTTGGACGACAGGTAAGTAGAAATTCAACTACGACACGTAACTTACCTGCGCAATGATTACGTGATACGTGCTTATGTGACTCTATGTGAACCTTGTATGATATGATACGCATTATGCATGAAGACATGATATGCATATTTATACGAACATGACATGAGCATTTGCACGCATAAGTAGTACGAAAGACATGAGGTACGAGCGTGCATAAGATCGCATGTGTTTCGATTGATATTCGCCGATATTGGCATCTGTGTCGACTCAATGAAGAGTCACGGCTCTTCTATGCGACCATGGCGATACGATGCCAATTTGCCTGTTATGATAGGCAGGGGGAATACCCCGGATGCGGGAGATGCAACCTGGAGGATGCGACCCGAGGCATGCACTACACAGAGGGAACCTCTGGGTTTGTGACCTCGGTGTTGGCTACCAGTGAGAGGCGTCCGCGTGGAGGCCACACTTATTAAGGGAAGATTCCTTCGGGTGACCTTCTAGTGTGCGAACCTCCACATATGTAAGAATCCCTCGTGGATTAGAGCTCTATGAAATGGCGCACAGTAAGATAGAAAGCCGAGGGCCCATATGACGTATGAGTCTAGAAAAAGAGTATGAGCGTTAGTACGGCGTGGATTGCCGATCGTTAGGACACGTGCATACATGCATCATTTCTTCTTACTGAGCCGCGGTGGCTCATTCCTTACGTTACATGTTGTAGGTACTAGCGATCACGGTACGTGATCTGTTTATGGTGCAAGGCCAATCTTTTGAAGCTTCTGGCTGC
Source organism: Craterostigma plantagineum (assembly GCA_027422505.1). Taxonomy (NCBI): domain Eukaryota; kingdom Viridiplantae; phylum Streptophyta; class Magnoliopsida; order Lamiales; family Linderniaceae; genus Craterostigma; species Craterostigma plantagineum. The sequence continues at coordinate 12,810,294 of JAPQWV010000005.1, read as the reverse complement.
TTTTGAGGTGGAAGTGTGTGTATGGATGACGACCTGTGAAGGCCGGGCGCATAGGAGTTTTTGCTGTGCATGTACACACGTCACTTGTAAATAGAACTTGAAGAATGTAGAATGACTTAAGGAATTCTTTTGTCTTGTATGTATGACTTACAAGTAAAGGAAAAATTTTATCCGTATTTTTACGTCTAAGCACGATAGCGCACCGTTAGGCACTTAGGATTTCGATAGAATACGATATGAGGACGACGGTCCTGACATTTTGAGGTCCGGTTGTGAGTCTTTTCTTGTATACGCGGTGAAGACGGAGGAACTACCTCAGCCAGAACTAAAAGACATGTCGATAGTCAACGAATATGCCGATGTATTTCCCGATGATCTCCCGGGGTTACCCCCTGATCGAGAAATACAATTTACAATAGATCTGATACCGGGGTCCACCCCAATCTCTAAAGCTCCATATCGGCTAGCGCCCAATGAATTGAAGGAATTAAAAGAACAGTTGGAGAACCTGTTGCAGAAAGGGTTTATCCTACCCAGTTTTTCACCGTGGGGAGCACCAGTCCTATTTGTACGGAAGAAGGATGGGTTGGTGTGACTATGTATCGACTATAGAGAACTGAACAAGATTACTATCAAGAATAAATATCCCTTGCCCAGGATCGACGATCTGTTCGATCAGTTACAGGGTGCCACGGTATTCTTGAAAATGGATCTCCGTTCGGGATACCATCAATTAAAGATCAGGGAGACAGATGTTCCTAAAACGGCTTTCAGTACGAGGTACGACCATTACGAGTTCTTGGTCATGCCGTTCGGACTGAGAAATGCCCCAGCTGCGTTTATGGATCTTATGAACCGAGTTTTTAAAGACTATCTCGACCGCTTTGTTATCGTCTTTATCGATGATATCTTGATCTATTCTAAGACGAACACGAAAGCCACCTACGAACCATTTTAGGAATATTGCGAGAGAAATTACTCTACGCCAAGTTCAAGAAATGTGAATTCTAGCTCGAGCAAGTAGCCTTCTTGGGGCACGTGATTTCAGGGAATGAAATCTCTGTGGACCCGAGTAAGATTGAGGCCATGAATAATTGGCCACGACCGACTACTACATCCGAGGTCCTAAGTTTTCTAGGACTTCCAGGATATTACCGTAAGTTCATAGCTGACTTCTCAAGTATTGCTTCAACCTTAACAAATCTTACGAGGAAGAATGTACCTTTCAAGTGTACTGAAGCGTGCGAACAAAGCTTCCAGGAGCTGAAGAAACGTCTTACTTCTGCTCCGATTTTGACAATACCATCGGGATCGGGAGGATTCTCGGTATATAGTGATGCCTCGAAAAACGGACTGGGATGCGTGTTGATGCTGAACGATAAAGTAATCGCATACGCCTCCAGACAACTGAAGGAATACGAGAAGAACTACCCGACCCATGACCTGGAATTAGCAGCACTGGTCTTTGCTTTAAAAATGAGACATTACCTGTACGGAGAAAGGTGTGAGATCTTCACAGACCACAAGAGCTTGAAGTACTTCTTCACTCAGAAGGAATTAAACATGAGACAACGACGATGGCTGGAGCTTGTAAAGGACTACGATTGCGTCATTAATTATCATCCGAGCAAGGCAAACGTAGTCGCCGATGCGTTAAGTAGAAAAGCTATGAATGCAGAGTTAAGTAAACTCGGAGTGGAGGTAGTTGATTTAGGCGAAGTCGAAACGAAACTAGCAACATTAACTCTTCAGCCTACGTTGCTAGAACGAATCAGAAAGGTCCAAGAAGAGGACGAATTTTATCTAAAGGTAAAAGATGCACTTCCCGAAGACTTTGAAATCCGAGAAGAGGGAACTTTACTATACAAGAATCGACTGTACTTGCCCAGCGACGAGGAGTTACGACGAACAATAATGACAGAAGCACATGCAACGACATACTCCATACATCCAGGCGCGACAAAGATGTACCAAGATTTGCGAATAACGTACTGGTGGCCAGGAATGAAAAAGGACATAGAAGCGTTCGTAAATCGATGTATGACGTGCCAACTGATCGGCCGAACACCAGCGACCAGCTGGAACTCTACAACCTTACTGTTAGGAAATATTTTGTAGTGTTCAATTTCATTGTATTATCTTTGTTGATTTGCTTTATTAAACTTTGGGCTAGCTCTTAATTGGGTTAGTTCTTAGTTATTTATGTAATGGGCCTTCACAAGAGGCCCACCTATTATATACCAACTTGTGGTATAAATAGGAAAACCCTAACACATAGTTAGGGGTGCTTGTGTGTGTTAATCAAATAAACAATTTTAGAGTGAGAGAGTCTCCTCAAGAACACCACCAAGCCCCACACGCCCCGAACCTAAATCTCGATCCTTAGGCGTGTTTAATCCGTCCGAAGTCGTATTGTTGGTGCTAATCGGGACCAACAAGTGGTATCAGAGCCCAACGCGACCGGATTTGCTTGTTTTGAGCGAGATTTGAGTGAAAAATTGCTTGAAAAATTATTTTCGTCACTTTCAGTTTTTGGGCGATTTCGAACTCGTTTTGTTGTTTTTAGACATCCCAAAGGTTGATTATGTGTTTAGGAATGTTTTTCTGATGTTTTGGAACAAGTTTCGTCGATTTTGAGTGAGATTTGAGCGAAAACGAGTCATTTTTCTGGTAAAAGTCGCGCAATGAAATAGTACTGTTCTTGGCCGAGAAAGTTTCATACCCGAGAAAGTTTGCATGCGAAAATTTCGCTGGCCGAGGAACTTTCGCTGGCCGAGAAATTTTGAAACAGCGAAATTTTTTCCAGGTTGAGAAATTTTGAAACCGCGAAATTTTTTTTCCAAGTTGAGAAATTTTTGAAACCGCGAAATCTTTCCAGGTTGCGAAATTTCTTGAAACCGCGAAACTTTGAAACCGCGAAATTTTCTAAGGCTGAGTCAAACTGAGAAATTTTCCACTACATGCGAAAATTTTACAGTACATGCGAAACTTTTACAGTACATGCGAAAATCTTCTTGATATGCGAAACTTTTACTGTACATGCGAAAATTTACTCTGAATGCGAAATTTCCTTATTTTCGCAACTCACTCTCACAACGAAATTTCTCGGGACAACATCATTCGCACATTTTCACACCATTTTTTCGCACCCCCCGAGAAATTTGCACCAAACCTTTAAACTTGATCCAAACTCGAATTTTTAGCTTCAAATCTTGCAAAAATCACTCTTTAAAAATTGCACTTAAACGTTTTTGACCACCAAAATTTCTGGCCCCCCCTCGGATTAAATAAGGTTAAGGAGCAAAAAAAAAAAAAAAAAAAAAAATTTCGTTGTGAAAAATTTTTCTAAGCCTAAGGAAAAATTAAGGGTTGAAATATTTTTCTAAGCCTAAGGAAAATTTATATCATTGGATAGAGAAAAATTTTCTAAGCCCATTGGACTTTGTCTATTTTACACTTTTAAAATTTTCCGAAATAAATTTTTCTGGGCCAAAATTTTCGGTATAGACGACGTTTTTGTGAAATTTTTGAAGGCAAATCCAAAACGCGGCAACGATCACCGTACCCAACAATCGACCTAGGACGGTATTGGCACATTATAGAAAAAGTTTAGGTCACCCCAAAACTTTTCGGAGCGAAATTTCCAAATGCCAATTTCAAACCACCCCCAGCATGTATGGTACCCGGGTTGCTCCACATACATGACTGGTACACGACGTGAGCAACCACCCCCCGGCATGAATGGTACATGGGTTGCTCCACATTCATGACCGGTATGCACTGCGAGCAACCAACCCCATCATGCACGTTACACGGATTGCTCCACGTGCATGAAGGGATGTCAGAGAAGCGAGCAATCATCATGACTTCTGTACAAATCCGTGCAGAACTCGGACCCATAAAGAAGGGTTGACAAGAGTTCAACCAACCATCAGTGGGCGCGCCATCTAATCTCGATGCTTAGGCGATGTGGATCTCATGTACCAGACTCCACCGTCCACCCACTGCCATCCATTCCACCATGGTGCGCTACATGGAGACGTCCTAAGCCACCGTGATCCTCTTTACACCCTCACCACCACCACCACCTGACGAGTCTCAGAAGTGTCTGATCAACAGTTTTGGGCCACCCTCGTCGACATCACTCGTGGTCGCCTTTCAACGCGATCACGCCACGCCACCATAGTTCCCATGGATCAGTGAAACCCCCCCTGATCCTAACCCAGGAACGAGCCTACCCTAGCCTCTCTAGTCTAGGTCTAGGTCGCGCGACATCCTCCTCCACGCAAAGATCCAATCAACGATCTCGGGAGGATGACGTAAGTCGCTTGCAGGAGTTGCGAACCAACGACGACATGATCGCACTCCTCTGTCATATCTCACCACAACCCGGACCTCGCCCATAGGTACAGGAGACGACTCGCTCGTTTCCCGAGTAGAAGTCGCGGCATCTGGTCCAACCGCGCAATTAACCCCTCCCAACCACTCAGCTATCCTTTCGCAGATAGCTGTTTCATTTCGCTCAAGAGGAACCACGTTAGCCATCACCGCCCCACTTGGAGACGGTTGATGATTGAACATGCAGTATCCCGCCTCTCACTGCACCTCTTCCACCCACGTTGAGTCTAGTGTCCTCACCCACCGAAATTTTCCACTTTCTAGGACACAAACACTCTTTACGCACCGCAGGTTCTTCGTGAACTTGCCCGAACGCTTGATGACGTCCTTGTGACCGAGAGCGGAAGACCCACGACAGCCACCCTCACCACAACTGTCGATGGGCCACGGATACGAGCTTGTCTCATCGTCCGTGCGAACGGAAAGCCTTTGTGGCTCTCCGGTTCTTTTTGTCCTGTGCAAACAGGCGGCGCATCGGACACATGTTTCGATGTTGTGACGACGGAGCGTCTTTGTGACCCCCGTCTGGTTAGTTACCCCGTTCGTGATGGAGCCCCGACTCATAGCAATCAGCGAGGAACTTACACATTCCATGCCGCGCTCAACAAGGATCTATGAAGGAAAAGGTCCCATCACCGACACCACTCCACCACGCCTACGCTTACGCCACCACATGCTGCTCCGCCTCGTCCGAGTTCCGAAATGAACTTGGAGGAAAGCCAATTGCTGCTACTCCCGAGAATCCCACTTGATTGCCTCACTCAACACCACACCACACCATCATCACCACCATCAACACCAGAGGCAGACTCATCCCACGGACGACGTGACGATCCCGAAGACGGAGATCATCTCAAGGGGGAGTAAAGGAGAAGAAATGAGTTGAAGATCGTACAGCAGCATCAGCAGCAACCATCATCCACGCCACTTCAACCAACTACGCACCGCCGGAGGCTTCCACTACCTCTGCGCACACTCTTATGTGTCAGGCTATTATGTTCATAATGGAACACTCGAAGGAGCCATGGCACATCTCACCCACCACATTCCGCCACTACTGCGCTGACCACTCTGAAGACCGGGCTCCCTGCTCTTGAAAGTCACATTTCAATGGAGCCTTGGCACATTTTTTACGCCCCACGCCTACCTTCTTCTGGAGCCAGACGAGTCATCTTCGAGGCCGAACCAGACAACTTCCATTCGAAGACGACAAATCCGGCGCCAAGAAGAAGAAGATTGGAGAATCTTAACAAGTGAGTCCCAGCCGAGCCATCAATGCCTCCGCAAGAAGAGGAGATATCCCTTGTAGGGGGAGTTTGCTAGGAAACGAGATCTCCAATATGCCCAACAAAGATATCCCGCGCTGAACTGAAGATTGAACACTAAGGGGGAGATTGTTAGGAAATATTTTGTAGTGTTCAATTTCATTGTATTATCTTTGTTGATTTGCTTTATTAAACTTTGGGCTAGCTCTTAATTGGGTTAGTTCTTAGTTATTTATGTAATGGGCCTTCACAAGAGGCCCACCTATTATATACCAACTTGTGGTATAAATAGGAAAACCCTAACACATAGTTAGGGGTGCTTGTGTGTGTTAATCAAATAAACAATTTTAGAGTGAGAGAGTCTCCTCAAGAACACCACCAAGCCCCACACGCCCCGAACCTAAATCTCGATCCTTAGGCGTGTTTAATCCGTCCGAAGTCGTATTGTTGGTGCTAATCGGGACCAACACTTACCGATACCCGAATGGAAGTGGGACCACATTACTATGGATTTCGTCATTGGTTTACCCAAGACGACGAAAAGCCATGATGCTATCTGGGTGGTTATAGACCGCCTGATGAAATCAGCCCATTTCCTTCCAATCAACTCTACTTTTTCTATGGAACGCTATGCCAAATTGTACATTCAGAAAATTATTCGACTCCATGCAATTCCGATCTCTATTGTATCGGATTGAGATTCGAGATTTCTATCGAACTTTTGGCAGAGCTTGCAGAAAGCGATGGGAACAAAGCTCTCATTCAGCACTACATATCATCCCCATACCGCGGACAGCCTGAACGAAATTAAAAATTGTCTGTTATTTGGTTAGCTAATTTATCAATTAAAATAATAAATGAAATTAAAACAAAAAGAAAAGAAAACAAAACAAAAAAAAATAGAAAATCACCGACTACAAATTTAGTCGGTGATGTAGTAGCTAACAATTTAGCGACTACAGACCTTGTAGTCGCCGATGTAGTCGCCAGTTGCGACTAATTGGCGACCTATCCAATTTAGCGACAACGCATTTAGAGACTACGACTTTTAGTCGCTATTGTAGTCGCCAAACGTATTTAGCGACTAATTTTCTATGGTTAGCGACTGATTTCTGTGGCCGCTAAAACACATTTTTTTTTGTAGTGAATCCCGATCATAACCCAAAAAAATCATTCTATACTTCTTACCTTTACACGCTTCATAATAGTTCCAATACCGATAATCTTTTGTATAAATACTAAGACATACGTAACAATAATTATTTCAATCTCTGAAATTTAACCTAGTTTACTAAAAATTTCAAAACTACCAAAGATACTCTTATCAACAAACGATCAGAACTACTAAGTATCACATATTCTAATACCGAGATTTTCCACGTGAGCACATAACCACTTCAAAGATCTCAGGAAACCCTAATATGTAGATCATATAATACTATTAAAAATACATAAAAGACAGCTATGTTTACCTTACGTCCAAGTTTTTAAGTTTGTTAGGAGCTTATATTGCCGAAATCTCCTTTACCCTTGATGGAGTTCCCCTTTTCTTTATGTACTGTTTTCGTTCTTTGTTTCTAGGCCATTAAGGGTTTTCGTGGGTTTTGTACTTAATAATTCCTAAATATTGAGATGATGATAAATGGGTAACGTGTCTTACCTCATGGAGTAAGCTAACATTGTTACTTATTATTAATCTCCTACGTCCATTCCTAACCCAATCTCCTAACTATTATTTATAATATAGCTATATATATGTACGTATGTGTATGTCTTTGTTTTTCCTCATAGATTAAGCAATCGAATCCCTCTAATATTTTATTATTATGTCCAAGTTCATATTTGTTCCATAGTATAATTATACTTACATGCCTATACAATTTAGTTATATATATAACTTGATACAATCACGAAAACTTCTAGCCACCATCACGAAAACTTTCTAGTCCCCCATGATAACTTACCACACATCCAACGAGAATTTTGATAGCTTATTATAATTATAATATTTATGCATAATATGTAGAAAGATATATAGATTTGGTCTGATATGATAAGGACAATTGGCACCGAAAACTTTGAGAGAGTGGTAAAAACTTTTTAGTCCTGTATCGAAAACTTAGTGATAATAATTTGTTTTGCCGAAAAGTTATAATATTATTTAAGATCTAAAACAACTATGTATACCGAAAACTTCTAAGTTTTATTAAGTACCAAAAACCTTTAGACCCTAGGTCAAAAACATTCTTAGCTCAAATTTTCCTTATGCTAAATAATTGAGTTCTCAGTAATTACAAGAAACTTCTTTAACTCTATTTAATTCTCTCAGCATTCCTAAATTAAATTCCTAAGTTAAAAATTTATCCTAAAGCCCGTATTAAATTTTGCGGGTATTACATCCCCCTTAAAAGAATTTCGTCCCCGAAATTCGCCGACTGGTGTAACTCGGGTAACGATTTCTTCTATTCCCTATTTTACATGCATTCTCTTAAGGTATAATTTATTCCCAGCTTGATATCATGCAATCGAGGCGATACATTTAAATGTGTTGCCCAGTTTCACTACTAGAAATCACGGTATTATACACGGAAAATTCGGTGTCTAAAACTAAAATTCTGTATCTATTAAGTCGTCATATCCGTGCCTGAATGTGTATGTATTGCTCTCGTGGCAAATTTGACACGGATAAATTCCGTTTCTAAAACAAAATTTGTCACGGATAATTTCTGTCTCAAATCCGTGACTAATTAGGTTTTAGACATGAAAATGTATCAGAATCAGACACGGATATTCCTGTTTCTAAAATTGAATTTATGTGCCATATGAATTATCCAAATATGAATCCCACACTCACTTAACTTGCAAGACAATCTTCACATGCATGTAAGACATTGTAGCATTCAAACTTACAAAAAATATTGTTGTCATCAAAAACCACAATTCTAACCTAAATTATCTATCGTGAAATTTTATTTCTTTTTTTCAGAAATACTTGGATATTTATGATTTGGAAGTCCATTTCCTCGAAGCAAATCTCTTATCACCAAATTGAGCTTCTGAACCGCACATAACTGGCAGGTATTTTCGCCCATCAAATGCTCCATCGCCTGATTCCTTGCTGCTTTGGCTTTGCTCTGAGATAAAAAGAACAGATTTTATCAGTTGCTGCTTTGGCTTTGCTCTGAGATAAAAAGAACAGATTTTATCAGAACGCAAATTGACCTCCAGATATGTCTTAAAAAGGACACTATTAGAGCATGAATTAGAAAGTAAATGCAGCTTCTAAATAAAAAATTGATTCTATACTCTGACCTGGCCTACCCATTTTCTAAGACCAGTGATATGCTGCCGATAGGTGTTTTATACTTTCCCTGCCAGAGACACAACCATAGCTATTATCAAATGATATCTCACAATAGCATTATTTCCTCGTAAAACTTAGTGGAAAGGAAAAAATACAACGACATTCTCAAGGAAATTCACTGTGCGTCCGAGACTTACCCACATTGGCATCAGGTATGAGGACAGCTCATCAAAGAAAGGCAGGAAAGAAGCTTTAAACGTTTTAATCAGGGTTCCCAAGATTCACCAATCTGAACAAGTCCAACAAGTCAATTCCTAAGACTCTGATAACTATCCAACATAATAATTCTGACAGATTTCACACAAGCTAGGTATAAGCATAGAAAAACTGACTTGGTTAAAAACTTCTTCTTCTTGCTCATTTTCCCTTTCAGCAATTCTCCCTCATCAGCATCAAAATCTTCAGCTTTTGCTCTTTCCGCTCTTTCTGTTGTCCTATTTGAACTTACCGTAATAACTTGCTTCAACTCATCCACAACACTTCTGACCTGACTTTCATCCACAAGTAGTCCAGAATATGAAAAAACAGATAAATTAATAAACAGAAGATATGTTCCATGCAAATAGAAAGGGGATTGAAGTAATGCCATGCCATTCCAGTAGGAAGCGTCATGCATACAATAATACAACTGTTATGCAGCCCTGAGATACACGCATTGGTTAGGGGCTAATATTTCAATGCACCCCTCGAAACAAGGCAATGCACATGTTGCTTTTAGATTACGGCACAACACTATCCATCTTCACAATGCTCATGTACTAAAATACGGAAAATCTGTTTCAAGCATCTTATGAAAGTCCACCAAACAGTTTACCAAGCACCCAAAAACATCAACAAAACAAGAAATACATAATGTAATGTCCAAGAATCCAAACAATGTCTGCAAATGTAAGAATACCTTCCTCCAAAGTCTCAGCCTCGGCTATCTGAAGGACTGTTGATAATTAATCTCAATAGTCAAAATTTTAGGATGGAAAATATGAGGAAGAAAACAAAAAAAAAAACAACAAAGTCCACTCATCCAAATAAAAGGTTCATGCGCATGCAAGGAAAATCACCCAAGGAGATCCGATCAAAGAAAAAATAAAAGAAGAAGATTTGCTTAGATTTTTCCTATTTGTTTTCATTTGGCTAGATGACATTATAAATAGCTTGCGTGCATGTAATATGGCAAGAGGAAGAAAAAAGAGGAAAAAGAGCTTTACGTGAATTTTTCTATTTTCTATACAAGTATTACAGAGAGAAAAGAAAAAGCTCGGCTCCTCCACTCAGCCACGTCCAACACTATCTAAAATAATAAGTCATTCCAATAAAAATAAGTCGATCCTCGCCTTGTACTAAAAACAACAAATTGGTATCAGAGCCATGTCGTTCGGTAATATGCCCGTTCCACGCCTCACAAAATCCAATTATGATAATTGGAGTATTCGGATGAAAGCACTGCTCGGCTCACAAGGCGTATGGAATATCGTTAAAGACGGGTATACCGAACCCGAAAAAGACGACGAGTACACGTCGGTCCAGCTGAAGGCGTTGGAAGATTCTCGACAATTAAATAGCGCTGCGCTCAGCATCATATACAACTGCCTAGACGATGCCGACTTCGAAAAAATCAATGATGTAAAGAAAGCGAAGGAAGCATGGGAAAAACTGGAGATAGCGTACAAAGGTGCCGACCGAGTAAAACAAGTACGGCTGCAAACTCTTCGTGGTGAATTCGAAATGACGAGAATGAAGAACGGCGAAGGCGTGTCCGATTATATAACGAGAGTACAGACCATCTCAAACCAGTTGAAAAGAAATGGCGAGGCACTAGCGGAATCCCGCGTCGTCGAGAAAATTCTTCGCTCTCTGACGGACGAGTACGAGAACGTGGTATGTGCAATCGAGGAATCCAAAAATCTCGAAGAAATGACGGTCGACGAACTCTCCGGTTCCCTCGAAGCTCACGAGCAACGGAAGAAAAAGAAGAAGCAGGAATCGCTAGACGAGGCTCTACAGACGAAGTTATCGTTGAAAGATGACAAGGCGCTATATACGCATCACGGCCGAGGTCGAGGACGAGGTCAACGAGGACGAGGTTTCGGTCAAAATTCAGGCCGAGGACGAGGTTACAATCACGAAAAAGAAGGACAAACGAGCAACCAAAATTGGAGAGGACGAGGCCGAGCACGAGGACGAGGCGGTCGCTCAAATCGACCGAGCGTTGAGTGCTACAATTGCGGCAAGTTCGGGCACTTCGCAAAAGACTGTTGGGCCGACAAAAAGGTGGAAGAAAATGCGAACCTAGTCGCACAAGAGGATCCAAAAGACGAAGGTGTTCTTTTAATGGCGCTCGAGGATACGAGTCCAGGCAACGATATGGTGTGGTATCTCGACACTGGTGCCAGTAATCATATGAGCGGGCATAAACATCTCTTCACGGATCTAAAGAAGATTGAGGATGGACATGTGTCCTTTGGAGACGCATCGAAAATTGAAGTCAAAGGCCGAGGGAAAATATGCTTCTCTCAAAACGACGGCAGACAAGGATCGGTCGAGGACGTCTACTTCGTACCCAACTTGAAGACGAACATCTTAAGCATGGGCCAGTTGCTTGAAAAAGGATGCTCAGTGTTCATGAAGGACCGCTCATTACAACTAAGAAACAAAGACGGACTAATGATCGCGCGGGTCGAGATGGAAAGGAACCGAATGTTCAAACTCAACCTGAAGGCGATTCAAGAAAAATGTTTACGAGTTAACGTGGAGGACAAAGACCATTTGTGGCATATGCGGTTTGGTCATTTGCATTACGTTGGCCTAAAGGAGCTCTCCAGAAGAGGCATGGTCAACGGAATGCCGATGATAGAAGGCGAAAACAAGCTTTGCGAAAGCTGCGTAATCGGGAAACAGACGAGGACGACGTTCCAGAAGCAGGCAGAATATCGAGCGCGCAAACCGCTCGAGCTCATACATACAGACATATGCGGGCCGATCACACCAGAATCATTCGGTGGAATTTTATCACTTTCATCGACGACTACTCAAGAAAGACGTGGGTGTATTTTCTAAAGAAAAAATCAGAAGCGTTCGAGGCATTTAAAAATTCAAGACTATGGTCGAAAAGGCAACAAGCTCAAACGTCAAGGCGCTCCGATCAGACAGAGGCGGCGAATACATGTCAGGTGCTTTCGCTAATTTTTGCGAAGAACAAGGCGTCAGGAGGTTCCTCACCGCGCCTTATTCACCACAACAGAACGGCGTAGCTGAAAGGAAGAATCGAACCATTCTCGACATGGTTCGATCAATGTTAAAGAGCAAAGACACGCCAAAGGAGTTCTGGGCCGAAGCGGTACGATGTGCTGTATATATTCAAAACCGATGTCCACATCACAACCTCGAGAATCGAACACCACAGGAAGCATGGACTGGCCGAAAACCGACGGTAGCGCACTTCAAAATATTTGGAAGTGTGGCGTATGCACATGTGCCGGATCAGAAGAGGACCAAGCTTGACGACAAAAGCAAAAAGCTCGTGTTTATTGGGTACGATGAGAAGACAAAGGCGTACCGGCTCTATGATCCAGAAAATAAAAAGGTGATTGTAAGTCGAGATGTTCGAGTAGACGAAGAAAGTTCATGGAACTGGAACAATGAAGAAAATACAACGGAAGGAGAACCACTGATCGTTGCACCAATAGCCATTCCGGTTTCGTCTCAAGAAAATGACGAGGAGGACGAACCAAGGCAACCGAGGATGCGAAGCATGCAAGACCTGTACAGATCAACCGAACAAGTTCACCTAGTCTGTTTATTGGCCGACTCGGAACAAATTAGTTTCGTAGAAGCCATAAGAGACAAGAGATGGAAAATGGCGATGGACGAGGAAATAAAGGCGATCGAAAAGAATGACACATGGAAACTTGTGGAGTTGCCAAACGGGCATAAACCCATTGGAGTCAAATGGGTTTATAAGAAGAAGATGAATGCTCAAGGAAAAATTGAACGTTACAAGGCGAGATTGGTGGTGAAGGGCTATCGACAACAAGCGGGAATAGATTACGACGAAGTTTTTGCTCCCGTTGCAAGAATGGAAACAATCCGTTTGCTCCTGGCTCAAGCTACACAACTCAACTGACCAATCTACCAGATGGACGTGAAGTTCGCTTTTCTAAACGGGGAACTCGAGGAAGAAGTCTACGTGGAGCAGCCCCCGGGATATACAAAACCAGGAAAAGAAGGCAAAGTGTTGAAATTAGAAAAGGCGCTTTACGGGCTAAAGCAAGCGCCGCGAGCATGGAACACCCGGATCGACGGATATTTCAAAAAGAACAAGTTCGAGCAATGTCCGTTCGAGCATGCCCTCTATATCAAAAGAGAAGGAAAGGAAATGATCATCGTCGCTCTCTATGTCGATGACCTTATTTTCATGGGAAGCTGTGAGAAAATAGTCAACGACTTTAAGAAGGCGATGACGAAGGAATTTGAGATGACGGACTTGGGACTGATGAAATATTTTCTCGGTCTCGAAGTCGAGCAAAAAAGCACGGGAATTTTTGTGTCGCAAGAAGCGTATGCGAAGGCTATATTGAAGAAAAATAAAATGGAGGAAAGCAATCCGGTAGCGACACCGATGGAACTTGGAACAAAACTGTCCAAGTTTGAGGGAGGACAAGGAGTGAATGCGACCGATTATCGAAGTCTCGTGGGCAGTCTGCGATACTTGACCTGCACGAGACCCGATATCGCTTACAGCGTTGGAGTCGTTAGCCGTTATATGGAAGATCCGAGGCAGTCACATCTAAAGGCGATCAAAAGGATTTTACGTTACATCCGAGGAACACAATCGCTTGGACTATTTTATCCAAAGGCGAGCGACTGCAAATTAGTCGGATATTCTGACAGCGATTGGTGCGGAGATATCGATGATCGAAGGAGCACTGGCGGCTACGTATTTTATCTCGGGAATACGGCATTCACCTGGCTATCGAAAAAGCAACCGATCGTGACTTTGTCAACCTGCGAAGCGGAATATGTGGCAGCATCGTGGTGTGTCTGTCACGCAATCTGGTTGAGGAATTTACTGCTCGATTTGAATCTTCAACAAGTTGAGCCAACTGAAATCCGAGTCGACAATAAGTCAGCGATTGAGTTGGCGAAAAATCCAGTTCATCACGAAAGAAGCAAGCATATTGATGCGCGATTTCATTTTATTCGGGAGCACGTAAAAAATGGAGCAGTAAAAATGGTACACGTCGCAAGTTCGGATCAAGTTGCAGATATTTTCACGAAGCCATTACCGACAAGCACATTCGAAAACCTAAAAGGAATGCTCGGGATGAAAGATCATAAGACATTGAGATTAAGGGAGGAATTTGTTGATAATTAATCTCAATAGTCAAAATTTTAGGATGGAAAATATGAGGAAGAAAACAAAAAAAAAACAACAAAGTCCACTCATCCAAATAAGGTTCATGCGCATGCAAGGAAAATCACCCAAGGAGATCCGATCAAAGAAAAATAAAAGAAGAAGATTTGCTTAGATTTTTCCTATTTGTTTTCATTTGGCTAGATGACATTATAAATAGCTTGCGTGCATGTAATATGGCAAGAGGAAGAAAAAAGAGGAAAAAGAGCTTTACGTGAATTTTTCTATTTTCTATACAAGTATTACAGAGAGAAAAGAAAAAGCTCGGCTCCTCCACTCACCCACGTCCAACACTATCTAAAATAATAAGTCATTCCAATAAAAATAAGTCGATCCTCGCCTTGTACTAAAAATAACATAGACCCTACCACATCCACAATCTGCCTCCTAAAAATTCTATGCTCCGTACCAGCCAATTCAATCATCAATTCCAAAGCTTCCTGCGTTGTTGCCTCATTCCCCGAGTTCAATGCTTCAGTGAGGGTCCGCATCATTGCAGGCAACAGGTCCTGAAACCTATCCCTATCACTCGAGCTCGATAAACACTGAATAAAATTAATCACCGCACTCAAAGCAGAAATCTTCACATCTCCACTAGTCGCAGAGCTTCTTCACGGTCGATTTCGTCTCCTCTTTCTGGATGCACGTGAGGAGCGTGTTCTTCACCGTCTGTAATACCCGTAAAATTTAATTACGGGATTTACGACTTAATTAGCAGTAAATTAGAAATTTCGTTGAGTTAAATAAAGAAAGAAATTAGGACTTTGGGTGATACGATGCTTTCATACTTTTATGCCTTTAAATGACTTATGTGTCTATATGATTACATGCTGTGTGATTTATAATTTCTTATATGTGCTATATGTACGATACATGACTTATTATTTTTTTGATTATGATGATATTAGAACTTAAGGAAAGTAAGATAATAATAATATAAGGACTTAAATGTGAGGCTATGCTTAATAAAATAATAATAGAGAGACTTATGATATTGGGCCATGTGTAATACGTGAATTAAAGCCCATGTTTACAAGATAAACATTAAGTTACTTAAGCCATAGGAAAATAACGTCATCACATGTCCCATCATAGAAAACCATTCGATAGTTTAATGGTTATTAAGAATCCCTTTTATGGTAAAAGATCATTCAAATCGTAAGAGGAGTTGAACACTAAGATGATCGTCCAAATAGCTTGAACAATAAGTGTAATACCCATAAAATATAATTACGGGATTTACGATTTAATTAGCAATAAATTAGAAACTTCGTTGGATTTATTAAATAAAGAAGTTAGGGTTTTACATGATGCGATGCTTTCATGTTTACATGTCTTTTAGTGACTTATATGTCTATGTGATTTCATGCTATATATGATATAGTCCTACATGGCTTATGTGCTGTTAGAATAATTAACGTGGTAGGAAATTTAAGTTAGAACTTAGAAGTAAATTAGTATAAGGTCCCTAGATTTTGGTAGGAGATAGTATTAATAAAAGTTAAGAAATTCAAACCATATATTAAAACTAAAATTGGGATTAATTCATGAATTGAGCTAGACCTAAATTCGAACCCAAGTGTTAAAGAAGTACTATAACAGACCTAAGATTATCCTATGGTTCGATTACTTGACCAAAAGGAAAAGGAAATTAATAAAATAATGCATATTACAAGAGATAAGGATTAACAAAGTATCCATCATTGTCAATTGCTAACCACTACACGCAACGATAAGAAAGGAGTGAGAATTATTGATAGGACTAAGTTATTCATTCTAAGGCAGGGAAGAGAGAACGTTCGATCAAAGATATGTATATATATAATTACTTGTAACAATTGCCGAGTAGCTAGAATCAACCAATTATAAATTAAGTGTGGTTAATAGTTTAAAGCATAATTGGGCCATTCTAGTACGGAATAAAATGTTGCTTAGTACGTGAGGAAAAGAGTAGTAACTTACTCATCTACTAGTCTCATCAATTACATAATTCCATACTTTAATCCTTATCAACTAGGCCAAAGAGAATGATATGAAGGAAATACTTTCATAACGAAGAATAGAAAGGAACACCCTTAAGAAAGAGAATTAATAGAACGAAGAGATACTTCATCAACAGATCACAGCTCAAACTCGGATTTTGGTAAGTGCAAGTATCGTTCATAATTCACCTAGAGTTATTAAAGTATGTTAACTAACGAAACTAGAGTAATCTGGGTGTAAGAAAGACCCAAAAAGCTCTATTTGTAGGATAAATTCTTATCCCCACGAGTTAAGGCATACTGAGTTAAGGCCTTAATTGTAGGGAATTATTTCTGAAATAACGTCGCTTGTTTTAGGGTTTGAATTTGAATTTTGGATAGAATAAATGATTCTGAGATAGAGAAAACCCTATATGTTATAAGTCGGGATAGGAAAGATTTCTATGTATTAGGATTTCGAAACAGTGAATTTCGTGATCTTTTGATCTCGAAATCTTTTAAGTCTCGAGATTTATAATTAAGGTTGAGTTCGAAATTAAGAAACATGATGTCGAAATATGTAGATGTCGAAAGGCTAGATAAGAATTTCGATGTATTAGAATTTCGAAGGAACAAATATGCCGAGATTAGAAGATGTCGAAAGAGAACACTTGCGAAATAAGAAAAGCTCGAAATCTTGAAATCTCGAAACCTTTGATCTCGAGATTTATAAATTACGAGAGTAAGGTGTGGACCAATCATAACTAGAGGAAGTTAAATGCCTAAAGGGACACGTAGCTATTCCTTAACATATGAGATAAATTAGTCACCTAGTTGTCATTACACCGTTCATTTGTTTAAATATTTTATTAATTAAATTAGAGGGAACGATTAGATAAGAACCAAAAGAAGGAAAGGGGAAAATAAAAGAAAACCCTCATTAGCATACAACTCCGTCGGAAAAGAAGAAATCTTAGGATCCGGGAATTTTGGGGGAAATAGCTTTAAGAGCTAAGTTTGAGTACATAAAGGTTCAAGAATGTCGAGATCTATTTCATTAATCATCTCGAGAACTTTGGTCAATCATTTCGAAGTTTATTTTATAAATTCTGTGTACTATTTAATTAACTTGGAATCATGTCTAATAAAGAAGTCGAAATTCATAAAAATTGAAACTAGGGTTTTTAAATTAAGCCACTCTCGTGAAACTGTAATTAGACTAACAAACCCTAATTTTATATGTTTCTGTACTTAGGGTTCAAAGGTTAGCAAATTACTGTACGATAAGCTAAGGATACCAGGTAAGTGGAAATCGCAACTACAACACATAATTATATGTGTATGAATTATGTGTCTATATGCCTTTCATGATTTTATGTGACTTCTATGATTTATATGTGACGTAAATTTACGTGATTTTTATGTGATGTAAATTATTCTATGAATATTGCATGCATGTTTACATGATTCATGGCATGAGCATATGCACGCACGACTAGTGTTAGAGTCAGGGAAATAGCGTGCATGAGTATAAGATCGCTTGAGAGCGAAGTATATTTGCCGGTATAGGCATTTGTGTCGACTCAATGATGAGTCACGGCTCTTCTATGCTACCACGGCGATTCACGAAGCCGAATTACCTGATTCACGAAAGGTAGGGGAAATACCCCGTAGCGGGAGATGCAACCTGGAGGATGCGACTCGAGGGTATGAGCGGCACCGAGGGAACCTCGAGTGTTGGCGACCTCGTAGTAAGCTACCAGTGAGAAGCGCCCGCGTGTCAGACCGCATTGGGATGGAAAGGCGCCTTAGGGTTAAACGAAATTTGTGTGCCCGGGTTAGCCTCTCAATGGGACTGCATTGGGATTGAAAGGCACTAGTAGCCTCTCAGTGTGGATCACACTGGGATTGAAAGGCACTGGTAGCCTCTCAGTGTGTACCGCATTGGGATTGAAAGGCACCATAGGGTTACGCACAGATGGGGTACTCGGGTTTAGCCTCCCAGTGTGTGTACTGCACTTATACCCTTAGGGGTTTGAGCTCTATATGGTGCATAGTAAGATTGAAAGCCGAGGGCTCAATAAGAAATGAAAAGAATGAGAAGGATACGAGAGGTCAATAGCATTGGCGCGGATGCCTTCGCTATTTAGGTCACGTGCATTGCATGCATGATTTTCACTTACTGAGCTTTATAAGCTCATTCCACGTTTTATGTGTTGTAGGACCCCGCGATCACGGTACGTGATCATTTTCACGGCGAGGCCAACTTTTGAAGCTTTCGTGGGCTTTTGAGATGGAAGTGTGTGCATGGATGCGACCTCGTGGAGGCCCAGTAGATAAATTTATTTTGACCCGCATGCGCGCTTTCCTATGTAAATAGGACCCATGATAATTTTGTAGGAATAGTTACGATTCCTTTTTATGAAAGGAAAAATTTTATTCGAAATTTCGTACTATTTATTTCTTTTCTACGACACTAATTACGTAAACTAGTTAAGAAAGTAGTGGTGGAAGGCGGGGCTGCCACAGGTGGTTATCAGAGCTTAGGATATAGGTTCTGCAGACTGTCCATGTACACACACTCTAAAGCACGGAAGCGGCCTTGCCTGTAAGTTTTATGTTTTTATGAATTTCTGGTGTTACATGATTTATTGATCTTAGGAACGTTATGATAGAAGAACGATGGGTAGAACAAGAAATGAAAATAGTGCGGGTGCAGATAAAGGTACAGAACACGCAGCCTCTACTGATAGTCGGGATGCGACTATCCTTCAGCTCGCGGAACTAGTCCGCCAACAATCTGCGCAAATTCAACAACTAATTCAGCAACAAAACGTTGGCGGACAATCAAGTAACGGACCCCCTCAGGCCGACAGAATCGAAATGGTCGGGGAAAGATTTCGTAAACTTAACCCCCCAACCTTTGAAGATGCTGTTGACCCAACCTCGGCTGAGGATTGGCTCCGAACCCTAGAAACTATGTTCCAACATAGCCGTACCCCTGAAACGGAAAAGATCTTGTGCGCTAGTTACCTATTAAGGGGAAGCGCAGGTCATTGGTGGGACACAATTCTGACTCTCGAAGATCCCTTGACAATGACCTGGGAGCATTTCAAAGAGTTTTTTTCGAAATAAGTATTTCACTGCTCCCGTTCGAGCCCAAAGGATGAACGAGTTCATCAATCTCCGCCAAGGAGCAATGACGGTGGCGGAGTATATTAGGAAATTTGAACAGTTGTCCCGATTCGCCACCCACATGGTGAGTACGGACGCGTTAAAGATCGAGCGATTTATGGAAGGCTTGAAGCCAGAACTTTACCGTGATGTTGGCATGGCCGGATTCCAAGGGGTTACTTATGCCCAAATGGCGGAACGAGCCCTGATGGCTGAACAAGCTGAAATCCGAATTGTACGAGCACATGAGGCTAAAAGGAAGTTCGAACAAGGACCCAAAGGGGACGGAAATAACCCGAAGAAACCGTTCGTTCCTAAGAATGTGAAGCCCAATTTCCAAAATCGACCCGGACCACCTCAGCAGACTAACACGAATCAGGGGAGACCCCAACCAAACGTACCTCCATGTCCAAAATGTGCACGACGTCATCTAGGCGTCTGTTTCTCCCAAAACGCCATCTGTTTTAAATGTGGCAAGACAGGCCACTACTCCGTAGCCTGCCCAGAAAATGCATCTGGAAGTCAGGGAACAAACCGGACCAAGCCGCCGACAGCACCCGCTCGGGTATATATGCTTACGGCGGAAGAAGCTGAAAACAACCCATCCGAGATGGAAGGTACCTTCCTAACCGATTAAACTTCAACATACATTCTAGTGGACTCATGAGCCACATTTTCTTTTGTATCCACCACTTATGTGGTAAGATTCGGAATTCTTTTAGCCGACTTGGTTGATACCAGTTCAAGTGTCGACCTGAATCGTAATCGTAACAAATAGGCTTCCAAAATAGGAAGTCATACCTGAATTCCTGAAACCTAAGATCCAATAATATCCGGGGTATAATCCTATGCCCCAATCTTTTAATCATCCTAAGAAAATATGTTTATTCAAGTATTTGAGCGGCACAGCGGAAGTGTGATGGACGTTAATAATTTTTGACCTCTACCTGAGTTAGAATTGTAGTTATTCTCGTTAGCTCCTCAAGACAACGCAGGTTCGACTAACTTGAATGATCTTCATATCGAGTTCATTAGGATCCTATTCCTTTCTATTCTCGAAAATTATTTGAGATTCCTTGATAACTTCCTAGGGTGAATTTTTATCACCCAACCCAGCCAGTTCAACTCCCTACCAATCGTTACCCTGAATTATTCCAACAGACGGAATTTCGGGGGCGAGATTCTTTTAAGGGGGAGAGGATGTAATACCCATAAAATATAATTACGGGATTTACGATTTAATTAGCAATAAATTAGAAACTTCGTTGGATTTATTAAATAAAGAAGTTAGGGTTTTACATGATGCGATGCTTTCATGTTTACATGTCTTTTAGTGACTTATATGTCTATGTGATTTCATGCTATATATGATATAGTCCTACATGGCTTATGTGCTGTTAGAATAATTAACGTGGTAGGAAATTTAAGTTAGAACTTAGAAGTAAATTAGTATAAGGTCCCTAGATTTTGGTAGGAGATAGTATTAATAAAAGTTAAGAAATTCAAACCATATATTAAAACTAAAATTGGGATTAATTCATGAATTGAGCTAGACCTAAATTCGAACCCAAGTGTTAAAGAAGTACTATAACAGACCTAAGATTATCCTATGGTTCGATTACTTGACCAAAAGGAAAAGGAAATTAATAAAATAATGCATATTACAAGAGATAAGGATTAACAAAGTATCCATCATTGTCAATTGCTAACCACTACACGCAACGATAAGAAAGGAGTGAGAATTATTGATAGGACTAAGTTATTCATTCTAAGGCAGGGAAGAGAGAACGTTCGATCAAAGATATGTATATATATAATTACTTGTAACAATTGCCGAGTAGCTAGAATCAACCAATTATAAATTAAGTGTGGTTAATAGTTTAAAGCATAATTGGGCCATTCTAGTACGGAATAAAATGTTGCTTAGTACGTGAGGAAAAGAGTAGTAACTTACTCATCTACTAGTCTCATCAATTACATAATTCCATACTTTAATCCTTATCAACTAGGCCAAAGAGAATGATATGAAGGAAATACTTTCATAACGAAGAATAGAAAGGAACACCCTTAAGAAAGAGAATTAATAGAACGAAGAGAAACTTCATCAACAGATCACAGCTCAAACTCGGATTTTGGTAAGTGCAAGTATCGTTCATAATTCACCTAGAGTTATTAAAGTATGTTAACTAACGAAACTAGAGTAATCTGGGTGTAAGAAAGACCCAAAAAGCTCTATTTGTAGGATAAATTCTTATCCCCACGAGTTAAGGCATACTGAGTTAAGGCCTTAATTGTAGGGAATTATTTCTGAAATAACGTCGCTTGTTTTAGGGTTTGAATTTGAAATTTGGATAGAATAAATGATTCTGAGATAGAGAAAACCCTATATGTTATAAGTCGGGATAGGAAAGATTTCTATGTATTAGGATTTCGAAACAGTGAATTTCGTGATCTTTTGATCTCGAAATCTTTTAAGTCTCGAGATTTATAATTAAGGTTGAGTTCGAAATTAAGAAACATGATGTCGAAATATGTAGATGTCGAAAGGCTAGATAAGAATTTCGATGTATTAGAATTTCGAAGGAACAAATATGCCGAGATTAGAAGATGTCGAAAGAGAACACTTGCGAAATAAGAAAAGCTCGAAATCTTGAAATCTCGAAACCTTTGATCTCGAGATTTATAAATTACGAGAGTAAGGTGTGGACCAATCATAACTAGAGGAAGTTAAATGCCTAAAGGGACACGTAGCTATTCCTTAACATATGAGATAAATTAGTCACCTAGTTGTCATTACACCGTTCATTTGTTTAAATATTTTATTAATTAAATTAGAGGGAACGATTAGATAAGAACCAAAAGAAGGAAAGGGGAAAATAAAAGAAAACCCTCATTAGCATACAACTCCGTCGGAAAAGAAGAAATCTTAGGATCCGGGAATTTTGGGGGAAATAGCTTTAAGAGCTAAGTTTGAGTACATAAAGGTTCAAGAATGTCGAGATCTATTTCATTAATCATCTCGAGAACTTTGGTCAATCATTTCGAAGTTTATTTTGTAAATTCTGTGTACTATTTAATTAACTTGGAATCATGTCTAATAAAGAAGTCGAAATTCATAAAATTGAAACTAGGGTTTTTAAATTAAGCCACTCTCGTGAAACTGTAATTAGACTAACAAACCCTAATTTTATATGTTTCTGTACTGAGGGTTCAAAGGTTAGCAAATTACTGTACGATAAGCTAAGGATACCAGGTAAGTGGAAATCGCAACTACAACACATAATTATATTTGTATGAATTATGTGTCTATATGCCTTTCATGATTTTATGTGACTTCTATGATTTATATGTGACGTAAATTTACGTGATTTTTATGTGATGTAAATTATTCTATGAATATTGCATGCATGTTTACATGATTCATGGCATGAGCATATGCACGCACGACTAGTGTTAGAGTCAGGGAAATAGCGTGCATGAGTATAAGATCGCTTGAGAGCGAAGTATATTTGCCGGTATAGGCATTTGTGTCGACTCAATGATGAGTCACGGCTCTTCTATGCTACCACGGCGATTCACGAAGCCGAATTACCTGATTCACGAAAGGTAGGGGGAATACCCCGTAGCGGGAGATGCAACCTGGAGGATGCGACTCGAGGGTATGAGCGGCACCGAGGGAACCTCGAGTGTTGGCGACCTCGTAGTAAGCTACCAGTGAGAAGCGCCCGCGTGTCAGACCGCATTGGGATGGAAAGGCGCCTTAGGGTTAAACGAAATTGTGTGCCCGGGTTAGCCTCTCAATGGGACTGCATTGGATTGAAAGGCACTAGTAGCCTCTCAGTGTGGATCACACTGGGACTGAAAGGCACTGGTAGCCTCTCAGTGTGTACCGCATTGGGATTGAAAGGCACCATAGGGTTACGCACAGATGGAGTACTCGGGTTTAGCCTCCCAGTGTGTGTACTGCACTTATACCCTTAGGGGTTTGAGCTCTATATGGTGCATAGTAAGATTGAAAGCCGAGGGCCCAATAAGAAATGAAAAGAACGAGAAGGATACGAGAGGTCAATAGCATTGGCGCGGATGCCTTCGCTATTTAGGTCACGTGCATTGCATGCATGATTTTCACTTACTGAGCTTTATAAGCTCATTCCACGTTTTATGTGTTGTAGGACCCCGCGATCACGGTACGTGATCATTTTCACGGCGAGGCCAACTTTTGAAGCTTTCGTGGGCTTTTGAGATGGAAGTGTGTGCATGGATGCGACCTCGTGGAGGCCCAGTAGATAAATTTATTTTGACCCGCATGCGCGCTTTCCTATGTAAATAGGACCCATGATAATTTTGTAGGAATAGTTACGATTCCTTTTTATGAAAGGAAAAATTTTATTCGAAATTTCGTACTATTTATTTCTTTTCTACGACACTAATTACGTAAACTAGTTAAGAAAGTAGTGGTGGAAGGCGGGGCTGCCACAGGTGGTATCAGAGCTTAGGATATAGGTTCTGCAGACTGTCCATGTACACACACTCAAAAGCACGGAAGCGGCCTTGCCTGTAAGTTTTATGTTTTTATGAATTTCTGGTGTTACATGATTTATTGATCTTAGGAACGTTAGGATAGAAGAACGATGGGTAGAACAAGAAATGAAAATAGTGCGGGTGCAGATAAAGGTACAGAACACGCAGCCTCTACTGATAGTCGGGATGCGACTATCCTTCAGCTCGCGGAACTAGTCCGCCAACAATCTGCGCAAATTCAACAACTAATTCAGCAACAAAACGTTGGCGGACAATCAAGTAACGGACCCCCTCAGGCCGACAGAATCGAAATGGTCGGGGAAAGATTTCGTAAACTTAACCCCCCAACCTTTGAAGATGCTGTTGACCCAACCTCGGCTGAGGATTGGCTCCGAACCCTAGAAACTATGTTCCAACATAGCCGTACCCCTGAAACGGAAAAGGTCTTGTGCGCTAGTTACCTATTAAGGGGAAGCGCAGGTCATTGGTGGGACACAATTCTGACTCTCGAAGATCCCTTGACAATGACCTGGGAGCATTTCAAAGAGTTTTTTCGAAATAAGTATTTCACTGCTCCCGTTCGAGCCCAAAGGATGAACGAGTTCATCAATCTCCGCCAAGGAGCAATGACGGTGGCGGAGTATATTAGGAAATTTGAACAGTTGTCCCGATTCGCCACCCACATGGTGAGTACGGACGCGTTAAAGATCGAGCAATTTATGGAAGGCTTGAAGCCAGAACTTTACCGTGATGTTGGCATGGCCGGATTCCAAGGGGTTACTTATGCCCAAATGGCGGAACGAGCCCTGATGGCTGAACAAGCTGAAATCCGAATTGTACGAGCACATGAGGCTAAAAGGAAGTTCGAACAAGGACCCAAAGGGGACGGAAATAACCCGAAGAAACCGTTCGTTCCTAAGAATGTGAAGCCCAATTTCCAAAATCGACCCGGACCACCTCAGCAGACTAACACGAATCAGGGGAGACCCCACCAAACGTACCTCCATGTCCAAAATGTGCACGACGTCATCTAGGCGTCTGTTTCTCCCAAAACGCCATTTGTTTTAAATGTGGCAAGACAGGCCACTACTCCGTAGCCTGCCCAGAAAATGCATCTGAAAGTCAGGGAACAAACCGGACCAAGCCGCCGACAGCACCCGCTCGGGTATATATGCTTAATGCGGAAGAAGCTGAAAACAACCCATCCGAGATGGAAGGTACCTTCCTAACCGATTAAACTTCAACATACATTCTAGTGGACTCATGAGCCACATTTTCTTTTGTATCCACCACTTATGTGGTAAGATTCGGAATTCTTTTAGCCGACTTGGTTGATACCAGTTCAAGTGTCGACCTGAATCGTAATCGTAACAAATAGGCTTCCAAAATAGGAAGTCATACCTGAATTCCTGAAACCTAAGATCCAATAATATCCGGGGTATAATCCTATGCCCCAATCTTTTAATTATCCTAAGAAAATATGTTTGTTCAAGTATTTGAGCGGCACAGCGGAAGTGTGATGGACGTTAATAATTTTTGACCTCTACCTGAGTTAGAATTGTAGTTATTCTCGTTAGCTCCTCAAGACAACGCAGGTTCGACTAACTTGAATGATCTTCATATCGACTTCATTAGGATCCTATTCCTTTCTATTCTCGAAAATTATTTGAGATTCCTTGATAACTTCCTAGGGTGAATTTTTATCACCCAACCCAGCCAGTTCAACTCCCTACCAATCGTTACCCTGAATTATTCCAACAGACGGAATTTCGGGGGCGAGATTCTTTTAAGGGGGAGAGGATGTAATACCCATAAAATATAATTACGGGATTTACGATTTAATTAGCAATAAATTAGAAACTTCGTTGGATTTATTAAATAAAGAAGTTAGGGTTTGACATGATGCGATGCTTTCATGTTTACATGTCTTTTAGTGACTTATATGTCTATGTGATTTCATGCTATATATGATATAGTCCTACATGGCTTATGTGCTGTTAGAATAATTAACGTGGTAGGAAATTTAAGTTAGAACTTAGAAGTAAATTAGTATAAGGTCCCTAGGTTTTGGTAGGAGATAGTATTAATAAAAGTTAAGAAATTCAAACCATATATTAAAACTAAAATTGGGATTAATTCATGAATTGAGCTAGACCTAAATTCGAACCCAAGTGTTAAAGAAGTACTATAACAGACCTAAGATTATCCTATGGTTCGATTACTTGACCAAAAGGAAAAGGAAATTAATAAAATAATGCATATTACAAGAGATAAGGATTAACAAAGTATCCATCATTGTCAATTGCTAACCACTACACGCAACGATAAGAAAGGAGTGAGAATTATTGATAGGACTAAGTTATTCATTCTAAGGCAGGGAAGAGAGAACGTTCGATCAAAGATATGTATATATATAATTACTTGTAACAATTGCCGAGTAGCTAGAATCAACCAATTATAAATTAAGTGTGGTTAATAGTTTAAAGCATAATTGGGCCATTCTAGTACGGAATAAAATGTTGCTTAGTACGTGAGGGAAAGAGTAGTAACTTACTCATCTACTAGTCTCATCAATTACATAATTCCATACTTTAATCCTTATCAACTAGGCCAAAGAGAATGATATGAAGGAAATACTTTCATAACGAAGAATAGAAAGGAACACCCTTAAGAAAGAGAATTAATAGAACGAAGAGATACTTCATCAACAGATCACAGCTCAAACTCGGATTTTGGTAAGTGCAAGTATCGTTCATAATTCACCTAGAGTTATTAAAGTATGTTAACTAACGAAACTAGAGTAATCTGGGTGTAAGAAAGACCCAAAAAGCTCTATTTGTAGGATAAATTCTTATCCCCACGAGTTAAGGCATACTGAGTTAAGGCCTTAATTGTAGGGAATTATTTCTGAAATAACGTCGCTTGTTTAGGGTTTGAATTTGAAATTTGGATAGAATAAATGATTCTGAGATAGAGAAAACCCTATATGTTATAAGTCGGGATAGGAAAGATTTCTATGTATTAGGATTTCGAAACAGTGAATTTCGTGATCTTTTGATCTCGAAATCTTTTAAGTCTCGAGATTTATAATTAAGGTTGAGTTCGAAATTAAGAAACATGATGTCGAAATATGTAGATGTCGAAAGGCTAGATAAGAATTTCGATGTATTAGAATTTCGAAGGAACAAATATGCCGAGATTAGAAGATGTCGAAAGAGAACACTTGCGAAATAAGAAAAGCTCGAAATCTTGAAATCTCGAAACCTTTGATCTCGAGATTTATAAATTACGAGAGTAAGGTGTGGACCAATCATAACTAGAGGAAGTTAAATGCCTAAAGGGACACGTAGCTATTCCTTAACATATGAGATAAATTAGTCACCTAGTTGTCATTACACCGTTCATTTGTTTAAATATTTTATTAATTAAATTAGAGGGAACGATTAGATAAGAACCAAAAGAAGGAAAGGGGAAAATAAAAGAAAACCCTCATTAGCATACAACTCCGTCGGAAAAGAAGAAATCTTAGGATCCGGGAATTTTGGGGGAAATAGCTTTAAGAGCTAAGTTTGAGTACATAAAGGTTCAAGAATGTCGAGATCTATTTCATTAATCATCTCGAGAACTTTGGTCAATCATTTCGAAGTTTATTTTATAAATTCTGTGTACTATTTAATTAACTTGGAATCATGTCTAATAAAGAAGTCGAAATTCATAAAAATTGAAACTAGGGTTTTTAAATTAAGCCACTCTCGTGAAACTGTAATTAGACTAACAAACCCTAATTTTATATGTTTCTGTACTTAGGGTTCAAAGGTTAGCAAATTACTGTACGATAAGCTAAGGATACCAGGTAAGTGGAAATCGCAACTACAACACATAATTATATGTGTATGAATTATGTGTCTATATGCCTTTCATGATTTTATGTGACTTCTATGATTTATATGTGACGTAAATTTACGTGATTTTTATGTGATGTAAATTATTCTATGAATATTGCATGCATGTTTACATGATTCATGGCATGAGCATATGCACGCACGACTAGTGTTAGAGTCAGGGAAATAGCGTGCATGAGTATAAGATCGCTTGAGAGCGAAGTATATTTGCCGGTATAGGCATTTGTGTCGACTCAATGATGAGTCACGGCTCTTCTATGCTACCACGGCGATTCACGAAGCCGAATTACCTGATTCACGAAAGGTAGGGGGAATACCCCGTAGCGGGAGATGCAACCTGGAGGATGCGACTCGAGGGTATGAGCGGCACCGAGGGAACCTCGAGTGTTGGCGACCTCGTAGTAAGCTACCAGTGAGAAGCGCCCGCGTGTCAGACCGCATTGGGATGGAAAGGCGCCTTAGGGTTAAACGAACTTTGTGTGCCCGGGTTAGCCTCTCAATGGGACTGCATTGGGATTGAAAGGCACTAGTAGCCTCTCAGTGTGGATCACACTGGGATTGAAAGGCACTGGTAGCCTCTCAGTGTGTACCGCATTGGGATTGAAAGGCACCATAGGGTTACGCACAGATGGAGTACTCGGGTTTAGCCTCCCAGTGTGTGTACTGCACTTATACCCTTAGGGGTTTGAGCTCTATATGGTGCATAGTAAGATTGAAAGCCGAGGGCCCAATAAGAAATGAAAAGAACGAGAAGGATACGAGAGGTCAATAGCATTGGCGCGGATGCCTTCGCTATTTAGGTCACGTGCATTGCATGCATGATTTTCACTTACTGAGCTTTATAAGCTCATTCCACGTTTTATGTGTTGTAGGACCCCGCGATCACGGTACGTGATCATTTTCACGGCGAGGCCAACTTTTGAAGCTTTCGTGGGCTTTTGAGATGGAAGTGTGTGCATGGATGCGACCTCGTGGAGGCCCAGTAGATAAATTTATTTTGACCCGCATGCGCGCTTTCCTATGTAAATAGGACCCATGATAATTTTGTAGGAATAGTTACGATTCCTTTTTATGAAAGGAAAAATTTTATTCGAAATTTCGTACTATTTATTTCTTTTCTACGACACTAATTACGTAAACTAGTTAAGAAAGTAGTGGTGGAAGGCGGGGCTGCCACAATAAGCCATATAGAGAAATTCAAGCATCGTAGTGCTCAGAAGGTATAATCTCTTTTACTCTATAGACAATCGATTATTTTTCTTTTTTTATTATTATTAGTAGGATAAGAATATGAGTATATGGAGATGAAATATTAGGAGTTGTCTAAGATTTTAAAGTGTGTAAGAAATATTGGATACGAAAATCTGGAACTTATTAGGGTTTGTTATGTTAGTTTTAGTTTAACGAGTGGTTTTTATAGAACCTTTAGAATTTCTGGTTAGGTTATGCTAAGTTCGAAACTTAGTTAGAATATATGAAGTTTTTCTTATGTCCCAAACTGTTCTTGGAAAAGTGTGGAAGTTTTTGATCGAAAATTAGATTAGATGATATCGATAATGTGTTTTCAAGTAGGGATAAGAATTTCTTTAGATTATAAATCTCGAAGCTATGTTAGTTTGGTAGGTATGATTTCGAGATCAATCACGAGGGCAGAAGGAACAAAGATGCCGCGATTAGAAAATATCGAAGTTAGGAAAATTCGAAAAGTTAGATCTCGAGCCATTAGATGTCGAAACCTTGTTAGTTTGATAGGAAAGATTTTGAGATCTTCATGAGAAAGAATGTCGAAATCCAGAAACTCGAAATGTCGTACATTGTTGAAGTAAGATCGAGATTTATATCGAGATCCATATCGAAATTTGTTTCGAAATCATGTGATGTTTAAATCTCGAAATGTTATGTAGAAGCTCGACATCCATCCTTGTTATTGATATCGAGATTTTGTTTAAAAATGTCGATACAATCTCGAAATTTTTGTTATGAATCTCGACATACGCATCTCAGAATTTTCTACTTAATCAATCTCGAGATTTTTGTTTATAATGTCGACATACACCACGAGATCTTTGTTTACAATTTCGAAATCCACCTTGAAAGCCATGTCGAGAACCTATATGTCTTTAATAAGCCACGAGAAGTCTATATGGTGAATTAGGTGACTAGGTAATTAAATAACATTTCATGAATTAGTGGAGTAAGAAAACGACACCTTAATACAAGCTTGACCAATCAGATAAAAACATGAAGGATGTGTGTTAAAGTAAGGTGAGATGTGTCATAGAGAATGAATCATAAATTAGAGATAATATATTAATTCCATGGACCACGAGTAATAAAAGGATTATAATAATAAGTGAATCACATGGAGTTCACGAGATATTAGAATTCGAGAAGTGTAATTATGATGTGGGTACGGATTGCCAGAATTTCACGAGTTAGAAATAGGCGAATTCCTTTTAAAAGCGTTCAATACTATTCTATATTTAATATATTTCCATACTTAGGAAATTTGGAAATTTAGTTAATATACTCACATTTTAATTTCATACTTAAGGTCGAAAACCAGGGATTTCATCGGTTCCGTAACTAACAATCTACGGACGACAGGTAAGTGGAAATCGCAACTACAACTGTAGGATACTATTTGTAATTGTGCTTGATTTCATTAGTTTCCTTGTAATTAGGGGCGTTTTGTATAGTAGTCCTTAGATTAGGACTAGTTTGATATTTATACCAAGTTTGTTTGGTATAAATACTTGTAAATCAATTGAGCTTAATAGAGAAAGTTTTGAGAATTGATCCGAAGGGCTTGCAATTTGATTTCTAGAGAGAGAAACAACAGTAACTTTCTCACTCTACTCGAATTCTCTCTCTTGTTCTTCATTTGAGTTTTTCGATCGAATTCAATTGCTTATCTAAACGATCGAATTACTATGAATTCTAGCCTAGGATCTTAGAGTTGTTAATCGTAGGACCTAACAATTGGTATCAGAGAGGATTCGTTCTGTTTTGAATCGAAAATTGTTAAAATTGGATCGAAAATCATTTTCTGATTACTGTTCATCGAAGAACAGTTTGGCGCGAAAACCTTTTTCGATCCAATAGCTTAATTCTGTGCTTAATTGACTTGAATTTGGTGTTTCTGTGCTTGTTTAAGTGTAGATCATCATAGCGATCAGTTCTGTAGCAGTTTAAACTTCGATTTCTAGAATTGAATTGCTTCTGAGTGTTACTGTTTGCGAAGAACATGAAGAACACGTTCTGATTTTGATCAAATACGATATATTTTGCTTCATAACGTGTTTAATTGCTTGCGTGAGTGATTAGTACTTAATTGCGAGCAATTGCCTCAATTTCACTATCTGATTCTTTGTTTTTGCTCGAATTAGTGTTAATCGTATTCTGTGAATTTTTCTCGATTGCTCAAATTTTTCTCGCTAAGTTTTGCGATCGGATTAGTTTCTCGATCGATAAACTTAGCGCGAGAATTTTTCTCGGTCAGAATACGAAGTCAGCGCTAGAATCGTCATCAATAGAAACGATTTTAGTTAGAAATATTTCTCGAGCATTATGGCGAAAAAACTTTTTCGAGAGAGACTTATTTTGACTTTGCATGCGTAAAACTTTCACTCGAAAAACTTTTTCAGTCAAACCTTTTAACGTTTGACCAGGCGAAAATCATTTATACGCGAGAAACTTTTCTAGTCAACAGATTTATTTTGACTTGTCGAGAAACTTACTAACGTACTGTTTCTTTACGATCGAAATAAATTCACGATCAAGAAATTTTTCTCGACCGAATGATTTTGAGCATTTATCTCGCTCGTAAGTATCTCGCTGACAAAATTTCTCGCACGAGAACAGTACTCAGTACACTATCTCGACGGAATTAATTTCGATCAAACTTTAAGATTGTATCGGAAATAATTCTCGATCTAATTTTCGAATCAAACGCTACTAACGAATTTTGTCACTTGTGAAGCACATTACATCATCTTCAACCTTCAAAACAATTAACGAAGATCCTTCAACAACTCGACTACAATACAAACATGGATGCATACTCACTCGGAAATGACAACCATCCGCCGATCTTGCAAAGAAGGCGAATACACAGTGTGGAGAAGCCGCTTTCTGAATTTTATTGCTCTAAAGGATCAAGCCGAAAATCTACTGAAGTCCCTTGAAGAGGGACCGGCACAGTTCTGGGTTCATGTACCCGGGGACGAAACAGCTACTCCAGCAATTCCAGCTTCTAGACGACTAAAGGAGCCTAGAGAATAGTCTCTGGAGGAAAGAGCTCGAGCTAAGGCTGATCTAGTAGCCATGAATACCCTTATGCAGGGCATCACCAACGATATATACAGACAAATCGACAGCCTTACATCGGCCAAAGGGACGTGGGATGAGCTGCATAGGATGATGCAAAGGACGGAAGTTGGCATAAAGGCCAAGAAGGCGAACATTCTCACTGCTTACGACTCATTCAAAGCAAAGCCGGAGGAGAGTCTAAACGAGATCTACCAACGATACCTCACTCTCTCAATGAAATGAGGAAGATAGAAATAACAAAGACAACATGGAGACAAACATAAGATTTCTATCCTCTCTGCCTACGGAATGGAAGAAAATATCCACTCAAATACGACAAAACAAAGATCTAGAAGAGTTGGATGTCCATGCCGTGTTCGATAATCTCACTCAGCATGAGGAGGATATCCGCGAGATTACCAAAGAGCAGAAAAGGCAACAAACCGATGACACGGTTGCCTTAGTCTTTGAGAAGAGGAGCACAAGGTCAAGAAAGGAAAAGATCGTTAGGCCACCTTCATCATCAGAGTCGGAAGAGGAATCGGACTCCGACATCGAGCCGAACATGAAATCCCTTGGAAAACAGTTAGCTCTCATTGGGCAATGATGAGCAAGAAATACTTCAAGAAGAAGTCTTCAACCTCAGCCAATAGACTTCGGACTACAAGCTCCAAGAACAAAGAACGTGCTCCGGAGAGTTCCGAGGTCAAGAATCCCAAAGAGACTAACAAATGTTTTAACTGGCAAAGCGGGTCACTTCGCCAGAGAGTGCACTCTCCCGAAGAAAAGAGATGCAAACTACTACTCCAGGAAGCTTCAATTGACAAAACAGAAAGAAGCCGAAGTAGCTCTCATGGCTGAACAGGACCAATGGCTCGAGGACACGTCGAACTCCGAAGAAGAGAACTTAGCCCTCATGGCCCGTCTCGACAACGAATTGGACGCCGAAACATCCATTCGTACGAACGACGACAACGCTTCTACGTCTTCAAATGAGGTAGTCACTCCTTTCACATTATTTTGACCATGTTAGAATCATATCAAAAGCAATATGCTAACATGAAACGTGAGCAGAAATGTATAAAGGAAGTAGAGAACGAACTTGAGAGAGCTCAGGAGAAGATAGATAGTCCGAACAAGAACTTAGGAGCTCTAGTGCAAAAATAGATGAAATTACCAAGAGCCTCCATTCTAGAGAGACTAGTCAACCTCAACTAGGACAACAGAGCGAAAAGATTAAGGAATTAGAAGATAGGCTAGCAAATAACTACAATTGCTTGGTTAGAAATCTCAACGAGAAAGCCATTTTAAATTGTAGGATAACCGAAGCTACCTCTAAGATCACTAACTTAGAAGCTCAATTAGAAACATCGAATGCTAAGATTAGTGCTTAGTAGGATTTTTGATGCCTGTCAAGCCCGCGAAACTAACCGTGGAAAATAATTACGCTCTCCTAGGTGAGGAACGCAAGAGACTATATGCCAAGTAAAGAAATTAGACGATATAGTTACGCGTAGGGGACAGTCCGAACAGACGATTTTTTGAACAAGTCCAAGGATATAGAGTTCTATAATCCTATAGAAGGCATAAGTTTCACTACACGTGTGTTTTACAAAAGAAAGAAATATATGATGTTAAACACATGCGCTTAGGAATACCTCTCTTAGAAATTTTACTGAATCGTCTTATGAAAATACTTTCGATTCATCCATTAGACAAGGTCCACATGGTCCAGAATCCCCTTTGACTACAAAGAACTAAATGAAAGGGACAAAAATAGGAAAGAAACTCTACACTGTCTGCAATTTAGTTCAAATTCTACCTCCTGATTCTCGAACACACCATAGGAAGTTAAAACCATTAATTATAAAAATCTCTCTACAAACCCCCTATCATAAACAGATAGAGGAGTCGCAGGCAAAGTTAGAAAAAGAACGAGAGAATTTCGAAGCTGAAAAGAAAAAATTATTTAAGGAGATGGAAAATCTCA
This sequence comes from Craterostigma plantagineum, assembly GCA_027422505.1. Lineage (NCBI taxonomy): Eukaryota > Viridiplantae > Streptophyta > Magnoliopsida > Lamiales > Linderniaceae > Craterostigma > Craterostigma plantagineum. The sequence goes on along the minus strand of JAPQWV010000005.1, from coordinate 12,775,998 downwards.
AGGCTTCCTCGTCCCCCAAACTACCTCTCACGCTATTACAAAAAGCGTGAAAAATGAAAAATCGCCTTTGAAAGATAAATATTGTAAAAATAATTCTGTTAAGAGTGCTATGACTAATTTCACTTTACCTACGTCTACAGGGAGCATAGCGTCAGCACTAAAAACAAAGGCGAGAGTGTCTAGCACCAAGATAAAGAAGGAGCCATTAGACTTAAATGTTTCTGAGCATGCTACTCCTTCTGTTACAATAAAAGACACTCGTAGAAATAAAAGAGCTATTTCCACTTTTAAGATAATTGCTTCTACTTATTCACTTCAGCCGATCACCTTTAGAAGCACCAACTTCGAAATAGGCTCTACATCAAAAATTAATCATTCTGAAACAAATGCCACTAGGAAGACACGTAGGAAACAAGATCCAGCCATAAAGAAAGCTTATGGCGCCGTACATGAATGTACTCACCTAAGGTATCCCGTAGAAATTAAATCCCCCAAGCACCTTAGGAGACTATCACAAGAAAAGATCTTTCCTCAGTCAACCCTCCAAAGCATTTGTACGTGCTGAAATTAACCTTCCCTGTAAGGTTCAACCCAAATGGGTTCCTAAATCTCCGCCTAGGACGACAAAAGCCAAAAGGGCCAGTCTCCTATAGAGGCAAAACCCAAACCCACTTTTTCAAAAGTGCAATCGGTTTTAAGACTCTTCAAAAATAGATTTAGGAGTCATATCTGAACCCAAAACTAAATCTGCTAATCCGAGAGGACCCATGTTTAAGTGGGTACCTAAAGCTCTCTAAATTGTTTTTGCAGATCCATCATGTGTGGTACCTCGACTCTGGTTGCTCAAACACATGTTTGGTAGTCAAGAGCTGCTGAGGCAACTACAAAGACCGACCAAACGGCAAAGTCAGATTTGGGAACAACGATTCAGCCCCGATTCTAGGACTTGGGGATATCACTCTGAAGAATCTGACCATCAAAGATGTCTCGTACGTCGAAGGCCTCCGCCATAACTTGTTCAGCATAGGCCAATTCTGTGACAAAGGATTCCAGGTGGTCTTCCATGCTGACCGGTGCAGAATTGTGGATAGTCAGGACACAGAACTCCTTCACGGACTTCGGAGATCCAATCTTTACACGATCCACCTGACGTCTGTGCGGCCCTCGACAGCTGTATGCCTCATTTCTCAGACTGATTTACAGAGGAACAACTTATGGCATCAACGACTGTCTCATCTGAATATGAAAGCTCTCCAACGTCTGTCTACGACAAAGTTGGTTCATGTCTTCCAACTATACAACTACAAAGGGAGCATCACTGTTCGGCATGTCAATTAGAAAAATGAAGCGAGCATCTCATCACGTCAAGCAAATTGCATCTACTTCTCGACCATTGGAACTAATTCACATGGATCTCTGTGGTCCAATGCAGACTCAGAGTATCAATGGAAGAAAGTATGTCCTAGTAATTGTGGATGACTATTCTCGCTACACGTGGACTAAGTTCCTCCGAACTAAAGATGAGACTGGTGACTTGATCATCAGTTTTGTGAACACAACTCAAAATCTGCTGCAACAGACTATTCAAGTTGTTCGAACAGACAACGGCATTGAGTTCAAGAACAATCACCTCAGTGAGTTTTATCAAAAACTTGGAATAAGTCAACAATTAGCCGCCAAAACACCTCAACAAAATGGGGTCGTTGAAAGGAAATCGAACACTAGTGGAAGCCGCTCGTACAATGCTGATCCAATCGGAACTTCCACACTTTCTATGGCTGAAGCAGTCAATACCGCTTGTTTTACTCAAAACAGGACGGTGGTTCACAATGGTTCAACAAGACTCCGTATGAGATTGTGAATAATAGAGTGCCCAACATCTCTTTCCTTAAAGTCTTCGGGTGCAAGTGCTTTGTGGCGAACGACCCGAGAGCAACGTGCAAACGTTCGACCCTAAAGCATTCGAAGCTACATTTGTCGGGTATTCTTCAACATCAAAAGCATACCGAGTATACATCAAGTCCAACCGAACTATAAGGAAAGCTATAATGTCACTTTCCACGAAGTGGCAGAGATGGCTTCTGGTCAATTCAGTCCAGGACCCGTGCCTAACCCGTTGGCTTCTGAAGACAACATTTTAGAACCCGTAATCACTGGTGTGTTGGCACAAAACCAACAGAAGATGGCAACAACTTCAGGATCAGTGTCAGACGAAGCAACGAGACTCGCATTAGACGACTTGGATTCTCTCTTCGAACCGTATATCAGTCATACACGCCTACACCAACAATGGATATCTACCGAACGAGACCGACGTACCAAGTTCATCTCACACCTCTACCCCCCCCGATTCAGAATTGCCACAGAACACGAAGAACCTACAATGGTCATCGAGGAAGTATCATCTGAGACAATCATCCAAGTGCAGTATTGGAACTTCCTCAGACAAATGATCAATCTGAGACTATAGGCAATCTAGATCCACAGATAGCTGACGCATCGACTCAGCCTTGCCTCATGAGCGCAAGTGGACGAGAGGCCACTCGGTTGATCAGATAATTGGCGATCCCTCGGTTGGTGTGAGGACACGTAGTCAACACAGTCGTTTCAGTTGCTTTCTGAGCCAAAACGAGCCTACCAAAGTAGCAGACGCACTTCGAGACCCGGATTGGACAATCGCAATGCAAGAGGAAATCATCATATTTCGAACGTCTTCAAGTGTGGACCTTGGTACCCCACCGTCCACATGGGAAACAGTGGTCGGAACTAAATGGGTTTTCAAGAATAAGAAAAATGAAGATGGTGAAGTGATCCGGAACAAAGCAAGGCTAGTTGCTAAGGGATACAATCAACAGGAAGGCATCGACTACGACGAGACTTATGCTCCTGTTGCCCGTATCGAAGCTATCCGCCTCCTGCTGGCTTATGCGGCTCACAAAGACTTCAAAGTCTATCAGATGGATGTTAAAACCGCCTTTCTCAACGGCGTGTTAAAAGAAAAAGTCTACGTCGCTCAGCCGGAAGGTTTTCGTGGATCAAGAAACATCCCGATCATGTCTATCGCTTGGACAAAGCTCTCTATGGACTAAAACAAGCCCCACGTGCTTGGTACGATGTCCTGAGTGATTTCCTCGTGAAGTCTGGATTCATACAGGAACGATAGACACAACCCTCTTCATTAAATGGCATACAAAGTCTGATGGTCGTCCAAGTATACGTCGACGACATCATCTTCGGATCAACAAATCCTCGGCTCTGCAAGAAGTTTGGAGATCTCGTGAAGAGCAAATTCGAGATGAGTCACATGGGAGAGATGCCAATTTTTCTTAGGACTCCAAGTCAGGCAGCTCAATGATGGAATTTCATCAGTCAGACAAAATACATCAAGGATATTCTGAAGAAATTTCATCAAGACCAGAGCAAGACTCTCAGCACTCCTATGTCACCAAGCTGCAAGTTGGATGCCGATCCCTCTGGCAAGTCGGTCGACATCACAATGTATCGCAGGCATCATTGGATCTCTTCTCTACCTTACTTCGAGCCGGCCGGGACATCATGTTTGCCACGTGCTTGTGTGCCCGTTTTCAAGCCGATCCCAAATAATCCCATATGCTCGCGGTCAAAAGATTTTACGCTACCTTAAGGGCACCTCTACCCTTGGCCTATGGTAGGTACGAATTTTAAAGTTATCGGCTACACTGACGCTGACTATGCAGGTTTGCCGAATGGATAGTAAAAGCACGTCCGGTGGCGCTCAATTTTTAGGCGAAAAGCTGTTTGCTGGTCATCCAAAAAGCAGAACTGTGTGTCAACGCCCAAATACACGCTAAAACCCTCGATCGCAAAATTCAACAGTCAAATTTTCGTGCGAAAAACTTTTTCTCTCAAAGACAAACGTCAAAAACCCTTCAAATCTTCGTTTTTTCCTCTGATTTTCGTCTTTAGAAGGTATATTTGACTTCTTTTAGGGATTATCGTGTGTTTAAACTTCATGTGCATCTGTACTTTGAAATATTTCGCTTGATTCTGTGTTCATTTCTCGACTGTTCATATTCTGAGAACTCGAATGCTTGTTTGCAGTATTTTAGGCCAATATCAAGTATAATCTAGGTTAAAAAATGCATATTAAGATAGTTTGGAAGCCTCTTGATCGTTTTATGGTATATTATGTTGATTCTCTGTGTTATTTGAGTTTGATTAAAAGAACGACTAAAACTGGGATTTTACCATTTGAAGGCGTCGAAGAACTTTTTCGCTCGCAAACAGTGTCAATTGAATTTCAATTGTTCTACTGTTTGCTCTGTAAAAGTTTTTCGATCGATAAACTTTTTGACTTAGTTGTTAAGAAAGATAAGTAGATTGAAAAATAATTACAATCGAGAATTTGAATTTGGATGTTATGCGAGCGAAATATTACTGAACGAAATAGATCTAATAGGTGCAAAATAAGTTTCGAGCGCAAAACTTACAATCGCAAATAGTAATTTCGATCGAAAATTTTAGCGGCGATTTCTCGATCGTAAAAACACGTAGAAATGATTTTATCGATCGAAAATTTTCTCGTGGAGTCACCTAGTTTCTCGCTGTCAATTTTCTTGATCGTAAAATTCCATAGCGAAAAACTATTTTAAAATCGAAATACTTTCTCGCTCGATAATTTTCACTGCGAAAAATTTTATTCACGCCCGAAAAATTTCTCGATCGTAAATTTACTCAGAAATCTAATTTCTCGATCGTAAATTTAGACGGAAATTTTTCTCGATCGTAAAATTTCTCGGCTACAGTACCACGCGTATAACGTTCAGCACTTAGTAAAAGCTTCTAAGTCTTTTCCATTGTAGCAGACCTTAGCGTATAAAATTTTTTCTCGATCGCAAATTAACACGGAGAATTACATTCAAAATTGCACGTAGACAATTTAATTGAGAATTTCAATTCTCGCGCGACAAAGAGCACGGAGTGAACAGTGCTTCAACACTTAGAAAAATTTCAACTAAATTTCATCGAACTTACATGCTTATGTTGAAATTGTATTACTCCTTCAATATTCACTTCGTATGATCTATGTGCAAATTTCATGATTTCAATTACGAATTTATTCAAACATGCTATGACATGATCCATTATTGTGGTTTGATAAATTCGACTCAAATTAAAATTCTTGAACTAATGATTTACATTTCTTATGTGTATTTCAGATGGATCATTATCCTACTTACAATCACATCTATGAAAAGGCCCTGTACCTCAACGTACACGACACCAATTTCCAGCTCAACCTGACCACCTTTAGATGTCTGGACGATATCATGGTGTTTATACTACAAGGTCATCCCTGTGGCATGCTCTAACGGTGACGGCCTCTGTGCCGATGGTCTACCTCCAGCAGTTTTGGGGAATGATTAAGAGCCTCATCATGGACGTGGCGTACCACTTTACAATGGTTGTAGGGACGAGGCACGTCTGCATAAGCAAGAATGAGTTCAAACTTCTTCTCGATCTCCCTCTCACCCAAAATTATGACCCCCTTCCAACTGATGCGGAGCTGGTGCAAGACTTCCTTCAGATGGGATACCGTCCGCCGCTCACCAAACTCGCAAATATGCAGAGCAACGGGATTCCTCATCCGTGGAAGACATTGTTTGGAATCATCAACAAATGTCTATCCCCGAAGCACGCCGGCTTCGACAAAGGCAACGGCAATATTCTGAGGATTTTCCATGGAATCGCCTTCTCGCGAAATGACGATTTCGCTCAACTGATCTGGAATGATCTAGCCGAGCAGATCAGGCAGAAGGAAAATAAACGCTCGAAGAATGTGTCGTCGCCCAGTGGTTTTCCGTTATCATTAGACAATAAATGGAGCTGTACGAGCAGAACGTACCTCGTCTGCCTCCTGGAGGAAATTATCAACCACCAAGGCTCAAATTTTTTCACAACCCGAAGCTAACGGACTTGGACCAGCCATCAATGGCCATACCGTTCGAGTCGCTACGTCTCGCCGACCCCACTGGAGACATTTATAGATCATACTGCCGGGAGAATCATCTGACGGAACAGATGATTAGAGGGCCCCCGACAGACTTCGCAGTTAGTCCTCAACAACAACAACACTCTAGTACTGAGGACACTTTGATCGATGTTGTGGCCCAGGAGCTAGAGCAGGAGCCTCCAACTCAGGACGTGGAAATCCCTGACGATGATGCCACGCTGATTGACGCTTGTGGCAGCAGAGTTGGAACAAGAGGCCCTACGGAAACACTCCAAGTGGAAGTTCCCGTCCATGTAGGCGTGCTCGAAGAGCCCATTGAGGAGGTTCTTCAATAAGTAGCACAGCCCGAGGCAGAAATGGGGCAAAGCTCACTTCCACTGGTGACGGAACAGGCTCGTGAGGACGTTGAACATGAACCATCTCCTCACACAGCCACCTCATCCGACACGGAGTCCGACGAAGGAGATCCAACTAATGAGACGAACTCCCAGAAGATTAAGTATCGAACTGGAGTCTCTCTTTCCCACCGTCATCACCGCATCAGATACCGCGCAGATCATCTCTTCAAGTGCTGCGGCCATTTCTTCGCTCAATCTTGAGCCGCAACACAACCTACCGGTGTCTGGTTTGCAGGTTCCAACCGAGCCTGCCGAAACACCCATATAGAAGAATCTTCAAGATTCGACTCAAGGATTGAGTGGAAGTCTCCAACAGTCACAACCTCAAGTGACTGCGAGCCAACCTGAGGAGCCGGTGTCTGCTCAAGGGTTGCTAACAGGCGACATCAGTCGACCTGGCCCATCTTGACGGAGGCATCCGTCCAGTTCATCACTGAAGCCCAACTCCAGTCTGCGCTCTCTGCAGCCATCAAATCTCTAGAGGACAAAATGATGGAGAGAGTGCTAGCTGCCATCGAGACGTCCCAGCGTGACATTGGGAAAACACCCGTCTCAGAGGGCACTTCAGCACGAACCCACTCATCCCCACAACCCACACCCATTGACCCACTAGCCGACTCTTCAATCCTTATCAACCTATACACCATTCCCATCACCCAGCTCCACGACATCCTTCTAGCCCGCCTTATCGGCCTTCCCACCCGAACGCCTCAGGAAGAATCTCTCTACAGGCGTCTCGTGGATCACCCTGAGCCACCTACTCAGTCTTGCCGAGTCCAAAGCTCCGCACCCCGCGTCGACATGACGATCCAGACGATCAAGATCGTCATGAGGGGGAGAAATGGCCTAGGACCTCATCAAGTGGACAAGGTGAAGGCCAAGGATAAGGCTCAGGCACAGTTCAGACAGGTGCTGGAGCAGGCCAAACCCAAACCACCACCCAAACAACCCACACCACGCACCGCACCACCACTCTAAACCATATAGACCCACCATCCTTCAGCCTAAGGATGCCTCCGCCCACACCTACGACACTCACAAGCCCCTTGCTTCCGGAAGAAGAAGCAAGTGCCGCCATGCTCATGGCCCTGGCTCAAACCCAAGCTACTCCCTCAGTTGCTCAAGACCAACCGGGACCGTCAGGACATGGTGTCAACCCACACGAGTTCCACGACAAGTATATCTTCGAAGGACAGTGGATGACTCATTCCATGCCCGATGAGCATCAGAGACAACGGCTTAAGGACGTTCGACACTTCCTACAACAAGCTTCGGTGGACCTCGTACTAATAGAAGACGAAGAGCTTCAGGAAGGAGAAAATCACGAACAAGATCCCACAGGGCTTCCAGAATTGACTGCGCAACGAGCAAATTCTCCAACGAGACAAATACCAGGATTTGTTCGGATCGATACGCCTTGGAAGAATATTAGAATTGAGATTCCCTTCCTTGAAGAAGTTCGTGAGCATATTTGGAGGTCACCGAATAAAGTCAAAAAGCCGAACGAGTTCGAACTCAGAGGGATCTCTCACTGGGAACAGCAGAAGAGAATGACGTATCTCTGGATGCTGACCCACCTCGGACTGGATGTGAGATTGGGTTTGACTAAAAGCCAAGCCAAGAGTCATTACAAGAGTCTCTCCCCAATCTGTCAGTTACTCAGCGTCTACTGTGCTAAAGGAGGACTTCCAACACCGTACTATGTCATCAAGCGAGTAGACAGAACTCGAGAAGATCTAAGCGAGAGTGACCTACCGTATCTCCCCGCCGAGGAGGTGGACAACCTCTACAAGCTGTATGTAGAGAAGTAAAAAGGTTCTCAAGACTTCATCAAGAAAGAAGGACTCGGGGGACTCTACCGGTTCATAATGCGCCAAGTCAAGTACTTCGCCGCACACGACCTTCAGATGGCTCTGGAGAGCAACATGAAGAAGGTCAACATGACCGCTCCGCTCAACAAAGGACTTGAGATCGAAGGACTTCCCAACAATCACGTGCACATCAGCTCAGTCTTAGGCATCTCCCACCACAATCCGATCGCGAAGAAGACTAGGATGATGCTAAAGACTGAGATACACAAATTCTGTGATGGGACGCTCAAGGTCATCAGGAGAAATATAGAGCAAAGGTTGGAAGAAATCAACCGAGAGACTATGCTGAGGATCCACCGGTTCGTGAGAGAACAGACGCTCCTAATGGAATTACTTGAGGACATCGAGGAGCGACTGGATCTCGGGTCCACTATAAAATAAATGAGAAGGCAATCTATTTTATAATTGACCCGAGACTCGCCCATTTATTTTATAGTGGACCCGAGATCCACCTCAGAAAAAAAATTGCCCCGATTTTATCTTTATAATTATTATTTATTAAATATATGTTTCTATGTTATATGAATATATATATTTTTATATAAAATATTATAAGGGGCGGGTCTCGGTGCGGGTTCAGGCCGGGGTTGGCAACATCCGGACCCGCCCCAAACCCAGCCGGGGGCAAAAAATACTTAATCATTTATACAACTAAATGGCAAAAAATAATATATTGTGGGAGGGCTTTCTTATAACTGTTACTTCTCATTTTCATGATTAAAATTTGTAATCACGGTTGAAAATTATATGGTCAATATTAATGTGTTATATGAAATAAAGTTCGTGTGATTAAGTAATTCATACAACTTTTGCAATGATATCTTTTTTATTAATCGTGTTATCGTTTACATTTTTGTGTGACATGTTTGAATATTTGTCAGTTTGTGCGAATATAATGTTCTAATGTATTGCAGTGGGCGATCAATTTTGTAAGAGTCGTTTAAGTCAAACTATTTCGCGCAAAGTAAGTAAATCTATCAGTATGTTCTTAAATTTCGTTCATGTTTCCGATGAGATGTTACTACATGTCAAACCTGTAAAAACATATCTATATGGATGTATGAAACCTCCTAAAGTCAGTGTCAAACATTTTTTTAATTCCTTTCCGTCTACAGTTCCTTATATTAATCAAATATATTATTAGATAAGCATCCATTATGTTCACTTACGGCCGTAACATTTTGCATATGAATGCACAACTGCTGTACAATGTTATAATGCACTATTACGACGTTCTTACATGGTTCAGATCCATTTGAAATTATGCACGACCTCCTGTTTGTTAAATTACACGACTGCTTCAATAACAGTCGTGCAAAAATAGGACAAATCCTTAAATTACACGACTGCTTCAATAAAAGTTGTGCAAAAACAGGACAAATCCTAAATAAACGTTAATCATGGATTATGAAATTAGAAACATAATTATGTACAACTTCAAACAAAGAAATCAGAATAAATGTTCCCATACATACTCTTTACACCCGCAAGAACTGGACGACTGTACGAAAACTATTCCACGACTGTTATTGAAACAATCATGTAATTTAGGAAACAGGAGTAAGAACGATGCAGTATTGCATTATAACAATATACATCAGTAGTGCATTATGTTCATATTACATACCGTTAGTTAAGCAATCTCTCACCTAATTGTTGTAGACTGCACGACTGTTAGGGTGTTCTTTATTTGGGTGACCCAATTAACCCACCCGAACCGAACTGAGTTCGGCTTGTTTGGTTTCGTTAATTCGGGGATCGGATGGTTAATTGGGTCACCCGAATCGGGGAAATGGATCGGGTGTCGGGTGGGATAAAAACTTTGGGGCACACTCGAAACCCGAACAACGTAATTATTTTTTTATATTGAAATATAATATATTACTTTATATAATTTTACTTAAACCTTAAAACATGTAAATCATATAAAAAATGATACTAACTGGGCCTAGGGCATCGATTGCAATTCGCACACCATCAAACATTCACCAACATCAGAACACCAAATACACCATCTTCCTCTTTTGCTGTAACTGCTATGCTACCATCTCTCAAGACCCAACCGAAACCAACACCTACCTGCCATCGCTGCCACCAATCACCAGTTACGACCCACGGGCATCCTCTCCGGCGTGCGGCCTGGCGCAGTTTTTGGCTTTCGTCGAAGAGCATACCATAGAACAAAGGATGGGAGGATTTTGTTGAAAGTGAATGATGCTTTGTGTTTTCTTCTCCTGATCGATCATAATTACTGACTAACAAATCACCATATCTTCGATGGCCCTCGAATGGGGAATCTCCTTCTCAAACATGGGGTGGCTAAGCTTCATGGCCTCCCAGGCTTCAGACGAAGAAACTGCCTTGAAATTCCCGAGGATGAACCGATGGCAGAGGAGGCTCAGTCTTGGGGCGTCGCACAGCACCAAGCTTGCTAATTGCTTTTATACAGAACCAAACCAGTTAACTCGAAAAACGAATAACTCGATAACCAAATAATTAATTGGTTTTGGTTCGGTTTGCGGGTGGTTGTCTCAACTATCAAAAACCCGAATAACCCGAACCGATATCTCGAACACCGATAATTAACCCATTTGAACACCCCTAAAGACTGTACGAAAACTATTTCATACCGCAAGAAACTTTTTATTATATAGAATAATAGTCGATCAATGGAGTAGTCTTGCAATATTGATGTTAAGAAAAATTCTTACCAATCTCCGATTCCTTAGGTTGAAGGTGGGTAGAGTGGACTTGACATCTCTTCCTCATACTTCGACCCGTTGAAGATCAAAGAAGTCGAGATTCAAAACAGAGTAATATAAAACATGATATATAAGTACTGTCAGACTGATAATCATCAAATACATTCATACACAATATTCAATAAAAAGTATGGTAAGATTATATTATATGGTGCTAACGGTTTTGTGGTATAATATGTCAGAAATGTCTGAATGTTTGAAGAACTTGGTATCCCCATATAATTTCCTTTGATGATTAAAATCTTGATACCTACTGGACACATATCTCAATACACGATAACGTACAACTGACCATGCATGACAACCAACTTCGGAAGGTATACGCCAACTCTCTTTAGGTTCAACAACTGAATCTTATTAATTGACATATAACCAAAGATGTGAAGGCAAAAATTACTTGTAAACCCTAAAGTAATGGAAAAAAGATTGGGCCGAACGCTTCATGAATAGGTATGTAGCTGCTGCCAAATGTCGAAAGATTGTTACGAAGTTCCAAATAATGTATGTAATGTTCTTTGTTGCTTGACTGATGCCATTTGGAAAACATTGTTACATTGTATGCATATATTGATTATTAGTGTCTCAAGATAAAGTATCTATTAAAACCCTAAATCATATATGGTTACAGCTATTTAACCGCTAAATAATTGTAAAATATATATGTTTGAGTAATGAAGTTATATGTTTATATGACAATATCTCGATCTCATAACTATTTACTCAATATAAATTTCCCATATATATAATAGCAGTGTCTGAGTAGTAGTGTTCGGATCCACTGTAGATTATATTTGTTTCGAATGTGTGGCATATTCAGGTGTAGCTTTTTTGGTCATATATTGTTTTTACACCCGCAACGGTCATATGATGCACATCTTTATAAGGTGCTGGTCGTTCAAATGTCAGACAATGTTCCATACTAACATAAGCATTTAAATAACCTCTTAGAATCGATGGTCACCAAGCTGGCGGCAAACGCCCTTCATCTCACTCGAGATGGATTTGGGTATGTAAAACAATCTATTAAATCAATCGTCTAAGGCACATGCATCTGTTAATTACTCGGTGAGCCTTTTAACATTTTAAGTAACTTTTTGATGTTGCTGTTGATTATTTTTATCCCAGTTTGCTTTTAGGTTTTTTTCATTCATACATTCATTATTATTTCTTTAAGAGGATACATAGGGAGGGTTAGAAGACAACCGTAAGCCCTTCTGTTAGGGTTTAGGGTTATCTTGTCGGAGAATACTACATGGCAGGTTTTGATGCGGACGTGGAAGCTAAGAGATCTCTCATCCCGATGATATTGTATGGCACTCGACGGATTCGTACACTAATCAACGCTCTTTGTTCTTTCTTCTTTTATCATGTCATTTATTCTTTCATCATGGCATGCTCGTATATATCATTCGTTTTTGACAATTGAAGATATCAATGAGAGAGAACAACACACAGAAAGTCGTAGAAGTGCCAAATAATGGGTTCTTATTGAACGACTTCTATTCATTAGACACATTTAATTTGAACTACTGACAACTACTTATATAGACTTAGACGCCTCTTACAAATTTCTTGTGCGCCTTCAATAATTTCTATATACCATGCAATATTATAATTATTTAATGTTAAACATATAAAAAAAATATATGAGTATACGCTACTAATGGAGGTCGTGGATTGTAAAGAATGTCAAATATACGTTTTTTTTACGTGTAACATAGAAATAATTATAATATTGCATGATACATTAGAAATCATTTTTAGTTGATATGGGCCATAATATTTCAGTCTTGTATGGTAAATAATGTCAAATATAATTTTTATACGTGTAACAATATAAAAATATTGCATTATCGGTTACAAATTATTTTTATTTGACATGCATATTTCAGTCGTGTATTGTGAAGAATGACAACATTCAGATGTTCGTATGCGGTAGTGCTAATTAAATGTTTCTAATGAATGGCACTGGCTAAATAAATTTATAAGGTTCATAAGGTGTAGTGAATTATTACAATATAAATAATTATAGCATGCTACATTAGAATTTTTTTATTTGATCTGGGCCATAATAATATGTCAGTCGTGCATTGTAAAGAATGTCAAATATATCTTTAAAAAATATTTCATTATACATTACAAATCATTTTTATTAGACGTGCGCCATAATAATATTTCACTCGTGTATTGTGATGAATGCAAACATTAATTAGAAATTATTTTACTTGCTCTAGGCCATAATAATATTTCAGTCATGTATTGTAAAGAATGTCAATATATTTTTTATTCGTGTAACAATATAAAAATTATTGCATTATACAATACAAATAATTTTCTTTGCGTTCATCATAATAATATTTCAGTCGTGTATTGCACTATACAATATAAATAATCATAATTTTGCATGATACATGAGAAATTTCTTTTAACTGACATGCGTCATATTATATTTCAGTCGTGTACCGTAAACAATGTCCAATATATTTTTTATACGTGTAACAATATAAAAAAAATATTGCATTATAAATTACAAATTATTTTTACTTGATCTGGTCTGGCCATAATAATTTTTCAGTCGCGTATTGTGAAGAATGCCAACATTCAGATGTTCGTATCAGTAGTGCAAATTAAATGTTTCTAATGAATGCCAGTCGCTAAATAAATTTATAAGAAAGGTGTAATGCAATATTACAATATAAATAATCATAATTTTGCATGATACATGAGAAATTGTTTTTAATTGACATGCATCATAATAGTATTCTAGTCGTGTATTGTAAAGAATGTCAAATATATTTTTTTATACGTGTAACAATATAAATTGCACTATACATGAGAAATCATTTTGATTTAACGTGCGCCATAATAACATTTTTCAGTCGTGTATTGTGAAGAATTCCAACATACGTTAGAAATTATTTTTACTTCATCTGGTCATAATAATATTTCGGTCGTGTCTTGTATAGAATGTCAAATATAGTTTTTATACGTGTAACAATATAAAAAAATATTGCATTACATTACGAATTATTTTTACTTGACGTGCGCCATAATAATATTTCAGTCATGTATTGTAAAGAATGTCAAATATATTTTTTTCTACGTGTAACAATATAAACAATATTGCATTATACATTACAAATCATTTTTATTTGGCGTGCACCGTAATAATATTTCAGTCATGCAATGTGAAGAATGCCAACATATATTACAAAATATTTTTTACTTGATCTGCGCCATAATAATATTGCAGTCATGTATTGTAAAGAATGTCAAATATATTTTTTATACGTGTAACAATATAAAATAATATTGCATTATATGTCAACTTGTGAACGGCATCGCTTAATCATAAATCATTGTACGACTGTTACTGAAGCAGTCGTCTAATTAAAGGGTTTGTCGTAGAACTTTAGGTCCAGACATCTTGTAAGGCTGATAGTCGTGCGATTTCTCACATACATTTTATTTGCACTACTGACAACTACTATGGAAGACTTCATTTAATTTGCACTACTGAATACGAGCATCTGAATGTTGGCAATCTTCACAATACACGACTGGGATATTATTATGGCGCATGTCAAATAAAAAAAATTTGTAATGTACAATACAATATTGTTACACGTATAAAAATTAAATTGACATTATTTACAATACACGAAAGAAATATTATTATGGCTCAGATCAACTAAAAATAATTGCTAACGTATCATGCAATATATGAGTATACACTACTAATGAAGACTATTTTTAGACTTATAAAAAAACATAGTATGCGCTACTAATGAAGACTTAGATGACTTATAAATGTATTGAGCGCTTTCCATTCATATTTGCAATACTGAAAACTACTAAGCAAGACTTAGACATATCTTACAAACTTATTGAGCGACTTCCGATGCTTAGCTTCACTTGTTCGACTTCTTTCTTAGCCATATCAATGGCTGCTTCTATATCGCCGTGAGTCTGTTGATTCTCAATCTTGGCGCCAGCTCCTTCGGTGTTCAACATATAACTAGCTAACTCAGCTTTCAAATCTCTGAGCAGCCCATTTGCCTCTTGCAACTTCGTCTTAAGATCATTACTGAAATCCATATTTCCCGCACAACTTCGAAAGCTCTTCCTCAGTGTCCTTAAACTCCCTTTCCCAATGGAGCCCGTCTTGTGAGCTGAGTGAGCAGATGGCACCCATCCTTTGCTCCTCGGCCTCCATGTGAGATGAGTGTGCAGATTCTAGGGATTGCTTCGCTGTAATGAGCTCAACGGTCAACTCCTCGACAGACCTTTCGACTTCCTTCGATGCAATAACAGCTTCCTGCGCTTTTCTTCTCGGGGAGAAGGGCAGCGTAGTGTTTCCAAAGAGCGTCGGAAAAAGCCAAGGACTTGAACTTTTGCAAGTCATAGCCAAACATAGGATCGATTCTATAGGTGGCAGAAGTGAGCATGAAAAGTCAGAAAAAAGGTAAATGGAAAAGTAAAACATAAAAACTGAAAGTTCATAGTTTAACGCAGACCTTCATTCATTCCACGTTCATGAATCTCATCGACAATAACATGAGTTACACCTTTTAAGTTCCTGTCGACCAGTAATCTCATTAAGTATACCAGTTGTGTAAAAGAGGAGGCAGATATCTCTCCCTTTCATCCCCTCAAGGCGAACTTTACAACCGACTTTCAGAAAAAAAAAAAAAAAAAAAAAGAGGCCAAGAAAATATGACATAACTACTATACAACTAGCTCTGAAATAAGTTTTCAAGCATAAACTGTCAAGAGACATACAGATTCTCCTATTTACTCACCACGTTCCGCATCGACTCTTTCAGCAACCCGCAAGAAGCAGGCCTATGTCTAATGCCATATTGCACTTTTTCTGCACGATTTGAAACAATAACATAAACATAACTCACAATCTCTTGGCCAAAAAATAAAATTAATGAAAAAGGAGGAGAACTAATCATGAGAAAGTATGGTACGTTTCCTTCAGCAATCCTCTTAGCTAATCCTTCGGCAATGGCCATCTTACCAACCCCAGCCTCGCCGAGAAGGATAGGATTACTTTTCGTTCTTTGGAACCTGAACGACTCTCTCACTTCGGTCTCACGACCAATCACGGGATCTATTAAACCGCTGCTTGCACGGACGCTAAGATCAACACAAAACATATCGGGGGCTTTTTATCTGTCAGAAAATATTTCCAAATTCCATTACTTTTCTAACTTGCTTCTATTTCAAGGCAAGGGAAGCAACCATTGATGAACATTGTGGGTAAATTACCCGAGGGCTTTAATATTCCAAAATTCCATTACTTTTCTAAATTGCGTCTATTTCAAGCCAAGGGAAGCAACCATTGATGAACATTGTTGGGTGAATTACCTTTCGCCCTTTCTGGGAATCTACTTTGAGTGACTTTCTCTAATGCCATAATGCACTTTTTCTGCATGATTTGAAACAATAACATAAACATAACTCACAATCTCTTGGCCAAAAAATAAAGTTAATGAAAAAGGAGGAGAACTAATCATGAGAAAGTATGGTACGTTTCCTTCAGCAATCCTCTTAGCTAATCCTTCGGCAATGGCCATCTTACCAACCCCAGCCTCGCCGAGAAGGATAGGATTACTTTTCGTTCTTTGGAACCTGAACGACTCTCTCACTTCGGTCTCACGACCAATCACGGGATCTATTAAACTGCTGCTTGCACGGACGCTAAGATCAACACAAAACATATCGGGGGCTTTTTATCTGTCGGAAAATAGTTCCAAATTCCATACTTTTCTAACTTGCTTCTATTTCAAGGCAAGGGAAGCAACCATTGATGAACATTGTGGGTAAATTACCCGAGGGCTTTAATATTCCAAAATTCCATTACTTTTCTAAATTGCGTCTATTTCAAGCCAAGGGAAGCAACCATTGATGAACATTGTTGGGTGAATTACCTTTCGCCCTTTCTGGGAATCTACTTTGAGTGACTTTCTCTAATGCCATAATGCACTTTTTCTGCATGATTTGAAACAATAACATAAACATAACTCACAATCTCTTGGCCAAAAAATAAAGTTAATGAAAAAGGAGGAGAACTAATCATGAGAAAGTATGGTACGTTTCCTTCAGCAATCCTCTTAGCTAATCCTTCGGCAATGGCCATCTTACCAACCCCAGCCTCGCCGAGAAGGATAGGATTACTTTTCGTTCTTTGGAACCTGAACGACTCTCTCACTTCGGTCTCACGACCAATCACGGGATCTATTAAACTGCTGCTTGCACGGACGCTAAGATCAACACAAAACATATCGGGGGCTTTTTATCTGTCGGAAAATAGTTCCAAATTCCATACTTTTCTAACTTGCTTCTATTTCAAGGCAAGGGAAGCAACCATTGATGAACATTGTGGGTAAATTACCCGAGGGCTTTAATATTCCAAAATTCCATTACTTTTCTAAATTGCGTCTATTTCAAGCCAAGGGAAGCAACCATTGATGAACATTGTTGGGTGAATTACCTTTCGCCCTTTCTGGGAATCTACTTTGAGTGACTTTCTCTAATGCCATAATGCACTTTTTCTGCATGATTTGAAACAATAACATAAACATAACTCACAATCTCTTGGCCAAAAAATAAAGTTAATGAAAAAGGAGGAGAACTAATCATGAGAAAGTATGGTACGTTTCCTTCAGCAATCCTCTTAGCTAATCCTTCGGCAATGGCCATCTTACCAACCCCAGCCTCACCGAGAAGGATAGGATTACTTTTCGTTTTTTGGAATCAGAACGACTCTCTCACTTCGGTCTCACGACCAATCACGGGATCTATTAAACCGCTGCTTGCACGGACGCTAAGATCCACACAAACATATCGGGGGCTTTTTATCTGTCGGAAAATATTTCCAAATTACATTACTTTTCTAACTTGCTTCTATTTCAAGGCAAGGGAAGCAACCATTGATGAACATTGTGGGTAAATTACCCGAGGGCTTTAATATTCCAAAATTCCATTACTTTTCTAAATTGCGTCTATTTCAAGCCAAGGGAAGCAACCATTGATGAACATTGTTGGGTGAATTACCTTTCGCCCTTTCTGGGAATCTACTTTGAGTGACTTTCTCTAAAATGCAAACGCATTGTACCTATTCCTGGGAAGATGACTCTGGTGCTGTTTTTCAATGATGGAAGCAACACTCGCTCACACTACCTTGGAATACGCTGTCAACCAATAGATATAAACAATCAATCAGCCATGGATATAAATATTAGGATAAGGCAAGAGATTTTTATCAGGGCCTTACAACCTTTTAGTTATGCCTCGTCCTCTTGTGGCTTGTGTCATAGTCAATTGCCGACTGAAAACTTTGCCCTCTCTCTGCTTCTTGCAAGAGCTGATATTTTGATGTGAGAAGCTAATAGGCATACAAACATCACATCAGAGGCTTTGCACGACCAGTCCAAATTGACTTTGCAACAGTTAAAAATTAAATTAATGCAACTGGCTTTCAATCAAGTCTACACAGCTAACCCATAGAGATACGATCGGTCCAAATTGAGTCTGTTGGCCCTTATATTACCAAACAAGGATCAAAAGAAAGGTTTGAATGTCAAAAACGTGAAGAACACCTTGAGTGCGTGTTAGTGTGTGTTTATCTAAGGAAAAGTACAAGGTGGCTTACCTTTTAAATTCTTTTGATAAAAACCCTAATTAGGGTAATTGGGGCTTTATATACCACAAGTATTTGGTATATTAAAGCCCAATACAAAACTATGACTTAATATCATAAGTCACCCCAAACTACTACAACCCAATAAATAAACACATTAATCTAAGATTACATAAATTAAAGGATGCTACAAAATATTCCTAACAATCTCCCCCTTAGCATCCTTTTCGCTTTGGCGTCCTTGGAGTTGTCTTCTTCTTGGGTTTCTGCACATGGTAGGGAGACTTTCTGAGCCCTAAGAAGTGCTCGAACGAATGCAACCTTCTTCGAAAGGATATCTTCGCAGAGATAGTCTCGATCAGCCTTGAGTACTTCTCTTGAACTTCGTATTCTTCTTCCTTTAGCTGGTCGAGTATTCTCCTGAGCTTGTTCCTGATGATCAGTAAGGTTCCGTCGCTGAACTTGTGAATCTCTGACGTCTTCATAAGCCTCTTTTCTCCTTTGAAGTTGATGTAGACGATTAATGGATCGTCGTCTTCATTTATGACGTGCCCTTCACCATAACTTGGATCTGGGACTTCAAAGGAGGGCTTCGTTAGATTCACTTTCTTCATGTTGCTCTCAACCGCCATTTGGAGATCATGTGTTGCATTGAACTTGATTTGGCGTAGAATGAATCTCTTCAGTGCGTAGTAGCCAAGTCTGAGTTCTGGCGTCTTGAGAGATCCAAGCGTTCTAAAGTCCCTCGCAATTTGTTCAATGTCTTCACTTCTGATGAAGGCGAGGTCGGCTCCGTTCAATTCTACGTACTCTTCATTTTCTCGCCGTACCATGTAGACAGGCATGTCCATATCAGCAAACCTCATTTTGCGAACTCCCAGAATTTCTCTAATTCTGGGCTTCTTTGCCTCTTCTCTTCTTATATCATCCACATCACCCCTTTTTCCTTTGAATATCATGATTCGGCGAAGGGATAGGAGGTACTGGATTGCTTTGGGTCTTGAGAGATGGCTCAGTCCTCTAAGTTCAAGCTCGTCCAGCTTCTTGATTCTATCCTCCTTCCTCCAGATTCTCCTCCGAATTCTTGATATGGAGCAGTTACTTTGACGTTTCCCATGGCAATTCCACTGCTTCCTTTGTCTTCGTCTTCATTGGTGGGCATTTTTCATCGATGACGGTGTGTCGGAGTAGCTCGGGAAGTTCTGGGATATCTGCTTCGTAGTCTTCACCTTCCTCGAGTTCAGCGTCGTCATCAAGAAGTATCTGGCATTCTCCATCAAGCCTTTAGCCATGGCTGGGTCCATCGGTTTGGTTATCCAATCCTCGTTGAAGATGTAGTTTTCCACGGTGCCGTGTGGATTATACAGTTCTTCGGTTTGTTGGATTGGGTTATTTGTCTGCAGGGATAGGATGGGAGAGGATGGATATATCAAAGGGCTGTCTTGGCTTGTGGGAAGAGGAGGTGAGAGGCTCATAGTTGGTGAGGAGGGCTGTTGGGTTGTTTTGGTGGTAGTTCGGGTGGATTTTTTTGTTTGTTTGGGAGTAGCTGGTTTTGTTCTGGTAGGTGTTTGGGTGGCTCTGGGTTGTGGTTGTTGAGGCTGAGGCCCTGTCTTTCGTGTCTTCTCCCCCTCGGGACGATCCTCGCCGTCAGGGTCGTCATGTGGTTGTTTGGATGGTTGGGCCTCGCCTATGTTGGGTGGGTTGAAAGGTAGCTCCAGACGTCTGAGTACCTCCGCCTCATAATCTGTTAGCTTAGGTGCAGTGCGGAGTCTGGCCAGCAGAACATCGATGAGTTCTGGAATTGGAACGTTCCATGGGCCGCCGTCAGCGTCTGGAGATGGGTCGGCTTGAGTGGGTACTTCTTCGGTGACGGGGGCTTTGCCTTTGTCTCGAGCGGAGGTCCCAATGGCACTGTAGACTTGGGTCATGATGGTGTCCTTGAGATCTTTTGCAAACTCTGCGAGGCAATCATTCAGCCTGGCCTCCGTCAGGAATGGGGAAAATAACCTGACGGAGTCACGAAAATGTTCCGTCGTCACAACATCAGTAGAAGGTACTGATGTGCCGCCTGTTTGCACAGGACTTGAAGAACCGAGGCCACCTAGGCTCATCGTTGACATCAAAGCTGAGACAGACTCAGATTGATGGCCCAAGGTCGTAGCTGCAGTGATGTTCACTACGTTGGGACTTCCGCTCTGTTCCGTACTAGACTCTAGTACGGAGACATCATGGAGCGTTCGGTCTAGATCACTAAGATCTAGAGGTGCAGAAACTAATGGTAGTGTCCTAGAAAGTGGAAAAATTATGGATGGTGAGGGCACTAGACTCGTTGTGAGCAAGGAAGGTACAGTCTGAGGCGGAGGACCGCTTGTTACATCAACCACCTCCGAGCGAGGTGGTGATGAATGACGTGGCACCTCGTGAGTATGTGAAACAATCATCTGTTGGGAGATGATTGAGTGGCTGGGGAGGGTAGTTTGCGCGATTGGACCCGATGTCGCGACTTCTACTCGGGGGAAGACAAAGTCATCCCCTGTACCTATGGGCTCGGTCCGGCTTGTTTGTGGACTCGTGGACTGAGGAAGACGGTCGTATTTTTGTTTTGTACGCCGTTCCTGTTGACTGCCTCCGTCATCCGCTTTGGATTTTCTCTTTTGTTTTGGCTTAGGGGATGAAGAGCTTCCTAGACCTACACTTGGATGTGGGGGTTGGTTTGTCCCTGGGTTAGGTTCAACAGGGATGTGCTGAACCAGGGGAACGTCATCAATGTTGTTGGCTCGTAGGTATTTGCGGAGCTCCGGCTCAGTTGGATCGAGGAGGCGAAGAAGGTGGTCTGGTATGATCATGGCCTCCTTATCGATCTTGCTCTTTGTTGATTGGATTTTGATGAGCTTAGGAGATTGATAGCCCTCGTCTCTGGGTCGGCGCTCGATTTCGGGATGAAGATCCACGAAATGTTGGACGATGACAGGTAGCCACCGTAGGTAAGGGAGCACCGGCTTCGTGGATCCGAGACCTCGCCGTCGTAATTGGTCAAGGATGTTCGTCCAGATTAGTTGGGCGACATCATAATTTCTATTGAAGACGATCCCGTGGAAGATGAGCATGATGTTGCGGTTGCATTTGTCGGACCCTGAGTGTTTAGGCGAGAGGCACTTGTTTACGATGAGAAATAGGGTCCTCCAAGGTCCAGAGATGTCTTTGGCAGTGAAGTCAAGGAGATGAATGGAGTTTTGGGCGTTAGGTTTGTGGCCCATGAATAGGAAGTCCCTGATTAGGTCATCGTTAGATGGATGGGGATCATATAGGAGTGAGTGTGGTAGGTTTAGTATGGAACGGAGAATGGACGGGGTAAAGACAACTATGGTGTTGTCAATTATGGCGGAAAGACTGG
Source organism: Craterostigma plantagineum (assembly GCA_027422505.1). Classification (NCBI taxonomy): domain Eukaryota; kingdom Viridiplantae; phylum Streptophyta; class Magnoliopsida; order Lamiales; family Linderniaceae; genus Craterostigma; species Craterostigma plantagineum. The sequence goes on along the minus strand of JAPQWV010000005.1, from coordinate 12,753,930 downwards.
TTATTTTTGGGTTATTGGTTGGTTTCTGAAGAGTGGACCAAAATTGTTGGACGTAGACCTCAGGAACAACCTCGGTGATATTTAGGGCGGTTTTTAGAGGATGGTTTGCTAGGATTTTAACAATGATGGGATCTGGGCACGAGGTATTGTCAAAGTCTAGTTGGAAGTTATTTGGTGCCCTCTGTGCCCAGTCCTTTGAAGCGAAAACCTCATCAATTACGCACCATTTTAGTATATCTGCAAGATAAAATTAATGGATTAGTAGGAATCAATCATGACAACGTTTAGAAATACAATGTGAAGTATGATTTGAAAGCAAATGTTGTTCACATTTTAGGACTAGACAAATTTTGCCAAAATAGACACGTGAGTAAAATTCGTTGAGATAGAGAAATTTTAAAAATTGAATTAATCACGCGGCGAAACAATTCATAGGAAATCACAAAGTTAATCAGTTTCGATCAAAGTTCAAATTCCAATTTCAATTTCAGTGTTATGGAGTTTCGCGCAAGACTGTGTATCGTGCGATTCAATTTATAATCAGATTATAGGGTCCAGTTTCGGGCGAAAGTGGAATTCAATCGACCAATTTAATTTAGACTTCAGTTTCGATCGAAACTACGAACAGAGTGATTTAAAGATATGTTATGTTTGAAAGACAGTTTCGGCCGAGAGTCAAAATCAAACAATTGAAATCAATTTAAATTGGGAAAACCAGTTTCGGCCGAAAGTCCTAAATTGGGCGACTGAATCAAAGTGAAATAGAAATAGACAGTTTCGACCGCGAGTCAAAGTCAACAATTGAAATAATTTTAAATTGATAGAACCCAGTTTCGGCCGAAAGTAATAAATAGCTCGAATCGGTCGATTGAAAAATCATAGAAGTAAAATGAGCAGTATCGATCGATTTGAATATGAAATTGAAACTGGGTTGTAGTTTCTGGCGAAGTTAAAACTAAATGGAAACACGATTGAAGCTCGATTCGTACGAACCCACTTAGCCCTAATCTGCGCGATCTGCAAAAATGTGAAAATTATCAGTTAAAAGCCTCAGATTATATGTTTTTCCTTACCAATGACGGATTTGGAGTTGCAATTATCGGAAAAATAGAACTTGTTGTGAGACTGTGATACGTTTTGTGTGCGATTGTAGAGAGGGTTTCAGAGTGAATTTGAAAATCGATGAAGAAGAACAGTGTTTCGGTCGAAACGCTATTTATATAAGTAGAGTTTCGATCGAAACCAGTTTCGGGCGAATCTCAGTTTCGCCGAGAAAAAATCACAAAGGAGTTAAATTACAGTTTCGATCAATTCAATTCAATTCAATTCAGTTTCTATCGAAACGGGTTTTGGGCGAAAGTCAGTTTCGATCGAAATGGGTTTTGGGCGATAGTCAGTTTCGCCGAGAAAATATTTGAAATATTTGAACATTTTAGTGTCGATCGAATTTAAGAGGTTTCGGGCGAAATATTTGAAATATTTGAGTATGTTAATTTCGATCGAATTTAAGGAGTATCGGGCGATACATAGTTTCGCCGAGAAACGATTTGAAATACTTGAATTCAGTTTCGATCAAATTTGGAATTTCGCTGAGAGAAATTTTCTTAAGGTTGTAGAAATTATTATCTGATAAGTTTAACCCTTAATGCAATTTTGAAATTGTAAAAGATTATAAAAACTCCCCCTCAATTTGTGCGAAGTGTTCAATGTCTCCCCCTAGATTAGTGCTTAACTTTCAAAGACTCCCCCTTGATCCATACATAAAAAATTTTATTAGACTCCCTCTAGATATGATAGTAGGATTTTTAACATTCATATGAAAACATATAGAGAAAAATTAAATAACCTATTTACACAATATCAGGTTCATGTAGGGACAATCGATCATGTCTTACGGTTCAACATGCCTAATCTAGAGACCAGGAATTGGAATCGCTTTCCATCCAATGCCATAGTGAATAGGTCGGCAAGTTGAATATATGTGTGAACAAAATGCATTTCGATTGTACCTTGTTCCACATGTTCCTTGATAAAGTGATATCTAATGTCTATATGTTTTGTGCGTGAATGATGTACTGGATTACTTGTTATAGCTATAGCACTTTTAGAGTCACTAAAAATTGGAATACGATTTAATGTTGTGCCAAAATCTCGCAGCTGGGTTCTCATCCACAAAATTTGTGAGCAGCAACTCGCAGCAGCGACATATTCTGCCTCTGCTGTCGAAGTTGAGACACAATTTTGCTTTCGAGACGACCAGCTTACAAGTTTACCCCGAGAAATTGAGCCGCTCCAGAAGTGCTCTTTCTGTCCAGCTTGCATCCTGCGTAATCAGCGTCGGTGTATCCTACGAGTTCGAAGCTTGACTCCATCGGGTACCATAGACCTTTATTTGGAGTTCCCTTGAGGTATTTGAAAATTCTCTTGACAGCGAGCATGTGAGACTCCTTGGGATCTGCTTGAAAACGAGCACAGAGACACGTGGCGAACATGATGTCAGGCCTACTGGACGTAAGATAGAGCAGGGATCCTATCATGCCTCGATAGATCGTCTGGTTAACAGATTTTCCTGATGAATCTGCATCAAGTTTGCATGAGGTAGACATGGGAGTGATGGCAGCATTAGAGTTGTCCAAGTTGTACTTCTTGAGTATGTCGTGAATGTACTTGGATTGAATAATGAAGATTCCTTCGTGAAGCTGCTTAACCTGAAGGTCTAAGAAAAAGCTTAGTTCGCTCATCATGCTCATTTCAAATTTCTGCTTCATTAGATCCCCAAAGTTCCTGCACATTCTTGAGTCTGTTGACCCAAATATGATGTCGTCGACGTAAATCTACACTAACATAATGTCTGAGCCGTCCTTCTTGATGAAGAGAGTTGTATCGATCTTCCCTTTTGTGAAACCGGAGGAGATGAGAAAATCCGAGAGGACCTCGTACCAGGCTCTGGGAGCTTGTTTAAGTCCATAGAGAGCTTTATCGAGTCTGTAGACGTGGTCTGGAAGTTGTTCGTTTACAAAACCTTCAGGCTGAGATACAAAAACTTCTTCTTTTAGTATTCCGTTGAGAAATGCAGTTTTGACATCCATCTGGTAGACTGTGAAGTTCTTGTGTGCAGCGAAAGCTACGAATATCCTGATGGCTTCAATTCTTACAACTGGGGCATATGTCTCATCATAGTCGATTCCTTCTTGTTGATTGTAACCTTTTGCCACCAGCCTTGCTTTATTCCGGATAACAACTCCTTCCTCGTCCTTTTTGTTCTTAAACACCCATTTAGTCCCTATGATAGTTTTCCCACCGGTCTAGGTACTAGGTTCCAAACTTTTAACCTCTCAAACTGATTGATTTCCTCCTGCATTGCGATTATCCAATCTGGATCGGCGAGTGCTTCAGTTACTTTGCTGGGCTCCTTTTGACTGAGAAAGCAGGAATAGAGGCTTTCATTTATTGTTGATGCTCGAGTGGTTACTCCAGTGGAAGGGTCTCCAATTATTTGTGAGTTTGGGTGTGCTCGGGTCCACTTTCTTGTACTAGGTTGTGATGATCCAGCTGCATTTTTGTCGTGTATTGTTTCTTCGCTCTGATCAGCCTGATGCTCCGTTTCTTCTCTAGGTTGAGGCATTATTGACTCTCCTGAAGAAATTTCTATGTTGAACTAGAAGGCTGAGGATTTTCAGCGGCTGAGCTGGATATCATCTCTGTATCTGTTGGAGGTTCACTATCGTCATCAAGGTGAAGATTTTCCATTGTAGGAGGGGAATTGTCATTGCTAGTCTCTGCTGGATCATTATTTTCTGGTGCTGCAGAAGTTGTTGGAACAGTGGGTGGCGAAGGCTGAGAGAAGAGATCCTCGAGTAAGAGATCGAGTTCCATATCGCTCAATGCATTTGATTTTGAAGTTTCGCCCACAGAGAAGGTGCTAGGTTGATCCTTTGTCAATTCTCGTAGAAGTCCTGGTTCTGGACTGATTTGTGCAGAAACAACTCGGTCTACTTCATCAAACGTTACGTTAATGCTTTCCATAACAGATCTTTTCTCCTTGAGATATATGCGATAGGCTTTTGATGTTGTTGAGTATCCCACCAGTATCCCTTCAAATGCTTTTGGATCAAGTTTGCCTCTATCTTCACGATCATTTGCTACATAGCACTTGCACCCAAAGACTCTCAGGAAAGAGACGTCTGGCACTCTACGATTTATCAACTCATAGGGAGTCCTATTGAACCTCTTGTGAAGCGAGCCACGATTTTGAGTGAAACAAGCTGTGTTCATGGCTTCGGCCCACAAGAAGTGAGGTAGTCCAGAGTGAATGAGGAGTGTACGAGTTGCTTCAACTAAGGTTCTGTTCTTGCGCTCGACTACCCCGTTTTGTTGAGGTGTTTTAGCTGCTGCGAACTGTTGGGTGATTCAAGTGATGCATAAAAGTCACTGAGTTTTCTGTTCTTGAATTCTGTCCCATTGTAAAGTTCTGATGATTTGTACACTTAGTTGGTAGAGGTTTTGAGCGGTTTTGATAAACTCAATGATTAGACTTGGAGTTTCGTCCTTTGTTCTCAGAAATTTGGTCCATGTGTAGCGTGAGAAATCATCCACAATAACCAACACATATTTTCGCCCATTGATGGTCTGAGTACGCATGGGTCCACACAGATCCAAGTGAATGAGTTCGAGAGGTTTGAAAGTTGAGGCTATGTGTTTGGTCCGGTGAGATGCTCTTTGTGATATCTGAACGAGGGAAGTCTTTGACCAAGTTTTCTGATTGCAGTTTGTTAAGGTCTCTGAAGTTGAGATGGGAAAGTCGCTGATGCCAGAGATCGTTCTGGTGAAGAGAGGCTCGGGAGATGAGGCACGTTGGTCGGACAGTTTTGAGATCAATGGAGTAGAGATTCGTTTTCCTATAGCCGGTGAGTAGCTCTCTTCCATTGTTATCTGTGACACTACATTTGCTGGTCTCGAAGTTCACCTTGTAGCCTTGGTCACAGAAACGTCCGATGCTGAATAAATTGTAGCTCAAACCTTCGACGTAGGACACCCCTTTGATGGTCAGCCTGTCATGAATGAGATCGTCTGTTCCTAGCATAGATGCAGATTGACCGTTTCCGAAGTAGACTTTTCCGAGAAATCCTTCAGAGAAGTTGCTCAACATCTCTTTGTTTCCAGTCATGTGTGAGGAGCAACCTGAATCTAAGTACCACACATGACGGACCTGCAAAAGAATCAAGCAAGTTTAGGCACCCATTTATAGATGGGCCCTCCTTTGATAGCAGGTGTAGAATCTAACTTGTTTGTTGCTAGATTTAATTATTTGCTAGGTTGTGGAATAATTGGTTTAAGAATCCAAGCGTGACGATTTCCTACAGGATGCAGTTGGGATTTTGGAATCCAAATCTGTTTTCGACTTAATTTCTTGTTGGGCTTGGTCTTTGAGGTGGTGTGTTTCTTTACTTTAGATTTGATAGTATGATTGGACGGCGTGGGAGATATGCCCTTAGAACGAGTTCTTTTGCTGAAATAACTGTCACGAGGATGGGAAAGTACATCATTGTTGACATGACAAATTTAGTTTTTAGGGCATGAAATACCGAAACACGTTCTACGACATTACAAAAAGTCACTTTTGGAAATGCAAAAGATTTCGAAACATGAGAAGAAAAGTTTGAGACTGGTCTCTTCTTCTTATCAGGAACTGTTGTCTTCTTGAGCCAGATCGAACCTTCTTCGCTTCCTCAGATCTCACGCCTTTGTCTGTGGGTACATGTGATACAAAGTTAGTGTGAGATAAAGGAATTTTCTTCGTAGTTTGCTTGCATTTATATGTAGAGGACTCTGGAACAGGACCGGATGTGGAGGGTCTGTAAGCGTCAGGAATGTTTTCAAGAGTATAAATTTTGCTTAACAGAATAGTTCTCTCTTCTTCGTGGGCTTTCTTTTCTGATTCTAGGGAGGCTGTCAACTCACTGATTTTGCGAATAATCTCTGGAATATAAATAGATGAACGAATGAGTTTAGCCGCCTCGTCAGTGCTTTCCTGAGTTTCAGGTCCAAATGGTAATATATAGTCATCAGAGAGTGGTATCTCTCTCGTTTTATCGCTATTATTGAGTTCTGTGTAGTCATACTCAATTTGGGCCCATTCTTTATTCCTCCGTTTCCGTTCTTCAGATCCAGTCACCTCACTTGATTCTATGAAGGGCCTTAGTTGTTCAAGGCTCAACCCAAGATGCTTAATGTTGTACAGAGAATGTATCTTATCCTTTTCAGGGTTAGTGGTGGGTTCAAATCCCAATCCTTGGCGAGGATCATAGAATTCTACATCTTTAGGTTGACTAAGGAAGATGGTTTGTTCAGATTGACCTCTTTTGGTGTTAATGTCCTCTAACTCTTTGACTTTCTTGATAGACGAACACGTTCGCTGGTGATTAGCTCATATTGGGACAGTACATTTGCTCGTTCTTCTTCGCTGTCTTTCAAGCTTCTACTCATATCTTGATTTGTTTTTCCTTGCTTTCTATATGCTCTTCTAAAGTCTTTACTTTAGTTTCTAATAAGGTCAAGGATTCATTAAGAATAGCTATCTCTTCCTGTTGTTTGTTTAGCAAGGCATAATTTTTGTTAAACTTGCTTTGGAGTTCTGAGTAATCTTTACGATGCATGGAGAGTTCGGCTATCCTACGTTCAAGTTTAACGAAATCATCTAGGGATGGAGTGTATACCTCCAGGTCGGATGAAGAGACGTCCGTCCTGTCTGATCCGATTGCTGGCTCATCCTCGCCGGAGTCATCCTCAATGCTTTTCACCACGAAGGCCATTTCTTCCTCCTCCTCGTCAGATGTGTCCTCCAGCCATTCCTCTTCCTCAGCAACCAAGACAATTCCCGCCTCCTTGCGCTGTGAGAGCTGAAATTTTTTCTTGTAGTATTCAGTGTTTTTCTTCTTAGGTCTGAAGCATTCAGAAGCAAAGTGACCCGGCTTGCCACAGTTGAAGCACTTCTTGACTACTTCAGATTTCTTAGTTTCAGCCTCGTCAGGGGCAACGAACTTCTGTTTCCCACTCGAGGTTCGTTGTTTGTTGAAGGAAGAAGATGATTTCTTGGCGCTCATCTTATTGACTGTCTCAGAAATCATGGCCAGTTTCTTTCTGATTGATTCGAGTTCGTCCTCAGATTCTTGGTCAGATTCGCCGTTGTCAGAGGTGTCAGATTGTACGACCTGCTTTCCTTTAGAAATTCTCGAGCTCCTGTTGCTTGACTTGGAAGAGACGAGTGCAATTGGTTCCATGTCGACATTTGTTTTCCCTTCGTTCTTGATTTCTTTGGCATACTGCGAGTATTGTGAGAGATTATCGTGTAGGGAGTGAATATCCATAGCGTCCAGATCTTTGTTCTGTTGCTTAACCAGTACTGCAATCCGTCCCCACTCAGGTTGAAATGTGAAAAGAAACTTGATGTTGTGTTCGAGATTGGAGCGTTGGATGTTGATTTTTCTCATCTCATTGATGATAGTCAGGAAACGAAGGTAAACATCTCGAAGTTCCTCCCCCTCCTTAGCTTTGAAGGAGTCATAGGCAGTGAAAATGCTGGACTTCTTAGATAGGTTGCTAACTTCTGTCCCAACCATCATTTTGCAGACTTCATCCCAAATTTCCTTTCCAGTGACCATTGCGTCGACTTGCTTGTAGACATCATTTGGTAGAGCCTGAAGTACATAGTGTCGGGCAAGCTTGTCTGCTCTGGCTCGTGCTCTCTCAGCATCGTTGTATCGACTAGGGTCCTTAGGAGTTCTCCTCTCTGGGATTGCAGGAACCGCCTCGGGTTGAGCAGGGATGATGGTCCAAAATTGAGCGGGTCCTTCAAAAATGGAGGAAAGCATGTCGTTTGCGAGGTCTGCATCCTTGATTTCTATGAAATTGATGAATCGTTGCTTCCATATGCCGTACTCTCCCCATCTTAGTAGTGGTGCATGGTTGTCAGATCCAATAGCAAGACCGTCCATGATTGTGTTTGGTAATGATCGTTAACGCGTGATATATCTGCGAAATGAGACGCTTTAGTTTTGAATGAGATATAGTCAAGTTTGAAAGATTTCGAGTGTCGTGTCTAAGTAGGTAAATTCTTTTAATAAGTTCTGTCGCAATTTAAAGATTTGGTGAATTTTGTGTACTGCTTGAGGATCAGATGATTGGAGTTAAGTGAGATTAAAATTTTTGGTCTACCAAATTTGAATGCTTGATCGATTCTAACTTTATATCGATTGGTCCTGAGTGTTGAGAATCGGGCAATTGAAATTGAATTTTGTGTTCTAGAATTGGGCGAAGGTGTGAATCGTGCAGTATAGATCCCAAAGGCTAAATTCCAGCGACAGAGGTGAATCGGGCGAAACAGCTTAGATAAGGAAAGTTTCGATCGAAAGAAGAATTTCGATTTCATTGGAATAAATCGTTTCGATTGTCTAAGATTGAAATTGGCTAATTGAATGATTGAGTTTCGGGCGAAACAGTGAGTAAATTGGACTTTCGCCGAGATATGAATCGGGCGAAACTTATCAATTTGTTACTGTAGACTTTCGGGCGAAATAGATTAGGCTTTCGCCGAGAGTTGTACCGATTGGGTACTGTTGCCTTTCGGGCGAGATGGATTGGGCTTTCGCCGAGAATTGTATCGATCGAAACGTAGCAATTGGGTACTGTAGCCTTTCGGGCGAGATGGATTGGGCTTTCGCCGAGAGTTGTATCGATCGAAACTGTGAAATTAGTGAAAAATTGCCCGAAACTCAAATCAATCGAAGCTTCTCATAGTGGGTTTCGGTCGAAACCTTCAAACTCAAAGGTACTGTTCTATCGGTTACTGATGAACAGTTTAGTAAAACCCAGATTTTCACACTCGTTTTTGCTCAAATCCTACTCAAACTTGGCTGAAATCGACGTGAAAGTGCATAAATGTTCTCAAAATCAGTTTCTAACATCCTAGGGTTAAGAAATCACTGAAAACGATTTAAAACATCTAAAAACAGTGAAAAAATCGAAAATGAGTTTTTCTAGCAAAAACTTCTTCACACGTCGGAATCGAGCAAAACTGGATTCAAATGGAAGATATTGATCAGCGTTAGGCTCTGATACCACTTGTTGGCCCTTATATTACCAAACAAGGATCAAAAGAAAGGTTTGAATGTCAAAAACGTGAAGAACACCTTGAGTGCGTGTTAGTGTGTGTTTATCTAAGGAAAAGTACAAGGTGGCTTACCTTTTAAATTCTTTTGATAAAAACCCTAATTAGGGTAATTGGGGCTTTATATACCACAAGTATTTGGTATATTAAAGCCCAATACAAAACTATGACTTAATATCATAAGTCACCCCAAACTACTACAACCCACTAAATAAACACATTAATCTAAGATTACATAAATTAAAGGATGCTACAAAATATTCCTAACAGAGTCCAAACTAAAAAAAGGTTGTAAATAAACCAAGTAAGTAAAAAATACACCTGAATGTGTCCGAGCACCAATCCCATCCTTAGCCGAATCCCGTTCCTCGCTCTTAATATACCTTCAAAAACTGTTCACGATTCAAACTGTTTATTATCTTCTATAAACTATGATTCTGGCATCTCTTAGTCTGTTAGTTTTAAAATCAACTTGTACATAAATGAATGGTAACAACGTAACTCGTTGAAAATATTTTCTAAGATAATCTCTAAAAAGCTATATAATAGATGTAAGGAACGATATAATAAATCAATGCTTACTTTAGTGTAAGCATAACACCAGCACCAGTTTTATCTGGTGCCACATAACTACCTCTGCCAATGAAGCTACCTTCTTTAGCGAAGTAAAGCGTCAGTATTTCTGGTGATAAAACTGTCTCAACAGCAACAAAATTCATTCGTTCCATAGCAAATATATCAAAGCGATCTAACCAAAGGAGGAAAAAAATAGGGGAAATAAACTATATAAGCATACTTCATCAGTCATACCATCTCCCAGCGGACTTTCCATTTTTCTATGCATAGTGACTTCTCATTTTACTATGCATTCCTTGTGTTTGTGACGGCTCATCGAGATGGTTCTATGAACACGTTTCATACTATGGGTTGCCTCTCCGAACATAGCTTTTAACGGCATCTTCCTTAGTCTTATTACTGTATATGTATGTATGTCTATGCCCACGAAAAAAAGAGAGTGCATACACCATAGTATCGATTACACTCTATTACCAAGAATTGTACAATAGACAAAAGCTCCAAAGCTACTAACACTCAGCATAAGCAAAAGCCCACAACCCTTTTTAACTCAGATACAACGAATAGCTCAAAAAATTAACAAAACCCGAAAAAGGAAAATCAAAAGGAGATAGATTTTGCAGCGACTGACTTTTCTCTACCGAACTTGGACGGCTGAGATTGCTGCAGATGGAACCGCTTCAGAGACCTCCATCTCAATATCTTCTTGAGTCGTCGATGAAGGCCTTGAATTTGATCCACTGGCCGATGCGTGACCGCTCTCCTCTACCAAGCATTTCTGAAGGGAAAAATATGGAAGAAATAAAAAAATAATTGTCTGATGACAGAAGAAATTAATTAGCAATTAAGAAATTTCAATAGTTAATACAAAATTGAAATTAAGCTAACCATCTTCTTCTCAAATGAAGACGCGGGGAAATCACCACCAACAATGGAAGCAATAGCGACTGACGGCGACGATCTCACCAAAGCTGTTAAAGAAAACGAATATAATCAAAACAGCGCAAATAAGAAATAGAATCAGAGCACTCACCGGAATGAAAATCGCTCGTTGACGAAGCTATGAGTTTTTGACATCCACTGGTTTATAGATTCTTTCACCTCCCCTTTTTCGATGAACCAAACTCGACGTTAACTTATGTTAAACCTAACATTTGGAGCTAAACATATAGCAAACAAAAACATCAACAACAAACAATCTACTTATAGATCGTTTCACAATCATTAAATCGTAAATCAGCTACGTAAAATTGCAGGATTCAATCACGTGGTAAAATTAGGGTTTTGGGTTGAGAACCATTAAGCTAACGAAGTGACACGAAACTTACTGGCATCAGTATCATTAAACCTCCATTTTTTATCACTGAGAGACTGCCCCGCCAGCTTAAATTCAAATTTCTTCTCCGGGGATGAGGACGATGAAGTATTATTATCCTCACAGCAAAACGATTTCAAGCTAAATTTCCGCTTGTGACTTTGCATAGATGAATACTGGATCGACGGGCTTATGATGGATGTCTTAGCTGCGAATTTACAGAGCATATTTTCTAAACTTGTTTGCCACTCGCTTGATGCATCAGACATGGAATCGAACGAAGAACATATATAAAGTTCTAGAAGCTAATTTTATCACTACAAGAAAGGGAGCATGACCATAAACGCAAGGAAAGGAAGTCGTAAATAAGACATAGATTTAGCTCTTTGTTTAGGCAAAGTAAGTGATAACCTTTTTTTCTTATCGGTGTGCATAAATGTAATTCATGACAACATAAGGAGGGACATCTTCAGAACATCATCCCATGATTTTTTTTCAAAGAAAAATAACTAAATGATTAAACGAACGAAACTATGCATCACCCGAAATCTACGTGGTGAAGATACCCATCTTTCGCCAGCTTTTCGAAGTTTTCGCTGAAATTGTTCCAAGCCTCGACTCTGCTATAACTCTTGCTATTGTTACTGAGAAACCTCAAACCATGTAACGCCCTATGCGCACATGATCTTCGATTAAGTTGAGCTCGCTGCAGGTGCATGGCTCGAACCTGGGCCGACTCCAAGCCCCCACCAGAACCTGCTTCTTGCTTCCTCAAACCCGAGCCTGCGCAGCTGTGGCCGCACCAAGAGAATAGCATAAGCTCCTGAGATGGCTGCCCACCTGCCAAAATGGATAAACTGTACAACTGTTTTACCTGTCTTGTTATTAATTGAATACAATGAATGTACCAATTGCAAGACTATTAATCTGTGGATGTTACCTTTCCTTCAAGTCTTCTATTCTCTTCTTGTGCTTTAACCTTTGGTATTTCCTTTATCTTTTCGACCTGCAAACTTTTGTGTGCCTTATATAATCAGCAGAGTACTCAGTCATAAGGCTTGAGTATAACATCTTGTTTGCTAACATTCAGTCATTTTCTACATCACCTTCAAAAAGCACAATCTTCATCGTGAGAAAAATAATTGTGCATTTCCTACCCTTTTTTGAGCAACATCTTTGGCGATCTCTCTAGACCTTCATTCATCAGCTTCGTTATCCTTTTGATCAACCTGGCCCAAATTCTTTATCACTAAGACCATACCCACACAAAAAGGACAGATGTTTTTTATTCTTCCCACACGATAAATGCAGAAAATAAAACCCTAAAACTTGCTTTAACTTTCTTGAATACAAACACATTGATTCTTAGTACACAAAACAATTGCTTGTAAAATGCTCGCTTGCTCGATCAATTACACGCCTACTTCAGCTGTTTCGTCGTTCGACTAAGTATGGTTTAAACGTCATTAAGACGCCGATGGCTTCGACTATGTTCAGTACTAAGAAAACCATTTCATCGCCTCACAGTGCTCCACCGCCCGCCGGGCCGACAGCTTTGAAGAGGGACATTAAGGTCATTGCTATACCATTGGTTGCTCCTCTTTGATCTTGATCCAAAGTTTAAGACATATAGTGGAGTTAGAGATCAGAGAGAGAGAGAGAGAGAGAGAGAGAGAGAGAATGGCCAAGAAAAATGGTTACCACAGCTCTATTTTGCAGTATGAACATTCCAGTCACTATGGAAATCTGATGAACATATCAGATAGTAGTTAGCGTTATATATTACTTTTCTTGAATATAACTTAATGCATCAGAAAAATGTCACTTCACTTACAGATATAATGTTTTTGAGAAGAGATGCAATGTTTAGGACGAGGAAAAGGGCGATCCCAGACAGCATAGCTATGTAGTGATAGCTCGTAGAAGGGGAATCGATATTATCTGTGCAGTAATTAGAGCAGAATTACCAGCCTCGAACATATAGAGTCGAAAAGCATTTTTCGAAAAATCTTACTCCTAAAACTCGAGAAAGCTTAATAGGCCCCAAGATTCTCTCAAGCATCGAATAAAGCACAGACTGCAATGTCAGAAGGCCAAAACCTGCAAATCGTTCGTAAATATATAGCAGAGCTTAACTTTCTTTCCTTTTTCCTTACACTGAAACGTAACTGAAGTTAAGACAAACCCGAGACTGCGAGAACTGTCCCGACATCTTGGGTAGTGTAGCCTAATCCCCCGAGCCTTGCCGGGCTAACTGTCCACAAAGAAAATATGTTTCCAAGGAAAAATGATTCTCAATATCACAGACATCCCTTTTATAAGATCAAATTGTGACGAAAATAATGAGGTTTATTTACCTCTGTGTAAGCCATGTCGTGGAGGGAGAAAATGCAGTACACCATGATTGAAGACATGAGAGGCCAGTTTTTGAGAAGGCTCTTCGCAGAATTAGTAGTTTTCTTACCCGTGTCTTCTTTTTTACCCGCTGATTCCAAGGCTTCATACGTCACTTGAGAAGGCGTATTCTCAGGCTTGTGCATTTCCTTCAATGAGAAAAAGAAAAAACCAGCCATGGAACATTAAAGAAGTAAAGAACGTTAATAGAATCAAAAGTGCTGTTAAACTATAATCGTCCAAATCATACTGGGATAAAGAAGCAGGCGACGGTGACGAAGATTACGCAGAGAGAGATGATGAAGAAGGGGAGGAAGTAAGGGAATCTTCAATAGAATTTATGTCAATGGATTTTCTGTAATAGAAGATTGAAGGAAGTATGAGGCTTAGAGATTAAATGAATCACCTTCCAAGGAAAGAGTCCGACGAAATAATCCCAAGAAACTTCTCGGAGGGATTGAGTTGTAACAAATTCGAGTTAAACTACGAATTATTAGGAAATCCGTAGAACATAGGCGTAAAGATTAACATACCTGGGCGAGAATGTAGAAGATCAATTCTACGGATAAGTTTTTCTTATTCTAATTGTCCCTTGATTTTATTATATGTCCTTGTATTTAGGGGTTTTTCTTATATTTGTCCTTAGATTAGGACTAGTTAGATATTTATACCAAGTGTGTTTGGTATAAATACTTTGTAAACAATCGCAATCAATACAGGAAGTTTTGGAAATTGATCCGAAAGGCTTGCAATTCAATTTCTAGAGAGAGAAACAATAGTAACTTTCTCACTCTACTCGAATTCTCTCTCTTGTTCTTCATTTGAGTTTTTCGATCGAATCTTAATGTCAATCATTATCATCGAATTACTTAGAATTCATGCCTAGGATCATAGAGTTGTTAATCGTAGGACCTAACAATTGGTATCAGAGAAGATTCGTTCTGTTTTGAATCGAAAATTGTTAGAATTGGATTGAAAATCTTTTTCTGATTACTGTTCATCGAAGAACAGTTTGGCGCGAAAATTTATTTTTGATCCAATAGCTTAATTCTGTGCTTAATTGACTTGAATTTGATGTTTCTGTGGTCGCTTAAGTGCTAAATGTTGATTGCGATCAGATTTGTAGCTGTTTGAACTTCGTTTTAAGGATTAAATTGATTCAGTGATTTACTGTTTGCGAAGAACATGAAGAACACGTTCTGATTTTGATCAATTTCGACATATTTTGCTTCATAACGTGTTTAATTGCTTGTTCGTGCGTAGTTAGTAAATGATTGCGAGCAATTACCTGAAATTTCACTGTGTAATTCGTTGTTTTTGCTTGAATCTGTGTTAATAATATTCTGTGATTTTTCTCGATCGTTTTAATTTTTCTCGCTGGGTTTACGATCAGATTAATTTCTCGATCGAAAAACTTGGAGCGAGAATTTTTCTCGGTCAGAATACGAAGTCAGCGCTAGAATCGTCAACACTAGAAACGATTTTAGTTAGAAATATTTCTCGAGCATTATTCAGCGAAAATCTTTTTCGAGGAAGACCAATTTTGACTTTGCACGCGTAAATACTTTCTCTCGAAAAACATTTTCGGTCAGACATCTAAAGTTTGACCAAGCTACAAATCATTTACACGCGAGAAACTTTTCTAGTCAACAGATTTATTTTGACTTGTCGAGAAACTCACTAACGTACTGTTTCTTTACGATCGAAATAAATTCACGATCTGGAAATTTTTCTCGACCGAACGATTTAGGGCATTTATTTCGCTCGAAAAATATTTCGCTGACAGACTTTCTCGCACGAGAACAGTACACATTATATTCTATTTCGACGAAATTTTTTTTCGATCAAACTTTAAAGATTGAATCGAAAAAAAAAATTCTCGAACTATTTTACGAATCAAACGCTACTAACGAACTTTGTCACTTGTGAAGCACATTACATCATCTCCAAACCTTCAAAACACTTAGAAGATCCTTCAACAACTCTACTACAAAACAAGATGGATGCATACTCGCTTGGAAATGACAACCGTCCACCGATCTTGCTACGTAGCGAATACACCGTTTGGAGAAGCCGCTTCCTCAATTTCATAACTTTGAAAGATCAAGCTGAAAATTTACTGAGTTTACTAGTAGAGGGACCCGCACAGTTTTGGGTTAATATCCCCGGTGATGACACAGTGACTCCTCAAATTCCCGCATCTAGGCGACTGAAGGAGCCTAGGGAGTATTCTGTTGAGGAGAGGGCACGAGCTAAAGCTGATCTAGTAGCCATGAATACTCTTATGCAGGGCATCCTCAACGACATATATAGACAGATTGATAGCCTTTCATCGGCTAAAGGAATGTGGGACGAACTGCATAGGATGATGCAGAGGACAGAAGTCGGCATAAAGGCCAAAAAGGCAAATATCCTCACTACTTACGACTCCTTCAAAGCAAAGCCGGAGGAAAGTCTATATGAGATCTACCAAAGATACCTCACTCTTCTCAACGAGATGAGGAAGATAGAAATCACGAAGACCAACATGGAGACAAACATCAGATTTCTCTCTTCCCTGCCCGCGGAATGGAAAAAGATATCCACTCAAATTCGACAGAAGCTGGATATCCATGCCGTGTTTGACAATCTCGCACAACATGAGGATGATATAAGCGAGATTCAAAAGGAGCAGAAGGGCAAACAGATCGAAGACACTGTTGCCTTAGTCTCAGAGAAGAGGAGCTCAAAGCTAAGAAAAAGAAAAGATCGTTAGGCCTCCTTCACCTTCAGAGTCGGAAGAAGACAACGACTTCAGACCAACCGGGCCCCTCAGGACATGGCATCAATCCACAAGAGCCTCTGGACAAATACATCTTCGAAGGTCAGTGGATGACCCATTCCATGCCCGAGGAGCATCAAAGACAACGGCTTCAGGACGTTCGGAATTTCCTACAACAAGCCTCCATAGACCTCGTAATCATAGAAGACAACGAGCTTCAGGAAGGTGAAGACTACCAACAAGAAATCCCAAGGCTACCAGAGTTGATCGTGCAACAAGCGGCTTCCCCCATAAGACAAATGCCAGGGACCATTCGGATCGACACGCCGTGGGAGAACATCCAAATAGAAATCCCCTTCCTTGAAGAAGTTCGTGAAAACATTTGGAGGTCACCGGAGAGAGTTAAGAAGCCGAACGAGTTCGAGCTAAGAGGGATCTCTCACTGGGATCAGCAGAAGAGGATGACCTACCTCTGGATGCTGACCAAACTTGGACCTGATGTAAGGCTGGGGATGACTAAAGAATAAGTCAAGAGTCACTATAAGAGTCTCTCCCCAATATGCCAACTACTCAGCGTATACTGTGCAAAAGGAGGACTTCCAACACCTCACTACAACATCGAGCGAGTGGATAGAACTCGAGAAGATCTAAGCGAGAGCGACCTACCGTACATCCCTGCTGATGAGGTATACCATCTCTATGAGCTGTACGTGGAGAAGTACAAAGGTCCTCAAGACTTCATCAAGAAAGAAGGACTCGAGGGACTCTACCGGTTCATGATGCACCAAGTCAAGTACTTCGTCGCACACGACCTTCAGATGGCTCTGGAGAGCAACATGAAGAAGGTTAACATGACCGCTCCGCTCAACAAAGGACCTGAGATCGAAGGGCTTCCCAACAATTATGTGCACATCAGCTCAGTCCTAGGCGTCACCTACAACAATCCGATCGTGAAGAAGACTAGGATGATGCAGAAGACTAAGATACACAAATTCTTTGATGGGACGCTCAAGATCATCAGGAGAAATATAGAGCAGAGGTTGGAAGAAATCAATCGAGATACGATGCTGAGGATCCACAGGTTTGTGAGAGAACAGCCGCTCCTAATGGAACTACTAGAAGATATCGAGGAGCGACTGAAGCTGAGGAACACGCTCAGGAATTTTGAGTACGCGCTGGGCTTGCGCAGGTCATTCTTCGCCCGACGAGGACAACTAAGGCGGACAAGCAATCAAGCACAAAGGGGGAGAATGTAGAAGATCAATTCTAATTGTGCTTTGATTTTATTAGATGTCCTTGTATTTAGGGGCTTTTCTTATATTTGTCCTTAAATTAGGACTAGTTAGATATTTATACCAAGTGTGTTTGGTATAAATACTTTGTAAACAATCGCAATCAATAGAGAAAGTTTTGGAAATTGATCCGAAAGGCTTGCAATTCAATTTCTAGAGAGAGAAACAATAGTAACATTCTCACTCTACTCGAATTCTCTCTCTTGTTCTTCATTTGAGTTTTTCGATCGAATCTTAATGTCAATCATTATCATCGAATTACTTAGAATTCATGCCTAGGATCATAGAGTTGTTAATCGTAGGACCTAACAAAGGAAGTATGAGGCTTAGAGATTAATCAATCACCTTCCGAGGAAAGAGTCCGACGAAATAATCCCAGGAAACTTCTCGGCGCGCTTGAGTTATAACAAATTCGAGTTAAACTACGAATTTTTATTAGGAAATCAGTAGAACGATAGGCGTAAAGATTAACATACCTGGGCGAGATATCCTCCTAACGCTGGCCCGATGATTAAGCCCGTCCCCCACGCCATACTCACCTGCATATAAAATGCCAACGAAAAAAAGTAAATCAAAATTCAAATATGAATAAAGATGCATTTCATTTCATACACGATGACAAACTGTAGCTTACTGCTGATAATCCTAACGATTGGTGCTCTTCACGAACAGTTTCGCAGGCATATGCCTGAGAAATTCATAGCATGAAAAATTCATATGAAGATTATTTGGCTGAGATTGTATCAAGAATAGTAGTACCTTTATGGGCCCTAGGATACCATTCATCGCCAACGGAGAAGTGACCGCTTACCTTAAAACCGTCGTTGCTCTTCATCGCCAACGGAGAAATGATTGCTTACCTTTGAAACCATCGTTGCTCCACAGGTTAAAAAAAAAACATCCATCTTCTCAATAGAAGATAAAGCCTCACTTTTCTAGTTTATCGAGAAGCTATGTCTCATCTTCATCCAGAGCTTTTGGTGGCCCTGCGAAGTCATGAACTACCAATCTGATTTCACATCCCTCTACCAAAAGAAGAGAACTGAAGCAACAGTTTTGGAAAACTAAACGAACAAATCAGAACGAAAGGACAGCTAATATCACCCCTAGGCATAGCATAAAAATCATTAAAACA
Source organism: Craterostigma plantagineum (assembly GCA_027422505.1). Taxonomy (NCBI): domain Eukaryota; kingdom Viridiplantae; phylum Streptophyta; class Magnoliopsida; order Lamiales; family Linderniaceae; genus Craterostigma; species Craterostigma plantagineum. Next base: position 12,735,291 of record JAPQWV010000005.1, on the reverse strand, counting down.
TTAAACAAAATTGACCGAATAAGCTACTTGTGATTTCCAGTCATAGCTTCTACAGACGCATAAGCTAAGCTACAATTGCAGCTCGAACACAGGTTGCAATTCATCTCCATCGACCTGCATATGAATATCCCATTCCTGAAGAAAAAAACAAAAGCATCCAAAGCTCTGCGATTAATAAAAAGACGGTTCAAAAGAGAAAAAAAAAGACGATAATGGAGGAAAACCTCAAGACCAAGAACCCTTAATGCTATGTAAATTTAATTACCGCTCATAAAGTGAGGGACGATGACGATGATGGTCCGTTGAGCTCCGATTTGCGGGTTTTGGCGAGATCGTTCGTCGTTTCTTTCAGGTTCAGCTTGGCCTGTTTAGGCTCGAGCAAGATAAAACCTGGGGATGAAGATGGGCAAGACTCAAAACCGTCTTTCTCCTTTTGATCCAAGGTTTCGCCGATCTCAGACGTTTCTTTCTGAAGCTTTATTTTGAGTTCTTCGACGATGTTTTTAGTGGTTTCGAGCTCCTTTAGAACGTCCAATGTTTCCCTTTCCTTTGCAATGAGGTCTTTCTCTAGCTTCGCAGCTTCTTCCTCCACGGCGGAGATTTCTGCTTCGTTCTGTTAATACCAACAAAGGAAGTATTAAATGCCAGGCTTCTAAGCAAACTAACAAGACCTTTTTCTCAGACACATTAAAGCAAACGCAAAGAGCTCAAATGTCGAATATCTAAGCACAGATGAGAAATACTTGACAAACAGAACTACTACAGTGTAGATAACATAGTTAGTCCCCAAACTCAAGACATCAGCCCACAAAAGCTACAACCCAGAAATAACAATGCTCGGATTTACAGAAAAATGAGCAAATGGAAGATAAATTACACTTTTATTGAGGGCAAACACAGATTCGCTTTCAGAAGTCTTCTGAGCAGAGGGCTACCAATTCAGAAGAAAGACTTCTACAATTCAGAAACATCTATTAAGCCAAAAATTATACAGAAAAGAGAAAGAACAGGCTATAAGATATAAGATGGTACCTCCGATCCCAATTTCGATTCTGCCCTTCTTATAGTCAATAGTGTAAGACGTCAGGTTCTTTGATAACCAATAACTAGTCAATGTACTCCTCTTCATACCTGCTATGATAAAATCCCATCCAAATTTACGGTAAATGGCGAATAATATCTCAGTCTCATGTAAGAGATATTAAAAAGAAAAGAATAGATTGAAACTGTAAAACACATACCCAGCCGAATAGATTGCCCTTTCCTCTTTCAACTCGGGCACTGATGTTCTAAAGTAGCCAAGGTTTCAAACAGTTGATGAATGGATAGATGAGTAAAAACAAAGAGGTTGGAATGATTAAGCTAACATCGCTGCGAGTTGAAAAGTAATTGGAAAGAAAAATGAGAGGTTTAATTCTTACCTCTGGCGCGTGTTAGGCATTTCTTCATCTGTTCGTCGTCTGTTTCATGTGAGTCGCGGTTCTCCAAGTTCTCTTCCATGGCAGAAGCCTCAAACTTGATCTTCAGCTGCTGGGAAGAAGAAGACTTGTTCGATTCCCTCTCGGACAACCTCTCCTCTAGCTCGGCCTTGCTGAAGCTCAAACAGGCGTGTATTCTCGAATCACCGGGGTCATGTTCCAGGAAGGAGAGGTTCGAGAAGTGTGACGCTTCAATTCTATCTACTAGTAAGTAATTAAATATTCTTTAAGTCTGTATAGTTTCCTTATTAATTGGGTACATGAACGTATGTGTAAGATTGAGCTTCATAATGAATACAAATGTAATTATAAAACATAATAAAATGGTACGTTTGTTTAGTGGTTTTTAGTGAGATGAATACGTTTGTTTGCAATTTATATATATAAAGATTAACGTAAAATGGCATGTAGTAATTCCATTCACATATAGGCTAAAATGGTCATTATTTTACTACTTTTTGTTAGGAATATTTTATTGTGTTCAAATAATTCTTTTTATCTTAGTCTTGTATTGTATTTAAGTGAACTGGGTTTTAATGTTTTAGAGCCCATTAAGCTTTTATTTGTAATGGGCTTACAATGGCCCAAGTACAATATACCAACATGTGGTATAAGTACTAAAACCCTAACACATAGTTAGGTGTCTTGTGTGTGTGAGAAATACATAGAAATAATTTTTGTGAGAGAAGCTCCAAACCCCTCTCAAGAACACGCACACACGCCCCCACGATAAGTTAAATTCTTCCATTATTTTCGTGGTTAAAATGCTAGAAATGTATTTTAGTTGGATATACTGGGAATAACAATTGGTATCAGAGCAAACACGTGAGCAAGTTTCTGAATTTTTTTTGGTTTATTTTTTAGTTTCGATTTTATGTCATGTTCTTGAGTTTTTGAGTTGATTTTAATGATTTTGCAAGCTCAAAAGCTAATTAAGTTGTTTTCGAGTGATTTGAAGTGATTACCCGACATTTTTCAGTTGATTTGGGTGAGTTTTGGGTAGAAATCGGATCTGTTTTTCGTCAGTTTTCAGTCCAGAATCGGGTAGATGAACAAATCGCCCGATTCCCGATTACTGTAGCAAATCACTGTAGCAACAAGTCGCGCGATTACTGTAGCAACAAGTCGCGCGATTACTGTAGCACCTTGTTGTCCGATCACTGTAGCAATTCAAGTAAATGTCCGATTGCAAACGAGTTTCACAAAATCACTGTAGAAATTCGGACGATTTAACTGTAGCAAATTCGCCCGATTACCGTAGCAAAATTGCCCGATTTCACTGTAGCGATTTCAAATTCGCCTATTACTGTAGCAAATAGCCCGATAACTGTAGCAAAATCGCCGATTTCAATGTAGCAAATTTCACTGTAGTAGTCAATCGGGCGATCAGAATTCACTGTAGCGAATTTACTGTAGGAAACTTATCAATCACAAGCAATCGCCCGATTAAAATAATTTTTGATAGTTGAAACTTGCCACCTAACAAACAATCGGCCGATTTTTTTATCATATTTGCTTGGTCAAAACAATTTCTTTTCGGTCAAAAAGCACTCACTGGGCCTGCAATCATAAAAAAAAATTATAATATTGTAAAACAAATCGCCCCTTCCTAAACAATCGGCCATTCTTTTGTTCTTGGTCAAACAATTCCTTTTTGGTCAAAAAGTAGAAGCAACATGGTGAGTTGTTGGTGAGTCACAATTTCTTGATTGTTCCACTCACACATTCGATAGTGACATTAATCAAAACACAATCGGCCGATTTCTTTTATTGGTGATCTCCCATCGATTTGTCACTCATTCAATAGGCTACTTCTTTAAATACTCATAAATCAGCCGATTAGTTTTATTTTCAGTACACCACTTTATAAATCGGTCGATCCCAATTTAGACACTCAAAACAATCGCACGATTTTAATCAACTCACTGTAGCAAAGCCTGCACTTGTTTCTCAAATAGCAAATCGACCGATTCTAATAGATTCACTGTAGCAATCTCAAATCGGGCGCTTTTACTGTAGCAAGTTCAAATCGGACTATTCACTGTAGCGAGTCGCTGTAGCAAGTTCAAATCGGACGATTTCACTGTCGCAAATTCGCCCGATTTGAAACTCTCGGCGAATTTCAGTCCTTTGACAAACAATCGCCCGATTCTGATCTCTTTGAACAGCAATTCGCCCGAATTAAATCCGGTGAATCTTCACTTTGCAAATTCGCGCGATTTTTGCTATCGATTTCAAAACTTAGAATTTTTAGTAAAAAAAAAAAAAAAAATCTTCATCATTCGAAACTTTAATCGGGAAATCCAGTTCTCACTAAATCATTCTTTGAAATTCACACTTAAAAGTTCTTGATCACAAAAAAAAAAGGGAAAAAGAAAATTTGAACCCAACAGTTACAGTCTGTTTTAGGCCTTTTTTTTCGAAAAATTTCAAAATATTTTTTCCGGGTCCAAATATATCGGTGAAACGACGTTTTTGTAAAGTTTTGAAAGCAAATCCACAAACATGTCAACGATCACATATCCAACGATCTACTTAGAACATTCAAGCATATTATAGAAAAAAGACTTGGCATTTTCTCAAAGTTTCGAAATCATGGCACAATCTTTGGGTGTACACCAAAAGTTTTCAACGGTTAAATTCTGAAAACTTCGAATCAATGGCACCCTTCCACAACTCCCATAGTAAGAAAAGGGCAGAGCCAATCAAATGCTATAATTGCAGCAAACTTGGGCACACGGCTATAGACTGCTTTCTAACCAAAAAGAAGGGTGAGGAGTACTACTCCAGAAAATTACGACGGATTAAGCAAACAAAAGCTGGAGTAGATTTGATGGCAGAACAAGACAGCTGGCTCGATGAAACATCTGAAAGCGAGCAAGAAAATGTAGCCAACATAGCCCTAGTAAAAGGAGCTAAATCAGAGCAAAAGGACATGGAGGTAGACGATGGTGGTAAAAACGAGGAAGCATATTCAGAAAGGGAGGTAGAATCTATAGACCCCCTTTTGTATTTCGAACTCCAAGAAAAATTTACGGCTCTTCATAGCAAGTTTAGGTCAGTAGAAAATGAACTAGCTAAGACTATAGTCGATCTAGATATGACACGTGAAAATGTAGATAGACTAGAAACTAACTTAATTCCGAAGCCAATTTAGCTGAATCAGCGTCAAAAGTCATTGACTTAACTAACAAAGTCTCAAAGTACGAGCAAACAACAAGCAAATGTGTTGATCACGAGAGGACAATCAACGACTTGCAAGCTCGGTTTGATAACAATTATCAATGTCTGCTCAGGCAGCTTCAAGAGATGAGCAATCTTGATTGCCTGCTGGAAGTAGCGCAATCAAAAATTGACAGTCGTGACGCTGAAATAGTAAAGTTGAAGACACAGGTTAGCGAGCTAAACGCTAAATTGACAACTTGCATCGACGAGCGAATCAATAAAACATGCGAGTTCGATCTCCTGAATGAAGAACGTGTAAAACTGTATGCCAGGATTAAAAAGCTAGAGGACCTCCTAACAAAAAGAGGACAAACAGATCGAACGATCTTCTTGAACCAGCCTAAGGACACAGAATTCTACGATCCACGTGCAGGTCTAGGCTTTGTTCCAAACCCTACTCTAGCTGTGAAGAAATCCCTAAACCCATATGATCCGTATGATATTAGCTATTTAGGGATTAACATGCCTAACTTAATGGCTTTCACACCAGAAATTGATGCTATCGAGGAGACTAAGCGAGATAAAGAATTAGGATTTGAAATACCACTCGACTATGAAGTATTGAATAATAGCTACAAGACAAGGGAAATACCTTTATCTGATGACTATTTAGATGCTCTTCTTTCCCCTTCAACATCACTCACTGTCGAGAACACGTCTCGTGACTTAGCACAATCCAGCCCCACTAGTGCATATATCCCACCAGCAACTAAGGAAATCTCTGACTTGCGCTCGACCCTAGAGTCCGAAAAGATTGCTTTTCAGGTAGAAAATGACGTGCTATTGATAATAATTTCCTCACTCGAAAAACAAATCAATAACATTATAGCTTCAGCGTCTCCACAAATGTCTCTAGCTGAGTCTAAAATAGAAACTCTAACCAAGCCTAGGACACTAAGGAAGCAGAATGCATCGAGAAAATCAATGCGTACCAACTTATCCTCACATGCACCTACAGGTAAAATTTTAAATAGAATGAAAGGAAAGGAGATAGCCACAGGAGACGACCTATTATTTGAAAATTGTGCTCCTTCTTTTAAAAAGAAGGAGGCAATTGAATTTAGAGCATCAAGTTCAAATTCGCATAGTAGGCATCAGTCACAAGCTAAACTTAACATTGCCACATCTCCATCCATGATTTCATTTTCTGAACCTGTACGAACATCTATGCTCTCTAATTTTCACTGTTCTTATGATGATGCACTTGCCTTAAATTCTCGTTTTAGATTAGCAAATGCACGTACAACCAAGAACGACGAATGCTTCCTTGCTAAGTTAGGCTCACAAATTCAAAAGGAGAAGATTCAAACGAACAGAAAGACAAAGCCTGCACATTCGTCTCCCAAGTCCAGTTCTAAACTTGACAAACGAGAAGATCACAAAAGCATCCAGTCAAAGCACCCTAAGACTGAAGCTAAAGCTAAAGTTTTGGAAATTAACAAAATCTGGATTACAAAACAAGAACTTAGGGCAAGCACTAGCCTTTGTTATCACTTAGGAATTAGAAAGATTTGGGTTCCTAAATCAACAATTAAAGCTATAGATAAACCTAAAGTTGACTTAGGACATAAATCTATGAAAGACGCATGCATAAACTCTAGATCTAATACGAAAGGACCCATTCTTAGATGGGTACCAAAATCTGCTTGAGATGTTTTGCAGTTTCCAGCATGGGCAGGTACATAGAGATGGTTACTCCACACCTGTGACTGGTTGGCGACGCGAGTAACCACGATTATCCCTCACGTATGGTACCTGAAGCAGCCCCACATACGTGATTAAGGGATGGATGCGGACAGCTAAAACCACACTGACAAATTTGGTAAATTCTAAATATGCATAAAATTTCATGTTCGTAGTTCACTGTATTTTCAATATGCATATGTGCTCAAATGAATAACATACCTACTATGTTAGTAAAATCTAGGAAGAACTGCATTTTTTTTCTGAAAAACATTTTCAATCCTAGTTTACATGATTAAGTAATTTACAAAATCAATTAATTTAGGGGGAGGTTTTGAAATATTTCGTTAATTTTACCTTTATAAAATTTTGAACTGAAATTTCAAATTAATTAATGTTTTTCTCGGAGAACTAAGAATCGCTCGGAACTGCTTTGGATTTTATTTTAATTAATTGACCGAGCCAATGAATCGCCCGAAACTGAGCATCGCTCGAAACTTTCTTTGCAACTTTTGACTCGCCCGAACTTAAGAATCGGGGAAATATTTTTATTTATTAAAATATTTCTTTGCTTTAAGTTTTTATCGATTCGTACATCCTTTCAAATGAAAAAAAAAAAAGAAAAGAAAAACAAAAAACACTTACAACTCAAATACGCAAAACACCTTCAAAATGCGAAAACCACTTTCATCACAAAAATCATGAAAATTACATCAACAAAATACATAGTTCATTCTCAAAAGCCAGTACGCTTTGTAAGGACCCAAAACAGAACAGCCATTAAAGCAACAGATAAACACGAAAGAAGAAAGAGCTCGAGCACCAACATATCTAAATTGCGTTTAAAACGACGCCTTAACTCCGCATGTTCCTCGTTCTCTTCATCGCCTTGCTTCTGATTCCAGTTCATTTCCGTCAGCTAGATTTTTTTGTTATGGCATTACTGTGCTGCTCGAATCGTGTTTATTTATAGGCGTAAATCGACCAACGAAATCATAATAGTCTCGACAAACATGATAAATGATATCGACGGATCTTTGACTTGAGAGCTCAGCGCCGCGAGTGAAAGCGATGCTTTCTTCGTTGCTTATTGGATTTTGCGTCACAAAAATCGACTTTGAAAAACTAAGTTGATTTGACATTTAATTTGGAAAAATTTTGAACTCTGTGTTACATATTAATTGAAAATCTCGCATATGTCAGTGTTAGGGTGATTTTACTCAGATTTTCTTTAATTGATTTTTTGAGTCAAAATCTTTCTTAAAAAAAAAAAGTTTGATCATTCTCAAAATCGCCCGATTTCAACTTAATCTCTCGGCGATTTCAACTACTTCTAAATTTCCTCGGCGATTCTTCAAATCGCCCGATTCATCAGTTCGCCCGATTTCTCAATCGATTCAATTCATCGGATCTATCAAAATTGCCTGACACAATCACTTTCCATCAAATACTAGAATCGGCCGAATTGTCAAATCGCCCGATTCATCAAAATTGCCCGATTTCGGAATCGACAAAATCACTTTGTTAAAATACCTCTCGACGATTCTTCAAAATCGCCCGATTTATCAAATCGCTGGATTCTTCCAATCACCCGATTCCTCAATCGATCGAACGTGCTACAGTGCATCTTATATATACCAAATTCGCCCGATTTTCATCACTTTTCCCAAAATCGTGTACACGAATCATTCTCATAAGGTCATCAAGCTTCGCGGGTCATCTTTAGAACAAGAGTTTCGCGAGTTCAGTTCCCGTGTCATTAAAATTCAAGTTTCACGAACCCTCTTCAGTTCGAGAACCACAGCTCAATTCGCTGTCCAAGCTAAATTCCAATTTGCGACTCAAAGTCTTCAAATTCTTTCGAAGACATACATCTTAGAAAATTATTTTGGCATACGGAATTTTTGGCACCACACTTTGAAATCTTCGAAACTAACAGCACCACACATCTTCGAACTCCTCATGTTATAAACTCGGTATCCTACTTTGAAAATTCTTCAAAAACACCTAGTGAACAACCACACCTCCCAGCATGCATGGTATCTCGGGTTGCTCCACATGCATGATGACTGGTAAGAGATGCGAGCAACCACACCTCCCAGCATGCATGGTATCTCGGGTTGCTCCACATGCATGACTGGTAAGAGATGCGAGCAACCACACCTCCCAGCGTGGTATCTTGGGCTGCTGCACAGACACGACTGGTTAGGATGGGAGCAACCCAACGTAGGTAAATTTTATATGCATCCTTTCGTAATTTTTGAATGCATATCATGTTATAACTTCAATTGCCTATCTTGAAAATAATAGGGTACATTATAGTTACGCATGCTTCAAAAGACTTTAAATTCCAAATTTTTGCATGCAAACATGAGCTGAAATGCATAAATACCCTATAATAGGTATATTTTCATTATGCATACAACTTATAGAATTTTCAAGCTTAACTTTTACGTATGCATATACGCTGAATTGATAAATGCCTATATCTTTTAAATGGTACATTTTGAATATGCATGTTCTTGCAAGATTTTGAAATAGACAACGCATATTCCGTGGCCAACTTATAAATACAATTTTTTAATTGAGCTAAATTTGAGGGGGGAAACTCTTTATGTTTAAAGAGAAGCAACTCCTATTGTGTTAAAGGGAGAAATAATTAAATTTTTTAGGGGGAGCGAACTTAAATACTTGAACTTAAGGAAAGAGATTCGAAAGATAAATTTGATCCGTTTTTTGTTGCATCTATTGAGGGGGAGGTATTCAGTTTTAAGACGCATGGTTTGAGAGAAAAAATATATATACATATATATACGTAGTATAATATATAATATACTATTACATTATTAATACGATAATACATACATACACACACATATATATATATGTATTCAGTTTTAAGACGCATGGTTTGAGAGAAAAAAAAATATACATATATATACGTAGTATAATATATAATATACTATTACATTATTAATACGATAATACATACATACACACACATATATATATATATATATAAAGAGGAAAAGAAAAAAAAAAAGAGGGAAAAGAAATGCAAAAAAAAAAAAAAGACGAAGAAGAACAAAGAAAGAAACTGCCCCCTCAAGCACTTCGATCTCCAAGACGGACTCCATCCAAAAACAAGCAACTCTCGAGAGTTCAAGAAATCCAAAAGGCGATGGTGGCTTCTAGTGCTAACTCGAGAATAACCTCAACCGACCTGCCCCGAACTGCTGACCAAAATCAAGCAGCACACATCACTTTGTACCGGATGTATGGATTTCAAGTTCCCATGGTTCAGTCAGACCAAACTGAACCTAACCCCAGAACACAGCCGAGTGTTAGCGACGATCTCAAACTCATATAGCTACCCATTTTGGAAAATCTTGACAAGACCGAAAATGGTAGATACAAAATTTTCTTACCTCACAAATTGTCGGACCAAGCCCCATAGGTACAGGTGCTAATTTTATTAGCTCCCGGGTAGAAGTCGCTGCATTAGGTCCAACGGCGCTTGCACAACCGAGCCTTACCCACTCATCGATCTCCCAACAGACCGATGTTTCATTAAATCACGGGGAGCCACGTATGCTATCACTGCTTCACTTGGAAGCGGGAGATATTGAATTAAGTGGTACTTAGCCCCATACCACTGAACGTTCTTGAACACATCGAGTCTAGGTGTCCTCACTATCTAAATGTTTTATATTTTTCTAGGACACATACACTTTTCCTTATCTGGACTTTGTGACCAGATCAGAACTTTCGTAGACATGTCCTGGTTGCCTCGATGATCGAAAGGAAGTTCTCCCGTTGCAAGGTCAAAACAACAACGGTTTTAGGCCATCGTTCTTCGAGCTAGTCTCAATAGAGATGCAAACGAAATGCCTATGTGGCTTCGGTTTCTCAAGCCCTGTCATTATAGGCCACGTCTCAGAGTTTGTCTCTGAAGCAGTGTTGACGGATCGCCTTAGTGTTTCCGTCTGGTTATTACCTTAACCGACTTGTCGTTTGTGTCCTTCTTGGTCTCCTATACAGGCATGCCGATTTAGTTCACACGAATCGCCATGAGGGGGAGAAGGGAATACATCTAAACAAACAGGTCGGAGCACCCACCAATTTCCGCCGAGCGTACCACTCTGAAGCCAGGCTCTACAACACTTAAAATATATATTCCAAAGGAGCCTCGGCACAACTTAAAACACGCCCCACGTACACCTTCTTCAGGAGCCAGACGAGCTTCACCAAAGCCGAACCAGACAACTTCCTTCGGCGATGACGAATCTGGAGCCGTGAAGAAGAAGATTCACCATGTTTCAACTCCAGTGAAGGAGAAGACTAACCTGAGTATCCACTATCTCTGCCACGCCAACCACTATGAAGCCGGGCTCTCATGCAATTGAATGGATAATCTCAAGGAGCCCAAACACATTGTCAGAAAACACTCTCCACGCCTACTTCCTTCGGCGATGACGAATCTGGAGCCGTGAAGAAGAAGATTCACCATGTTTCAACTCCAGTGAAGGAGAAGACTAACCTGAGTATCCACTATCTCTGCCACGCCAACCACTATGAAGCCGGGCTCTCATGCAATTGAATGGATAATCTCAAGGAGCCCAAACACATTGTCAGAAAACGCTCTCCACGCCTACCTTCTTCTGGAGCCAGATAAGCTTCTTCGAGGCCGAATCAGACAACTTCCTTCGAAGATGACGAATCTGACATCGAGAAGTAGAGTAATCGTGACCACCAATCAACTCCATTATGAAGCCGGGCTCTCATGCAATTGAATGGATAATCTCAAGGAGCCCAAACACATTGTCAGAAAACACTCTCCACGCCTACCTTCTTCTGGAGCCAGATAAGCTTCTTCGAGGCCGAATCAGACAACTTCCTTCGAAGATGACGAATCTGACATCGAGAAGTAGAGTAATCGTGACCACCAATCAACTCCATTACCTTGTCTCGACAACACAATCCACTTACCAAAGATGATGCCCCATTTTGACCCATCGCATGACGATCTCGTGTACAGCTCTTCGAGTTTAAAGAAAACTCTCGATCCCAATACAAGGTTGAACAAAGCTGCCGACTCGTGTACAGCTCTTCGAGTTTAAAGAAAACTCTCGATCCCAATACAAGGTTGAACAAATGTAGGGGGAGTTGCGAGAAGTGAAGGGAGAGCTGGAACACCTAAAGAGAATATTCGACTAGTGTACGTCTCTCCAAATTTATAGAAAATTCCCCAATCCCAACAAAAGGTTGAACAAACATAGGGGGAGTGGTGACTATCCACGGAGAGATCGAACACAAAAAATAAACGATCCATCGAGCAGCTTTGAATACGTAAGAGAAGAGAAGTTCAAGAGACGGTGAGCTTGAAGATCTTTTAAAGAAGAGGTCACAAGACAAGACAAAGAAGGATGTGATTGAAGAAGAACACGCATGCGCAAACTTTCGCGTATGCAACTCTGATACGTGTTCTTTGATGACTCAGGACTATTACAAGACCAAGATAACCAGCGCTTAACTGTAAATTGAACACAAAGGGGGAGATTGTTAGGAATATTTTATTGTGTTCAAATAATTCTTTTTATCTTAGTCTTGTATTGTATTTAAGTGAACTGGGTTTTAATGTTTTAGAGCCCAGTAAGCTTTTATTTGTAATGGGCTTACAAGGGCCCAAGTACAATATACCAACATGTGGTATAAGTACTAAAACCCTAACACATAGTTAGGTGTCTTGTGTGTGTGAGAAATACATAGAAATAATTTTTGTGAGAGAAGCTCCAAACCCCTCTCAAGAACACGCACACACGCCCCCACGATAAGTTAAATTCTTCCATTATTTTCGTGGTTAAAATGCTAGAAATGTATTTTAGTTGGATATACTGGGAATAACACTTTTATAATACCATAAAACCCTCAATAGTTGATGACGTGGCACATATAACTTGTCTATAAGGGGAGTGGTAATTCGTAAATAAATCCACATATAAGCCTACATTGGTATTTCATATCGAACTTTTATATATATATGATATGATGATTATTATTGTTAGATCCGAATTTATCAACTCTATGCTCCTAGACTCGAATTCTTAGGCAATCGATTAGAATTATATAGAATGAGATTTCGATCGAAAAACTTGGATGACAGCTCGAGAGATGCTGAACAAGTTATGGCGGAGACCTTCGACGTAAGAGACATTCTTTATTGTCAGATTTTCCAGAATAATATCCCCAAGTCCTAGAATGGGGGCTGAGTCGTTGTTCCCAAATCTGACTTTTCCATTCAGTCGGTCTTTGTAGTTGCTCAGCAGCTCTTGTGTTCCCGTCATGTGTGTGGAGCAACCAGAGTCGAGGTACCACACATGATGGATTGCAAAAACAAATTAAAGAGTTTTAGGTACCCACTTGTAAATGGGTCCTCTCAGATTAGCAGATGTAGAGGTGGGTTCAGATATGGTTCCTAAGTTATTGGTAGTTGGAACTTTAGCGACCCAAGCCATCTTCGAAGAAGTTGATGTGGGTGTTCTCTTTGTAGAAGACTAGGCCTTTACAGTTTTCGTCTTTTTAGGCGGGGATTTAGGAACCCATTTAGCTTGAACCTTACAGGGAAGATTAATTTCAGGGCGGACAAATGCTTTAGTAGGCTTGAGCGTGGAAAAAATCTTTTCATTGGATAGTCTCCTAAGGTGCTTGGGGGATTCGATCTTAACGGGGTACCTTAGGTGAGAACAAGCATAAATAGCGTCATATGCTTTCTTTATGGCTGGATCTTGTTTCCTACGGGTCACCCAAGGGGCATTTGTCTTAGAATGATCAACTTTGTGCTGAAGTAGAGCCTATTTCGAAATTTGTGCTTCTAAAAGTGGTAGGCTGAAGAGAACATGTAGAAGCAATTATTTTGAGAGAAGAAATTGCTCTTTTATTTATACGAGTGTCTTTTATTTGGACAGAAGGAGATTTATTCTTAAAAGCATTCAAAACTACAGGCTCCTTCTTTATTTTTAACCTAGACATGCCTGCCTTCGACTCTAGTGCCAGCCCTACGCTCCCTGTATACGTAGGTAAAACATATTAGAGTTAGAATTTTTTGAAATAATATTTTTACGTTTCTGATCGTTTGAAGGCACTTTTTCTTTCTTCAAGCTTTTTAGATTGATCTTATTAGGTGAGGGAGTAGCGTGAGAAATAGCTTGTGAGATGGAGGAAGCTTTGAGATATTCCATCTCCGTTAGGAACAATTTCTTTTCAGCTTCAAAATCCTTTCTCTCTCTCTCTCTCTTTCCAAAGAGGCTCTTAATCTCTTTATTTTCTTAACTAAGGGGTATGTAGAGAGAATTTTCAGAATGATGAACGTTCACTTCCTCTAATTTAGAACGATCTTCGGGAAGATAAACTTATTCAAAGCTCCAGCCATTGGATAGTTCCCTAGTTTTGTCACTTCTATTCAAATCGGTGTAAGAAAAGGGAAATTCAGCCCTAGTCTTGGTTTTTCTCTTGGCTTCTTCTTCCGCATCTATTTCTTTTGCGTTAGTAAAAGCCATGAGATTTGTTAGTCCTAAACCCATGTACTTAATGTCGTAAAGTTGTTTGCAGTCTCGTCAAGCAACGTGGATTCTCAAAGCCTAAGCCAAACTTATAATCGTAAAATTCTAAGTCCGTGGGCTGGTTCAAAAATATAGTTTGATCAGTTTGATCCCTTTTTACAAGAAGATCTTCTAATTTCTTAACTTTAGCGTATAGTTTCTTACGCTCTTCTCCTAATAGAGCAAAATTATTTTCCACCGTCAATTTGACGGCTTTACAGGCGTCTAGATCTTTCATAAGTTCACGTACCTTAGAATTAGATTTATCTAGTTCGACTTCTAGGTTGGTGATCTTAGTGATAGCTTCTGTTAACCTACAATTGATGTTAGCTTTCTCATTGAGATTTCTAACCAAACAATTATAGTTATTTTCTAGCATGTCTTCTAATTCCTTAACTTTTAAATCATGCTGCTCTATCTGAGGCTTTGTAGTCTCACTAGAATGTACGCTCTTAGTAAGTTCTTTTAAACTAGAGCTCCTAAGTTCTGATTCGAAACTAGTAATTTTCTCCTGAGACTTAGCTAGTTTCTTCTCTACTTCCTTTACGCTTTTCTGCTCACGTTTCATGTTAGTGTATGCTAGTTGATACGATTTTAACATGGTCAATAATGTGGAAGGGGAAAGTACCTCCTGAGAGGATGCAGATGCTTGGTCTTCGTCCGTCGTGTCTGAGGTTTCGTCGTCCGAATGTTTGTCTAGGCGGGCCATTAGGGCTAGATTCTCTTCCTCTGAGCTGGACGTGTCCTCGAGCCAGTGGTCTTGATCTTCCATTGAAGCTACTCCAGCTTCCTGCTGTTCTGTGACTTGAAGCTTCCTGGAGTAGTAGTTGGCGTCTCTCTTCTTTGGGAGAGTACATTCTCTGGCATAGTGACTGGTTTCCCGCAGTTAAAGCACTTGGTCGGTTCTTTGATGTTCATGACTTCGGTGGTCTCAGGTACACGTTCTTTGTTCTTTGAGCTTGAGGTACGAACTCGATTGGCTGATGATGAGGACTTCTTCTTGAAGTATTGTTTGCTCATCATTTTCCCAATTAATGGCAACTGCTTTCCCAGCACTTTCATGTTAGGCTACAAGTCTGAATCTGATTCGTCTTGATGATCTTCTCTTTTCGTGGTTTTGAGCTTCTCTTCTCCGAGACTAGGGCAACTGAGTCGTTGATAAGTTTGCCCTTCTGATCCTTCTGAATCTTGCTTATATCTTCCTCGTGTTGAGAGATTATCGAACATGGCATGGATATCCAGCTCCTCAAGATTCTGTCGGATTTGAGTGGATATCTTTTTCCATTCTGAGGGCAGAGAGGAAAAAATTGGATGTTGGTTTCCATGTTTGTCTTAGTGATTTCAATTTTCCTCATCTCGTTCAAGAGTGTGAGATATCTCTGGTAGAGATCATGTAAGCACTCCTACGGTTTAGCTCTAAAGGAATCGTAGGCTGTGAGAATATTTGCCTTCTTGGCCTTGATACCGACTTCTGTTCGTTGCATCATCTTATGCAGTTCATCCCACATTCCCTTAGCTGTTGGAATACTATCGATCTGTCGATAGATATCATTTGGGATTCCTTGCATAAGAGTGTTTTTTGCTATCAGATCCGCTTTAGCTCTCACTCTTTCCTCCGCAGTATATTTCCTAGGCTCTTTGAGTCGCCTAGAGGCAGGTTAGTAGCGTTTGATTTTAAAGCAGTCGAGAATTATTTTCGATTCAATCTTTAGAGTTTGATCGAAAATCAATTCGTCGAAATAAAATGTAGGAGGTACTATTCTCGTGCGAGAAAGTCTTTGTCAGCGAAAAATTTTACTAGCGAAAAAAAAAATGTTCGAAATCTTTCGGTCGAGAAAAATTTCTTAATTGTGAATGTATTTCGATCGCAAAGAAACAATACGTTTAGTAAGTTTCTCGCTAAGTCAAAATAAATTCGTTGACTGGAAAAGTTTCTCGGACGCAAATGATTTTCGCTTAGTCAAACTTAGAAAGTCTGACCGAAAATGTTTTTCGACAGAAAGTTTTGCGCGCGCAAAGGTCAAAATTGGTCTTCGTCGAAAAAGATTTTCGCTTAGTAATGCTCGAGAAATTTTTCTACTAAAGTCGTTCTTGGTAAAGACGACTTTAAGTCTGACTTTGTATTCTGATCGAGAAAACTTTTTGCACCGAGTTTTTCTATTGAGAAATTAATCTGATCGAAGAACCTAGCGAGAAAAATTGAGATTATCGCAAAAAATTCACAGAATACAATTAACACTGATTCAAGCAAAAACGATGAATTAGACTATGAAATTACAGGTAATTGCTCGTAATCAGATGATGAATACGCACGAACAGGCAATTAAACACGTCATGAAGCAAAATATATCGAATTTGAGCAAAATCAGTACGTGTTCAAACTGTTTTTCGCGTGAACAGTAACTTCTCAGATAAAATCAAATCTGCTAAAATGAAGTTCAAACAGCTACGAATCTAATCGCAATCAATGTATATCACTTAAACAAGCACAGAAACATCAAATTCAAACCCAATTAAGCACATAATTAAGCAAATCAGATCGAAATTCGTTTTCGCGCCAAAACTGTTATTCGCACGGAACAGTTTCAGAATTAAATTTAGATCCGAATTCTAACAATTTTGATTCAAAACAGAACGAATCGGCTCTGATATCAATTGTTAGGTCCTGATTTATCAACTCAATGATCCTAGACTCGAATTCTTAGGCAATCGATTAGAATTATATATAATGAGATTTCGATCGAAAAACCTTGGTTGAGAGCTCGAGAGAGAATTTCGCTTAGAATGAGAAGATATATGTGTTTCACTCTCTAGAAATCGAATTGCAAGCCTTTCAGATCAAGTTTCTAAAATCTTCTCATTAAGCACAGTGTTTGTACATCTATTTTTACCAAACATACTTGGTATAAATAACATACTAAGTCCTAATCTAAGGACAAATACAATAAAAGCCCCTAATTACAAGGACATCTAATTAAATCAAAGCACAACTAAAACTGATATTCTACATTAACTTACAAGAACCTAAATCTCACAGATTAAAGTATTTTAATATTACTTAAGACCTATCCACAGGTCGTCATCCATGTATAGCCTCGCCCTCAAAAGACCGTAGAGTACCGCCATCAGCCTGCCTTAGTCGTGACGTTTCTCAACGTTCGACTCAAACGTACCTACAACACATAAAACATGGGATGAGCTATAAAGCTCAGTAAGTGGAAATATGCATGACATGCACGTGCCAAACTAGCAAAGACATCCGCGCCAATGCTTTCTCATACTCATAATCCTCATGTCATTCTTATTCACTCAGGGCCCTTAGCTAACTTGCTATGCACACCATTATATTATGAGCTCAATCTAATACGGATAAAATGCGATAGTCAGCCCACTCTGATTAAGATAAAAGATAGGATTTATTTCTAGTTTTACTATTTTTAAGATAAAACTAGAAGTTATCTCTAATTTTACCATTTATCAGGTCGCCCCTCTATCTGGTCACTTTTCCTGGCACTCTGGTTTATACCATGTGCCTTCCCAGTACCAAAATAACTTAGATACATACAATCAACATGGCACTCTGGTTTATACCATGTGCCTTTCCATTACCTAAATAATTTAGGTAAATACATTCAACGGTTTACATCCCGTCATGGTGCCTTTGTAGAAGTAGCTATGACTCGTTCGCGAGTCTACATCTAATACCAATCCTAACCAATCATACTTCGCTAATAAGCGAGTAATACAATGCACGCTCCTCTCTCAAAATACTCAACATAATTCGTGCGTGCACATGCAATATGCTCCATGTATAATGCAACAAATACTTACCAAACCATCGTATATAACAAATAATTCAAGTCACATAATCTCATCGAAGCACATAGTCACGTAAAATACGCACATAAATTAATTTATGTGTTGCAGGTGAAATTCCCACTTACCTATCGTCCAAGCTTAAATACACTTACTGCTTTGGAAATTTTCCACTGTTTGACCTTTAAATAAAAACATCATAATATTAATATCATACTATTATTAAATGACTAGGTCGAACTAAATTAGCTTGATTATATTAATTTACTAAAACCCTAAGTCGCTCGATTTCATATCTAAGTTAGATCAACACTCGATTGTAACCTTCACATACAAGGTTTAATTCTTAATTCCTAAAGTCGCCCGATCCACGTGAAGTAAACCCTAAATATATACATATAACATTCATTCGATCGATTTCTCAATCCTCCATGCATTCGGCCTATTTTTTTTATCTCAATCATGTTCAATTCACCGTGTCTTAACACTTCTCCAAATCGCCCGATTTGTTGTGCATGGAACCAAGTTTCGCCGAATGTTGTCACCTCTCAGTTTCGCCCGATTCGAGAGGTAAAATCGCCGAGGTTCTCTTGAAGTATGAATCGCCCGATTTCATGAAATAAAAACCTCATTTTTCGGTCGATTTACATTGTATATGAAAATGATTTCGCCGTGTTATGTTTCTTATCAAATCGCCCGATTCTAGTATGCATTAAGTTCACTTTTGCCCGATTGCTTAGTTCTGAAATCGCCCGATCAACTAGTTTCGATGCTTGGTTTCACCCGATTTGTTCCATTTGTCCTAAGTTTCGACCGAAAGCTTGTGTTGCTTAACTTATAATCGCCGAGTTGCTCATCAATCGCCGGATTGATCATTCATAAAACTAGTTTCGACGAGTTCTTACTTAACCATCCAATCGCCCGATTGTCTAATAATGAATTATATGCATAACACGGTGAAAGTCCTCATTCTTAGAGTTCATTCGCCCGAAAGTCCATGCAATTCCTAAACTCGATTGAAAGTCATATACATGAAATATTCAATTTGTTCATATAGATTTCTAATATTTCTTCACCCCAAAATCATTAACTTTACTCAAATACTATCATATATCAAAGTTATGAACTCTAAGAATATATTATATCGTCTAGAATAAGTTCTTTCTATCCCAAGAACACGCTCAACTTACCAAATTTTCATACGTGACCTATACAAATCTAAACAACCTTGTTAGCGTGATTTAATGAGGTTAGGGTTTCTCAAATATATATATATATATATATATATTATCTAATTACGTATGAATTTTCATGCTTAATACTTCTTAAACAAACCAAACCCTAATTAGAAATGTAAAAATTATAGTAAGAACCCTTACCGAAGTGAAGCTTCATTATGGTTACTATTTGAGTTCTTCGCTTCTAAATTCATTCCTTGAAGATTTCGTCTAATGAATTTTTCATTCAATGTTCCTATCCTCAAAGTTACATTATTACTTTAGTTTTAGGTAGCTTTTGGAAGTTTGGATTTATTCCCCACTCTTGTCGTGTGTTAGCTTCTAAAAAAAATGACATTTACCTAATACCATTACAAACCCCAATATTAATATTTTAAGCCTTGTATTAATTATTCTTTATTATCTACTTTAAGAATTATTAATAATTTCAAGACCCTTACGTGTCTTTTTGCTCCCCAACTTTATATAATCTATGATTTGTCTAACTTTCCGCACTATAGTCCTCAATCGGTCGATTCTACTCTAGTTAATATATAATATTATTTGTTTCCAATTCATTCCATAGCAATCGGTCGATCCTCTAAGCTTCAATTCGTCCGATTTTGATCTATTATAATTAATTCTAAAGTACATCACAACCGCGCGATCAAACCTTGTATTAGTTCGGCGATTTCTTATCATTTGTAGTCCTTCAAGTAGGTCGATTCTTGGTTAACACATAATCATACTATCGCCCGATTCCCATCTCCTCTTACTCAGCGATTCTTGTTATTTCATGCGTGGAAATCGATCGAAACTTTGTTTAAGTTCTATGCCACAATCGTCCGATTCCACCTTCTATTACTCGGCAATTTCAATACCTAATTATATAGAAATCGGTCGATTCTTGTTCTTTACTACTATTAATCGAACTTAGTCGATACTATCTCATAGTCACCGAGTCTTCTCCAACTCCTCAACTTTATATAAGTGTTATCCAATTTTTCTAAGTCTTAATACCATCTCAGAAGTCATAAATCATATATCACATATATGATATTATAAATCACATAACATAAAATCATGTAAACACATAATGTAATTCATATAACCATATAATATACAATAAATTCACAAACTATTATGTTACGAAATTTCGGGGTATTACATTCTTCCCCCCTTAAAAAGGATTTCGCCCCGAAATCACGCCATATGGAACAATTCGCGATAGCGATTAGCTATTGAAAATCATCCAATTGTCCCCAAAGAGTTTCTTAGAGCTTCTGAGCCAATTAAGATTTGTGAAATTAATAAATCCCAACAGTTCTTGGACGGAGATTGAACGCTGGATATAGAAGATCATATGCGAACACTTTATCAACTTATTCAGCGTGGAAATATCTACATACAGATTTTCTTCGGCCTTTATTGCTTCTCGAAAAGGAAAACAATATGGTCCTCTCCAATACAGCAGTGAACTCATAAGTAAGAAATATCTACCGCATTAAAGAGGCAGATGAGCTGTAAAGCTCGTTAGGTATTATCGTTTTCTCATGACAACATCTATAAATCGAATCGGTTCATCGAGGCTGAAGTGATATTTTAACATTCTCAACCCCAAAAAACCTTTTTTTTTCTTTTTTATAACTCTCTTCGAACTCTCAAATGCTGAAAGGAAGAGTCTATCAACAACCAACTTTCCGTCTAATAAATAAACCCCTAAAAAAACTACGATAAGCTTATTCTTCATCTCTAGAGGCTTGGAACAAAATGCTCCTTCATCGGCTGAAGTTCAAATAGGAAATATGTTTCATAAAGGAGCCAAGATCGTAAAAGTCAATGCGGGATCTTTCTAATCAACTCGAACTTGGATAATAAATTTTCAATAGGCACTCACGACAACCACTTCAATCGATTCTGTGTTACTTTGGGGTAGAACTGGGAGATAATATGAACAGTTATGGAATAATACTAAGCAGAATTATGAAGCACATATATCCATTATGCTTCTGCTGCGCAACTCGAATATTGAACTTTGAACATGTACAGCTGATAACACGACCAGAAAATAATAGTGCAAAGTTTATTTGGACGCAAGGGTTCGAATCGTCGGCTAAAAGAAATGGAGCGGAACAGGAACTTCATCATTATACTTCAACGAAAGAGAGAACATTTAATGAAAAGAAAGTATACCTTTGATCATGATTTGATCGGTGAAAATCTCTAAATCATCAGAATATGCATATCAGCATAACTATCAATTACTAACGGTTCTGACTGAGATAATTCCCCTGTCGTCACTACATATGCGGGAAAAGATTCATAACTTGTTCTCAGATGCCATTGAGTCTTTAGGTTACGAGCGAAGTTTGGAAATTTCATTTTAGTTTGCTTTTCCTGAAAATAAATACTCCCTAATCTACTGAAATGCATGTCGAGATTTCCGTGTATATTCCGTGTATAGATAAAGTACCTTCCACCATGGAAAGGTTGGTCTCAACCTTCTCAGATGTGAGCATATATACTCGAGCTAACATTGTTGGTGACCTTGTCTGGATCACGGCTTGATTCCCAGAAGTGTTCTTCGGGCACACTCATGCAAAATGTCCCAACTTCCCACACTTAAAACAGTTGGCAGTCTGCGAAAAGCAGATGCCCAGATGTCGTCGTCCGCATTGTGGGCATTGGGGTACGAAATCTGGAGCATGAGTGGGGAGAGTAGTCTGAACATTGCTGGGGTTTTCGAAGCTTTGATGCTTCTTGTTAACTTCTTGTTCCGACCCATCCTCTGCTTTTCTCTTTCCGTTCTGAATTTGAGTAATTTGGACCTCTTTTCTAGTAGGGTTAGTGACATTCACAGAGGTTGGAATGTTCAGTTTTGGGAATTTCTTTCGTATTGTCTCCATACGTGGAGTATGATATTCAGACGAACTTCGATCATTGATAAACTCGTAGATCAGATATTTAAGTTCTCTGACTTGATCCTTAAATTCACCAATCTGATCCGATTGTTGTTGGATCAGTTGGGTAAGGTGTAGGAGTATTGAGTCTCGTTCGTTCGCAGGGAACTCAGGTACAACCCCACGACTTGACTCGCCAACATATTCCTTATGTCCGCTAGTCATTTTCTTACTACAATTAACCACATAACAAACACGTCACATTCGCATTTAATCACAAGTAAATCATAAAACTTACAGGCAAGGCTGATCCTCCAGGCTTTTGAGCGGCCGTACATGGACAGTCTACAAAATCTCTAACCTAAGCTCTGATACCACACCGTCACGACCCACTTTTCCGATAACTAGTTTGGCGGATTTTTCGCAACGTAAACCGCGGAAAGCCCGAGTTACAAAAATACTTTTATTCAATAATTTAATATTATACAATCGCATACAACATAAACGTCATATACTACACACACATTTTTTCGCACACATTTTAACTTACAAGAACCTAAATCTCACACATTAAAATATTTTAATATTCCTTAAGACCTATCCACAGGTCGTCATCCATGTACAGCCTCGCCCTCAAAAGACCGTAGAGTACCGCCATCAGCCTGCCTTAGTCGTGACGTTTCTCAACGTTCGACTCAAACATACCTACAACACATAAAACATGGGATGAGCAATAAAGCTCAGTAAGTGGAACTCTGCATGACATGCACGTGCCAAACTAGCAAAGGCATCCGCGCCAATGCTTTCTCATACTCATAATCCTCACATCATTCTTATTTCACTCAGGGCCCTTAGCTAACTTGCTATGCACACCATTATATTATGAGCTCAATCCTATACGGATAAAATACGATAATCAGCCCACTCTGATTAAGATAAAAGCTAGGATTTATTTCTAGTTTTTGTTTGTTTAAGATAAAACTAGAAGTTATCTCTAGTTTTACCATTTATCAGGTCGCCCCTCAATCTGGCCACTTTTCCTGACACTATGGTTTATACCATGTGCCTTCCCAGTACCTAAATAACTTACATACATATAATCATTTTTCCTGGCACTCTTGTTTATACCATGTGCCTTTCCAATTACCTAAATAATTTAGGTAAATACATTCAACGATTTACATCCCGTCATGGTGCCTTTGCAGAAGTAGCTATGACTCGTTCGCGAGTCTACATCTAATACCAATCCTAACCAATCATACTTCGCTAATAAGCGAGTAATACAATGCACGCTACTCTCTCAAAATACTCAACATAATTCGTTCGTGCACATGCAATATGCTCCATGTATAATGCAACAAATACTTACCAAACCATCGTATATAAAAAATAATTCAAGTCACATATTCTCATCGAAGCACATAGTCACGTAAAATACGCACATAAATTAATTTATGTGTTGCAGGTGAAATTCCCACTTACCTGTCGTCCAAGCTTAAATAAACTTACTGCCTTGGAAATTTTCCACTGTTCAACCTTTAAATAAAAAAATCATAATATTAATATCATACTATTATTAAATGACTAGGTCGAACTAAATTAGCTTGATTATATTAATTTACTAAAACCCTAAGTTGCTCATCACATACAAGGTTTAATTCTTAACTTATAATCGCCGAGTTGCTCATCAATCGCCCGATTGATCATTCATAAAACTAGCTTCGACGAGTTCTTACTTAACCATCCAATCGTCCGATTGTCTAATAATGAAATATTATATGCATAATACGGTGAAAGTCCTCATTCTTAGAGTTCATTCGCCCGAAAGTCCATGCAATTCCTAAACTCTATCGAAAGTCATATACATGAAATATTCAATTTGTTCATATAGATTTCTAATATTTCTTCACCCCAAAATCATTAACTTTACTGAAATACTATCATATCTCAAAGTTATGAACTCTAAGAATATATTATATCGTCTAGAATAAGTTCTTTCTATCCCAAGAAAACGCTCAACTTACAAAATTTTCATACGTGACCTATACAAATCTAAACAACCTTGTTAGCGTGATTTACAGAAGTTAGGGTTTCTCAAATATATATATATATATATATATATTCTTATCTAATTACGTATGAATTTTCATGCTTAATACTTCTTAAACAAACCAAACCCTAATTAGAAATGTAAAAATTATAGTAAGAACCCTTACCGAAATGAAGCTTCGTTATGGTTACTATATGAGTTCTTCGTCTTCCTTCTAAATTCATTCCTTGAAGATTTCGGCTAATGAATTTTTCTTTCAATGTGCCTATCCTCAAAGTTACATTATTACTTTAGTTTTAGGTAGCTTTTGGAAGTTTGGATTTATTCTCCCACTCTTATCGTGTGTTAGCTTCTAAAAAAAAATGACATTTACCTAATACCATTACAAACCCCAATATTAATATTTTAAGCCTTGTATTAATTATTCCTTATTATCTACTTTAAGAATTATTAATAATTTCACCCTTACGTTAGACGTGTTCAGAAGGTTCAAAAAACCGTAACCGAACCGTAACCGAACCGGCGGTCAACGGTTCGGTTAACCGTAGTCAACGGTTACGGTTCAAACCGTAACCGAACCGTGATTTGCTACGGTTCGGTTACGGTTCTCTAACCGTGAACCGCCGGTTATAACCGGCGGTTAACCGGCGGTGCAAATCGCCGGTTATAACCGAGGGTTTTCCATAAAATAAGGCATTGGACTGAGCTTATATTAGGCTGAACTTGAGTTTTGGATGATTAATTATTTTTTCGACAGTTGTGCGTTACCTTATTTCTCTTATATTCTTACTCAACGGTCATCAAGTTATATTCCCACTCACATTTTCTTTTTATTTTTTCAGTTTTTTCTTTCTTCTAATTGACTCTCATGTTACCGTCATCATTTTTATTAGTTCCATTTTTATTTTTTTCATGCTATAGTTCTATAAATATGTGTAGAATTTGTGTAAATTTTTCATAGATTTTTTTTGCTCTCAATTCTCAAGTTAAAATCAAACACATTATCGAATTTCTGTAAGCAATCGCATCTTTCTCAAAATATCTGAAAGTGTTGCTAATATTATTATAAACGAAGACTGAGCGATTGTATTTTTTTCTTACAAAATCTAAGGAGTAATTGTGTTTCTTTTAATTTTCGACATTATTAAATAAATTAATTTCTTTAGTTTACTTAAGTGATTATTTTTTGTTTTTTTATAAATAAAATAAAAAAAATTAATTAAAACCGTAAACCGGCGGTTCAAACCGTAACCGTAACCGGCGATTACGGTTACAAACCGTAACCGTAACCGTGGTTACCGCGGTTCGGTTACGGTTTGAGATTTTCACTAACCGTAAACCGGCGGTTATAACCGTGAACCGTAACCGTGAACCGTTTGAACACGTCTACCTTACGTGTCTTTTTGCTCCCCAACTTTATATAATTTATGATTTGTCTAACTTTCCACACTGTAGTCCTCAATCGGTCGATTCTACTCTAGTTAATATATAATATTATCTGTTTCCAATTCATTCCATAGCAATCGGTCGATCCTCTAAGCTTCAATTCGTCCGATTTTGATCCATTATAATTAATTCTAAAGTACATCACAATCGCCCGATCAAACCTCGTATTAGTTCGGCGATTTCTTATCATTTGTAGTCCTTCAAGTCGGACGATTCTTAGTCAACACATAATCATACTATCACCCGATTCCCATCCTCTTACTCAGCGATTCTAGTTATTTCATGCGTCGAAATCGATCGAAACTTTGTTTAAGTTCTATGCCACAATCGTCCGATTCCACCTTCTATTACTCGGCGATTTCAATACCTAATTATATAGAATTCGGTCGATTCTTGTTCTTTACTACTATTAATCGAACTTAGTCCATACTAACTCATGGTCACCGAGTCTTCTCCAACTCCTCAACTTTATATAAATGTTATCCAATTTTTCTAAGTCTTAATACCATCTCATAAGTCATAAATCATATATCACATATATGATATTATAACACATAACATAAAATCATGTAGACACATAATGTTATTCATATAACCATATAATATACAATAAATTCACAAACTATTACGTTATGAAATTTCGGGGTATTACACATATTCTTTGAAAAACATCCAAGAGGGAGTATTATGAATTATTATGAATCATCACAATGAATCATCATATTTGTGTGATTAAATGTGGATGTTTTTGGAATATTAATGACTCATGAATTTATGTAAGATGAGGTGTATAAAAAGATTGTATTTTTATGAGTTGTATAGATGACTAAATTGTATTTTAGTGTATGATTTTAGTATAAATAGGTGATTTAGTTACATTGTAATATACACCAAAGTATATAAAATATATTATCTCCATCTAAATTCTCTTTATATTATTATCGAAATAATCATAATATAAATAAAATAATCTTAATATACTCCCTCCGTCCCAATAGTTTTTGTACATTTTACTATATTGGGCGTCCCGCTATCTTTTGTACATTGTTTTTTTAGCAAAAAACTATCACAAACAATCAATATAATAATATTAAACATTTTTAAAAGACGTGTCAAAATATATGTTTACTTAACTTTTAATTGTACTATATTATTAAAATATTCAGTTTCTTAATTTGGGTGCCAAATTCCAAAGGTACAAAAACAAATGGGACACATGGAGTAATATAAATCATAATAAATATTTTATAACACAAATGTCAATTTTTAAGTTATTTATTTTTTCAATGCGTCATAGTTTTCAACTTTGGATAAATAGAGAAGTTTTAGAGGGTTTTGAGCAACTTCGCTTTGGTTCGGTGCTTTTTTCGTAATTACCTTCGTCCGTCTAATTTGTCCAACTTTTTTCCTTTGTCTTCTAATTAGGTCCAATTATTTTCCGTGTACTGCCAGCTCCACAGTCCACACCACTTGTTCTCTTTTCAAGTGCTCCCATCCGATTAAATCGCTTAATCGGAAGCTGTAACTCTCATCTCAGGCAGCTACGCCGTCTAATTCAACCGTTGTTCATCAAAAACTTTCTTCACCTTGTCAAAAGCTTGTCGTTTTGGTTATCCTAAAAGGAGAAAAGGAGGCGGAATCTTCTTTACACCTAAATCCCTCAATTGCATCCTTTCAGTTCGAAAACCTGTGTGTCAGCCGCCGAAAATCAAAGAGAAGCCCTTCCAAGTTATGGGCTGCACGCAATCCAAGATCGAGAACGAAGAAATCGTCAACAGATGCAAAGAGCGGAAGCTCTTCATGGAACGCGCCGTCACGTCACGGAACAAGTTCGCCGCAGCCCACTCAGCCACCGGCATGTCCCTGAAAAACACCGGCGCTGCCCTCAGCGACTTTGCTCAAGGCGAAGTCGTCTTCGCAGAGGGCGGCGGTGCCAACCCCATCTCCTCCAACCCACCCTCGACCATCGCCGGAGCTATCCCCCCGCCGCCCATGCCGCCGTACGACAACTTCCTCCCTCCGCCGCCACTCCCCTCCTTCCCCACCACGCCCCTTCAGCGAGCCAAGACTATGCCCGACGACTTCAAGGTTCCACGACCCGATGATATGGTTAAACCCTCAGGAGAAGCACCCATCATCGAGGAGGACGAAGACGAGGATGATAATGAAAGCGTTCACAGCTTGAAACGTCGCAGCTTTAGCAGTAAAAAAAGCTGTGGTGGTGGTGGTAAGAAAGGCGGCGTGAATCCTAGTTTACATATTGGCAAAGACGATGACCATGAAGGAGTAGAAGAGGTTGAAGATTTGGCTTTGCACAGGAGAAAAAGGGGTGTTCGAAACAGTGATAATAATGAGAGTCATGAGACAAAACCACCACCTCCATCTATGCCCGAGAGCAAAGCAATGATGTCCTCTTGGGATTACTTCTTCTCAATGGAGAACATTCCCGGCCCCACTTTGGCAGATGTTGAGGAGAGTCAAGCCGAGAGAGAGGAAACCACACGAAAGGTGCTCGATGATAGTAGGAGGAGAGACATGGAAGACAAAGCAAAACGTAGCAGCATTGGTGAGGAAGTGACTGAAAAAGAAGACCAAGTGGAGGTGGAGAACGTGGTGGCCGAAGAGCACCTTCCGCAAACACCGCCGCCGGCCCAAGTGGAAATGGCGAAGGTTGGAAAGCGTGGAAAGCAAGGTGTGACAATGGCTGAGGATGCTAAGATGAAGAAAGAAGGCGGCGGCGATGGTGGTGGTTTGAGTTTGGTGCAGATATTCGTGGAGCTTGACGATTGCTTTCTTAAGGCTTCTGAGAGTGCCCACGATGTGTCGAGGATGCTTGAAGCTACGAGGTTGCATTATCATTCAAATTTTGCAGATAAGAGGGGTGAGTCATTATTCTTATGATTGTGTGGGGCTTTTTGTTGCCCTTGTTAGAGATATCTATCTCAGTTGCCGTGCTTTGAAAGCTCAAAGATTGCATTTTTATCTTATTGTTAGGTCAGTACGAGCTTATCAAGAAGTTCAATTGTTGTTTCCTGATATGCATTAAATAAGGAATTATTTGATTCTACATCACGCTTCTCTTATTTGGCAGGGAATATTAATCATTCAGAAAAGGTAATGCGCGTAATTACTTGGAACAGATCGTTCAGAGGATTGGCTTATCCCGACGATGGTGGAGATGATTCTGATTCAGAGGAGCACGATACCCATGCTGCCGTGTTGGACAAAATGCTCGCATGGGAGAAAAAGCTCTACGATGAAGTGAAGGTACCATGCTTTTCTTTCCTTGAGTTTCGGAAATCGAAAAGCCTATCGTGCAACCATTTTCCTTATTAGAGTTTTTTTCGCGCCCTTTTTTTGGTTTTTCATCTCAACAGGCAGGCGAGCAGATGAAGCTCGAATACCAGAAAAAGGTGGCATCTCTAAACAAGTTGAAGAAAAGGAACTCAAACACCGAAGCATTAGAGAGGATGAAGGCTTCAGTCAGCCATCTGCACACTAGATACATCGTCGACATGCAATCGATGGACTCTACAGTTTCCGAAATCAACCGATTGCGGGACGAGCAGCTCTACCCAAAGCTTGTTGCCCTTGTCGATGGGTAACCACTCATTAACCCCCAAACCTCACACACACACACATATATATATATATGTATACACAAATCTTTTTACATCTTTTTTTTCTATCTCATACTATGAATCTTTCACAGAATGGCCACGATGTGGGAGACCATGAGAATCCACCATGAAAGCAAAGCAAAGATCGTCCAATCCCTCAGATCCCTCGACGCGCCCCAAACCCCTAAAGAAACGACCGACCACCACCACGAGCGTACCCGTCAGCTGGGCGGAGTCGTCCAAGAGTGGCGCACAAACTTCACCGAGCTCATGGCCCAGCAAAAAGAGTACGTGAAAACTCTCAACGCCTGGCTCAAGCTGAACCTCGTGCCCATCGACACGAACCTCAAGGAAAAGGTGTCCTCCCCGGCCCGACCGGCAAACCCGCCCATGCAAACCCTCCTCAGCGCGTGGCAGGACTACCTCGAGAGGATGCCCGATGAGCCAGCGAAAGCCAGCATCAATAATTTCGGGGCCATTGTTAGGACCATATGGCAGTATCAAGAGGAAGAGTTGGAGTTTAGGAATAGGTGCGCCGATTCGAGGAAGGACTTGATAAGAAAGACTCGGGATTTTGAGAATTGGTACAATAAGTACGCGCAGAGGAGGGCGGGGACGGGATCGGATGAGGCGGGGACGGAGGACGGGGCCCACGACGATAGGGATGTTATTGCGGAGAAGCAGATGGTGGTGGAGGCGGCGAAGCATAAGCTCGAGGAGGACGAGGATGCTTATCAGAGGCAGTGTGTTCAAGTCAGGGACAAGTCGTTGATCAGCTTGAAGAGCCATTTGCCTGACCTGTTTCGGGCTCTGACAGTATTCTCGCACGCTTGCTCGGATATGTACCATAATTTGAGGGCGATTGCGCATTCGGGGAGTAGGAATTCGTATTAGTAATTGTAATGAGTGAGGTTCGAGAGGAACTGGATTTGTTCTTTGTTTTTTTTTTTTTGGACTTATTGTTGTAAGTGGACAGTGGTTTTATGAAACGATCTGTTGTAAAATTGGTCTGAAAGATTGATTCGTCCCCGAGGAGATGACCTAGTGGATATGTCTATGGGAGGTTTTCTGTTCGATTTCACTGAGGACCTTCGTTGGCACATATGTTCGTCTAACATGGAATTAGTTTCATAGCTGGTTGAGTGGAGATACTTTGTGAAGTGGGGCGGTTCCGAAATGGATGTAAAACACTAAGTTGTTAACTGGATGTTGGATAAAATGTTAGGGGAACACTCGATCTAACACTCAAGCGCACAGCGGAATGTGTTGATTACTTAGTGAGAAAACTAATAAACACGAGATGTAAATTTTGCAGCAAGTAAGAAAAAACCTTGCTGCGTGCCTCAAGGCGAAATTCCACTAGGAAGATGGATTACAAAATAACTATCGAAAGATAATAAAAATCAAGCCTAGAAAAACTACATCTTACGATCCTACAAACCTACAAAGTCTGTAGACTTTTGCAAAAGATTACTAGGCTAAAAAGACACTCGTGATATAAAACTCGCTCAAACTTCGCTCGTAATCTCTTGTCTATGTGTTGTCGTTGTCCGGAAAATGAAGTCGTCCATTTATATGTCTTCGACTTGGACGACACTTCATAAACCGACTTGGCAACTGCCACTAACGTCCACTAGGTAGATTTAGTCTGTTAGTGACCGTTAGGGAGTGACTTGGTAAGCTTCACTAACTCAGTCTCCATCTTCAACTCCAAGCGTCCTATATTTAGTATGCTTCCTTCTTTAGTTTGCTCCTTCTTATCCACACGGTTTTCACACTATTGGAATTACCAGATAAGGCATATTCGAATTAGAATATAAGTCTTACCCTTATTCGAATTAGAATAAGTCTTATCTTATTCTAATTAGAATAAGCATTACTCTTTTCTAATTACAATAAGTCAGATGCGCTGATGACTTAGTATATTTAAAGGGCTTTTATGTAATTTTAATTCATAAGGGTATTTTAGTCTTTTAGTTGTTAATCGTTAGTTGTATAAAGGCGCGAGCTCAACAGTAACTTAATTGATTAGCTTATTTGTCAGTTTTACAGCTCTTGAGTTTTCTCTCGATTCTTTCTCTCAATTTGTCAAACAAGTTATACGCATCACAAATCTTTGAGCTGCAATATGGTATCAGAGCGATTCTAATTCGTCAACGGCGCCTTGATCATAATTCTCATCAAGTTCTACACAAATCAAGTTTCAAGAAATGGCGGAATCAAATCAGAACAACATTGATGCGTCTGTACCTCCAATTGAAAAATCAACCATGGACGATCAGCTTCATCCATTTTATCTCCATCACACGGACAATCCTGGGTTGATCCTTGTTCATCAGCCCCTTGTTGGGGACAACTGCCTCTTGGAGCAGATCAATGATGATCGCTCTATCTGTCAAGAACAAAAAGGGTTTCATCGACGGAACTATCAACAAACCAGTGGAGACCGATCAAAAGTTGGTTCTTGCGTGGAAGAGGAGCAATGATATGGTAATTTCGTGGATTCTTAATTCAGTGTCAAAAGAAATATCAGCGAGCATTATACTCCGAATCTGCGAGAGCCATTTGGATCGATCTTCAAGAGAGGTTTCAAGAAAGCATGGACCGAGGTTCTACCAGCTGAGGAACGAGTTATTAGGACACCATCAGAATCAATCAAGCACAGGGTTGTACTACACAAGGCTGAAGACTCTATGGGATGAACTTACAAACTTCAGGCCAGCGTGTACATGTGGTACTTGTACTTCTGGAGGTGTTCAAGAACTGAAATCCTATTTTGAGAAGGATCATATGATAACTTTTCTCATGGGACTCAATGAGTCTTATGCACATATCAGAGGGCAAATATTATTGATGGAACCACTGCCACCAATCAACAAAGTGTTCGCTTTGGTATCTCAAGAAGAGAGACAAAGGCAATTGCCTCATCCTCCGTTTCTAACTCTGTCAATGGTCAAGAGGATATTGGACATCACATGTCTCTGCTAGCCAACAATTTCGTGGCATCTACTACCTCCGGAGGCTTTCAGCAGAATAGGAAGCCATCTTTCAATTCTAAAAGGGATGGTACTCACTGCAGCAGGTCAGGTCACACAGTTGAGAATTGCTACAAGCTGCATGGATATCCACCAGGTTTCAAGCAGAATCCGAGACCCAAGAATTCAAGAATTTATTCGGTGACAATTGGACAACAAGATTCAGAGAAATACAATGCATTGGCGGAGAATTTTGTCCAGCAACTGAACCCTCACCAGCTTCAGCAATTCAAGATGCTCTTCAACAAATCAGAAGATGCAATTACTGAACAGCCCAACCATGGGACAGGTAACAGTAGAGGTTTGTGTCTATCCTTTAACATACCTGATTTGCATAATAAAGAAAACTGGTTTGTAGATTCAGGGGCATCAAGGCATATAAGCTGCTACCATGACATCTTTGAATCAATAAACTCTACTATCTATGTAGTCTTACCTAATAATCATTCCATAAGAGTAAATCAGGCAGGGAGAGTCAGAGTTGGATTCAATATGATCTTGAAAGGGGTATTGTACGTACCAGATTTCAAGTTCAATATGATGTCAGTAAGTTCTTTAACAGCTTCTAATGATGTGGTCCTAACCTTCTTCAATGATCACTTTATCATTCAGGATTCAACTCGGAAGTTGATGATTGGCAAGGGTAGTAGAGAGATGGACTATATGTGCTTAATGTTTCTGGTTTAGTGAATAATGTTGACAAGAATGTCATGACAAATTCTGTTACCTCTACAGTTTCTTTATATGTATGGCATAGAAGGTTAGGCCACCCTTCTTATAATATCTTGAATAAGATCAGACAAAGATTGAATTGTAGAGATATTTTAGATGATGTTTGTAAGGTTTGCCCTCTAGCCAAACAAACAAGATTGCCTTTTAACTCTGAGAATAATGTTGCGTGCTCCACTTTTGATCATTGTGGTATATGGGGGCCATTTCACATTACATCACACATATCGCACAAGTATTTCTTAACCTTGGTGGCTGATCATACAAGATATACCTGGATCTCTATGCTGAGAAATAAATCTGATGTTGTGAGCATTATTCCCTTCTTTTTTAACATGGTTGAGAATCATTTCAAGGCCAAAATAAAGGTAATAAGATCAGACAATGCCAAGGAATTACAATTTACAGATAACTTGAAGACCAAAGGGACACTCCATCATTTTCTTGTGTCCAAACTCCCCAACAAAACTCGGTTATGGAGAGACAGCATAGGCACTTACTCAATGTGGCTCGAGCCTTATACTTCAAGTCTAAGCTTCCTTTGAGTTTCTGGAACGAGTGTATCCTTACAGCTGCATTTCTTATAAATAGAGTCCCTTCGAAAATCTTGAAGTATAAGTCTCCTTATTAATTGTTGTATCATAAATCTGTGGATTTTCGTATTCTTAAATCTTTTGGGTGCTTATGTTATGCTTCTACTCTTGCTGCCAATAGGACTAAGTTTGATCCAAGGGCAAGAGCTTGTATTTTCTTGGGCTATCCTAATGGGATTAAAGGTTATAAAGTATTAGATTTAGATTCAAGAAAGGGTTGTATAACTAGGGATGTAAGATTTCATGAGCACATTTTTCCTCTGGCTGATATGCGTGAACAACAGCCAGGTGATGAGTTTCCTGACTTTGTTTTACCAAGGGCTGTCAATGAAGGTTTGGAGAAAGACATTGCAGATGTTCCTATGAGCACAGATGAAGGGAATCAGCGAATTCATCAACAAATAGTGACAGATCATTCGGGTGAAGAAAATCCTGGTGAACAAATTTATGCTGGTACTTCAGATGTATCAAACACTACTAATGCAGTCCAACAAGCAGAAGATCTTCCAGACCAACAAAGACACCTTCCTACTTGAAGGACTACTGCCATCAATCCTCAACTAATAGATATCCTATCTCTAACTTTTTTAAACATAATAATCTTTCTAACCAGTATGAACAGTTCACTTTGGCAGTCTCTGCAGCAATTGAGCCGCAGTTTTACCATCAAGCAGTCAAACACCATCAATGGAGGAATGCTATGAATGTGGAATTACAAGCTTTAGAAGAAAATGGGACATGGTCAGTTGTCCCTTTACCTCATGGCAAGCACTCAATTGGGTGTCGTGGGTATACAAGATTAAACATCATTCTAATGGTTCAGTTGAGAGGTTCAAAGCCCGATTGGTAACAAAGGGATATAATCAAAAAGAGGGAGTTGATTATATAGATACTTTTGCACCAGTGCTAAGTCTAGCACAATAAAAGTGATCTTATCCTTGACAACTTCACAAGATTGGTATCTTTTCCAGATGGATGTTAATAATGCTTTTTTGAATGGTGATTTAACCGAAGAAGTATATATGGAATTACCACCAGGATATTCAACTAGGCTGTAACTGGATGGGTCAAGGAAGCTTGTTTGTAAGTTAGAGAAGTCCATATACGGTTTCAAACAGGTGTCAAGACAATGGAACTCGAAACTGTCACAAGTCTTGCAGAGCTTTGGTTTCAGACAAGCTGAAGCTGATCATTCCCTATTTGTTAAAGGGACAGGTTCTGATATTGTCATTATTCTTGTTTATGTAGATGACATGATCTTTGCAGGTCCATCTCTGGAAAGGATAAATGCAGCAAAGGAATTTCTACATGGAATCTTCAAATTGAAGAACTTAGGATCCCTGAAGTACTTTCTTGGATTGGAGGTTACGAGACAAGAGAAAGGAATATACATATCACAGAAACATTACACTATGAAACTACTTGAAGAAACAGGCTACTTGAGTGCACCAAGCACCACAGCTATGGATCCAAGGACCAAGATGACTGCCTTAGATGGTGGTCCCTTGATAAACCCAACTCAATATCGAAGGCTCATTGGGAGACTACTGTATCTGACTTTTACACGGCCAGATATTACCTTTGCTGTGAATAAATTGAGTCAATACATTAGTGCCTCTACCAGCTTCTGTCCTTACCAATCTCTTGTCCAAGATGTCCGTGATGAACATATATCGTCCATCTTGCGGGGGCGTATTGGAATTACCAGATAAGACATATTCGAATTAAAATAAGTCTTACCGTTATTCGAATTAGAATAAGTCTTATCTTATTCTAATTAGAGTAAGCATTACTCTTTTCTAATTAGAATAAGTCAGCTGCGCTGATGACTTAGTATATTTAAAGGGCTTTTATGTAATTTTAATTCATAAGGGTATCTTAGTCTTTTAGTTGTTAACCGTTAGTTGTTGTATAAAGGCGCGAGCTCAACAGTAACTTAATTGATTAGCTTATTTTTCAGTTTTACAGCTCTTGAGTTTTCTCTCGATTCTTTCTCTCAATTTGTCAAACAAGTTATACGCATCCCAAATCTTTGAGCTGCAATACACACTATTTTGATCAATTCCCAATCGTTCTCCAAAACACTAAAAATAGACAAGAACCGAATTAAACATGTTTTGGGTATGAAAGATAAAAATGAGTTAGGAGACATTCTCGGCCAACAAATGTTGACTAGAATGTTCTCCCAACATTGCCAATGTTGAAGTCTCAACATTAACAATGTCCCTCTTTTATCTTTCTTCCCAAAACTAAAGCAGAAGTTAGTCGTAGTAGAACTCCCCCTAAAGGCAAATCCTACTCAACCACCAAACATTAAAAGATGGTTAGAGTAAACACAAATAGAATAGCGATTAAACTATTCAAAGTACTACGAAAATAGTACATAGCCATAACAAGGTCTGAACTTAAACATCTGCAAAAGAAAATGTCACGGTCCATACGCACAAAATAAAAACATACGCAAGCAAACTAATAGCACGAGTTAGGCAGGCAAGCATGCAAAGCACAAAAGCAGTAAAAGCACACCAAAGCACGCATGCTGTAAATCAAGATTATCCAAGAACACTTTGATAAAGATTAAAACCTTCGTTGAGGACTTGAACAGTGTTTGGAGGCTTTAGAGAGTTTTGCGTACGTGAAATAATTTAGCAAATGGAAACTTAGATTAGAAAGTTGTTAGGGTTTAAGCTTAAATACCTTGGAAAGGTATTAAGCCCATTGGGCCCTAACAAACCCATTACAACCTATCAACCCATCTTAAATGGAATAACAAAATTGAATACATCAAAGTGAAATACAAAGACTTAGAATAAATATTTTGGACACTTCTAAAATATTCCTGACATTCTCCCCCTAAGTGTCCAAAATACAATGAAGCCTATCATCTAAGTCTTCATTTCTTCTTCTTCTTCGAGCGAGGAGGAGGTGGAGGTTCTCTGTGAGCTATGTCTTTCTAAATCCATGGGCGTGCTCGAACTGTCTAATGTCGTTTCTGAGCACGATTCAATCCTAGGATGCCTTGGATGATTTTATCCAGAACAGATTGTTCTGGAAGTTCTGTCCCTTTGAGTATTGTATCGTCAGGAGCCGTCTCTTGTCTTATCCTGAGTTGTTTTAGGATTATATGCATTGTTTCCATCAGAGAACTTGGTAGCTTCTGATAATAGGAATGCATGCATCTGATTTTTTGTTCGTTGTAGGTATGTGATCGCAGGTTGTGGTTCAAGGAAGATGTAATCTTCGCCGAATTGATCAAGATCCTTGTACCTATTATCAGGCTGTGTCAAGTTTACTTTGCTTATATTGCTTTCGAAGGCCATTTGAAAATCGTGTGAAGCGTAGAACTTGATCTGCCTCAGCATGCATTCTTTTATAGCTCTGTATCCTTCACGTCTTTCGCGAGTGTCGAGGATGAATTTGTTGTGATATAAGTTGTACAACTTGTTCAGTTTGCCCAATGGAAAGAAAGGAAGATCGGCTTCTGTAAATCTATCAGTAGACCTATCGTACCTCTCGATCACATAGATAGGGCCTACGTATCTTCCCATCCCGCACTCTACGTTGATGTCGCAGATGGCCTTTTGAGCTCTGAGGTATTTTTGTATTGTTCTGTCGTCATTCCACCTCTTCCTGAGCCAGAGCATGATCTGATGGCGAAGACCCTTGGGCGTTCCTCTTAGGTGCTCAAGACCTCGAAGATTCAGCTCGTTGACTCCCTTTATTTCTTCCTCCTTCCGCCAGATCCTTGGATAATAGTCTTCAAGGAAAGGTGCCTTGATCTTCGCGTTTCTCCAACGAGTTTCTATGAACTCGTAACCCGGCGTTGGTCTCTCGGGCACTTGATGTCGAAGGAGGTTTGCTTCAGGGTTTTCTCCTTGCTCTTCTTCTTCTCGCTCGATGCAACGAAGTCTGACGCCGTCGCTCTTAAAATATTTCTGACGTTTTCAATTCTCGGGCGGGTTTCTGTTTCTGTCTCTGTTCTCGTCATCCATTCCGCTTATAGTATGTATTTGTCGATGTAGACCTGAGGATCTTGAGGACGAGGGGTTGTGGTTGTTTGGAC
This sequence comes from Craterostigma plantagineum, assembly GCA_027422505.1. Taxonomy (NCBI): domain Eukaryota; kingdom Viridiplantae; phylum Streptophyta; class Magnoliopsida; order Lamiales; family Linderniaceae; genus Craterostigma; species Craterostigma plantagineum. Next base: position 12,697,838 of record JAPQWV010000005.1, on the reverse strand, counting down.
TGGTTGGGTGGAGGTCCTCGAAGAGCCAGACTCAAATTCGCCAAGGGAAGTTGTCTGGTTCTGTAGAATAAGATTTTAGTTGTGCTTTGATTTTATTAGCTGTCCTTGTGATTAGGGGCTTTTATTGTATTTGTCCTTACATTAGGACTTGGTTTGTTATTTAACAAAGTATGTTTGGTATAAATAGATGTACAAACATATGCTTAGAGAGAATTTTAGTCAATTGATCCGAAAGGCTTGCTAATCCAATTCTAATGAGAGAAAATCAGAAAACATTCTCTCACTACACGAATTCTCTCTCGAAGCTCTCAACGAAGGTTTTCGATCGAAATCTCATTCTCTATAATTCTAATCGATTTCCTTAGGATTCAAGTCTAGGATCTAGGAGTTGATAAATCAGGACCTAACAATTGGTATCAGAGCAGATTCGTTCTGTTTTGAATCGAAAATTGTTAGAATTGGATCGAAATTTGAATTCTGGTACTGTTCTATTGAAGAACAGTTTGGCGCGAATTTCAATTTCGATATAATAGCTCAATTCTGTGCTTAATTGGTTTGAATTTGATGTTTCTGTGCTCGTTTTAGTGATATACATTGATTGCGATTAGATTCGTAGCTGTTTGAACTTCGATTTAGCAGAGTCGATCGGATTTGAGCGACTGCTGTTCGCGCGAAGAACTGTTTAGAACACATTTTGATTTTGATCAAAATCGACATGTTTTGCTTTCTAATGTGTTTAATTGTGTGTTCGTGCATATTCATCATCTGATTATGAGCAATTACCTGTAATTTCATTTTCGAATTCATCGTTTTTGCTTGAATCAGTGTTAATTGTATTCTGTGCTTTTTTTGCGATAATTTCAATTTTTCTCGCTAAGTTTTTCGATCAGGTTAATTTCTCGATCGAAAAACTCTGCGCGAAAATTTTTCTCGATCAGAATACTAAGTCAGGCCTAAAGTCGTCTTTACCAAGAACGACTTTAGTAGAAAAGTTTCTCGAGCATTACTTAGCGAAAATCATTTTCGGTCAAACTATTAAAGCTTGACCTAGCGAAAATCATTTACGGTTGAAAAACTTTTCCAGTCAACGGATTTATTTTGACCAAGCGAGAAACTTACTTGACGTACTGTTTCTTGCATTCAAAATAAATTCACGATCCAAATTTTTTTTGATTGGAAGATTTTGAGCAATTTTCTTCGCTCGTAAAATTTTTCGCTGACAAACTTTTCTCGCACGAGAACAGTAACGAATACATATTATCTCGACAAAATTATTTTCGATCAAACCCTAAAGATTGAATCGAAAATAATTCTCGACCACTTTAGAATCAAACGCTACTAACTAATTTGCTACTTGTGAAGCACATAACATCAGTCCAAACTCTCAAAACAACAAACGAAGATCCTACATCAACTCAAGAAAACAACATGGATGCTTACTCGCTTGGTAATGACAACCGTCCACCGATACTTAAAAGAGGCGAATACAGAGTATGGCGAAGCCGCTTTCTGAACTTCATTGAGCTGAAGGAACAGTCCGACAACCTTCTCTCATCACTTGAACAAGGTCCAGCTCAGTTTTGGGTAAATGTACCCTACGACAACACCCGCTAATCCTCCAATTCCCGCCTCTAGGCGACTTAAAGAGCCTAGGGAATACACTGAGGAGGAAAGAGTGAGAGCAAAGGCTGAACTGATAGCCAAGAACACTCTTATACAGGGGATCCCAAAGAACATCTATTGACAGATCCATAGCATTCCAACAGCTAAGGGAATGTGGGATGAGCTGCACAAGATTGCAAAGAACAGAAGTCGGTATCAAGGCCAAGAAGGCAAATATTCTCACAGCTTACGACACTTTCAGAGCTAAACCCGAGGAGTGCCTACATGATCTCTATCAAAGATATCTCACACTCTTGAATGAGATGAGGAAAATAGAAATCACTAAGACAAACATGGAAACAAACATCCGATTTCTTTCCTCTCTGCCCTCAGAATGGAAAAAGATATCCGCTCAAATCTGACAGAATAAAGACCTTGAGGAGTTGGATATCCACGCCATGTTCGACAATCTCGCACAGCACGAGGAAGATATAGGCGAGATTCAGAATGAGCAGAAGGGCAATCTTATCGACGACACGATTGCCCTAGTCTCAGAGAAGAGAAGCTCAAAATCACGAAAAGAGAAGATCATTAGGCCTCCGACCCCTTCAGAGTCGGAAGATGAATCAACATCTGACGTTGAGCCAAATATCAAAGCACTAGGAAAACAGTTGGCACTAATTGGAAAAATGATGAGCAAGCAATACTTCAAGAAGAAGTCCTCATCATCAGCCAACCGACTTCGGACCTCAAGCTCAAAGAACAAGGAACGTGCACCTGAGACTTCCGAGGTCAAGAACACCAAAGAGCCGACCAAGTGCTTTAGCTGTGGCAAACCAGGCCACTATGCCAGAGAATGCACTCTCCCAAAGAAGAGAGATGCAAACTACTACTCCAAGAAGCTTCAACTCACAAAGTAGAAGGAAGCTGGAGTAGCTCTAATGGCAGAACAAGACCACTGGCTCGAAGACAAGTCAAGCTCTGAGGAGGATAGTCTATCCCTCATAGCCCGCCTAGACGAAAATTCAGACGCCGAAATCACAAATCAGACGGACGATGACCAAGCATCAGAACCGTCTCAGGAGGTAATTTCTCCTTCCACATTGATGACCATGTTAGAATCGTATCAACTAGCATACACTAACATGTAACGAGCAGAAAAGCGTAAAGGAAGTAGAGAAGAAACTAGCTAAGTCTCAGGAGAAAATTACTAGCCTCGAATCAGAACTTAGGAGCTCTAGTTCAAAAATTGAAGAACTTACTAAGAGCTTACATTCTAGTGAGACTACAAAGCCTCAGATAGAGCAACATAACGTAAAAATTAAGGAACTAGAAAACAGGTTAGAAAATAACTACAATTGTTTGGTTAGAAATCTCAATGAAAAAGCTGACCTCAATTGTAGGATAACGGAAGCTACTACTAAGGTCACCAACGTAGAAGCTAACTTAGATAAATCAAACGCTAAGGTTTGTGAACTTATTAGATATCTAGATACCTGTAAAGCCGCCAAATTAACGGTAGAAAATAATTTTGCTCTATTAGGAGAAGAGCGTAAGAAACTATACGCTAACGTTAAGAAATTAGAAGATCTTCTTGTAAAAAGGGATCAAACTGATCAAACTATATTTTTGAACCAGCCCAAAGACTTAGAATTTTATGATTATAAGTTTGGGTTAGGCTTTGAGAATCCACGTTGCTTGACGAAAGTTGACTGTAAACAACTTTACGATATAAGTACATGGGTTTAGGACTAACAAATCTCATGGCTATTACTAACGCAAAAGAAATAGATGCGGAAGAAGAAGCCAAGAGAAAAGCCAAGACTAGGGCTGAATTTCCCTTTTCTTACACCGAATTGAATCAAAGTGACAAAACTAGGGAACTTCCCAAGGGCTGAAGCTTTGAATGAATTTATCTTCCCGAAGATCGTTCTAAATCAGAGGAAGTGAAATTTCACCATTCTGAAAATTCTCTATACATACCCCCTATTGTTAAGAAAATAGAGGGATTAAGAGCCTCTTTGGAAAGAGAGAAAGAGAGGAATTTGAAGCTCAAAAGAAAAGATTTCTAAAAGAGAGGGAAAATCTCAAAGCTTCCTCCATCACAAAAGCCATTTCTCATGCATCTCCTTCAAAAGACAAAATCAATCTAAAAAGCGTGAAGAAAGAAAAATCACCTTCAAAAGATCAAAAACGTAAAAATAATACTTTAAAAATTTCTAACTCTAATCCTGTTTCACTTACGTCTACAGGGAGTGTAGGGCCAACATTAGAGTCGAAGGTGTGAGTGTCCAGTTTAAAAATAGAGAAGGAGCCCGTAGTTTTGAATTCTTCAAAGAATAAATCTCCTTCTGTACAAATCAAAGACACTAGTAGAAATAAATGAGCCGTTTCTTCTCTCAAAATAATTGCTTCTACATGCTCTCTTCAGCCTACCACTTTTAGAAGCACTATCGAAATAGGCTCTACTTCAGCAATAAAAATTATCATTCTAAGACAAATGCCTCTAGGAAGATGCGTAGGAAACAAGATCCAGCCATTAAGAAAGCTTATGGCGCTATTCAGCTTGTTCTCACCTAACGTATCCCGTTAAGATCGAATCCCCCAAGCACCTTAGGAGACTATCCAATAAAAAGATCTTTTCCACACTCAAGCCTACTAAAGCATTTGTTCGCGCTGAAATTAATCTTCCCTGCAAGGTTCATCCTAAATGGGTTCCTAAATCTCCGCCTAAAAAGACGAAAGCCAAAAAGGCCAAGCCGTCTACAAAGGGCAAACCCAACTCAACGTCTTCGCGATTGACTTGAGTTGTTAAAGCTCCTACTAACACTATTTAGGAAACATATCTGAACCTGAGAAGAAATCTGCTAATCTGAGAGGATCCATTTATAAGTGGGTACCTAAAGCTCTTTAATTTGTTTTTGCAGATTCATCATGTGTGGTACCTCGACTCTGGTTGCTCCACACACATGACGGGAATACAAGAGCTGCTGATCAACTACAAAGACCGACCGAATGGTAAAGTCAGATTTGGGAACAACGATTCGGCTCCAATTCGTGGCCTCGGAGACATAATTCTGGAAAATCTTACTATCAAGGATGTGTCCTACGTCGAAGGTCTCTGCCATAACTTGTTCAGCATAGGCCAGTTCTGTGACAAAGGATTCCAGGTGGTCTTTCATGCTGACCGGTGCAGAATATTGGACAGTCAGAACAAAGAAGTCCTCCAAGGACTTCGGAAATCAAATCTGTACACGATTAATCTACGCGAGTGCGGACCCTGACATCTGTTTGCCTCATCTCCCAAATTACAATTCAGAGGAACAGCTTATGGCATCAACGTGTGTCTCACCTAAACATCAAAGCTCTTCAACGACTTTCAACGAAAAGTTGGTTCATGGTTTACCAACCATAATTCTACAAAAAGAGCATAAATGTTCGGCATGTCAACTAGAAAAAATAAAGCGAGCGTCTCATCATGTCAAGCTAGTTGCCTCTACCTCACGTCCTTTGGAATTGCTACATATGCACCTCTGTGGACCTATGTAGACACAGAGTATTAATGGGCACAGTACGTGCCAGTTATCGTTGATGATTACTCTCGCTACACATGGACGAAGTTCATCTGAACTAAGGATGAGACAAGGGACTTGATAATCAGTTTTGTGAACGCTACTCAGAATTTGCTGCAACAAACCATCCAAGTCATCAGAACGGATAACGGCACTGAGTTCAAGAACAAGTACCTCAGTGAATTTTATCAAAAGCTTGGGATTAGTCAGCAATTCTCAGCCACTAAGACGCCTCAACAGAACGGTGTCGTTGAAAGGAAGAACCGAACTCTAGTGGAAGCCGCACGTACGATGCTGATTCATTCTGGCTTCCCACACTTCCTTTGGGCTGAAGCAGTAAATACCGCATGTTTCACTCAGAACGGAATGGTGGTTCACAAGCACTTCGATAAGACTCCGTACGAAATAATAAACAAGCGAGTACCTAATATTTCATTCTTCAAGGTCTTCGGGTGCAAGTGATTTGTGGCGAACGACAGAGAGCAACGTGCTAAGTTCGACCCTAAAGCATTCGAAGCCACATTCGTCGGGTATTCATCAACTTCAAAGGCGTACCGAGTATACATCAAGTCCAACCGTTCAATCAAAGAAAGCTACAATGTCACTTTCCACGAAGTGGCAGAGATGGCTCCTGCACACCTCAGTTCAGGACCATGCCAAACTCGATGGCTTCTGGTCACATCAGTCCAGAACCCGTAGCTAACCAAATGCCTTTTGAATATAACAGTTCAGAACCCGTATTCACTGGTGTGTTGGCACCAAACCAACAGCAAATGGCAACAACTCAGGATTCAGCGTCAGAAGAAGCTCTGAGACTTGCGTTGGAGGATTTAGAGTCTCTCTTTGAGCCCGTATATCGGCCTGGCACTATTACTGCTACACCTTTAGTGGATCCCCCACTCGACGAGGCCGATGTACCAAGCTCTTCAAATGTCCCCACCTCACCCGACACAGAATTTCCGCAGATCACTGAAGAACCTACCATAGTCAATGAGGAAGTCTCATCAGAATCGCTCAATTCAAGTGAAGAATCAGACTTACCTCAACCTAATGAACAACCTGAGATTTCTAGAAATCTCGGTCCACAAATGGCTGATGCATCTACTTCAGCCCTACCACATGAGCGAAAGTGGACTCGAGCACATCTGGTTGATCAGATTATTGGTGATCTTTCGAGTGGAATACGGACACGCCATCAACACAGTCTTTTCAGCTGCTTCTTAAGCAAAATGATCCAACCAAGGTAGCAGACGCACTCAAAGACCTGGATTGAGTAATAGCTATGCAACATGAGATCAACCAATTCGAACGTCTTCAAGTGTGGACTTTAGTACCCCGTCCGCATGGGAAAACAATTATCGGGACGAAATGAGGTGTTTAAGAACAAAAAGAATGAAGATGGGGAAGTGATTCGGAACAAAGCAAGGCTGGTTGCGAAGGGATACAATCAACAGGAAGGCATTGACTACGACGAGACCCATGCTCATGTTGCCCGAATCGAAGCCATCCGCATTTTCTTGGCTTATGCGACTCACAAAGACTTCAAAGTCTATCAAATGGATGTGAAGACCGCCTTCCTCAATGGCGTGTTAAAGGAGAAAGTCTAGCTCAGCCTGAAGGCTTTGTTTATCAAGAAAATCCGATCACGTCTATCGATTGGACAAAGCTCTCTACGGACTGAAACAAGCTCCACATGCTTGGTATGATGTCCTGAGCAATTTCCTCATGAAATCTGGATCATCCGAGGAACAATCGATACGACCCTCTTCATAAAATGGCAAGACAAAGACTTGATGATCGCCTAAGTTTATGTAGACGACATCATCTTCGGATCAACAAATTCACGGTTATGCAAGAGATTTGGAGATTTGATGAAAAGCAAATTTGAAATGAGTCACATGGAAGAGATGCAATTCTTCTTGGGACTCCAAGTCAGGCAGCTTAAAGATGGCATCTTCAAAAGTCAGACTAAATACATCAAGGATATTCTGAATAAGTTCCATCAAGAAGCAGAACTGCATCTCAACATCGACGGCTGAGGCGGAATACGTCGCGGCTGCCAGCTGTTGCTCGCAAATGCTATGGATGCAGACTCAACTTTGCAACTATGGGTACAATTTAAATAATATACACATTTATAGCGATAGCCAAAGTGCCATTGCGATTACGTGTAAAGTTCACCACTCACGCACAAAACACATAGATATTAGATATCATTTTATAAAAGATCACGTAGAAAAAGGCATGATTGACATGTATTTTGTGAACACGGAATATCAACTAGCTGACATTTTCACCAAGGCTTTGGATGAAAAATGGTTCCATTTCCTTGTCGGAAAATTAGGCATGTTGAATCTTCCGTAATCTGTGCTTTACGTGCTCCTATGTGCTTTTACATGTTCTATATTATGTGTTTTCTATACTTTAATGCTATATCTTGCGTGAAATATTTTATATTAATATTAGGGGAATGACGATATCTTTAGGATGCTCGATCTAAGTCATGTATGAATCTCCCTGACATGCAACTGATTAATTGCTTAATTTTGTCAGTCATAAGTTGTATTCTTGTGTCTAAAGTTCTTTCGTAGACTCCACTAGACACAAAACCACTTTATATGAGTGAGATTTCTAGCCTTTTATTTCTTTCGACGGATCTATTCTTGAGCGAGTCACACAATCATTGCTTATCTTAACTAGTGATTCTTGGTCTCATACTCGCCTTGCGTTAGAACGTTAGGAAAATGATTAGGGCACTTAGAAAATTCCTCACTTAGCCAAAAATATATACTTTTCAATCCTTTAACATAGCCTTTAGTCGTCCATTTTTTAGCCTTCTCCAAATTCCTTTTCTTCATTTGAAAACCCTTTGAGCCTTCAACCGACTATCTAAACTTTTGACTGGATGTTCAATCGAGAAAAGGAGGGGGAGAAAAAGGAGACGAAAAAGAAAAAGATGACAAAAGAAGGTGGAAAACGCACACGAGGAATGCTCAACGCACAAAAAGCAGACCAAAAGAACCTGCCTCTCGATTATCTCAATCTCAAAATCTTTAAAAAGGGGGCATGGATCTTGCTGTCAACTTCTCCATCGATAATCTCGTACACTCGTCAGAATGGCTGGAAAGAGGAGCAGCACGCAGTGAACTTCTCCAACGATCTTTCTCTATGTATTGCAGAACAATGAGGAAGACTTCAAGAATTAACTACGACTTGGAGTGCACGGCATTGGTTTAAATTTTGGACGGTTAAATATTTTGATCGTTAACGTGTTTTATGAATTTGAATTTCACCAACTTATCTTGAAAATGCCTCAGGGCGAACCTAAATAGAAAAAAATTGCTTCCAAAAATTAACTCTAATATCCTTGACATTGTTTGCTCTAAGGATTGCAGATTTACAAAATTTGAATATGGAGCCAGATGTCACCAACATGAATTACAGGGAGTTAATTGCAGTTATTTTCATACATAGGGGGGGCAATTATGTGGTCTATACTTGAACTTAGGGTCAATCTGAAATCATAGAAAAACTTACTATCAAAAAATTTGGGCGAATCTTGTAGTTTTCGATCGCAGTTTCTCGAGCGAAAATTGAATTGGGACCAAATGGTAATTTTTGCTTCCAATTTGTCGAGCGAAAATTAAATAGATACCAGATGAAAATTTTCGATCGTAAGTTTCTCGATCGCAAACAGTAATGGGCTTAGGATTTGCTAAGTATTGAAAACGTCTAATCAGCCCACTGAAACAAAATTAATGTTTGCAGTCGAAAATCCCTAAATACGCGCAAAAACCCTCGATCGCAAAATTCAACAGTCGAAAATTTTTCTCTAGCGAAAAACTCTTTCCACAAAGACGAAAGTCAAAATTCTTCAAATCTTGCACTCTTTCACTGATTTTCGTCTTTATAAGGTAGAATCGACATTCTTTAGGGAATTGCGTGTGTTTAAACTCCGTTTGCTCCTGTATTCTTTGATCTTTCGCATGATTCTGTGTTAAAATCTCGACTGTCCAGATTTTGAAAACTCCAATGATACTCTGCAGCATTTACGAACATTCTAGGTCTATAATCTGGGTTAAATCTGCATTTAAGATAGTTTCGATGTTTTCTAAGCTTTCTGGGAATATGTTGTTTTGATTTTCTGCGTTCTTAAAGATTGATTTAGTGTTAGACTAAACTGGGTTTTTAAACGATTAAAGGCGTCGAAGAACTTTCTCGCTCGCAACAGTGTCAATTGAACTTCAATTTGATTGATTTACTGTTTGCATCGTAAAAGATTTTCAATCGCTAAGTTTTGACTTAGTCGTTAAAATAATAACGCAGATCAATAAATCATTACAATCGAGAAATTGAATTTTGATTTTATGCGAGCGAAAAGATTACTGAACAGAATAGATCAAATAGGTGCAATATAAGTTTCGAACGCAAAACTTACAATCGCAAACAATAATTTTGATTTCAATTTTGTTCGCGGTCGAAAATTTTAGCGGCGATAAAATAACTTTTTCGACGATAAAATTTCTCGATCGCAAATATGTGCAGTGATAATTTTGATCGATCGAAAATTTTCTCGATGATTAACCTAGTTTCTCGTTGTCAATTTTCTCGATCGTACCTCGTCTACCTCCTGGAGGGAATTACCAACCACCTCGGCTCAAGTTCTTCCGTAACCCGAAGCTAACGGATTTGGATCAGCCGTCCATGGCCATTCCGTTCGAGTTGCTGCGGCTCGCCGACCCCTCGGGAGCCGAATACCAAAGATTCTGCCGGGACAATCATCTTACTAAACAGATGATTAGAGGGCCCCCGACAGACTTCCATGCGACCCTCCCAACAACAGCACCCACCTATCCTCGAGGCCGAGCTGATAGACCAGGTGGCCTAGGAGTTAGAGCAGGAGCCTCCAACTCGGAAAATGCAAATGTCTGATGAAGATGCCACGTTGATTGACGCTGTGGCAGAAGAGTTGGAACTAGAGGCTCCACAACAACCTCTAGGTGCAGAAGTGCCCATAACAGTTGGCGTGTTCCAAGGATCCATTGAGGAGATCCTGATACAGGAAGCACAGCCCGAAGCAGAAACGGGGCACAGCTCACCTCCATTGGCAACAACGCCAGAAACTGAGGCTCTGATCTCCATGATTCAGACAAACGAGCCTCAGGTGATGGAACAAGCCCGTGAGGATGATGCACGTGAACCTTCCCCTCACATGGCTACCTCATCAGACACCGAGTCAGATGAGGAGATACGACTAATAAGACGGACTCCAAGGCGATTGAGCATCCAACTTGAGTCCCTCTTCACCTTCCTCACCACCACATCAGACACGGTGCCGCTCAACCCTCCTAGTGCTGAGGACCATTCATCGCTCAATCTTTGTAATACCCGCAAAAATTTGAAGCGGGATTACGATAGGAAAATTTCAAGATAATTAGCGAAGAAAATATTAGGAATAAAATCCATAAGGAAGATTTATGGACAAAAATTCGGATGAAACTAAAATAATAAAATATTCCGGAAAATATTTGAACGAGCCTTATTTAATAACTAATCCAAGTAAATAATAAATATTTTTGGGCTTGGGTAAAAATATGGCCCAAATATTTGTTAAAGAATTACATTAGAAACATAAGCCCAAATCAAATATTTAAGTGGAATACACGTTAATATGAAAACAATGATATGGGAATTAACCTAATCGAATGGGCTAGACTTAGCATACAAATAAGGCCCAAAGTATTCAATTAAGATAAGGCTTAACCACGTTACTTAGGAGGTGGGGAAATAGGATTCACCACCTTGTCTTATCACACGTGTTTCTAAGAGATATAATATATATCTATCTAGTAACGTTCTGTAGAAAGAAAAACCCTTGGAAGATGATGATAATAAAGGGAAGGAGAATCATTTTCGAGCAAAGAACAGAAAGAAAATTTCGACAATACAAGCTTTAGCAAATCTGTTTCAAGGGTGAGTTAGGTAAACTATTCTTTCTACCTTACGGATATTATTTGTATGAATATATTAAAGTCATCTCATATTTTATATGATTATAGTTATGTTCTAGGAAGGATTTGAAATAACTTAGTGAGTTTAGTTTATATGTGTTACTACTTTACGTGCTCATATTAATTAGTTGGAGTTTCAGTGATATTAAACGTGGTTAAGAATTTAGATTATGGAGGTCACGGTTTATGTTCATCACTGATTTCAAGTCTGTCCATGCAATTCTAGATTTTTGAAATATTGTTAGAATAGACTTTAGGAAGTTTCGTCATCTTCATGTTAGGAATAAATTTCAGATTCATAGAAATGGTCATATTAAGTATTATTTCGTGAGTTGCCTTTAATACCCAAGCTATCTTTCGACTATATGTACTTTCGATAGGAACTAGTTTAATTAGGTGATACTAGGAAGTTTTCCGTGTTTGAAATATTGGTAAGGGTTTGAATTTAGATGTACTACTTTCAGGGAATTGAAGTTTTGGCATCCTCTAAATTATTCAAAGTTTTCGGCATTTTAGGGTATTTGGTATTTCTAGGGTTTTCAATATCCAGGGTTTGAGAAATTCTAGATCTACGTGACTTAGCATGTATATTTATGTGATAGTATTTTCATGCTCAGAGGTTCGGCACGTTAGTGAACTCACCAGCCATTTAGATCGATTTTATCGGGAGGACAGGTAGGTGAAACTCACCTACGGCACGTAAACGCTATGTGATATTTATGTATTTACATGATTATGTGACTATGTGAATTTCATGGATTATATCTGAATTATGTGACTTGGTGAATTACGTGTTTTACGTGTATTAAATATTTTGCACATTATATATGTACATTATTTGCACTGCATGGCATGTGCACGACATTACAGAGTGAGAGAGGTTGACCGTGTTGGCACGGTGACACCTTACGGTGTCGGCGCGAGGCGCGAGTGGGTAGACGTGACCGATTTTGGTCGTCGACTCGGAGTCGAGTTGAGTTTGGTACTAGTGCACCTGACGGTTGGTGCCGTCGAGCGGGGGGTTGGTGCCGCCCGGCTTTATGTGATCGGTTGGTGCCGGTATGATCAGTGGTTGGTGCCGCTGATGACGGTTGGTGCCGTCGATACGAGTGGTTGGTGCCGCTCGGACTCTACGGTAGGTGTCGTAGGTTCAGTTATGAGGTGCATAGTCCGACCTAGGGTAGAGATGGGAAATGAGTGAGTGAGACGAGACCTGAGTTGGCCGCCCGAGCTTTGGGTGAGAGCTAACTCTAACGTGACCTGAGTTGGCCGCCCGAGCGCTGGGTGAGTGCAACTCTAACGAGACTTGAGTGGGATACTGTCGAGTTACGGGGAGTCGTGAGATGTGATAGGTCATGACAGGGTTGAGCGTGCATTGTGAGGTATATGGGATGGGATCGAGCGCACTTGCATACATGCATATTTCACCTACTGGGCAAGGAGCTCAGTTTACGTGTTGTAGGTACTGAGCCCGATGCTGGTGCGCGTCGCGGCTGAGGCGGGCTAACGGCGGTGCTTCACGGACTTTTGAGGGCGGGGCTGTACATGGATGCGACCTGTGGAGCGACGTTAGGGTTTTGATGTTTTGTCATTATGGGGCTACGGCCCGTGTACAGTTACGACGCTGTAGATGACGCTTTATGGTAATGTATTTTATTTTAGGAAAAAGTTCTTTTTTAATTAGACGGGCCTTCCGCGGCTTACGTTGCTCCGCCACAATTAGCATTAGAAAATGAGGGTCGCCACAATCTTGAGCCGCAGCACAACCTTTCGGTGTCTGATTCGCAGGTTTAATCAGAGCCTGCCATAACACCCATAGAGGAGAATCTTCAAGATTCGACTAAGGAAATCTCGAACAGTCACAACCTCAAGTGACTACGAGCCAGCCTGAGGAGCCGGTGTCTGCTCAAGGGTCGTCAACAGGCGACATCTGTCGACCTGGTCCATCAACGACGGAGGCGTCCGTCCAGTTTGTGATTGAAGCCCAGTTTCAGATAGCTCTCTCTGCAGCCATCAAATCCTTAGAAGATAAAATGATGGAGAGAGTGCTGGCAGCCATCGAGACGTCCAGACGCGACACTGAGAAAGCACCCGTCTCCGAGGGCCCTTCAGCACAAGCAAACCCAACCCCACAGCCCTCTACCACCGACCCACTCGCAGACTCCTCCATCCTAATCAACCCATATACCATACCCATCACCCAACTACACGACATACTTCTCGCCCACCTTATAGGCCTTCCCACCCGAACGCCTCAGGAAGAGTCACTCTACAGGCGTCCCGTGGATCACCCTGAGCCACCTACTCAATCCTGCCGAGGCCAAAGCTCCCGTACACGATGACGACATGACGATCCAGACGATCAGGACCGTCATGAGGGGAGAAAAGGCCTAGAACATCATCGAGTGGCCAAGGTGAAGGTCAAAGACAAGGCTCAGGCACAACGCAGACAGGCGCTGGAGCAGGCCAAACCCGAACCATCACCCAAACTACCCATACAACCCACACCACGCACCGCACCACCACTCTAATCCAAATCGACCCACCATCCTTTAGCCTAAGGACGCCTCCGCCCACACCAACGACTCTCACAAGCTCCTTGCTTCCGGAAGAAGAAGCAAGTGCCGCCATGCTCGTGGCTCTGGCGCAGACCCAAGCCACTCCCTCAATCGCTCCAGACCAACCGGGACCGTCAAGACATGGTGTCAACCCACACGAGTTCCTCGACAAATACATCTTCGAAGGACAGTTGATGACCCATTCCATGCCCGACGAGCATCAGAGACAACGACTTCGACACTTTTTACAGCAAGCTTCGGTGGACCTCGTGCTGATAGAAGAAGAACTTCAAGAATGTGAAGATCATGAACAAGATCCCCCAAGGCTTCCAGAGTTGATTGCGCAACGAGCGAATTCTCCAACGAGACAAATGCCAGGATTCGTTCGAATCGACACGTCATGGGAAAATATAAGAATCGAAATTCTCTTCCTTGAAGAAGTTCGAGAACACATTTGGAGGTCACCGGACAAAGTCAAGAAGCCGAATGAGTTCGAACTCAGAGGGATCTCTCACTGGGATCAACAAAAGAGAATGACGTATCTCTGGATGCTGACACATCTTGGACCATATGTGAGGCTGGGGATGACTAAAGGACAAGCAAAGAGCCATTATAAGAATCTATCCCCCATATGTCAGCTACTCAGCGTCTTCTGCGCTAAAGGAGGTCTTCCAACACCGTACTACGTCATCGAGCGAGTAGACAGAACTCGAGAACAATTAAGCGAGAGTGACCTACCGTACCTCCCTGCCGAAGAGGTGTACAATCTCTACAAGCAGATGTAGAGAAGTACAAGGGTCCTCAAGGCTTCATCAAGAAAGAAGGACTCGAGGGACTCTACCGGTTCATGGTGCGCCAAGTCAAGTACTTCACCTTGGCAGTTTATAGCCACCCTAGACCAATTATATAAGAGTATAAATTAATACCATAGGATCTACCGGGCAAGACAAAATGAGTCATATTCAGTTCTCACCATACAAGAAAGTAGTTACTAAAATAATTTTATGACCGAAAGATAACATCAGGTTTATTCGTCATTGCATACTCTTTTTTTTTCCCACACATATGTGGTTCATGCAGTCTAACAATTGCAGTCCTACAAAGCTGATGCCAGAAACATATTCCCTTAACCAGTCGTGCATGAACTCAGACTTAGAAAACATGTGAACATTATTTCTAAACAAATAGTAGTAATTTGTAAATGACTAAACAAATAATATTTAAACGTGCACGTTATTATATAACGTAATTCATGCAATTGTACACGGATGAGTCTTTTTTATAGTCTTACAAAATTGATGTTGGAAACATACCCCATATAAGTCGTGTATGCACTCAATCTCAAGAAACACGCCACCATTACTAAACAAATAATGTTAATTTGTAAGTTATATTATTCATTGTTTAAATGCTTATATTAAAATGAAAAATTCAAACAATTATCCGAAATTTGAATGAGTAGCAAGTTAATAATACAATAATAATAAATATGTTTACCATATGACTATTACATGGGCAGAAATATATGATACGGAAAATTTGTGATAAACTTTCCGATATTGGCAGCCGCCATAATACCTGTTAAAGAAGCTTTTTCTGCCCAATTTTTTGGCCAGTATATCAAGGTTTACAATTCATTATTGCTTTCACATCTATGGAAAGTAATGTCAATTAATTGAGCCTAAAGAGAATTGACGTATACCTTCTGAAGTTGGTTCTCATACAGGTCAGTTATATGTTGTCATGTATCGAGATATACCTCCAATAGGAATTATGATCATCAAAGGAAACAATGTGGAGATAGCGAGTTATTCAACATATTACACACAAAGTTTTAACACCATTGAATATAATATCTTACCGTAATTGTTGTTGAATGTCGTTTATGATTTGATGAATATAGGTCTCACTGCATTTAAATATCATGTTTTATATTGCTCTATTTTGTATCTCGGGTTCTTTAATCTTCAACGGGTCCAGAGAAAGAGAAGTCAGTCCACTCTACCCGATTTCAAGCTAAGGAATCAAAGATTGCACATAAGAACCTTGAGATTTGTAAGACTTATTAAACATTAATATTGTAAGTCTATTAAGCTGAACGACTATTATTATATATAACAGTAAGTTGATAATGTAAGATATTGCTAACAACAATGTTGTAAGACTGCATCACGGGTTGACATTTGATAATGAAGATAAAAATGTGCCTAAGAGGGGAGGAGGGGTGAGTTAGGCTTAAAAAATTTATGCTTCTTCTTTTCACAAATCCTACGATGTAGTGACTTAGAGATGCCTACTAATGCTTGTGATGAGTATGCCTGATATATCCTAGTAACGTCAGATGTGTATTGGTTCTGTCTCACTGCAAAAAAGGATATACTGTAAAGTAAATGCGAGACGAGAGTTTTATAGAGAATCGCGCTTAAAAAGGGTCATCATATGAAGCCAACGAGGATCAATTTGCTTCTTTTAATACAACTAGGTGTTGCCCGTACTTCACACGGGTTATATTTTTACTTTCCGGAATCTCATTCGAGAAATAGGGCATGGACGAACAATGTATTATTTGAATCGAATATATTTTGTTTGATATTATTCCAAGAAAGGCATATTATTTATTTGTCAAACAATTTTAACTTGGATCCGGTAAGAAGACCAATAATTAAAACTCAATATTCAGAGTTTAGTCACTATTTTCATTGGATGAGAGGGGGGCACGAGTGAGTTAGTATTCTCGAATAATAATTAGTCCATAAGTCTTAGGCTCTTGTCGGGTGCTGGAGTTGCCGATCACGACTTATTTGTTGACGAGTCTTTAGTGATTGTGTCATTCACTCACTTGGAGAATGGGAGGTCGTGACATTGATACACGTTCGGGGAATTGGCTAGTATTTAAACATTGACGTGTAATCGAACGATCACATGGCTTATTACTCGAGGACTGTCAATGATCGATCAATTGACTATTGTAGTCTACGTGAACCTTAGACCGAATGGGTCACTGACGGAGTTGACTTTGTGGTCTTGACTTGTCATTAGTTTTGCTAGGCTCGAATTGCCGAGTGCACGGGTCGTCAACGACATGCGGTCTTGACAACGGAGGTGATCGCCTTGCATAGACCGTGGATAGGGATTTACTATCTTGTATGTAATGGAGATACACGCCCTATGAATGTTCATGTACGGGCAATTACGAAGCCTCTTGCCAGAGTAATAACCGACTCACGTGGATGTGGAGGGCAATTTTGTAATTTTGTCAGTCACAAATTTATCAAAGAGTCGAGTTTATGAGTCTGATAATTCCATGACTCTCGCTCGATCGGGACGTATGTGAAGGGTTTATACATAGGACAAAGATTTATAGCCGGTTCGTGAATTATTAGATCGAATTCGTACTCAATTCGGGATCGATTAGGTACCACGGAATTGGCTAGGTGAATACCGAAATCTTGGATTCCTCCCAGTGCCGATCGAGACGAGTCAAGAGGATCGGGCTTAAAAAGGATCATTGAGGTAGTATCAATTAAAAAGAGACTTAATAAATACATAACGTACATTGTGACGTTATGATTGACGGTAAATGAATGTTGGACATCGTTGAGGCTAATCGAGAAATGAGTTGTAGTCTAAGTAATGGACTTAATTTAATTATTTGGCCCAACTTAAATTTTAGGGTGAGTATGGTATTGTACCAAATGTAAATTTTGAAATATACTAGTTGGATTATATTGTACGAATTTGCCTACATAAATAAGTTTGACCAAGTCTAAGCTAGTGATATATTTAAGCAAAAATAACTCGAAGTTTGACTGTGAATTAATCCCACTTACTAAATATAAAAACTAGCCGTGTGACCTAATATTCGGCCACTATATATATGAGAGCCTAGGGTTTCGAAATAAACAATGTTCTCAAGTAATAAGTTATATGGCCATCAATTCATAGAGCTAATCCTTCAGGCCATCCTTCCGCACGTTCGATGTATAACTCGGGATGCACCCAAGCAAAATCATTACGGAATTGTGGAATGCACTATGCTAAGATCTAGATATAACTAAAATAAATAAATTCAATTAAAAGCATATAATTATCATACAATGTAATCACATATATATAAAAGTTGGATATGGGATAGCAATGTTTACGAAAATTGGCACCCCCTTATAGACCACAGATTTGTGCCACGTCATCAGCTATTGATGGTATTTATGGTATTATAAAAGTAGTAAAATTAATGACTGTTTTAGCCCTCATTGTGAGTGGAATTACAAATGTCATTCTATATATATATATATATATATAAATTGTTACATACGTGTTAAGCAATCAATAATTTTTAGCAAATGAACAGTCTTGCATACTTTATTCAATTAATTAAAAAGAAAGTTGAACAGTTTGTGACTCATCATCATCTGAGAACACCATCGAAGCATCAAACTGCAGCTCAAAGATCGACGATTCGTACCACCGCGTCCACGGCGAAGTGCTGCCGTTCATCCCTGATTGGAAGCTAGCCATCCAGCCCAAATCAGCCACGTGGGCTTCGAAGTTCGAATTCAACAGTATATTGTTCGACTTAACGTCTCTGTGAACAATCAGAGGCGAGCAATCGTGGTGAAGTTAACACAACCCCTTGGCTGAATCCGAAGCAATCTTATACCTCATGTTCCAGCTCAAGAACCCGCCTTTCTTATTACCGTGCAAAGTTCGCCTAAACTCCCATTTCTGATGTACTCATAGACGAGGAGGTTCGTGTCCTTATTCGTACAGAACGCTAGGAGCCTCACTATGTCTCTGCGTCTGATGTTTCCCAGCGTTTGAATCTCTGCTCTGAAGCCATGATCGTGGCTGTTGATGCTGTTGAAACCGAGTAGTTTCTTGACAGCTATTTCGATCCCATTAGGCATCTTGGCTTAGTAGACGAACCCAGCTCCTCCACGGCCGATAACATTGCCATCTTTAACTCATTCCATTACATCTGAGATTGTGAAACCTAGGTTTTGAAATGAGGTCATTTTCCAGGATGGTTCGCTTCTCTTGAAAGACCTGGCCTTGATTAAAGCTGTTGCAGCGAACTCTAAGGAGCACATTAGAAGCGCGAGGTCGAGGATCAGCTTAAACGAATTGCGGGATTTTCTGGGGCTGCTTTTTTTCGAGCGTGAAGCTGCAAGGACTTCCCAATGCCTTTCCACAAAGTAGAGGATTCCGAGAAATAGAAGAGGCGTTGAAGACCAAGAACTGGCTTGAATCGGGCAGTTCGCCCGAGAGGTCGTTGTAAGAAAAATCAGCCGTGGTTAGGCTCTTTATCGAAGCGATGGACTGAGGTATGGATCCATTCAAGTGGTTCCTAGATAGATTCAAGTAGTTCAAGATTCTTACGTTGGATATTTCATTCAGGATCGAACTGTATAGATTGTTCTTGCTCAGGTCCAAGTAATTGCTGTGGACGCAGTCGCCGATCTGGGGCAGCGATGGACTGAGGTATGGATCCATTCAAGTGGTTCCTAGATATATTCAAGTAGTTCAAGATTCTTACGTTGGATATTTCTTTCGGGATCGAACCGTATAGATTGTTCTTGCTCAGGTCCAAGTAATTGCTGTGGACACAGTCGCCGATCTGGGGCGGGATTTCACCGCTGAGCAAATTCCCCTGATGTCGAGCTTGACGAGCTGGCGAAGTTCGCCGATTGAAGAACGGATCGGGCTAGAGAAGTTGTTTCCGCCGAGAAGGAGAATATGCAGCGAAGTAAAACTCGACAGAGAAGAAGGCAACGGTCCTGACAATCGATTGTTCGAAAGGTTCATCTATCCTAGCTTCGTTTGATTTCGAATAAGTATCGTTGCGTTCAGACAGTATGTCTCCCAGCATGTTGCTTTGCAGTTCAAGAATGTTCAGCCCAGGGAGATAGATGAAACCATTCGGAATGCTACCATTCGTTTGTTCGTACTGTCACACTCATGGGCCATACTTTTTATAAAATGTATCGCCTCTTACTCAGATAGCTCCAGTGGACAAGCTCAGTCTTTCATGGAATACACCAAAGAGGCCAACGCTGGTGAACGGTAAGGGAGCAAATGGTGAGAATGACACTTTTACTTCGTATGGGACGAACACAAATGTTCCTCAGAATAACTTCAATAATTATGGGACGACCTTAAGTTCACAGCATAACTTTATTTGAGAGTCCGACAAAACCCTACGCTGAGCACATCATCGCCGTCATATACCTGGCGCGCCTTTCCTATTGTTATCGTCTTTCTCGAGTTATTAATCGCAGAGCTTTGGCTGCTTTTGTTTTTTCTTCAGGAATGGGATATTCATATGCAGGTCGATGGAGATGAGTTCTCTGCTGCAAATGGGAGCTCAACGGATCATTATTGTCATCGTCCCTCGCTTTATGAGCGGTAATTAAATTTACATAGCATTTAGGATTCTTGGTCTTGAGGTTTTCCTCCATTATCGTCTTTTTTTTTCTCTTCTGAACATATTTGCTTTGCGCGACCCGATTCGACCCAATACACACACACACACACACACACACACATATATATATATCTATATAGTGGGAGCTCAATGGATCATCATCGTCATCGTCCCTCGCTATATGAGCGGTAGCGGCGCCGAAAACTTGACACGCTCAAATACTAGCAAGTGTACTAGGTCGTGCAAGTAGTAAAACGGACGAAGTCCGAGTATCGATCCACAAAGACAGATCGATTAATTCTAAGATAATATTCCTAATTCTAATTTAGACTAACGGAATTTTATAGTTTTAATGATTTGATTAAAAGAGATAAAAGATGCAAATAATAAAATAATCGCAAATAAAATAGATGAGGTAAAATTTCCTGACATACGTGCTACTCATTTGTCCTGCAATAGCAAGCCTACGTAAATAGAGAACCGACCAACTATATGTCTATATGATCCTATACGTGCATTCGATCTTTATGAAATTCCCCTAGTTTAGACGCATTCGGCGCCTAAGGTGTGGCGACCCGACTTTCTAATTAAGGTTAGTGGCGGATTTTCCGCAACGTAAGCCGCGGAAGGCCCGTCTAACAAAAATTTTTTCCTAAAATAAAATATATTACAACAAAATATTATCTACAGAGTCAAGTCCATACAAAGGCCGTAGCCCCAAAAGTCAAAATCCTAACGCCGCTCCACAGGTCTTCATCCATGTACCGCCCCACCCTCAAAAGTCCGTGGAGCACCGCCACCAGCCGCCTCAGTCTTGACGCGCGTCGGCGTCAGACTCGGTACCTACAACACGTAAACACTGAGCGATTTGCCCAGTAGGTGAATAAATATGCATGTATGCACGTGAATGCTCATTCCCGATCCCAATATCTCACATGCAATGTTCACTCTTTCTTTTTCCACAATCCTATCTCAAATCACACAACACAGGGCCCTAGGTCAGACTCGACACCTCGCGCGCCCATAATAGTAACATACGGAAGCTTACACTAGCATCGTTTTGACGATCAAGCAACTGCCCTGCTAACGGCCTCGGGACGTTCACGCCCGAGTAGACAGATCGATCACGCCTGTCTGCTGTCAGGTGTCATACGAGTACCAACCTCGACTCCTCAACGAGTCAACAACAAAAATCACAAATATCTCATTCTACCCCGCTCGACAATATCTCAAATCAACCGTCTCAATACGGTGTAAATATCTCACCCCTGTGATATGATATGCATATGCCATGCATATAAACGTGATAACATATGAATTCGTGATTTCACATGAAATATACGTAAAGCACATAAATCACGTAAATCATTGAAGCACATAAAAACACGTAATTCAAATAAGTGTTTACGCATTGTAGATGAATAATTCACCTACCTGTCCTCCTGATAAAATTAGTCGACAATCCTGGTGAATTCCCTACAGTTCGAATATCTGAGCCCAAAATATTATTATATCAGTATATTTACTAAGTCACCTAATTTCGAAATTTCCAAACTCTAAATTTCGAAATTCTAAAATTATCAAAACTCTAAAATTCATGAAAGCTTTAAAAATAATAAAATCCCTAAAATAACTAAACTCTAAAATATCAAAAACCCTAGAAATAGCAAAACCCTAAAATACCAAAAATTTATTAAGTGTAGAAAACTTTTAAATGCTGAGATTATATCAAGTGTCGAATTCCTTAACCAATGTCGACGTTCTATAAATCTCGAGATCATATATCGAACCCTCAAATGTCGAGACCATATGTCAAACCCTTAAATGTCGAAATCATGATGATATCGAAATACTCTCTATAATGATGTCGACATCTATATTTTTATTATCAAACATCTCGAGATCTTACATTAGTATATCTCGAACTCTCTGTATAATATATCTCTCGAATTTTATCTATTATATACCTTGAAATCCTTCTAATCATTATCTAATGGGATCTATCTATGAGAAAGGCTGTTAAATCTCGAAATCATTTTATAAAATGTCTCGAGATTTATCTATGATGAGGTTATTAATTTTCGAGATCTGTTCATCATATATTTCGAAATCTTTTGTGGTATAACACCAATTCGAGAACTTCCGAAAACGTGATTCTCCTCAAAACCCTAAGCTGAATATATCGACACATCATGCATTTTATCCTACAAACATATATCATTAAGATCGGCTCAAAATAATCCCTAACTTAGAAAAGAATACGCCTCTAATAATAATAAATTCTCAGAATATCTTCTATATCGAAACTATAAATTCATGAACACAAAACCCTAGAATCCCCAAAGATACTATCTCTCGAATCGTCCTTATAAAATTTCACATAACTATTTCTTAAGCTTCATACAGTTTAAACTCCTAATCACGTAGGTAAATGAAAGCTTATTAATCATATACCAAGGATAAAAGAGCAACATAGTGTAAACAAGTCCCTTCCTTTCTCACTTCAGCTTCTTTGGATGGTTTAAGGGTTTTGAACGTGCTAAAGCTTCCTTAGGTTATCACAGATCCACACAATAATATATTGATACTAAAAACAATTTAGACACTAAGTATAAAAAGGTTATACCTTACTCCCAAGTTCGATGAAGCCCCTTACGAGTTTACAACGTCTTTTGCTTACTTCTTGGTTTCCTTTGTCTAATATTTTTCCTTCTTTTCTTTCGTTCCTCTTCTTAGTAAGGGTTATATGGATATGTATTATGACTTGGTAATTGAAGTGACAAGGTGCTGATAACATTTTCCTTTAGACTTAAGTAACGTTCATATTAAAGCTTATCTTTAAACCTTGGGCCAATCTTTGAAAATTAAATTCGGCCCATCTCAAATCTTTCAACCATTATAAGTTAATATGTTATCATTTTGTTAATCATAGCCCAACATTGTCAATCCATATATTAATTTCAGATATTTTTGGTTAAATTTCGAAATATTTTCGGAATGATTAAAATTTATGTTTTTATTTGTAATTTAATTTCTTATCAAACTTCCTAATTCACAAAATTACATATTTAACTACATCAAAATTCCGTATTAAATTTTACGGGTATTCCATCCTCCCCCCTTAAAAGAATTTCGTCCCCGAAATTATGCCGAAGCGAATAACTCGGGTAACGATTCCTCCTATTTTCTGATCTATCTGCATTCTATTAAGATAGAATTTATTCCCACCTTTATATCACAAAATCTAGGCGACACATTTAAATGTGTGGCCCAGTTTCTAAGATCATCAAATTCTAGGTTTAGACTTGTCCATATATTTTCTACGTCTTCTATGCTTACTTATTCCTATTCTCACAACGCTTCCGCTGCGCACTCTAAGCGTACTTGAATAAAATGCAGTATTATACGCAAGTAATTATTCTTCTCAAGATATTCAAACTCCATCCTAAAATTATGTTCTGCTGAGAATAGTACGTAAAGTTCAAACTCTAATTCGCAGTTAAAATTCGGACAAGGTCCAAAATTTGGTCACTGCACAAAAATTTATTAAGCTCGCCGAAAATCTTAACCCTCGAAAGTATTGAAGCCCAATTTCATTGCTCGAAATTTAACTCCCCGACTACCTAAGTAAATCACTTGACCCGAAAATTAAATTAAAGTCAGCACCCATATAAATTAAGACACAAAGATTTTCAAAATATAACTCATGCCCGAAAATTCCACATAAATCACATAGTTACATCAAAGGATAATAAAACATAATCACAAAATCGAGTATTGAACTTACAGGCCAGGCTGGTTCTCCAGGATTTTGAGCGGCAGTACATGGACAGTCTGCAGAATCTAAAGCCTACGCTCTGATACCACCTGTGGCGACCCGACTTTCTAATTAAGGTTAGTGGCGGATTTTCCGCAACGTAAGCCGCGGAAGGCCCGTCTAACAAAAACTTTTTCCTAAAATAAAATATATTACAACAAAATATTATCTACAGAGTCAAGTCCATACAAAGGCCGTAGCCCCAAAAGTCAAAATCCTAACGCCGCTCCACAGGTCTTCATCCATGTACCGCCCCGCCCTCAAAAGTCCGTGGAGCACCGCCACCAGCCGCCTCAGTCTTGACGCGCGTCGGCGTCAGACTCGGTACCTACAACACGTAAACACTGAGCGATTTGCCCAGTAGGTGAATAAATATGCATGTATGCACGTGAATGCTCATTCCCGATCCCAATATCTCACATGCAATGTTCACTCTTTCTTTTTCCACAATCCTATCTCAAATCACACAACACAGGGCCCTAGGTCAGACTCGACACCTCGCGCGCCCATAATAATAACATACGGAAGCTTACACTAGCAGCGTTTTGACGATCACGCAACTGCCCTGCTAGGCCGCTCTTCCGTAAGCGGTAGCCTACGCCGACAGCGTTTTGACGATAACTGCCCTGTCAGGTCGCTCCCTCCGCTGAAAATATAATCACGACGGTTTTGCACCTCGGGACGTTCACGCCCGAGTAGACAGATCGATCACGCCTGTCTGCCGTCAGGTGTCATACGAGTACCAACCTCGACTCCTCAACGAGTCAACAACAAAAATCACAAATATCTCATTCTACCCCGCTCGACAATATCTCAAATCAACCGTCTCAATACGGTGTAAATATCTCACCCCTGTGATATGATATGCATATGCCATGCATATAAACGTGATAACATATGAATTCGTGATTTCACATGAAATATACGTAAAGCACATAAATCACGTAAATCATTGAAGCACATAAAAACACGTAATTCAAATAAGTGTTTACGCATTGTAGATGAATAATTCACCTACCTGTCCTCCTGATAAAATTAGTCGACAATCCTGGTGAATTCCCTACAGTTCGAATATCTGAGCCCAAAATATTATTATATCAGTATATTTACTAAGTCACCTAATTTCGAAATTTCCAAACTCTAAATTTCGAAATTCTAAAATTATCAAAACTCTAAAATTCATGAAAGCTTTAAAAATAATAAAATCCCTAAAATAACTAAACTCTAAAATATCAAAAACCCTAGAAATAGCAAAACCCTAAAATACCAAAAATTTATTAAGTGTAGAAAACTTTTAAATGCTGAGATTATATCAAGTGTCGAATTCCTTAACCAATGTCGACGTTCTATAAATCTCGAGATCATATATCGAACCCTCAAATGTCGAGACCATATGTCAAACCCTTAAATGTCGAAATCATGATGATATCGAAATACTCTCTATAATGATGTCGACATCTATATTTTTATTATCAAACATCTCGAGATCTTACATTAGTATATCTCGAACTCTCTGTATAATATATCTCTCGAATTTTATCTATTATATACCTTGAAATCCTTCTAATCATTATATAATGGGATCTATCTATGAGAAAGGCTGTTAAATCTCGAAATCATTTTATAAAATGTCTCGAGATTTATCTATGATGAGGTTATTAATTTTCGAGATCTGTTCATCATATATTTCGAAATCTTTTGTGGTATAACACCAATTCGAGAACTTCCGAAAACGTGATTCTCCTCAAAACCCTAAGCTGAATATATCGACACATCATGCATTTTATCCTACAAACATATATCATTAAGATCGGCTCAAAATAATCCCTAACTTAGAAAAGAATACGCCTCTAATAATAATAAATTCTCAGAATATCTTCTATATCGAAACTATTAATTCATGAACACAAAACCCTAGAATCCCCAAAGATACTATCTCTCGAATAGTCCTTATAAAATTTCACATAACTATTTCTTAAGCTTCATACAGTTTAAACTCCTAATCACGTAGGTAAATGAAAGCTTATTAATCATATACTAAGGATAAAAGAGCAACATAGTGTAAACAAGTCCCTTCCTTTCTCACTTCGGCTTCTTTGGATGGTTTAAGGGTTTTGAACGTGCTAAAGCTTCCTTAGGTTATCACAGATCCACACAATAATATATTGATACTGAAAACAATTTAGACACTAGGTATAAAAAAGGTTATACCTTACTCCCAAGTTCGATGAAGCCCCTTACGAGTTTACAACGTCTTTTGCTTACTTCTTGGTTTCTTTTGTCTAATATTTTTCCTTCTTTTCTTTCGTTCCCCTTCTTAGTAAGGGTTATATGGATATGTATTATGATTTTCGAACTTGGTAATTGAAGTGACAAGGTGCTGATAACATTTTCCTTTAGACTTAAGTAACGTTCATATTAAAGCTTATCTTTAAACCTTGGGCCAATCTTTGAAAATTAAATTCGGCCCATCTCAAATCTTTCTACCATTATAAGTTAATATGTTATCATTTTATTAATCATAGCCCAACATTGTCAATCCATATATTAATTTCAGATATTTTTGGTTAAATTTCGAAATATTTTCGGAATGATTAAAATTTATGTTTTTATTTGTAATTTAATTTCTTATTTCCTAATTCACAAAATTACATATTTAACTACATCAAAATTCCGTATTAAATTTTACGGGTATTACATAAGGTCTAAGAAACCACACATACGAAATCGAATTCCATCTCTGGTCGGTTTTACGTAGTGATATTCAATGTTTTGTTCTAATCGATCTAATCACTTAGTCCGTCTCATAAATCAATCAATAATCATACGCATGGAGGCCAATCACACGTACGCATGTGAAGCACAAACAAAGAATACACAACTCAAATCATATGATTGAAGAAAATAATAACTGCATTAATACGTAGTCATAATTCGGCCTCACACGTCCTCTATCACAAAAGGAATTAGGCTAGCATATTAATAAACGAAACGAAAACGAATCAAAAGAAATCATTGTCGAAAACGAAATAAAAAGCTAAGAAATTCGCCCTTTTTTTCGGTGCTCGACTTGTCTCGCTATTGGCCGTCGATTGTCTTCGCTCGAGACCCTCTCGCTCTTAGCCGTCGTTCGTCTCTTATTTTAAGCCGTCAATCCCTCTCGTTCGCTGTATTTTGTCGTCCCCCGTTTTAGTCTGTGCGTGCATTTATATAAGATATGGTAGCGGACTTCATTCTTTCAAAAGTTTTCAAATCCTTTTTGAATATTTGACCATATATTTAATATTTAATATCTTCCTCCCTCAATGGCCGTGATCTTTGGACAAAAAATAAAGCTTCCTTGACTTAGTGTTTACGTACTCTTCCATTCAAGAATAGGAAAATCTGGTCTAATTGCAGTTTTGCTCAAGTACTTTTGAAAATTGCAAAAGAGACCCATAGTGCTAAATAGGCCACGCGCGTTCGTATCTTTTCATTTTTTATCCATTTGCTCGAATCTGTCAAACAAGAGGTATGTTGGGGTGAACGGTAATATTTGAGTATATTATAATAAATAAATAAAAATAGCGTAGAATCATAACTTATCATTCCTCCACCATGCTCCCTAAGTCGAACAGACGGACTCTAGATCAACTCAAGAAGTGTCTAGATGTCAAATTCATTGTTGGGTGAACCTCAGGTGATTAGACGAGCAATTCAGCCCGACGATCAACCAATACTCCGATTTAGAAAATCATTGTCTGCGCGTGATGATCATCCATAACTCATTTCGGTTGCGGAGGACTGTCTGTATCTTCATATGAAACCACCTCAATTAGCTATTGATGTTAAAATTCTCTGATGCACCAATATGACACATACAAATCTATTGCTATAAGCAAATTTGACAAACTCCACGTCGTTCAAGAAGCCCATGATTTTCTGGATGTCTTCGACATAATGTAAACAAAACCTGTTGCAAACTCCCGATCTTTATTGGACCCTTGTATCGTCAATAAAATCTATAAGTTAAATCTATTAAAATAGGCGCGTCTGTCCCTTGCTCTACTAGCACGGGTCCCTTGAATAAGTGTATGAGTCCCTCGTGCTTATGCTGAAACTGATTATTCAATTCCGTCCTAGGTCAAAGTTGAAACATTGGCCGGGGATTATACGATGCCCAAGTATATTACGCCGCTTTTTACCATCTATGGTGAGTGATGAGCTTATCTCAGTTATATTCATATCTACTCCCTTGGTTGACCTCGACGTAGCCGTTATACCATGGTCGACTTTGGCCTAGTCAGCCTCGGTGGTAGCAGCTCTTCAGATCAGTAGGTGCTTGGATACATAATGTTGATTGTTCAAAATAAAGCTATATCGATGGTTTCAGGCAACTTCCATGAGTGGTTGTATCTACTTACCCAAATATTTTATCATGGGAGAATCCCGAGATGACATGTACTATTTTAATATCAATTGATAATAGATGGACTAGTCTAGTAAGCTTATAATCTTATCATAATTTTTCTTCTTCAACCGATTTGTAATTGAGTTGACACCCCAATAAACCCTGTTTCAAAGACAAGACCAACAAAAAAATTTCACTTGGACGACCATCATCAATGTTATTACCGCATAACAAGTCATTCCATATGACTGTTATCAATGTAAAGAAGACTTTCGTACATTTAACACCAAATCGGAATGACGGGAGACAACATCACATGGCATTAGGGCTATAACCTCTTATATATAGTTGTTGGGAGATAAAATCTTCTTTGCCCATATATCCAGAAGCCTAAAAATAAACACAAGTGAAATTTTATATAAAACCAATTTACTAAATGAAGTAACCCACTTAGCTTATATGAATGTCACAAGTTTTTCATCGTAGAAATATTGGATCAAGATGATTCTAGCGGGTATAAACAGGTGAGAAACAATCAAAGTACCATAGCTAGGTCAACACTATTGAAAACAGAAACTGCGAACTGATCCAAAAACAACAATTATCAGAAAATTCCAATTTTGCAATATCAACTTAAAAAATTCATAATAATTAGTAGAAACATCGATTGAATCGACGCAAGAGGCTATGGAAATCTGAAGACATTAGCTTTCAACAAAAATGTGTTTGATAGAATCAACGCACAATAGCTTGGTCAAAGACGTTTAAAAGAAAGGCTGCGCAGATGTGGGTTTCAAAGTAAACAAGCAACCGAAAACGAATTCGATCTACAATCACCTTAGACCTTTCTTTCCTTCATAAACCTCAACCACAATAGCAGAACATCAAGTTTGGGGACAGCTGATCTCCATTGAATTTTTTTTCTTTTTCTTTTAGTTTGCTTCGATTGCTTGCCAAATAGGAAATGATGATAATAATAATAGATGAAAGGAACAAGTCTGTAAGCGGCAATGGGCTTTGGGCTGAAAATTTTCAATTGGGCCGAGAGATTAATGTATTGGGCTGCTGCAGTTAATTTAGGTGTTCAAATTAATAGTTCAGGGTTCGGGTATCACAGTTGATGATATGTTGTTAGCAGGCCCCAACAAGGATTGTATTGAAGAACTCAAGGTACAGTTGGCTAGAGAATTTGAAATGAAGGACTTATGACCGTTCTAGAGATGCAAACTTAGTGAGACAGAAATAACAGGAAGATTTGGCTTCCGCTTAAGAATTATCTGAGGAAAGGTCTTGCGACGCTTCAATATGCAAGATTGTAAGTCAATTTCTACGCAACTTCTTGTTAATTTCAAATTATCCTCGAGTATGAGTCCTAGCAGTGAAGACGGTAGGATGGAGATGTCTCGTGTACCATATGCATCAGCGGTGGGAAGTCTTATGTTCGCAATGATTTGTACTCAACCATACATTGCACATTCAGTGGGAGTAGTGAGTCGGTTGGCAAATTCGGGCAAAGGGCATTGAAATGCAGTGAAGAGGATCCTACGATACATTCGAGGAACCTCATATGTTGCATTATATTACGAAGGAGGAAATTATACTCTCAGGGGTATGTGGACTCTGATTATGCAGGTGATCTTGATAAAAGCAAATCTACTGGAGGATATATATGTTCACTCTTGCTGGCGGAGACGTAAGTTGTGTATTGAAACTTCAGTCCGTTGTCGCGAACATCAACAACTGAAGTAGAATATATTGCAGTTATGCAGGCAAATAAGGAACGGTATGGTTGATAATAATCATGGAGGAACTTGGGCAGGAACAAGGCAATATTACTCTGTTCTGTGACAGTCAGAGTGCCTTGTATCTTGCAAAGAATCCAGCTTTCATTCAAGGTAAAAACACAAACGGGTTCAGTATCACTTCGTTCGTGAGAAAGTGGAAAAAGGCACGATAGATATGCAGAAAATTCATATGAAAGACAACCCATCAGATTACTTAATAACAGTGGTCAACGCTGACAAGTTTACTTTGTGTTGTTCTTCAAGTGGCCTAGCGGAGACGCAAACAACATGAAAGGGAAGAAGGAAAGAATGGTGTGAAGATTCAATTGATTCAAAATCAAATCTTCAAGTGGGATAGTCAGATTTATCGGCTTAGAATTTTTTCTTCTTCACATGTCTAAGTGGGCCCGTAGTCAAAGGTGTGCAGCATGATAATTATTATCATATGTTCACATTAATTATGGCTCTATGTGCCTATTGTGACATGCTTGGGGAATTTGCCTATAGAAGGCCATCGAGCGATCAGATGAAAATCATCCCAGTAAAAGAGAAGAGAAAGAGAGAGATTGAGAGGAGAGGAAATATAATAGAGAGTTTGTCGGTATTTTCTTCGACTACAAAATAGAGTTATCGAGGATTTCTTCTTTATAGTTCGAGAGACCGTATCTCCTAAATTTTTCCCAATAGTAAACTTCGTTTTCCTTGCTCGTGGTTTTTACCCGATTTGTTTGGGGGTTTCCACTAAAAATCTCGGTGTTCATTTTATTTAATTGTTCAAATATTAGCCGAGGTGTTATTCGATCGGGTCCGCTGCCACGCCAACATTTTACACACGTGCTTCTAGAAGCCCACTTATGACTACATGTACCATGACACATACCTACGTGGCACCATGACACAAGCCTACATGTCATCATGGCACGAGCCTACATGTCACAATAACATACATTTCATACAGTTAATTCTGTCACTAGCCAATTGGGTTGATCGATTCAAGATCAATCCTACACTTGATCAAATTACTAATGTCTAACACTTAAGAATTATTCTGACCGATCTAGACCCCAGCGGATTATTCGCCTATCATACACCTTACAATACAACTACGATGATCTTTTTTAAGCATGTAACTTTAGGTTCATCTCAATCGACAACAAGAGGATTCTGAGGGTCCCGATAGCACGTAGCCAATCATGAGAGACCAAACCAATCCCATTTGAGAACGAATGTGATCTTATCACTTCTACGACCGACTACAAAGAATGATTTATATGTATAAATCCTTCACCTATATCCATTGGGTAAGAGTCACGGTCAATGCCTAAGTCACTCTCGACACTACGATATAATCATGAAGAAAAACAATAAAAGCACACTCCATGTCTCACACGTGCCAGTCTAATTGCTCTAACCAAGGCATAGTAATTTTCACATTCTCATATGACGCATCTTGCATTTACTAGCGGGCCTGTTAATCTCTATCGTTGATCAAGTCCCCGGAATAAACTTCCTTATAGCCACACATTGTCGCTGACCCACGATATTCTCATAACG
Organism: Craterostigma plantagineum; assembly: GCA_027422505.1. Lineage (NCBI taxonomy): Eukaryota > Viridiplantae > Streptophyta > Magnoliopsida > Lamiales > Linderniaceae > Craterostigma > Craterostigma plantagineum. The sequence continues at coordinate 12,666,126 of JAPQWV010000005.1, read as the reverse complement.
ATCTGAGCCTAGCAAAGTTAACGACGATCCAATACTTCGAAGACAGCTTCGTCAGACACCCACTTTGGTATGTGGTACATGCAGATTACCATAATTGTCGTTCGGTCATTCATTCCACTAAAATAAATAGCCATGTGATCAAACGACAACGAGTCATGTTTGGTTAACACCATCATTTGTAGTCGTCGATGTATAAGCCGTGATTTGGTGTCGTTCTTCTTCCATCTAATGGAATCAAAGACATAGTTTGATGCATATGTATTTTGTTTATTTATCACATTGTCGGATCCCAAGTAAGTCTATAAATACAAACAATGAATAAATTATATGGATAAAACTAGTCCATATATCCTAGTAATCAGATAATTTGAACTGTACGAAAAGTACCCCATACGCTAATTATAATCCATGCATGTCATTTTGATGGTGTGTCTTAAGCAATCTCCCACTTGCAGTCAATGTTAAGTGTCTCATAGTCATTCTCAAAATCCATCCAAGACGATATTTCCTCTCCATATGAATGAACTTAGTATGATACCGTACTTCCTTGGTTTGGGTTATTGCAGAGCTATTGTTGCACCGTATTAGCAGCTGTCTATCCACAACTAGAACCACCTAAAGTTCTTTCTCAACTTCTTTATCCGAACACCAGCCTCATTGGACGAGTGTTGTGCATGGCCAGCTTCCGTGACCTCCGCGGGTGTCACCACACAACTTGTGCAGGCTTGTACGAAATTTATAGTCGATCAAACTTCATGAGCACATGTCACCGCCGGTCAATGAAAGTTCTGATTCGGCAAATTGATAGGAAATACCACAATTTGGATGTGATTTCGATTCTGCGAATAAAGATTCAATCGTGACTTGTGATCGAGCTGCTCACTAAGGGTGGACATTGGATCGGGTATGGTAGTCGAGTATCAGGTTATTCGGATTCGGATTAAGGTTTCTACTACCTGACCACAGCCCGATTATGCGGTACCCACCATGTCGGCTATACAACGAGTTCGGATACCCGACATCGGTACCCAATAAAATTTGAAAACAACTAAAATAAAATACTATAATGCACTAAAATAGCTAACTATATATCAATATCAGCACATGTTCCCGTAAATAACGTCAAGACACTCGTAGAGTTCAATGATTCGATAACTATAAAATAACATCTATCAAATACAAAAAGAAGTTTCAAGATAATCGTGAGAAGAGAATATAACGTAATGATATTGAAATGATAATGTTATATCGCTTGTTTACGATACATCACACACACACCTTAGATACATACATTGAACTTGGATTAGATATATTAATGTCTAATGAAAGGGAAGAAACTGAAAGTGGTACCCGAAGTTTACCTCATGAACCAATTTATTCTATGATGTTTTCCGTGAATCAAACAAGTCCTCGATGTTGTAGGTTTTTAACAAATTTGGCTTTCAGTTAGTATTGTCGCTAATTTGGATGGACAACATCGCGTGTCGACACCTAATTAGTCAAGCTTAAAAAAAAAAAATTTGGATGGAAAATTTTGTCCTTCAAGCAAGGGACACCACGGCCGAGCCTATTACCGCTGCTAAGATATGAATTACCGTTATATAATTTGTTTTTTGGTTTGGGGCATGGCTCAGTTGGATTGAATCATCGGGCACTTTTTCCATTATCCTCTTTCCGGTCCCCGCCGGAAATCTTTTGAACTTTTCAATATAGGTTTTTATTCTTTATTTTTAATATTTTTACTTTTTTATTTATTGTTTCTCTTTTTTTCTTGGAAGTTTTTCATTTTTAAAGAATTTTTTATTTTTTAACCCTGACCAATCAAGTGTCGCCACATGATGTTTTCCATTGATAATTAACCGCAACACTAACGGAAGGACTAAATTGGTTCAAAATCGACAACATCTGGGACTAAATTGGTTCACGAAAAACATTGGGACTAAAATCAGTCCATGATGTAAACATTGGGGAGTGAGCTCATTTTGGGTTTTCTCCCTAGGAAATTTCAAGTATTATATGTTGGGTTTTGACTCCTTGGATCTTTGGGCCTATTGGGCTATAGGTAAGCCACAGGTAAAAGTTGTCCCTTTTTATTACATCGTGAAGTCACCGTTCGCCAACACTCCAAATTGATAGAAGGTCCTACATTTCAAGGGGAATCTACATATATGTTCTAAACCGATATAGGGTGAATATGAAATTAATTTTCGAAGATTGAGCCAGTGAAGCAGTTATAAATGATTTAATATAATAGTGTGGTGAAAGAGTCTCACATTGATTAATCACCTCACTTTTTTGCTTGCATAATATATAGCTAGCCAATGTAGGTAATGTGGGCAATACAACGGGTCTGTTGGGCCTATATGAGTTTTTGGGGAAAAAGCGAAAAACAAAACTCTTATACAATGAGGTACATCAGGGCTGACAATTGAGTAAAGAAACTAAAGCAACTGCTTCTCGTAAGTTTTAAGGGCCTAGTGCTTTATGTAAAAAATATTAATTAGTTCAAAATTTTTAGACCCCATTACAACAAAGATATTGTAACTGCAAAATTAGTAGTCAATTGGGCTTCCACCAGTTTTTATTTTACGAATGTGTATATTGCATAAAAGATTATGTTGACGTTCCTGTCACTGTCACTTAGCATAAAGATGTATTTAGGGGGTGTTTATTTCCGGTGATCCAACATCACGGTGATACTCACATCACCGTGGTGTGGATATCACCGTGATGTCCATGAAGGTGATATGTCATCACTGTGTTTGTTTTGGGGTGATATTTCATTTTGCATATCAATGAGATATTGGAATATTGTGTTTGTTTCACCGCAATGATGTCTGGAGTGATGTTGTGTAAATGTCATATTTAACCTTATGTACATTATGTAGTAAAATTCTTTTAATATGTTCATTTGAGGTAATATTTAACGTGATAGTTATTAATATTTGAAAATCAAGTATTATTTTTAAGCATTAATTATAAGCATGTTAATAATTTATCAATAGAATTATTATATTTTTTAGGCTTTAAACATAGATTTTTTAACCATTATTAATTATAAGTATTTTATATAATTCTTCAATATAATTATTTTATTTTAAGGTTAAATATATTAATCAATCATTAATTATAAGCATTTTCTATAATCCTTTAAGATACTTCTATTATTTTTTAACCCTTAATATATATTTTTTAAGATTTAAATATGTTGGTTATGTAATTTAAAATAGGGGCAAGGGTATATAAGGAATGAATGTTAAAAGATAAGGGATAGTTTTGTCCAAAGAAATATTGAAAATATCACCCCATCACGGTGATGGAGGATCACCCTGCTTTTTGGGGGTGATCCAAAGCTGGAATGTCACCCCGTTTTGATCACCTCGGTGATCCTCCATCACGGTGATGACTCATCACCCATGCTAAACAAATGCAGTGATTATGAATGCCACAACAAACACTGTGTAAGTCCTGATTATCCAAGAACACTTCGACAAATTAAATATTCGATTGTGTGAATAGTGCATTTGGAGGTTTAGTGTGTTGAGTACGTGAAGTTGATAATGAAAACTTAATTAGCAAAGAAATACAACATTCTAAGTCTTCATTACAACCTAGCAACCAACATAACACATTAAATACAACATAAAGAAATAAAGGAATTAGACTAAGTATTTTGGACACTTCTAAAATATGCCTAACATTCTCCCCCTAAGTGTCCAAATTACAATAAAGCCTATCGTCTAAGTCTTCATTTCTTTTCTTCTTCGAGTGAGGAGGTGGTGGAGGTTCCCTGTGAGCTGAGTATGTCTTCCTGAATCCTAGAGCGGTCTCGAACTGTCTGATGCGGTTTTTGAGAACAATTCGATGTAGGATTGCTCTGATGATTTTATCCAGAACAGATCGTTCTTCGAGTTCTGTGCCTTCAAGAATTGCATCGTCAGGAACCGTCTCTTGTCTTGCCCTGAGTTGGTTTAGGATTATCTTCATCGTTCCATCAGAGGACTTGGCGGCTTCTGATATTAAGAATATCTGCATCTGATTTTTTGTTCGTTGTAGGTAAGTGATCGCAGGTTGTGGTTCTAGGAATATGTAACCCTCGCCGTATTTATCAGGATCTTTGTACCTATTATCAGGCTGTGTCAAGTTGACTTTGCTCATATTGCTTTCCAAGGCCATTTGAAAGTCATGTGAAGCATAGTACTTGATCGGCCTCAGCATGCATTCTTTGATAGCTTTGTATCCTTCTCGTTTTTTGCAAGTGTCGAAGATAAATTTGTTGCGATACAAGTTGTATAACTTGTTCAGTTCGCCCAATGGAAAGAAGGAAAGATCGGCTTCTGTAAATCTATCGATAGACCTGTCATACCTTTCGATCACATAAACACGGCCTACATATCTTCCCAACCCGCACTCTACGTTTTGGATGTCGCAGATGGCCTTTTGAGCTCTAAGATGATTTTTGTATTGCTATGTAGTCATTCCACCTCTTCCTGAGCTTTCCCAGAGCATGGTCTGATGGCGAAGACCCTTGGGCGTTCCTTTTAAATGCTCAAGACCTCAAAGATTTAGCTCATTGGTTCCCTTTATTTCTTCCTCCTTCCGCCAGATCCTATGATAACAGTCTTCAAGGTAAGGTGCCTGATCTTCTTGTTTCTCGAAGGAGTCTCTAAGAAGTCATAACCCGGCGTCGGTTTCTCAAGCAATTGATGGCGAAGGAGATCTGGAAGTTCTGGGAGATCTGCTCCAGGGTTTTCTCCTTCTTCCTCTTCTTCTCGCTCGATGAAACAGAAGTCTGACGCCGCCGCTTTCAAGAAATTTCTAACGCTTTCAATCCTCATGCGGAACTCTTCTTCTGTCTCTGTTCTCGTCAGCCGTTCCTCTTCAAGAATATATTTGTCGATGTAGACTTGAGGATCTTTGGGACGAGGGGATGTGGTTGTTTGGACTGATTGGGCGGGGGTCTTCGAGGGGCCAGACCCAACTTCGGCAAGGGAAGTTTTCTGGTTCGGCCCTGACGTAGCTTGTCTGCCTCTGGAGGACCTTGGTGGTCGTGGTGGTGGATTAGATGAACGTGAAGAGCTGCCTTCTCGAATCAGCACTCTGCGTCCTCGTCCGCGACTGCTTGCTGTGGTCTTCTGCCTCTTCTCCCCCTCATGACGATCCTGGTCATCAGGATCGTCATGTCGACGTTTCTAACTGGGGCCTTCTTGGCAGCAGGTAGTCGGTTGAGTTAAAAGTCAACCTGCGAGGAGCTTCTGGTTGAGTTCGTCTTCTTCTGGATTTCGCTCTACGTCGAGTTGAAGAAGTCGACCAACCACGATGTCGAAGATCTGGAGTATGGGCATGGTATACGGGTCAGGCTGGTTCGAAGTTGGTGGGGATGGTAGCGCGCGAGGTCGTAACGGCGATTGTTCGATCATGGGTGCTTCCCCTTTATCCCGAATTGCAGCTGCGATAAGTTCTTGAACTCGCGGTATGGTTACCGTTACAAAGAACTCGTACAGTCGGTTCTCCAGGTATGCCGTCGTTACACCTGTAGGAGTAGCTCTGGCGCCACTAGGGTTAGCCGTTATCACCCTGGCTGAGTCAGGGTGGCCCTCGTCAACTGAAGTCTGTAGAACTTCAGTCTCGTTGGGTCCTACGACCTCTCCTCGCGATGCATCTTGTGAAGATGGTGCTCGAGTCGTTACGGCCTTCTCACGAGGAGAGGCTTGTGTGGAGCTTCCACCGAGGCCACTACCCGTTGGCACACGTACATGAATAGGTCCTCTACGGTGGCTCTCAGGTGATGAGTTGCTGAAGTCATCATCTGTATAGAAGGCTGAGACTCGGTCTGTGTTGGGGGAATAGATGTATCTTTGGCTGGTTCGGACACATGAGCTGAGGAGGCTGTGATTTGAGGGGGTTCTGGGAATTTTGAGACACGTGCCTGTTGGGAGACAAGTGAATGGTCGGGTTCGGGTTGTATGTGCACCGTTGGGTCAAGTTCGGTGTCTGCTATCCTAGGGCGTGACCCGGCTATTTCTGACCGAGAGGCTCCGGTCATTGTTGCGTCGTGAACGACTTTTGCGGTTGTTCAATCCGCTCAGCCTGTTGTCGTTCCTCGCTTGGTTGTTCAGTGATATTTTGTTGAGGGGTAGGTTGGGGCTGTTGGGGTGCTATCTGTGGTTCAGAGGGTTCTCTCAGGCCCTCACTCTCTCTATCTCTCTCTGTCACTCTCACTAACCCCTAGGTTAGGCTCAGGTGGGTTTTCCTGAGTCGTGGTGTTAAAGATATTGTAGCGCTGGCAGTAGTCTTCAACGTCGTCAGAGCTGGCTAGGGCTAACCATTCGCGTTGAATTGGCATGCCTTTTCGCGCGTACTTCTCCTCAGTCTTCCCCTTCTGGAGATAGCGCAATTTGGGTGGTGTGAAGTTTTCCTCTTCTAGTCGTCTTGGTATCTCCGACTTTGTTGATATGAAGTGATGGATCATCAGTGAGAACCACTGGAGATAGGGCAAGTTCAGACCCTTTTTCTTCGACCGCTGATGAAGTTGATCGTCCAGGTTCACTGTGACTAGTTTGGCGTAGTCATAGTATTTCCTGAATACGATCCCGTGAAAGATTTGAAGAATGGTGAAGTACAGCGATCGTAGCCTGAGTGCTTTGGTGAGAAGCACTTGTTGACGAATGCAAAGACTGTTCGCCACGTATGCGGTATCATGGACTGCTGAAAATGGGATATGAATTTGATTGGAGTGAAGTATCCCATCTTCATCATGTCCTCTATAAGTTCATCCTCGGAAGCCTCGTGTTCATATTCAGGTTGATTTGACAGCGGAAGGACGTGGCAAATGAGCTCTCTGGTGATCTGGACCATCTCATTTGCAATTTGGGCCTCGTAATATACGCTGTTGTCGGCAGCAATTTTGGTTTTCATCGTCCCCCAAAATTGCTGGTGATAGACTGTGAGGACTTGGACTGATGCTGAGAAGGCATACCCGAGGTGATGGGTCCTCAAAATGGATAGGATTATCTTGTCCTGGCACTTGAAGGCGCTCAGTTCAAGTTGGAAGTTATTATCCTTGGCTGTGATCCATTTTGAGGTTGGGTATACGAGATCTGCCGGTGTCGTCATTTTTTTTGTTTTAAATTGTCGAACACCGGGAATTCCTGCCGAAACTGCAGCACGAGAGAGAAACGAGATTAGGAATAGCATAATAAATGTAGATTTTGAGCTGTGAATAGTGTGGACTGTAATAAAATTCGTTTTTCTGAAATACATTCAGCCCAGTACTTGTAGAATACAATTTTAATTGTGCCTAGATTTAATTAGTTGTCCTTGTAAATTGGGGCTTTTATTGTATTTGTCCTTAGTTTAGAACTTACTTGTTATTTATACCAAGTATGTTTGGTATAAATAGTTGTACAAACATTATGCTTATGAGAAGTTTGTAGAAAATTGATCCGAAACACTTGCAATTCAATTTCTAGAGAGAGAAACACAAGAAATCTTCTCACACTAGACGAAATTCTCTCTCGAGCTCTCAACGAATGTTTCCGATCAAAATTTATCTCTCAATAATTCTATTCGATAACCTCAGTATTCATGTATAGGATCGTAGAGTTGATAAATTAGGACCTAACAATCGATATCAGAGCAGATTCGTTCTGTTTTGAATCGAAAATTGTTAGAATTTGATAAAATTGTTCCATCGAAGAACAGTTTGGCGAGAAATTCAATTTCGATCTAATAGCTCAATTCTGTGCTTATTTGGTTTGAATTTGATGTTTCTGTGCTCGTTTTAGTGATATAAGTTGATTGCGGTTAGATTCATAGCTGTTTGAACATTGATTTAGCGGATTCAATCTGATTTGAGAACTTACTGTTCATGCATAAAACTGTTAGAACACATTCTGATATTGGTTAAAATTGACATGTTTTGCTTCGTAATGTGTTTAATTGTTTGTTCGTACGTGTTCATCATCTGATTACGAGCAAATTCCTGGAATTTCATCGTCTAATTCATAGCCTTTGTTTGAATCAGTGTTAAGTGTATTCTGTGATTTTTTTTCGACTAGTTCAATTTTTCTCGCTAGGTGTTTCGATCAGATTAATTTCTCGATCGAAAAACTCTGCGCGAAAATTTTTCTCGATCAGAATACTACGTCAGATCTAAAGTCGCATTTACCAAGAACGACTTTAGTAGAAAAATTTCTCGAGCATTACTTAGCAAAAATCTTTTTTGACGAGACCATTTTGACCTTTGCAATCGCAAAACTTTCCGTCGAAAAACATTTTCAGTCAAACCATTAAAGTTTGACTTAGCGAAAATCAATTACGGTCGAAAAACTTTTCCAGTCAACGAATTTATTTTGACCAAGCGAGAAACTTACTTAATGTACTGTTTCTTGCGATCGAAATAAATTCACGATTAAGAGATTTTTCTCGACCTAAAGATTTCGAACATTTTTTCGCTCGTAAAATTTTTCGCTGACGAAGACTTTCTCGCACGAGAACAGTAAACAAAACATTTTATCTCGACACAATTATTCTCGATCAAACTCTAAAGATTGAATCGAAAATAATTCTCGACTACTTTACTGTCAAACGCCGGTGTCAGGACCCGACTTCTTAATCGCCTAATTCTAACGTATCCTATGTGCCTACCATTTCTTTTAACTTAAAAGAGTTGCGGAAACGCGTATTAAATTTTTCCATTTTTGTAATGGAAGTAGTTTCTATACATGACAAAAGAATTACATGACTTCCTAACTTCATGTGAATCCTAGTTACACGAGATGTGTATACATGCATATCAAAAGAATCTCTGTGCGCCCGGCCTCACAGGTCGTCATCCATGCACACACTCCCATCCCAAAAGCTGCTGGAAGCGCCAAAAGATTTCCTTGCCATCTAAGCGATCACGTACCGTGGTCGCTCGCACCTACAACACATAACGTAAGGGATGAGCGATATGCTCAGTAAGTAGAAATCATGCATGACGTGCACGTGGTCAAACCCCGCAAAGGCAATCCACGCCGATGCATCTTATGTCTTATGAATCAACTTAATCTCGTATCTTTTATCTTAGGGCCCTTGGCAGGCTTTTACCCAGGCGTACACCGTAAAGAGCTCTATCCAACCACGGGCATCAGCCCAAAGTATGAGGGCATCAACCCAACCATACTAAAGCATGAGGGCATCAACCCAACCACGCTAATCAGGGATATAAGGGCATCAACCCGACCATGAGGGCATCAACCCAACCATGGTATCCCCCGACGCATCAACGTCGTTCGTATACTGGCGACGCATCAACGTCGCCGACGGCGCATCAACGCCGTCTCGGTGCCCCGGAAGCCGCCACCTATCTTAACTAATAATATCCTCATTGCCCACTTCGGCATTCGCTTTTCGCTATTTGCGACATATATGTGCACACTCATCATCTCATTTCCCCAACGTGTCGTGCATGCTCGTGCATATGCAAATGCACCATCGTCATAATGCTTACCGAAAGCATGAAACCATATCATACAAGTTCACATAAGCACGTAAACACAGCATCACATAATCACATAAATTAGGCACATACACATAGGTTATGTGTCGTAGTTGGATTTCCACTTACCTGGCGTCCGTAGACTAACTGCTACCTGCCCTGGCGAATTTCCTAAGTCCCGACCTTAGGCACCAAAACATTCGTATCAGTAAGCTATTAATTAATTAAGCTAGCTAAGTACTCGAATTATTTTAAGTCATGAACTTAATCTTCGACTTTAAACTATTTGCTAGCCGGTCTAGTGAAATTCCTAAAATTTCGTCCTTTAAACCTGCCAAGGCTATGAAGTCAGTCCATAAATTATTTTAAATCAACTATATAATTTTCGTTCCAAAATTCTATCGAATGCGACGTCTACATATACCGAAAATTGGCCCTAAGGACACCGATAGGCAAATTATGATCGGGCGTTGAAAGAGCCTATGCTCATTGGAATCGGAGTATTTTTCTTATTGAATGGTGCGAAAATATTTTTCCTAAAAAGGCGATAGTTTTTTTTTTTTTTTTATAACTTAAATCGTTTTAATCTAAGGGGTTCAATTCGTGAAGTTGATTTGCGAAGTGTTTGAGTTCGCAAACCATTGGATTCGTAAAACTCGATTCGCCATCCTCATAGGACCCGCAAAGTGCATGAGGCTCAGTTCGCAAAACGGGTTCGCAAGGTGCATGAGGATTCGCAAAATGCCTGGACCCGTGAAACAATCGAGTTCGCAAAGTGGCTTGGGGTCGCAAACTCCTTAACCCGCGAAGTGTATTGGACCCGTGAACCTCCATTCGCAATCCTTGTGGAGCTCGCAAAACATGGAGTTTGCCAAAGTGGAGCCGCAAAGTTCCTAGCCACTTAGGGTTCGCAAACCATCAACCCGCAAAGCATGGATTCGCAAACCATCAACCCGCAAAGCATGGATTCGCAAACCATCAACCCGCAAAGCATGGATTCGCAAACCATCAACCCGCAAAGCATGGATTCGCAAACCATCAACCCGCAAACGCAGCCCTCAATTCGCAAAGTTTGCATGGATTCGCAAACTTGGTGGGACTCGCAAATTTTAGCAGGACTCGCAAAGTAGCTTCGAAATTCTCCAGCCCGCAATGCTCTATGGATTCGCAAAGTGTGCTTGGCCTCGCGAAACTGCCGAGTTCGCAAAACGAGCGCGGCTCGTGAACGTCTCGAAGCCGCGAAGTGGGGTTTGCATGGGTTCGCAAACATCCCGCTACCTCCTCAATTCGAAAAATACTCCACTAACACTTCTCAGTTCGCAAAGTACTACTTTAAAAGATTAAAAGTCATTTTCTCCAAGAACATTATGAAGGCCGATTGGAACTGCAGGAACCCTAAAATCGAGCTAAACAATAACGCCAACCTTATCTTATATTTTCGTGCTTAAATTCCCTAGAACATGTTGTTATAGGACTAAAAACGCAAGGATTAAGGTTAGGACATCTCTCAGTTCTTAAATTCGTGCCTTAGGCTCAAAACCTTACCGAAACCCCGTCATTTAAAGTCGCACAGCTCTAATCTTTAAGAAAACGTAAATGCTATGGTTTAAAGAACATACCTAGTCCCAATTTGTGAGCTTGGTATCTCGGCTCCTCCTTCTTTCTTTCTTGTCCCAACTCTCGTTACTTTCTTACACTGGGTTTGTGGACTTCAAATGGATTTTAGACTACATTTAATTCATTTTAAGGGATGGGGATGGGACTCAATTTACGAAAATATCCCTTATCTCAAGGAAATTTGTCCCTAAGCCATTAAATATTTTGGGCTCAACTCTCAATTTAGCCCATTAATGATCCTAGAAATTTTTTGGGCCTAATTTTAATTTTAGCCCAAGCCTTGTTCATGGCCCAAATTTCTCTAACCTATCTTTCGAAAATTCCTAAATAAATTAAGGATCGGTTGGTACAATTTAACTGTTCCAAATTTCGTAAGATCACCTAAGCACGTAATTTACCACACGAAACTTCACGTAAGTCACGTAATCGCGGAATTAATGCATGAAAAGCACATAATCGTGGTCAACATTTGTGCAAATTTATTGGCCCTAATACTTACGAGGACCCGGGTGCTACATCCTCCCCCCCTTAAAGAGGATTTCGCCCCCGAAATCAGCCCGTTTGGAACAACTCAGGATAGCGGACCCTCATTTCCTCCTCACGTTCCCATGTGGCTTCCTCTACTGACTGATTCCGCCACAGAACTTTTACTAGAGGAATCTCTTTATTCCTAAGCCTTTTCGTTTCGTGCATCAGTATTTCTACTGGCACTTCCTCGTAGCCCAAATCTGGCTTCAACTGTTGGTGCAGAGTGTCGTGTGTCAGTACGTGGCTTGGGTCAGCGATGTACTTTCGCAAAGTCGACACGTGGAACACATCGTGCACTTGCGACAACGATGCTGGTAGTTCCAGTTGATACGCTACTTCACCAACTCTTTTCGCTATCTTGAAGGGACCAATGTATCTTGGGCTTAGTTTTCCCTTCTTGCCAAATCTCTTTATGCCCTTCATTGGCGATATTTTCACGAAGACCCAGTCATCAACTTCGAATTCTAAGGGTCTGCGTCTCTGATCTGCATAGCTCTTTTGTCTGCTCTGAGCTGTCTGCATCCTTTCTCGTATCGTTGCGACAATTTCTGTCATTTCTCGTACCATGTCTGGGCCTAGCATTGCCCTTTCACCGACTTCATCCCAATGCACTGGGGATCTGCACTTACGCCCGTACAGGGCTTCATAAGGGGCCATTCCAATCGTGGCTTGGTAACTATTGTTGTACGAGAATTCCACGAGTGGAAGGTACTTGCTCCAGTTGCCTTTGAAATCGAGCACACAGGCTCGTAGCATATCCTCCAAAGTCTGGATGGTCCGCTCGGATTGACCGTCCGTTTGCGGATGGTAGGCAGTGCTAAAGGTTAATTTTGTTCCCATCGCCTTTTGCAAGCTCGTCCAGAACTTTGATAGGAACCTTGAGTCACGATCTGAAACTATCGACAATGGTATTCCATGGAGTCTCACTATTTCCTGGATGTACAGCTCCGCGTGCCGCTCCATGGAGAATGTCGTACCTATTGGCAGAAAATGGGCAGATTTCGTAAGTCGGTCTACAATTACCCAAATTGCGTCGTGTCCTTTCGCATTCCTCGGCAATCCGCTCACGAAATCCATCGCTATGTTGTCCCACTTCCACTCTGGGATGGGTAAAGGCTGCAGCGTTCCTGCTGGCCGTTGGTGTTCTGCCTTAATTTGTTGACAAGTGAGGCATTGACTGATGAATTCGGCTACATCTTTCTTCATTCCTGGCCACCAGTAGTGCGCTCGTAAGTCTCTATATAGCTTCGTGGCTCCAGGATGTACTGAGTAGGGTGTAGTATGTGCGTCTGCCATTATGGTTCTTCGAAGTCCTGCATCGTCTGGTACATATAATCTATTCCTGTAGTACAAACTTCCATCATCTCGGAATACATGGTCTACTGCCGGCTGCTCTGTTTGTGTTCCTTTGATCCTGATGTAGAACTCGTCGTTTTCCTGCGCCTTTTGATTCGCTCCAGTAACGTAGGTTGCAGTGTTAAAGCTGCTAGTCTAGTCTCGACTTTGCCTAATTGCACAACCTCGACCCCGAGCATCTGTAGCTCTGTGCTAACGGCTTTTCGGCTTAGTGCATCTGCTACCACATTTGCTTTGCCTGGGTGGTAGTTGATTACGCAATCATAATCCTTCACCAGTTCTAGCCATCGCCTCTGTCTCATGTTCAATTCCTTTTGCGTGAAGAAATACTTCAGGCTTTTGTGGTCCGTGTAGATCTCGCATCGTTCCCCATACAAATAGTGCCTCCAAATCTTCAGGGCAAAGACCACTGCTGCCAATTCCAGGTCGTGTGTCGGATAGTTTTTCTCGTACTCTTTCAGTTGTCGTGAGGCATAGGCTACTACGTTCCCGTTCTGCATTAACACGCATCCTAAGCCGTTCTTTGAGGCGTCGCTGTAAACGGAGAATCCCCCGGTTCCTGACGGTATTGTAAGGACTGGGGCTGTAGTCAGTCGCCTCTTAAGCTCTTGGAAACTCTGTTCACATTCTTCGCTCCATTGAAAAGGCGTGTTCTTCCTCGTTAACTTTGTCAGCGTTGAAGCTATTTTCGAGAAGTCCTTAATAAACTTCCTATAATAGCCTGCCAAGCCGAGGAAACTCCGTACCTCGGTCACATTTGTTGGTTGTGGCCAGTTACTGATGGATTCGATCTTGTTCGGATCCACCGAGATTCCTGCTCCGGAGATAATATGTCCCAAGAAGGCGACTTGGTCTAGCCAAAACTCGCACTTCTTGAACTTGGCGTACAACTGCTTCTCCCTCAATACTCCAAGGACCGTTTGTAGGTGCTGCTCGTGTTCCTCTTTCGTCTTTGAATAAATGAGTATGTCGTCTATGAATACTATGACGAATTTGTCCAAGAACGGCTGGAACACCCGGTTCATCAGATCCATAAACGCGGCTGGCGCGTTGGTCAGCCCGAAAGGCATTACTAGAAATTCAAAATGTCCGTATCTTGTGCTGAACGCCGTCTTAGGAATATCGTCCTTGCGAATCTTCAACTGATGATACCCCGACCGCAAATCAATCTTCGAAAACACCGTAGCGCCTTGTAGTTGGTCGAACAGATCATCAATCCTTGGTAGAGGATACTTGTTCTTTATTGTTAACTTGTTTAACTCCCTGTAGTCTATGCAAAGCCGCATCGACCCGTCTTTCTTTCGTACAAACAAAACTGGCGCACCCCAGGGAGAAAAACTTGCTTGAATAAACCCCTTTTGTAGAAGTTCGTCTATTTGTTCCTTCAACTCCTTCAATTCGGTCGGTGCCAACCGATACGGGGTCTTGGATACTGGTGCTGCTCCAGGCACCAGATCGATCGTGAACTCGATCTCTCTATCAGGCGGTAATCCTGGCAATTCCTCTGGGAATACGTCGGGAAAATCTTTAACTACCGGCACGTCTTCAAGTCTTGGGGATGAACTTTCTTTCGATTTCATCGCAAATACCAAGTATGCTTCACAACCGGCTTTGATCAAATGCTGAGCTTTCAGCGCCGATATTTTAGAAAGGTTTCCTATTTTCATCGTCCCCTCAAAGACTAAAGACTCATTGCTATCTATGTTAAATGTAACCACCTTACGGTTGCAATCAATCACAGCTCCGTACTTCGACAACCAGTCCATTCCGAGAATTACCTCATAGTCATTCATTGGAATGACAATCAAATCTATGGACAACACTTTATCACCGACTAATATTGGGCACTCTTTCAGTATCTGATTGGTTTTAGTCGGATCCCCATGGGGCATAACTACCTTATATTCATATTCAGATTGACGAGGCCTAACCCCGAGTTTTGCCACATACTTAACGGATGCAAACGAGTGGGTCGCCCCGGAATCTACTAAGATGCATGTGGGTGTTTGGTGGATAAGGAGGGTACCTGTCACCACTGCTGGGTTGTTTTCTGCCTCCTCGGATGTAATTGTGTACACCCGAGCTGGTACCATCGGTGGCCTTGTTTGGCCTCCGACTTGACTTCCTGTCGCCCAATCTGGGCATTGCCTCGAAAAGTGCCCTGGCTTCCCGCATTTGAAACAGTTGTTGGTCTGGGCATAGCAGTTGCCGGAGTGTCTCTTTCCGCACTTTGGGCAGTTTGGAATAGTAGGTGCTGGAAATCCCCCTTGATTTGGGTTAGGCGGTCTATTTGGGATTCCTTGCGGGCGTTGTGGCGGCTTATTCTGAAAGTTCGGCTTCCCGCCTTTGGGTACGAATTGGCGTTTCTGATTTCCCCCGCTCCACTGTGATCCTTGGACTTGTGCAAATTTTCTCTTAGCCTCTTGGGCACGAACGATCCTGGCCTCTGCTTGTTCCGCTACCATAGCCCTTTCCGCCACCTGAGCATACGTGGCTCCTTGCAATCCCGCCATACTCACATCGCGATATAATTCCGGCTTAAGGCCCTCAAGGAAGCGTTCGATCTTTAGAGCCTCTGTGCTCACCATGTGGGCAGCGAACCTGGACAGCTGCTCAAATTTCCTGATGTATTCAGCCACAGTCATCGACCCCTGTCTGAGGTTGATGAACTCATTCAGGCGCTGAGCTCTCACTGGGGCCGTAAGGTACTTGCCCCTAAACAGTTCCTTAAATCTTTCCCAGCTCATTGTCGCGGGGTTTTCGAGCACCATAATGGTGTCCCACCAATGCCCTGCGCTTCCTCTTAGTAAGAACGCGGCACATAGGGCTTTCTCTGCTTCGGGGACGCGGCTATAGACGAACATGCTCTCCAAGGTCCTGATCCAGTCTTCAGCTGCCGTTGGGTCGGCTGTATCCTCGAATGTTGGTGGGTTCAGCCTTCGGAATCTTTCACCAACTATCTCTGTCCTGTCAACCTGAGCGGATCCAGCGTTTGCATTGTTCTGCTGAATCAGCTGCTGAATCTGGGTGGACTGTTGGCGCACCAACTCCGTGAGTTGGAAAATGGTCGCATCACGATTGTCACTAGGGGCTGTGTTTCCCCTGTTCTGATCATCACCTCCGCTGCTCTCTCCTCTAGTTCTAACCATCGTTCCTTATCTATCCTGATAGTCCTATGGCCAATAAATTATGCAACACAAAACTTCATATAGATATAACACTTACAGGCAAGGCTGCTTCCACGCTTTTGGGTGTGTGTACATGGACAGTCTACAGAACCTGTGACCGAAGCTCTGATACCACTCTGTCAGGACCCGACTTCTTAATCGCCTAATTCTAACGTATCCTATGTGCCTACCATTTCTTTTAACTTAAAAGAGTTGCGGAAACGCGTATTAAATTTTTCCATTTTTGTAATGGAAGTAGTGTCTATACATGACAAAAGAATTACATGACTTCCTAACTTCATGTGAATCCTAGTTACACGAGATGTGTATACATGCATATCAAAAGAATCTCTGTGCGCTCGGCCTCACAGGTCGTCATCCATGCACACACTCCCATCCCAAAAGCTGCTGGAAGCGCCAAAAGATTTCCTTGCCATCTAAGCGATCACGTACCGTGGTCGCTCGCACCTACAACACATAACGTAAGGGATGAGCGATATGCTCAGTAAGTAGAAATCATGCATGACGTGCACGTGGTCAAACCCCGCAAAGGCAATCCACGCCGATGCATCTTATGTCTTATGAATCAACTTAATCTCGTATCTTTTATCTTAGGGCCCTTGGCAGGCTTTTACCCAGGCGTACACCGTAAAGAGCTCTATCCAACCACGGGCATCAGCCCAAAGTATGAGGGCATCAACCCAACCATACTAAAGCATGAGGGCATCAACCCAACCACGCTAATCAGGGATATAAGGGCATCAACCCGACCATGAGGGCATCAACCCAACCATGGTATCCCCCGACGCATCAACGTCGTTCGTATACTGGCGACGCATCAACGTCGCCGACGGCGCATCAACGCCGTCTCGGTGCCCCGGAAGCCGCCACCTATCTTAACTAATAATATCCTCATTGCCCACTTCGGCATTCGCTTTTCGCTATTTGCGACATATATGTGCACACTCATCATCTCATTTCCCCAACGTGTCGTGCATGCTCGTGCATATGCAAATGCATCATCGTCATAATGCTTACCGAAAGCATGAAACCATATCATACAAGTTCACATAAGCACGTAAACACAGCATCACATAATCACATAAATTAGGCACATACACATAGGTTATGTGTCGTAGTTGGATTTCCACTTACCTGGCGTCCGTAGACTAACTGCTACCTGCCCTGGCGAATTTCCTAAGTCCCGACCTTAGGCACCAAAACATTCGTATCAGTAAGCTATTAATTAATTAAGCTAGCTAAGTACTCGAATTATTTTAAGTCATGAACTTAATCTTCGACTTTAAACTATTTGCTAGCCGGTCTAGTGAAATTCCTAAAATTTCGTCCTTTAAACCTGCCAAGGCTATGAAGTCAGTCCATAAATTATTTTAAATCAACTATATAATTTTCGTTCCAAAATTCTATCGAATGCGACGTCTACATATACCAAAAATTGGCCCTAAGGACACCGATAGGCAAATTATGATCGGGCGTTGAAAGAGCCTATGCTCATTGGAATCGGAGTATTTTTCTTATTGAATGGTGCGAAAATATTTTCCTAAAAAGGCGATAGTTTTTTTTTTTTTTATAACTTAAATCGTTTTAATCTAAGGGGTTCAATTCGTGAAGTTGATTTGCGAAGTGTTTGAGTTCGCAAACCATTGGATTCGTAAAACTCGATTCGCCATCCTCATAGGACCCGCAAAGTGCATGAGGCTCAGTTCGCAAAACGGGTTCGCAAGGTGCATGAGGATTCGCAAAATGCCTGGACCCGTGAAACAATCGAGTTCGCAAAGTGGCTTGGGGTCGCAAACTCCTTAACCCGCGAAGTGTATTGGACCCGTGAACCTCCATTCGCAATCCTTGTGGAGCTCGCAAAACATGGAGTTTGCCAAAGTGGAGCCGCAAAGTTCCTAGCCACTTAGGGTTCGCAAACCATCAACCCGCAAAGCATGGATTCGCAAACCATCAACCCGCAAAGCATGGATTCGCAAACCATCAACCCGCAAAGCATGGATTCGCAAACCATCAACCCGCAAAGCATGGATTCGCAAACCATCAACCCGCAAACGCAGCCCTCAATTCGCAAAGTTTGCATGGATTCGCAAACTTGGTGGGACTCGCAAATTTTAGCAGGACTCGCAAAGTAGCTTCGAAATTCTCCAGCCCGCAATGCTCTATGGATTCGCAAAGTGTGCTTGGCCTCGCGAAACTGCCGAGTTCGCAAAACGAGCGCGGCTCGTGAACGTCTCGAAGCCGCGAAGTGGGGTTTGCATGGGTTCGCAAACATCCCGCTACCTCCTCAATTCGCAAAATACTCCACTAACACTTCTCAGTTCGCAAAGTACTACTTTAAAAGATTAAAAGTCATTTTCTCCAAGAACATTATGAAGGCCGATTGGAACTGCAGGAACCCTAAAATCGAGCTAAACAATAACGCCAACCTTATCTTATATTTTCGTGCTTAAATTCCCTAAAACATGTTGTTATAGGACTAAAAACGCAAGGATTAAGGTTAGGACATCTCTCAGTTCTTAAATTCGTGCTTTAGGCTCAAAACCTTACCGAAACCCCGTCATTTAAAGTCGCACAGCTCTAATCTTTAAGAAAACGTAAATGCTATGGTTTAAAGAACATACCTAGTCCCAATTTGTGGGCTTGGTATCTCGGCTCATCCTTCTTTCTTTCTTGTCCCAACTCTCGTTACTTTCTTACACTGGGTTTGTGGACTTCAAATGGATTTTAGACTACATTTAATTCATTTTAAGGGATGGGGATGGGACTCAATTTACGAAAATATCCCTTATCTCAAGGAAATTTGTCCCTAAGCCATTAAATATTTTGGGCTCAACTCTCAATTTAGCCCATTAATGATCCTAGAAATTTTTTGGGCCTAATTTTAATTTTAGCCCAAGCCTTGTTCATGGCCCAAATTTCTCTAACCTATCTTTCGAAAATTCCTAAATAAATTAAGGATCGGTTGGTACAATTTAACTGTTCCAAATTTCGTAAGATCACCTAAGCACGTAATTTACCACACGAAACTTCACGTAAGTCACGTAATCGCGGAATTAATGCATGAAAAGCACATAATCGTGGTCAACATTTGTGCAAATTTATTGGCCCTAATACTTACGAGGACCCGGGTGCTACACAAACGCTACTAACTAATTTGCTACGTGTGAAGCACATAACATCAGTCCAAATCAACAAAACAATAAATGAAGATCCTTCATCAACTCAACAAACGAAAATGGATGCTTACCCTCTTGGAAACGAAAATCGTCCTCCAATTCTCAAAAGAGGCGAATACACAGTATGGAGAGTCGGTTCTTGAATTTCATTGAGCTCAAAAAACAGGCTGAAGACTTACTTAAATCACTCTTTGAGGGGCCAGAAGTCTTTTATATCAATCAAGAAGGTGATAGCTCGAATAATCCTCCAGTCGAACCCACTAGGCGAGTGAAGCTACCGAGCGTGTACGACGATGTTGAGAAAAGAAGAGCAAATGCAGATCTGGTAGCCAAGAACACACTAATGCAAGGCACCCCCAACGATATCTATAGACAAATAGATAGCCTCCCAACGGCTAAAGGAATGTGGGATGAACTGGAGAGGATGATGCAAAGAACCGAAGTAGGCGTCAAGGTTAAGAAGGCGAATATACTCACGGCGTATGATTCCTTCAAAGCTAAAAATGAGGAGAGCTTACATGATCTTTATCAATGTTACCTCACCCTTCTCAATGAAATGAGAAAAATTGATATCAAGAAGACAAATATGGAGCACAATATTCGGTTTCTGTCCTCACTGCCCACCGAATGGAAAAAGATATTCACTCAACTCCGACAGAACAAAGACTTGGATGAGATGGATATACACGCTGTTTTTGACAACCTCGCACAACATGAAGAAGACATCTGCGAGATACAAAAAGAGCAAAAGGGCAAACAGGCCGAAGACTCCATACTCTTAGTTTCAGAGAAGAGGAGCTCCCGCTCACGCAAAGAAAAACATGTCAAGCTTCCTAGCTCTTCAGAAGATGAGGAACCATCGCACTCAGAGCTTTCTCCCGAAGTCAGAGAATTTGGGAAACAGTTGGCCTTAATTGCCAAGATGATGTCGAAGCAATACTTTAAGAAGAAGTCATCATCTTCTGCTAATCGTCTTCGAAATACAAGCTCGAAGAACAAAGAGAAACCAACTGAGTCCTCTGAAGCCACACCCTCTAATGACCCACTTAAATGCTTCAACTGTGGGAAAACCGGACACTTTTCCAGAGAGTGTACTCTTCCAAAGAACAAGGATGCTAACTACTAATCCAGGAAGCTTCAACTTACAAAACAGAAGGAAGCTGGAGTAGCTCTCATGGCAGATTAGGACCACTGGCTTGAGGACAGCTCCGATTCTGACGCCGAAAATCTTGCTCTTAGGGCACGCCTCGAGGATGATAAGGAAGATGGAACTTCCACGGAAAAGGATGAAGACAACACATCTACAACATCACAGGAGGTAGAAATCTATAACTCTAAGATTAGTGAATTAGGTAAGAGTCTAGATATCTATCAAGCCGAGAAGAGCACTGCTCTAATTAACTATGCTACCTTAGATGCTGAACGTAAGAAGCTATATAGTAAGATTAAGAAACTAGAAGATCTTCTTGTAAAAAGGGATCAAACTGATCAGACGATATTTTTTAATCAGCCCAACGACATGGAATTTTATGATTATAAGTATGGCTTAGGTTTCGAGAATCCACGACACTTGAAGAAAGTTGACTGCAAACAATTTTATGATGTCAAGTACATGAATTTAGGATTAACGAAACTTATGGTTTTTACTAATGCTGAAGAAACAGATGCATTAGAAGAAGACAAGCAAAAAGCCAAGACTAGGGCTGAAATTTCCTTTTCCTACACTGAATTGAATCAAAGTGACAAAACTAGGGAACTTCCTAAGGGTTGGAGCTTTGAGTCAATTTATCTTCCCGAAGATCGTTCTAAATCAGAGGCAATACAAGCTCATCATTATGAAAATTCTCTCTACATATCCCCTATTATTAAGAAAATGGAGGGATTAAGAGCTTCTTTAGAAAAAGAAAGAGAGAATTTTGAAGCAGAAAAGCAAAAGTTCTTAAAAGAGATGGAAAATCTCAAAGCTTCCTCCATCTCCCAAACTATTTCTCACGCATCTCCCTTACAAGACAAAATCATTTTGAAAAGCGTGAAGAAAGAAAAATCGTCTTCTAATGTTCCTAAGTCTAAACATAAAATTGTTCAAAATACTAGTTCTAACCTTGTATTTACTACGTCAACAGGGAGCGTGGTACCTGAGCTAGAGAAACCGAAGGCGAAAGTGTCTAGCTTAGAAATAAAGAAGGAGTCTTTAGATGTTAAAATTCCAAAACTTATCCCGCCTTCTGTTAAAATAAAAGACACTCGTAGAAATAAAAGAGCTATTTCTTCTCTCAAAATAATTGCTTTTACTAGTTCTTTAAAGCCTACCACCTTTAGAAGTACCAACTTTGAAATAGGTTTTTCATCTACGAAACCGATTAATCATTATGAGACAAATGCCTCTAGGACGTAGGAAACAAGATCCAGCCATAAAGAAAGCTTATGGCGCTATTCATCCTTGTTCTCACCTAAGGTATCCCGTTAAAATCGAATCCCCCAAGCACCTTAGGAGACTATCCAATGAAAAGATTTTTTCCACGCTCACGCCTAATAAAGCATTTGTCCGCGCTGAAATTAATCTTCCCTGCAAGGTTCATCCTAAATGGGTTCCTAAATCCCCGCCTAAAAAGATGAAAGCCAAAAAGGCCAAGCCATCTAAAAAGGGTAAACCCAACTCACCTTCTTCGCAATTGACTTGGGTTGTTAAAGCTCCTACTAACACTATTTTAGGAACCATTTCTGAACCTAAGAAGAACTCTGCTAATCTGAGAGGACCCATTTATAAGTGGGTACCTAAAGCTCTTTAAAATGTTTTGCAGATCCATCCTGTGTGGTACCTTGACTCTGGCTTCTCCACACACATGACGGGAATACAAGAGCTGCTGAGCTAGGGATGGCAACGGGGCGGGGCGGGGGCGGGGACCTAATCCCCGTCCCCGCCCCGCGAGGCTTTCGGGGACAAAATTGTCCCCGTCCCCGTCCCCGCCGGATCCCCGCGGGGATCGGATTCCCCGCGGGGACTCAATTTGTTTAAAAAAAATTAATATTTTAAATATAATATATAAATTTAAATATATTTTCGTTATAAATATTATAAAAATTATAGTTTTATATATTATTTGTATTAATTTAATATTATTTAATCTATATTTAATATTATTTAAATTATAATTTAATATTATATATATATTGTAATATATATATAGAAGGCGGGGCGGGGCGGGGAACGTGGCGGGGATCCCTGCGGGGAAAAATCTTTCCCCGTCTCCGCCCCGCGGGGATAAAAACTCGGGGATTCCCCGCCCCGTTCGGGGCGGATCCCCGCGTGGACGGGGAATCCCCACCCCACTGCCATCCCTAGCTGAGCAACTTCAAAGACCGAAAGATGGAAAAGTCAGATTCGGGAACAACGACTAAGCCCCCATTCTAGGACTTGGGGATATCATTCTGGAAAATCTGACAATCAAGGATGTCTCTTACGTCGAAGGTCTCCGCCAGAATCTGTTTAGCATTGGCCAGTTCTGTGACAAAGGATTCCAGGTGGTCTTTCATGCTGACCGATGCAAAATATTGGACAGTCAGAACAAAGAACTCCTCCAAGGATTTAGGAAATCAAATCTTTACATGATCATGACGTCCGTGCGGACCACGACAGCTGTTTGCCTCATCTCCCAGACTACAATTCAAAGGAACAGTTTATGACATCAACGTGTGTCTCATAGAAACATCAAAGCTCTTCAACGTCTATCAACGAATAAGTTGGTTTACGGTCTGCCAACCATTATTCTACAAAAGGAGCATCAATGTTCGGCATGTCAACTAGGAAAAATGAAGCGAGCGTCTCATCACATAAAACAGATTTCCTCTACCTTACGTCCTTTGGAATTGCTACACGTGGACCTCTGTGGACCTATGAAGACACAGAGTATTAATGGACGCAAGTACATATTAGTTATCGTCGATTATTATTCTCACTACACATAGACGAAGTTCCTCAGAACTAAGGATGAGACCGGGGACTTGATAATCAATTTTGCGAACGCTACTCAAAATTTGCTGCAACAAACCATCCAAGTCATCAGAACGGACAACAGCACTGAGTTCAACAACAAGAGTCTCAGTGAATTTTATCAAAAACTTGGGATTATTCAGCAATTCTCAGCCGCCAAAACACCTCAACAAAATGGGGTTGTCGAAAGGAAGAACCGAACTCTAGTGGAAACCGCACGCACGATGCTGATTCATTCCGACCTCCCACACTTCCTTAGGGCTGAAGCAGTAAATACCGCCTGTTTCACTCAGAACAGGACGGTGGTTCACAAGCGCTTCGATAAGACTTCGTACGAGATCATTAACAAGCGAGTACCCAACATCTCATTCTTCAAGGTCTTCGGATGCAAGTGCTTTCTGGAGAACGACAGATAGCAACGCGCTAAGTTCGACCCTAAAGCACTCGAAGCCACATTCGTCGGGTATTCATCAACTTCAAAGGCGTACCGAGTATAAATCAAGTCCAACCGTACAATCAAAGAAAGCTACAATGTCACTTTCCACGAAGTGGCAGATATGGCTCCTGCACACCTCAGTTCAGGACCCGTGCCTACCTCGATGGCTTCTGGTCACATCAGTCCTGAACCCGTAATCACTGGCATGTTGGCACCAAACCAACAGAAAATGGAAACAACTCAGGATTCAACGTCAGAAGAAGCTCTGAGACTTGCGTTGGAGGATTTAGACTCTTTGTTTGAGTCAGTATATCGGTCAGGCACTACTACCGCGACACCTTTAGTTGAACCCCCACTTGACGTGGCCGATGAACCTAGCTCTTCAAATGTCCCCACCTCACCAGATTCAGAATTACCACAGATCACTGAAGAACCTACCATATACAATGAGGAAGTCTCATCAGATTCGCTCAATCCAAATGAAGAATCAGGCTTACCTCAACCTAATGAACAACCTGAGATAATTGGAAATCTCGGTCCACAAATGGCCGATGCTGTTAGGTCCTAATTTATCAACTCTATGATCATAGACATGAATTCTAAGGTTATCGATTAGAATTGAATAGAATTGAATTTCGATCGAAAACCTCTTTTGAAGAACATGAGAGAGAATCCCTGTAGTGAGAGAAGGTATTTGCTGTTTCTCTCTAGAAATTGAATTGCAAGCCCTTCGGATCAATTTTCTAAAACTTCTCTATTAGCTCAATGTTTGTACATCAACATACTTGGTATAAATATCAAACTAGTCCTAAACTAAGGACAAATACATGAAACGCCCCAAATTACAAGGACAGCTAGTAAAATCAAAGCACAACTAAAACTGATATTCTACATTCTCCCCCTTTGTGCTTGATTTCTTTTCTGCGCCATCTGTCCTCGTCGGGCGTAGTACGACCTGTGCAAGTCCAGCGCATGCTCATAATTCGTGAGTCGTATTCCTTAGCTCTAGTCGCTCCTCGATGTCCTCAAGTAATTCCATTAGAAGCGGCCGTTCTCTCACGAACCGGTGGATCCTCGCATAGTCTCTCGGTTGATTTCTTCCAACCTTTGCTCTATATTTCTCCTGATGACCTTGAGCATCCCATCACAGACTTTGTGTATCTCAGTCTTCAGCATCATCCTAGTCTTCTTGGCGATCGGATTGTGGTAGGAAATGCCTAAGACTAAGCTGATGTGCACGTGATTGTTGGGAAGCCCTTCGATCTCAGATCCTTTGTTGAGCGGAGCGGTCATGTTGACCTTCTTCATGTTGTTCTCCAGAGACATCTGAAGGTCGTGTGCGGCGAAGTACTTGACTTGGCGCATCATGAACCGGTAGAGTCCCTCGAGTCCTTCTTTCTTGATGAAGCCTTGAGGACCTTTGTACTTCTCTACATACAGCTTGTAGAGGTTGTACACCTCCTCGGCGGGGAGATACGATAGGTCACTCTCGCTTAGATCTTCTCGAGTTTTGTCTACTCGCTCGATGACATAGTGCGGTGTTGGAAGTCCTCCTTTAGGACAGTAGACGCTGAGTAACTGACAGATTGGGGAGAGACTCTTGTAATGACTCTTGGCTTGGCTTTTAGTCATCCCCAATCTCACATCCGGTCCGAGGTGGGTCAGCATCCAGAGGTACGTAATTCTCTTTTGCTGTTCCCAGTGAGAGATCCCTCTGAGCTCGAACTCATTCGGCTTCTTGGCTTTATTAGGTGACCTCCAAATATGCTCACGAACTTCTTCAAGGAAGGGAATCTCAATTCTAATATTCTCCTAAGGCGTTTCGATCCGAACGAATCCTGGCATTTCTCTCGTTGGAGAATTCGCTCGTTGCGCAATCAATTCTGGAAGCCCTGTGGGATCTTGTTCGTGATTTTCACCTTCCTGAAGCTCTTCGTCTTCTATTAGTACGAGGTCCACCGAAGCTTGTTGTAGGAAGTGTCGAACGTCCTTAAGCCTGTCTCTGATGCTCATCGGGCATGAAATAGGTCATCCACTATCCTTCGAAGATATACTTGCCGAGGAACTCGTGTGGGTTGACACCATGTCCTGACGGTCCCGGTTGGTCTTGAGCAACTGAGGGAGTAGCTTGGGTTTGAGCCAGGACCACGAGCATGGCGGCACTTGCTTCTTCTTTCGAAAACAAGGGGCTTGTGAGTATCGTAGGTGTGGGCGGAGGCGTCCTTAGTGAAAAGGATGGTGGGTCATTTGGTTTAGAGTGGCGGTGCGGTGCGTAGTGTGGGTTGTTTGGGTGGTTTGAGTGGTGGTTTGGGTTTGGCCTACTCCAGCGCCTGTCTGAACAGTGCCTGAGCCTTGTCTTTGGCCTTCACCTTGGCCACTTGATGAGGTCCCAGGCCGTTTCTCCCCCTTATGACGATCCTGATCGTCTGGATCGTCATGTCGATGCCGGGTGCGGGAGTTTGACCTTGGCATGTTTGAGTGGGTGGCTCGGGGTGGTCCACGAGACGCCCGTAGAGAGATTCTTCCTGAGGCATTCGGATGGGAAGGCCGATAAGGCGGGCTAGAAGGATGTCGTGGAGCTGGGTGATGGGAATGGTGTATGGGTTGATAAGGATTGAAGAGTCGGCTAGTGGGTCAATGGGTGTGAGTTGTGGGGTTGAGTGGGTTCGTGCTGAAGGGCCCTCTGAGACGGGTGCTTTCCCAGTGTCACGCTGGGACGTCTCGATGGCAGCTAGCACTCTCTCCATCATTTTATCCTCTAGAGATTTGATGGCTGCAGAGAGCACGGACTGGAATTGGGCTTCAGTTATTAACTGGACGGACGCCTCTGTCGAAGATGGACCAGGTCGACTGATGTCGCCTGTTAGCAACCCTTGAGCAGACACCGGCTCCTCAGGTTGGCTCGCAGTCACTTGAGGTTGTGACTGTTGGAGACTTCCACCCAATTCTTGAGTCGAATCTTGAAGATTCTCCTCTATAGGTGTTTCGGCAGGCTAGGTTGGAACCTGCGAACCAGACACCGGCAGGTTGTGTTGCGGCTCAAGATTGAGCGAAGATGTGGCCGCAGCAGTTGAAGAAATAATCTGCGCGGTATCTGATGCGGTGGTGACGGTGGGAAAGAGAGACTCCAGTTGAATACTTAATCTTCTGGGAGTTCGTCTCATTAGTTAGAACTCCTCGTCCAACTCCGTGTCAGATGAGGTGGCTGTGTGAGGGGATGGTTCACGTTCAACATCACGAGCCTGTTCTGTCACCAGTGGAAGTGAACTTTGCCCCATTTCTGCATCGGGCTGTGCTACTTGTCGAAGAACCTCCTCAATGGGATCTTCGAGCACGCCTACATGGACGGGCACTTCCACTTGGAGTGTTTCCGTAGGGGCTTCTTGTTCCAACTCTTCTACCACAACATCAATCAACGTGGCATCGTCGTCAGGGATTTGCACGTCCTGAGTTAGAGGCTCCTGCTCTAGCTCCTGGGCCACAACATCGATCAAAGTGTCCTCCGTGCTAGAGTGTTGTTGTTGTTGAGGGCTAACTGCGAAGTCTGTCGGGAGCCCTCTAATCATCTGTTCCGTCAGATGATTCTCGCGGCAGTATGCTCTATAAATGTCTCCCGTGGGGTCGGCGAGACGTAGCAACTCAAACGGTATGGCCATTGATGGCTGGTCCAAGTCCGTTAGCTTTGGGTTGTGGACAAATTTGAGCCTCGGTGGTTGATAATTTCCTCCACAAGGAAGATGAGGTACGTTTTGCTCGTACAGCTCCATTTGTTGTCTAATGATAATGGAGAACCTCCGGGCGTACGACACATTCTTCGAGCGTTGCCGTTGCCTTTTTCGAAGCCGGCGAGCTTCGGGGATAGACATTTGTTTATGATTCCAAACAATGTCTTCCAGGGATGAGGAATCCCGTTGCTCTGCAAATTTGCGAGTTTGGTGGCAAACATGATGTCCGGCCGGCTCGAGGTGAGATAAAGAAGAGAGCCGATGATATTGCGATTTAATGTAATGTCGATCACTTTTCCTGTGGGATCGGCATCCAACTTGTAGCTTGTGGACATGGGAGTACTTAAAGGCTTGCTCTGATATTGATGGAATTTCTTCAAGATGTCCTTGATGTATTTAGTCTGACTGATGAATATCCCATCATCGAGCTGCCTGACTTGAAGTCCTAAGAAGAACTGCATCTCTCCCATGTGGCTCATTTAAAATTTCCAGGATTTGAATTGATGTCCTTTCCCTTTCTTCTAGAAGGATCATCTAGAAAGCTTTTTTGTAAAAAAAAGGGGGGAGGTGAATTGTCTAATATAATTTCTCCTCTATTAGTTGATACTTCAAGGGGGCTTTACCTGGAATGAAGCCCCACCTTTTTTTTTTTATAAAATCTCAACGTGGGATAGAGTGGAACCCTCATCGTGAATTTCATGTGGGATATCTACAAAGGATACCAAGGTCTTGCTCTTCATCGAATCTCCAAATCTCTTGCAAAGCCGTGGATTTGTTGATCCAAAGATGATGTTGTCTACATAAACTTGGACGACCATCAAATCTTTGTCTTGCCATTTTATGAAGAGGGTTATATTGATCGTTCCTCGGATAAATCTAGATTTTACAAGGAAATCGCTCAAGACGTCATACCAAGCACGTGGAGCTTGCTTCAGTCCGTAGAGAGCTTTGTCCAATCGATAGACGTGATCGGGATGTTTTTTATCAACGAAGCCTTCTGGCTGAGCGACGTAGACTTCCTCTTTTAACACGCCGTTAAAAAAGGCGGTCTTAACATCCATTTGGTTGACTTTGAAGTCCTTATGAGCCGCGTAAGCCAGGAAGAGACAAATGGCTTCGATTCGGGCAACAGGAGCATATGTCTCATCGTAGTCAATTCCTTCATGTTGATTATATCCCTTTGCAATCCGTCTCGCTTTATTTCTAATCACTTCTCCATCTTCATTCTTCTTGTTTTTAAACACCCATTTCGTCTCGATGATTGTTTTCCCATGCGGACTAGGGTCCACACTTGAAGACGCTAAAATTGGTTGATTTCATCTTGCATTGCTATTACCCAATCTGGGTCTTTTAGTGCGTCTGCTACCTTGGTTGGGTCATTTTGGCTTAAGAAGCAGCTGAATAGACTGTGTTGATGACGTGTCCGTATTCCACGTGAAGGATCACCAATAATCTGATCAACCGAATGTGCTCGAGTCCACTTTCGCTCATGAGGTAGTAAAAGAGCTAGACGCATCGGTCATTTGTGGACTGAGATTTCCAATGATTTCAGATTGTTCATTCGATTGAGGTAAGTCAGATTCTGCACTTGGATTGAGCGATTCTGATGAGACTTCCTCATTGACTGTTGTAGGTTCTTCATTGATCTGTGGTAATTCCGAATCGGGTGAGGTAGTGACATTTGAAGAGCTCGGTACATTGGCCTCGTTGAGTGGGGGCTCCACTAAAGGTGTTGCAATAATGGTTTCTGGCCGATATACGGGCTCAAAGAGAGAGTCCAAATCTTCCAACGCAAGTTTCAGTGCTTCTTCAGACGTTGAATCAGGAGTTGTTGCCATCTTCCGTTGGTTTTGTGCCAACACACCAGTGTATACGAGTTCTGAACTGTCGTATTCAGAAGCCATCAGGTTTGGCACGGGTCCTGAACTGAGGTGTGCAGGAGCCATGTCTGCCACTTCGTGGAAAGTGACGTTGTAGCTTTCTTTGATTGATAGTTTGGACTTGATGTAAACTCGGTACGCCTTTGACGTTGATGAATACCCAACGAATGTGGCTTCGAATGCTTTAGGGTTGAATTTAGCACGTTGCTCTCTGTCCTTCGCCACAAAGCACTTGCACCCAAAGACCTTGAAGAGTGAGATATTGGGTACTCGCTTGTTTATTATTTCGTACGGAGTCTTATCAAAGCGCTTGTGAACCACCGTCCTGTTCTGAGTGAAACAAGCAGTATTTACTGCTTCAACCCAAAGGAAGTGTGGGAGGCCGGAATGGATAAGCATTGTATGTGCGGCTTCCACTAGAGTCCTGTTCTTCCTTTCAACAACCCCGTTCTATTGAGGGGTCTTAGCGGCTGAGAATTGCTGATTAATGCCAAGTTTCTGATAAATTTCACTGAGATACTTATTGTTGAACTCAGTGCCGTTGTCCGTTCGGATGACTTGGATGGATTGTTGTAGCAAATTCTGAGTAGTGTTCACGAAATTAACTATCAAGTCCCCTGTCTCATCTTTACTTCGGAGGAACTTCGTCCATGTGTAGCGGGAGTAATCATCAACGATAACTAGTACGTACTTCCGCCAACTAATACTCCGTGTCTGCATAGGTCCACAGAGATCCATATGTAGCAATTCCAAAGGACGTGAAGTGGAGGCAACTAGTTTTGCATGATGAGATACTCGCTTCATTTTTCCTAGATGACATGCCGAACACTGATGCTCTTTCTGTAATACTATAGTTGGAAGACCGTAGACTACCTTTTTTGTCGAAAGCCGTTGAAGAGCTTTAATGTTGAGATGAGACATATGTTGATGCCATAAGCTGTTCCTCTAAATTACAGTCTGAGAGATGAGGCAAACAGGTGTCGAGATCAGCACGGACGTCAGGTTTATTGTGTAAAGATTTGATTTCCGAAGTCCTTGGAGGAGTTCTTTGTCCTGACTGGCCAATATTCTGCACCGGTCAGCAAGAAAGACCACCTGGAAACCTTTGTCGCAGAATTGACCTATGCTGAACAAGTTATGGCGGAGACCTTCGACGTAAGAGACATCCTTTATCGTCAGATTTTCCAGAATAATGTCCCCAACTCCTAGTATGGGGGCTGAGTCGTTGTTTTCGAATCTGACTTTTCCATTCGGTCGGTCTTTGTAGTTGCTCAGCAGCTCTTGTATTGCCGTCATGTGTGTGGAGCAGCCAGAGTCGAGATACCACACATGATGGATCTGCAAACACAATTTTAGAGAGCTTTAGGTACCCACTTACAAGTGGGTCCTCTCAGATTAGCAGATTTAGTAGTTTGTTCAGAAATGGTTCCTAAGTTAGTGTTTGTAGGTGATTTAGCGACCTAAGTCGTCTTTGAAGAAGTCGAATTGGGTTTGCCCTTTGTAGAAGACTTGGCCTTTCCGGCTATTGTTTTCTTAGGCGGAGTTTTAGGAACCCATTTAGGTTGAACCTTGCAGGGAAGATTAATTTCAGCGCGGACAAATGTTTTTGTAGGCTTGACCGAGGAAAAGATATTTTCGTTTGATAATCTTCTAAGGTGCTTGGGGGATTCGATCTTAACTGGATACCTTAGGTGAGAACAAGCATGAATAGCGCCATATGCTTTCTTTATGACTGGATCCTGTTTCCTACTGGTCATCCTAGAAGCAATTATTTTGAGAGTGGAAACGGCTCTTTAGTTTCTACGAGTGTCTTTTATTTTTAGAGAAGGAGATAAATTATTATTAGCAGTCAAATCTACGGGCTCCTTCTCTATTTTTAGACTAGACACTCTCGCCTTCGTCTCTAGTGCTGGCTCTACGCTCCCTGTGAACGTAAGCACAGCAGGATTAGAATTAGACCTTTCTGATAATTTTTAATTTTCTGATCTTTTGAAGGCGCTTTTTCTTTCTTCACGCTTTTCAGAATGATATTTTCTTTTGGAGGAGATGCGTGAGAAATGGCTTTTGAAATGGAGGAATCTTTGAGATTTTCCATCTCTTTTTGGAATTTTTTCTTTTCAGCTTCAAAATCCTCTTTTTCTTTTTCTAAGGCGCCTCTTAATCCCTCCATTTTCTTAACTATGGGAGGTATGTAGAGAGAACTTTCAGAATGATGATTTTGAACTTCATCATTTTTCGAATGATCTTCAAGAAAATTATCTGTTTCAAGGCTCCAGCCCTTGGGAGATACCCAAGTTTTGTCGCGTTGATTCAGTTCGATGTAAGAAAAGGGTATTTCATCCCTAGTGTTGGCTTGTCTGTTGGCTTCTTCTTCCTCAAACGTTGCTTTTGCGTTAGTAAAGGTCATGAGAGAAGTTAGTCCGAGACCCATGTACGAGATATCATAAAGTTGTTTGCAGTTAACCTTCTTCAAGTTACGTGGTTTCTCATAGCCTAAACCATACTTATAGTCATAGAATTATAAGTCCTTGGGCTGATTCAAAAATATATAGTTTGATCAGTATGTGCCCTTTTCACCAAAAGATATTTTAATTTCTTAATTTTATTATATAGCTTCTTACGCTAAGCGTCTAAGGTAGCATAGTTATTTAGAGCGGTGCTCTTTTCGGCCTGACAGGCGTCTAGACTTTTACGTAGTTCATTAATCTTAGAATTTGACTTAGTCAATTCTTCTTCGAAATTAGTGACCTTCTTAGTTGCTGCCTCAAGTCTACTTTTTACAAGACTCTTTTTTTCCAAGTTCCTTAGCAGACATTTGTGGTTATTGTCTAGCCTGTCCTCTAGTTCTTTTATTACCGAACTATGCTTATCTAATGAGGTGTGCTTAGTCTCTTTAGACTGGAGTCTCTTAGTTAGTTCTTCTATTTTGAGACTAGAACTCCTAACTTGTTCTTTGAGACTGGCTATAGTTTCCTTAGACCTAAGAAGCCGTTTCTCTACTTTTATTCCTCGTTTCTGCTCAGTAACCATGTTAGCAAATTTGGAGCTTAACTTAGCTAACAAGTCAGAATTTGTAGAGTCAGAGGTTTCTACCTCCTGAGATGAGGTGGATACTGTTGAGAATCCCCGAGGGTCCCTGGACCCACGTTCCTAGAACGGCGGAATTTTAAAATTTTACGGGGTTTCCCGCCTATCCAAGATCGCTCGCTTACAAACACGAGAACGTATTGACATAAAGAGATAAAGGATTAGCCATGATACCTTGTTGAAATCTCTTAACGATGGCTAGCTTCGAATCCTTCGAATCCCCGAGGCGTAGTGCCCCTCTCCTACGCCAAAAGCACACGAACGTGAAGCCTTCTTTGCGCAAGATCATCACGCCGGAACCTTACTAACGTCGTAGCTGTTCTTGCACGTGCGGCTAGGCCAGGAACGAACTGCTTGCTGCCCCCGAGAGAGAGAGTGCGAGAGAGAAAGTGGTGAGAGGAGAAAACTCTTAGTTGTTTTTTCTCTTTGGCTTGTATTTCGAAAATTTAGCTTTCACTCACTTTAGGATCTCGAAAATCCTTCTTTATACCTCTTAGGATTAGCCAAAAATAGGTTAAGGTGGGTGTAGAAAAATCCCCAAACCTCCCCTTTTACCAAGTCTTCGTTTTACCAAGTAATGAATTCAAAATTTAAACTATATATTTAATTAATTAAATATCCAATACCTTAATTAATTAAAATATCATATTTAGTATATTTTAAATATATAATATCCAATATAAATATATTTAATAATTTTCGAAATTTTATCTAATAAAAATTCGAAACTTATATATATATCCGATATACATTATTTAATTCCAAATTAAACAATATTATTTCTCTAAGAAAATAATAAAGATCTAAATCTAATTAAATCATATACTAAATATTCAATATCAAATATTTTATTTCAAAAATATATCGTGAGGTGAAAAGACCATTTTACCCCTCACTAGTCAAACTTAGTATTTTCGGCCAATCAAGGTTTTGGCCAAGCCCCAAACACTAATATCACAATCTAGGACCTAGCCTTGTCTCTTTCTCTGATGACGACGTTGTATCGGTTTGCCTTTTTAAGCCCGACTCTCTTGGTTCGTCTCAACCGGCCCAGGAGGTATCTAGGAGTTCGGTATTCACCTAGCCAGCCCCGTGGTGCCGAACAGATCCCAAGTTGAGTACGAATTTGATCTAATCATAATCCATGAACCGACTGTAGATTTTCGTCATACGTATAAACCCTTTACGTTTGTCCCGATCGAGTGAAAGTCACGCATAGTCAAACTTAAAGAACTCGACTTTATGTCGTTTATGTCGGTGAAATTCTGAAACTGCACTTCACGACTATCGTGAGTCACTTATATGCTCTGGCCAGAGACTTGGATAACTTCCCGCACATTAAACTTGCCATAGGACGTTAACCTCTAATTTAATCGAGACCGTAAATCCCGCTCCGCGGTTCAACCGGCAATCACATCAAAAAGTCAAGACCGCATTTCGCCGCTGACCCATGCCACCGGCAAGACGGGCCTAGCAAACTAGTGACAAGTCAAGACCTCAAGATCAACCCCAAGTTAACCCTTTCAGTCTAAGGTTCACACATACTACTACAATCAATCGATCGATCAAGGACAATCCAAGCGTGTGATCGTTCGATTACGAGTCAGTGTCCAAATACAGATAATCCCCTGATTCATCTTGTATCATTGTCATGGGCTCCCACTTCCCAAGTGAACGGTTGGCACAACCATATTGGACCCATCGACAAACAAGTCGTACGTGTCATTCCAGTCACCCTACTGGAGACTTAGACTTGTGGACTATTTTAATATTGCAGTATCTCAGCTTACTGGTGCCCCTCTCTGTCCCCACAGAATCAGTAACTGAACTGCCAATATTTGGGTTTTATTAATTTGTCTTATCCACCCAGACTGCAAGGTGAAATCTTTAGACTATTAATAATTTGTCTTTTAATTTATTCGTCCAATAATTAATTAATGATGAATAAAGTCATTCCATTAATAGAAGTAACCAAATTACATCACTAAACACTACAAAACTAGCAAATTGCCCTCGTACTCCCAGTCCTCGTACGGCATCTAGGGCATATACCTCAACAGATACTTTCTCGTCGTCCGTCTCTGCGGGAGTATCATCTTCCTTTTCATCATCAAGGCGTGCCATTAGAGCAAGAAGGTCGGTGTCAGAATCTGAGCTGTCCTCTAGCCAGTGGTCCTGCTCTGCCATAAGAGCTACTCCAGCTTCTTTTTGTTTGGATAGTTGAAGCTTCCTGGTGTAGTAGTTTGAATCCTTTTTCTTTGGAAGGGTGCACTCCCTGGCAAAGTGACCTGTTTTTCCCCAATTAAAACAGTTTAGTATGTCTTTGGAAATTATGACTTCTGAGGACTCAGCCGGCTGGTCTTTATTCTTCGAGCTTGTAGTTCGAAGTCTGTTGGCAGAAGATGATGACTTCTTCTTGAAGTACTGGTTTGTCATCATCTTGGCGACTAATGCCAGCTGTTTGCCAATTTCTTGATCTCAGAGGGATGTTCTGAATTAGACATTTCTTCATCCTCTGAGGAGCTAGGGAGCTTGACGTGATTTTCCTTGCGTGAGCGAGAGCTCTTCTTCTCAGAAACTAGAGCTATGGAGTCCTCGGCCTGTTTGCCCTTTTGCTCCTTTTGTAACTCGCCTATGTCTTCTTCATGCTGTGCAAGGTTATCAAAAATAGCGTGAATATCCATCTCGTCCAAGTCCTTATTTTGTCGGAGTTGGGTAGAGATCTTCTTCCAGTCGGTGGGCAGTGCGGACATGAACCGAATGTTCATCTCCATGTTAGTCTTTTAGATCTCAATCTTCCTCATTTCATTGAGAAGAGTGAGGTATCGCTGATAAAGATCGTGTAAGCTCTCCTCACTTTTGGCCTTGATGGAGTCATAAGCTGTGAGTATGTTAGCCTTCTTAGCTTTGGCACCGACTTCGGTTCTTTGCCTCATTCGCTCCAGTTCATCCCACATCCCTTTAGCAGTTGGGATGCTATCTATTTGTCTATAGATATCATTGGGGATGCCCTGCATCAGTGTATTCTTAGCTATAAGATCTACTCTTGCTATTCTTTTCTCAGCTTCATCGTACTCACTAGGTAATTTTATTCGCCTGGCGGGTTCGATTGGAGGATTGTTCGAGCTATCATCTTCTTGGTTTATGTAAAAAATTTCCGGTCCCTCATGAAGTGATTTGAGTAGATCTTTAGCCTGATCTTTAAGTTCGATGAAGTTTAAGAACCGACTTCTCCAAACTGTGTATTCGTCCCTTTTGAGAATTGGAGGACGATTATCATTTCCTAGAGAATAGGCATCCATTTCTTCTTTGAGTTGATGTAGGATCTTCGTTTGTTGTTTTGATGTCTTGAACTGATATGGTGTGCTTCACAAGTAGCAGATTAGTTAGTAGCGTTGGATTCTAGAGCAGTTTCGAGAATAATTTTTGATTCAATCGTTAAAGTTTGATCAAAAATTAACTTCTCGAGAAAAATCTTTTGGTCGAGAAAAAATTGGGATCGCGAATTTATTTCGAGCGCGGAGAAACAGTGTTGTTTAATAAGTTTCTCGCCTGGTATTCGTTGACTGGAAAAGTTTCTCGGACGCAAATGATTTTCGCTTAGTCAAACTGAGAAGTTTGACCGAAAAAAATATTTCGACAGTAAGTTTTACGCGCGCAAAGTCTAAATTGGTCTTTGTCGAAAAAGTTTTTCGCTAAGTAATGCTCGAGAAATTTTTCTACTAAAGTCGTTCTTGATAGAGACGACTTTAGGTCTGACTTAGTATTCTGATCGAGAACAAATTTTCGCGCAGAGTTTTTCGATCGAGAAATTAATCTAATCGAAGAACCTTCGAGAAAAATTGAAATTATCGCAAAAATTCACAGAATACAATTAACACAGATTTAAGCAAAAACGATGAATTAGACGATGAAATTGCAGGTAATGGCTCGTAATCAAATGATGAATACGCACGAACACACAATTAAACACGTTGCGAAGCAAAACATGTCGAATTTAATCGAAATCAGAACGTGTTCAAAATGTTCTTCGCATGAACAGTAACTTCTCAGATTAATCTGAACTACTAAAATGAAGTTCAAACAGCTACGAATCTAATCGCACTCAATATATATCACTACAATAAGCACAGAAACATTAAATTCAAGCCAATTCAGCACAGAATTAAGCAAATCAGATCGAAAATCAGTTTTCGCGCAAAAACTGTTCTTCGCACGGAACAGTTTCAGAATAAAATTTTCGAACCGAATTCTAACAATTTTGATTCGAAACAGAACGAATCTGCTCTGATACCAATTGTTAGGTCCTAATTTATCAACTCTATGATCCTAGACATGAATTCTAAGGTTATCGATTAGAATTTAATAGAATTGAATTTCGATCGAAAACCTCTTTTGAAGAACACGAGAGAGAATCCCTGTAGTGAGAGAAGGTATTTGATGTTTCTCTCTCTAGAAATTGAATTGCAAGCCTTTCGGATCAATTTTCTAAAACTTCTCTATTAGTTCTATGTTTGTACATCTATTTATACCAAACATACTTGGTATAAATATCAAACTAGTCCTAAACTAAGGACAAATACATGAAACGCCCCAAATTACAAGGACAGCTAATAAAATCAAAGCACAACTAAAACTGATATTCTACAGATGCATCTACTTCTGCTCTGCCACATGAGCGAAACTGGACTCGAGCACATTCGGTGTCCTTCGCTTCGTAGAGGCAGTTACTTTGGGATTCCATTCTCTTGGAAGAGATCTCAGGATTTTGCGCACCTTCTCGCCGTCTGGTATTTTCTTTCCCAACGAGAACATTTGATTGATGATGTTCATGAATCTTGCATACATGTGGCTTATAGTCTCGTTGTTCTCCATTTTGAACAGCTCGTATTGGTGAGTCAAGAGGGCTATTCTTTATTGTACAACTCAAGTGGTTCCCTCATGTGTGACTTGAAGCATGTTCCACATATCGTTAGCAGATTCGCATGAGCTCACACGATTGTATTCTTCTCTTGTAAGCGTGCGGCAATGATGTTCTTTGCTTTGGCATTCAGGGTGATTCCTTGCTTGTCTGTTGCATCGTATTCAGCACCTTTATTTGGAGTTTCATCCGTCTTTTTGGGATTATATGGTCCAGTAGTGATGATATCCCACAGATCATAGTCAACAGCAAGCAGGAATTCCTTCATACGGTTTTTTCATATGGCGTAGTTAGTTCCATCGAAGAGTGGTGGCCTGGAATGGGATTGTCCCTCTGCAAAAACATGAAAACTCGAAGAAGCCATTAGATCTTTAAATCAGGCTTGTTAGGCCCGTCGTTTGAGTAACCTGGCTCTGATACCAAATGAAGATAAAAGTGTGCCTAAGAGGGGGGGTGAATTAGGCTTATAAAAAAATTTATGCTTCTTCTTTTCACTAATGCTAAGATGAAGTGACTTAGAGATGCCTGCTGCTTATGACGAGTATGCCTGATATATCCTAGTAACGTCAGATGTGTGTCGGGTTTACTCACAGCGAAAAGGAAATAACTGTAAAGTAAATGCGAGCAGGATTTTTATAGAGGTTATATCCCCAACTTGGGTTTACTCCTCTCCTTGGGGTTTGCTCCCCAAGAGTTTAACCAATCACTATAATGCACCGTAGCTGGATACCAAATGAGGATATAACCTCTATAAACATCCTGTCTCGCATTTACTTTGCAGTTATTCGCTGTGAGACAAACCCGACACACATCTGACGTTATTAGGATATATCAAGCATACTCGTCATAAGCATCAGACATCTCTAAGTCACTACATCTTAGGATTTGTAAAAAGAAGAAGCATAAGTTTTTATATGCCTAATTCACCCCCCCCTCTTAGGCACATTTTTATCTTCATTATTATTATTATTACTAATTTATTTGGGCGGCTTTTACTAATTAATTATCATTCATCCGATATCGGGTTTGAGCAAATTAATAGCTCGTTTCGAAACATAGATTTTGAATCTGTAATCGTTTTCGAGTATCACTCAACAAAGACTTCTTGATTTCTAAAAAACGATTAAATTGAAATTTGGCACATCGACCCATTTAGTTCAAATCCAACGTACCTTTATTGATCCATGTAATCCCCGAAAAGAAGAGAGAAAATAACGTAAGTTATTAAATTTCGATACATCTATGTGCTTATACGTCCAGGGAGTTCAAGATTTGGTTTTGGGATAACTTCTTTCATATTGCAGACTTGATGAGTAGTATTAACCTTAGTTATTAAAGTTATCTAATCTTCAATACATCCTCAATTATCATCAATAGTGTTGCCCCCGGGGATTTTGATCAACGGTAAAATAGCACGCGAGCTAGAAGGCGGGAAAACAGAGGCGGGGAAGGAATTAGATAATCCGAGAGAGTAGCCCGAGAAGGCGTAGGACCCCAAGTTCGAAGGCAGGTCGGTTTTCAATACGTTTATCGTAGTATTTAATTGGGTTATAAAAGAGCTCTAGCAATCATTTTATGCGTTTATTCGCCCTATTTACACATATTTTGAAATTGAAGGAGCTTAGGATGACTTTCGGGCGAAAATGAGCGAAAACGAGGCAAAACGGAGCAAAAATAAAAAACAGTCATGTGTCACGGCCGTGACACCCAGTGCATCAGGCCGTGACAGGAGACAGAAGACTATACTGCCGGAAGTCACGGCCGTGACACTTCTTGCACCAGGTCGTGACCCATAACAGCAGCAACATTAGAAAATTCATATCTCTCAATCAGGATCTCGGAATTGAGAATCCCTTTAGTCAGAGTCAAAATTGGCGAGTCTTCTATCTATGGTTAAAATTTCAGGTCAATCGGATATCGTTTACCCCTCCATCTGAGAGAAATACGAAACTGTCGCAAGGCAGGAAAGTGTCACGGCCGTGACACTTCTGCACGAGGCCGTGACGCACCGCAGTGAGCTCCATTTTGTGCCCCGACAGTGTCACGGCCATGACGGGCCATGTCCCAGGCCGTGACAGTAGCGAAGTCATTATAAAAGCCCAAATTCGACCCAAAAAGAGGGGAACTCTTTCCAGAACTCAACCCTAACATATCAGAGACGAAAGAGAGCTGTCAAGAATAGAGAAACACCCCCAGAAGCGCAAGAGACGGATTAACAACGCTTTCACGCCGAATTGAACAAGAAAGAGAATCTTCCCCCGAGACAATCCCAGATCAATCAGAAGGGAAGATTATGAGTTCTCTGCCTTGTTCTGTATTTCTTTCGTCATGTTTCTGTCAATTTTGAGTAGCTAATTTCCCTCTGTGTTCGGGAGTAGATGAACGCTAGGTCGATTCGTGCTTAAGACATATATTTATCGTGACTCGTGTATTCTGACTATTTATCTATCTATGAAAGTGTT
The DNA here is from genome assembly GCA_027422505.1 of Craterostigma plantagineum. Classification (NCBI taxonomy): domain Eukaryota; kingdom Viridiplantae; phylum Streptophyta; class Magnoliopsida; order Lamiales; family Linderniaceae; genus Craterostigma; species Craterostigma plantagineum. The sequence continues at coordinate 12,626,275 of JAPQWV010000005.1, read as the reverse complement.
TCTTCGCTTTAATATGTCTATGTGTTAAAGTGAATGTGTGGAAATCGTTTAGGGCGACAGCTAAACAACGATTAGGCTGTTCGTAGATGATAGGATTCGAGTATAGGGCGAAAGCAAATACTCGATCCTCGCCGTTAGTAATTTTTGCGTTTTAGATCGCCGCGAGCGTCTAGGGCAACAGCAAATTCGTGAGTCGGTAGGAAATTACTGCGATTAGTCTTAATCACGTAGGAGCGATAATTCGTTGTCTAAGTCGACAGAACCTAGCGGGATTCGAATCCCGAGCACACTATTTTATCAGAAAGCACTCTTATCAGTTTAGTCGTGTTCTCTTAATCTCTTATTACTTTAGGATCGTTTTGTTAGGATAATCCGTAGTATAAACAATCTGCGTATTTGTTGGGGAGAGTGAATTTCAAAAATTTTCTCACCACCGTTACTAAGATCGTGCTCGGTAATAAAGAAAACGTGCATGTACAACACATAATAGGGTAGAATGTATTACCCTCGTAGCGAAGATCCCTAGCTCCCGGTTGTAGTAAACCGTTCCACGCTTCCACGAGCTGCGCCGAAGAGAATCACGCCGACCCCAAGACGTATCACAAACCAATCCCTCCCAAGGATGGCTAGAGAGGGAATGGAGTTGTTTTAAGAGATATATTTTCTCAAAATTTTCCTCTAAGGTTGGTACTTTATTTTCTCTCTCAAAAGTGAAAAATACATATGAAAACTTAAGTTTTTTACTATGAAAAACTTAGATATATTATAGGCCACGAAATTAGTTAAGAAAATACATATTTTCTACTTTGAAAGTGATTTGTACCATACAAAAATAAAATGTCAAAAACATAATGGCCTACCCTTAAAAAATATTCACTAAGGGTTAATATTGCTTAAAATTATTTTTTGGCATTTAATTAAAAGATAGAAAACAACATCTTGGCATTTTGCATTCCACATGAATCATGCCATATATATATATATTTTAAATTAATTTCGAAAATTAAAAATAAAATACCATTTTTACCCTTGTGTAAAAGTTGGGCCAATAAATAAATTAAGTCCAATATCTAATAAAGGCTTAATTTTATTATTAATAAATTAAGCCCAAATATCTAATAATGGCTTAATATTATTTTTGGTAGAAAATAAATTAATGAAACCCAATATCTAATAAAGGCTTAATATTATTTTTCAGCCCAAAGCCCACACTTAAATATTTTTCCAAATACTCACGTACCATTATAATGAACGACTCAAAGCCCGTTATATCTCTCTTTGATAGATACTATCTTAGTGATCCTTTTTAAGCCCGATTCTCTTGGTTCGTCTCAACCCGGCAAGGGAGGAATCCAAGAATTCAGTATGCGCCTAGCCAATCCCGCGGTACCGAATAGATCCCGTGTTGAGTACAATCTTCATCGTTTCACGAACCGACTATAGATTATCGTAGTACGTTTAGACCCTTCACATATGTCCCGGTTGAGTGAGAGTCATGGTTACGTCAACCTCACTAACTCGACACTATGACAGATTCATGACTGATGAAATTACTAAACTGCACTCCATGTCTGACTTGAGTCAGTTTATTGCTTTGGCCAAAGACTTCGTAATTTCCCGTCCCCAAATATTCATAGGACATATATCTCAATTACTAATGAGACTGTGAATCCCTCACGTCTGTCTATGCCCGGCAGTCACCCTTCATTGTCAAGACCGCATGTCGCTGCTGAGCCATGTTCTACCTCGAACAATGCGGGTCTAGCAAACTAGTGACAAGTCAAGACTCTGAAGTCAACTCCGTCAAAGACCCTTTGGTCTAAGGTCCACGTACACTACTATAGTCAATCAATCAATCATTGACGCCTTATCAGAGTAATAGGCCATGTGATTACGAATCGTGTCCAAATATAAGTTAATCTCCAATTCAACTTATATCAATGTTACGACCTCCCACTTCACAAGTGAATGGTTGGCACAACCATTTAGGAGTCATCAACAAATAAGTCATAATCGACATTCAGTCACCCTACTGAGTCTAAGACTTATGGACTAATTTAATATTTGAGATTAATAGCTCACCTGTGCCTCCTCTCTCATCCCATGAGAATCGATAGCTAAACTCGTGTATATGGGATTTATTTATTTACCGTCTTATCAGATGCCAAATAAGAACTAAAGGTAAATAAATAATAAGCCTATAAAGGAATAATGTAAAATCACATAAAACAAATATTCCGTAATTAAGTATTCAAATACAATATTCATATACATGGTGAATAATACATCGGGTAAATACTAGTGCCCTATTCATTTCATCCTCGAATGGCATTCTGAGGGCACATTCCTAACATTCTCCCACTTGCACTCAATGCCATGCACTATGATATCGCAACCCCATCTTATGTAGGTGTCTATCAAGCACTGCCTGTGAAAGAGGCTTAGTGAATGGGTCCGCCACGTTATCCGCGGTGTCTATCTTCTGCACGGCTATGTAGCCTTGTTCAACGAATCCACGCAACACATGGTATTTTCTCTCTATATGTTTGGACTTGCTGTGAGACCTAGGTTCCTTGGCTTGAGCGATTGCCCCAGTATTGTCGCACCACAATAGGAGTGGGCGATCTGCTATGCCTGGAACAACTTCGAGTTCTTCTATGAACTTTCTCATCCAAACACCCTCCTTAGCTGCCTCAGAGGCTGCAATATACTCCGCTTCTGTGGTAGAATCAGCAGTAGTGCTTTGCTTAGAACTTTTCCAAGACACTGCTCCACCATTAAGCGTATAGACGAAACCAGAAGTAGATTTTCGATCATCCACATCCGACTGGAAATCCGAATCGGTATAACCGTCCACTTCTAATTCTCCATTTCCATAAACTAGTATCATATCCTTAGTCCGTTTAAGGTACTTGAGGATATTCTTTACTGCGTTCCAATGATCTTTGCCAGGGTTAGACTGATATCGACTTACAATGCTCACAGCATATGCTATATCAGGTCGCGTGCATAGCATCGCGTACATCAAACTACCCACGGCAGATGCATAGGGAATTCCACTCATCTCTTTCCTATCTTCCTCACTTTGAGGACACATGGATTTCGAGAGATGAATTCCATGCCTCATCGGTAAGAATCCTCTCTTAGATTCATCCATCCGGTACCGTACCAGGATCTTTTCTAAGTAGAGGGCCTGAGATAAACCTATCAATTTGTTCGCACGATCTCTATAAAGACGAATACCAAGAATATAGGTTGCTTCTCCCAGGTCTTTCATGGAGAATTCAGTTGAAAGCCAAGCTTTCACCTCAGAGAGCATTCCAATATCGTTTCCTATCAAAAGGATATCATCCACGTACAATACTAGAAACGATATCTTACTCCCACTGACCTTTTTGTAAACGCATGGTTCGTCTTCATTCTTTACGAACCCGTAGTTCCTAACTACTTCATCAAATCGGAGATTCCAACTCCTAGACGCTTGTTTAAGTCCATAAATGGACCTATTCAGTTTGCACACTTTGTGAGCATCTGTTCGTGATGAAAAACCCTTAGGTTGCTCCATATAGATCTCCTCCTGGAGGAATCCATTAAGAAAAGCGGTTTTCACATCCATCTGCCAGATCTCATAATCATAGTATGCTGCTATAGCCAGCAATATACGAATAGACTTTATCATTGTTACTGGTGAAAAAGTTTCCTCGTAGTCAATACCCTCTTTTTGATTGTACCCTTTTGCTACTAGCCTTGCTTTGTAGGTATCCACCAGTCCATCAGATCCAATCTTTCTCTTGTAGATCCACTTACACCCTATAGGTCTAAACCTTCAGGTAGGTCTACTAGAGTCCAGACTTGGTTAGTGTACATCGAGTCCATCTCTGCTTTCATAGCTTCGACCCATTTCTTAGAGTCGACATCCGTCATTGCCTGGTCATAGGTAGCGGGATCGTTCCCAACTGTCACCACCGTCACAGCATCCCCGTGCTCGACGTGTACCATGCCGTATCTCTCAGGCATGTGAGATACTCTACCAGACCTGCGCAATCCTGGTTGCGTCTCGGACTGTTCCTCTGTGCTTTCAGGCACTAATGTCTCTGGTGGCGTCTCATCTAACTCTCCAAGAGTCACTTCTCTGCCAGCTCCACCTTCTCGAACGAACTCTTCCTCGAGAAAGTGAGCATGAATGGCAACGACGATCCTCTGATCATCATGGAAGTAAAAATAATATCCCATGCTCTCATCAGGATATCCAACGAAACGTCCTTTCGTGGACCTAGATTCAAGTTTGTCTGTTATCAGCTTTTTCACAAAGGCGGGGCAACCCAAACCCTAAGGTGATTTAAGCTTGGTTTCTTACCATTCCAAATTTCGTAAGGCACCCGATCAACAGACTTTGAAGGGAGTCTGTTCAAAACATACACGGCAGTTTGCAAGGCATATCCCCACAACGTTATTGGGAGATCTGTATAGCTTAGCATAGATCGCACTTTGTCTAATAAAGTTCGATTTCTGCGTTCAGCAACACCATTCAACTGTGGTGTTCTGGGCGGAGTTAACTGCGAAATTATTCCATGTTCTTTCAAAAAGTCGTCAAACTCGAGACTCATATATTCACCACCTCGATCTGATCGAACGACTTTAATTTGTCTCCTAGTTTGATTTTCCACTAAAGTCTTAAATTCCTTGAACTTATCAAGCGTTTCAGACTTATGCTTCATCAGATACACCAAGCCATAGCGAGAGTGATCATCCGTGAAGGTCACAAAATAGTGGAAATTACCACGGGCCGGAACTCTAAACGGCCCACAAACGTCAGTATGGATCAAATCCAAAAGATTAGTGGTTCTTTGAAATGTCCCGGTGAAGGGAGACCTGGCCATTTTGCCGAGAATACAAGATTCGCACGTTGGATAGGAATCCGATTCCAATGGCTTAATAATGCCATTTTTCTCTAACTCTTGAATCTTGCGAACTCCAGCATGACCGAGTCGAAGATGCCATAAATACTTTTGTTTAACTCTAAGTTACGTTTGTTGGTAATTGCATTCACATGTTCTTGGACACTTACGTAATACAAACCATTTATTAACGTAGCATTTCCGACACATTTAATTCCAAAATAGATATCACAAACATTACTACTAAAGCGGAATTCATAACCAAGCCTGCTCAAAACAGGAATAGAAATAATGTTCTTAAGCCCCTTGGGCAACACAAGTACATCGGATAGATATAATACATGTCCAGTAGATAATTCGAGAGACTTCGATCCAACGTGAGTAGCTGGCACACTATGTCCGCTGCCAACGTTAATCATGATCTCTCGATTCGCCAGCTTCCTACTTCGTTCCAGACCCTGGTTCAAAACACATATGTGAGAACTAGCTCCTGAGTCAAGAATCCACGAAGTGGAAAATACAGTAAAAGAACAGTAAGTTTCCAAAACTTTACCTGAAGCCCCCGAAGCTCGAAGCTTGGGGCAGTCCCTTTTCCAATGGCCCAGCTCTTGGCAGTGAAGGCACTTGTCAGTTGCTTTTGCACCATTAGATGCAGTCATCTTTTCCTTGCCCTTCTTCTTTATCCCTCCAGTAGGCTTTTTGAATTTGGGCTTGGCCTTGTTGGACTTAGATCTCTTAGATGTTTTCGTCACTACAAGCGCAACCTCTTTTCCTTTTCCCTTCTTCAATTCATGCTGAGTCTGAATCAGCGTGTTCATTAATTCGGGAAGCAGAAATTGCCGATCGCTCAGACTGTAGTTTATGATAAACTGAGCGAATGAGGCTGGGAGCGACTGAAGAATCAGGTCAATCTGGAGCTCATGATGAATGGGGCAATTGAGCGAAGCCAGTTCCTCAATATACCCAATGAGCTTACGCACATGTACAGCAACATCTGCACCTTCAGCCATCTTAGTATGAAAGAGCTTATCGGCAGCGCGATATCGAGACGATCTCGACATCTCGCCGTACAGCTCCTTCAGATAATGCAATATCCCGCGCATATCCTTCTCAGAATATTGGCGCTGCAGATCATTGTTCATCCCAGCCAACATAAAAGCCTTAGCCCGGGCACTATCAGCCATCCACTTGGCATGATACTCCCGTTTTGCATCAGTTGAATCCTCCCCGGGTTCAATTGGTACAGGTCCATCAAGGACATACGCAATACGTTCCAGAGTAAGGACAATCCTTAAGTTACGGAGCCAGTCCGCAAGGTTTGGACCTTCCAAACGGTTTTGCGTTATCAATGAAACAAATGGTGACGTCATTGTATTTTTATAGAAAGAAAACTATCTGCAGAAATAAAGAATAATTAGGTTCTACGTATTATTCATCAAGCATAAATAAGGACTTTTCATTTTGCTTGACTCCCACTATTTTTCTCAAAATCTCATTCTCCCGATAGAGATTTCGGAAACCTCGTTGATGGTTTCATAGTGGAGTTGATTTCCCCGCTCCGTAAAAATAAGCCTCAACCTAAGAGTTTGTTGGCCCATTTAATTGGACGGCGCCATGTCTAACACGAACCCATCTAATGAGTGTTTCAACTACTTTGTCTCCGGTTAGGAACCCTCACGCTAACACGAATAATTGGGAAATAACCGTCTAAGGCCGATGAGCCCTTAGCTCTACTGGTTGAGGGGGAGGTGCCTGGAGTCATGTTGGGAGAGGTCCTGGGTTCGAACCTCCACCCTGTGACATTTCTCCAGGCCTGCCCACATGGGCCCAGACATGTGCGATTGACCTGGTCGGCCCGTTTAGCAGGTAGTGGGCCGGCCCCGGGGTTTCACCATCGGCTTTCCCCGGTTACCTAAAAAAAAAAAAATAACCGTCTAAGTGTAACCTATCAACTTCTTGCTCAATCCTAACATTTAGAAATTCCGCCCGTAGGATAACACTTTATAAGGCGTGAATATGTTTCGGAGAGCGGCGTTTCTAAAACTCACTCGAGCTGACTACAACAAAAGCAAAATGTTTGGCGCCAATAACTTGGAGCAAACCTCACATTCACTCAAGCCGTAACAGTTTCGAGCTTGATAGAAGACAGGAACCAAGTTCCTTTACCCACTTAGTATTTAATCAAACGGGAGAATACGTCTCACATACTAAAGCACATAATCATGCATATCACGTCAAACAAATATGCACAAAATTGTGGTAAACCTAGTTTGCCTACAAGACCGTCAATGTGGACTATTTCTACTCTACTACAATTATTTTTGTAAAACTACATCTCTACTTCTTCGGCTTTGGCACCATGTCAACGAGCAACCTCCAAGTTCTCGAACGGCCTCGTCGTGGTCCGATCTCGTACTCGTACGGCCACCATACTTAAACTAATTTTCTAAAATTAATAAAATACAAGACGGGGGGAATCAGCTGTCCCGGACAACCCGTATAAAAACTAATACAACCCGGGGGGGACCTTGTCACCCTTAACATATTACCCGGAAATTAGAACCTAAGTCCACGTTGACGCCTTTAATCGTATCATACATGCACAACATAAACACGTATGCAACAACAACACGCTCCTAGAAACCGAAACGAAATTTGGGCTAGTTCTAAACTTAAGACCTAATATGGTATTTAGTTGGGCCTAAATCTAGTCAAGCCCATAATACTATATTTTGGGCCCAACCTTTTTAATATCCAAATATGAAATGAATTGGACCGTATCCTAGTTGGCCCATCGGGGTTTCTAAAATCTCCGGTACCCAACATACAACCATCGATCACTTATCGCTACTCCATTGGAGTTGGAGTTCACCGTCACCGGAATTTAAAGCCGGATCCGTTGAACGTCTCGGTCCCAATATAAGTAATACGTTACTTTAACGCACGACAAGGGGCAACAGCTCATTTCGAGCTCTCAACCGCACGACTAAGCATGAAATTATAAATCGCGGGGAAGACAACCACTACGGTTTCTTACAATGTCGCTGCGCTACGCCGAACCGCTCGCAACGAGACGGTCCCGACCATGCGAGCGGTCGGTTTGCAAGATCAAACCAAGATCGACTCATGCTATGACGCTTGAGCGACTCAGTGCCTTGCACAACCGAGTTTATTTCGGGTTTGTTTATGTCATTTCTTAACACCGAGCCTGGCTCTGATACCACTGTTGGGGAGAGTGAATTTCAAATTTTCTCACCACCGTTACTAAGATCGTGCTCGGTAATAAAGAAAACGTGCATGTACAACACATAATAGGGTAGAATGTATTACCCTCGTAGCGAAGATCCCTAGCTCCCGGTTGTAGTAAACCGTTCCACGCTTCCACGAGCTGCGCCGAAGAGAATCACGCCGACCCCAAGACGTATCACAAACCAATCCCTCCCAAGGATGGCTAGAGAGGGAATGGAGTTGTTTTAAGAGATATATTTCCTCAAAATTTTCCTCTAAGGTTGGTACTTTATTTTCTCTCTCAAAAGTGAAAAATACATATGAAAACTTAAGTTTTTCACTATGAAAAACTTAGATATATTATAGGCCACGAAATTAGTTAAGAAAATACCATATTTTCTACTTTGAAAGTGATTTGTACCATACAAAAATAATATGTCAAAAACATAATGGCCTACCCTTAAAAAATATTCACTAAGGGTTAATATTGCTTAAAATTATTTTTGGCATTTAATTAAAAGATAGAAAACAACATCTTGGCATTTTGCATTCCACATGAATCATGCCATATATATATATATATATATATATATATTTTAAATTAATTTCGAAAATTAAAAATAAAATACCATTTTTACCCTTGTGTTAAAAGTTGGGCCAATAAATAAATTAAGTCCAATATCTAATAAAGGCTTAATTTTATTATTAATTAATTAAGCCCAAATATCTAATAATGGCTTAATATTATTTTTGGTAGAAAATAAATTAATGAAACCCAATATCTAATAAAGGCTTAATATTATTTTTCAGCCCAAAGCCCACACTTAAATATTTTTCCAAATACTCACGTACCATTATAATGAACGACTCAAAGCCCGTTATATCTCTCTTTGATAGATACTATCTTAGTGATCCTTTTTAAGCCCGATTCTCTTGGTTCGTCTCAACCCGGCAAGGGAGGAATCCAAGAATTCAGTATGCGCCTAGCCAATCCCGCGGTACCGAATAGATCCCGTGTTGAGTACAATCTTCATCGTTTCACGAACCGACTATAGATTATCGTAGTACGTTTAGACCCTTCACATATGTCCCGGTTGAGTGAGAGTCATGGTTACGTCAACCTCACTAACTCGACACTATGACAGATTCATGACTGATGAAATTACTAAACTGCACTCCATGTCTGACTTGAGTCAGTTTATTGCTTTGGCCAAAGACTTCGTAATTTCCCGTCCCCAAATATTCATAGGACATATATCTCAATTACTAATGAGACTGTGAATCCCTCACGTCTGTCTATGCCCGGCAGTCACCCTTCATTGTCAAGACCGCATGTCGCTGCTGAGCCATGTTCTACCTCGAACAATGCGGGTCTAGCAAACTAGTGACAAGTCAAGACTCTGAAGTCAACTCCGTCAAAGACCCTTTGGTCTAAGGTCCACGTACACTACTATAGTCAATCAATCAATCATTGACGCCTTATCAGAGTAATAGGCCATGTGATCATCGATTACGAATCGTGTCCAAATATAAGTTAATCCCCAATTCAACTTATATCAATGTTACGACCTCCCACTTCACAAGTGAATGGTTGGCACAACCATTTAGGAGTCATCAACAAATAAGTCATAATCGACATTCAGTCACCCTACTGAGTCTAAGACTTATGGACTAATTTAATATTTGAGATTAATAGCTCACCTGTGCCTCCTCTCTCATCCCATGAGAATCGATAGCTAAACTCGTGTATATGGGATTTATTTATTTACCGTCTTATCAGATGCCAAATAAGAACTAAAGGTAAATAATAAGCCTATAAAGGAATAATGTAAAATCACATAAAACAAATATTCCATAATTAAGTATTCAAATACAATATTCATATACATGGTGAATAATACATCGGGTAAATACTAGTGCCCTATTCATTTCATCCTCGAATGGCATTCTGAGGGCACATTCCTAACAGTATTTTATTTAGGCTAGATATCGAGTCGATAGGTCACTACTAGTACTCAGTTTATTCCTTGTGTTCGATACTCGTTTACTTACTTTACTGCACTACAAACGATAGGTCCACTGCCTATCGTACGTTGGTGATAGTAATTAGGTATTCGTTTTATATTATCACTTGTCGCACCTGCAATTTACATTAGGACACCACGTGTCGATCAAGTTTTTGGCGCCGTTGCCGGGGAATAAATTGATATTAGGAACACCGTAGTTCGGTACTTTAGCCACTTTTATTTGACGTTTTCTTTTGCTTTTACTATTTGCGTTATTTGTGCTATTTGCGTTATTTGTTTTCTTATGCCATTATTAGTCCCGTTATCTTTTCGATGTATTCATTTATTTCTTTGCTAATCTTCTATTTCGCTTCTTGAAGGTACGACTCAGTGGTGAATGACCCGAAGCCACCCATTGGGACCCATCATTGATGCAGACCCAGATTTCGAGCGGAAGTTACGAAGGAAACTCAAGTTTGAGACCGAAGGAGCTTCCACTAGCTCTAAGGACCATCTAGTTAGCTATTCAGAGGACAGTTCGCAGGAATCAATCCAAAACTCACGTGTAGAGGCAGCCGTAGATAGTCCATACACAGAAGTAGATATGGCGGACCATAGAGTGCCCGTCCACGAGGAGGAGCCATCACTATAGGATCTCCTCAAGAATGCTGCGCTAGGCGGTACTGAGTCGGCGATTGTCATCCCGCCGATCGAGAACAACAATTTCGAGCTGAAGCACTCTTGGCTTCAAATGATCTTCCAGACGGCCCAGTTTGAGGGCAATCCCGACGACGATCCCTATTCCCATCTGAAGGCTTTCTTGACGGTGACTGACACCATCAAGATCAACGGGGTCTCAGGCGATGCAATTAAGTTGATGCCGTTTCCGTTCTCGCTCAAGTTCAGGGCGAAGGACTGGTTGGATATGTTGCCGCCCAGATCGATCACTACTTGGGAGGAGATGCGAGCCGCCTTCATCAACCACTACTTCCCACTATCAAAGGTGCTAAGGTTGAAGACGAAGATATCTCCTTTCCACCAGAAGGACTCAGAAAACTTGTACGAGGTGTGGGAGCGTTACAAGGCGCTACTGAAGAGGTGCCCACAGCACGGGATATCAAAGGCTGCCCAGATCAACCGATTCCACGAGGGGATCAGTGACCAGACTGTCCATATGTTAGACGGAGCCGTAGGAGGAGGGCTCGTGAAGCTCAGTGCAACCGATGCTTGGAATCTGATTGAGGACTACTCGAGGAACAGCTTCATGAGGGGCAATACGAGGATGAAGACACCAGGCGTGCTCGGAGTTAGCGAGGAGACGGCAACTAATGCCAAATTCGAGGCGCTCCAACAACAAATCGCTGCGACGAGCTCTCAGTTGCAGACAGTGATGGGCGCGTTACTTCCAAAATCCGGGCAGACACAGCCCGTGAACGACGTCACGACCACCGCACCGACGCAGTATATGCCGTACATACCGTTGTGTGGAATTTGTGGCACATCCCACGAGACCTCAGAATGCCAACTTGGGCAGTCGCTGGAGCACGTAGATTACATGGGGAATTACCAAGGTGACCAGCGAAGCTTCCAACCTCGAGCACACCCCAACTTGGCTTATGGAAATCAGAACCACTAGGGGCAAGGACCGCCGGAATTTCAGCCTAGGCCGTCCAGTTTCCAAAACGGGGCACCACTCCAAGATCAGAACGCACCCGTAGGAGGATCTGATGATATGAGGGAGATGAAGGACATGATGAAGGCGCTCCTCACGAACTTTAGCTGCACCACCGCAGCTCACGAGAGTCGAATGATGAAGATGGATGGAAGCAAACGATGTACGTGCCCAGAACACAGACGCCTCGATTAAGAAGCTGGAGCAGCAAGTGGGCCAATTAGCAAAACAACTGGCGGGCCAAAATCAAGGATCACTCCCGAGCTACACCGAGACAAACCCTAAGAAGTACTGCAATGTATTAACCCTGAGGAGCGGGAGAGGATTGCAAGAAGTTCCTGCCAAGCAGAATTCGAGGGAGAAAGTCGATTTCGAAGGCCACGACGAGCCAGAGTGGAGGAAAGCAAGGGTGTAATACCCGGGTCCCGTGCGTAAGTTGGCCAATAAATTTGCATGCATATTATGTGATTATATGATTTCATATTTGGTATTTATTAATTTAGTGACTATATGATATCTAACATTATTTGGAAATTTAATATCGAGTTTGAGGAATTATGAAATTAGGTTGTGTGAATAATTTCGAAATATGATAATTTAGAAATTTAGGGTTTCTTTTGAATAAATTTCAAAACAAATGAATAAGGAGAAGTTCGAAATTAGTGGTTAAGGGAATTTCGAAATCTAGGTGATGAGTTTGGAATTTTAGGGAAGAAGTTGGAAATTTGGATGAAGTTGGAAACAAGGAAAATTTCGAACTAACCTTCGAAATTTTTCAAAGCATATGTTTCGACATCTTCTAATAGGGATTTCGAAATTATTAGCAGCATATGTAATATTAAATAATGACTAATATAAGGTTTAAAATTTGGTAAACGTACTAATCATTGAATTTACTACACAATTAAGAATGGAATGAGTCCAAACATTACAAACTAAAAGTGAAAGTAGAAAGCAACATAAAGCTAAAATAATAATAATAATAATTCAAACCTTGAGATAAGAACGTAGAGAAAGAACACCTTATTATCATTTTACAAAGATTTCGATGGAGTGAGAGGAGAGGAAAACTTGGAACGAAGTTCATAAATAAGGTATGGAATTTATTAAGATATTTATGTTTTTAATTAGGGTTTGGTATATATTAAGGTTATTAAGAATGAAATGATTTAGAGGTTATTGTTTTATGAGGTTTTTGAGTTATTAAAGAGTTGAATAGGTCGTCAAAAGTTCTAGTGTTCTTGAAAGATAAGATTTTAATCGAAAGTTTATATGGGTTTAGAAGTAGATAGTGTTTATGATTCGGAAAGATTAATGTTTGATTAATGTCGAGGAGTTATCAAAGAGGGTTTCGAAATTTTTATGAGAATGTCGAGATTTATATATAAATGTCAAGGTCTAATGTGAAGTTACTTCGAGTTTTATAAATTTTGAAGAGAATGTCGAGATGGTGATGAATAGAATGTCGAGATATTGATGTGAGTTTTGTCGAGTAGAAATATTAAATAAAATGTCGATATGAGTTTTGGGTGGTTGAGGATCTTGAATAAATGTCGAAATGTTACATGTTGTGTGAGAGGTTTCGAGTTTTATGGAATTTGGAATAAATATCGAGTAAGATGTCGACATTTCTAAGAAGTGAAAATATCGAGTTATAATATGACATGGGAACTCGAGTTTTGTCTTGAGAAAGTCGAATGAAAATCTCGAGTGTGTCTTAAGTGAAGTGGTTTCGAGTTTTTTTTATTATTGAAAGGGAATATGGAAGATGTCGAATGGTTATGTGAAATATTTGTTTGGTGTCGACATTATCATGAAATGTCGAATCAATTTTGATAAGTGTATCGAAATCCTACATGTCATATCGAGATTTATTTACATACCTAAAGTTAATGCTAACATGTCGACATCAAGTTTATGTCAAGATCTATATATATATATATATATATATTATAACATGAGATATCGAGGAGGTCTCGAGATTATTTATATTGGATGTCGAATGCATGATGTTGAAGTTTTGAATGAAGATGTCGAGACCTTATATACAATGTCGAGAGTTATACTGAAAATGTCGAAATCTATCTATACAATGAATATCGGGATTCTTGTTTATAAATATCGAGGAAGATGTCGTAATGCTTAGGTGTTGAGATCTATACCAAATTTTATTTCGAGATTTCGTTTTTATTCAAACCTTGAAACTTTATAATATAATATGTCGAGATTTAAATTATTATGTAACTTGAGATTTTTGTAAATATCAAAGTGGTATTTTTAACTTAAGTAAAATTTGGAATTTTAGGGTTTAAAAATTTAGAAGTCGAAAAATAAGGTTTTCAAATTAAACTAATTTCATGAAATTATAATTAAATTAACGAACTCTAATTTTATATGTTTCTATAATTAGGGTTTGAAGGTTAGCGATTTAACCGTACGATAAGCTAAGGATATCAGGTAAGTGGGAATTTCAACTACAACACATAAATTGATTGATATGTGTATTTCTACGTGACTAATTGTTTCGATGAATACGTGGTATGTGAATTATCTGTTATACGCGATTGTTTAGAATATTTATTGTTGCATTATTTATACATCATGATCATGTGCACGCACGAATCATATGGAGTATTTTGAGGAATGAGCGTGCATTGTATTACTCGAGTGGAAAGCGAGTTATAGGAAATGTAGATAGATGAGAATATAGCTACTTCTACAAAGGCACCATGACGGGGGTAAAACCGTCGTATTTAGGTAATGGGAAGGCACGTAGTATAAATGTAGTGCCAGGAAAGTAATTTGATAGAGGGGCGACCTGGTGAATGATAAGATTGGAGATAAACCCTAATTTTATCCTAGCCAGTGTGGGCCACTATCGTATTTTATCCGTATAGGATTTGAGCTCATGATATGATGGTGCGGTTAGTAAGTAGCTATGGGCCCTGATAAAAATGAGAAATGAATAAGTATGATGTGAGAATAAGAGTATTAGAAAGCATTGGCGCGGATGCCTTTGCTATTTTGGCACGTGCATACATGCATATTTCTACTTACTGAGCTTTATAGCTCATCCCACGTTTTTATGTGTTGTAGACGTAGCGAATCCGGTACGTAAATATTTAGATGAAGAGGCTGGTCCTTCTAGAACTTCCGGTGACTTTTGAGGCTGATGTGTACATGGATGCGACCTGTGTGGCGGGCGTTATGTTTAATTATGAGTGTTTTTGTAAAATACGTTTGTATTGTATGTAAAATCTAAACAATGTTTGTATTGTAAAATAGTTGGGTGTGGTGTCTTTTGTAAAATCGAAAAATTCTATCGATGTTTCCTATGTAATATATTTTATATTTTATTTAGTCACGTAGGTTAGAGTAATAAGATAGTAGTAGATTGCGGGGCGTCACAGGTTGGTATCAGAGCTTCGGTTGCAGTTTCTGTAGACTGTCCATGTACACACACTCAAAAGCGCGGAAGACAGCCTTGATTGTAAGTTATGTGGTATTATGAATTTCTTGCATTGCATAATTTATTGGCCTTAGGGACTGATAGGGTAAGAGAGACAACATGGTTAGAACTAGAGGAGAAGGCAGTGGAGGAAATAATCATGAAGGCGAAAATGTAACCCCGACTGACAATCGTGATTCGGCTATCCTTCAGCTCACCGAATTAGTGCGTCAACAGTCTCAACAGATTCGGGAATTGATTCAGCAGCAAAACTCTGAGGGGACAAGGAATAACGGAATCTCTCAGGCTGATAGGGTTGAAGCAGTGGGTGAAAGATTTCGTAAACTGAACCCACCGACTTTTGAGGATGCTATCGATCCAACATCTGCTGAAGATTGGCTCAGAACATTAGAGAGTATGTTCCAATGTAGCAGAATTCCTGAGAATGAGAAAGTTTTGTGTGCTGCATTTCTATTGCGAGGAAGTGCAGGGCACTGGTGGGATACTATTTTGGCGATCGAGGATCCAATTAACATGAGTTGGGAACGTTTCAAGGAATTATTTCGAAATAAATACTTCACTGCACCTGTGCGAGCCCAACGCATGAATGAGTTTATTAATCTCAAACAAGGGGCGATGACAGTGGCGGAATACATCAGAAAATTTGAACAACTGTCAAGGTTCGCGACTCATATGGTTAGCACTGATGCCCTAAAGATTGAACGATTCCTTGAGGGTCTAAAGCCGGAGTTGTATCGTGACGTTAATATGGCCGGACTACAAGGAACTACATATGCTCAAGTGGCGGAGCGGGCGATGGTTGCAGAACAAGCTGAGACACGAATTATTCGTGCTCAAGAGGCAAAGCGAAAGTTTGTACAAGGAGCAAAGTGGAGTGGGGGTAATCAGAAACGACAGTTCTTTCCAAAAGGTGGGAAGCCAAATTTTCAGAATAGGCCTGGACCACCTCAGCAACAAAATCCTAGTCAATGGAGACCCCCAGCCCCAATGCCAGCTTGCCCACGATGTGGACGACATCATTCAGGTATCTGTTTCTCACAGAATGCTATCTGTTTCAAATGCGGGAAGACAGGGCATTATGCAAGATCGTGTTCAGAGAAGACACCAGGAAATCAAGCTATGGTTCAAGCGAAACCACCAACTGTGCCAGCACGTGTGTATACATTGACTGCAGAGGAAGCAAAAGCTAATCCATCCGTGGTGGCAGGTATTATACTTATTCACAAACTTCCGACATGCATTTTAGTAGATTCAGGAGCCACGCATTCATTTGCATCCACTAAATATGTGGCGAGACTCGGGATTACACCTACCCTGTCTGATTGTGAATATAATGTGACTGTTCCACACGGAGTTGCAATGCGAACCAATCTGGTTTTACGGAATTCTCCGGTGTTAATTAACGGAAGAGAATTGTCCGTTGACTTAATAGTCATTCCAGTGAACGATTATGTGGTGATTCTTGGAATGGACTGGCTATCGAAATACGGAGCTGTCATCGACTGTAATCGCAAGACAGTTACCTTTAATATTGAAGAGAAGGAGCCTTTCATTTTTGTGGGAACAAACAAAGAAAGAAATGTTTCTAGAATTTCGGCGACGAAAGCACAACGTTTGATCAAGGTGGGATGTGAAGCTTATTTAGTTTTTGCAGTGAAATCAGAGGAACGTTCATCTCCGAAATTAGAGGATGTGCTAGTGGTACGAGATTTTCCTGACGTATTTCCTGAAGATTTACCCGGATTACCACCAGATCGAGAAATTGAATTTACGATTGATTTAATACCGGGATCTGCTCCAATCTCTAAGACTCCATATCGATTAGCGCCGACTGAATTGAAAGAGCTAAGAGTACAGTTGGACGATCTGTTACAGAAGGGATTTATCCAACCCAGTTTTTCTCCTTGGGGAGCTCCAGTTCTATTTGTACGAAAGAAGGACGGATCGATGCGATTATGTATCGATTACAGAGAGCTGAACAAGATAACAATCAAGAACAAATACCCATTACCGAGAATTGATGATTTATTTGATCAACTACAAGGTGCAACGGTGTTTTCAAAAATAGATTTACGATCGGGATATCATCAATTGAAGGTTCGAGAAGAAGATATTCCAAAGACGGCATTTAGTACCCGATATGGACACTACGAATTTTTAGTTATGCCTTTTGGGGTAACTAATGCGCCAGCGGCGTTTATGGATCTAATGAATCGAGTGTTCAAACAGTTCTTGGACAAGTTTGTCATTGTGTTCATTGATGACATTCTAATTTACTCGAAAACGAAGGAAGAACACGAGCAACATTTGAAGACTGTTCTTGAAATATTACGAGAAAATAAATTATATGCCAAGTTCAAGAAATGCGAGTTCTGGTTGAGTCAAGTCGCATTTCTAGGGCACATTGTTTATGGAGAAGGAATTTTTGTGGATCCTAGCAAAATTGAAGCTATCAACAACTGGCCTCAACCAACCAATGTCACGGAAGTACGGAGTTTTCTTGGCTTAGCTGGATACTACAGAAAGTTTATTAAGGACTTCTAAAAGATTGCGTCAACACTGACGAAGCTAACAAGGAAGAATATTTCATTCCATTGGAGTGAGGAGTGCGAGCAAAGTTTTCAAGAGTTAAAGAAGCGACTCACTTCAGCTCCAGTTCTTACAATACCGTCGGGGACTGGAGGATTTTCAGTCTATAGCGATGCATCAAGGAATGGTCTAGGATGTGTACTAATGCAACATGGAAAAGTAATTGCATATGCCTCTCGGCAATTGAAGGAGTATGAAAAGAATTATCCGACTCATGACTTGGAGCTAGCTGCTGTGGTTTTTGCACTAAAAATTTGGAGGCATTACTTATATGGGGAACGATGTGAAATTTTCACGGACCACAAGAGCCTGAAATATTTCTTCACTCAGAAGGAATTAAATATGAGGCAAAGACGGTGGTTAGAACTTGTTAAAGACTACGATTGTGTAATTAGTTATCACCCAGGAAAAGCAAATGTGGTGGCTGATGCATTAAGCCGAAAAGCGGTAAGTGCAGAGCTACAATTATTGGAGGTGGAAGTAGTGCAATTGGGAGAAGTCGAAGCAAAGTTGGCAGCATTAACTCTACAACCTACGATACTGGAACAAATCAAACGGGTGCAAGGGAATGATGAGTTATATCTAAAAATCAAAGACGCACAACCGGAGCAAACTTCAACTGATTTCAAAATGCAAGAAGACGGAAGTCTATATTACAAGGACCGTCTATATGTACCTGATGATGCGGAGATTCGAAGAATAGTAATGGCAGAAGCACATGTGACGGCATATTCAGTACATCCAGGAGCTACAAAAATGTATCGAGATCTTCGAATCAATTATTGGTGGCCGGGAATGAAAAGAGACATTGCGACATTCGTAAGTCAGTGTCTAACATGCCAACAAATAAAGGCGGAACATCAACGACCGGCAGGGACATTACAGCCTTTGCCAATACCTGAGTGGAAGTGGGATCATATTACGATGGATTTCGTTGTTGGCCTACCAAAGACTGCAAAAGGTTATGATGCTATTTGGGTTATAGTCGATCGATTGACTAAGTCCTCTCATTTTCTACCCATAAGTTCGATATTTTCCCTGGAGCGATATGCAGAAATTTATATTCAAGAAATTGTTCGACTCCACGGGATTCCATTATCAATTATTTCGGATCGAGACTCAAGGTTCTTATCAAATTTTTGGAAGAGTCTGCAGAAAGCATTGGGAACTAAGTTGTCTTTCAGTACGGCTTATCATCCTCAGACGGATGGTCAATCAGAAAGAACTATTCAGACTTTGGAAGATATGTTACGAGCATGTGTTTTGGATTTTAAAGGAAACTGGAGCAAATACTTGCCGTTGATCGAATTCTCTTACAACAATAGTTATCATGCAACTATTGGGATGGCACCCTATGAAGCCTTGTATGGGCGCAAATGTCGATCTCCCATACATTGGGATGAAGTTGGTGAACGTGCGATTTTAGGACCTGACATGGTTCAAGAGATGACCGAGGCAATAGTAAAGATACGAGAAAGAATGCAAACGGCTCAAAGTCGACAAAAGAGTTATGCAGATCAAAGACGTAGACCGTTAGAATTTGAAGTTGATGACTGGGTGTTTCTAAAAGTATCTCCGATGAAAGGCGTGAAACGGTTTGGGCGAAAGGGTAAATTGAGCCCAAGATATATTTGGACCTTTTAGAGTAATTAAAAGAGTCGGTGAAGTAGCTTATCAACTGGAATTACCAGCCTCATTGGCACAAGTTCATGATGTTTTTCATGTGTCGACATTGCGAAAATATATCGCAGACCCAAATCATGTGTTGAGAAATGAATTTATGTATCAACAACTCAAGCCAGATTTAAGTTATGAAAAAAAGCCGGTGGAGATTTTGATGTATGAAGTGAAGAGACTTCGAAATAAAGAGATTCCGTTAGTGAAAGTGTTATGGCAGAATCAGTCAACTGAAGAAGCTACGTGGGAACGTGAAGATGATATGAGAAGTCGGTACCCAGAATTGTTTCAACCAATCTGATTTCGAGGGCGAAATCCTCTTTAAGGGGGGGAGAATGTAATACCCGGGTCCCGTGCGTAAGTTGGCCAATAAATTTGCATGCATATTATGTGATTATATGATTTCATATTTGGTATTTATTAATTTAGTGACTATATGATA
Source organism: Craterostigma plantagineum (assembly GCA_027422505.1). Lineage (NCBI taxonomy): Eukaryota > Viridiplantae > Streptophyta > Magnoliopsida > Lamiales > Linderniaceae > Craterostigma > Craterostigma plantagineum. The sequence goes on along the minus strand of JAPQWV010000005.1, from coordinate 12,606,294 downwards.
TCTAACATTATTTGGAAATTTAATATCGAGTTTGAGGAATTATGAAATTAGGTTGTGTGGATAATATAATTTCGAAATATGATAATTTAGAAATTTAGTGTTTCTTTTGAATAAATTTCAAAACAAATGAATAAGGAGAAGTTCGAAATTAGTGGTTAAGGGAATTTCGAATCTAGGTGATGAGTTTGGAATTTTAGGGAAGAAGTTCGAAATTTGGATGAAGTTGGAAACAAGGAAAATTTCGAACTAACCTTCGAAATTTTTCAAAGCATATGTTTCGACATCTTCTAATAGGGATTTCGAAATTATTAGCAGCATATGTAATATTAAATAATGACTAATATAAGGTTTAAAATTTGGTAAACGTACTAATCATTGAATTTACTACACAATTAAGAATGGAATGAGTCCAAACATTACAAACTAAAAGTGAAAGTAGAAAGCAACATAAAGCTAAAATAATAATAATAATAATTCAAACCTTGAGATAAGAACGTAGAGAAAGAACACCTTATTATCATTTTACAAAGATTTCGATGGAGTGAGAGGAGAGGAAAACTTGGAACGAAGTTCATAAATAAGGTATGGAATTTATTAAGATATTTATGTTTTTAATTAGGGTTTGGTATATATTAAGGTTATTAAGAATGAAATGATTTAGAGGTTATTGTTTTATGAGGTTTTTGAGTTATTAAAGAGTTGAATAGGTCGTCAAAAGTTCTTGTGTTCTTGAAAGATAAGATTTTAATCGAAAGTTTATATGGGTTTAGAAGTAAATAGTGTTTATGATTCGGAAAGATTAATGTTTGATTAATGTCGAGGAGTTATCAAAGAGGGTTTCGAAATTTTTATGAGAATGTCGAGATTTATATATAAATGTCGAGGTCTAATGTGAAGTTACTTCGAGTTTTATAAATTTTGAAGAGAATGTCGAGATGGTGATGAATAGAATGTCGAGATATTGATGTGAGTTTTGTCGAGTAGAAATATTAAATAAAATGTCGATATGAGTTTTGGGTGGTTGAGGATCTTGAATAAATGTCGAAATGTTACATGTTGTGTGAGAGGTTTCGAGTTTTATGAAATTTGGAATAAATATCGAGTAAGATGTCGACATTTCTAAGAAGTGAAAATATCGAGTTATAATATGACATGGGAACTCGAGTTTTGTCTTGAGAAAGTCGAATGAAAATCTCGAGTGTGTCTTGAGTGAAGTGGTTTCGAGTTTTTTTTATTATTGAAAGGGAATATGGAAGATGTCGAATGGTTATGTGAAATATTTGTTTGGTGTCGACATTATCATGAAATGTCGAATCAATTTTGATAAGTGTATCGAAATCCTACATGTCATATCGAGATTTATTTACATACCTAAAGTTAATGCTAACATGTCGACATCAAGTTTATGTCAAGATCTATATATATATATATATATATATATATTATAACATGAGATATCGAGGAGATCTCGAGATTATTTATATTGGATGTCGAATGCATGATGTTGAAGTTTTGAATGAAGATGTCGAGACCTTATATACAATGTCGAGAGTTATACTGAAAATGTCGAAATCTATCTATACAATGAATATCGGGATTCTTGTTTATAAATATCGAGGAAGATGTCGAAATGCTTAGGTGTTGAGATCTATACCAAATTTTATTTCGAGATTTCGTTTTTATTCAAACCTTGAAACTTTATAATATAATATGTCGAGATTTAAATTATTATGTAACTTGAGATTTTTGTAAATATCAAAGTGGTATTTTTAACTTAAGTAAAATTTGGAATTTTAGGGTTTAAAAATTTAGAAGTCGAAAAATAAGGTTTTCAAATTAAACTAATTTCATGAAATTATAATTAAATTAACGAACTCTAATTTTATATGTTTCTATAATTAGGGTTTGAAGGTTAGCGATTTAACCGTACGATAAGCTAAGGATATCAGGTAAGTGGGAATTTCAACTACAACACATAAATTGATTGATATGTGTATTTCTACGTGACTAATTGCTTCGATGAATACGTGGTATGTGAATTATCTGTCATACGCGATTGTTTAGAATATTTATTGTTGCATTATTTATACATCATGATCATGTGCACGCACGAATCATATGGAGTATTTTGAGGAATGAGCGTGCATTGTATTACTCGAGTGAAAAGCGAGTTATAGGTAATGTAGATAGATGAGAATATAGCTTCTTCTACAAAGGCACCATGACGGGGGTAAAACCGTCGAATATATTTACCTAAATTATTTAGGTAATGGGAAGGCACGTAGTATAAATGTAGTGCCAGGAAAGTAATTTGATAGAGGGGCGACCTGGTGAATGATAAGATTGGAGATAAACTCTAATTTTATCCTAGCCAGTGTGGGCCACTATCGTATTTTATCCGTATAGGATTTGAGCTCATGATATGATGGTGCGGTTAGTAAGTAGCTATGGGCCCTGATAAAAATGAGAAATGAATAAGTATGATGTGAGAATAAGAGTATTAGAAAGCATTGGCGCGGATGCCTTTGCTATTTTGGCACGTGCATACATGCATATTTCTACTTACTGAGCTTTATAGCTCATCCCACGTTTTTATGTGTTGTAGACGTAGCGAATCCGGTACGTAAATATTTAGATGAAGAGGCTGGTCCTTCTAGAACTTCCGGTGACTTTTGAGGCTGATGTGTACATGGATGCGACCTGTGTGGCGGGCGTTATGTTTAATTATGTGTGTTTTTGTAAAATACGTTTGTATTGTATGTAAAATCTGAACAATGTTTGTATTGTAAAATAGTTGGGTGTGGTGTGTTTTGTAAAATCGAAAAATTCTATCGATGTTTCCTATGTAATATATTTTATATTTTATTTAGTCACGTAGGTTAGAGTAATAAGATAGTAGTAGATGGCGGGGCGTCACAAAGGGCGACGGAGTTGAGAAGGTCAAGGATGACAATGGAACGGTGCGACCATTCGTGAAACCGTACCAACCGAAGATTCCGTACCCAGTTCGGTTGAGGGAAGCCGAACCTGAAAAAGAGGAGGTCGAACCTAAAAAGAAGGAAGCCGCGCCTGAAAAAGAAAAGGCGGGGGAGAATGCGCGACCACTAGTGAAGCCGCACCAGCCAAAGATTCCCTGCCCAACACGTTTGAAGGACAAAGACGGGGCACTATTTAGCAGATTTATGGGTATGTGCAAAAAACTACATATTAACTTACCATTTGTTGAAGCTATTACGCAGATGCCCAGTTTCACGAAGTTCCTGAAGGACTTGCTGACGAATCAACGGAAGCTCGAACATGTCTCCACGGTATACCTACGCGGAGAGTGCTCGGTGATACTCCAGAGCAAGATACCGAAAAAGCTCAAGGACCCAGGGAGTTTTACTATTCCCTGTCTTATAGGCGATTTATTAGTTGAGCATGCTTTAGGTGATCTAGGCTCTAGTATAAATTTAATGTCGTACTCCATGTTTAAGCGCTTACGATTAGATGAACCACGACCCACTAGGATGAGTATTTAATTGGCCGATAGATCGTTAAAATACCCCCTAGGTGTTATCGAGGATGTTCTAGTTAAGGTTGATAAGTTCGTTATCTCTGCTGATTTTGTGATCCTAGAGATGGACGAGGATGAAAATGTTCCATTAATTCTAGGTAGACCATTCTTAGCTACAGGTGAGACTCTGATAAATGTTAGGAATGGAACATTGACTTTGAACGTAGACGGCGAGAAAGTTACGTTTAATATGACTGACTCGACGAAAAAGAGTAATGAGCATAATGATAAGTGTTATTACATAGATGCTTTTGAGCATGGTCTCTCGTCTTCTGTGCAAGGTTTATCACAGGTTTTGAGCAAGGAGGAAGTTGACGAGCCCACGATGACCATCGGCAAAAACGACAAAGAAGTTAATTAAGGACAAGAGCCCAGTCGAGGAGCGACCACCACTAGAGCTGAAACCGCTGCCCGGCGAAAAGCGACACCTCCAAGGTATGGATGTAGGCGAGGGAGACTTAAGCAGAAAAGAGGTGATGTACCTCGACTTCCAGCCACCCTAAGCGAACGAAAGCACGTCCGGCTAAAGACGTTAAAGGAAGCGCTTCTTGGGAGGCAACCCATGTTTTATCTATCTAGTACTTTATTTTATTTGCCTATGACTATGATGCATATGAATATATCTACTATTATTATCTACGTCTAGTTTCGTTTTACATTTTATTTTCTATTTTAGTTATGTCAGGATATCACGAGTCACGATCCACGACCTTCACGCGTTCAGTCACGACCACGTCACTTATTCGTCAGGGGAGTCCCGTTCTTTTTAACCTTCTTTTCCCTTTCTTTATTCATTTTTACGTTGAGGACAATGTAGGTCTTAAGTGTGGGGAGGGGAATTTAGGTTGAGAATGTACATGAAATTTTTTTTTATGACGTGTCCGTGAGTTATCAATGTCATTAGAAAGGCATGAATTATTGAACTCAGGCATGATTATTTGCGCTTATCTCGAGTTGGTTTGCATGACATGAAATTGTGTGAGCAATTAGGATATGCATGATTGATTGAATCGTGTCTGTCTGAATAGATACAGCGCTGCTTTGAGAGATTCGTACACATAACCCTTTTTCGTTGTGAGAGTCTGAGCCTGACGAGCTTATGCTCATTTTCTTGGTTGTGTGATGGGCCTAGTCTATATCTCTCTAGAACTTGCCTATCTGATGCGTGTTGAAACTATTTCTGGTGCGTTAGTATGAAAATGATGAGGGCATTAGGAATTAAGTCAATGGCCATATTTCCCTACCATGACTAATCCACTTAGTTAGCCACTTTGAGTCTGAGCCTATTCGTTTGCTTACCTCGTAAATCATAAAAGCCACTGACCCGAATGAGCCTCCAGAGATTATGTGAACCTGAGTTGATTAGAATAGAGCAGTAGTCCAACTTGAGTGTTACTACTTCAATGTCTGATTTAATGTTCTTCTCTGCTATTCGTGAAATGACTCGACCCTACTTGACCGTTCTCTGAAATGACCCGATCCCTTGAATAAGCCTGCCCATAATCCTTTTGCAAGATATAGGTTTTGGTAATAAGTATCCCTAGGTACACGGCATTCGCTGTGACGATGTATTCATTGCGACAAAAGCCAAACCTTGATGTTTTTAGGGAATAAGGGCAGTGCACAAAAGTAGAGCGTAACTAAGGTGAAAGGGCATAAAATGAAAGGGAACTGAGTTGAGAGGGTCGGGCAGAAAAGTCTAGGATTTCAGAGCGAGAATGTTGAGTCGTATGTTGGGACATGTGACTGTTAATTCGATCATGCTATATTCTTTGAATTTTCACCTATGTGTCCTAGTTTTAAGACTACGTGTTCAGTATATATGCTTATCACTTTGTTATTATTTGAACCGTTTCGACCCGAAAAGACCCTCAGATTTATGCTTGCCACTATAAGTACTAGATATGCGATTAGCTTGCAAGGTTATGGTAGGGGTCAGACTAGTGCACGATTTGAGCGATTCACTATATACTAGCCTATACACTTAGTGACTTGAGCGAATCCTTGTGAAGTATGATTTTTGATTTAGAAGTGCTAAGGAAGTTCAGGTTGATAGGTGCCGATCATTAGTGCATTATTCATGATTGTTTGCTTGATTCCATTTTGTGCTTTCTAGCTAGGATGATAAGCTGCGAACAATCGTGCCGTTATCTTGATTTGATACCTTATCTGACTTCTAATTTACTTGAGAATAAGCAAATGCTTAAGTGTGGGGAGGTTTGATAAACGTATTTCAATACGTTTATCGTAGTATTTAATTGGGTTATAATAGAGCTCTAGCAATCATGCGTTTATTCGCCCTATTTACACATATTTTGATATTGAAGGAGCTTAGGATGACTTTCGGGCGAAAAGGAGCGAAAACGAGGCAAAACGGAGCAAAAACGACGGAACAGTCATATGTCACGGCCGTGACACCCAGTGCATCAGGCCGTGACAGGACACAGAAGACTATACTGCCGGAAGTCACGGCCGTGACACTTCTTGCACCAGGCCGTGACACATAGCAGCAGCAATATTAGAAATTCATATCTCTCAATCAGGATCTCGGATTGAGAATCCCTTTGGTCAGTATCAAGATTGGCGAGACTTCTATCTATGGTTAAAATTTCAGGTCAATCGGACATTGTTTAGCCCTCCATCTGAGAGAAATACCAAACTGTCGCAAGGCTGGAAAGGTCACGGCCGTGACACTTCTGCACGAGGCCGTAACGCACCGCAGTGAGCTCCATTTTGTGCCCCGACATTGTCACGGCCGTGACGGGCCATGTCCCAGGCCGTGACAGTAGCAAAAGTCATTATAAAAGCCCAAATTCAACCCAAAAAGAGGGGAACTCTTTCCAGAACTCAACCCTAACATATCAGAGACGAAAGAGAGCCGTCAAGAACAAAGAAACACCCCAAGAAGCGCAAGAGACGGATTAACAACGCTTTCACGCCGAATTGAACAAGAAAAGAGAATCTTCCCCCGAGGCAATTCCAGATCAATCAGAAGGGAAGATTATGAGTCCTCTGCCCTTGTTCTCTATTTCTTTCGTCGTGTTTCTGTCAATTATGAGTAGCTAAATTCCCTCTGTGTCGGGAGTAGATGAACGCTAGGTCGATTCGTGCTTAAGACATATATTTATCGTGACTCGTGTATTATGACTAATTATCTATCTATGAAAGTGTTTCTTCGCTTTAATATGTCTATGTGTTAAAGTGAATGTGTGGAAAATCGTTTAGGGCGACAGCTAAACAACGATTAGGCCGTTCCTAGATGATAGGATCGAGTATAGGGCGAAAGCAAATACTCGATCCTCGCCGTTAGTAATTTTTGCGTTTTAGATCCCCGCGAGCGTCTAGGGCGACAGCAATTTCGTGAGTGGTAGGAAATTACTGCGATTTAGTCTTAATCACGTAGGAGCGATAATTCATTGTCTTAGTGGACAGTACCTAGCGGGTTTCGAATCCCGAGCACACTATTTTATCAGAAAGCACTCTTATCAGTTTAGTCGTGTTCTCTTAATCTCTTATTACTTTAGGATCATTTTGTTAGGATAATTCGTAGTATAAACAATCTGCGTATTTTATTTAGGCTAGATATCGAGTCGATAGGTCACTACTAGTACTCAGTTTATTCCTTGTGTTCAATACTCGTTTACTCACTTTACTGCACTACATACGATAGGTCCACTGCCTATCGCACGTTGGTAATAGTAATTAGGTATTCGTTTTATATTATCACTTGTCGCACCTGCATTTTACATTAGCACACCACGTGTCGATCAGTCGGGCATTCCTGCCAGAAAATAGGGGAAGCGAGAAAGGCGCGAGACGTCTCCAGGTCGCAGGGGTCGAGCGGGAGCTCTGCCCCTGGTAGAGGCCATCAAGGCCGCGCAAGGGATCTTCCCCGAGGGAGATGTCTACGTGGGGAGGCGTATTAACGCCGGAGGAGAGAAAGAGACTCGGGGCCGAGTGGGCTCGCCTCGCCCAAGCTGGCTCACTCCAGCGCAGTGTTTCCTTCTCGTTTGGAAGAAGTCAAGGAGAAAATTGAAAGACGAGAACGTGGGGCAATAAAAGACTGCATCGCCGCGTGAAGTTCGCAAAAGAGCGGATGGGGTAGTTATTGGGTCGTGGGAAGTCGAATGAGGTTAGTATAAAAGGTAACAGTTAACTCAAAAAGAGATACGCACTCTAAAACGAAAAACCACCTTCTACCATTAGCACCCGTAATACTCTATTCTTTGAGGAATATACTTACGTAAGCATTGGAGGGGCGTCACTGGAACCACCCCGGCCCCCTCTAATCTGTTTACCTTTTGTGTTTGAGCGTTGGAAATGACCGTTACTTCAGAGAAAGTCGTGCTGCAAGTAGGGTTGTTGTGGCAGCCCCGCCTTCCACCACTACTTTCTTAACTAGTCTACGTGACTAATGTCCTAATAACGAAATATATCGTGCAAAATTTCGTATAAAAATTTTTCCTTTTATAAAAAGGAATCGTACAAAATCATCGTGGGTCCTACTTACATAGGAAAGCGCGCATGCGGGTCAAATTAAATCTATCTACTGGGCCTCCACGAGGTCGCATCCATGCACACACTTCCATCTCAAAAGCCCTCGGAAGCTTCAACAGTTGGCCTCGCCGTGAAAATGATCACGTACCGTGATCGCGGGGTCCTACAACACATAAAACGTGGAATGAGCTTATAAAGCTCAGTAAGTGAAAACCATGCATGAAATGCACGTGACCTAAATAGCGAAGGCATTCGCGCCAATGCTATTAATTTCTCACGACCTTCTCATTTCCTCATTTCATATTGGGCCCTCGGCTTTCAATCTTACTATGCACCATATAGAGCTCAAACCCCTAATGGTATATATAATAAGTGGCAGTACACACACTGGGAGGCTAAACCTGAGTACTCCATCTGTGCTTAACTCTATGGTGCCTTTCAATCCCAATGTGGTCCACACTGAGAGGCTAATAGTGCCTTTCAATTCCAGTGCAGTCCCATTGAGAGGCTAACCCGGGCACACAAATTTCGTTTAACCCTAAGGCGCCTTTCCATCCCAATGCAGTCTGACACGCGGGCGCTTCTCACTGGTAGCTTACTACGAGGTCGCCAACACTCGAGGTTTCCTCGGTGCCGCTCATTCCCTCGAGTCGCATCCTCCAGGTTGCATCTCCCGCTACGGGGTATTTACCTGCCTCTCGTGAATCAGACAGCCGGCCACGTGAATCGCCGTAATGTATTTCCCCTACCTCTCGTGAATCAGGTAATATTTGGCCTCCTGAATCGCCATGGTAGCATAGAAGAGCCGTGACTCATCATTGAGTCGACACAAATGCCCATATCGGCAAATATACATCGCTTTCACGCGATGTTATACTCATGCACGCTCTCTTTCCCTGACTCTTATACTAGTCGTGCGTGCACATGCTCATGTCATGAATATGCGTGTCATGTCATCGTATAACGTAAATAAATCACGTAAGAATTCACATAAAATCATAGAAGCACATAAAACCATAAAAGCACATAACACATAATTTCATGCACATAAAATTATGTGTTGTAGTTGGGGCTTCCACTTACCTGGTATCCTTAGCTACATCGTACGGTAAATCGTTAACCTTCAAACCCTAAGTATAGAAACATATAAAATTAGGGTTTGTTAATCTAATTGCAGTCTCACTAAAGTGGCTTTAGTTTGAAAACCCTAGTTTCGACTTTTTATGAATTTCAACATTCTAAAGTTCCGACTTTGACCTAAATTGAAAGTACCATTTCGAAATTCTTTTAGACATGGTTCTCGAGGTTAATTCTGAAATGAATCTCGGCATGTTCTCGAGATAAATCTCGAGCTTGATTGCGAGATGAAATTCTATTAAACATGAATCTCGAGTTTGATAGTTGATCTCGAGTTTGATTGTAACATTCTATTAAACATAATTCTCAAAGTAGTATGTATACTAGGATTTCGAGACTTAAACAATACAAAATTTTGAAATAAATGTCGACATGAATCTCGAGCTTGGTCTCGAGATTTTACACAAATTTTTCGAAGTAAATTTCAAAGATGGATCTCGATATAAATTTCGGACTTTATTTATGGAATTTTGACATGGATCTCGACATGATTTTTAAACTTGATCTCGAGATTCTATACACATTTTAAAGTCGATGCTAGAATGGATTTCGAGCTTCACTTCGAAATTCCATCTCGAGGTTGATCTCGACATTCTTAAACCTTCATGAACATTTCGAAATCATTCCTACAGAATTAATACAGTTTCGAGATTCATAAACTGGAAAATCCTATCACCATTCGAAACACCCTATAAAAATAATCTAACTTTCGATCGGAGGTCCATACTTTCCATGAACAGTTTGAAGGTTGTATAAACCTTATCAAAACCCTAAAATCAATAACTAACCTATATTCGAAGTCTACTTTAGAAAATATAACAACCCTAATACCTTATACCGATTTCTAAGTCCTCTGTTACCCTTGAATCTCCTAAAATAAAGAACATAGAACTGAACTACAAATCACAGATAAAGCTATACCTTCTATAATGATATTCTCGTTAGTAGTTTGGCCGATTTCTTCCTTTTGCTTTCGTTTGATGTGGTTTCCTCTTTCCTTCTAGGTTTTTGCTAGCTTCTAAATGACATATGTTAGCTCCTTTTTATCTAAGTTTGCGTGTGATGATAGGTAAATGACATCGATATTTAATTGATCTCTATCCTGGTTATGAAATAGTTATTATTCTATCATTACTCCTTCTAGCTAAGTAATCGAAACATATCTCATCTTTCGAAATCTTCTAATATGCTTTAATCTCGAGCTTTAAATGTCGAGTTTCCAAAATTTCGAGATCACAATGTAAGTCTTAAAGATATCAAGTTGTTTAGTAATGCTAATGTTTCGACATCTAGTTATTCAACTTTTACTCATTTCGAGATCCTATCTTTCGAGATTAATAATACACAATTTTGAGATTTAAGATGTCGAGTTCTAAGGATTTCGAATTTTAATGATTTCGTGACTTAAAGATCTCAAGATTCCTATCTAGCCTTTTCGAAATTAATCCTTTCTTGAAAGTTATAAATCTCGAGACTCATCTTAAACTTTAGTATTCTTTTTCGAAATTCTCATCCGGCCTTTTCTAGCTTTGACATTTTCTTTTTTGATAGCATACTTAGAAAACCCTAATGTTTCACTAACTCCTCTTGTCTAGTTTCGATTCTTACCAATGTAAATGTTAATTACTTTCCTAAGTTAGAATTCTTCATAGCACGTAATTAACTCATCATTTAAAATTCTCTAAATCCTACGTTCATCACTTAAGTCATAATTCGTAACACCCATAAGAATTTTAAATCACATAGCATGAAATCATATAGACACATAAGTCACTTAAGGGCACAAAAGCATCGTATCACCCAAAGTCCTAACTTCTTATTTATTTAATCCAACGAAATTCCTAATTTACTGCTAATTAAGTCGTAAGTCTCGTAAATAAGTTTTACGGGTATTACAGTTGCAAACGAATAGAATCGAGTCGAATAACACAATATTCTATTCGTATTCGGATGACAATCGAATACGAATACGAATATTCGAATATTTAATCGAATCATAAACTCGATTCTTATTGGTATTCGAAAATATTCGAATCGAATATTCGAATACTCGAATATGGATTATATTAGAGTATTTATCTCTATATTCAATAAAAATATAAATATTATTACATTTAAAATATATTTTTAAACTATATATATATTGTAATATATTATATACGAGTGCTACTACTTGCACCCCCTTTGAGGGTGAAAAAAAAATCTTGGAAATGGTACAATTTCTTAAAATCTTATTCTCCATCAATAATAATGTAAGTTTTAATTTATTAGATTTTATTTCGTTAATGCAGTTATTCCGCGGAATTTACGCAGTTTTAAATAAATATTAATTTTGCAATTTATGGTTGAAGTTAATTCTACTATTACCACTTGTAAATAAACAAAACTTCTAAATTTATAAATATTATTCTTTGATTTGTTTTAAAAATCTTTCTTATACCATAAATATTTCATATTTAACCTACACAAATAGTTTGTAGTAAAATAAAAACAAAATTAAAAAACTAGACATATATTTATTTAATAAATGTGTAGAATTAAATAATAGTTGTAAGGTACGTTTAGCGCGCAAGCAATTCGGAGGGAGCGTTTTTCGTGGAACACATCTATTGGTCCCGTCTGTGGAAAGGAGATCAATAGAGCCTTCAAGATTGTTTGAAACGTTTCAACGAAGTCATGATGGAGGTGCCCATCGCTACCTCAGATCTGATGATTGGAGCCTTCCACAATGGATTGAAAGAAGGAGATTTATTCAGATCGTTGGTGAAGAAGTACACGACCACAGTAGAAGAACAAATAGTAAGGGTCGAGAAGTATGTGAGGGTGGAAGAGGCACATGGCTTCAAAAAAGGAGATAAAAATGAGCGACAGGAACGGTGGATGTGGCCCGAGAGCAGAACCGTCCTTTGAGTCCCAATGAAGGAAATCCCCGAAAAGAAACCCCGAGAACCCCTGAGCCCGCGATGGAGGGTGAACAAAGTGAGAGCGCTGGAAATATGGGATGGACGATATTCCCTCCGAAAACCGTTGGGATGTAAAAGTGTGCCTAAGAATTATGTTCTGGAGCATATTCGGGTTCCACCGAGAATACAGTCATAATACAGAAGAATGCTATCACTTGAACGACGAACTCGAGAGACTTATTGAGATCAATCCAGAGGCCCGAGCTCAGTTATTGGCCGAAGAAATAGAGAGCGCACCCTAGAAATATTACAGAAGAGAGCTCAAACACAGATTAGGAAGAAGACAACCATACACGAACGAGAGGCCTTCAGGAAGGTACGGACGGTGTCCTTAACGGAGACGAGCTGACCATCAGGCAGAAGCCAAACCCGACCGCGAGCGGGATAAGAACCGACAAACCCCCGAACATGCTCGAGCGCCCGAGGAGCCACATTTGCCCCCGCGAAGAATCAATATGATATTAGGAAGGCCGGAGCATGGAAATTGGAGAACTAGGAGGTAGCATCCGTAAAAAGACGCTCAGGGCCAACCATATCGTTCGGGCCTGAGAATTTTCACGGAGGAGATGAATCACATGATGACGCCTTAGTCGTCCGGGTAGAAATAGCCAATCACGATGTAGGGAGAGTGTTCGTCGACAATGTCAGCTCGGTACATTATATTTAAGGAAACAATGGACCAAATGGAATTATGAGAGTATCGCATGGACCCTGTGGAAACGGCGTTGATCGGATCCACGGGACATGCCATTGAGGCGGTGGGTCTGATCCAACTGCCTATGACTTTGGGGCCGGGAGAACTGAAGAAAACATGGATCACCCCCTTTCTAGTAGTTGACATGTCCTCGTCTTACAATGTTATCTGGGACGACCGGCTGAGCTCATTCGCAGCCATCGCATAAGCTTTACATTTGATGAAGTTCCCGGTAGGAAATCAGGTAGGAGAAGTACTCGGGGACCTAAAGGCAGCACATGTAATAAGATATTTTCGTGTGTTTATTGAAAGGCATTGTTCGTTTATTGGATATATGCGTTCTTTACTTAGCATCCGATAAAGCAATAAATGAACAAATCCAAATGTGTCGAGTTGAGTCACTGTTCTCGATGGGCACGAGAGAGGAATGCACCAATGGACTCTTAACCTCATTAAAAGTCCGTAAGCCAAAGGCTCCAGTTGGGTGCTGGATAACCAATCACGGCTTATTTGTCGATGACCTATCGTGTGTCGATATCCCGCTTGGAAGCGGATGTCATGACTTGTGATACGAATCAAATCAAGGGATTGAGTCGTTTCATGGACAGTGGCTCGCAGGTCGTACTGTCGAACATGGCTTATTACTCAAGGAGTGTCAATGACCGACGACAACACTATAGTAGTCTAGGTGAACCTTAGACCGAAAGGGGCTTTGACGGAGTTGGCTTCAAAGTCTGGACTCTCATTGGTTCCCCTCGATCTGGTATGCTGTTGCATGGGTCAGTGGGCCAGATGCGGTCTTGATAACGATTTGTGATTTCCGTGCTCAGACCGCCAAGTACGGATTCACAATCTCGTAAGTAATCGAGACAAGTGTCCTATGTGGACGTCGACGGAAAATTACAAAATCCTGGAAATAATATACTTGGAATATTATTTATTTTAAGTTGGAAATTTCGAATTTAATCCATGATTAAATTTCAAAATTTTAATATATTTAGTTTGACTTGGTATTTAAGTTAGTTGTCTAATTATGGTAAGTTTCCTTGTATGAATTTTGAATTCAAAAGGGGAGAGATATCTATGGTAAAAATCTCTCAAAACCTTTCGAAATCACTTCATAAGGCATAATTCGAAAATCAGCTTAGGGTTAAATTCCAATTTTACTCTCAAGCCTTTAAGCACTTGTCCAAGCCCAAGTCTTAGAGTTAGTTCCATATGAAGTCCGACTTCGGTCCATTAAATGGCCCGAGGCCCACTAAGGCACGGCCCAAGGCCCGTTAAGGTCCAAAACACTTTCTCTCCTTATCAGTAATGTTGATAATCCTTTTTAAGCCCGACTCTCTAGGTTCGACTCAATCGGTAAGGGAGGAATCTAAGAATCCGGTAGTTACCTAGCCAATCCCACGGTACCGGACCGTAACCCGATTTGAGTGCAAATTTCGACCAAGTCTTTATTCCAGAACCTCACTATAGATTACAGTACTACGTATAAACCCTTCAGCTGTCTCCCAATAAAGTGAGAGCCATGGTATACGTCACACTCACTGAACTCGATCCTATGATAAAACGGAGACGAGGCAAATTACCAAACTACCCTCCATGTCTCACATGAGTTAGTTCAATACCTTGGCCAATGATTTCGTAATTTCCTGTCACCGTCCTCATAGGACACTTATCTCGATTACCTGCAAGACTGTGAATTCGTACTCGGCGGTCTGAGCCCGGCAATCACAAATCGTTATCCAGACTGCATCTGGCCTGCTAAGTGTATGACCCGCCCTATTTCGTGTCTAAGTGTTGCTATTCTGATCCGAGCTACAAGGGCAAAACCGGAAAATTTTTGATCCGCACTGTACCTGGGGACGTGGCATCTCAGGGAGACACCGGGTAACCCAACAGTGGTATCAGAGAGGGTGCTCGTGATCGAAATCATAACGTGATTGAATTGAAACGAGGCGTGTGGGAAACGATCGAAATGCCGATGCGCTGCGCATATTCTACCGCAGCAACTCCGGCTCGGCATGAACACGGCGGCAACAATCTTCCCCAACGAGGCGGCGACCCCGGTGCGGAAGGTAGAGACGCCGCAATCAGCGGCACGACGGATCAGACCCGGAAGCCTTCTCCGTCGTGGCTCTCCGGCGTGTTTTGACGGCTGAGCGATTTGAGTCGCGGCAGCTACATTAGGACTTCGCTCTCAAAGCCTTAATGGGCCTTTTAATGGGCTTGGCCCATTTGAGGCCGAATTTTTGTTTCTTTTTAAAATCATGTAATTGTCAACGTGCTCGTTATGAATATGATTTAAGGCGCACTTGCGGATTTAGGAATTTGGTTTCCGGGTCATTTGTTAAGGGTCACATCCCCCCCGTGTTGTAATTTACCGTTTTATTATATTAGACTTAAATACGAACACAGGGATCCATTTGATGGATGGTGACCCCCCGGCGGTGGCAAGGTGGTGGACGTTCGGTGACTTTGAGGCCGTTCTAATGACGAAGGGCATTTGACGACTTCAAGACCCGTGCAACGACCCGTAGTCTGATGGAGACGCGTGTAATATGGATAGACTAGAAATAACCCGCTTCGGTTGTCTTGTAGTTTATTTTCCTAGGGTTAATTTACTACCTACGTGCGTGTTGGTTTTTGAAATGATATGCATGTTTTATGTGCTCTTATGTGAGATGATTTATTCTCCCGTTTGATAAATACTAAGTGGGTAAAGGAATTGGATTCCTGTCTTCTATCATGCTTGAGATGTCTAGCATTGTGGAGTTTTACGATTTGTTCTGAGTAAGTTGGCGTCGTATATCCCTCTCCAGTGTTAGCGTTCGGGTGCGTCTTGGATGCCACTCGTCATACCAGTCTCCCCCCCCCCCACGAAGCGTATGGCAGCAAGGGGCGGTACATTCTGTGCGATTTGAGCATAAGTTGATAGGTCACACTCAGGCAGTTAAACCCAATAAGCAGGGTTAGCCGTGAGGGTCAATGACGGAGACAAAGATAGTTGAAACTCTTATTAGATAAGTTCGCGTTTGACATGACTTCGATAGGATTAGATGAGCCAACTATTGCGTTGAAGGCTGAGGCAAGTCTAGTCGAGTCGGGGACATCAACTCCACTATGAAACTTTCAACGAGGTTTCCGAAACTCTTCTCGGGAGGATAGATTTTCGAGAAAAATAGTGGGAGTTACGCGAAACGAAAAGTCCTTGTTTGCGCTTGATGAATGATAAGATAAACCCAATTAGATCTTTATTTTCTGCAGCTTTATGTTTCTTTCTATTAACTGCAATGACGAACATTATTACTATGCTGCTTGAAAGAAACTTTTTGGTGGGACAAAACTACGTGGACTGGCTCCGTAACCTAAGGATAGTCCTAGGTATGTAGTCGCTAACTTATGTCCTCGATTCCCCCGTGGCGCAAGTCCCAGGTGCTGATGCGAGTGACGAAGACCGGGCTGCGTATGCCAAGTGGCAAATAGACGAGCCAAAGGTCAAGGGCTATATACTTCTTTCCGTGAGCAATGAGTTGCAGCGCACTCACTGGGAAATGGAAGTGGGTGCCATTTTGCTTCATTTGAAGGAGCTTTTTGGCGAACATTCTAGGAGTGCTCGCAATTCCCTGACGGGGCAACTATTTCATTGCTAAATGGCTGAGGGTAGTGACGTCGGAGAGCATGCGCTCAAGATGATCAATTGGATCGAAAGACTCGAGGCACTGGACTTTATCATGTATAATGAGCTCCAGAACCATCTCATACTTCAGTCGCTCCCACCTTCCTTCAATTTGTTCATTGTGAACTTTAATCTGAACAAGGCCGAGATGACATTGACTGGGTTGATGAACCAGTTGTCGGAGGTGCAGAGTTAGATGAAGAAGGTGAAAGGAAAGGAAGTTGTTCTTGTCGAGAATGCTAAGACTCGAGGGTCGAGTAGAAAGAAAAAGTCGGACAAGCCCACTAAGCCTGAAGGACGAGTTTCGAAAGGCATGGCCAAGAAGAACGTGTTCAAAGGCGCCAAGCCGACGGACAAGTGCCTTCACTGCAATAAGCTTGGCCATTGGAAGCGCGATTGCCCAAGAAGAACTTGAGACTGTTGTGGCATCTTCGACTCGGTCACGCTGGAGAACAGAAGATTCTCAAGTTGGAGAAAATCGACGTTATAAAGCCGCTTGGGTCTGATCCATATCAGACTTGTGAATCTTGTATCCTTGGAAAGATAACCAAGTCGCCCTTCACAGAGACTTCCACAAGAGCCGGAGAATTTCTCGATTTGATCCATACGGATGTTTGTGGACCGTTCGGGATAGCGGCTCGCGGTAACTTCCATAATTTCATTACCTTCACTGATGATCACTCTCGCTTCGGCAAGGTGTATCTCATGAAGCACAAGTCTGATACTTTTGTCGGTGATGTGTATAATATGCCTAAGAGGGGGGTGAATTAGGCTATAAAAATTTTGGCTTGTTCTTCTTTGAAAAGTACTTTCCTTTAAGAAGATATTTGCAGAGTGTGTTATTTCCCAGAAAGCAGTAAGAGTATCAATGTTATCTCCCTAACCCTGTTTCACAAAATATCACGTTGTTCTCAGAAAGCGTTCCAATGATATTACCTAGTTATTTGCGGGCATTCCGGGTTTGTCTCACAGAAAAGTAAATAACAGAAAGTAAAGTGAGACGGGATTTTTATACAGGTTATATCCCCAACTGGGGTTTAATTCTGTCCTTGGGGTGTGATCTCCACAAGAGTTCCAATCAATCACTTAGTATTACTGGTTATGGTTACGGAATGACCGATTCTTACACAACCGAAGCACTATGGAAACTAGACCTCCACCTGGGCTGTCGCACGCCAAGTTTCGTTCCACGTCGTTTACTGAGGAAATCAATTCCCCGACTGGACACAGCTTGCTATCGAAGGGCCACCGAATCCACCAAATTCGTCCCTCCACGTGCGACAGACTCCACTCGTGCTCCTTTGTGCGCTCAACACGTCCGAAGACAATGTGTTGCTAAAGATCGCTCAAATGGTACAGATTTCGCAAATGAAAGCTCAACACAAACTACGAATTTTTCGCAAATTAAAGCTCAAAACAGTATAAGGAATTCGATGGCTTTGTGTGTCTGTTTTTTGTACCCTTCAACGTGAAGTGTGTATCATCTATATAGACCCAAAAATAGCATCTACACTTCACAAGGAAAGTTAAGCACATAATATGCAAGAGAAAGCTCAATAATCACGTGCATTAACTCAAGAAATCATGCCAAGAATAAACCAATTAAGCTCAACGATCATGCATGAATTCTTACCATAAATACCAGAGTCTTACTTTCCTTCCACGGTAATCTCATCCGTTTGTCAGCACATTCCATATATAGACTCAATCAGCATATTACCATATATAAGCCCAATCAATTTATCAATTTCCAAAATATAAATCCCAAGTCGCATAAGGAAAGATAGATCATACTGATTTAAGAGTCAAATAAGATAGCACTCAAACGGATATAGCATGATATTCTTTCCTAAAATTAATCAACAGCATGTAAGCACTTAATCAGAATATCTTTTCCATATATAGCATAGTCATTCATATCCGGGTGATCACAGTGATGTTCTTTCCTAAAATAACTCAATCACATGTACAGCTCACATATCACCTAACAGAATACCTTTTCCATATATAACATACAGTGAGATTCCATTCATACGAAAGCGTTCATATCCAAGTGATCACAACAATATTTTTTCCTAAAATAGATCAATCATGTGTGCAACTCATGTATGACTCAGACTGAATATAATTTCCATATATAGCACATAGTGATATTCCATTCAAACTAAACCATTCATAACTAGGTGATCACATCAATATTCTAGTTAAGCAATGATCACACAAATTCGATTATCTTAACAATTTAATCACACTTAAGCACTAAATCGAATATTTTTACATACTTAAACATCGTTGATCATACATATCAAGTATGTATGAGTACAATCCATATGAAACCATTTTAGCACATAGCATGTTTGAGTATCAAGGCATGTGACATATTATCAGAGCAAATAGATTTATCAAGTTTTATAGCATGCTCCCCTGTCTAATTGCTAATCTTCCTATGCAAAGCACAGCAGCAAAAATATTTAGCAATTACCAGATCGTATCATATGGAATGTCACAAGTTACCATGGAATGTCGCAAATTATCAGATCATATCATATGGAATGTCACAAGTTACCATGGAATGTCGCAAATTATCAGATCATATCAGTTTGCTCCCACTGCCTATGTGTGGAATTTCTTAATCCTTAACAAATCACAAACTCAAGGACAGAGAGATTAAGACATAAGCATAAAAAAGAAAGACGATAGTATTAATCGCATTCCAAGATACCTAAGGGCCAAAAAGGTGAACGACCCGACACCAAACCAAAATAAGGCATTAATTGCCCAAACTTCTCCTTCTTCAGCATCAAAAAGGAGGGACACAAACACCACCAACCTACCCAAACCTGCAACAAACCACGACATTCAAACCCATAAACCAGCAAGAGAAAAGAACTTAGCAGACTAGAGCTAATCATATTAGAGCTAGGAGATCACAAGGGAATTAAGTTCTATGAGCTGGAATTGCTATCAGATGAGGCAGATGAGGATTCAACGATATTCAGAGCCGTGGAGATCTCCTTCAAATACTTTTTAACCATTTTGAAGTTCCGTGAGATATCATCAAACTTCTTTCTGTTATCATCCTTGATGCCTTTGATACTCCGTTTCAAATCAGCTATGGATCCCTGCTCGTCGTCGCTCCCTTGATCTTTTTTCTTCCTGATTTCGAATGAGTGGCTTTTGGAGAGAGTTGGGAGTTGATCATAGCAGCCTTTTGCTTCTTTTCGGAGACACATCCGGCGCCTTTGGTTTTCGTCACGATTGAGATCGAAGGATTGAGGAGCGAAACAATGAAGTGAAAGACTTTGAGTTGAATGAATTGAAGAAAGAAAAGATTGGATGATTATAAAGGCCGAAAACTTGGATAAGAATGAAAAGAATTTTGGAGAGATGTGATATCGATTAGACATGAGGCAGATACGGAAAAGATTTCAAACTTTGAATTCTAAAAATCATTGGTAAAAGGAGAAACTGCCCGTTATATGGAACTAAATGAAGATCAGATGATATCTCTCGGAGATTAAGGAAGAAAATAAGGACTTAAGATCAGAGTTAAAAAATAATAATGAATTTTTGGCTGAAAATAGATTTTGACATAAATCTCGAAGAAAATATATTTAGAGAGAAAATATTCTCCCCATGAATGAAAAGAAATAAGATAGATAAGGAAGGTAGAATCAAGAAAAATATCAATAGAATCAAGAGATAAAACCGAAAAGATCCTAAAGGATAAGATCGAAGAGATACTAAGGGCTAACTTATCTAGTCACCTTTCCTATTTGAGCTCAATAATTTCTAATCGATCACGAATATCACAGAATCAACTCTCTATAAGAGGTTTCGTGAAGATATCATCCAGCTGATCATTAGTTCCTACGAAGTTCACTGTAATACCGTAAAATTTAATACGGGATTATTTCTATAATATTCGGAATGTGTGCAGTCGATTTTCGAACATACACCGATTTTTCCCGAGCCGAGTCAAGAATTTAGAATTGGACCCGAAAAATATGAAAGGGGCCGAAAATGATTATAGGCCAAATGGAGAATAATGGCCCAAGTGTGTGAGATAGATTAAGGGTTAGGAATTTTGGCCAAATAATATAAAATAACAATAATAATTAATAAAAAATAATAATAATATAGGAGGCCACGTTAAGGTCTCATCATCACCTCACCATATATTTAATCCAACTTTAGTACAATAATGTCACCCCATTAATGCAATAAAAACAAGACACAATAAACAAAATACTACACTTCACCACCTAATTAGTAATTAAATCAAATACACCTATTGCCACCCCATAATTGCATAAAGACAAGATCTAATACATCTAAGGACAAAGATAAATAAGGCTAAGAAAATAGGGAGAGAGAAGAGAAGATAAGCCGTGAGAGAGGGAGAGAGGAAAAAGAGAAAAGGAAGAAAAAAAAAAGGAAGGGAAAGAGGGAGAGCAGCCGTGAGGGAGAGGAAGAAGAGAGAAAGGAAAAAAAAAAGAAAGAAAAAGAGAGGAAGAAAAGAAGGAGAAGAGGGAGAAGCTCGCGGGCGAGGAGGAGCTCGGGATCGAAAACTCTAGGGTCGGGATCACACGAAACAACCCGTAACGTAGCGCTCTACGGAATTAAGGTAGGTGAAGATCACCTACATACGTAAACAATATAGGATTTGTGAATTTTACGTGTTTTGCATGTTATTCATCGAATTCTTCGTGTTTATGTGATAATAATAATTTGCTTGCATGAATTTTTCGTTGGTTATCTTAGGGAGCACGAGATTGAGTATTTTTAGATCTATGAATATTTGGAAATAGGGAAAGAGGACTTTAGATTAAGAGGATAGAGCAAAACTTGGGGAGAATTAGGGTTTTCTAGGGTTTTCTTTATCCATTTCGGCCAAGAGGTTCAAAAAAATACATATCTCACAATCTAGACTTCAGATTAAAAATTCCTTTGAATAGAATTAAGATTTGCAAGTCCTTTATCTGTGGTTAAAATTTCAGGTCCATCGGACATCGTTTACCTTGTGATCATTGAGAAATCCAAAACTGTCGCAAAACAGCCGTATAAAATAATTATTTTTAAAATTTTGGAACTTAATCGAAATTTTACAAAATCCAGGGAGTCTGTGTTGTAAAATTCCGAATAGGGGATATTTTTGAAGAAATATAAAGTTTTTTAGGACATATTTAAAATTCGGAATAAATAATTGGGGTCCTTTGTGTAATTTTAAAAAATTCGGGGACTAGATTGAAAAGTTTCAAATCTGGGAGCTGAGAATGTAAAATCCCAACAGGGGAGGTTTTTAAATAAATATAAACTTTTGGGGCAGATCGGAAATTTTTAAAGATTTGGGGCAGATCTGAAACTTAGGAAAATTTTCAGATCCTTAAAAGTAAACTATGAAATTTTGGAGTTTTAAATGCAAAAATTTAGAAAGATATTTTTAAATTAGAAATTTAAGTGATATTTTGAAAGTTGGACAATACAATTTTAAAATATATTAAATTAGGGACCAATTTTGAAATTAGGGTGTTAAATAAAGTGAAAAAGATTAAATTTTGGGAACTCTTAGTGAAATTCCGGGGAGAGATCGATGAGAAGGTTTCGGGACGAGTAATTCGGAACGCGGGCTTTGGGCCCGATTATTTAGCGTACGATAGTTTTCGGATCGGGCCAAGCTGATACCTCGGGCCGATACATGATATGAAGATTTGCATTTTTAAGTATTGCATTTTACTTGCATGACATTTGCATACACGTGTTATGAGGAGAGAGAATCGTGCGTAGTCACGGTGACATTGTATAGTGTTGATGAGTGGGGTAGTTTATGACCGAGTGATGGTTGTCGAATGGTATGAGTTGAGGTTAGGACTAAGGCGCACTATATGATTGAGATGTGGGGAGTGGGCCTCCCGAGCTACTGACCCTTGTGGGGAGTGGGGCCTCCCGAGCTACGGACCCCTGCGCGCGCGTGTTGCCTTTAGTACCTAAGCCTGATGTGATGTGATGTGATGAAATGAGATATGAAAAAAGAGTCGAGCGTGTATTTTGTGAGTTATGTCGGGATTGGGGTGTGAGAGCATTTGCAATTGCATGTTTTCATCTACTGGGCAAAAGCTCAGGGTTTACGTATGTAGGTGAGGCGGCTGATGGCGGTGACTCCACGGTCTTTTGAGTGCGGGGCAGTACATGGAACGCGACCTGTGGAGTATTTCATTCATGTTTCGTATTGTTACTATTTGGGCTTCGGTCTAATACAATAATATGTGTTGTAAAACAATTTTTTTTATTTACGGGTTTAGACTTTTGGGCTTCGGCCCAGTACTTGAATATTATTATGTAATAAAAAGTTTTTATTAAATGGGCTATCCGCTGCTTACGCTGCGTAAAACCCGCCAAAATACGTATTTAAGAAGTAGGGTCATGGTGGTATCAGAGCGTTAGGTTATAGGTTCTGTAGACTGTCCATGTACTGCCGCTCAAAAGCCTGGAGGATCAGCCCACGCCTGTAAGTTTAATACGTAATTATGTGCTTTACGATTTTCTGATATATGCTTTACGTGAATATTTGTGTGAATTTTATGCGCTCCTGGATGTGTTCGAAAGTTAGAGATTTCGTACCTTTATACTTAGATTGGTAGGAGAATCTCGATTGAATTAAGGTAGGAAGAGAATGATCAGAATTCGGATCTTTTAATCGAATTTGGGGTTGCTTTGAAATTCAGGTAAAAAAAAATTAGGGTCAATTAGGAAATTTGGCGAAATTTAAATTTTGGGCCTTTTCAAAATTTGGGCTTGACCGAATCGGACCAAGCTGAAATCCGGGAAGTTAAAAAAAAATAAATAAACAGCGAAATAAAAGAGAGTCGAACAATATTAAATTTTTAAATTCGGGGCTTGTATACAATTTCGAAAATGAAACGATGACGTAGAGAAACATGGGTTAGTTGTAGAAATTTAGGAAATGAGACGAGGATGTAGAGAAAACATGATATAGTCGATGCATAACGATTACATAACTGAAAATCATATTACAACCCGAATACAAAAAAAAAAATAGAAGATAAAACATCGACGACGTTCGGGAAGTTCTGCCGGCGTCTTCTTCCGATACGCCCCGAACAAGACACGACTTCCCATGACTTAACATTTCACAAATTAGATGCAAGTGCAGTGAGTAGCAACCCACACCACAAAAATGGCTCACCACTGCGAGCAAAGCCAAAAGGGTGAATAACTCGAATTTGAGCCTTTCAAGATTTTCTCTCCAAAAGGGTTCTTGAGGGACATCCTCACGATCCGCATTTCCTCCAAGGTTATACATTTCGAAGTTTAAATGATGTGGTTGGAGAGAATTGTGTTGTGGTGCAAACTAGCGTGCATCAAGTACCTATTTATAGGCGTGAGTGAAGTGAAGGATAAGCATCATTAATTTCGAGTTTTCTTCGAACGCCGTATAAAGATAAGTTTCATAAATTTCGAGATCAGATTTTTCTTCGAATGCCGTAATTCGAATTGAGAAATTACGCGCATGAAGAAAATCGCATTGGATTTATTATCACCAAAAATCTATTCTGAAATCTCGAAGAAAGATGTTGATATCCATTACGACAAAAGAAATTGAGCTCATGTTTAAATCAATGCCGTAATTACATGCACAGCTTAGACTACGCTGTTGCATCAATGAAAAAGTACGGCGAAGTAAAGCACAAACACGGCTGAACTTCAGTCTATGTCCACGGGTCAACCAAGCTTCCTTTCTTATTGATCATAACACGAAAGTTACAGATCTCAATCCCTTCTACAACTCTAGTGATTTCACCTAACGGTGATGTTCACTCGAAAAGAAGTTACATGCTAGAGAAGGTGAAATGTGACACTTATGAGTTCAAAATCATATTTTAAGTGCGAATCCACAATTTATCTTCACCGTCCATTTTACCCAATCGAACGCTCCACAAGTCGCCACGTGGTCTTGCATTGCCGCGTCTTAGAGCAAGAATCGCATGCAACTCTAAAAGTGAAATAGCACCTTCGCTTTCATCTGTCGATCTTTTCGTGCGATATCCTACAAACTAAAATCTTCAGCTTTCAAATCCTGACCATTAGATCGCGCCATCTTGGATCCAACGGTAGCTGCTCATCGCGAACTTCTCAGCGTAGTTTCTTCAATTTCGAAGAAGAAAGTCCCACTTAAATGGACGGAAGCTTGTGAAAAGATTTTCCAGGAGTTGAAGAAATGACTGACAATAGCTCTTGTTCTCGCAATCCCCTCTGGTACCGAAGGATTATCGGTATACAGTGACGCCTCTAAAAGAATGGCTTGGGTATGCGTGTCGATACAGAACGGGAAGGTAAATGCATAAGCCTCCCGACAAGTCAAACCGTATGAGAAGAATTATCCCAATCATGATCTGGAACTCGCAGCAGTTGTGTTCGCCCAAAAAAAAACATCTGGCGTCATTATCTCTACGGGGAACGGTGCGAGATCTGCACCGACCATAAGAGCCTGAAATACTTCTTCACCCAGAATGAGTTAAATATGAGGCAACGACGTTGGCTAGAGCTCGTTAAAGACTACGACTGTGTGATTAATTATCACCCAGGCAAGGAAACATGGTCGCTGATGCTTTGAGTCGAAAAGCAATCAACACCGAACTCCACCAGCTTAATGTGGAAGTGATCAATTTTGGCGAAATCGAGGCTAGAATGGCGGCGTTAACTCTTCAACATACGTTGCTGGAGCAGATCAAGAAAGCTCAGGAGCAAGACGAGCTTTATCTGAAATTGACAAGCGAGCAAAGAACCGAGACTTCAACAGAATTCAAGTTACGAGGAGACGGGATCTTATTCTATAACAATCGCTTGTACGTACCCGATAGTGTAGGACTCCGAAATACCATAATGACGGAGGCACACACCACTACATACTCAGTACACCCTGGAGCCACGAAGATGTACCGAGATTTACGAGAGACATACTGGTGGTCGGGAATGAAGGGAGACATTGCGACGTTCGTAAGCCAGTGTCTCACTTGCCAACAAGTCAAGGCGGAACATCAGAGGCCGGCAGGGATGCTGCAATCCTTGTCTATTCCCGAGTGGTAATGGGATCATATTAGCATGGACTTTGTCGTCGGCTTGCCGAAAACTGTGAAAGGCCACGACGTCATTTGGGTAACTGTAGATCGATTAACCAAATCCGCCCATTTTCTACCTATTTGTTCGACTTTCTCCCTGGAGCAACATGCTGAATTGTATATTCAAGAAATTGTTCGACTTCACGGGATTCCTTCGTCCATCGTCTCGGATCGAGATTCGAGATTTCTGTCCAAGTTCTGGATGAGCTTACAGAAAGCAATGGGGACGAAGCATTCGTTCAGCTCCGCTTATCATCCCCAAACCGACGGGAATTCAGAACGAACGATTCAGACCCTCAAAGATATGCTCCGAGCCTGTGTCCTAGACTTCAAAGGGAACTGGAGCAAATTTCTTCCTCTGATCGAATTTTCGTATAACAACAGTTATCATTCGTCAATCGGGATGGCACCGTACGAAGCTTTATACGGGCGCAAATGCCGATCCCCGATACACTGGGACGAGATCGGTGAGCGAGCACTCTTAGGTCCCGATATGATACGAGAAATGACGGAGGCGGTCACCAAAATCCGAGAAAGAATGCAGACAGCCCAAAGTCGTCAGAAGAGCTATGCTGATCAACGACGAAGGCCGCTCGAGTTCTCGGAAAGCGATCGGGTGTTCTTGAAGATATCTCCTATGAGAGGCGTGAAAAGATTCGGAAAGAAGGGCAAGCTCAGTCCGAGGTACATTGGTCCGTTCCAAATCCTTAAGAGAGTCGGAGAAGTCGCATATCAACTAGAGTTGCCAGCTTCGCTAGCCCAATTCCACGACGTATTTCACGTATCGAGCTTACGTAAATATGTCTCAAATCCGAACCACGTGCTAGAGAATGAATCCCTCTATCAACAACTCAAACCGGATCTGAGCTACGAAGAAGAACCGGTAGATATCCTAATGCACGAGGTAAAACGACTTTGGAACAAGAACATTCCGCTAGTCAAGGTACTGTGGCGAAACCATGCGGTTGAGGAAGCAACATGGGAACGAGAGGACGATATGAAGAATCATTATCCCGAATTATTTCTTTCGATGTAATTTCGGGGACGAAATTCTTGTAAGGGGGGAGGATGTAATACCCGTAAAATTTAATACGGGATTATTTCTATAATATTCGGAATGTGTGGAGTCGATTTTCGAACATACACCGATTTTTCCCGAGCCGAGTCAAGAATTTAGAATTGGACCCGAAAAATATGAAAGGGGCCGAAAATGATTATAGGTCAAATGGAGAATAATGGCCCAATTGTGTGAGATAGATTAAGGGTTAGGAAATTTGGCCAAATAATATAAAATAACAATAATAATTAATAAAAAATAATAATAATATAGGAGGCCACGTTAAGGTCTCCTCATCACCTCACCATATATTTAATCCAACTTTAGTACAATAATGCCACCCCATTAATGCAATAAAAACAAGACACAATAAACAAAATACTACACTTCACCACCTAATTAGTAATTAAATCAAATACACCTATTGCCACCCCATAATTGCATAAAGACAAGATCTAATACATCTAAGGACAAAGATAAATAAGGCTAAGAAAATAGGGAGAGAGAAGAGAAGATAAGCCGTGAGAGAGGGAGAGAGGAAAAAGAGAAAAGGAAGAAAAAAAAAGGAAGGGAAAGAGGGAGAGCAGCCGTGAGGGAGAGGAAGAAGAGAGAAAGGAAAAAAAAAGAAAGAAAAAGAGAGGAAGAAAAGAAGGAGAAGAGGGAGAAGCTCGCGGGCGAGGAGGAGCTCGGGATCGAAAACTCTAGGGTCGGGATCACACGAAACAACCCGTAACGTAGCGCTCTACGGAATTAAGGTAGGTGAAGATCACCTACATACGTAAACAATATAGGATTTGTGAATTTTACGTGTTTTGCATGTTATTCATCGAATTCTTCGTGTTTATGTGATAATAATAATTTGCTTGCATGAATTTTTCGTTGGTTATCTTAGGGAGCACGAGATTGAGTATTTTTAGATCTATTGATATTTGGAAATAGGGAAAGAGGACTTTAGATTAAGAGGATAGAGCAAAACTTGGGGAGAATTAGGGTTTTCTAGGGTTTTCTTTATCCATTTCGGCCAAGAGGTTCAAAAAAATTCATATCTCACAATCTAGACTTCAGCTTAAAAATTCCTTTGAACAGAATTAAGATTTGCAAGTCCTTTATCTGTGGTTAAAATTTCAGGTCCATCGGACAT
Source organism: Craterostigma plantagineum (assembly GCA_027422505.1). Classification (NCBI taxonomy): domain Eukaryota; kingdom Viridiplantae; phylum Streptophyta; class Magnoliopsida; order Lamiales; family Linderniaceae; genus Craterostigma; species Craterostigma plantagineum. The sequence goes on along the minus strand of JAPQWV010000005.1, from coordinate 12,578,430 downwards.
CGTTTACCTTGTGATCATTGAGAAATCCAAAACTGTCGCAAAACAGCCGTATAAAATAATTATTTTTAAAATTTTGGAACTTAATCGAAATTTTACAAAATCCAGGGAGTCTGTGTTGTAAAGTTTTTTAGGACATATGTAAAATTCGGAATAAATAATTGGGGTCCTTTGTGTAATTTTCAAAAATTCGGGGACTAGATTGAAAAGTTTCAAATCTGGGAGCTGAGAATGTAAAATCCCAACAGGGGAGATTTTAAAATAAATATAAACTTTCGGGGCAGATCTGAAATTTTAAAGATTTGGGGCAGATCTGAAACTTAGGAAAATTTTCAGATCCTTAAAAGTAAACTATGAAATTTTGGAGTTTTAAATGCAAAAATTTAGAAAGATATTTTTAAATTAGAAATTTAAGTGATATTTTGAAAGTTGGACAATAGAATTTTAAAATATATTAAATTAGGGACCAATTTTGAAATTAGGGTGTTAAATAAAGTGAAAAGGATTAAATTTTGGGAACTCTTAGTGAAATTTCGGGGAGAGATCGATGAGAAGGTTTCGGGCCGAGTAATTCGGAACGCGGGCTTTGGGCCCGATTATTTAGCGTACGATAGTTTTCGGATCGGGCCAAGCTGATACCTCGGGCCGATACATGATATGAAGATTTGCATTTTTATGTATTGCATTTTACTTGCATGACATTTGCATACACGTGTTATGAGGGGAGAGAATCGTGCGTAGTCACGGTGACATTGTATAGTGTTGATGAGTGGGGTAGTTTATGACCGAGTGATGGTTGTCGAATGGTATGAGTTGAGGTTGGGACTAAGGCGCACTATATGATTGAGATGTGGGGAGTGGGCCTCCCGAGCTACTGACCCTTGTGGGGAGTGGGGCCTCCCGAGCTACGGACCCCTGCGCGCGCGTGTTGCCTTTAGTACCTAAGCCTCGGGCCCTGATGTGATGTGAAGTGATGAAATGAGATATGAGAAAAGAGTCGAGCGTGTATTTTGTGAGTTATGTCGGGATTGGGGTGTGAGAGCATTTGCATTGCATGCTTTCATCTACTGGGCAAAAGCTCAGGGTTTACGTATGTAGGTGAGGCGGCTGATGGCGGTGACTCCACGGTCTTTTGAGTGCGGGGCAGTACATGGAACGCGACCTGTGGAGTATTTCATTCATGTTTCGTATTGTTACTATTTGGGCTTCGGTCTAATACAATAATATGTGTGTTGTAAAACAATTTTTTTTATTTACGGGTTTAGACTTTTGGGCTTCGGCCCAGTACTTGAATATTATTATGTAATAAAAAGTTTTTATTAAATGGGGTATCCGCTGCTTACGCTGCGTAAAACCCGCCAAAATACGTATTTAAGAAGTAGGGTCGTTACATTCACGCTGATATTCCCTTTCAGAACATGATCTCGAATAAATGATGTTTCACCTCTATGTGCTTAGTTCGAGAGTGGTGTACGAGATTCTTATTGATACTAATGGCACTAGTACTATCACATAAACTAGGAATTTGGTCGTACCTTAAACTGTAATCACTCAAGGTCTGTTTCATCCAAAGGATTTTCCGAGAACAATTTCCTAAGGCCATATATTTTGCTTCGATTGTGGAAGGGCGACGGCATTTTGTTTCAAACTGGACCAAGTTACAAGGGAATTCCCTAGTAATTGGCAAGTAGCACTAGTGCTTTTCCTATCTTCTCTAGAACCGGCATAATCAGCGTCCGAGTATCCCATTAATGGGAATTCCTTGGAATTTGGGTACCACATTCCAAAATTGATTGTTCCTTTCAAATATCTAAGTATCCGCTTGACTGCTGTCAAGTGTGATTCCCTAGGACTCGATTGATATCTAGAACATAGACCAGTAGCAAACATGATATCGGGTCTGCTTGGCGTAAGGTAGAGCAAACTTCCGATCATACCTCTATACTTAGTTTGGCCAAAGGGCGTTCCTTGCTCATCACTATTAATTTTGGCGGTCTGATGAATAGGCGTGGGAAGTACCTTGGAATCAGCCATTCCGAATTTTTCAAGTATTTCCTTCGTGTACTTCGTTTGAGATATGAATGTTCCCGTGTCCAATTGCTTGATTTGCAATCCAAGGAAGTACGTGAGTTCTCCCATTAGGCTCATCTCAAATTCCTGTTGCATAGACTTAGAAAAATTCTGGCAAAGAGTGATGTCAGTACTGCCAAATATGATATCATCAACGTATATCTGTACAAGTAGTATGTGATTCCACTCGCATTTTATAAACAGTGTTATCTATTGTTCCTGTTGTAAAGCCCATGTCTAGTAAAAATCTACTCAATCTTTCAGCCATGCCCTAGGGGCCTGTTTTAAACCATATAAAAAGCTTTGTTTAATTTGAAAACGTGATTCGAAAATTCTTCTTTTTCAAAACCGGGAGGTTGCTCGACAAAAAGTTCCTCATTTATAAAACCATTTAAAAATGCACTTTTCACGTCCATTTGAAAAAGGTTGAATCTCTTAAAAGATGCATATGCAAGTAAAATGCATATTGACTCAAGCCTAGCTACGGGTGCAAAGGTTTCTTGATTCTTCTTCTTGGGAATAACCTTTGGCAAATAACCTGGCTTTGTTCCGTCTTACATTACCGTTTCGTCCAGCTTGTTACGAAACACCAACTTCGTGCCTATTATTGACTTGTCGTTTGGTCTTTCCACAAGAGTCCACACTTGGCTCTTTTCGAATTGTGCTAGCTCTTCTTTCATGGCAATCACCCACGATTCATCGTCAAGGGCTTCATTCACTGTCTTATGTTCCCTGGTTGACAACAACACGTCATGTGATTCCTTAGCAGTATCATTTCATACAGTTGCTCTCGTTTTGATCCCTGAAGTGATATTCCCTATGACTTGTTCAGTGGGATGGCTGGAGGCATGTTTGAATGTTCTGCGCTATTATTCGTCTGAAGCCTCAGGTTCCTCTGACTCAGTATCTAGTTCCAATGAAATTTCATTCACCTCTTTGTCAGTAACCTGTATACCTGCAGGAGACACAACTATACATTCCTCAGTAGCATCTGCGTTAGGAAACTCATCAAATGTAACATGCACAGATTCTTGAACTGACTTCTTCCTATTATTAAACACTCGAAAAGCTTTGGAATGAAGGCTGTAACCTAGGAAGATCCCCTCATCTACCTTGGAATAGAATTTTCCTCTCTTATCCCTATCATTCAAATAAAACATTTGCAGCCAAATACATGGAAATATCCTATGTTAGGGGTTTTATCATTCCATTCATAGGGAGTTCTCTTAATAATCGGTGTAAGCAAAAAATCATATTCGAGACATAACAAGCCGTACTAACAGCTTCAGCCCAAAAATGTTTTGGAGCATTATATTCGCTCAACATAGTCCTAGCCATTTCTTGTAATACTCTATTTTTCCTCTCGAGCACTTCGTTCTGTTGAGGCGTAATAGGGTCTGAAAAATTATGAGTATAACCATTTGCATCACAAAATAATGCAAAAGATTTACCATCAAATTCTAGACCGTTATCACACCTAATCTTACGGACCTTCATCTCTTTCTCATTTTCTAGCTTCTTAATCAGTGGTGCAAGGTTATCTAAAGCCGCACTTTTGTGCGCAAGAAATAAGACACATGCGTACCTAGTATAGTCATCTATGATAACAAAGGCATATCGTTTACCTTTCAATGACATAACCTGTACCGGACCAAAAGGTCAAGATGTAGCAGTTCCAGTGGTCTGGTCGTAGATATCACATTCTTAGGTTTAAAGGACGTCTTGGTCTGTTTCTCCATTTGGCACGCTTTGTAAATTCTGTCCTTAGTGGCTTTCATATTTGGTATACCTCTCACCAATTCATTGCATGATATGTGAGACATCAGTTCCATGTTGGCGTGTCCCAAACGTCTGTGCCATAACCATGTGATATCCTGCGTATTGCTAGACACTTGACGTTCTGGTTAGCAATATCATCAGGAGTGATACAGTAGATACTACCATGTCTAGATGCACTAACACAACCTCATCATCCTTTTTGACAAAGCACTTATCTTTAGCAAAGGCTAGGGTATGTCCATCATCACATAGTTGGCTAATGCTAATTAAATTATGTTCTAAGTTCCTAACAAACCATACGTTATCTATAGTGATATTTAAATTGTTACCGACAGTACCAACTCCCACGATTTTGGCTTTTGCATCGTTAGCGTACGAAACGTATCCTCCATCAACCGCCTTTAATGACAGAAAATTACCTATATCACCAGTCATGTGGCGGGAGCACCTGCTGTCGAGATACCACCTGTTTTTCTTGCTACTCTTCTGAGGTGCCAAATTTCAGTTGGGTCCTAACATATTAGCGGGGAAGTAACTTCTGTTAACATATGAGATATCACCCTGCATAGACGGTGATCTCCTATTACAATCAGATGCAACAGTGGCATTTACAGGTGACTTCTTAGGTCTCCAAACATACTTAGCTTTATCAACTTTCTTTAAAGGACAGTTGTATGCATAATGACCATTTCTACCACAACAGAAACAATTAAGCTTAGGCACAGAATGTTTAGCATGCTTTCTTTCAGTGGAATAACCTATCCCGACCTACCAATGTTCCTAGGAGTACTTAACAGCATATCTAGGTTTTGCTTACCCTCAAGGAGTCTATCAACTTTTTGTTTTTCTCTATCTAAGGAGTTTCTGAGTTCTATGATATCTCCAGATAAGTCACTGTTTTTCTTTTCTAATTTTTCACAGTCACATGGAATTCCTCTTTCTTAACAGTAACTAACTCTCCTTTCGAACGTATGATCTCTAGATCAGCCTAATGTTTTTCATTAGCTAGGCCATCTCGTTGCTTTATCAGTTCCTTATCTAAGGAATTTAGTGACTTAAACTTGCTCTCTGCTTTTTGAAGTAATTCACACAATTCTTTCTTACTTTCTTTTATATCAGAAACAGATGAGTCCCTTTCATAATCATTGTTATATAAACTGTTTAGGATATGAATTTTCTCAATGGAGGAAGAACGAGATATCTGATCCTCACCAGCCATATACGCGTGATCCTTGTCCTCGCTTTGTTCCATTTCAGAGTCGTTAGATTCTGTCACTATGGCCTTCTGCTTCCTTGGTTTCTCATCGTTGATTGTTGGGCATTCATGTGCATAGTGGCCTGGTTTGTTGCATCGGAAGTATTTCTGAACTTTCTTCCCGGATGTGGAGATTCCCTTGTTTTTGTATGGAAATTTGCTGGAGTTCCCTTTGAATCTCCCTTTCTGTTCGAATCTTTCGAATATCATTGTAAGCATGGCTAGGTCGTTCATCAGGCTTTCTTTTTCGTCGTCAGAATCAGATTCTTCTTGGTTGGATCTGAACGCAATAGACTTCTGATTTTTGTGCTGCGACTTCTCATTCATTGGCGTTGAATCATTTCGTAAGAGATGAAAGAGCCAATCAATTCAAAGATGCTCAATGCTTCCAGATCCTTTGCTTCGTAGATGGCAGTAACCTTGGCATTCCATTCTCTTGGAAGTGATCCCAGTATCTTCCTGACTTGTTCACTGTCGGGAACCTTCTTTCCGAGAGATAACATCTGGTTGATGATTCCCATGAATCTAGCATACATCTGGCTTATGATTTCATCATATTCCATTGAGAACAGTTCGTACTGATGAGTGAGCAGAGCCAATCTTACTTGTACAACTCGTTGGGTTCCTTCATGAGTAACTTGGAGGATAAAATTAGTCAAGAAATCTGGGAAATTCTCTACACTTCGAACCTCTGAGCATGAAAATATTATCACATAAGTATACATGCTAAATCACGTAAATCTAGAATTTCTCAAACCCTAAATATTGAAAACCCTAGAAATACCAAAAACCCTAAAATGCCAAACGAAATCTTTCAACCGTTAAACAATTCAATATCGGAAACTTTATATTATATATAGGATAACCATTTAATAATTCACGGAAACCACTCAACATTCAATAACTATACTAACGACTCAGACCCCAAAGCTACTTATAGACAAAAAATTATGAGATTACCCAAACTTCTCAATGGCTAAAAAAAAAATCTTAACTCATGAAATAATCTTACGTATCAAAGTACACAAATATCAAAACTCTCTGATGCCGAAAAGAATTCCTACAGAGATTGAAAACCCTCTCTTTTATTTTTTATCGTCTCATAAATCAATCATGTACCTACACATCCACCCAAACCACTAAAATTATACTATACCTCTAACCTTTGACACTTACTTTAATATGGAAAACTTCTCAACTCACATAAGACCAATTCTGAACAAAAGCTGAAGAATTTAAACTCAGCCATATCTAACCTATTCGAAATTTCATATAATTATTGCGAAAGATGTATATCTATATAAAAATCTCTTTCCTAAATCTGAGAACGTGATCATGCACCTAGTAAATCGACTCTTGAAATGAATATCTTGTTCCAACACCGAAACTAATGGTATATACACTAACTCAACTATTTTTCGAGAATATGGAATTAAATCCTCACGAATACATCACGAAAGTAACCTGGCAGTCTAAGCATATATTCTAATCACTAAAACTTCCCAGACATGAATGAAATAACGTCAAGATGTCTAACTATGAAAAATATATATTAAACATAACCGAGTTTATATGTTGTAAGTGTCCATACCTCACTTTAGTCACATAACACTACTCATGTCCCTTAAGTACTTCGATAATGTAATACCCGTAAAATCTAATTACGGAATTTACGATTAAGTAGCGATGAAAATATTTAATTAAGAACTTGATTGAATTAATTAATATTTTCGATGATATGATGCTTTCATACTTTTATGTTCTTAAATGACTTATGTGTCTATATGATTTCATGCTGTGTGAGTTGTAATTCTTATGTGTGTTACGAATTATGACTTAAGTGATGAACGTAGGATTTAGAAAATTTTAAAAAGATGAATTAATTACGTGCTATGAAGGATTCTAACTTAGGAAGGTGATAAGTATTGCTACAGTTAACATCAACGTCACTTATTTATTTCAACACGCTAAATATAAGATAGGAAAGAATATAATTCTTGGTAGAAGGAATTTTTAATAAAAAAGTAGAGATAAGAAACTCAAAACCATTTAATAATGATATTAATATAATTTGGGCCATGTTACATGATTGTTTAGGCCCAAGTGTTGGAGATAGGTGTTAATAATGATAATTACTTAGGCTCAAGGGAAAAAACACGTCATCAATGTGTCCCATCAACCCTACTCTTGTTGACCTAAATGACTACCTAAAACCTTTCGATAAACATGAGCTCATTTTGGGTAAGAACCCTAAGAAAGAAGAACAAGCGAACGAGAGAAAGCCTAAGTGAAGGAATTCCAAACCGTGATAGGTCTCAAGCTTGGTAAGTCGAAATATTCCATATCATCCTTGTAAATTCATAACTTAAGATTGGTTACATGTTTTAACCCTTAAAATAGGAGAACTAAAGAATTAGGGTGTACTACTTCTGGGATTAGAATAGTTCTTAGAAGATCATGACGTTACATGAATTTAGGTGATTCTGTTCTTGGAAAATTCTGCAAAAATACTAAATATTTGTAGTGTTTGGTGTTCTTACATGGTTCTTAAGGAAAACGTGGTTTTGATTGAAAGTTTAGATTAGATAATATCGATAAGGTGTTTCAAGTAGGGATATAATTTCTCCAGATAATAAATCTCGAAGCTATGTTAATTTGGTAGGAATGATTTCGAAATGCTCATGAAAGTTTAGGAATGTCGAGATCTTTGGATCTCGAAATAGTGGAGTCTCGAGATTTATAATTTTCAAGAGAAAGTTGATTCGAAATTTCGCAACATGAATGCGAGTTGAAGAATCTCGAAATAAGAAAATGTCGAGCAATCAAATGTCGAGATCTATCTTCAAATGTTGATATCGAAGTCTTTCCATACAATATCAAAGACACACATCGAAATCAATGTCGAAATTATGTGTTATTAAATCTGGAGATCATGTATTGTGTAACCTCGAAATTTTGTTGAAATATCGAAACATATCTCGACATCTTTTACATTATTGTTTGATTAATCTCGAAACATGTCGACTTCGTAATCCTTAATATAGAATTAAACACCATCTCGAAATCTTGTTTAGGATTTCGACATACATCTCGAAATCCTTGTGTGTCGTTTAATCAATTTCAAACTCTAGTATATGCTATTTCGAGATTTTAATCTCGAGATATATCTCGAAATCTTTATACATATACTGTTTTAAATTCTAAAGTTATAAGTTCGAAATTCATAAAATCGAAACTAGGGTTTTCAAATTAAACCACTTTAGTGAAACTGTACTTAGACTAACAAACCCTAATTTTATATGTTTCTATACTTAGGGTTTGAAGGTTAGCAATTTACCGTAAAATATAGCTAAGGATACCAGGTAAGTGGAAATCGCAACTACAACACATAATTGTATGTGCATGAAATTATGTGTTATGTGCTTCTATGAATTTATGTGATCTTACGTGAATTATTTACATGATGACATGACACGCGTATTCATGACATGAGCATATGCACGCACGACTAGTATAAGGGTCAGGAAAAAGAGCGTGCATGAGTATAAGATCGCATGAGAGCGATGTATATTTGCCGATATGGGCATTTGTGTCGACTCAATGATGAGTCACGGCTCTTCTATGCTACTATGGCGATTCACGAGGCCAAATATTACCTGATTCACGAGAGGTAGGGGAAATACATTACGGCGATTCACGAGGCCGACTGCCTGATTCACGAGAGGCAGGTAAATACCCCGTAGCGGGAGATGCAATCTGGAGGATGCGACTCGAGGGAATGAGCGGCACCGAGGGAACCTCGAGTGTTGGCGACCTCGTTCTAAGCTACCAGTGAGAAGCGCCCGCGTGTCAGACCGCATTGGGATGGAAAGGCGCCTTAGGGTTAAACGAAATTTGTGTGTCCGGGTTAGCCACTCAATGGGACTGCACTGGGATTGAAAGGCACTATTAGCCTCTCGGTGTGGACCACATTGGGATTAAAAGGCACCATAGGGTTAAGCATAGATGGAGTACTCGGGTTTAGCCTCCCAGTGTGTGTACTGCCACTTATTATACCCTTAGGGGTTTGAGCTCTATATGGTGCATAGTAAGATTGAAAGCCGAAGGGGCCCAAATATGTTATGAAAGGTCAAGAAGGATGTGAGAAGTAGATAGCATTGGCGCGAATGCCTTCGCTATTTAGGTCACGTGCATTGCATGCATGGTTTTCACTTACTGAGCTTTATAAGCTCATTCAACGTTTTATGTGTTGTAGGACCCCGCGATCACGGTAGGTGATCATTTTCACGGCGAGGCCAACTTTTGAAGCTTCCGAGGGCTTTTGAGATGGAAGTGTGTGCATGGATGCGACCTCGTGGAGGCCCAGTAGATAGATTTATTTTGACCCGCATGCGCGCTTTCCTATGTAAATAGGACCCACGATGATTTTGTAGACAACTTTACGATTCCTTTTTATAAAAGGAAAAAATTTTATATGAAATTTCGCACGATCTATTTCGTCATTAGGACATTAATCGCGTAGACTAGTTAAGAAAGTAGTGGTGGAAGGCGGGGCGCCACAGATAACCTCCCAGAACTTAACATGTTTAAATATATAAGCATGATAACTACTTCAACATATTAAATACATAGGATTTTCGTGTTAATAGATAAAATAGTTTACCTAGCTCACGTTTGAGATAGATTTGTTAAGAACTTAGGTTGTCGAAATCTCCTTCTTCCTTGATGATATTCTCCTTGCTTCTCTGATATTTTATTTTAATTCTTTGTTCTTACCCAAATTGAGGGTTTTCGTGGTATTGTCATATCATTAGGTTGGAAAATAATATAATAAGGACATGAGGTGACGTTTGTTTACCACTATATTAAGCAAAGTCGATCTATATCTCATTTTCTTTTCCCTAAGCCTTAAGTAACTTAACATTAATGGCTTTTATTTCGAAAGTTTTGTTCTTATCCCATTCCTAACGTGTAATAAGCAAGTGAAGTGGTTGGCTAACCTTGTCCTTATTTCATTAACTTATTTATGTCATCATTCTTTTTGGTTTCCTCTCTTGATAGTTTAGTTTGTGGATGATTAGTAAGTAACAAATTAGTAGATAAACTACTACATATATTCCCTTAACCAAATTTCCCTATGCTCTTATCCCTTCCTAATTAACTAATCCTCATTAGTCTATTATATTTAACCCTAATTCTTAGTTCTCCCTACATCTTCAAGTCTTTGAAACTATATCCCAACGATTGTAAATAAGTATTTTCTTCTTTCAAATCATAACATCCTTACTTGTAACAATAAGCATTACTCAATACTAAAGTAGTTATCTTGCTTTGGACGAATTCCTTTTGTTTTGTTTACTTTTGTTCTTGATCTTATCTTCATAACTTAGTTTGTGAAATGATTAGTAGACAACAAATTAGTTGGTGACCTACTACGTGAGGTTAAGTAACCAAATTTCACTTCTCTACCTTTCCTTCGTTCGATTTCTCTTTGTGACTACTAATGATTGTCTTTACTTTAGATTAACAAGGAAGTGATAAGGTTTACACGTGTACTTCCCTTGCTATTAAGAAATGTTTTATTCCTATCCATAAATCGTTTGGGCCTAGGTAATAATTTACTTTTGGGCCATATTATTTTAGTACTTACTTATTATTGGGCTTTGATTCTTTTGAGCTAACCCACTTAGGTAAAATATTTTTATTGAGAGAATAAATTCTTATATTTCATTTCTTTTATGGTAACTACTTTTTAATCTTTACAATAATCCCGTTTTAAATTTCACGGGTATTACACCTACTAGCACTAATTTAGGAATCACATCTGAACAAACATCTAAATCTGCTAATCTGAGAGGACCCATTTACAAGTGGGTACCTAAAGCTCTCTAATTTGTTTGTGCAGATCCATCATGTGTGGTACCTCGACTCTGGTTGCTCCACACACATGACGGGAAATCAAGAGCTGCTGAGCAACTACCAAGACCGACCAAATGGAAAAGTCAGATTTGGGAACAACGACTTAGCTCTGATTCTCGGCTTCGGAGATATAATTCTGGAAAATCTGACAATAAAGGATGTCTCCTACGACGAAAGTCTCTGCCATAACTTTTTCAGCATAGGCCAGTTCTGTGATAAAGGATTCCAGGTGGTCTTTTATGCTGACCGGTGCAGAATATTGGACAGTCAAGACAAAGAACTCCTCCAAGGATTTCGGAAATCAAACCTTTACACGATCAACCTGACGTCTGTGCGGCCCTTGACAGCTGTCTGCCTCATCTCTCATACTGTAATTCAGAGGAACAGCTTATGGCATCAACGCATGTCTCATCTCAACATTAAAGCTCTTCAACGTCTTTCAACAAAAAAGTTGGTTCGCGGTCTTCCAACTATAATACTACAGAAAGAGCATCAATGTTCGGCGTGCCAACTAGGAAAAATGAAGCGAGCGCCGCATCATATTAAACTGGTTGCTTCTACTTCACGTCCTTTGGAACTACTACATATGGACCTCTGTGGACTGATGCAGACACAGAGTATTAGTGGACGCAAGTACGTGCTAGTTATCGTTGATGATTAATCTCGCTACACTTGCACAAAGTTCCTCCGAACTAAGGATAAGAAAGGGGACTTGATCATCAATTTTGTGAACTGTACTCAAAATTTACTGCAACAGACTATCCAAGTCATCCGAACGGACAACGGCACTGAATTTAATAACAAACACCTCAGTGATTTTTATCGAAAACTTGTGATTAGTTAGCAATTCTTAGCCGCCAAGACACCTCAACAGAACGGGGTAGTCGAAAGGAAGAACAGAACTCTAGTGGAAGCCGCACGTACGATGCTGATTCATTCCAGCCTCCCACACTTCCTTTGGGCTGAAGCAGTAAATACCGGCTGTTTCACTCAGAACAGGACAATGGTTCACAAGCGCTTCGATAAGACTCCGTACGAGATCATTAATAAGCGAGTACCCAACATCTCATTCTTCAAGGTCTTCGGGTACAAGTGCTTTGTGTCGAACGAAAGAGATCAACATGCTAAGTTCGACCCAGAAGCATTCGAAGCCTTTTTCGTCGGGTATTCTTCTACTTCAAAGGCGTACCGAGTATACATCAAGTCCAACCGCAATATCAAAGAAAGCTACAATGTCACTTTTCACGAAGTGGCAGACATGGCTTCTGGGCACATCAGTCCAGGACCCGTGCCTAATCACATGGCTTCTGCACACGACTGTACTGGTGTTTTGGCACAAAACCAAAAAAAGATGGCAACTACTAAGGATTCAACGTCAGAAGAAGCTATGACACTGGCGTTAGAGGACTTGGACTCTCTTTGAGCCCGTATATCGGCCATACATCATCACTACTACACCGTTAGTGGATCCCCCACTCGATGAGGCCGATGTACCAAGCTCTTCATATGTCCCCACCTCACCCGATTCAGAATTACCACAGAACACTGACGAACCTACCATGGTTGTTGAGGAAGTCTCATCAGAATCTCTTAATTCAAGTGCAGAAATAGACCTACCTCAAAATATTTAACAACCTGAGATTATTGGAAATCTCGGTCCACAAATGGCTGAGGCATCTACTTCAGCTATAGCTCATGAGCGCAAGTGAACTCGAGCACATCTGGTTGATCAGATTATTGGTGATCTTTCGAGTGGAGTACGGACAAGACATCAACACAGTCTATTCAGTTGCTTCTTAAGCCAAAATGAGCCAACTAAGTTAGCTGACGCACTTAAAGACCCGGATTGGATTATAACAATGCAAGACGAAATCAACCAATTCGAGCGACTCCAAGTGTGGACATTAGTACCCCGTCCGCATGGGAAAACAATTATCGGGACGAAATGGGTGTTTAAGAACAAAAAGAATGAAGATGGAGAAGTGATCCGGAATAAAGCAAGACTTGTGGCGAAGGGCTACAACCAACAGGAAGGCATTGACTACGACGAGACATATGCTCATGATTGTAGCGACCCTAGCCATCGCTACCATTTCTAACGTCATCCTACGTCCCTAACGTTGCGATAACTTAAAAAGAGATACAAAGGTGCGTATGAAATTTTTCCTTTTTCATAAAGGAGTTCGTCTACACATGTCAACAGAATATATTTACCCGAGAAAAGAATTACATTAACTTCCTAATTACGTTCATGTCTTAACTTCACGGGTAGCGCAAACATTCGCAGCAAAAGTCTCCTATGCGCCCGGCCTTACAGGTCGTCATCCATGCACACACCACCTTCCAAAAGTCGCTCGGAAGCTCCAAAAGAAAGCCTTGCCAGCTAGGCGATCACGTACCGTGTTCGCTAGTACCTACAACACATAAAACATGGGATAAGCTTATATAGCCCAGTAAGTAGGATCTATGCATGTTGTGCCCGTGTCATGACTTGCCGAGGCATATGCGCCAATGTTCACTATTCCTCACAAAATCGTGTCATGTCTTGTCATGCCTTGTCTTGTAGGGTCCCTAATACACGTCTTGTCTTGCACGTGTCTTGTCTTGTAGGGCCCTCGGCTAATCCTTGCTACGAGGGCATTTGCCCGATTTACACGTCTTGTCTTGCACGTGTCTTGTCTTGACATCGGTGACATAGAAGGTCACCTCGTAGCATTAGAAGAGCCGTATTACACGTCTTGTCTTGCACGTGTCTTGACATATTAATGTTAGTATATATTTATCGCGCCCCGGCGATCATGCATATCTCATGTCATGTCATATCATAAAACTCTCGTGAGACTCGTGTATGCTCGTGAAATGCATGTATGAAATGCCAAATGACTTTGTCATGCCATGTCATGTATCGTGTAATTCATGCCATGTAATAATTCACATAGAATCATAGAAGCACGTAGCCACGTAAGAAATGCACACATACTTTTATGTGTTGAGTTGAAAAGTCCCACTTACCTGGCGTACGTCGGTTGTTAGCTGGCGGTTCTGTGAAATTATTAGTCCCTATTCCCGGGCATAAAATGGTATTGTTAGTATACTATCCAAATCCTTGAATTTCCTAAATATAAGACTCATGATTCGTGAAATAAAACTCGTGACCTTTTATGAACCCTTGAAGCTAAATTAATTCATGACTTATTAAATTCGTGACAGATATAAAATTCGTGAACTAAAAATTCGTGACTTGCTTGTAGTCCCAATTCGTGAAATTTATAACCTAATTCGCGAAGTTTTCCTGCCCTTATAATTCGCGAAAGACTCAACCTACTCAATTCGCGAATCCTAGCTTGATTCGGGAATTCATCTACTCTAACACTCGTTCGCGAATTGCTCCCTAAAGTTCGCGAATTGATTTGTTTCGCGAATTACCCCATCAGTTCGCCAAGTTTCTGTTTCGCGAATTGGCACCACTCAATTCATGGTTCGCGGCTCATTGAGCCCGCGAAACTCTTACTTTGCGAACGGTTCGCGACTTACATGGCATTTGCGAACTTCTTATAGTTCACGAATTATCTTGGTTCGCAAAATTATCAACTCGCGACTTGTCCAATTCGTGGAATATCAGGATTCGCCAACTTAAATTCGTAATTCTCCTTTTAATTCGCCAAACTCCCAAGTTCGCCAAACTTTTGGTTCGTGAAATACCTAACGTTACTTAGAATTCGCAAAAGATCCTACACACCATTCGCGCACCTACCCTCAATTCGCAAAGTGCAACCCCCATCAATTCTCAAAGTCAAGTTCGCCAAGTCCTAACCTTGCTTAATTTGTGAAGTACCAATAATTGATTCGTGAAGTTTATCCTATGATTTAAAATTCTTTATTTATGCGCCTATTGAGCAACCTAGGGACTCGAAATATCAACACATCGTGACGTTCATGGAATGACTTAGTCCATATAATTTATTAATATTCAAACCTTACCATTCGTAGAGTTAGTTCACACACTCTAGCCACTTGGTGTTATTCTCCTAGCAATTCGTGAAGCACGTAAGGCATATATTGTTATTTTATTCCCATAAGCCTAATGAAGTCTTTTGTACAACTCACAATTTGTCACCTATATAGCTTACATATATATTATTTTATTCCTTAAACTCACGTGAACCTCCCATAGTGCTTTCACAATTCCCAAGTTAATTCCATTCGTGATGTTCATTATACATACAATTCGCCAATTTCAATCCTTGAATAGCTTGTATAATATTATTTTATTACTTTAGAATTCGTGACATGTAGTTCGTGAAATTAGATTAATTCACATACTCACTTAGCCAAGCCACGTGGTATTATTCTCTTCGCAATTTGCAAATGACCTATTTTACGAATCCATAATGCGCCAAATGGAATTCGTGAAATCAATTTCGCGGGTTAGGCTTCGCAGAGTAGGATTCGTCAACTTTTGGATTCGCGAATCACCCTCCCTTCGTTTTGCGGCTTGCATGGATTCGCCAAACGGCTCGAGTCGCGAAATCTATATCCTCACTCTTAATTCGCGAAATAAAGTCTTACTAAGAGTTCGCCAACGTGTCTAATTCGCGAAACCAATTCGCGAAATCACCGACCTAACCAGGTTGAATCCGCCAAATAGAATTCGTCAATTAGGGTTCGATTCGCGAACCTTAAACACTTTTAATACTTAAAATCTTTAAGGGCTTCGATTAAACTGTATTTCTTTTCTAAAAATCGTATGAATTCCATATGAACTTTAAATATTTCTAAACCTTAAAAACAAATTCGTTTAGACCCTATTTGCACATATATCTAAACATATTATCATTAAATCTTAGAAAAATAATCGTTAGCTTTGAAAAGTTACTAAGTTCTCATTCGAAGGGATTCTTGTTAAGAATATGACTAACCTCCACACGTTCGAGCTCTTTTGGAGTTAAAACTTGCTTAGAAATACAAGTTAATATATCTTTCGTAACCCTTAATCTTCTCATCATACTAAAATTTTAAATAAAATTTAGTAGGAGTAGATATATACCCCTTCCTAAGCTCCACGATGATTTTTCGTCTTCCTTAAGCTAGTTTTGAGCAACTTGGAGGTGAGGCTTGCCCAAAATCTCTTCGTCCCTTTCGTTTCTTCTTTTCTTCGGTCCTTCTCCTTCCATTTTTTGGCTTCCTCTCGTGTTCTTTCTCTTTCTTTTGACCAAGATAATGATTTCTAGACTAAATATCAAATAGAGGCATGGCTACTGACGTGAATTACCCTTAATTTAAGGAAAGTGAATCCTTATCCTCAATATGTTTGGGCCAATATAATTTATTTTGGGGCCTTATATTGTTAGTTGTAAGTTCCTAATAGGCTTGGGCCACTTCTTTAAAGGAAAATATTATATTTTGAACCAAACCTTTTAAATTGTCTTGAGCTTAAATTTGAGGTTTATATCTAGCCCAAATAATTATTATACTTCAAATATATAAATTTCTCACCAATATAATTACCCTAAATTTTCCTTTCATCATATCTCCCCTCATTATATTTTTCGAAGATCCCTACTTCGTTAATTATTAGCTACACACAGTTAGATTCACAAGATAGATAAAGTTGTGTGAGCATATAATTAATGCACAAATATTCACGGCATCGCATAGGCACATAGTTGCATGCACAAAATTCATGACGTCGTGTGGGCATGCAATTAGTCCATGAAGTTCATGTAGTCACATAAAACATATAGTATGCACGTAAATTTATTGGCCGGTCTAAGTTATGTGACTCGGGTATTACAATGTTGGTCGAATCGAAGCCATCCACCTCTTCTTAGCTTATGCGGCTCATAAAGACTTCAAAGTCTACCAAATGGACGTTAAGGCCGCCTTTCTCAACGGCATGTTAAAGGAGGAAGTCTATGTCGCTCACCCTGAAGGTTTTGTTGATCAAGAACATCCCGATCACGTCTATCGATTGGATAAAGCTCTCTACGGACTGAAACAAGCTCCAGTGCTTGGTATGATGTCTTGAGCGATTTCCTAGTGAAGTCTTGATTCATCCGAGGAACGATCGATACGACCCTCTTCATCAAATGGCAAGACAAAGATCCGATGGTCGTCCAAGTTTACGTCGACGACATCATCTTCGGATCAACAAATCCACGGCTCTGCAAGAGGTTCGGTGATTTAATGAAGAGCAAGATCGAAATGAGTCACATGGGAGAGATGCAATTCTTCTTAGGACTTCAAGTCAGGCAGCTCGACGATGGAATCTTCATAAGTCAGACTAAGCACATCAAGGACATTCTAAATAAATTCCATCAAGATCAGAGCAAGTCTCTCAGCACTCCTATGTTAACTAGCTGCAAGTTGGATACCGATCCCACTGGAAAAATGGTCGACATCACACTTTATTGCAGCATCATTGGATCTTTCTGTATCTCACCTCAAGCGGATTCTGCACTACCTCAAGGGCACCTCAACCTTAGGTTTATGGTATCCTAAGGGCACAAATTCCAAATTAATTGGCTATACTGACGCTGATTATGCATGTTGCCGAATGGACAGGAAAAGCACCTCCGGTGGCGCTCAATTTCTAGGCGAAAAGCTAGTCTACTGGTCATCCAAGAAGCATAACTGCGTCTCAACATCGATGGCTGAGGCTGAATACGTCGCGGCTGCCAGCTGTTGCTCGCAAATGCTATGGATGCGGACTCAGCTTCGCGATTATGGGTACAATTTAAATAATATACCCATTTATAGTGATAGCCAGAGTGCAATTGCGATTACGTGTAATCCTGTTCACCATTCACGCACAAAACACATAGATATTAGATATCATTTTATAAAAGATCACGTAGAAAAAGGCACAATTGACATGTATTTCATGAACACGGAGTTTCAACTAGCTGACATTTTCACCAAGGCATTGGATGAAAAACGATTCCAATTTCTTGTCGGAAAACTAGGCATGTTGAATCTTCCGTAATATATGCTCTACGTGCTCCTATCTTCTTTCATTTGATCTATTTCATGTGTTTTGCGTACTTAAAATGCTATATTTTGCGTGAAATTTGAAATTAAATAAATAAATATAGATCATAAAAATAATAAACAAAATATAAATAAAAAATATATTATACATATACTTATAGTATTCGGGGAATGACGATATCTTTAGGATGCTCGATCTAGTCACATATAGATTTCCCTGACTTGCGACTGATTAATTGCTTAATTTTGTCAGTCTAAGTAGTATTCTTGTGTCTAAAGTTCTTTAGTTAATTCCACTAGACACAAAGCCACTTTATCTTAGTGAGGTTTCTAGCCTTTTTTTTTTTCGACGGATCTATTCTCGAGCGAGTCACATAATAATTGCTTGCTTAAATAGTGATTCTCGGCCTCATACTCGCCTTGCGTTAGATCGTTAGGAAAATGATTAGGGCAATTAGGAAATTCCTCACTCGTCCAAATATATACTTTTTCAATTCTTCAACATAGCCTTTAGTCATCCATTTTGAGCCTTCTCCGAATTCCTTTTCTTCATTTGAAAACCCTTTAAGCTTTACAACTGACTATCTAATCTCTCGGCGGGATGTTCAATCGAGAAAAGGAGGGGGAGAAAAATGAGACAACAAAGGAAAAGATGACAAAAGAAGGTGGAAAACGCACACGAGGAATGCTCAACGCACAAAAAACTGACCAAAAGAACCTGCCCTCCTAATTATTGAGATCTTTTAGAAATCATAAGACGTGGGGCGGGGCATGGATCTTGTTGTGAACTTCTCCCTTGATAATCTCGTATGCTCGTCAGAACGGCTGGAAAGAGGAGCACCCCGAAGTGAACTTCTCCAACGATAATCCAGTCTTATATCGGGAAACGAGAAGGGGAGCACGGCCTTGGGTTTGAATTACATAACTGTGAACTTCTTCAATCGATAATCTCTGAAACCTCTATAGGGATTAAGAGAAAAGGAGCACGGTATCGGCCCGAGAACCAACAAGAAGAACTTCGCCTTAGATAATCTCTCAGCCTCGTAGAGAAGCAGAGCTTCAGCTTGAGCAAGTACAGTAAAATAAAGAAAAAAATAAGGATGGGAAAGACAAAAGAAGAAAGAAAATATGCCGACGACGGAGAGTGACTAAGAAAAGGAAGATGAAGATATTAAGTCCACAATCCCAAAACTTTCCTCTTCTTCTAAGTCAGAGCTAAATCAAAATCCTTCAAAGTCCATTTGATTCCAAAACAACGGTCTTTCGCATAGGTGAAATGATTAAAAGCGCCTCGATCACAGGTAAATTGATATAATATTTCTTGTGTTGACTTGAGTGATATAAATATAAAAATCCCAAGTTAAAAATAATTGAGCGCTAGAGTGAACATAGTGAGAGTTGCCGAAATGGATCATTCTATGAAATTTTTGGCGTGACAATGATCGAAGCAAAATAATCTGACCCCATACTATAAATAATACTTATATTCATACGGAAAAAAAAACTATATAGATAAATAATAATTTTTTTTGAAATTTTTCTTCCTATTTTTCTTATTATTGTATGTTATGAAAAATAAAAAAAACAATATACATATATATAAAAGATAAATCGCACATTCTGATATGCAATATTACTTTGCATTTCAGCTGAATTGATAAAATGCGAATATTTGTTCTTGCTCATTCTCTCGCGCGAAAGTATAGCTACATGTATAGGGGACCATGTATCTAGGCTAATCTTGATAAATCGCGTGTTTTTAGTAATTGTTACTTAGATTGATTTATGTACTTGCTTGATAAATCAATTGAGGTGCACTATTTGAGGGGGAGCATTTACAAAATTTATGTCTTGAGCTCCAAATATTGTTGATGGTCTTTCTCTAAGTGTTGTAGAAACAATGAGGAGGACTTCACGAATTATTCATGACTTGGAGTGCACGGCATTGGATTAAATTTTGGTTGGTTAAATATTTTGATGATTGACGTGATTTATGAATTTGAATTTAACCAACTCTCTTCAAATCTTACAGAGGGGTGCCTCGCCTGATTAGTAAATTGCTTTCAAATTAACTCTAATATTCTCGACATTTTTGCTCTAGGTATTGCAGATTTTCAAAATTCAGCTATGGAGCCAGCACCGTTCTGAATTACAGGGAGTTAATTGCGTTTATTTTCATACATAGGGGGAGCAATTATGTGGTTTTTAATTGAACTTAGGGTCAACCTGAAATCTTAAAAAAAATAGAAAAAAACTTACTATCGAGAAATTTGAGCGAAATTAGTAATTTTCGATCGCAGTTTCTCGAGCGAGAATTGATTTGTGATCAAATGGTAATTTTCGCTTCAAATTTGTCGAGCGAAAATCAAATAGGGACCAAATGAAAATTCTCCATCTGAGTTTCTCGAGCGAAAAATTTAAAAATTGAGCCTGTATAATTTGCGAACTCAAAACGTCTAATCAGCCCAATTAGAAAAGGTAACTTTTTGCAGTGGAAAAACTTTATCTCACGCAAAACCTAATCACAAAATCTACAATGTCTCTTAATTATTCTCTCTCGCAAAACTTTCAACAGACAATTTAATCCTTACACGACGCTTTCGATTTTTATCTTGGAGTTGTCTGTTTAAGGTAAAAACGACACTTATTTGATATTTCGTGCGATTAACTCAGCTTGCATCTGTATTTTGCAGTCTAATTTGGAATTGATTCTTGTCTGTTCTTCAAACTGAGAAAAACCCGTATACTATCTTGCAATGATTAAGTTCTGATTACGTGCTTATCTGGGTTAACATTTGCACGATTAAGATAGTTTCAGTGCTTTCGCATTATTTGATAGTACAATGTTTCGGAAATCAGAGTCTTATGGTTGAAATTTGAAGTTCGACTTAACTAGGATATTTGAAGTTTGAAGCTGTCGAAGAACTTTTTCGATCGCAAACAGTGCTAATAGAATCCCGATTCAATTGAGATACTGTTTGCATCGTAATGATTCTCTATTGCTACAATTTAGTTAGTCGCTAAGTTAGGAGACTTTGACCGAAAAATTATTTACCATCGAGAAAGATTAATTCTAATTAGTATTTTATACGAGCAAAGAACTTCAGAACGGAATAAAAAAAATAGATGCAATTAATTTCGAGCGCAAAACTTCCATCGAAAACGGTAATTTTGATTTCATTTTATTTCGGTCGTAAATTTTAGCGGCGATAAAATTAATTTTTCGGCGATAAAATTTATCGATCGTAAAAATACGTAGCGATGATTTTGATCGTTCGAAAATTTTCTCGGCGAGTGACCTAGTTTCTCGTTGTCAATTTTCTCGATCGTAAAATTTCGCAGCGAAAATTTTTTTAAAATCGAAATACTTTCTCGCTCGATAACTTTCATGACGAAAAATTTCTCAATAGTAAATTTTCGCGGAAATCGATTTTCTCGATCGTAAATCTACACAAAAATTTTTCTCGCTCGTAAAATTTCTAGGCTACAGTACTACAAATATAACGTTCAACACTTAGCAAAATTTTTCTAGTCTTTTTCACTGTTGTCAACTATAACGAATAAAATTTCTCGATCGCAAAATAAAACGGAGATTTGAATTAAAAATCAGCACTTAGGAAATTAAAATTGTAAATTCAATTTTTCGTGCAAGAAACTTCACGGGGTGAATAGTAGTGCTCAGCACTTAGAAAATTTTCGACCAAACTTACATATATCTTATATTCATATGTCGAAATGTTATTATCTCTTAAAAATTCACTTCGTATGACCTATGTGCAGACTCATGATCTCAATTATAAATTTATCAAACATGCTATGACATAATGGATTATTGTGGCTCGATAAAATAAAATTTCGACTCAATATTAATTCTTGAGCTAATGTTTCTGTTTTTCCAAATTGTTTTTCAGATGGATCACTACCCTGCATACAACCACATCTACGACAGGACACCAATTTTCAACTCGATCTGACCACCTTTCGGTGTCCAGACAAAATCATAGTGTCCATACTACAAGGCCATCCCCTCTGGCATGCGCTCACGGTGACGGCATCAGTGCCAATGGTCTACCTACAATAATTTTGGGGATGCATCAAAAGTGTCGTAGTTGAAGGAGCTTATAGCTTCACTAAGGTGATCGGGACGAGGCATATCAGTATGAACAAAAATGACTTTGGGCTCATCCTCGACCTCCTTTTCAGTCACAACTATGACCCCTTACCAACAGATGCTGAGTTGGCGCAAGATTTCCTCCAAATGGGATACCGTCAGCCGCTCATCAAGCTCGCGCAAATGCAGAGCAACGGGATTCCTCATCCATGAAAGACACTCTTTGGCATTATAAACAAGTGTCTATCACCGAAGCACGCGGGCTTCGACGAAGGCAACGGCCACATTCTACGAATATTTCACGGAATTGTGTTCTTGCAGAATTACAATTTCGCCCGACTGATCTGGAACGATCTAGCAGAGCGGATCAGAGAAAAAGAGAACAAGCGCTTCAAGAACGTGCCGTATGCGAGATGGTTCTCGATTATCATCAGACAACTCATGAAGATACATGAGAACATTCCTCGCCTGCCGCCTGGAGGAAACTACCAGCCACCACGGCTCAAATTCTTCCACAACCCAAAGCTCACGGATTTAGATCAACCATCGATGGCCATTCCGTTCGAGCAGCTTCGTCTTGCCGACCCCACGGGAGACGTTTATAAGCTATACTGCCGGGAGAATCATCTTACAGAACAGATGATCCGAGGGCCACCGACAGACTTCAATGTGAGCCCTCCCCAACAACAACACCCAAACCCTGAGGCTGCGATGATCGATGCAGTGGGCTAGGAGCTTGAACAGGAGCCTCCAATCCAAGAGGCTCAACTACCAGATCTTGAAGCCACAATGATCGATGAAGAGGCCCACGAGCTGGAAGTTGAAGCTCAAGTCCAGGAGCTCCAAGCAGAAGTACCCATTATTGTTGGCGTGCTTCGAGGGTCTATTGAGGATATCCTGCAACAGGAAGCACTGCCCGAAGCAGAAACGGGGCATAGCTCACCACCACTGGATACAACGCCAGAAACCGAGGCTTTAATCTCAATGATTCAGCCCAACGAGCCTCTGGTGACAGAGCAAGCACGTGAAGATGTTGTACGCGGATTATCGCCTCACACGTCTACCCCGTCAGACACCGAGTCAGACGAGGAATTACGTTTGATACGACGGACTCCAAGGCGACTTAGCATCCCATTCGAGTCCATCTTCACAACTGTCACCACCACATCAGACACGACGCCAGCTATCACTCCAAGGGCTGCGGACCCTACTTCGCTTAATCTTGAGCCGCAGCCTACTCTTTCAGCGTCTATCGAGGCCGAGACTCAGATTCCACCGACTACTAGCCTGGACTCTCAAGTGTCTGCTTCGCAGGTTCAACCAGAACTTGCCCCAACATCCATAGATGAGAATCTCCAAGGTTCGAATCAAAGATTGGATGGAAGTCTCGGACAGTCACAACCTCAAGTGACTACGAGCCAGCCTGAGGAGCCGGTGTTAGCTCAAGGGTTGTCAACAGGCGACATCTGTCGACCTGGTTCATCAACGGCGGAGGCGTCCGTCCCATTTGTGACTGAAGATCGTCTACAGGCCGCTCTCTCCGAAGCTTTGAGATCTTTCGAAGAAAAAATCATGGAGAGCATGCGACATGCCATCGAGACGTTCCGCCAAGACCGAGGGAAAACACTCGTCTCGGAGCCGTCTTCATCACAACTTACCCTCACACCCACTCAACCCACACAACCCTTACCAATCGCCACACCCATCCTCACACACAACCTCATAAACCCTGCAACCGTACCTATCAACGACCTTCACTCCATATTAGTCGCCCGACTACTTGAGCTGACCACACGAACGCCCGAAGAAGAGGATCTCTTCCAACGTCTCGTGGATCGTCCTGATCCTACAGAATCATGCCAAGGTCAAGACTCTCGCTCCAAACGTCGACATGACGACCCAGACGATCAAGGTCGTCATGAGGGGGAGAAGAGGCCTAGGATCATAACTAGAAGTCAAGGACGAAGCTCGGGCGCGACACAGACAAGCACTGCAGCCACTGAAACCTCACAACCCACTACCCAAACAACCACCACCACGCACCGCACCACTCATACAACCCAAATTGACCCACCAACCTTTAACGTAAGGACGCCTCTTTTAATACCTGAGTCCCGTAAGTGAACCGGCCAATAAAATTTGCATACATACTCTGTGAATTATGTGATTGCATGATATGTGTTTTACAGTTCCAAATATGTGCTACGTGACTAGCTGGCTTATATGATGACATTAGGACATGGGAAAAATTGGAAAAGCATTAAAATTGTGAATATTTAATCGGCCGACATGTAAAATGCTTAAGATCGCCGATCAAATTGAATTAATGGAATCGGCCGACGCTAGCTTAATTGTGAATATTTAATCGGCCGAATCCCATATAGAGAACGAGTAACACATCAAATTATAATAGATCAATCATGATTCAAATAAACTTAATAAGATATGATCATATAACTAAAAACACACGTTGCTTAGCTTAGGAGGAAAAATTGATCACCTTCTTGTCTTTTCATTCACATCTTCCTAAGCACTTTATTTAATGTATATCTATTAGATTATAAACTAGAAATCCTTAGAAGTAAAAACGTAACAGAAACGAATTCCATTTCTCTAACAAGGAGAAAAACTCGATCAATCTAAGCAACCAACAAAGCAGATTTTGAACATTTGGTAAGTAACAATCTTACTCATAACATGTAAATTCGATTCTGGCTTTATATTCCTTATATTTCTACAAAGTAATATAAGTTAGAGGAAACTTTCGAGTAAAATATGTAGAAGAAACCCTAGTTTCTGGAATGTTTGCTTGAGCTAACAAGTTACATATGTTATTCAAATCAGAAAATTCGTAAGAAAGGAGAGACTTAAAAGAAGTTCTGCCAATTAAAGAATAATCATTCATAGTAGCTTAAAATTCGGACTTTTGGTAAGCATATCATTTACAACTTGTATAATTTCATAAGTTAGAGTATCTAGTCGTTATGCCTCTATAAAGTGATTAAACTTATATGAGATTCCCACATGGCAGAAACCCTAGTGTCACACTCATGCTAATATATTTAATTAGATTAGAGAAGACTTAAATTAGAAGCTTAAGGTTGAATTTACTTGCGAATGTTTTCCCTAGGGACCTAAGTAAACTTTGGGTAGAATAGCATGTTTTGAGTTTTATAACTTTTATAACTTCGGTATTGAATGGTCAGTGGATAGAATTAATAATTTCATACTAGAACAAAAATTTTTATAATATACAAGTTCTTGGGTGGAACGATTATAGGGAGCAAGTTTCGAATGGTTGAAGACCAATTATTGAGGTTTCGACCGAATTAGAATTAGGTGCAAAGTCGGGCGAATCAACCTTTAGGAAAAATGACTTTCGCTGAGGTATTCTATTTAAATTATCATTTGACCGATGCTGACCATTATGTGTATATACTTTCGACCGAAACAGTCTTGTATGAAAGAGATTTCGCCGTGTCATGTATAAGGGTTAAATCTTAAGGCAATCGGGCGATTGGGTATTATGTAAGAAGTGTTCAGCGATTTTAAACTTAGACACCACAAATCGGGCGACATTGGGGAAATGATGAGAACTCAGCGAATTTAAATGTCAAGAAAATGACGATTCGGACGAACAAACTGTAGAAAAGAAGATTTTCGCCGAGCTATATAAAATAATAATATATTAGATGGATGGGACGAATTGAAGGTAAATAATCGGGCGATACAACTTTCGCCGAGAATTTTTATAAATAAAGGTTGACCCAACTTTGACTAATGTTTAACTAAACCATCGGGCGAAATTAAATTAGGTTCAAAATCGGACGACATCTGTATTGACCAACGATCGGGCGATTCGAATAATGCAGTGTCATTAACCAGTCTCTTTTGAAATAGTTATCTAACTTAGGCATTCTTACGAGCTATACTGATACTTTAATTTTTTTATTTAAAGGTCGAAATATAGGAATTTCCCGGAGCAGTAAATTTATTTAGCTTGGACGACAGGTAAGTGGGAATTTCAACTACAACACATAATTTATTTGTATATGCTTTAACTACGTGACTACGTGCTTGAGTGTTTATATTATTACATGAATTATTTGACATGCTTCTGCATGGTAAGTGTTTACGATATTAATTCACATTGCATATTCATGTGCATGCACGAGACATTTGGGGTTTATGTGAGATGAGCATGCACAGTATTTATCGCCTGAGGGCGAATGATATTTGCCGATATAGGCATTTGATGTCGACTCGCAGTTGAGTCAGGGCTACTTCTATGGCACCAGGACGGCGTGGTGTGTCGTCGATTATATTATATATTTTATTGGGCTTCTGCCATGTTTATTTTATTTGGGCTGATGCCCTAATAGCGGAGGGATGCGATCTGGAGGGTGCGACCTGGGAAGGAGCGACCTAGGCAAAAACCCTAGCGTAGGCTAACCAGCGTGGGCTACCGCACGGCAGAGGGACGACCTGGGAGGTCGCTGCCACGTTTATTCGTGTTGGATTAGAGCTCTTTATGGTGCATTGTAAGTTAGCCGAGGGGCCCGAGAGATATGGGATCGAGTTTGATTTACGAGGTGTGAGATGCATTGGCGCGGATGCCTTTGCGGGGTTATCACGTTCACGACATTGCATATTCCTACTTACTGAGCTTTATTGCTCACCCCTTACTTTATGTGTTGTAGGTGTGCGCGACCACGGTACGTGATCGCTTTTGATGGCAAGGCTTACCTTTTGAAGCTTCCAGCGACTTTTGGGGGTGGTGTGTACATGAATGCGATCTGTGTGGCCGGGCGTTAGGGTTTTCTTTTACTGCGCACTTATACACTTCCCATGTATATAGGACTGGAGGGATATTTTGAGCATGTACAGAATAAATTCCTTTATATAAAAGGAAAAAATTTAATACGTGTTTGCGCGAATTATTTACCTTATATTATATTTAGCCACGTAAGGTAACATAGAAAGTTTAGTAGATGGCGGGGCGCCACAGGTGGTATCAGAGCTTCGGTTGCAGGTTCTGTAGACTGTCTATGTACACACACTCAAAAGCGTGGAAGCAGCCTTGCTAGTAAGTTTTATATTACTGTGAATTATTTGTGTTGCATAATTTATTGGTCGTAGGGACTGTCAGGGTAGATGGTAGTTGAGATTCTAACTAAGGTAGAGAACCCACAACACCGACTGATAATCGTGACACTGCTATTCTCCAACTTACGGAGTTAGTATGCCAGCAATCTAGTTAGATCCAAGAATTAATCCAACACGAAACACTGAGGGGCAGCAAAAAGCGAACCTTCCCAGGCAGAAAGAATCGAAATCGTTGGGGAAAGATTTCGCAAACTCAACCCGCCTACATTCGAAGACGCCATTGATCCCACGTCTACTGAGGATTGGCTAAGGACCCTTGAAAAGTATGTTCCAGTACAGCCCCATCCCCGAGGAAGAGAAAGTGTTATGTGCTGCATTACTGAGGGGAAGTGCAGGCCATTGGTGGGACACCATCTTGGCAATCGAGGACCCGATCACGATGAGCTGGGATCGCTTCAAAGAACTCTTTAGGAGCAAGTAATTTACTGCTCCAGTTCGAGCCCAGAGGATGAACGAGTTCATTAACCTGCGACAAGGGACAATGACGGTGGCTGAGTATATCAGGAAATTCGAACAGTTGTCGAGGTTTGCCACCCACATGGTAAACACCGATGCCCTAAAGATCGAATGCTTTTTGGAGGGCCTGAAGCCAGAATTGTATCGCGACGTGAATATGGCCGGGGTTCAGGGAGGCACGTATGCACAGGCCTCAGAACGGGCTCCAGTAGCCGAACAGGCCGAGACCAGAATTATTCGCGCACAAGAGGCAAAGAGAAAATTTGTGCAAGGGATCCAGTGGAGTGGAGGAAACCAGAAGAAACGTTTTTTCTCAAAGGGCGCTAAGCCTAATTTCAACAATAGACCTGGACCACCTCAACAACCAAATCAGATGCAACCAAGGTTTCCCCCACCGGTACCAAATTGTTCGAGGTGTGGGAAACGACATTTTGGTAATTGTCCTCCACAGACTCGTAACTGCTTCAGATGCGGAAGGCCAGGGCATTATGCGAAAAAATGCCCAGAGAACACTTCTGGAAGTCAAGCCGCAAGTCAGGCGAGACCACCGACCGTACCCGCCCGAGTGTATACGATAACATCAGAGGAGGCGGAGACCGACCCGTCGAGCAGGTACCTATACACCATACCCCGACATGCATATTAATAGACTCAGGAGCCACGCATTCATTTGCATCATCTAAATATGTGGCGAGACTCGGGATTACACCTCAGCAATCCGATTGTGAGTATAATGTTACCATCCCACATGGGGCTTCAACCCGAACTAGTTTAGTTCTACGGGATTGCCCGGTGCTAGTTAGTGATAGAGAACTATCTGTAGACCTCCTAGTTATCCCAATGAATGATTACGAAGTAATCCTTGGAATGGACTAGCTGTCTAAATATGGGGCTGTGATCGATTATAACCAAAAACCAGTCACGTTCAGTTCAGAGAAAAGTAAACCATTCACCTTTACTGGAACGATTAAGAGTAAAAGTATTCCGAAGATCTCAGCATTAAAGGCGAGGCGTTTAATCAAGGCAGGATGCGAAGCCTACTTTGTCTTCGCTGTGACGTCAGAAGAGAGTCAATCTCCAAAATTAGAAGAGATTCCAGTAGTACGAGAATTTCCCGACGTTTTTCCAGAAGATTTACCAGGACTCCCTCCTGATCGTGAGATTCAATTCACGATTGATTTAATACCTGGAGATGCACCAATTTCGAAGGCTCCTTATCGGTTAGCTCCAACAGAGTTGAAAGAACTAAAGGACCAGCTGGATGAATTATTGCAGAAAGGATTTATTCAGCCAAGCTTTTCTCCCTGGGGAGCGCCAGTCTTGTTCGTACGAAAGAAAGTCGGATCGATGAGGCTTTGTATTGTTTATCGGGAATTGAATAAGATCACTATAAAGAATAAGTATCCTTTGCCAAGGATCGACGACCTATTTGACCAACTACAAGGCGCGACAGTATTTTCGAAGATAGACCTACGATCGGTGTATCATCAGTTAAAGATTCGAGAAGAAGACATTCCAAAGACCGCCTTCAGTACAAGATATGGACACTACGTGTTCTTAGTTATGACTTTCGGGCTGACTGATGCGCCAGCAGCATTTATGGACCCGATGAATCGCGTGTTCAAGCCATTTCTGGACAAATTTGTCACGTATTCATCGATGACATCCTCATATATT
This sequence comes from Craterostigma plantagineum, assembly GCA_027422505.1. Lineage (NCBI taxonomy): Eukaryota > Viridiplantae > Streptophyta > Magnoliopsida > Lamiales > Linderniaceae > Craterostigma > Craterostigma plantagineum. The sequence goes on along the minus strand of JAPQWV010000005.1, from coordinate 12,549,010 downwards.
CGAAGACGCGCGAGGACCATGAACAACACTTGAAGATCGTCCTTGAGATATTACGAGAAAAAGACTGATACGCTAAATTCAAGAAATGTGAGGTTTGATAAAATCAAGTCGCTTTTTTGGGACACGTTATCTCGGGAGCAGGAATTTCCGTAGACCCAAGCAAGATCGAAACTATAAATAACTGGCCCCAACCAACCAATGTCACCGAAGTACGCAGTTTTCTTGGCCTAGCGGGGTATTACAGAAAATTTATTAAAGATTTCTCAAAGATCGCCTCAACATTAACGAAGTTGACGAAGAAGAATGCCCCATTTAACTGGAGCGACGCATGCGAACAGAGTTTTCAGGAATTAAAGAGACTACTCACCTCGGCCCCAGTGCTGACGATACCCACAGGGACCGGAGGATTTTCAGTATACAGCGATGCTTCGAAAAATTGTCTGGGATGCGTATTAATGCAAAATGAGAACGTGGTTGCGTATGCTTCACGACAGTTAAAAGAATATGAAAAGAATTACCCGCAGTAGTCTTTACTTTGAAGATCTGGAGGCACTATCTATACGGTGAACGATGCGAAATTTTCACAGACCACAAGAGTCTGAAGTACTTCTTCACCCAGAAGGAGTTAAATATGAGGCAGCGACGTTGGCTGGAGCTTGTTAAAGATTATGACTGCGTAATTAATTACCACACAGGCAAAGCAAATGTGGTCGCCGATGCATTAAGCCGAAAAGCTGTGAGCGCGGAGCTACAACAACTCGAAGTGGAAATAGTACAATTGGGCGAAGTTGAAGTGAAATTGGTGGCACTAACCCTCCAACCTACATTAATAGAGCATGTCAGGAATGCGCAAGAGAAGGATGAATTCTATTTGAAGATTAAAGGCGTGCAAAAAGAAGAAATACCCTCTGATTTTGAAATACGAGTGTTAGGATATTTAGTGATTGTGTCAATAGTTTAAGTCTTGGGATTTATATTGTAATTATCCTTTAAGCTTGGGCTTTAGACTAGAATGTAATAATTTAATTTTTTGGTGTTTGGGCCTTATTATACCTAGGGTTAATGTGGTATATAAGGTATTACCAACACCATTTGAAAGGTAATCAAAGATCAAAAGGCTTATCCCACTTGTACACACAATACACACACACTTTAAGGTGAGAACCTCTCCCTTTTCATTCCATCAAAGCCTCTTTGATTCCTTGTTTGGTGCAATCGGGACCAACAAGTGGTATCAGAGCAAACGTGGATCGATCTGCATTGATTTGAATCCAGTTTCGTTCGATTCCGAGAAAGATCAAAGGTGTTTTGGGCAAAAATCACTTTCGGGCATTTTTGAACTCGTTTTTGGGGTTTTAATGCTTTGTTTTTGTGTTTAAAACCTTCCCCAAGATCGATTCTATGCCTAAAATGTTTTACAACGACTCTTTCAAATCCGAGAAAATTTCCTAACTGAGAATTTTTTTCTCTTGCGAAATTTTATAACTTGCGAAATTTTCTTGCGAAGCTTTAAAATTCTCAACTGAGAATCTTTCTCACATGCGAAATTTTAAAATCCGAGAAATTTTCCACTGAGAATTTTTTTTTCTTTCTTCCGAGAATTTCTCTTTAAAACTCACAAACATCGAAATTTCTCAACACATAATTTCTCGGATAACTCTTCGTATAAACACGTCCTTTCAAACCGCGAATTTTTTTTTTCTCTAACGTGTTAAGTCTTTTTCTCGTGTTGAAATCTTCTTGGGTTAAATTTTTCTCAAACTTATTTAAGATTTGATCCTTACACTTTAGTCCTATCACCCTAGACCACTCTTGACATAAAATTTTATCCCGCCTCAAAAATCGTTTTCAAATTTCTAGAACTTCTCCTAATTTCAAGATATATTTTCTCTTCATACATTATCGACCATCACACACGCTCACTTAGTTCCAGAAAAAAAAAAAATTCTTTAAACAATTTTTTTTCTCTCAAAACTCTACTCGTTAAACTCATATTTCTCATTTCGTTCGTTACTAACTCTCTTATCTATTTAAGATCAAAACCACGGACGACTCGACTGCACCAACCATGTCTACCACGAATGACATCTCAACAGTGGGCTCCGACACCAGGCCACCTATGCTGCGACAAGGCGACTACAGCATATGGACAAACCGGTTCCTCACATTCATCAGGAACAAAGGCGCACCACTCTCTCAATACCTTCTGGACTCCATCTTCAATGGTCCAGCACAATTCTGGACGACCATCCCTGCACAGCCAAACGCAAACCCTCCCATGGATGAACGCCGCACTCCAAGAGGTCCCATCAATGAGGATGAAGAGGCTCGCGTACAGGCCGACGAGACTGCCAAAGGATACCTCTTCCAGGCTATGGGCAATGAAGTCTACGCTCACATCGAGTGCTGCACAACTGCTAAGGAAATATGGGATGAACTCGTGGAAATCATGGCAGGCACAACTGAAAGTGCTCAGGGGAGGAAAACAGCATGTCTCTCGCAGTATGAACACTTCCAAGCCTATGAAGGAGAGGAGCTGCGTGACACATACCTCCGATACTTGAAGGTCATCAATGAACTCAAGAAAGCCAAGATCTCGAGAGACAAATTTGACATCAACAACCGCTTCCTTGGTAGCCTCAAACACATTGGGGAAATGCAACTGTGATGATGATTCAGAGTAAGGACCTCTCCAACACCTCCATCCATGCTCTCTACGACAGCCTGTCTGCATATGCTCCTTACGTGCAACCTCAGTCCACCAACACTCGAGTCGACCCACTGGCTCTCCTCTCGAACAAAACTACCGAACGATCTTCCACCGCTAAGGCCAAACAGAACAAAGGGAAGCTACCAACCGTTGTATCTGACGCCTCTTCAGGATCCGAAGCTGATACGGAATCTGATGAAGATATTCGTGATCTATGCAAGCAACTGGCAATGCTCACAAAGATGGTCACCAAGAAGATCGGGAAAAAATCCTCATCCTCATCCAATCGCCAAAGAACCTTTAGCGGCACCAAAAGGACCACTCCGACGGAAGAATCTAAGCCGATAAAGAAAGAGGAGGACTCAGCACCTCAAAAGTCTGTGAAGTGCTTTCGGTGTGGAAAGCTGGGCCACTTTGCCAAGGAATGCCACGCCCCACGCGTGAAGGATTCTGGCTATTACGACCGTAAGGCCAGAATGACCCGCAAAATGGAAAGTGAAAAAGTTCTTCTCACCGAAGAAGCTGAATGGGTGAACGACACTTCAGAAGACGAGGAGCCTAAGGATAAAGATTGCTGCATGGCAAGGCTGGTCGAGCATGACGAGGACGAGGAGATGGTCAACCCCGGTGAGAATGCAGCTAACACTTCCACCAACGCCGAGTCTGAGGTACGAATCTCACAACTCGATGATGTGTTTAATCACCGACACACCATTAACAAATCCACCGTAGACGCTAAGGATTATAATGAACTTAAGCTAAAATTTGAAAACAACTATGCCTTACTCAGTCTAAAAGTAGAAGAGCTTGCCTGTGCAAACGAACGTCTAAAGGCCTCTGAAGCATTAGTCAAACGTCTGCAAAGCAAGAACAAACAAAGTGAGACTAAGAGTAAGGAAACTACACTAGCCATTAGTTCATGTGAAACTTCTCGCCTCCTGACGGCCTCCCAATATGAACTGCTTACGAAGGAAAGAATTAGGCTATACCGCAAGGTGAAAGAACTTGAAGAACAACTTCACCTCAGAAAAAAGGCAGCACACATCTTATGCCTATTAAACCAACCAGTTGAAACAGAATTCTACGACGTCCGGATGGGAATCGGCCTGGCCAGCAACTGCGATCCAACGCCACTAATTGTTAAAAGGTATAACATGTACAGTACATCATTCCTACAAACGAGGAAGGATACTCCCTTACAGCTCATGCCGTTTGTAAGATCCTCCTCCATTGTCCTTTCGGAAGAAAAGAGGAACAGAACATTCTCTGGGCAGAAATCGCGTACGACTACACGGAATTGAATGCTAGTGATAAGACTGAAAAGCATTCACTCTCTGAAGACATCAAGTCTCAGTTCCCAACCGAAGAACAGGAAACCGCTTTCCGAGAAGCACTTTCTCGCATCTATGTCCCAGAGAAACTTCTGATCATAGCAGAACTAGAACGAACCATAGATGTAGAGCGGAAAGCCTTTGCAAAAGAGCGAGAAGATCTACTTTACAAAATCTTTACCCTAGAACAATCTCACAATACGAACAAACCTTCTACGTCGAGTCGAGTACCCGATTCTCAAACATGTAAATGTTATAGGACGGAGAAGATTACTCCTGAAGTTGACATATGTTCTAACACTAACTCTAATATTCTTACAGGGAATGTGAGTTCGACGTCTCTGGAAGGGAGTTCATATCAAATAAAGGAGAACCCGCTCTTCGATGACAAGAAGAAAAGACCATCCTATATTCGCCCTACCTCTCTATGTACTGAATCCCAATATCCTAAGGTCGTAGACAATTATGTTGCCAAAACTTATCTTTCTTTTACCAAGCTTATGTCTATGTGCTGCTGCAATGACTTTGTTCTCCCACGCGTCCATGAATATGAAACACATGAACACGCAACACTCCGACCACGCAAGCGAACCTCCTCTACGACGTCTTCGAATTCTCCCATCTCGCCTAAACCTAAGGTCAAGCGAAAATGTCTCTCGTCATCAAACGCAAACTCACCTATTACTCGCAAGCCAAAGGCGACCAAAACCGAAGCACGAAAACAACAACCACATTCCCCACGCCAATTCATGTATAAGGCGCCATACATGCAAGCACAAATTAGGAAAATATGGGTTAGAAAAACCATAATCCCGCCTCATCAAACAAATGACAAAGGGAAAGCTAAATTAGAAACGACCCAATCTGATTTAGAAATCACATTTCCCATTAAGCGCATGAAACTTTTACTTGTATCACAAGAAGGTCCCGTCCGTAAACGGGGACCCAACATTTGCTGATGATTGCAGGTCTGTCATGTGTGGTATCTAGACTCGGGTTGCTCCACACACATGACGGGGAACAAGGAGCTATTGAGCAACTACTCCGAGCACTATCTCCTTCGGAAACAGTCAAATTGCGCCAATTCTCGGAACTGGGGATCTCGTCCACGACAAACTAACGATTAAGGGCATCTCTTACGTCGAGGGTTTGAGCTACAATCTCTTCAGCATTGGTCGTTTCTGCGACAAAGGATACAAGGTTCTCTTCGAATCTGACATCTGCAGCATTATCGATGCCTCAGGACAATCTCTTCTTTCTGGAACGCGCACGTCTCACCTCTACGTACTCAATCTTACGACTTCTCGACCAATATGCCTTCTCTCTCGAGCCGCACCCAAATTGAACGATTTATGGCACCGGCGTCATTCACATCTCAATTTCAAGACCATCAACAAACTGCGTCAGAATAAACTCGTCAACGGTCTACCCCAACTGACATATCATAAGGAACACCTCTGCTCTGCCTGTGAATTGGGGAAGATGAAGCGATCGTCTCACATCTCCAAGGAAACACCGTCCTCTAAGCTCATCCTCGAACTCTTACATATGGATCTATGTGGCCCAATGCCTACGGCCACACTCGGAGGAAGACGGTATATTCTTGTGATTGTCGACGATTTTTCACGCTACACGTGGACGAAACTCATTCGCACAAAGGATGAAGTTCCTGATATAATCATCGAGTTTGTTGTTACGTCTCAAACTCTTCATAAACAGAAGGTTCGGATTATCAGAACTGACAACGGAACTGAGTTTAAGAACAAGAAGCTCAGTGATTTCTATGCCACTCAGGGCATCACTCAGCAGTTCTCAGCTGTGAAGACACCGGAACAGAATGGTGTCGTTGAGCGTAAGAACAGGACACTAGTTGAAGCAGCCAGGACTCTCCTCATCCAATCCGGACTTCCCCATTCTCTTTGGGGCGAAGCTATTCAAACGGCTTGTTACACATAGAACCGGGCTTCTATCCACAAGAGATTCAATCGCACCCATACGAGATGCTGAATAACCGTCGTATCCCCGATATATCTTATCTAAGGGTCTTCGGTTGCCGATTTTTTGTGGCCAATGATCGCCAACATCTTGGGAAGCTTGATCCAAAAGCACTTGAATGCATCTTTGTTGGATATTCGCTGAACTCGAAGGCATACAGGGTCTATCTTAGGGAGAAACGATCAGTAATAGAGAGCACAAATGTCACCTTTGACGAAAGCGAAGGCGACCTCATGGCTTCTGCTCACATCAGTCCAGAACCAGGTCTTCTACAGTCATTGACAAACGGTCAACCTTCAATGGCGGGAACTTCCTCATCTGAGGGCAACTCTGGTGAACTGGATCTCGATCTGCTTTTCGAGTACTTCTATCCAGTTCCCAAGACTCCCGCTGCCACCACTCAACCTACCGCTGCACCCATTCCACCTACACCACCAGCTATCGGCAATGACGTCGTCCCTCCAAATTTGGATGCACTCAATCTCAACGAAGACGACATTTTACCCAATCCTGGGAACATTGCTGATCCTGATGCTGAACCCTCTCAATCTACTACGGTTGAGATCTCTTCTTCGGACACCAGACCCCAACCCAATTAATCTCCAACCGATACAAATGCGGCCAGCTCATCTCAGACCAATATACCACTTTGGGCTCGATCTCATACTACAGATCAGATTATTGGGGATCCCACATCTGGTGTCTCGACACGTTCGGCTACGATGAATGAAAGTATGTTTGCTTGCTATCTCAGTCAAGTCGAACCATCACGAGTAGCTGAAGCTCTCAACGATCCTGATTGGCTGATTGCAATGCAGGAGGAAATAAATCAGTTTGAACGCTTACAAGTTTGGGAACTCGTACCACGACCTCACAATAGATCCATTATCGGCACAAAATGGATCTTCAAGAACAAAAAGGATGAAGACGGTGTTGTTATCCGCAATAAAGCAAGACTTGTAGCTAAGGGGTACAACCAAAAAGAAGGCATCGACTACGATGAAACCTTCGCCCCAGTTGCCAGGATCGAAGCCATACGAATTTTTCTTGCCTTTGCTGCTCACAAGAACTTTAAAGTCTACTAAATGGATGTGAAGACTGCATTTCTGAATGGATTTCTCAAAGAAGAAGTGTACGTTGATCTACCTGAAGGGTTCTTGAGCGAAGAGTTTCATCATTACGTATATCGACTCTACAAGGCCCTCTACGGACTAAAACAGGCTCCCCGAGCTTGGTATGATGTCCTTTCAGACTTCCTTGTTCAGTCTGGATTCAAGAAAGGATCTCTGGATACAACTCTCTTCACCAAGCGGAGTGGCCCGGACATCATGATTGTACAGATTTATGTCGATGACATCATTTTTGGATCGACCAAACCACAACTGTGTGAAGAGTTCGCAGAATTGATGAAAGAGAAATTCGAAATGAGTATGATGTGTGAGCTAAATTTCTTTCTTGGTCTTCAAGTAAAGCAACTCCCCGACGGAATCTTCATCAATCAGTCCAAATACATCCATGACATCCTCGAGAAATATGGAATGAAGGATGCTAAGACTGCTGCTACACCTATGTCACCCTCTGGCCGACCCGACGCAGACCCATCTGGTGCTCCCGTTGACCAAACCGTCTATCGATGGATAATAGGCTCTCTTTTGTACCTTACTGCTAGTCGATCGGATATCGTTCTCTCGACAGGAATCTGCGCTCGTTTTCAGGCAACACCAAAGGAATCCCATTTCACTGCTGTCAAAAGGATTCTCCGCTATCTCAAAGGAATACCCAATCTGGGTTTGTGGTACCCCACTCGATCGGACTTCAAACTGGTTGGATTCTCTGACTCGGATTATGCAGGATGCAAGATGGACCGAAAAAGCACCTCTGGAACTGCACACTTCTTGGGCGGTAAACTCGTAAGTTGGTCGTCTCGAAAACAAAACTGTGTCTCAACTTCGTCGACGGAGGCAGAATATGTCGCCGCCGCTAGTTGCTGTTCACAACTTTTGTGGATGAGAACCCAACTACGAGATTTTAATTTTCATGTTGATAAAATTCCCATTTATTGTGACTCAAAAAGTGCTATTGCGATGACGAGTAATCCGGTACATCACTCGAGAACGAAACACATAGATATTCGTCACCACTTCATCAAAGAACATGTCGAACAAGGGACGATTGAATTGCACTACGTCACAACCGAAGATCAACTGGCCGACATTTTCACAAAACCGTTGGATGTCAAACGATTCTAACACTTAGTGACTATGTTGGGCATGTTGAATATTCAGTTGTGATCAATCGACCCTACATGAACTTTGATAAAGTGTACATATTTCCTTTTCCACTTCATTTTCTATGTATCTTCTGAATTATGTCTTTTGAGGGGGAGTTTTCGATTAAGGGGGAGCGTCTGATTTTTCCAAAAAAAAAAAAAAAATTGGGTTGAAATTTTAAAGTTTGGTAAAACTGAGTCAAAATTGGACCGATTAAAATGTTTTGGGTTGAATTTTTAATTTTCTGGTCAAAAAGGGTCAAAATTGGACCAATTGAACTTCAGTTGGACCCAATTTTGACCAAGCCCGCGAAATTCAGCTCAGTTGAGGTTTTGACCAAGCCCACGAAATTTCGGCCCGTTAACTCAAAATTCGCATGAACAGTCACCAAAACCCTAAAACCCCAAAACCCTTAACGTTTTTCACAATCCTAAAAATTCCCAAGAAAATTCAAAAATTTCGCAACCCCTCTTTTCAAAATTTCGCAACTCCTCGCATCATCGTCGTCGTCCAATCTGCATTCAAAATCCGTTTATCTGCATTCTCCGTCTTGTAAATCAGCTTTTCGGTATGAATACACGTCAAATAAACCAAGTTCCGTTCATTTTATCCTGTTTTGCCCCGTTTTGATTAAATCTGTTAGGTTAGGATTAATTTTTCTCGGCTCTAAATCGAACGCATGTTAGATTTTTGATGTTTGATACCCCCAAATATGCATTGCCCATCCAATTTCGAGTCGATTGAGTCCAGATTATTGCATTTTGGTTGGGATTTGAGCAGGTCTAAGGCAAAAATCATTGCGTCATTTTGAACGTTTTCGCACCATGTTCTTCACCGAGAAAAATTTCTGAGAAATTGCTTTAAACGTTAAAATTCGCTGCTACAGTGAGCAAGGTCCCGCGAAAATTTTTCCGAGAAATTTCTTGCGTTGAAATTTTCGCTACTACAGTGAGTGAGGTTCCGCGAAATTTTATCCGAGAAATTTCTAGTGTTAAAATTTTCTCTATAACACATCACTTCATATTACATATTTTCGCATCTTCACTATTTCGCAACTACAGTGAACAAAAATTTTGCTGCTACAGTGAGTTTTGCCCCGCGAAATTCTCATAACACATCACTTCATATTACATATTTTCGCATCTTCACTATTTCGCAACTACAGTGAACAAAAATTTTCTCAGTCCACAAAGCTTTTTCCCTCCGCGAAACTTTCATAGAACTTGCGAAAATTTTTCCTTATATGCGAAAATTCATGGATAAACTGCATGCGAAAATTTCTCATTACATGCGAAAAAAGTTGGACAACTTGTGAGATTTCCTAACTTGCGAAATTTTCCGTACTTGCGAAATTTTACTCAAATCTGCGACACTCTCTCACGACATGACTCTGCGCTATAACTTGCGAAAATTTTTCATTACATGCAAAAAATTTGGACAACTTGCGAGATTTCTTAACTTGCGACAATCTTCCAATACATGCGAAATCTTACTCTATCTGCGAAATTTTCTCGGCATGCCTACATATCATAATCTGCGAAAATTTTCCACTACTTACAAAAATTCAACACTACATGCGAAAATTGTCTCCAATTCAAAATTTCTAAGTGCTAATTTTTTTTTTTCATTGCATGCGAAAATTTTGGACAACATGCGAGACTTCCTAACTTGCGAAAATTTTCCATGTCTATATGTTTAGCGAATTTTCTCATCTCACATTAATTCATACTAATCATATTACAATTACTGTCAAGTACAGATATGACCAACAAAGATCAAGGTACTCTTGAAGCGCTTGAGGCGGCTGCAATCCAAAGGGACGTCGCTCGCATCGAACTCAACACGCGTACCTATGTTCCACCACCCGAGCAGATCTTCCCACTAAGTCAATGGGCGGCCCTGATTCCCAACAATTACATGGTGGACTTGGACAGCTTTCGGTGCGATGCCCCCGTCATTGTAGAAATCCTCAAAGGGCACCCACTTCGCCACGCCCTCACACATGGCGAGCCAGAAGCACAAGTATATCTTCAACAATTCTGGCATACGTTGCAAATAGCTGGACCACTTCATCTTGCCAAAACCTTATCCGCCAAAATCGATCAAGAAACGGTGGTCCTCACTCGGAAGATAGTCCAAGAAGTGCTTCAACTCCCAGTCTACTCACCATACGACCAACTACCAACTCATGAAGAACTCATCGAAGACATCGATAGACTGGGCTATCAACCTGATAGCAAGAAGAAACTTGTCCTCAGTGAAGTCACCACCCGCAATCTACCTCAACCCTGGCGCACACTGTACTTGCTGGTGAACAAATGCATGTCAGGGAAGCATGCTGGTCAGGACCGCGGAAACTTTCAAATCCTCACCATCCTCACCGGCATCGCTCACAACCGCAAGTACAACTACGCCGACATCATCTGGATGGATCTCGTCTCAATGATCCAACGTCGCGACCGGGAAATCACCAAGGGAGTCACAAACCGCTTCGTCCCTTACATGCGGTGGCTCCCAGCTCTCATCAAACATTTCCGCTTGCACTCCACCAACATTCGCATCCGGCCGGCAGCGGAACACTTCCTCATCCCCACTGTCGAGAAGTTCGCGAAGAAAAACACCCCGGCGAAGGATCGACACGCCATGATAATTCCGGACGAAGTTCTCGCCTACGCAGACCAGACAAATTCACACGTCCGAGAATATCGCGCCTCAACCGCCTCATTCTGAGAAAGCCCCAGATCTCTATCTACTGTCCCTACGGCGCAGATCAACCCCACTGCTCCTAACCCCGGGACTAGCCAAAACCCCACCACCACCTCCAAAAAGTCATCGTGTCGCGCCGCATCCTCTTCTACCCGCGCTCCGAAAAAACGGTCGCGAGAGGATGACATAAGCCGCCCCACGGAGCGTCGATCGAAACAAAAACACGATCGACCTCCCCAGCCACATATAAGCCGAGCCGAACCAATAGGTACAGGAGGTGATGTGTTCTCCTCCCGAGTAGAAGACGTGGCATCTGGCTCAACCACGCAAACGACCCCACCAATCCACTTATCTTCCTCTCTACAGGAAGATATTTCATTCCACGAGGAGCCACGTATACCATCGACATCCCACTTGGAGATGGTCAATGTTGAAACAAGCAGTCCCTCGCCTCAGACTGCATCCTCTTCATGCACATCGAGTATAGTGCCCTCACTCCCCATAGTTTCATACGTTTCTAGGACACATACACCTTCTACCGCACCACAGAGTCTTCGTGACTCTGTCAGAACGCTCGGTGATGTCTCTGTGACTGAGAGCGGAAGACCTAGCACGGCCAACATCACAACAACCGTGAGCCTAGGCCATCATTCGATTGAGTCTGTCTCATCAATGATGCCAACGGGAAGTCTGAGTGACCCCTCTTTTCCCGTCATGTGCAAACGGGCGGCCGATCGGCTATATTCTCCGATTCGGTGTCAGTTGGATTTCTTCGTGATTCCAACTTGTTAGATTTACCCCAATTCGTCACCGAGACCGCGCTAGAGACACGTCTTCAAGAGTTTGCAAAGACTCTTGAGGCGTCGATTCTCGATAAAGTCTACGCGCGTCTCGATGCGTCCACCGTCGACAAAGGGAAAGGTGTGGCCCCGGAGACGCCACCACCGACTCAAAATGTGGACGCTAAAGCCATTCTCTCTGCCATTTCTGCGAAGGAGCTCTTCTACCTCCTACGAGCAAGATTCGAGTCGATGACGGAACTCGACGAGGAGGAACAGCAGATGAAGAGAATGATGACTCAACCCATGACTTGCCGCGCTCAAGGCGAGTCCAGCGGGATCAGGCGCGACGATCAAGACGATGATCAAGATCGCCGCGAGGGGGAGAATAGGCAGCTAGGCCAACAATCCCAAGGACTCATGCACTCGACGTCGTCCTCCTCCTCTGGGCCTGAAACAACGCCCGTAACAGAAACCTCACACCCCACTAGCCAAAAATCCCACCTTATTTACCCTGAGTCACTAGCCAAATCACCCTCATCACCACCCACTACCATCTCCGAAACTCTAATCGTCACATCGGCGTTAGAGACCACCCCCACACCGTCTCCACCCACAATCTCCGAACCTCTAACTGTCACATCGACGTTAGAGGCCACCACCACACCTACACCACCCGACACCCAAATCATCCTTGTCAAAACCATCACCACAACTGAACCACCAGAATCTCCACCACAACCATCCCCACAATTCACAAACTCCTCCGACGCAACACCCTCGCCACCACACAGCGACACTCCTCTCAACACCGATTCCAACGTAGCTCCCGAGGACGTCTACTGCGCACAGAACGAGATCGAAGCCTACATCTTCAACGATGAATGGCTGTACACACCCGCCGATGCAGTAGCAGCCAGGAAGCTGGTGGAAAACGCTCGACGTCTGCTAATGGAAGCCTCACTAACGCTGATCAACACTGCAGACAACGAGAACGGAGAGGAGTACAACGCTGAACCTGCCGAGCTCGAGAACATCCTACAATTCCAAGCGCAGCAAACTGAGGCTCCTGCTGCTCAAACGGATGTGCCCACGATGGATATACCGGAAGCACCGTGGGAAAACAAAAAAATCACCGCGCCATTTCAAGAAGAGATCAGAAAGAGGATCTGGCGGCGCAAGGAGCAGATCATCACAACCTTCGACGAATATGAGCTGATGAACATCCAAAATTGGAGCGAGGAAAATAAGATACTCTATCGATGGAGCCTTCTTTGCAACAAGTGCACAAAAAGGACGCTACCGATGAGGAAAACATCGCTCTGGAAATGAATCGGGCCCCCATCTGCAAAGTCACTGACCTCCGCCAAGAGTCGAAAGGACGTGTTCACTATCCAGTGTTCACAGTAATGAGGCTGGATGAGAGCTACAGTGAAGTCAGTGAGGCAGACTTCAAGTTTCTGCGCCTGGGTGACCTGTACAGCATGCTGGAATCCATTAAGAAGTTCAGACTCGTCCTCAGAAGTTCTGGACATCTCGTACGAGCTGAACCGGTCACCATGGGGTATGTGGCTCTCAAACGCCACATGCTCCGACAGGTCAGATTCTTCGCCACCCACGATCTGCAGATGGCAGTGGAGCACAACTTGAAGAAGGTGAATCTGACTCGCCCATCCTTCAAAAACGCGGACGACTACCGAGAAGGCGATGTGATCGACGGAGATGATCCGGCGGTCGCCTACTCGAACTACAAGGGAAAGATGAGGTTGCTGCGCTGCTCCGAAGTGGCAAAATTCTCAGATGGGACGCTCACCATCATCCAAGACAAACTTATGAGAATTTGCCGCATCCTTTCGGAAGAAGATCCACACTGCCGATCCAAGTTCGCGAAGATCATTGAGCTATAGCAGATCGAATGGTCCTTCGAAGGAATCTCCGCGCCTTCGAGTTCAAGCTAGGACTTCGCGAAACTCTCACACGCTAATCCACCATCCCAACGTCCAAGATCCAAGACTCCCCAACAATTGACACAAAGGGAGAGATTGTTAGGATATTTAGTGATTGTGTCAATAGTTTAAGTCTTGGGATTTATATTGTAATTATCCTTTAAGCTTGGGCTTTAGACTAGAATGTAATAATTTAATTTTTTGGTGTTTGGGCCTTATTATACCTAGGGTTAATGTGGTATATAAGGTATTACCACCATTTGAAAGGTAATCAAGGATCAAAAGGCTTATCCCACTTGTACACACAATACACACACACTTTAAGGTGAGAACCTCTCCCTTTTCATTCCATCAAAGCCTCTTTGATTCCTTGTTTGGTGCAATCGGGACCAACAACGAGAAAATGAAAGCTTATATTACAAGAATCGCTTATACGTGCCCAATAACGCGGAGCTTCAAAAAACTATTATGACGGAAGCGCATGCTACGATTTATTCTATACACCCCGGAGCAACAAAGATGTATAGAGACTTACGAAATAACTATTGGTGGCCAGGAATGAAGAGAGAAATTGCAATGTTCGTGAGTCACTGTTTAACATGCCAACAGATAAAAGCAGAACACCAACGACCAGCAGGGACATTACAGTCTTTGCCAGTACCCGAATGGAAATGGGACCATATCACTATGGACTTCGTCGTTGGCTTGCCGAAAACAGTAAAGGCCACGATTCTATTTGGGTAATCGTTGATCGATTGACCAAATCTGCCCACATTCTGCCTATCAACTCGACATTCACCTTGGAGCGATACGCAGAATTATATGTGGAAGAAATAGTTCGACTCCACGGAGTTCCAATTTCAATCATTTCCGACCGCGATTCGAGGTTCCTATCTAAGTTCTGAATGAGGTTGCAGAAAGCAATGGGAACCAAACTTTCTTTCTGTACTGCCTATCATCCCCAAACTGACGGGCAGTGAGAACGAATAATCCAGACATTGGAAGATACGTTAAGGGCATGCGTAGTCGATTTTAAAGGGAATTGGAGCCGATATCTTCCATTGATTGAATTCTCTTACAACAACAGCTATCACGCGACGATTGGAATGGCTCCTTATGAAGCTCTATACGGATGCAAATGCAGATCTCCGATTCATTGGGATGAAATTGGCAAACGAGCGATATTAGGCCCTAATATGGTGCAAGAAATGACGGAGGCCATTTCAAAGATACGTGAAAGAATGCGAACGGCCCAGAGTAGACAGAAGAGTTACGCAGACCAAAAGCGAAGACCGTTAAAGTTTACAATAGATGATTTGGTATTCCTAAAGGTATCCCCAATGAAAGGCGTGAAGCGGTTTGGAAAGAAAGGCAAGCTAAGCCCAAGGTACATAGGACCATTTCGAATGCTGAAGAAAATTGGCGATGTTGCCTATCAACTAGAATTACCGAATTACTTAGCACAAGTGCTTAATGTTTTTCACGTATCAACGTTGCGAAAATACGTCGCAGACCCAAACCACGTGCTGAACAATGAAGTTTACCATCAACAGCTCAAGCCGGACTTGAGTTATGAGGAAATACCTGTAGAAATTTTGATGCACGAAGTAAAGCGATTGCGTAATAAAGAAATTCCTCTGGTAAAGTGTTATGGCAGAATCAGTCAACAGAAGAAGCTACGTGGGAACGGGAAGATGATATGAGGAACCATTACCCTGAGTTATTTCTCCCTGCCTGATTTTGGGGGCGAAATCCCTTTTAAGGGGGGGAGGATGTAATACCTGAGTCCCGTAAGTGAACCGGCCAACAAAATTTGCATACGTACTCTGTGAATTATGTGATTGCATGATATGTGTTTTACAGTTCCAAATATGTGCTACGTGACTAGCTGGCTTATATGATGACATTAGGACATGGGAAAGATTGGAAAAGCATTAAAATATGGTTACGACCCTAAAAGAACTCGGCGAAATAAGTGTCTAGCATGAAACAAAATTCGATCGATGGTAATGAGGGGTAGAATCGGCCGATTGTAACTTAGGAACTTAGACAAACTTCAAGAAGATAATTTCGGCAACTGTAATATATATGTATATATATATATATAGGAGAGTGAATATCGATCAATTTCCATACATGTAAAATGCTTACGATCGCCGATCAAATCGAATTAATGGAATCGGCCGACGCTAGCTTAATTGTGAATATTTAATCGGCCGAATCCCATATAGAGAACGAATAACACATCGAATTAAAATAGATCAATCATAATTCAAATAAACTTAATAAGATAGGATCATATAACTAAAAAGACACATTGCTTAGCTTAAGAGGAAAAATTGATCACCTTCTTGTCTTTTCATTCACATCTTTCTAAGCACTTTATTTAATGTATATCTATTAGATTATAAACTAGAAATCCTTAGAAGTAAAACGTAACAGAAAGAAATTCCATTTCTCTAACAAGGAGAAAAACTCGATCAATCTAAGCAACCAACAAAGCAGATTTTGAACATTTGGTAAGTAACAATCTTACTCATAACATGTAAATTCGATTCTGGCTTTATATTTATTATATTTCTAAAAAGTAATATAAGTTAGGGGAAACTTTCGAGTAAAATATGTAGAAGAAACCCTAGTTTCTGGAATGTTTGCTTGAGCTAACAAGTTACATATGTTATTCAAATCAGAAAATTCGTAAGAAAGGAGAGACTTAAAAGAAGTTCTGCCAATTAAAGAATAATCATTCATAGTAGCTTAAAATTCGGACTTTTGCTAAGCATATCATTTACAACTTGTATAATTTCATAAGTTAGAGTATCTAGTCGTTATGCCTCTATAAAGTGATTAAACTTATATGAGATTCCCACATGGCAGAAACCCTAGTGTCATACTCCTGCTATTATATTTAATTAGATTAGAGAAGACTTAAGTTAGAAGCTTAAGGTTGAATTTACTTGCGAATGTTTTCCCTAGGGACCTAAGTAAACTTTGGGTAGAATAGCATGTTTTGAGTTTTATAACTTTTATAACTTCGGTATTGAATGGTCAGTGGATAGAATTAATAATTTCAGACTAGAACAAAAAATTTTATAATATACAAATTCTTGGGTGGAACGATTATAGGGAGCAAGTTTCGAATGGTTGAAGACCAATTATTGAGGTTTCGACCGAATTAGAAATTAGGTGCAAAGTCGGGCGGATCAACCTTTAGGAAAAATGACTTTCGCCGAGGTATTCTATTTAAATTATCATTTGACCTATGCTGACCATAATGTGTATATACTTTCGACCGAAATAGTCTTGTATAAAAGAGATTTCGCCATGTCATGTATAACGATTAAATCTTAAGGCAATCGGGCGATTGGGTATTATGTAAGAAGTGTTCAGCGATTTTAAACTTAGACACCACAAATCGGGCGAAATTGGGGAAATGATGAGAACTCAGCGAATTTAAATGTCAAGAAAATGACGATTCGGACGAATAAACCGTAGAAAAGAAGATTTTCGCCGAGCTATATAAAATAATACTTCCTCTGTCCCGGCTATTTCTTCCCAAAGATTAGCGGGCACGGAGATTAAGAAATCACATTATTTTTATATTACAGTACACCTTTTGAGGTATAGAGAGAGAAAAGTTATTAGTAGACACGCAAATCAAGAAGACTTTTTTTAATATTAATGGTGTAATTAGTTTAATTAGTGGGATAATGTTTTACCAAAAATAGAAATGGGAAGAATTATGTGGGACGCCCGAAATAGAAAGATGGGAAGAAATAAGTGGGACGGAGGTAGTAATATATTAGATGGATCGGACTTGAAGGTAAATAATCGGGCGATACAACTTTCGCCGAGAATTTTTATAAATAAAGGTTGACCCAACTTTGACTAATGTTTAAATAAACCATCGGGCGAAATTAAATTAGGTTCAAAATCGGACGACATCTGTATTGACCAACGATCAGGCGATTCGAATAATACAGTGTCATTAACCAGTCTCTTTTGAAATAGTTATCTAACTTAGGCATTCTTACGAGCTATACTGATACTTTAATATTTTTATTTAAAGGTCGAAAAATAGGAATTTCCCGGAGCAGTAAATTTATTTAGCTTGGACGACAGGTAAGTGGGAATTTCAACTACAACACATAATTTATTTGTATATGCTTTAACTACGTGACTACGTGCTTGAGTCTTTATATTATTACGTGAATTATTTGACATGCTTCTGCATGGTAAGTGTTTACAATATTAATTCACATTGCATATTCATGTGCATGCACGAGACATTTGGGGTTTATGTGAGATGAGCATGCACAGTATTTATCGCCTGAGGGCGAATGATATTTGCCGATATAGGCATTCAAATTCAGGTTTGCTACAGCCAAGGCGTTTGCGGCTATTTTGGAAGGCGGGCCTTGGATCATGCAAGGGCAGCCGTTATTTCTCAAAGCTCGGAGGATTGGCATGTCCTTCGAGAAGAAACAACACGAGGTGGTCCCGCTCTGGATCAGGTTACGTAATGTGCCTTGGGAATTATGGACCCAAGAAAGGCTTGGCATAGTGGCGAGTGTACTAGGTAAGCCCCTTTTCGCCGATGCCATAACGGCTAAAGCCGAGCGACTTGAATATGCAAGAATCTGCATTGAAAAATCTCTGGAGGCACCCTTTGAAGAACAATTTAACGTTCGAATCCCTAGCAAGGAAGGTGGACATTCGACTGTGATTCCCATTAGGGTAGAGTATGAGTGGAGACCCAGAAAGTGTTCGATATGCGAATCATGGACTCATGGAGGTGCGGCGTGCCCCAAGAACCAAACGGAGTCAGCTCGACCAGTTCAGGCAAAACCATCTAAGGTGGCTAACCAAAATGCCACTCGGCCGGCTGTACAACATCGCCCGCAAGCCTTAGCTGCTGCAAATCAAACCATTCGGCCTACTACCCAAGCTACTACCGACCCGGTAACGCGACGTGAGAGGCGTCGTGCAGCCTATCAAGAAAAAGGAAAATCAGTCCTTAAGGAAACTAACAGGGAAGCTAACGCCATGGAGTATAAGGCACGAAGAAACCACACAGCTACTGAAAACATCATGAGAACAAGGCAGCCTACCGACGGCTGCTCGACAAGCTTGGATCCCGTTAACTCTACGGATTATAATCCTTTTGTGATCCTTGCTGATTTGGAATGGGAGAATACTTGTAATAAGGGTCCTACATCAGCCCTCTCAATGGGTTCCCCATGATACCTAGCGCCGTTTGGAACACACGTGGTCTTAACAGGTTAGACCACAGATGGGCGGTGAGGGAGTTGGTAGCGAAGTATAATCTGAGAATCACGGGTCTCCTTGAAACGATGGTCTCTGAGCAGAATGCTTCTTCTATAACTCAATCAATCAATAATTGGAGTTGGTTTTATGAATATGATAATGGACCGAATTCTCGTATTTGGATGGGATGGGACCCTAGCCTCGTGACTGTCACTGTAGAGGCTTACACTACGCAATCCATCCATTGTAAAGTGTTAATCTTGGACGAAAGGCAAGTTTTCTACATCTCCTTCATTTATGTGCTGAATAAACGTGCGGACCGTCGGAACTTGTGGGCTGACCTCACTGCGACGGCTCAGACTCGGGTGGATACCCCGTGGGTTGTGATGGGTGATTTCAATGTGATCTTGGATAACACGGAGGCTCGGGGAGGAGCTCCGGGTGGCGGCTGTCCTGACATGGCAGCTTGCTTTACAGCTTCTGATCTAATCGGCTTACCACGCGTGGGACCGCTATTTACGTGGTACAACCAACAAAGCGGCACCGCCGCTATTTGGCGGAGATTGGACAGAATGGTGGGAAACCGCTCTTGGTTCGCCCGTTTTGGTGATCTAGTCTATCATTGCGCTCTCCCATCCACATCTGACCACTCCCCTCTCATCTTGGAGGCTAACACCCCGTCGCGGGCTATGGGTGCTATCTTAAAATTTGATAATTTCCTTACCAAGGACCCTCGTTTCATCAAATTAGTTGAAGATTCGTCAAACATGCCAAGGAGACCTGAACCGCAACACCCTCGAGGCTAAGAAATTCCTCGACATCGTTCAACAAATGGCCACACACCATCATATGGAGCCGAACCTACTTCTTCTTGAGAAGCAATGCCGATTTGCGTATGCTAAAGCAGTGAAAATGGAGCATGACGCTCTTACTCAACGCGCTAAAGTGGCTTGACTCAAGGACGGGGATCAATGCACCTCTTTCTTTTTCAAGAAAGTTGCCACTCGTCGGGTTACCAACCGGATCTTCTTCCTGGAGAATGAGGGGGGGGACACTTTCGAGGGCAATGCTCAAGTTCGAACTGAACTGATCCGCTTCTACACGGAGCTGCTCGGCCATTCCACCCACATTAGCCACATGTCTGCTGATATGATCGCCCCTTATCTGGAACGAAAGCTTGGAAGGGACGAGGCTATAGCTATGATACAACCGATCAGCGATGACGAGGTTTGGCGGGCTTTTTTCTCTATGGGAGACAACAAGTCCCCCGGTCCTGATGGGTTTTCGGCGGCCTTTTTCAAGCACGCTTGGGCCAAGGTTGGCACGGACATCACCCACGCCATCAAGGAATTTTTCAGAACGGTGTTCCTCCTTAAGGAGCTCAACTCGACGCTCATTACGCTCATCCCCAAGAATGACAACCCACGTTTCGCAAAAGACTTCAGACCTATTTCATGTTGTAATGTGATCTATAAAATCATTTCTAAGGTCATTGCTAATCGCTTGAAGGGCTGCCTTGGCCGCCTTGTTCACCCGACACAAACGGTCTTTATCCCTGGCCGCCGTATATCGGATAACATTCCCCTAGCACAGGAAGTCTGTCATGGGTATAACAGCGTGGGTTTACCTGAGCGAGTGGCCTTCAAAATTGATATTGCTAAAGCCTATGACCGGGTTGAGTGGGACTTCATTCTTGGAACGCTTGAAGCTCTCAATTTCCACAGTACATTCGTGGCTGGATCCGAGCTTGTCTTACGACGCCTTTCTACTCTATCAACATTAATGGCAAACCTGAAGGGTTCTTCCAAGGGCTGCGTGGTCTTCGACAGGGAGACCCTATCTCACCCTACCTTTCAACGCTCGTGATGGAGGTCCTGCATGGCATTATTACTGACGGAATTCGACGCAACACCAGATTCCGCTTCCATTGGAAATGCGAGACAACTAAGCTCTTTATGCTCTCATTCGCTGATGATATTATTCTTTTCTCGCATGTATTGAGTCGGTGAACACCTTCAAAGGCTGCCTGGAACAGTTTGTTACACTCTCCGGCCTACAGACCAACCTTGAAAAAAGCGAGATGTTCATCTCTAAAAGGGCCGATGGCCTGAAGGATCAGCTCTATGCATTGATGGGGATCCCGCTTGGCTCCCTTCCAGTTCGATACCTTGGGGTCCCCCTTATCACTTCGCGACTTAGTAGTGCTGATTGCGGCGCCCCCTCCTCAGCAGCATTGACCGACGCTTGGGATCGTGGACGAACCTATCTTTATCATACGCGGGTCGGATACAACTTATCAAATCCGTCCTTCTTGGGTTTCACACATATTGGGCGAGTGTTTTTCTCCTTCCCAAAGGAATCATCAAAAGCATCGAGGCAAAACTCAGAAGTTTCTTATGGAATGACTCCTCTGTTAAAGTGGCTTGTGTCGATATTTGCCTACCGAAAGATGAAGGTGGCCTGGGAATCAGATCGATTGAAACAGATAACAAGGCTCTGTTATTGCGACTTCTTTGGAACCTGCTGAACAGGGAGAATTCTTCGATTTGGGCCTCTTGGATCCAGCAGACGCGTCTTCATAACACATCGCTTTGGACTATTAGACCATCACCATGCAATTCATGGAGTTGGAGGAAGCTCTTAAAGCTTCGCGACCACATTCGTCCACTTATCACATTCAGCATTGGGAATGGTACTTCTATTAGGCTGTGGACTGACCCTTGGCTCTTCACGGGCCCCTTGATTGATCGCTTCCCACGTGGCCCCATGGTTATGGGCCTTCCTCTTGACTCCAAGCTTAGTGAAGTGATTTGTGAGGATGGCTGGGGCTGGCCTACGCGGACTTCGACGGAATATCTAGACATCGAGCCCTTACTTCCACAGGTCAAACCCAACGAGGAGGATACGATTCTCTGGAGTGCGTCTTCGAATGGTATCTTCTCTACCCGCTTGGCCAGGGAGAATATCCGTCTGAGGCGGGCAAAGGTCCCATGGTACACGCTCTTTGGCGGCCCACTTGCCATACCGAGACATGAAATCATCCTATGGCTCGCTATCAGAGATAGATTGGCGACGAGGGATAAACCGTGGGTTGCGGCTAAGGCTGGATGTTCTACCTGCCTTCTTTGCGATACTCAAGCGGTCGAGACTACTAGGCACCTTTTCTTCGATTGTCCCTACTCCAGACGCTGCCTTCGGCTTCTTCGCATGAAATTACGCTTTGGCTGGCCGGTTAGGGGCTGGTTCGTCGGTATCAGATGGGCGGCTCGACGATGGAGGGGTAAACACTTAGCTAAGTTGGGCCACATCATCCACTGACTTCATTGGTGTACCACCTGTGGATGGAGCGGAACAAAGGTGGCACGACGGGAGGCAACGCCAACCAGGTCACCTTATTGCTGATATTGAAATGTTACTTTGTCTACGTCTTTCTACCCTCCCCTCTAAGTATGCGCTACAATGTTGTGCTCTACGGCGGGCGTGACGTATAGCTTGGTAGGATGGGGGGTTTTTGTTGTCTTGCTTGTTTGTTCTTGGTAGTCAAGAGACGAAATGCTCACGCTTTGATACCTGTTCAAAGTTGGTGCTGTTGGGCTGAGATGGGATGCAGCAACCGTGGCTTGGGGAGGAGCTCGGTTCTCTCTTTCCCTCTCTCATTTTCCCCCTTTTGTTTTTTTGCTTTAGCCCTGCTCCTCCGTTTTTGTTGCTGTTTTTTGTGCAGTTTTGCTCGTTTTTGGGGTGGGACTTCCCGGGCGGTTCCTTTTGCTGGTGCTGTTGTCGGGCTTCTTGTTGGCTTTGGTGGCTTCCTCTGGGCGGAAAGAAACAGGAGATGGCGATATCACGCCTTTTCTCCCCGACCAGACTTGCGGACGCACTTGCTGCGTTTTCCCCTTTCCGCTTGATAATTTCCTAGGTGATATTATCCTCTGATGTGTGCTTGCACCTTGCCTGCACGTCGCCCGGCTGCCCTGCTGGCACTGCATCTGGTGCCAGGATCCTGTTGCTGGTTATGGATTGTGACACCTACCTTAGCCTCTGTATTGCATTGTATTGTATATCCTGTTTTAGGCTTAGGTCTTGTTGGGACCTTGTAGGTGTCTGGGCTGTTTTCGGTTTTGTCGATGTGCTGTCTGGTCGGTAGATCGCTACCGCTTGTTGCGTCGTGAGCGTTATCATGTACGCCTATAAATCCGTTGACTGGAAAACAGGACCTAAGCCGTTTGACCGAAAATGTTTTTCGAGGGGAAGTTTTGCGATCGCAAAGGTCAATATTGGTCTCGTCAAAAAAGATTTTCGCTAAATAATGCTCGAGAAATTTTTCTACTAAAGTCGTTCTTGGTAAAGGCGACTTTAGGTCTGACTTAGTATTCTGATCGAGAAAAATTTTCGCGCAGAGTTTTTCGATCGAGAAATTAATCTGATTGAAAAACCTAGCGAGAAAAATTGAGATGATCCCAAAAAATCACAGAACACAATTAACACTGATTCAAGCAAAGACGATGAAATTCATGGTATTTGCTCGTAATCAGATGATGAACACGCACGAACAAACAATTAAACACATTATGAAGCAAAACATGTCGATTTTGACCAAAATCAGAATGTGTTCTAACAGTTCTACGCGCGAACAGTAATGTCTCAAATCCGATCAAATCTATTAAATCGATGTTTAAACAGCTAATGATCTAATCACAATCAATTTAAAACCTAAGACGGGCACAGAATCATCAAATTCAAACCAAATAAGCTTAGAATTAAGCTGTCAGATCGAAATTGAATTTCGCGCCAAACTTTTCTTCGATGGAACAGTATCAGAATTAAAATTTCGATCCAATTCTAACAATTTACGATTCAAAACAGAACGAATCTGCTCTGATACCAATTGTTAGGTCCTATTTTATCAACTCTAAGATCCTAGGCTTCAATCCTAAGGAAATCGATTAGAATTATTGAGAATTGAATTTCGATCGAAAACCTTCTTTGAAGAACGTCGAGAGAGAAACCTTGTAGTGAGATGATGTTTTCTTAATTTCTCTCTCTAAAAATTAGATTGGCAGCCCTTCGGATCAAATTTCTAAAATCTTCTATTTTCGCACTAGAGCTCCTAAGCTTAGATTCGAGACTAGCTATTTCCTCCTTAGACTTAGTTAATTCGTCCTCTAACGCTCTTGTACTTTTCCGCTCATTTTTCATGTTAGCATACCTAGTTTATAAGGATTCTAACATGTTAAACAATGTAGAGTTAGGGATCACTGCTTCCTTAGAAGATGTATTAGTCTCTTCTTCGTGGTGTGCCATCAAAGCCAAGTGAGTCGTTTGTTCTGAGTTTGTAGTCTCTTGCTTTTTTGAGGGTGACTTGGTTTTTGTGGACTTCTTCTTTAACTCCTTCTCAATTAATTGTAGTTGACGCCCCAACTCTTTCACCTCTTCATCAATGTCGGAGCTAGTGTTGTCGGATAGAGTAATTGAGTCGGTGTCCATTTTGGTATGAATATTTTTTTATTTAAATTTTGGTTGGGTATTTTGATCGTTGACGTATGGATTTGAAATTTTTTTTAATATTGATTAAAATATTTGGCTTTTAAAATTTTAGATTCGAAAGGATTTGGTATTATCAAAATTAATCAAATATAGTGAGTATCGAAAAACTTTGGGTGTTTTACCGAAACGTTTTAAATTGATTTAGAATACTTTAGAAAAATTACCAAAATTAGAATGTGCCAATTTGAAGGTTACTGTTTTCGATCGAAAAAATTTTATTAAGTCTTTTTTTAATGTCAATATAAGGCACTGTTTTCGATTGTTACGTTTTTCAATGAAGTACTATTTTTAGTTTTATTATTACTAAGTTTCTGATTTGAAAAAAATTTCGAATGTTGTATGAAAAAGAACAATTTTCGATGCTGTAATGAAAGAGCAAAAAAAAAAAATTTCGATTGCTTTAGAAATTCAAATCAAGGTTCAATGCAAGGTAATGATGATAGAATGATTATGCAATGATGATGTAATGATTACTAGTTTTGTTATATGGGGTATTTTCATTTCAGGCCCCCACATAACTATCATTTAGGATTCAGGCCCTCTTGGCAAAAATTTTAGTTTTAAGGACCTATTTTCTGCAGTACCACTTCATTGCTTTACATACCAGTATGTTGAAATTCTGTACCACAAAACCATAATCCGTTATGATCATCTAATACCAGTTTATTTTCTGCAGTACCACTTCATTGCTCTGACATACCAGTATGTTGAAAGTTTGTAACACAAACTGATCATTCTATACCAGTTCATATATCTTTCATACCACTTTTTTTACACCACACAAAATGGGTCCTTTACCCTAGAAAATTCTCAACCAGTGCCTGAATTCTAAATCAAACCCTTAATGGGGCCTGATTTCGAATTGACCCTTGTTATATTGCATACAAAAAAAATTTCGATCATGTCTAATCAAATTGAACAAATTGTCGATCATGTGCAATAAAGGAGTGTGCTTTTACGATTATGTCCCTATATGCACTATCCTTGTTTTGCGATCAGATTTTCGATCATAAATATGTATGTCTATGCAATTCCTGTTTTCAATCGATGATGTGCAAAGGAGCAGTTTCTCGATGCTGATGTTACTAAGGAAATTGTTTCCAAGAGCCAAGTGGCATTTTGACTTTTTGAGATCGAAATGTTTTTCGATCATAAAAGACACGTGGATGTTTTTGGATGGATAATTGTTTTCGATCGTAAAAGACGAGTACAGTTTTCAATCAAGACTGAATTGTACTATTTCCAAAAGTTAGTTTCTCGAGCGTAATACTGTTTTCGATGGGATACTAATACTGATGCACACAGTTTTTGCGATGAGACCATCGAAGAACTTTCACTGAGACTTTACCAGAACTTTCGAAAACAGAAGTCAATCAAAAACAATTAATCATGCATATTAAGCAAAAGTTATTGATTGAAAAACACATAACAACAGTTTTAACACGGAATCAAACCAGAAAACAGCAAAACATATCAAATTTTTCCAGAATTTGATGAATTCTACGAAGAACACGAAGAACACAATTTTTCACAAATCCGAACGAAAACAGCAAATCAGTCTACCAAAGTCCGAGTAATCGATCGAAATCATGAAATTGACAAGAATAAACACTCAGTTTAGCAATACCAAAGCAAAATCAGTTCAATTTTTTAAAAATCAAATTAAGGCCGTGAAGAACAGTTTTCAATAACAAAACACTCAGTATGTGGTTCGATCGAACGAAAACAAGCTCAGATCATTTAGAAACACGGAATCGAACCTCAATAACATCAAAACAATTCGAATTAAGAAAAATCAAATTGAAAATCTGCGATGAACAGTGCCACGTGAATAGTGAAAAACAGATTCGAAAAATCTGAAACTCAGTCCTAATCCTAACACGCTCAGCTCTGATACCAATTGTTAGGTCCTAATTTATCCAACCTAGATCGAATTATGAAGAATCGTATAGTAAATCTTAAGAATTCAAAAACTTACGATTGAGATTTACCTACGTTGAAGGTTGAGAGAGAAATAAGTTGTAGAAAAAGCAATGTGGCGAATTTTTCTCTCTAAAAATTCCCGATTCTATTTTCGATCTGATTTTCCTTGCTACAACACACTCCTTATTTCCTAAGGAGTTCACTTATATATACCACCTCGTGGTATATTTACACAAGTAGTCCTATACAATGACTAATTACAATTTAGCCCAAGACTACTAATTTGCATAGCAAGACAAAGACAACTCTATTAATTGAATACAATAAAATAGTTCCAAAAGTTTCCAACTCCAATCTACATCATCGAGCGGACAAATAGAACTCGAGACGAGCTAGACGAGACTGATCTACCCTACTTTCTAGCCTACGAGATCTACAACCTCTTCCAGGTGTATGTGGAGAAGTACAAGGATCCTCAAGGCTACATTAAGAAGGAAGGGCTCGAGGGAATCAACAGGGCCATGGTGCGCCAGGTCAAGTACTTTACCGCACACGACCTTCAGATGGCTTTGGAAAGCAACATGAAGAAGGTCAACATGACAGCTCCGCGCATGAAGTGTCCTGAAACGAAGGGCTTCCCATCAATCACATCTTTCTGATCAAGTCTTAGGCATCACCTACCTCAACACACTTGCTAAGAAGAATAGGCTGATGGTAACGACTGAGGTCCGCAAATTCTGTGATGGAACACTCAAGATAATCAGGAGGAATATCAATAAGAGATTGGAAAAAATGGATGGAGAGACCTGGCTGCCCAACCACAAACTAGTAAGAGGAGCAACCGCATCTAACTCAGATACTCGAAGCCATACATGAGCAGCTCGAGCTGAGGGACACTATAAGACATTACGAGCATGTGCTGGACTTGCGCAAGTCATTCTACGCCCGACAAACAGAGCTGAAGGGCAATCAAGCACAAAGGGGGAGATTGTAGCATACGATTTAGAATTATGCTTTGATTTAATTAGCTATCTTTGTATTAGGGGCGTTTCTGTAAATAGACCGTAGATTAGGACTAGATTGTTATTTATACCAAGTTTGTTTGGTATAAATACATTTGTAATCTTTGAGCTGAATGGAGAAAGTTTTGGAAATCGATCCGAAAGGCTTGCAATTCAACTCCTAGAGAGAGAAACATTAGTAACTTTCTCACTCTACTCGAATCCTCTCTCGTGTTCTTACTTGGAGTTTTTTGATCGAATTATAAATCATAATCATTACTAATCGAATTATTTAGAATTCATGCCTAGGATTGATTGAGTTGATAATCGAGGACCTAACAATAACACTCACACATTCTACTAAAATTACAAATTAGACCAAACTATTATTTTAAATTTGATTGGAAAATCTTACGCATAAACGTTCGGAGAAATAAATATTCATTAGAAAACAATACTCGACCTAAAGATACATTAAGACTCAAATAAAAAAACATTCGTACAAGCAATAGAGAGATAGTTTCAAGTCTCGGCATTTGTGTATTCGTCCATAAATGATCAATCAACGCATTTCTAAGTGCAATATGATCATCTTTATTCCTAAATTTTTTTTACCGAGATCTGAAATCTTCAAATCGGGTATTTTCATCTATCGCCACTTCGATTTCCGGCGATGGCGTTTCCATCTCAATTTCAATTGGCGCATTTAGGTCACGCTCATCCTCACAATCATGTTATGTAAAATAATACATGAAATTATTATATCATGTAACACTTCGTTTTTCCAATAACGTACCGTTCCTGCTATGATTCCAAGTGTTGAAGAACTCCGAATGCACGTTCAACGTCTTTTCTGCAAGATTCTTGTTTCATTGCAGAATATTTTTATGATGTAGTTTCGTTAATTATGATGTATTGTTATTTTCAATGCTTGTATGTTATTTATTACGTTTTTAATTATTACGCTTGTATGCCAATTTTCAGTTCGGTAATTTAATGTTTTTCTCAATATGCTAAATTCGTAGAATTTTAATATTGAAATTTGTAACCTTTTTTTATGTATTATTATATAAAAGAATAATATAAATAATAAAATTTAGTTAAAATATTTTTATGTTGAATAAGTATTAGCACTTAAGGGGTCAACTAGTAAGACTTAAAAAGTTTTAATGCGATGAATAATAAAAACTCAAATATGCGTATAGGAGGAGAGAGAAATTCTCAAAAACCTATTTTATGTTTGGTTTTGAGTATGCGTTGGAGGGAGAATTTGGGTGTAGGTTCTTATTTAGGGAGTGTTTGTTTTGGGGTGATCTTCCAAAACATCACCGTGATCCTCTCGTTTACCACTTATCACTGTGTTTGTTTAGTCAAGGTGATGAGCCATCATCGGAATGATGGGTCACCTAGGTGATGAAAATGGGGTGATATTTCATATTTCAGATCACCCCAAAACCCTAGGTGATCCAACATCACGGTGATGAGGTGATCTATCTAACTTTTTAATGGACGAGAATACCCCTCACATTTTAACATTATTACGTTAGACGCCATTATAAATAAAATTACATGATTAACATAATTAAATCTTAATATTTCAGTTTTTTAAAAATATTAAAACTTATATTTAAAAAAAGAACAAATATAAATAATGCTTATAAATTAAATGTATATTTTAATATATTAATGATTATCACATAAAATATTACTTTAAAAAAATTTAACACATTATTTAAGTCATATGTATATGTCAAATATGACATTTATACAACGTCACCCTACACATCACAGTGATTAAACAAACAGAATACTTCAATATCACGTTGATCTGCAAAATGAAATAACACCTTAAAACAAATACACTGATGACATATCACCTTGATCCACATTTCGATGACACCAACATCATCGTGATGTGCGTAACACCATAATGTTGGATCACCTGAAACAAACACCCTTTTAGAGTCCTATTGGAGTTGATCTAAGTATCATGGGTTCAGCTTCAGCAAGAGCTAAATAATAAGAGGAATTCTTTGAGAAAATTCTTTGTAAAAACTGAAACTAAAATTCGAAACGGAATTTAAAAACTCGAAGTAGAAAAAATTCTTTCATTAACTAAAGCGGTCAAATCCCACTTTCTTTAATTGGTCAATCGTTTCCATTAGAATTGAACCAAAAACAAGAAAAAGGAAGCACTCTGCAGTCTATATCATCCATCTTCACATCATAGTTTATACGATCAAACTTCATCTCCAGTTCATCGTCAGAAAAGGGAATACAAAGGATATATACTTAAAGGCAAAGGTCAAAAGCCACAGCCCAGAAATATTATTAGAACATAAACAACAAGGTTCGGGGCGGTGGTTTAGAATCTGCTGCGACTGAATACTGAGATGTGAAACCCTTAATGCACGGACAAACAAACTAAGCAGCATATGCAATGTTCAATTTAGGACATCGAGACGGCGATCCATGATGCTCGAGACGGAATCGAAGAACGTGGCTTCGCTCGAACCTGGCAGAATTGAGTCGTTGGCTTCTCTCACAATCTCTTCGATGACCGATTCCTTTCTCACAGTCTCCCTGCACATCATGTTGCCTATTGCAAATGGAGTGAGACCCTTTTCAACACCCTTTTTAAGAAGCATTGTGGATATATGCAGCACGCGGGCACATTCAAGGGGTAGCTCCCACCCATAGTATTTGAGCAGCTCAATGTCTTTCTCAGCATCCAAGGACATAATATACTCAGATGTCTCATTGTTGAAAGGTTGGCGAGCTTGAGGCCAGTAAAGCCACTCGAATGTGCAGTCTTCAAACTGCAGCAAGCAAATATCATCTCAGTGATTAGATAGATCACTTAACAATACCCCTGATATCGATCTATCACTCAGAATAATGTTATTCATACACAATGGTAGAGGGTACATTTATCTGATCAAGGCCCATTTTTCAAAGTTCACCTTTATGTGACAATGCACGCAAGTAGGATGACGAATAAAGTAATAACCAGAACTCGAACAAAGACTTACAGTATAGGGCAAGCAGTAGCCATTATCAATGGGGATTAATACTGTTTTCCCATCTTTCCCTTTGCTAACCAATATATTCCCAGCATGCCTATCTGCGTTGGCCATCCTCATGTCCAACACCGCAATCTTGTGCACCTCTTCAAAGGGGAAAGCGCTCGGCCCCACATCTTCACAGCTCCCATTGTTCTCCATAAACATTTGCAATGACCCAGCCTTCACAGTAACACCACCAGGATGGTTGAAACCTTTGTGAAGGCACCTGACAAACACGGTTGGAGGAACCCCAGAAAACCCCATAACATCCCAAGAAAAAGAGCGCCTTCCACTCTTAGGATGGTCGAGCATGTAGGCAGCACACTCTCTCAGAGCACCTTCTCCAACTCTTGTCCCTTTCTTTAACCCTTCACCATCTTCAGACAAGGGCAAGCCTCGAAGATTATTCACAGCCATAGGCTCTTCATCTACTGGCTTAAAAACAGCTACATATTTAGTATCCGACGAATCAGGCATAAAGTATGCACCTTCAGTACCTTCTGCAGCCCTAATGGGAAAGTTACCACATTCTAATCCTTTTAGTGTAGAATAAATCAACTCGCTAACTTCTGAAGGCATTTCAATATTTGGGTTAACAATCACAGGATCCAAGAATATATCCTTATCACAAGGCTTCCTACTTATATAGAAATTCATCCCCGTCCCCAGATCACCACCAATCTCATATCGCATATCTGCATCATACTCTCTAACACCATCTGATTTCGACAAAGCTACAGACACCTCATGGCTCTTTCCAATAGGTGAAGCGCTAATTTTAGCAACCTTCCGCATAAACAAATGAAGCACAACATCCTTGTTATTCCCTAACAGTTCGTGAACGAGCCTATGGTCTTCGATAGGCTCTCCATCAAGCATAATTTCATGATCCTCGATATCCTCAACCCCCCCCCCCTGTTTGCAATCTGACTTCTAACGTAGCCAACATCTCGACTCCTCTCCACATGAAATGTGAACTCTGTTCCGGTAGAGGTCGTCACACTAATAACCTGAAGATCAGAGAGACGAAGGACCAAATGCAACACATACCCATCACTCCCACCATAATCCCTCACAAGAGAATTGCTCCTAAACAACTCCCTAACCCCACAAACCAATTTCTGGTTCCTAGTGACAATCCCTTTACATGATTGAATCTGAACCTTCACCGAATGGATGGAATCAGACTCCAAAACTCGCATCGGGACAACCAAACCCGGCATGGAAATGTATATCAAGATTGCTTCTTGTCTGTTTGGGAACGGAGGCAAAACATTTATAGTCTCCTCACGATGAGGGGTAACGGAAACCAAACCAGCAGTAGACATATTGAATATCTCAAACTCTCAACCTCAATCCAAATTGAAACCCTAAAAACGAATTATACAAGCTAACTAAGGAAGAATCCCTAAAAACAATTTTGTTCACCTTTTTTTCTTGCGCGTGAATTTCATATTTACCAACGCGACGGGGAAACGAAATTGACTGTACATCACAGAAGACACAAACAACCTCACAAACCCTGATAGGATTCGTGATTATTCCCCGCACGATTACATTTAGAAAATCGACATTACGAAGAAATTAAGAAGGTTAAAAACAAGCCTAGATTATTAGAGTAATAAGTACTTTCAACTCAGATAGATCCCGCGGGGATCGATTGAGCTGATAATTGGCAGCGCTGATGATTCTTGACACCAGGTGCTCAGGAAGATTGATTTTTCTACCTCTCTTTTCTCCGTGCGTAATGAAGAGAGAAAGATTGAGAGAGATGATGATGATGGAAGGAATGGTTTTTTAATTGGAGAAGAAAAACTACGCGGTTTTCTCACCTAGGGGTGGTTCGGTACGGTATACCGTACCAAAACTGTGATACCGTATACCGTATCGAAATTTCGGTATCCAAAAAAATCATACCAATACCATACCAAAATTTCGATATACCTTAAATTTCGATACGGTATCATACAGAAATTTCGGTATGGTATCGGTATCATACCTTCTATACCATTCACACGGAGGGTTTTTTACCATGCATGTCTCGTAACTCGTTAATTCGTTGTTTTGGAATTTTTAATCAATTCAAACCCCTTAGGCCCCAATAAGATAGATTATTAATACCAAATTTTTCAAAATAAAAAGATTTTTTAACCTTAAATAATTTACATATTTTAGCCAGTCTCCTTAGTAAGACAAAAAACTTTACATAACCACAAAATGCAACTTTATATACAGATTAATTAGAACGAAGCGGCTATATTTAAAAAATTAGTAAAGATTAACAAAAAGTAATTGTATTGCATCTTCACGCTTTCAAAATCCTGAAAAAAAATTAAAAATGCAAAAATTAAACGTTACTTGAGTTACATAAGTAAAATATGGTGGGCCTAATCTTAGAAAGTTGTGTATAAGTTAATAATTTATGGGCTAAATAAGTTTATGATAATCCTTAATTTTTCATTTTATATTTTTTGAAATAATATAATATATGTAGGTGTGTGTGTGTATATATATATATATATATAATATATTAATAATTTTAGTATTTCGGTATTCGGTATAATCGGTATACCTAGTTTTAAAAACTTTCATACCATTACCGTACCGAAAATTTTGGTACAGTATCATACCTTACCAAAAACTTCCGTATACCGAAATTTTCGATATTTTCGATACGATTCGATACGATAAGAACGGTATTCGGGTATTTCGGTATTTTTCCCTAGCCCTATTCTCACCCACAGATTTTCGTTGACCAATGACTTCAAACCACCCCCTCGCAACATTTAAAAATTAATGAAGTGCCCGTTAATTGTAGGAAATGGATCTCTTCGGCACGTATCCCATTTTTTGTCTCATATTTTAGAATTTATGAAAAATATGATTTCTACGATGCCGAAAAATATAGGATATGGATACCAATATGATCATAATGTTAATTTGTTTCTATTATATAAAACAAATGAAATAATAATGATTTTAGGATTTAGTGGACTATGTAATTAGAAATTAGAATATAAATAAAAATAGAAAACACTGAACCATATTCAACACTTGTCAAACATCTTTATGGACAAAAAGTGGGACAAACAAGACGGAGAATCTAATCCCTTAATTGTAAGTAGGCCAACAACAAGTATAAGATACTTAGAGCATCTTCAACCGGTACTTTATTTTTGTATAAAACACAAAAAAAGTACGTCTCTACTCCAATGAGACTATATATTTAACATTAATACTGTGTTGATACTAGCAGAGAAACTATAGTTCTAGAGTACACAAATTTCCAAAACAAAAATAAGTTGTATTATTATTTATTTATATTTTATTTAATAAAACATATTTATTAAACTAATTGATATTTTCTTCTTATAATAAAAGTAAAAATAATCCTTTTAGTTTATAACATTATAATTAAATAATATGTTAATTTTATAATTTATTTTTTAAATATTACTAATTATAACATATTGACTTTTAATCATTATAATATAAAGTTTAATAAGTGAATTATGACAGTAATATAGATTTTTAGTGTAACATAGAGTTAATGGATTGTAGTGAAATTAGTGGAGAAAATAGAGCCTACGGTTGGAGTAAGCACTGTAATAACTGTATTATTGTGTGAAATTAACTGTATGTTTTTATGCTTTAGGTTGGAGATGCTCTTAGGTCAATAAACTCGCGCTTGTCGGAATAGCACGACGATTCGGCCAGCTAAACCGACTTTGAGACCATCGATCAAAATCAAACTTCAGCTTATTGAAAATATTCATGCCATCTCCATGATCCAACCATTACATACAATGGTGGAGCAGAAAATCACGTAGTCAAGTTAGCCTCTCCATGCTTTTCACTATTTTTAAAAATTTCGTCGGGGTACATTTACTTTAATTTTGTTTAATTTGAATCTATGTACTAAAAAAAAAGTAAATTTGTATTATTACGTAATAATTATTTTTAGTGGTGTTCCTTGATTTCACTTGTCCTTGTGTGATTCCTTTATATATGGCGTTTGAAGTCTCAGTAAATCCCTACAATATCTTTTTTTTATTATTATTATCTTACTCAAAAATGAATTCCATTATTGATTTTTAAATTTTTTTTCAATGTTTTAGATTGTCATATTTTCTGTTGAAAAGATTGTTGTTATATTTAAGTAAATCATATTATTATTTTACAGTGATAGTTATTTTTCGTAACACTTTATACACAGTGTAGTTAACAATTTTAATTAGTATAACATAAAATGATAAATTATTCATTTATTATATATCTTATGTTAAATTGTGAAATTTATAATTATTGTATAATCCAATCCCATCGTCTTCTATTGTCTCATCCTAGTTCCTCACTTCTCTACTCCATTCTGAAAAACACCATCGCATTAAAAGAATAATGAATGAAAGAAACCTAAAATTAACTAAACCAAGAACGAAGAAATTGAAAGAACAAAGAAATTAAAGATACAGATTCAGGATGTCAGTGGGGCAAGTTCAGGGAGGATGTTCGATCCCCTCATTGCCCCCATCCCCGCACGGCGGGGATTCTCGGCGGGACGGGGAGTCCCCGCGGGGAGTCTAGTTTATTAAAAAAAAAATCAACTTTTACAGTATTTAATATAAATTTAATATAGTTTTTGATAGAGTATTATAATATATCGGGGCCAGGGCGGGGAACGGGGCGGGAGATCTCCACGGGAAAATCTCTCCCTGTCCCCGCCCCGCGGGGGTAAAAGTTCGGGGATTCCCCGTCACATTCGGCACAGATCCCCGTGGGGACGGGGAATCCCCGCCCCACTGACATCCCTAACACAGATGGTGAACAGTGCTCGCTTCAAATAGTGGAGCACTGTTCACTCAGAATTCGTAGTCTTATTGATCTTATTTATTGCCCGTGTATTTTCTCCAGCAAATTTGAATTTTGAATGCCCAAGCCTCATCCTTCTACTAATAAATATTTCAAAAATTATGACGAGTGCCCTCAACCCTGTTAGAAAACCTTTTTGCAGTTCAGTACCTAGTATGAAAACATTTATGTTGAGGTTCTTATTTAAAATATATTTTACACTACTCATTTTATCGAAATGGCGATAACATCACTTCATCAACTTAATTAACTTTTACTTTATTTGATGAAACAAAAAAGTGGGAAAAATAAAGAATGAAAAAATCAATGAAAAAGCAAAAGCCATTTTTCACTAACTAATCAAATGTGACTTTTATTGATCAAAGTCAGTCCAACTCAAATTTTCTCATTCCATCGCGGTTTGTCAGAAAAATAGTACGTTAGTTTTAGTAGATACAAATGAGTATATTCATCCAACTCAGTCTGATGTTGTCTCCCAAGAAATAGTGTTGAAGCAAGAGGTGCAGAAGGACAAGAATAAAGAACGAGAGCTATCAAGAACACTGATGAAAACAGAGCCTGGTAATAGAATTACGAAGGCTGCTAATGATGCAGGTGCTGGTCAAGTCACGGTTTGTGAACAAGAACGCTTTTGAAAAGGCGGGTCACTTACTAACTAAATCGCGGACGATAGCGACGATTCTATTAGAAGGGGCGAAAGTTAGTTATCAACGGCTCCCTTTTAAATACAAGTTTTTAGCGCGCATTTCTTTCTAGCTTTTTCTGTAGTTTTCATCTGCTCTGTACTTCTTTCGTTTTCTTCATCAATAAAGAAGCAAGCTAGGGTTTGATCGTGGATGCAAGATTCGATTAAACACTGAACCACGTTACGTCTTGGTGTTCAAATACAATCAATCAACGCTAAATTTGTTACGGTATCAAAGCGTTGGAATCGCTCGAAGCTGTAATCACCAAGATTTCACGCTCACATTCAATTCTACGGTTATGTCATTTCATCAATCACCATGGCTGCAGCAATGCCCTCAACCACTTCAAGCTCGGCGGTCATAATCAACGATCCCTACTTCCTTAACAACAATGACACCTCAGGTCAGTTCTTGTTTCTGAACAGATAAAATGAGATAACTATGCGACTTGGAGTCGTGCGATGATGACCGCACTGATTGGGAGGAATAAAGAAGGCTTTGTGAATGGCGATCTCAAGGAACCAGTGGTTGTAGAACATGATAAAAACCAGGTCACCACTCAGAATCAAATTAGTGCGTGGAAGCGAAACAATAATGTGGTGATCTCATGGATTCTCAATTCCATCTCTAAGGATATATCTGCTAGCATCTTGTATAGTGCATCGGCAAGAGAAGTGTGGGTTGATTTAGAAGGAAGATTCGGCCAGACGAACAAGCCAAGAATCTTTCAGTTGAAAGAGAATTGGTCAACCTATCACAGGGTTGTAACAGCATAGCCGCCTACTACACTAGGCTGGAAACATTATGGGATGAACTTGCTAATTACAGACCAACCTGCAAGTGCAAATGCGGGGGTATGAAGGAGATGAATGATTTTCTTGATGAGGGGTATGTCCTCACTTTCCTGATGGGGTTATACGACTCATTCTTGCAAGTTCGAGGCCAATTCTGCTCTTGGACCCTCTGCCTTCCATAAATAAGGCATTCTCTGTTTTGATCCAAGAAGAAAAGTAGAGATCGGTGGCACCAGGAATGAATCGAGAGGTTGAAGATCAGGAAAATAGCATGGCTAATGCTGGCAGCCAAAAGTGACCAAGAACCAGTTAAAAGGGATTCTTTAGCCAAAGAAAGGATGCTGCGAAGACTACTTGCACTCACTGCAATAAGCGAGGCCACACTGTGGATACTTGCTACCAGATCCACGGTTTCCCACCAGGCTTCAAACAGGGCCAGAAGTTCAGAGGGGCAAGAATGAACCATGCCAAGAGGCAACAAGCAAGGGAGATCATCAGGGCAACACAGGTTCAGCAGACAATCTGGTCCAGCTTCAAGTCACACCACTGCAGCGGCAGAGTTTAAGAGTATTATTGAATCAACAAATGCCCAACACATCAAAAGAATCTGAATCAATTGAAAGATGTGGAGGTATCTGCTTATCTTTTAACTTACCTGCTTTTTCAGATTCAAATAATTGGTTGTTAGACTCTTGGGCAACTAGGCATGTCTGTGGAAACCCAAAACTCCTAGTAGACATGCATGAAATAGAGGAATCGAACGTTATACTACCAGACAACACTGTCATTAAGGTCACTAAAGCAGGAACCCACATTGTATTGTGTTAGGAATATTTTAGTTTGTAGCATCCTTTAATCAATGCAATATTGGGTTAGTATATTGTAGTTTGGGGAGACATGATAATTTTGTAGAAGTTTGGGACTGGGCTTTAATATACCAATTGCTTGTGGTATATAAAGCCCACTTTTACCCTAATTAGGGTTTATCAAAAGTATCTTGCTTAATAGCCTCCAAATACGTTTTCTCTCAAGAACACACACATTACACACACTGAAAGGTGAAAACGGGTGTATGTATTTCTATATACTTTTGATCCTTGTTTGGTAATATAAGGACCAACAAGTTCAGAGCCTAACGTGGATCAATATCTTCGATTTGAATCCAATTTCGTTCGATTCCGACGTGATTAGAAGGACATTTGCTTGAAAAACTCATCTTCGTCTCTTCCATTTTTTTTGGACATTTCAAATTGTTTTTCACTGTTTTATCACTCCTTCGACATTAGAAAACTGATTTTGAGTATTTTTCTGGTCTTTCACGTCGATTTACATCAAGTTCGAGTTATCTTTGATCAACTATCGAGTCTGAAAATTAATTTTTCTGGTTCTGTTCCTCACATTCGGGTAGATTTATCAAACTGTACGTTGTAATTTGGAGGATTCGACCGAAATTTATTGTTTTTGCAGGGAATCGACCGATTGAGGCTTCACCAAATCGATCGATCCATTCGACAAAATCGATCGATCGATTTCTCACATTCGCTCCGATCGATTGATTTCTCACTATTGCTCGTTTTACCCAATCAATCGATCAATTTTTCTCGATAGCTCGACTTCACACAATTGTTCGTTCAATTTCACAAAATCGGTCGATTTCACCAAATCGATCGATCAACTTCACATAATCGATCGATCGGTTTTACACAAGCACTAAATTCGATACTATCGCTCGATTATTTCAGCCATTGGATCTCTTCGGTCGCCCGATTGATCAAATTTTTAAACAGTACATCGTCCGATTTGGATTGCTGTCTTTGCTTACCACATCACCCGACCCTTAGACTTAAGCATCAAAATCGCCCGATTCTAGGCAAAACACAAAATCGGCCGATTATAGATAAAGTCGAGTCACTCGATTTACAACATTTAAGACTAAAATTGTAAAATTTAATTCATTAAACCCAAATCGCCCGATTTGTCCTCTGTGAACAGTAATTCACTCGATCATCAGTTTTAGACAGAAATTACCCTACTTAATCTGAAATTTAGTGAACTCACTTAATCTGACTCGAAACTCAATTTTTTCCCTTTTTTTAACTTAACTACAATCGCTCGAAACTAACATTTTCATTTCGCAGATAATTCTCACGTTACGATCATATTACCAAACATTAATATGGACGGACTTGCTATTGGATCTGACAACCGTGCACCACTACTAAGATGGGGAGAGTATGGCATTTGGAAGCAGCGATTCATCAACTTCATAGAAATCAAGGATGTAGACCTTGCCAACGACATGCTTTCCTCCATTTTTGACGGACCCGCTCAATTTTGGACCATCATCCCTGCTCAACCCGATGCAGTTCCTCTCATTCCAGAGAGGAAAACTCCTAAAGATCCCAGTCAATACACAGAAGCTGAGAAAGCACGAGCCAGAGCGGACAAACCTGCACGACATTACGTACAACAAGCCCTACCTAATGATGTTTACAAGCAAGTGGACGCAATGGTCACTGCCAAAGAAATCTGGGATGAGGTAGCGAAACTGATGATTGGGACTGAAGTCAGCAACATAACTAAGAAATCAAGCATTTTCACCACATATGATTCGTTCAAGGCTAAGGAGGGGGAAGAACTTCGAGACAGCTATCTTCGATTCTTGACCATCATCAATGAGATGAGAAAGATCAACATCCAACGCTCAAACCTTGAGCACAACATCAAGTTTCTCTCCACACTTCAACCTGAGTGGGGACGGATTGCAGTTCTGGTGAAGCAACAGAACAAAGATCTAGATGCTATGGATATTCATTCCTTACACGATAACCTCTCACAATACTCCCAGTATGCCAAAGAAATCAAGAACGAATGAAAGACAAGTGTCGACATGGAACCCATTGCACTCGTGACGTCTAAATCAAGCCACAGGTGTAATACCCCGGTCCCGTGAGTAAGTTGGCCAATAAATTTGCATGCATATTATGTGTTTATATGATTTCATATTTAGTATTATTTAATTAATTTCGTGCTTACATGATATCTAATATTATTTGAAAGTTAGGTATAGAGCTTAGAAATTTTGAATGGAAAATATGAAATAAGGGTTAAGAATCTCGAGGTGTATATTGAAATGATTAGGTGAAGTTATCTCGACATTGTTATAAATTTTGAAGATGAATCTCGAAGAAGATTTTGAGATGTTATATGGATGTCGAAATGTTAGTGAAAGGAAAGATGTCGAACTACTTAAGCGAATAGTTTGGGGAATTTATATTTAAATATCGAGGGAGCTCAAATGTAGATTTCGAAATTTTATTAAGATGTCGAGATGTTGATGTGAGATGACTTCGATATTTATAAGGACTTTGACATGAGATTTCAAGATGATTAAGAATGTCGAAGTGTTTAAATGAAATTGATGTCGAGAGTTGTGAGATGGATCTCGAGATTTTACTATAAAGAATGATTAATACAAGGAATAAAATACTAATGTTTGGTTTGTGATGGTATTAGGTAAGGACTATAATTTTTTAAACCAATACACGATAATGGTGAGAGGATGAATCCAAATTTCAAAAGCTAAAGACAAAACCTAAAGTCATTTAAGATTTAAGTAATAATAATAATTAGAAACTTTATGATAAGAACATGTAAAGAAAGAGATCATTAAACGAAAAGAACATGTTTAGGAAGGAGTTAGGAAGGTGAAGAACACAATTCGTAACTACAAAGCAAATTGAGATTTGGTAAGGGTTCTTGCTATAATTTTTATATTTTAATTTGGTTTTGGTTTATTTAAGAGTTATTAAGTTGGGAAATCACGTAAACTTATGTTCTTTAGAGTTTTGATTTTTTGAAAAAGATGAACACCATTTAGAGTTGAGATGATATTTAAGATGTTCTTGATAATTAAGGTTTTGATCGAAAGTTTATTTAGGGTTTGAAGTAAATAGTGTTTAGAATTCGGGAAGATTAGGGTTTGTTTAATGTCGAAGTGTTAGATGAGATAGAGCTGAGTTTTATATAAATGTCGAGATGGTTGTGTGATGTTGGTTCGAAAATTTTTATTAATGTCGAAGGAAATATCGAGTAAGATGTCGAGTGTTGGTGTAGTTGTGAATCTTGAATAAATGTTGAAATGTTAGTGTAAGTAGGATGTTGAATTAAATGAAGATGTCGATATGTTATGATAAGTGGAATAGTATAGAAGATGTCGACATTTTTTAGAAGTAGAAATCTCGAGTTATGATATAACATGGGATCTTGAGTGAAATAAGATGTCGACATGAGTGTTATGTATCTTGTGTAGTTGAAGATATCGAGTGGAATTTCGAAGAAGATGTCGAGTGCTTGTATAAGAGGAGTTCGATATTTGTTGTGTAGGATCTTGATATTTGTCTTGAAGATATCGAGTAGGAATTCGAAAGAAATGTCGACATGTGTGTGTAGGATTGTTTCGAGATTTATAATAATATTGATATGGGAACCGAGATTTGTCTTGGATGTATTGGTACCGAATTTCTTATATAATGCACCTCGACATTTTACTTACAATGTCGACATCTATATCGAGATTTATCTCGAAGATATACTTTGAAATATTATATATGCACTTCGACATCAACAGCTATATCGAAATCATGTAGTAATTAATCAAGCCGATATTCATTTTAAGATACATGTCGAAATCTTGTTAAAGTAATAAGAATAATGTCGAGATTTATGTTGAGTTGTATTTCGAGATTTTATCTCATTCAAATATCGAAGCTTTAGAATATATTATGTCGAGATTTAAATAATTATGTCACTCGAGATGTTTGTAAATTTCAATGTGGTATTTTTAATTTAAGTTAAATTTGGAATTTTAGGGTTTCGAAATTTTAAGTCGAAAATAGGGTTTTCAAATTTAACCAATTTCATGAAATTGTAACTAGATTAACGAATTATAATTTTATATGTTTATAATTACGATTCGAAGGTTAGCAATTTAACCGTGCTATAAGCTAAGGATACCAGGTAAGTGGAAATTTCACCTACAACACATAAATTGATTGATATGTGTATTGCTACGTGACTAATTGCTTCGATGAATACGTGGTATGTGAACTATCTATTATATGCGATTGTTTTGAATATTTATTGTCGCATTATTTAGGCATCATGATCATGTGCACGCACGAATCATACTGAGTATGTTGAGGAATGAGCGTGCATTGTACTACTCGAGTTGAAAGCGAATTATATGTAGTGTAGATGAATGAGAATATAGCTACTTCTACCAAGGCACCATGACGGGGGTAAAACCGTCGAATATATTTACCTAAATTATTTAGGTATTGGGAAGGCACATAGTATGAACTATAGTGCCAGGAAAGTGACGAGATAGAGGGGCGACCTGGTGAACGATAAGATTGGAGATAAACCCTAATTTTATCCTAGCCAGAGTGTGTCACTATCGTATTTTTTATCCGTATAGGATTTGAGCTCATAATATGATGGTGGGGTTAGTAAGTAGCTATGGGCCCTGATGAAAATGAGAAACGAATGAGTATGATGTGAGAATAGTATTAGAAAGCATTGGCGCGGATGCCTTTGCTATTTTGGCATGTGCATACATGCATGTTTCCACTTACTGAGCTTTATAGCTCATCCCATGTTTTTATGTGTTGTAGACACAGCGAATAAGGTATATGAACGCTTAGATTGTGAGGCTGGTCCTTCTGGAACTTCCGATGACTTTTGAGGGTGGTGTGTACATGGATGCGACCTGTGCGGTGGCGTTATGTTAATTATGTTGTTTTTTTGTAAAATAAGTTTGTATTGTATATAAAGTTTGAACAATGGTTGTGTTGTAAAATAGTTGGGTGTGGTGAGCTTTGTAAAATCGAAAAATTCTATCGATGTTTCATATGTAATATATTTTATATTTTATTTAGTCACGTAAGTTAGCGTAAGAAAATAGTAGTAGATGGCGGG
This sequence comes from Craterostigma plantagineum, assembly GCA_027422505.1. Lineage (NCBI taxonomy): Eukaryota > Viridiplantae > Streptophyta > Magnoliopsida > Lamiales > Linderniaceae > Craterostigma > Craterostigma plantagineum. The sequence continues at coordinate 12,506,147 of JAPQWV010000005.1, read as the reverse complement.
TCGTTACAGGTTGGTATCAGAGCTTCGGTTGCAGTTTCTGTAGACTGTCCATGTACACACACTCAAAAGCGCGGAAGTCAGCCTTAATTGTAAGTTATATGATATTATGAATTTCTTGCATTGCATAATTTATTGGCCTAAGGGACTGTTAGGGTACAAGAGACAACATGGTTAGAACAAGAGGTGAAGGCAGCGGGGGAAACAATCATGAAAGTGAAAATGTAAACCCGACTGACAATCGTGATTCGGCTATCCTTCAGCTCACCGAATTAGTGCGTCAACAGTCTCAACAGATTCGGGAATTGATTCAGCAGCAAAACTCTGAGGGGACAAGGAATAACGGAATCTCTCAGGCTGATAGGGTTGAAGCAGTGGGTGAAAGATTTCGTAAACTGAACCCACCGACTTTTGAGGATGCTATCGATCCAACATCTGCTGAAGATTGGCTCAGAACATTAGAGAGTATGTTCCAATATAGCAGAATTCCTGAGAATGAGAAAGTTCTGTGTGCTGCATTTCTACTGCGAGGAAGTGCAGGGCATTGGTGGGACACTATTTTGGCGATAGAGGATCCAATTAACATGAGTTGGGAACGTTTCAAGGAATTATTTCGAAATAAATACTTCACTGCACCTGTGCGAGCCCAACGCATGAATGAGTTTATTAATCTCAAACAAGGGGCGATGACAGTGGCGGAATACATCAGAAAATTTGAACAACTGTCAAGGTTCGCGACTCATATGGTTAGCACTGATGCCCTAAAGATTGAACGATTCCTTGAGGGTCTAAAGCCGGAGTTGTATCGTGACGTTAATATGGCCGGACTACAAGGAGCCTCATATGCTCAAGTAGCTGAGCAGGCGATGGTTGCAGAACAAGCTGAGACACGAATTATTCGTGCTCAAGAGGCGAAGCGAAAGTTTGTGCAAGGAGCAAAGTGGAGTGGGGGGTAATCAGAAACGACAGTTCTTTCCAAAAGGTGGGAAGCCAAATTTTCAGAATAGGCCTGGACCACCTCAGCAACAAAATCCTAATCAATGGAGACCCCCAGCCCCAAATGCCAGTTTGCCCAAGATGTGGACGACACCATTCGGGTATCTGTTTTTCACAGAATGCCATCTGTTTCAAATGCGAGAAGACGGGGCATTACGCAAGATCATGTTCAAAGAAGACACCAGGAAATCAAGCTATGGTTCAAGCGAAACCACCAACTGTGCCAGCACATGTGTATACATTGACTGCAGAGGAAGCAAAAACTAATCCATCCGTGGTGGCAGGTATTCTACTTATTCACAAACTTCCGACATGCATTTTAGTAGATTCAGGAGCCACGCATTCATTTGCATCCACTAAATATGTGACGAGACTCGGGATTACACCTACCCTGTCTGATTGTGAATATAATGTGACCGTTCCACACGGAGTTGCGATGCGAACCAATCTGGTTTTACGGAATTCTCCGGTGTTAATTAACGGAAGAGAATTGTACGTTGACTTAATAGTCATTCCGATGAACGACTACGAAGTGATCCTTGGAATGGATTGGTTATCAAAGTACGGAGCTGTTATTGACTAATCGCAAGACAGTTACATTTAAAACAGAAGAAAATGAGCCTTTCATTTTCGTGGGAACAATCAAAGAAAGAAATGTTTCTAGAATTTCAGTGACAAAAGCACAACGTTTGATCGGGATGCGAAGCTTATCTAGTCTTCGCAGTGAAATCAGAGGAACGTTCATCTCCGAAATTAGAGGATGTACCAGTGGTGCGTGATTTTCCTGACGTGTTTCCTGAAGATTTACCAGGATTACCACCAGGTCGAGAAATTGAATTTACAATTGACCTAATACCGGGATCTTCTCCAATCTCTAAGACTCCCTATCGGTTAGCGCCAACTGAATTAAAAGAGTTAAAGGAACAGTTGGATGATTTACTACAGAAGGGATTTATCCAACCTAGTTTTTCTCCTTGGGGAGCTCCAGTTCTATTTGTACGAAAGAAGGATGGATCGATGCGATTATGTATTGATTATACAGAGCTGAACAAAATAACAATCAAGAATAAATATCCACTACCCAGAATTGATGATTTATTTGATCAACTACAAGGCGCAACGGTGTTTTCAAAGATAGATTTACGATAGGGGTATCATCAATTGAAGGTTCGAGAAGAAGATATTCCAAAGACGGCATTCAGTACCCGATATGGACAATACGAAATTTTAGTTATGCCTTTTGGGCTAACTAATGCGCCAGCAGCGTTTATGGATCTAATGAATCGAGTGTTCAAACAGTTCTTGGACATGTTTGTCATTGTGTTCATTGATGACATTCTAATTTACTCGAAAACGAAGGAAGAACACGAACAACATTTGAAGACTGTTCTAGAAATATTACGAGAAAAAAAATTATATGCCAAGTTCAAGAAATGCGAGTTCTGGTTGAGTCAAGTCGCATTTCTAGGGCACATTGTTTCTGGAGAAGGAATTTCTGTGGATCCTAGCAAAATTGAAGCTATCAACAACTGGCCTCAACCAACCAATGTCACGGAAGTACGGAGTTTTCTTGGCTTAGCTGGATACTACAGAAAGTTTATTAAGGACTTCTCAAAGATTGCATCAACACTGACAAAGTTAACAAGGACGAATGTTCCATTCCATTGGAGCGAGGAGTGCGAGTTAAGTTTTCAAGAGTTAAAGAAGCGACTCACTTCAGCTCCAGTTCTTACAATACCATCAGGGACTGGAGGATTTTCAGTCTATAGCGATGCATCAAGGAATGGTCTAGGATGTGTACTAATGCAACATGGAAAAGTAATTGCATATGCCTCTCGGCAATTGAAGGAGTATGAAAAGAATTATCCGACTCATGACTTGGAGCTAGCTGCAGTGGTTTTTGCTCTAAAAATTTGGAGGCATTACTTATATGGGGAACGATGCGAAATTTTCACGGACCACAAGAGTCTGAAGTATTTCTTCACTCAGAAGGAATTAAACATGAGACAAAGACGGTGGTTGGAACTGGTTAAAGACTACGATTGTGTAATTAGTTACCATCCAGGCAAAGCAAATGTGGTGGCTGATGCATTAAGTCGAAAAGCGGTAAGTGCAGAGTTACAATTATTGGAGGTAGAAGTAGTACAATTGGGAGAAGTCGAAGCAAAGTTAGCAGCATTAACTCTACAACCTACGATACTGGAACAAATCAAACGGGTGCAAGGAAATGATGAGTTATATCTAAAAATAAAAAACGCACAAACGGAGCAAACTTCAACTGATTTCAAAATGCAAGAAGACGGAAGTCTATATTACAAGGACCGTCTATATGTACCTGATGATGCGGAGATTCGAAGAATAGTAATGACAGAAGCACATACGACGGCATACTCAGTACATCCAGGCTACAAAAATGTATCGATAAATTATTGGTGGCCGGGAATGAAAAGAGACATTGCGGCATTTGTAAGTCAATGTCTAACATGCCAACAAATAAAGGCGGAACATCAAAGACCGGCAGGGACATTACAGCCTTTGCCAATACCTGAGTGGAAATGGGATCATATTACGATGGATTTCGTTGTTGGCCTACCAAAGACTATAAAAGGTTATGATGCTATTTGGGTTATAGTCGATCGATTGACTAAGTCTGCTCATTTTCTACCCATAAGTTCGATGTTTTCCCTGGAGCGATATGCAAAAATATATATATCCAAGAAATTGTTCGACTCCACGGGATTCCATTATCAATTATTTCGGATCGGGACTCACGGTTCTTATCAAATTTTTGGAAGAGTCTGCAGAAAGCAATGGGGACAAAATTGTCTTTTAGTACGGCTTATCATCCTCAGACTGATGGGCAGTCAGAACGAACTATCCAGACTTTGGAAGACATGTTGCGAGCATGTGTTTTGGATTTTAAAGGAAACTGGAGCAAATATTTGCCGTTGATTGAGTTTTCTTATAACAATAGTTATCATTCAACTATTGGGATGGCACCGTATGAAGCCTTGTATGGACGTAAATGTCGATCTCCCATACATTGGGATGAAGTCGGTGAACGTGCGATGTTAGGACCTGACATGGTTCAAGAGATGACCGAGGCAATAGCAATGATACGAGAAAGAATGCAAACGGCTCAAAGTCGACAAAAGAGTTATGCAGACCAAAGACGCAGACCGTTGGAATTTAAAATAGATGACTGGGTGTTTATCAAAGTATCTCCGATGAAAGGTGTGAAACGGTTTGGGCGAAAGGGTAAATTGAGCCCAAGATACATTGGACCTTTTAAAATAATTAAAAGAGTCGGTGAAGTAGCTTATCAACTGGAATTACCAGCCTCGTTGGCACAAGTTCACGATGTTTTCCATGTGTCAACCTTGCGAAAATATGTCGCTGACCCGAATCATGTCTTGAGAAATGAATTTTTATGTCAACAGCTCAAGCCAGATTTAAGTTATGAAGACAAGCCGGTGGAGATTTTGATGTATGAAGTGAAGAGACTTCGAAATAAAGAGATTCGGTTAGTGAAAGTGTTATGGCAGAATCAGTCAACTGAAGAAGCTACGTGGGAACGTGCAGATGATATGAGAAGTCGATACCCAGAATTGTTTCAACCAATCTGATTTCGGGGGCGAAATCCTTTTTAAGGGGGGAGAATGTAATACCCGGGTCCCGTGAGTAAGTTGGCCAATAAATTTGCATGCATATTATGTGTTTATATGATTTCATATTTAGTATTATTTAATTAATTTCGTGCTTACATGATATCTAATATTATTTGAAAGTTAGGTATAGAGCTTAGAAATTTTGAATGAAAAATATGAAATAAGGGGTTAAGAATCTCGAGGTGTAAATGATTAGGTGAAGTTATCTCGACATTGTTATAAATTTTGAAGATGAATCTCGAAGAAGATTTTGAGATGTTATATGGATGTCGAAATGTTAGTGAAAGGAAAAGATGTCGAACTACTTAAGCGAATAGTTTGGGGAATTTATATTTAAATATCGAGGGAGCTAAAATGTAGATTTCGAAATTTTATTAAGATGTCGAGATGTTGATGTGAGATGACTTCGATATTTATAAGGACTTTGACATGAGATTTCGAGATGATTAAGAATGTCGAAGTGTTTAAATGAAATTGATGTCGAGAGTTATGAGATGGATCTCGAGATTTTACTATAAAGAATGATTAATACAAGGAATAAAATACTAATGTTTGGTTTGTGATGGTATTAGGTAAGGACTATAATTTTTTAAACCAATACACGATAATGGTGAGAGGATGAATCCAAATTTCAAAAGCTAAAGACAAAACCTAAAGTCATTTAAGATTTAAGTAATAATAATAATTAGAAACTTTATGATAAGAACATGTAAAGAAAGAAATCATTAAACGAAAAGAACATGTTTAGGAAGGAGTTAGGAAGGTGAAGAACACAATTCGTAACTACAAAGCAAATTGAGATTTGGTAAGGGTTCTTGTTATAACTTTTATATTTTAATTTGGTTTTGGTTTATTTAAGAGTTATTAAGTTGGGAAATCACGTAAACTTATTTCTTTAGAGTTTTGATTTTTTGAAAAAGATGAACACCATTTAGAGTTGAGATGATATTTAAGATGTTCTTGATAATTAAGGTTTTGATCGAAAGTTTATTTAGGGTTTGAAGTAAATAGTGTTTAGAATTCGGGAAGATTAGGGTTTGTTTAATGTCGAAGTGTTAGATGAGATAGAGCTGAGTTTTATATAAATGTCGAGATGGTTGTGTGATGTTGGTTCGAAAATTTTTATTAATGTCGAAGGAAATATCGAGTAAGATGTCGAGTGTTGGTGTAGTTGTGAATCTTGAATAAATGTTGAAATGTTAGTGTAAGTAGGATGTTGAATTAAATGAAGATGTCGATATGTTATAATAAGTGGAATAGTATAGAAGATGTCGACATTTTTGAGAAGTAGAAATCTCGAGTTATGATATAACATGGGATCTTGAGTGAAATAAGATGTCGACATGAGTGTTATGTATCTTGTGTAGTTGAAGATATCGAGTGGAATTTCGAAGAAGATGTCGAGTGCTTGTATAAGAGGAGTTCGATATTTGTTGTGTAGGATCTTGATATTTGTCTTGAAGATATCGAGTAGGAATTCGAAAGAAATGTCGACATGTGTGTGTAGGATTGTTTCGAGATTTATAATAATATTGATATGGGAACCGAGATTTGTCTTGGATGTATTGGTACCGAAATTCTTATATAATGCACCTCGACATTTTACTTACAATGTCGACATCTATATCGAGATTTATCTCGAAGATATACTTTGAAATATTATATATGCACTTCGACATCAACAGCTATATCGAAATCATGTAGTAATTAATCAAGCCGATATTCATTTTAAGATACATGTCGAAATCTTGTTAAAGTAATAAGACTAATGTCAAGATTTATGTTGAGTTGTATTTCGAGATTTTATCTCATTCAAGTATCGAAGCTTTAGAATATATTATGTCGAGATTTAAATAATTATGTCACTCGAGATGTTTGTAAATTTCAATGTGGTATTTTTAATTTAAGTTAAATTTGGAATTTTAGGGTTTCGAAATTTTAAGTCGAAAATAGGGTTTTCAAATTTAACCATTTTCATGAAATTGTAACTAGATTAACGAATTATAATTTTATATGTTTTTATAATTAGGATTCGAAGGTTAGCAATTTACCCGTGCTATAAGCTAAGGATACCAGGTAAGTGGGAATTTCACCTACAACACATAAATTGATTGATATGTGTATTGCTACGTGACTAATTGCTTCGATGAATACGTGGTATGTGAACTATCTGTTATATGCGATTGTTTTGAATATTTATTGTCGCATTATTTAGGCATCATGATCATGTGCACGCACGAATCATACTGAGTATGTTGAGGAATGAGCGTGCATTGTACTACTCGAGTTGAAAGCGAATTATATGTAGTGTAGATGAATGAGAATATAGCTACTTCTAGCAAGGCACCATGACGGAGGTAAAACCGTCGAATATATTTACCTAAATTATTTAGGTATTGGGAAGGCACATAGTATGAACTATAGTGCCAGGAAAGTGACGAGATAGAGGGGCGACCTGGTGACCGATAAGATTGGAGATAAACCCTAATTTTATCCTAGCCAGAGTGGGCACTATCGTATTTTTTATCCGTATAGGATTTGAGCTCATAATATGATGGTGGGGTTAGTAAGTAGCTATGGGCCCTGATGAAAATGAGAAACGAATGAGTATGATGTGAGAATAGTATTAGAAAGCATTGGCGCGGATGCCTTTGCTATTTTGGCACGTGCATACATGCATGTTTCCACTTACTGAGCTTTATAGCCCATCCCATGTTTTTATGTGTTGTAGACACAGCGAATAAGGTATATGAACGCTTAGATTGTGAGGCTGGTCCTTCTGGAACTTCCGATGACTTTTGAGGGTGGTGTGTACATGGATGCGACCTGTGCGGTGGCGTTATGTTAATTATGTTGTTCTTTTTGTAAAATAAGTTTGTATTGTATATAAAGTTTGAACAATGGTTGTATTGTAAAATAGTTGGGTGTGGTGAGCTTTGTAAAATCGAAAAATTCTATCGATGTTTCATATGTAATATATTTTATATTTTATTTAGTCACGTAAGTTAGCGTAAGAAAATAGTAGTAGATGGCGGGTCGTTACAACAGGAGCTCGAGAACTTCGAAAGGAAAGCAAGCCATACAATCTGACACTTAAGACAACGCTGAATCTGACCAAGAATCTGAGGACGAACTCGAATCAATTAGAAAGAAACTGGCAATGATCTCAGAGACGGTCAATAAGATGAGCGCCAAGAAATCATCATCTTCCTTCAACAAACAACGAACCTTGCGCGGGAAACAAAAGTTCATTGCTCTGAGGAACCTAAAACGAAGAACACTGAAACTCCAAAGAAGTGCTTCAACTGTGGAAAACAAGGCAATTTTGCTTCAGATTGCTTCAGACCAAAAAAGAAGAACATTTAATACTATAAGAAGAAGTTTCAGCTGTCCCAACGCAAAGAGGCTGGAATTGTCCTTGTTGCTGAGGAAGAAGAATGGCTGGAGGTCACGTCAGACGAAGAGGAAGATGAGATTGTATTCATGGTGAAGAGCGATGACTATAATTCCGATGAGGAGGTTACCGACATCAACTCAGACAGAACTGACATCTCCTCATCTGATCTGGAGGTATACACCCCATCTCTGAATGATATAATCAAGCTCGAGCGTAGGATAAACGAACTCTCCATGCATCGTAGGGATTACTCAGAACTTCAAAGAAACTTTGACAAAAATTACGCATTGTTAAGTAAACAACAGGAGGAGATAGCTATTCTTCAAGAATCCTTAACCATATCAGAATCTAAAGTACAATCTTTAGTAGAAAAGATAGAAGATAAGGAAAAACAAATCAGCGATGCATGTAGGAACTTAAAGGACAGCAAAGAAGAACGAGTGAATGTGTCTTCACAATACGAACTTATCACAAAAGAACGTGTGAGACTATATAAGAAAGTCAAAGAATTAGAGGATCTTCTCATCAAAAGAGGTCAAACTGATAGAACCATTTTTCTCAACCAACCTAAAGATGTGGACTTCTATAATCCTCGCGAAGGCTTAGGTTTTCAACTCTCCCACAACCCTAAGAAAGATGAGGTACTTCCTCTATACAATATTAAACACTTTGGGTTGAGCCTTGAGAATCTGATGCCTTTCGTAGGATCAACAGAAGTGATCGAATCTTATGAACAGAAATGAAGGAATAAGGAGTGGGCCCAAACTGCATGTGATTATACAGAACTCAATAATAGCTACAAGACTAAAAAGACAATGCTCTCTTATGATTACATGTCACCTTTTGGGCCTGAAATTCAGGAAAACACTGACGAACAGGCTAAAAAACCTATTTATTCATCGATTTACATTCCAGAAATTATTCGTAAAATAGGCGACCTTACAGCCTCTCTGGAATCAGAAAAGAAAGCGCACGAAGAAGAAAAGAATATTTTGTTAAGCAAAATCTACACTCTTGAAAACTTTCCTGATGTTTTCAAACCTTCCACTTCTCGTCATGTCCCTGAACCATATGCCTGTAACTACAAGAACACTACAGGGAAAACTCCTTTATCTCGTACTAACTCTATATCGCATTTACCCACAGACAAAAGCCTGAGTTCTACGGAGACGAAAAAGGTTCAATCTGATCCAACTAAGAAGTCAACAAAGCCTCATAAGAAGAAGTCCATGTTTCCTTCATCACAAGTCAGCAGAGCTTCCTACCCTTCATCACAAATTTTCAGTTCCTTTATGTTTCCCAAAGTGACTCATTGTAATGTCACAGATCGTGTTACCTTATTTTGTGCTAAAAAATCTAGACATTATTATGTCAAAAATGATGTACTCCAAAATTCTCATAACAATAAATTTTGCCAAAACGCTTCCACTCCACGTAGCTCTAGTGCTGAAGGTGTATCTCGCAAGATCAACAAATATAATCACAAAGTCGAGAGTAAGAAATACACCACATCCAATATCGAACAAAATCAGAAATTTAGTCTAAGACAAATTTGGGTTCCAAAATCCCAACTGCATTCAATAGGCAATTGTCGTGTCTGGATTCTCAAGTCAATTCTCCAACAATCTGACAAAGATATTAATATAACAACTAATATGTTAGATCCCTCACCTGCGATAAAAAAAGGACCCGTTTTCAAATGGGTACCTAAACTCACTTAACTTATTTTACAGGTCCGTCATGTGTGGTACTTAGATTCAGGTTGCTCCTCACACATGACGGGAGATAAAGAGCTGCTGAGCAACCTTTTCGAGGGATTTCTCGGGAAAGTCTACTTCGGAAACGGTCAATCCGCACCCATGCTAGGAACAGGCGACCTCATCCATGACAGACTCACCATCAAAGGAGTCTCATATGTCGAAAGGTTAAGCTACAATCTATTCAGTATTGGACGCTTCTGTGACAAAGGGTACAAAGTAAATTTTGAGACTAATAAATGTAGTGTAACCGATGACAAGGGAAGACAACTACTCATTGGTCACAGAAAGACAAATCTCTACTCCATTGATCTAAAGACTATCAGACCGGCATGCCTTATCTCCCGTGCTTCCCTACATCAGAACGATCTTTGGCATCAACGACTTTGACACCTCAATTTCAAAGATCTGAACAAATTAAGATCGGAAAATTTGGTCAAAGGACTTCCCTCATTCAGATATCACAAAGAGCATCTATGCTCAGCATGTGAAATGGTAAAGATAAGAAAAGCATCCCACAACACCAAACACACAGCTTCAACCTCCAAACCGCTTGAACTCATTCACATGGATCTGTGTGGACCTATGCGAACTCAAACCATCAATGGACGTAAGTATGTGTTAGTTATCGTGGATGATATCTCGCTCTACACATGGACCAAATTTCTCAGGACCAAGGACCAAACATCAGGTCTAATTATTGAGTTCATCAAGACGGTACAAAACTTCTACCAACTAAGTGTTCAACTCATCAGAACTGACAATGGGACGGAATTCAAAAACAAGAAGCTCAGCGACTTCTATGCATCGCTTGGTATCACCCAACAGTTCGCAGCAGCAAAAACTCCCCAGCAAAACGGAGTAGTTGAACGCAAGAACAGGACCTTAGTTGAAGCAACTCGAACACTCCTCATTCACTCTGGATTGCCTCACTTCTTATGGGCCGAAGCACTGAACACGGCTTGTTATACACAGAATGGTGCCTCACTTCACAAGAGATTCAATAGGACTCCCTACGAGTTGATAAATTGAAGAGTACCGGACGTCTCCTTCCTGCGAGTGTTCGGATGCAAGTGTTATGTGGCCAACGATCGTGATGATAGAGGCAAACTTGACCCAAAAGCGTTCGAAGGAACACTAGTTGGATACACGACTACCTCCAAAGCATATCGAGTATACCTCAAAGAGAAAAGATCAGTCATGGAAAGCATCAATGTTACGTTTGATGAAGTAGACCGAGTGGCTTCTACACAAATCAGTCCAAAACCAGGACTTCTACGAGAGTTGACAAAAGATCAACCAAGCACCTATTCTATGGGCGAACCCTCAAATCCCCAATCCACTAAGTGATATGGAACTCGATCTCCTATTCGAGGATCTCTTCTCAAGACCATCGCCATCAACTGCTCCAACGACTTATGTAGCATCAAACAATAATGAGTCCGTAGAGCCTAGCAATGACAGTTGCAATAATGACTCTCCTCCTTCGTTAGAAAATCTCCACATCAATGACGACAGTGAACTTCCGATTGATACTGAGATTATCTCCAGCTCAGCAACAGAAATACCTCAGCTCACTGATTCGACGGTAGAAATGTCTTCAGGAGAATCAGTACTACACCAACCTGCAGAACCTACAGAACATCACTCGACAATAGAAGTATCTTCAGGAGAGTCAGTACTACCTCAACCTGAAGAAGTCACGAAACATCAGGCCACTCAAGGCGAAGAACCAATGACGGGTATCAACGTAGATGGATCATCACAACTTCATACAAGAAAGTGGACCCGTGCACACCCGAACTCACAAATAATTGGCGATCCCTCCACTGGCGTAACAACTCGAGCATCAACAATAAATGAAAGCCTCTACTCCTGTTTTCTCAGTCAAAAGGAGCCCAGCAAAGTAGCTGAAGCCCTCGCAGACCCAGATTGGATAATTGCAATGCAGGAGGAAATCAATCAGTTTGAAAGGTTGGAAGTCTGGAATCTAGTTCCTAGACCAGCTGGGAAAACTATCATAGGTACTAAATGGGTTTTCAAGAACAAAAAGGACGAGCAAGGAGTTGTAATTCGAAATAAAGCTAGACTGGTAGCAAAAGGATACAATCAATAGGAAGGAATCGATTATGATGAGACCTATGCTCCAGTCGCAAGAATTGATGCCATCGGGATTTTCTTAGCTTTCGCTGCACACAATGTAATAACCGTAAATTTAATAACGGGATTTCGAATGTAATTAGTAAATATGATTTTTTTAAATTAGGAATATTAGCAACGAAATTAAATTGGAATTTTTGAATTAGTTTAGAGGATGAATAAATAATGCTATCAATATAAGGTTGGGCCATACTTAATAAGTTAGAAATAAGGCCCATGAGTCCAACAATACAAATTAGTGATTATGTTACTTAAGTCTAAGGAAAAGCTCCGGCTCACCGTCACATCTTGTCTAATCACCCCAAGTTTCGAGACTTTTAAGTATATCCAACATGTTACATGAAAACCACACCAACAAAGTAACACACTTGAGAAGAGATAACCAAAGCTAAGAATAAGAACGTGTGTAGGAGCTTCATCAAATTCAAAACTGTAATCTTAAAAAGAAAAGAGGTATGCTTTATTTATTTTAATATGTATGTCCGTATATGGTTATGTGATAATAATGGTAGAATTCGAATTTCATTTAGAAAACCTAGAATTTATTTATGTTCAGAAGCATCTTGGAGACATCTTGAGAATTTGATAGTGCGAGGAATACGAAACTTTAAGGCTCAAACATGCTTGTAATGTACGTCTTCCACGTGATTATGTGGTAATTATAGAATAGTTCGAAAAACCGCTATGATTAGAAAGCTTAGAAGGTTCGATCATAAGTGTTTATGTGATATAATTCTTGGTAATCTCGAATCATATAGTGTTCTATAGAATTTATACAGTGCTCTAGAAATATGAATTTGAGCTGTATCGTATTCAAGGTTTAGCTTGAATTTCAAATAGGGTTTAGTAAAAAAAAAAAGGGGAAGCTTTTAACAAGGATGAAGTCATCTCGAGAAGTTATGTAAGTGACTTTGATCATAAAATTATTCGCAAGAATTATCTCGAGATGTTTAAAATCTTGTAAGAATAATTTCGACATGCTTAGCAATTCTCGACAAGGTAACATAGAGGGAATTTCGAAATTTAATAATGCAAACTTCGAGATATATCATAGAAGGATTTCGAGACTTGATAATGCAAAATGTCGAGATGTAGCATGGCAGGATTTCGAGATATAATCCTGAAAAGATTTCGACATTTAACCTTCTGAACCAATCTCGATAAACTTGTAAAGATTTCGATATATTCTATTATCATGCATAACGATCTCAACATGCTATAAACACTTCGACATTTTATAAGCATGTTATAAGATCTCGACATTTTGGGTGTTACTTAAAGTCTCGACATTTAATCTCCCTAACAAAATTTTCGGCATTAAGTAGTTCTCAACAAATAAGGGTTTTCATCATTTTAGGGTTTTCGTGATTTTTAGTGTTTTGACAATTTCAGGATTTCGAAACTTAGAATTTGGAAATTTCGAAGTTAGGTGACTTAGTAAATATACTGATATAATAATATTTTGTGCTCAGAGATTCGAACTGTAGGGAATTCACCAGGATTGTCGACCGATTTTAGCAGGAGGACACGTAGGTGAATTATTCATCTACAATGCGTAAACACATATCTGATCTTATGTGCTTCTATGTGATTAAATGATTTACGTGATTTACGTGTTATACATATTTTACGTACGTTTCACGTGGATCATGCTTATATGTTATCACATTTATATGCATGGCATATGCATATCATATCACAGGGGTGAGATATTTACACCGTATTGAGACGGTTGATTTGAGATATTGTCGAGCGGGGTAGAATGAGATGTTTGTGATTTTTGTTGTTAACTCGTTGAAGAGTCGAGGTTGATACTCGTATGACACCTGACGGCAGGCAGGCGTGATCGATCTGTCTACTCGGGCGTGAACGTCCCGAGGTGAAAAACCGTCGTGATTATATTTTCAGCGGAGGGAGCGACCTGACAGGGCAGTTGCGTGATCGTCAAAACGCTGTCGGCGTAGGCTACCGCTTACGGAAGAGCGGCCTAGAAGGGCAGTTGCGTGATCGTCAAAACGCTGCTAGTGTAAGCTTCCGTATGTTATTATTACGGGCGCGCAAGGTGTCGAGTCTGACCTAGGGCCCTGTGTTGTGTGATTGAGACAGGATTGTGAGAAAGGAAAGAGTAAACATTGCATGTGAGATATTAGGATCGGGAATGAGCATTCACGTGCATACATACATTTTTATTCACCTACTGGGCAAATCGCTCAGTGTTTACGTGTTGTAGGTACCGAGTCTGACGCTGACACGCGTCAAGACTAAAGCGGCTAGTGGCGGTGCTCCACGGACTTTTGAGGGCGGGGCGGTACATGGATAAAGACCTGTGGAGCAATAATAGGGTTTTTGTTCTTTTGACATTTTTGGGGCTACGCCCGTTGTATAGATATACTATGTAAAATAATATTTTGTTGTATTATATTATCTTTTAGGAAAAATTTTTATCAGACGGGTCTTCCGCGACTTACGTTGCGAAAATCCGCCACTAACCTTAATTAGAAAACGAGGGTCGCTATAGGTGGTATCAGAGCGTAGGCTTTAGGTTCTGAAGACTGTCCATGTACCGCCGCTCAAAAGCCTGGAGAACCAGCCTGGACTGTAAGTTAAATGCTTGATTATGTGATTATGTGATATCTGATATGTGCATTATATGAATTATTGTAGAGAATAGTTGAAAAATGCCAAGAACTCGTAGTGAACATGTGGCTGAATCCAGCCGTAGGGCCGAACCAGAGACCCCTCCAAATGAAAGGGACTCCACTATTCTACGACTGACTGACTTACTTCAACGCCAGTCGGAGCATATCAATTGTCATTCGAATCAAATCGGCGAGCTACTTCATCATCATAGCTCGTGTGAACATCATCCCTCCCCTCAGCCCGCGCGTGTAGAAATTATCGGGGAGCGCTTTCGAAAAATGGATCCCCCAACCTTTGCCGATGCTACGGACCCAGCAGTGGCTGAAGATTGGCTATGCACCATAGAAGATATGTTCATATATAGTCGTGTGCCTGAGAATGAAAAGGTCCTGTGCGCCGTTTCCATGCTCAGAGGAAATGCCCGATTCTGGTGGGATACCGTTAAAGTCCTAGAAGATCCGTTGAATATGTCGTGGGAACGATTTAGAGAATTGTTCCACGGAAAATATTTTGCTGCCCTTGAACAGGAACGACGGATGCTAGAATTTATGAATCTCAGGCAAGGAGGAACGCCTGTAACCAATATATCCGCCGATTCGAGGAGCTGTCCCGTTTCGCTCCTCACATGGTGGCAAAAAACTTACTCAAAGTGACGAGGTTCATTACGAGCCTCAAACCCGAGCTTTATCGCGACTTAAGTATCTCGGGGGCCCGACAAATGGAATTCACCCAAGTAGCAGAAAGGGCCATGATAGCTGAGCAGGCTGAGGCTCAGATTTCTGAAGCTCAGGAGGCGAAGAAGAGGAGGGAGAGTCAGCAAGGACCTGGAAATGACCGTAAATGCCAAATTTTCAACAAAGGCCAAGGAAATGACCAGGGTCAACAGAATTGGCGCCCAGTGCTGAACCGGGGACCCGTAAATATTCAAAACAGACCTCCAAACCCAGCACCCCAGTGCGGACAATGTGGCCGTTACCATTTCGGTGCCTGTTATCAACCCAGACCCAACCCAAACCCACAGTGTTTCAGATGTGGAAGAATGGGGCATTATGCTAGGAATTGCAATACTACTTTACCCCAGAACCCGACTCAACCACCGGTTCGACCTCCACCGGTTTCTGCACGAGTTTTTACACTTACCAATGAGGAGGCCGAGGCGAACCCTTCTGTTGTGATGGGTACGTTAACTATCTATAACGTGCCCACATCTGTGTTGATTGACTCTGGAGCCACACATTCATTTGTGTCGGCTAAATATGTGACGAAGGTAGGAATATCCCCTACCTCCTCTGAATGCAACTATGTAGTTACTCTACCACATGGGAATCCGACGCATACCAATCAAGTACTGAAAGGATGCGTTGTAAGTATTGAGGGTAGGAACTTGAGTGCCGACCTGATTGTAATCCCGATGAACGACTACGATGTCATTTTCGGAATGGATTGGTTTTCAAGATTTGGAGCCATCATAGATTGCAATAAGAAGGTCGTTAAATTCCAACTGCCTGAGGAAGAAGCATTCACTTTTTCGGGTAAAACAGATAAGAATAATATTCCACGAATATCAGCTCTAAAGGCTCAACGACTTTTGAGGTCAGGTTGTGAGTCTTATCTCGTATATGCGGTAAAGGCAGAGGACTTACCTCAACCGAAACTAAAAGATGTACCTATAGTCAACGAGTACGCTGATGTATTTCCCGATGATCTCCAGGGGTTACCCCCTGATCGAGAAATACAGTTCACGATAGATCTGATCCCGGGGTCTGCCCCAATCTCTAAAGCCCCTTACCGTTTAGCACCGAATGAGTTGAAAGAATTGAAGGAACAGTTAGAAGACCTGCTATCTAAGGGGTTTATCGAGCCGAGTTTTTCGCCGTGGGGCGCACCCGTTCTTTTTGTACGAAAGAAAGATGGGTCGATGCGACTGTGCATCGACTACAGGGAGTTGAATAAGATCACGATAAAAAATAAATACCCTTTGCCAAGGATCGATGATCTGTTCGATCAACTACAAGGAGCTACGGTATTCTCGAAAATTGACCTCCGTTCGGGATACCATCAGTTAAAGATCAGGGAGGCAGATGTTCCTAAAACCGCGTTCAGCACGAGGTACGGCCATTATGAGTTTTTGGCATGCCTTTTGGACTGACCAAAGCCCCAGCTGCTTTTATGGATCTAATGAACCGAGTCTTTAAAGACTACCTCGATCGGTTCATTATCGTCTTTATCGACGATATTTTGATCTATTCTAAGACAAGAGACGAACACGAAAGCCATCTACGAACCGTCTTAGCAATCCTGCGAAAGAAACAGCTCTACGCCAAATTCAAGAAATGCGAAATTTGGCTTGAGCAAGTAGCCTTCTTGGGACACGTGATTTCTAGAAATGGAATCTCTGTGAACCCGAGTAAGATCGAAGCTGTGAATAACTGGCCACGACCTACGACTCCTACCGAAGTTCGAAGTTTTCTTGGACTTGCGGGATATTACCGTAAGTTTATAGCGGACTTCTCTAGTATTGCTTCTACACTGACAAATCTGACGAGGAAGAACGTTCCATTCAAGTGGACCTAAGCATGCGAACAGAGTTTTCAAGAATTAAAGAAACGTCTTACCTCTACCCCAATATTGACAGTACCATCAGGGACCGGAGGATTTGCAATATACAGCGATGCATTGAAGAATGGTTTGGGATGCGTGCTGATGCAGAACGGAAAGGTGATTGCCTATGCTTCACGGCAGTTAAAGGAATACGAGAAGAACTATCCGACCCACGACTTAGAACTGGCAGCTGTGGTCTTTGCTTTGAAGATCTGGAGACATTACCTCTATGGAGAGAAATGCGAAATCTTTACAAACCATAAGAGCTTGAAGTATTTCTTCACTCAGAAGGAATTGAATATGCGCCAGCGAAGATGGTTAGAACTAGTAAAGGACTACGACTGCGTTATCAGCTATCACCCAGGCAAGGCAAACGTAGTCGCAGATGCGCTAAGTCGAAAAGCGATGAATGCAGAGTTACATCAACTAGGAATAGAGATAGTCAATTTAGGCGAAGTTGAAACAAAACTAGCAGCGTTAACCCTTCAACCTACGTTGCTAGAACGGATTAGGAAGACGCAAGAGGAAGACGAACTCTATCTCAAAAGGAAAGATGCGTTACCCGGGGATTTTAAAATACGAGAGGATGGAGCTTTATTATACAAGAATCGTCTTTATGTACTTGACAATGAGGAGCTGCGACAAATAATAATGACGGAAGCACACGCTGCCACATACTCAGTACACCCAGGAGCCGGGACAAAGATGTATCAAGATTTACGAATAACGTACTGGTGGCCGGGAATGAAGAAAGACATCGCTGCATTTGTGAACCGATGTATCACCTGCCAATTGATTAAAGCGGAACACCAGCGACCCGGTGGAACCCTACAGCCTCTACCCATTCCGGAATGGAAGTGGGATCATATCACGATGGATTTCGTTGTTGGTTTACCCAAAACGACGAAAGGCCACGATGCTATTTAGGTGATTGTAGATCGCCTAACTAAATCAGCCAATTTCCTTCCCATTAGCTCTACCTTTTCCATGGAACGCTACGCTGAATTATATATTCAGGAAATTATCCGCCTCCATGGAATTCCAACCTCTATCGTCTCGGACCGAGATTCGAGATTTCTATCGAACTTTTGGCAGAGCTTACAGAAAGCGATGGGAACCAAACTCTCATTTAGCACTGCTTACCATCCCCAGACCGACGGGCAGTCCGAGCGAACGATTCAGACTCTTGAAGATATGCTACGGGCATGCGTACTCGATTTCAAGGGAAACTGGAGAAGTATCTCACTGATAGAGTTTTCTTACAACAATAGTTTCCACACTAAAATTGGAATGGCACCATACGAGGCTTTATACGGGCGTAAGTGCCGGTCCCCAGTCCATTGGGACGAAATCGGTGAGCGAACATTGTTAGGACCCGATATGATCCGAGAAATGACAGAAGCTGTGACTAAGATTCGAGAAAGGATGCGAACCACACAGAGTCGTCAGAAAAATTACGCAGATCATCGACGACGACCTTTGGAATTTGCAGAAGATGATCAAGTGTTCCTGAAGATTTCCCCGATGAAAGGAGTAAAGCGTTTTGGAAGAAAGGGCAAGTTGAGCCCTAGATTTCCCCGATGAAAGGAGTGAACATTGCATGTGAGATATTAGGATTGGGAATGAGCATTCACGTGCATACATACATTTTTATTCACCTACTGGGCAAATCGCTCAGTGTTTACGTGTTGTAGGTACCGAGTCTGACGCTGACACGCGTCAAGACTAAAGCGGCTAGTGGCGGTGCTCCACGGACTTTTGAGGGCGGGGCGGTACATGGATGAAGACCTGTGGAGCGATAATAGGGTTTTTGTTCTTTTGACATTTTTGGGGCTACGCCCGTTGTATAGATATACTATGTAAAATAATATTTTGTTGTATTATATTATCTTTTAGGAAAAAGTTTTTATCATACGTGTCTTCCGCGACTTACGTTTCGAAAATCCGCCAACCTTAATTAGAAAACGAGGGTCGCTACACACAAGAACTTTGCAGTCTACCAGATGGATGTCAAAACTGTATTCCTCAACGGAATTCTGAAGGAAGAAGTTTTTGTATCTCAGCCTGAAGGTTTTGTGAGCGAACAATTTCCAGACCACGTATACAGACTCGATAAAGCTTTCTATGGACTAACAAGCTCCCAGAGCTTGGTACGAGGTCCTTTCGGATTGTCTCATCTCCTCCGGATTTACAAAAGGGAAGATCGATACGACTCTTTTCATCAAGAAGGACGAAACAGTCATAATGTTAGTACAGATTTACGTTGACGACATCATCTTCGCCTTAACGGATGCGAGGATATGCAGAAACTTTGGAGATCTTATGAAGCAGAAAGTCAAAATGAGTATGATGGGAGAACTAAGCTTCTTTTTGGGTCTCCAAGTTAAGCACCTTCACGAGGGAATCTTTATTAACCAATCTAAGTACATTTATGACATCCTCAAGAAGTACAACTTGGACAACTCCAATCCTGCAAGCACTCCCATGTCCACTTCATGCAACTTGATGCAGACTCATCAGGCAAATCTGTTAACCAAACAATTTATCGAGGCATGATAGGATCTCTGCTCTATCTCACGTCCAGTCGACCTGACTTAATGTTCGCCACGTGCCTCTGTGCTCGCTTTCAAGCTGACCCAAAAGAGTCTCACATGCTCGCCGTCAAAAGGATCTTCAAATACCTCAAAGGAACTCCCAACCTAGGTAGTACCCAATCTTCGAACTCGTAGGATACACGGATGCCAATTACGCGGGATGCAAGCTGGACAGGAAGAGTACCTCATGAGCTGCTCAATTTCTTGGGGGTAAACTCGTAAGCTGGTCGTCTCGAAAACAAAACTGTGTCTCAACTTTGACGGCAGAGGCAGAATATGTCGCTACTGCAAGTTGCTGTTCACAAATTTTGTGGATGAGAACCCAGCTACGAGACTTTGGCATTTCTTTAAATCATATCCCCATTTTTAGCGACTCAAAAAGTGCAATAGCTATAACTAGTAATCCCGTACATCATTCACGCACTAAACATATTGACATTAGATATCATTTTATCAAAGAACATGTAGAACAAGGCACAATCGAAATCCACTTCATTCACACTGATCTTCAACTTGCTGAATCACTAAGGCTTTGGATGAAAAGCGCTTTCAATTTCTAGTGTCTAGGATATGCATGTTGAACCGTAAAACATGATCGATTGTTCCAACATGAACATTATATTGTGTATATAAATCATTTAAATCTCATTTATGTTGCTCTTTTATATATTATTAAAAATAAAAAAAAAATATCTAACATTAAGGGGGAGCTTTTCATATTATGCCCTAACTTAACAATAACAATTTTTCACAGCTATCTCACAAAATCGCCGGATTCCTAAATCGATCGAAACTGCCTTTGCAACTTTTGAATCGCCCGAACTCATGAATCGGGAAATTAAGTTTTACTTTAGAGATTTTAATTCCCAAAACTTCAAATATTGAGGGGGAGTAGATGCTTTTCACAAACTAATATTTAAAAGATTCATACAACCTTCCAAATGCGAAAAACACTATTACAACTCAAGTACGCAAAACACCCTCAAAATACAAAAAGACATTTCCAACACAAATCATGAAAATTACATCACCAAAATACATAGATCATTCTCAAAAGCCAGTACGCTTTGTAAGGACCCAAAATAGAACAGCAATTAGAGCAACAGATAAAACACGAAAGAAAAAAGAGCTCGAGCACCAACATATCTAAATTGCGTTTAAAACGAGGCCTTAACTCCACATGTTCCTCCTTCTCTTCATGATCTTGCTGCTGAATCCAGTTCATTTCTGTGAGCTCGGTCTTTCTTTTATGGTATTACCGTGCTGCTCGAATCGTGTCTATTTATAGGCGTAAATCAACCAACGAAATCATAATGGTCCCGACAAACATGATAAATGATACCGACAAATCTTTGACTTGAGGGCTCAGCGCCGCGAACGAAACCGATGCCTTCTTCGTCGATTATTGGATTTAGTGTCACACAAATTGATTTTGAGTAGTTAAGTTGATGTGATATTTATTTTTGGCACCTAATGTTGGCCCGATTGGATGAATCGCCCGACTCTGTGTCCAATTTATTCATTGACCAATCTTGACTTGAGGAATCGCCCGATTTTACTATCTCTTTCTGTACTTTAACTCGCTCGTAAATCTCAAATCAAATTTTTGCTCCACACAGTCATATCCTTCAATATGGTGAGAGAAATCGATGAGGTTTTCCACTCTAACAATTGGGCACAAAGACAGCCCAATAACGTGCAGTTAGACTTTGCAAACACACCCCGCCCAGACCCTATCATCCTCAAAATCCTACAAAACCATCCATTAAAAAAAGCCTTTGATATAACCGAGTGCGTCCCCGAAGTCTACGTACAATAATTTTGGGCCACTCTTCAAAACCCAACCGGTAACCCAAAACCAACTCGTCTGTCAGCCAAAATTGATAACACCATTGTGATTCTAACACCAGCCATCATTAGATCGCAACTAAATCTCCCATACTCACTACAATACGATCCCCATCCCTCTGATCACGACCTAATCACCGACTTTCTTTTGATGGGCCACAAACATAATGCCGAACAATCAATTCATCTACCTGAATCTGCGCCAAAGACATACCTCAACCATGGCGTACACTGTTTCTCATTGTCAACAAGTGCTTATCCCCTAAGCACACTGGGTCAGACCGCTGCAATTACCAAATTATGTTGATCTTCCACGGCATTGTCTTCAACAAAAATTACGATGTCGCCCAATTGATATGGTCTGACCTCCTCGACCAAATGCGAAGACGGAAGTTTGGATCTACAAGGGTACTCCCCTACTTACGCTGGCTTCCCGTCCTTGTTCAACACTTCATCGACCTCAACCCCGACATCGAACGTCGTCCATCAACTGAAGGCTACGACATCCCTAAGCTCGGGAAAATTATATCAACCAAAACAAAATTTGATCAGGAGGCCATGATTATACCGGATTATCTTCTACAACTCCTCGATCTGAACTATCCGACAGTTCACAAATACCTGAGAGCCTAAAACCTCGATGATATTCCCACGGTTCAACACATTCCAGTTGAACCTAATCCAGGGACAAGCCTACCCTCACATCCAAATGTAGGTCTAGGAAGTTCCTCATCCCCTAAAGGAAAACAAAAGAGAAGATCAAATGGGGATGCAGGTAGCAGCAAAACAGAACGGCGTACTAAACGTAAGCACGACCGTCCTTCTCTGTCTTCTAGTCAGCAAATAATTCGGACCGATCCCATAGGTGCAGGGGATGACTTTGTCTTCCCCCGAGTAGAAGTCGCGCCATCTGGTCCAATCGCGCAAAGTACCCCACCTGCCTACTCAATCATCTCTCAACAGATGATTGTTTCACATTCTCACGAGGAACCACGTCAGCCATCACCTCCTCGCTCTGAGGGGGTAGATGTTGTAATACGCAGTCCTCCACCTCACACTGCACTTTCATTGCCCACAACGAGTCTAGTCCCTCACCACCTACATTTCTTCATTTACTAGGACACATACACCTTTTTTACACTGTCGGGTCTTGGTGACCTGCCCAGAACGCTCTTCGATGTCTCTATACTAGCTACTAGTCTGGGACAGAGCGGAAGTCCCACAACGGTCAACACCACAACAGCTGATGATTTGAGCCATCGATCTGAGTCCATCTCAGCATCGATGTCAACGGTGAGCCTAAGTGGCCTCGGTTCCTCAAGTCCTGTGCAAACAGGCGGCACATCAGTACCTTCTACTGATGTTGTGATGGCGGCACGTCTTCGTGACTCCGCCAGGTTATTTTCCCCGTTCGTGACGGAGGCCAGGCTCAATGATCGCCTCGCTGAATTCGCAAAAGATCTTGAAGACTCCATGACCCAAATGTACAGTGCAATTTGGACATCCTCTCGAGACAAAGGCAAAGCCCCCGTCACCGAAAAAGCACCTTCTCAAGACGATCCCTCTCCTGATTCTGACGACGGCCCGTGCAACGTTCCAATCACGGAACTCATCGAAGTCCTGCTGGCTAGACTCCGCACTGCACCGAAGCTCACAGATTATGAAGCGGAGGTCCTTAGACGTCTCGAGCTTCCATTCAACTAACCTAACCTAGGCGAGGCCCAAACATCACGTCGACCGCATGACAACCCTGACGGTGGGGGTCGTCCCGGTGGGGAGAACACACCTGACAACGGGCCTCAATAGTCGCAGCCACGAGCCACCAGAACCAAACCACCCACACCCACACAAACAAAGAAATCCACCCAAACTACTACCAAAATAATCCAACAGACCTCCACACCTCAAATAGAAATTCCCTCACCAGCCACGAGCCTCTCACTGTCTAGTCTCACAAGTCTGAGAACCTCCTCCAATCCTCCATTCTCACTTACTCTGTCCCTTCAGCCGAATGAACCTATCATATCTCTCGAAACACTTTACAACCCACACACAACGGTAGAGAAATACATCTTCAATGAGGACTGGTTAACAAAGCTGATGGATCCAGCCTTGGCCAAGGGCTTAATGGATAATGCCAGATACTTCCTCATGAAGGCAAACGTTAACCGGCCCTTATCGACGATGATGAACTCGAGGAAGGCGAAGACTACGAAGCCGACATTCCAAAACTTCCCGAGCTTCTCAAACACGCCGTCGTCGATGAGGAGTGCCCCCCTCAAAGTCAAAGATAGGAGAAGAACAGAAGCTACCGTGGGAAAATGTCAAAGTGATTGCTCCATATCAAGAAGAGATACGAAGGAAAATCTGGAGGAAGGAAGATACGATCAAGAAGTTAGACGAGCTCGATGTCAGGGGTCTAACTCATCTCCCGAGACCAACCACCGTACGGTACCTGCTCTCTCTTTGTCGAGGCCTTACGCTCAGAGGAAAAGGAGCAAATGTCGATACTCTTCGAAGATAAGAAAAGGAAAGAGCCAGAATCAGCACAGTCCTGGGAGTACGACGAGCTCGTCTTGATTTCTATGAATTTCCTATTTACAAAGTGCAGCGAGAAGATGGAACAATTGAATGGATGCCGAGAAGGCATATCCCAGGTGATGATTACGCAAAATGGAAGGGATGATCTCGTCTTGGCATTTGAAGGTGCTCAGGTCAAGTTGATAATTATTATCAATGGTTGGAATCCATTTTACGGTTGAGTAAACGAGGTCCGCCGGTGTTGTCATAGTTTTTTTTTACACCGGGAAATCCTGTCGAAACTACAACACCAGAGAAGTGTGATTAGAAAATCATAACAGGTAATAATGTGCTGTTTCCAAAAATATGGGCCTTAATAAAATCTGTTTTTGAAAGACTATTGTAGAATATCAACTTTAATTGTGCTTTGATTCATTAGCTGTCTTCGTAGATAGGGGCTTTATTTGTATTAGTCCATAGATTAGGACTAGTTTGATATTTATACCAAGTTTGTTTGGTATAAATAGTTGTACAAACATTGAGCTTAATACAGAAAATTAGAGAATCAATCCGAAAGGCAGTCGAATTCAATTCTAGAGAGAGAAACTCAGAAATCATCCTCTCACTAAAGGAATTCTCTCTCGTGTTCTTCATTGAAGGTTTTCGATCGAAGTTCAAATTCAATAATTCTAATCGATTTTCTTAGAATTCATGCCTAGGATTGATTGACTTGACAAACGGGGACCTAACAATTGGTATCAGAGCAGATTCGTTCTGTTTTGAATCGAAATTGTTAGAATTGGATCGAATTTTACATTCTGGAACTGTTCACGCGAAGAACAGTTTTGGCGCGAAATAATTTTTCGATCTGAATTGCCTAATTCTGTGCGTATCTGATTTGATTTTTATGTTTCTGTGCTTGTTCTGGCAATAGAAATCGATGGCGATCAGATTCGTAGCAGTTTGAATATCAATTTAGCAGAATAGATCAGATTTGAATCGTTGCTGTTCGCGCGAAGAACAAGCTTGAACACAGTTTGATTTTGATTAAAATTGACATATTTTGCCTCATAATGTGTTTAATTGTCTGTTTGTGCGAATCAAACATCTGATTACGAGCATAAACCTGCGAATTCATAGTCTAATTCTTCGTTTTTGGTTGAATCAGGGTTAATTAGGGTTCTGATTTTATTCACGCGACTTCAATTTTTCTCGCTAAAGTTTTCGATCGCAGAAATTTCCCGATCGCAAAACTCCGCGCGAGAATTTTTATCGATCAGAGCACTAAGTCAGCGCTAAAACCGTACTTACTAAGAACGATTTTAGTAGAAAATTTTTCGAGCGTTACTTAGCGAAAAACTTTTCGACGAAGACCTATTTTGACCTTTGCGCTCGCAAAACTACCGTCGAAATTTTTTTCGGTCAAAACTAATACAGTTTGACCAAGCGAAAATTACTTACGATCGAAAAACTTCTGTAGTTAAAGGATTCTGACTAAGCAAGAAACCTTCTTTAAGTACTGTTTCTTGCGATCGAAATAAATTCACGATTCAAAGATTTTTATCGATCGAATGTTTTTGGGACAAGTTTTTCTCGCTCGCAAATTTTCTCGCTGACACACATTCTCGCACGAGAACAGTAACATACCTTTTAATCTCGACTGAATTATTTTCGATCGAGAATCTAAAGATAGAATAAAAAATAATTCTCGACTGCTTTAATATCAAATGCTACTAACGAATTTGCTACTTGTGAAGCACATAACATCATTCAAATCCATCAAAACAACAAACGAAGATCCTTCATCAACAAAAAAAAGGGGAAAGGAGAGATGGATGCATACTCGCTAGGAAACGACAATCGTCCGTCGATCTTGCAACGCGGTGAATATAGGTCTGGAGAAGCCGCTTCCTAAACTTCACAGCTCTGAAAGATCAAGCCGAAAATTTATTGCAGTCACTTGAAGAGGGACCTGCAAAGTTCTGGGTCAACGTAGCCGGTGATGACACGGTTACTCCTTCAATTCCCGCTACTAGGCGACTAAAGGAACCTAGGGAATACACCATTGAGGAAAGGGCCCGTGCTAAGGCAGATCTGATAGCCATGAACACACTCATGCAAGGCATCCCCAACGATATCTATAGATAGATAGACAGCCTCCCAACGGCTAAGGGAATGTGGGATGAGTTGCATAGGATGATGCAAAGGACGGAAGTAGGCATCAAGGTAAAAAAGGCGAATATTCTCACTGCTTATGACTCCTTCAAGCTAAGCCGGAGGAGAGCCTCTATGATGCATACCAAAGATACCTCACTCTTCTCAACGAGATGAGGAAGATAGAAATCTCAAAAACAAACATGGAAACAAATATCAGATTTCTATCCTCTCTGCCCTCGGACTGGAAAAAGATATCCACTCAAATTAGACAAAACAAAGATCTGGAGGAGTTGGATATCCATGCAGTGTTTGATAATCTCGCACAACACGAGGAAGATGTTTGCGAGACTCAGAGAGAGCAGAAGGGCCAGCAGGTTGACAACACCGTTGCTCTAGTCTCAGAGAAGCGTGGAACAAAACCTCGCAAAGAGAAGATCGTTAGGCCTCCCTCATTATCCGAGTCAGAAGAAGTTTCAGAATTAGACGCTGAGCCAAGCATGAAAGCACTGGGGAAGCAGTTGGCTTTAATTGGAAAAATGATGAGCAAGAAATACTTCAAAAAGAAGTCCTCATCCTCGGCCAACAGACTTCGGACCTCAAGCTCTAAGAAGAAGGAACAAGCACCAGAGAGCCCCGAAGTCAAAAACACTAAAGAGCCCAACAACTGCTTCAATTGTGGCAAGCCTGGTCATTTTGCCAGAGAATGCACTTTTCCCAAGAAAATAGATGCTAATTACTACTCTAAGAAGCTTCAACTCACGAAGCAGAAGGAAGCAGGTGTAGCCCTCATGGCAGAGCAGGACCACTGGCTTGAAGACACGTCTAGTTCTGGAGACGAGAATCTTGCCCTCATGGCACGCCTTGATAACGACAGTGACGCCGAAACATCCAATCAGACTGACGAAGATGGCGCATCCACCTCATCACAAGAGGTAGACTCTTCTTCTACATTATTGACCATGTTAGAATCATATCAAAAACAATATGCTAACATGAAACGTGAGCAGAAAAGTATTAAGGAAGTAGAGGATAAACTTTCTAGGTCTCGGGAGAAGATAAATAGTCTCGAGTCAGAACTTAGAAGCTCTAGTGCTAAAATAGAAGAACTTACTAAGAGCCTACATTCTAGAGAGACTAGTCAACCTCAAATAGGACAGCATAGCGAAAAGATTAAAGAGTTAGAAGATAGGCTAGCTAATAACTACAATTGCTTGGTTAGGAATCTCAATGAGAAAACCACCCTAAATTGTAGGATAACCGAAGCTACCACTAAGATCACCAACTTAGAAGCTCAATTAGAAATATCTAATACTAAGGTTAGTGAGCTTAGTAAAGATCTAGATGCCTATCAAGCCGCTAAACTGACGGTAGAAAATAATTATGCTCTCCTAGGCGAGGAACGTAAGAAGTTATATGTGAGAATTAAGAAATTAGATGATCTTCTTACGCGTAGGGGGCAATCTGAACGGACGATATTTCTAACCAGCCCAAGGATATAGAGTTCTATAATCCAATAGAAGGCGTAGGTTTCACTAATCCACGTGTTCTATAGAAAAATGAAGTATACGATATTAAGAACATGGGTTTAGGAGTAACCTCTCTTAGAGATTTTACTGAAGCGACAAAACAAAGTACTTTAGATTCATCCAAGAGAAGAGCCTCACATGGGCCTGAAATCCCTTTTGACTACACAGAACTAAATGAAAGAGACAGAAATATGAAACCATCTTTAACACCTGTCTGTGATTTAGTTAAAGTTCTACCTCCTGAATCTCAAACACACTACGAGGAAGTCAAAGACGATCATTATAAAAATTCTCTCTATAAACCTTCTATAATAAAACAAATAGAGGAATCTCAAGCAAAATTAGATAAAGAAAGAGAGAATTTCGAAGCTGAAAAGAAGAAGTTCTTAAAAGAGATGGAAAATCTCAAAGCTTCCTCATCCTCCCAAACTACCTCTCATGCAAGCGTGAAAATCGAAAAATCACCTTCGAAAGATCAAAAGTGCATTGATAATTCTGTTAAGAGTGCTAAGACTAAATCTACTTTACCTACGTCTATAGGGAGCGTAGAGCAAGCACTAGAACCGAAGGCGAGAGTGTCTAGTATTAAGGAGGAGCCAGTAGATTTGAGTATGACTAAGAATGTTATTCCTTCTGTACAAATAAATGACACTCGAAAACATAAAAGAGCCATTTCTTCTCTTCGAATAATTGCTTCTACATGTACTCTTCAGCCCATCACTTTTAGAAGCAACAACTACGAAATAGGCTCTACCTCACAAATTAAAAGTATTCATTCTGAAACAAATGCCACTAGGAAAGCCCGAAGAAAACAAGATCCAGCCATAAAGAAAGCTTATGGCGCTGTACATGCATGTACTCACCTAAGGTATCCCGTAAAGATTGAGTCCCCCAAGCACCTTAGGAGATTATCAAAAGAAAAGATCTTTTCCTCAGTCAAGCCTACCAAAGCATTTGTACGTACTGAAATTAACCTTCCCTGCAAGGTTCAACCCAAATGGGTTCCTAAATCTCCGCCTAGGACGACAAAAGCCGAAAAGGCCAAGTCAGCTAAAGAGGCAACACCCAAACCCACTTCTCCGAAAGTGATATGGGTTATTAAAACTCCCTCAAGTAATAATTTAGGAATCATATCTGATCCTAAAACTAAATCTGCAAATCTGAGAGGACCCATGCTTAAGTGGGTACCTAAAGCTCTCTAACTTGTTTTTGCAGATCCATCATGTGTGGTACCTCGACTCTGGTTGCTCCACACACATGACAGGAAAACAAGAGCTGCTGAGCAACTACAAAGACCGACCAAACGGCAAAGTCAGATTCTGAAACAATGACTCAGCTCCCATTCTTGGATGTGGGGATATCATTTTGGAAAATCTGACGATAAAAGATGGCTCTTACGTCGAAGGACTCCGCCATAACTTGTTCAGCATAGGCCAATTCTGCGATAAAGGATTTCAAGTGGTCTTTCACGCTGACCGGTGCAGAATTTTGGATAGTCAGGACACAGAACTCCTCTACGGACTTCGGAAATCAAATCTTTACACGATCAACCTGACGTCCGTGCGTCCCTCGACAGTTGTATGCCTCATCTCTCAGACTGTGATTCGGAGGAACAGCTTATGGCATCTGTAGAATACCATTTGTAATTGTGCTTGATTTCATTAGTTGTCCTTGTAATTTGGGCGTTTTGTATAGTAGTCCTTAGATTAGGACTAGTTTGATATTTATACCAAGTTTGTTTGGTATAAATACATGTAAATCAATTGAGCTGAATAGAGAAAGTTTAGAGAATTGATCCGAAGGGCTTGCAATTCGATTTCTAGAGAGAGAAACACCAATAACTTTCTCACTCTAATTGAATTTTCTCTAGTGTTCTTAACTTGAGTTTTTCGATCGAATTCAATTGATTATCTAAACGATCGAATTACTATGAATTCTAGCCTAGGATCGTAGAGTTGTTAATCGTAGGACCTAACAATTGGTATCAGAGCAGATTCGTTCTGTTTTGAATCGAAAATTGTTAGAATTAGATCGAAAATCATTTTCTAGATACTGTTCATCGAAGAACAGGCTTGGCGCAAAAACCTTTTTCGATCCAATAGCTTAATTCTGTGCTTAATTGACTTGAATTTGGTGTTTCTGTGCTTGTTTAAGTGTAACATCGTCATTGCGATCAGTTCTGTAGCAGTTTGAACTTCGATTTTTAGGATTGCATTGCTTCTGCATGTTACTGTTTGCAAAGAACATGAAGAACACGTTCTGATTTTGATCAAATTCGATATATTTTGCTTCCTAACGTGTTTAATTGCTTGTTCGTGCGTGATTAGTACTTGATTGCGAGCAATTACCTCAAACTTCACTATCTGATTCTTTGTTTTTGCTCGAATTTGTGTTAATCGTATTCTGTGAATTTTTCTCGTTTGCTCAAATTTTTCTCGCTAAGTTTTGCGATCGGATTAGTTTCTCGATCGATAAACTTAGCGCGAGAATTTTTCTCGCTCAGAATACGAAGTCAGCGCTAGAATCGTCATCAGCAGAAACGATTTTAGTTAGAAATATTTCTCGAGCATTATACAGCGAAAAACTTTTTCGAGAGAGACTTATTTTGACTTTGCATGCGTAAAAACTTTCACTCGAAAAACTTTTTCAGTCAAACCTTTTAACGTTTGACCAGGCGATAATCATTTACACGCGAGAAATTTTTCTAGTCAATAGATTTATTTTGACTTGTCGAGAAACTTACTAACGTACTGTTTCTTTACGATCGAAATAAATTCACGATCAAGAAATTTTTCTCGACCGAATGATTTTGAGCAATTTATCTCGCTCGTAAAATATCAAGCTGACAAAATTTCTCACACGAGAACAGTACTCAGTACATTCTATCTTGACGGAATTAATTTCGATCAAACTTTAAAGATTGAATCGAAAATAATTGTCGATCTAATTTTCGAATCAAACGCTACTAACGAATTTTGTCACTTGTGAAGCACATTACATCATCTTCAACCTTCAAAACAATTAACGAAGATCCTTCAACAACTCGACTACAATACAAACATGGATGCATACTCACTCGGAAATGACAACCGTCCGCCGATCTTGCAAAGAGGCGAATACACAGTGTGGAGAAGCCGCTTTCTGAATTTCATCGCTCTAAAGGAGCAAGCCGAAAATCTACTGAAGCCCCTTGAAGAGGGACCGGCACAGTTCTGGGTTCATGTACCCGGGGACGAAACAGCTACTCCAGCAATTCCAGCTTCTAGGCGACTAAAGGAGCCTAGAGAATATTCTCTGGAGGAAAGAGCTCGAGCTAAGGCTGATCTAGTAGCCATGAATACCCTTATGCAGGGCATCCCCAACGATATATACAGACAAATCGACACCCTTACATCGGCCAAAGGGATGTGGGATGAGCTGCATAGGATGATGCAAAGGACGGAAGTTGGCATAAAGGCCAAGAAGGCGAACATTCTCACTGCTTACGACTCATTCAAAGCAAAGCCGGAGGAGAGTCTAAACGAGATCTACCAACGATAGCTCACTCTTCTCAATGAAATGAGGAAGATAGAAATAATGAAGACAAACATGGAGACAAACATAAGATTTCTATCTTCTCTGCCCACGGAATGGAAGAAAATATCCACTCAAATACGACAAAATAAAGATCTAGAAGAGTTGGATGTCCATGCCGTGTTCGATAATCTCGCTCAGCATGAGGAGGATACCCGCGAGATTACCAAATAGCAGAAAGGCAAACAAACCGATGACACAGTTGCCTTAGTCTTGGAGAAGAGGAGCACAAGGTCAAGAAAGGAAAAGATCGTTAGGCCACCTTCATCATCAGAGTCGGAAGATGAATTGGACTCCGACGTCGAGCCGAACATGAAAACCCTTGGAAAACAGTTAGCTCTCATTGGACAAATGATGAGCAAGAAGTACTTCAAGAAGAAGTCTTCAACCTCAGCCAATAGACTTCGGACTACAAGCTCCAAGAACAAAGAACGTGCTCCGGAGAGTTCCGAGGTCAAGAATCCCAAAGAGACTAACAAATGTTTTAACTGTGGCAAAGCAGGTCACTTCGCCAGAGAGTGCACTCTCCCGAAGAAAAGAGATGCAAACTACTACTCCAGGAAGCTTCAATTGGCAAAACAGAAAGAAGCTGGAGTAGCTCTCATGGCCGAACAGGACCAACGGCTCGAGGACACGTCGAACTTCGAAGAAGAGAACTTAGCCCTCATGGCACGTCTCGACAACGAATTGGACGACGACAACGCATCCACGTCTTCAAACTAGGTAGTCACTCCTTCCACATTATTGACCATGTTAGAATCATATCAAAAGCAATATGCTAACATGAAACGTGAGCAGAAAAGTAAAAAGGAAGTAGAGAACGAACTTGAGAGAGCTCAGGAGAAGATAGATAGTCTCGAACAACAACTTAGGACCTCTAGTGCAAAAATAGATGAACTTACTAAGAGCCTACAGTCTAGAGAGACTAGTCAACCTCAACTAGGACAACAGAGCGAAAAGATTAAGGAATTAGAAGATAGGCTAGCAAATAACTACAATTGTTTGGTTAGAAATCTCAACGAGAAAGCCATTTTAAGTTGTAGGATAACCGAAGCTACCTCTAAGATCACTAACTTAGAAGCTCAATTAGAAACATCGAATGCTAAGATTAGTGAGCAAGGATTTCGATGCCTGTCAAGCCGCTAAACTAACCGTGGAAAATAATTTTGCTCTCCTAGGTGAGGAACGCAAGAAACTATATGCCAAAGTAAAAAAATTAGACGATATAGTTACGCGTAGGGGACAATCCGAACAGACGATATTTTTGAACAAGCCCCAAGGATATAGAGTTCTATAATCCTATAGAAGGCATAGGTTTTACTAACCCGTGTGTTTTACAAAAGAAAGAAATATACGATGTTAAACACATGGGCTTAGGAATAACCTCTCTTAGAAATTTTACTGAATCGTCTTGTGAAAATACTTTCGATTCATCTATTAGACAAGGTCCACATGGTCCAGAATCCCCTTTGACTACAAAGAACTAAATGAAAGGGACAAAAATAGGAAAGAAACTCTAACACCTGTCTGCAATTTAGTTCAAATTCTACCTCCTGACTCTCGAACACACCACGAGGAAGTTAAAACCATTAATTATAAAAATTCTCTCTACAAACCTCCTATCATAAAACAGATAGAGGAGTCACAGGCAAAGTTAGAAAAAGAATGAGAGAATTTCGAAGCTGTCTACTTCTCCTTAACTATGATCCATATCATATAAATCTTTCTAATCATAACCTACTTTACTCTATATCAGTCATGTTACTATACTTAAAGTTCGAACCCTAAAATCATTAAACTAAAAATCGAAATTTTCCTTACAAGTTATCCAAAGCTGAGAAAACCTTACACCTTATCTCTGTCTCCTACCCATAGATCACGCGAATTAATAAGTATAACATCAGTACTCAGTACTTAATATTGATTTACAAACTTTGCATAAAGCTATACCTTTAAAGTAGAACTCGTTCTTTTATTCCTTGCTTGACTTTTGTTTTGATTTCTTCCTTGCTTAGGGTTTCTTGTTTGAATAACCTTTACCTTATCAGTTGGTTTCGATGAGTACCATTTAGCTAACATATAACTGATGTGACATAAAGGCAATATAGGTTACCTTATGCTTAAGTAATTTAAGTATCCATGTTTATCCCTTAGGTTAAGGAATACTTTAATGTCTTTTAATTATTTAATTTATCTAGATCATGATTGGTCTATTCCTAATGGCACATGCATCGATCAAAACTCCCTTTTTCCACACATATAATTAGTAATTAGATTTTCTAAGTCTCATGTCACCACATCAATCATATAACACATAATATATAATCATTTATTTTTCCACTCTCACAATCGATCGATTCTGCTATCTGTAACATAGAATCAGTCGATTCCTACCTTTAGTTAATCGATTCTTAGTCCAAAATCAATCGAAACTATTTCATACCATCTTAAAAGTCTTAAATCATGTATTGTACATATAACATATAGGAAATTATAAATCATGTAAAATAAGATCATATAGGCACATAAGTCACTTAAAGGCATGAGAATATGAAAGCATCGTATCATCGAACATACTAATTAATCCAATAAAGTTCTTAATTAAATATTTTCATCGCTAATTAAATAGTAAATCCCGTAATTATATTTTACGGGTATTACATCCTCCCCCCTTAAAAGAATTTCGCCCCCGAAATTCCGTTGGCTGGAATAATTCAGGGCGACGATTGGTAGGGAGTTGATCTGGCTTGGTTGGGTGATAGAAATTCACCCTAGGAAATTATCAAGGAACCTCAAATAATTTTCGAGGATCGAAAGGAATAGAATCCTATGAAATAGATATAAAGATTGTTCCAATTAGTGGACCCGTATTACCACGAAAGGGCTAACAAGAATTCCTAAAATTCTAACTTAGGTAGAGATTGAAAATCATTAGCGTCCATCACGCTTCCGCTGCGCTACTCTGATATCGAACATATTTTCTCAGGATAATCAAAAGATTGGGCATAAAATTATACCCCGGATATTATTGGATCTTAGGTTTCAGGGATTCAGGTACGAATTCCTATTTCGAACGCCCATTTACTATGATCGCGATACAGGTCGACACTTGAATTGGTATCAACCAAATCGGCTAAAAGAAATCCTGAGTCTTACCACATAAGTGGTGGGTAC
This sequence comes from Craterostigma plantagineum, assembly GCA_027422505.1. Lineage (NCBI taxonomy): Eukaryota > Viridiplantae > Streptophyta > Magnoliopsida > Lamiales > Linderniaceae > Craterostigma > Craterostigma plantagineum. Next base: position 12,471,539 of record JAPQWV010000005.1, on the reverse strand, counting down.
AAAAGGAAGTATGGCTCCTAAGTCCACTAACATGCATGTTGAGGTTTAATCGGTTAGAAGGGTACCTTCCGTCTCGAATGGATTGTTTTCTGCTTCTTCCGCTGTAAGCATGTATAGCCTGGTTTGCTCCCTGACTTCCAGATGCATTCTCTGGGCACACTACGGAGTAGTGGCCTGTCTTGCCACATTTAAAGCAGGTGGAGTTTTGGGAGAAACAGACGCCAAGATGACGTCGTGCACATTTTGGGCATACGGGTGCATTCGGTTGGGGTTTCCCCTGATTCGGATTTGTTTGTTGAGGTGGTCGAGGGCGGTTTTTGTGGCGACCCTAATTTCTAATCATACTTAGGGGCGGATTTTCACAACGCAAGTCGCGGAAGACCCGTTTAACAAAAATTTTTCCTAAAATATGATATCTTACTACGAAACATAGCCTACATCGTCGTAAATATACAAAGGCCGAAGCCCCAAAATATATATATCATATCAAACATCCTAACATCGCTCCACAGGTCGTCATCCATGTACAGCCTTGCCCTCAAAAGACCCTGGAGTACCGCCGTCAGCCCGCCTTAGTCGTAACGTTTCTCAACGTCCGACTCTATCGTACCTACAACACATAAAATGTGGAATGAGCTTATAAAGCTCAGTAAGTGGAAACCATGCAATGCATGTGTCCTAAAATGTAAAGGCATCTGCACCAATGCTTCCTAATCGTGTCATGTAATTCGTGTCTTGAAATTCATGTCTTGTATTCATGTCATGAAACTCGTGTCTTGTCTTATCTTTAGTTCGTGTCTTGTCTTGTAGTTCGTGTCTTGTCTTATAGGGCCCCTGGCTGATCTTGCTATGCACCATCATGGAGCTCAAACCCATTAAGGGTAAACAAATATGTAGGTGGCAATACCCACTCATGGGAGGCTAACCCTAGGGCGTCTTTTCTGTCCCAAGGTGGTTTCATACGCCGCACGGACGATACTTCCACTGAGAGGCTAACCCTAAGACGCCTTTTCAATCCCAGTGTAGTTTATCGGTCCCACGGACGCTCACACTGGAAGACTCACTTTGAGGTTGTTGACACCAATTATACCCTTGGTGTCGTTTGTTTCCTCAGGGTGCATCTTTCAGGTCGCAACTTTCCGCCACATGCATGCCCTTGCCTTGAGACATGTCATGTCATGAAATCGGTGATGTAAAATCACCATGGTAGCATAGAAGAGCCATTAAATACAAACTTTTATCGTGTTTAAGCAATCATACGTGTCTTATGTTCGTGTCTTATAACTTCGTGTATGCACGTGATAATGCGTACGTGTGCTTGTCATGCCACTTCATATAATAACTAGTTCACGTAAATAAATAAATCACATAAGAATTCACGTAAATTCATAAAAGCATATAATCATGTCATTCAAGCACGTAACCATGAAATTCATGCACATGTAATTTATGTGTTGTAGTTGGGATTTCCACTTACCTGATATCCTTAGCTTATTGTACTGTAAATTGCTAACCGTCAAACCCTAAGTATAGGAACATATAAAATTAGGGTTTGTTAGTCGATTTACAGTTTTACTAAAATGGCTTAATTTGAAAACCCTAGTTTCGACTTTTATAATTTCGAAACCCTAAAACATTAGAATTTAAAACAGTATATAACCTTTTGAAATTAATATCGAAATTGAATCTCGACATGGATTTTAAACCTTATTGTGGGATAAAATAGATCTTGATGTAGGTCGACATTATAACTAAATTTCGAGATATATGTAAAGATTTCGAGTCTTAAGCAATATAAAATTTCGACATAAATCTCGAGCTAGATCTCGAGATTTCATACCAATTTCGAAATGTCTATCAAAACGGATTTCGGCATGTTTTGTACAAGATTTCGAGACTTAATGATACACAATTTCGGCATGCTTCACAATTGAATCTCGACATGATTTTCAGACTTGACTCGAGATTTAACATTTACAATCTTAAATATTTCGAAATTATTATCAAAGTGAATCTCGAGTTCCTATACTAACTTCCGAAATTAATACCAAAACGGATTTGATATTATCTACCAAGATTTCAAGGTCAAAGCTAACCTGGACTTCGACACGCTATTCAAGCTTGGTCTCGAAATCATTCCTATCAACTAACATGGTCTCGAGATTCATCCTACATACTTAACCAGACTTCGAAATTCATAACCTAGGAAACCCTATCATCATTCGAAACAATACCTCTTTGGCACGAAAATCATCTAACCTTTAATCAAAAGATACGTTTTCAAAAACAGCATAAATACCACATGACCTTTCAAAACATACGACCTTGATAATATATATAAGATTAGTTAAAGAATTATTCTTACTGACTCATATTTTCTAAAACGTGATACTAACATTTAATATACTAAATATGAATTTAAATACATTAGGATAGATTTACCACCTTTGGCTTAAAGCAATCGGCTCTTCATTTCTTCTGGTCCCAAGTTTTTGAGGGTTCTTATGGGTTGTGTTGATGAAATGAAGACTTTCCTTTATCTTAAAAGGTTGCGTGTGTTATTAAACAATTGACATTGATATCTGTTAGTTCTTTATCTCATTTTAGGCATTATATTATTATACTATATATCCTTTACAGCTAAGACTTCAAGACTTATCTCATCTATCGACATCTTCTAATAATTTTTTAATCTCGAGTTTTTGGAATTTAACGATCTCGAATTTTATTGATTTCGAGTTTTATAAATCTCGAGCTCCAAAGGTTTCGACATTTAAAGCTTTCGAGATTTATAGGTATTGGAATTTCTTCTTAACACTTTTGAGACTTTCATAATTCCGACATCTTATCATTTCGAGATTTAACATTTCAAGCTTTAGCCTTTCGAGCTTCAAGGATCTCGAGATTCTTGGTTTCGAAACCTTAATATATCAGAATCGCTATCCTATCTAGTCCTTTTCGAAATCTATTCCTACTAATTTGTATTTTCCAAAACGTTGTATCAACACTTAATATACTAAATCACTTTTTAGGTTGGCATGCAATGTATTAGAAACCCTAAAACTAATAACTACCCTAAATTCAAAATCTACTTCCCAATTTATATATGCCATGTTAGCATATAGCATGAAATCATAGAAGCACATAATATAATAAAACATATATCATGCAGTCACGTAAGTCGTAATTCGTGATACACGTAAGAATTATAAATCACATAGGCATGTATATACGGTTGTAATACATATATCATGTAATTCACATAACACACAAGCCATGTAAAGTACTAAAATAATAGTGCATTTATTACAAAATAATTTGTATGATATACCTATTCTCCTATAGTCTTAACATTTTTATCTAATTAATCCAACAAGGTTTCTAATTAAATACTCTCCACCATTAATTTTATTGTAAATCCCGTAATTAAATTTTATGGGTATTACATCCTTCCCCCCTTAAAAAGAATTTCGCCCCCGAAATTCCGTCAGCTGGAATAATCCAGGGTAACGATCGATGGGGGAATTTGAAACAATCTTCGAAGACAGTAGAAGATAGGACGGAGAATTCTGAACCAAACGTGAAAATTTGGGATCAATAGTTTTGCAAAACTTGTTCGGGTACGGAAAATCTTACATATTATTCCGAAACAAGTAATCCTTGTATTGATCTTTTCTTGTCTATGAACTTATCGTAGAAAATAATTATAATTCTTGACTTCGTATTATTTGTATTCAAGAATTTCGATTGTCCTAGAATCACAATCGAATGGCAAGTATGGAAGGTCATAAACAACAAGATTATCATAAATCAAGGAATTCAACGAAACGGTATTTCCCTATCTTGATTTATCTTACCCTTGTCATTTTTCCGTCATGCAAGGTTTCATCGAAGATTTTTATAACTTTCCAATGTGTTTATTGTAGGATACATCCTTGTCAAATCTTAACAGCACTGGGAGGGAAATCCAACAATTAATTCATAATCTACTCTTCCTACCTTAAAAAAAAAAAATCTGCTAATCCTTATTTTAGAAGTCTGGGAATAAATGTTCCATGTGGTGACGGGAGTTCAAGAAAGAAAAACATTCCATTGGAGTAGAATGAAGAGAAGCAGAAACAAAAAGTTGATGTAAAGTTTCTCTTATAATCTTGGATACTGACAACTAATTCTTGATAGAATGCGTGTGACGCTCATCTAAATTGATCGGACCTATATCGCCTTAAGGTGGGGTTAACGAGAACGGTTATAATTCTGATTCAGACCAGAATTTAGAAATCATGAGCATCCACCACGCTTCCGCTGCGCCACTCAGATATTATGGAGCATGTATAATTTGCAGAAGGGGTTGAAAAATTGGGAGATCAGGTATATTCTGGTATAATATAGGATTTAGGCTTATTGGGCTGAAAGAAATGAAATGTAACTTCACCATCATATTCCTTAAGGAAGAATATTCAAAGAAAAGAAATACAACTTTGATCATAAATCGATCAGAAAATATTGATCAGAAAATATTTTCGAAATGTTATCGAAACGTACATTGGCGTCTTTGGGAGCTATTGGCATTATTGCAACTAAGACTAAGGAAATTTCTCTGCTTAACCATTTAAAAGATTCGCAACTTGTCCTAAGAAGTTACTGAGGTTTTTACTTAGATATTTAGAGATTCTATTTTAGCTAATCCTGCCCGCAAGATAGGTATTTCTTTTCTCAGGAAATTGAAACTTACGATCTTTCCTAGAGAAATTAGATACGGCTTCATATTTTGAAAGCCTGTCTGTCAAGATCGTAGTTTTCATCGATACTCAAGCTGCCATTCCATGGAAATAATGGAGTATTTTTCCAATACTTAACTATTTCGTGTTGGACCTCCATGTGGCAGGTTAGTACATCATATTTGAATGGTCAGAAGGTATTTCCACCTTCGGTACGCGATATTGGCGACACATTTAAATGTGTGGCTCAGTTTCCTAGAATTAACCATCATAGTATAGGCACATTATAAATATTGAACGTACCGATAATTTCCGTAGGAGGAATTTCTGTTTCCTCTAGGTTTAGGTTGAACATCCGTGGAGGAACTGGCGAGGGCTGCGTTAAGGTTTGATCTGGTTCTACCGATATGTGCATTTGACATATTTTAGCAAAATGTCCTTGCCTCCCACATTTAAAGCAGTTGGCATTCTGCGAAAAGCAAATGCCTCTGTTCTTTCGTCCACACTGTTGACATCGAGGTATAGGGTTCGGAACATGAGCATGAAAAGGAATATCCATCGGGTTTGGCCTTGATTGGCAAAGTTGGGACCCTTGGTGAGTTATCTGGACATTGTGGGGATTCTTAAAATATAAGGGCTTTTTAGTAGTTTCAGGGTATGGCCTATTCTCCATCTTTCGCTTTCCTTTCTGGTTTTGGAAAATCCGAGTTTCTTTCCTTATAGGGTTAGCAATATTTGCAGGTAAGAATCTACGGGGTTCGGATGATCTTTGTTCATTGATAAGCTTATAGACCAGGTCCTTGAGTTCACCAACTTGATCTTTAAGTTCACTGATCTGATCCGATTGCCATTGGATCAGTTCAGTAAGATGTGAGAGTGCTGAGTCTTGTTCGTTCATAGGGGACTTAGGTGTAACCCCACGACTTGATTCACCAACGCATTCCCTAAGTTCGCTAGTCATTCTACAATTCATTCAAACAAATAGGCACGTTATTGTAAGCATGAAATCATATAAAGTGCAAAAATTTACAGGCAAGGCTGATCCTCCAGACTTTTGAGTGGCCGTACATGGACAGTCTACAGAACCTATATCCTAAGCTCTGATACCACTTGTGGCGACCCTGATTTCTAATCATACTTAGGGGCGGATTTTCACAACGCAAGACGCGGAAGACTCGTTTAACAAAATCTTTTCCTAAAATATGATATCTTACTACGAAACATAGCCTACATCGTCGTAAATATACAAAGGCCGAAGCTCCAAAATATATATATCATATCAAACATCCTAACATCGCTCCACAGGTCATCATCCATGTACAGCCTTGCCCTCAAAAGACCCTGGAGTACCGCCGTCAGCCCGCCTTAGTCGTAACGTTTCTCAACGTCCGACTCTATCGTACCTACAACACATAAAATGTGGAATGAGCTTATAAAGCTCAGTAAGTGGAAACCATGCAATGCATGTGTCCTAAAATGTAAAGGCATCTGCACCAATGCTTCCTAATCGTGTCATGTAATTCGTGTCTTGAAATTCATGTCTTGTATTCATGTCATGAAATTCGTGTCTTGTCTTATCTTGTAGTTCATGTCTTGTCTTATCTTTAGTTCGTGTCCTGTCTTATAGGGCCCATGGCTGATCTTGCTATGCACCATCATGGAGCTCAAACCCATTAAGGGTAAATAAATATGTAGGTGGCAATACCCACTCATGGGAGGCTAACCCTAGGGCGTCTTTTCTGTCGCAAGGTGGTTTCATACGCCACACGGACGATACTTCCACTGAGAGGCTAAGCCTAAGGCGCCTTTTCAATCCCAGTGTAGTTTATCGGTCCCACGGACGCTCACACTGGAAGACTCACTTTGAGGTTGTTGACAACAATTATACCCTTGGTGTCGTTTGTTTCCTCAAGGTGCATCTTTCAGGTTGCAATCCGCCACATGCATGCCCTTGCCTTGAGACATGTCATGTCATGAAATCGGTGATGTAAAATCACCATGGTAGCATAGAAGAGCCATTAAATACAAACTTTTATCGTGTTTAAGCAATCATACGTGTCTTATGTTCGTGTCTTATAACTTCGTGTATGCACGTGATAATGCGTACGTGTGCTTGTCATGCCACTTCATATAATAACTAATTCACGTAAATAAATAAATCAAATAAGAATTCACGTAAATTCATAAAAGCATATAATCATGTCATTCAAGCACGTGACCATGAAATTCATGCACATGTAATTTATGTGTTGTAGTTGGGATTTCCACTTACCTGGTATCCTTAGCTTATTGTACTGTAAATTGCTAACCGTCAAACCCTAAGTATAGGAACATATAAAATTAGGGTTTGTTAGTCGATTTACAGTTTTACTAAAATGGCTTAATTTGAAAACCCTAGTTTCGACTTTTATAATTTCGAAACCCTAAAACTTTGGAATTTAAAACAGTATATAACCTTTTGAAATTAATATCGAAATTGAATCTCGACATGGATTTTAAACCTTATTGTGGGATAAAATAGATCTTGATGTAGGTCGACATTATAACTAAATTTCGAGATATATGTAAAGATTTCGAGTCTTAAGCAATATAAAATTTCGACATAAATCTCGTGCTAGATCTCGATATTTCATACCAATTTCGAAATGTCTATCAAAACGGATTTCGGCATGTTTTGTACAAGATTTCGAGACTTAATGATACACAATTTCGGCATGCTTCTCAATTGAATCTCGACATGATTTTCAGACTTGACTCGAGATTTAACATTTACAATCTTAAATATTTCGAAATTATTATCAAAGTGAATCTCGAGTTCCTATACTAACTTCCGAAATTAATACTAAAACGGATTTGATATTATCTACCAAGATTTCGAGGTCAAAGCTAACCTGGACTTCGACACGCTATTTCAAGCTTGGTCTCGAAATCATTCCTACAACTAACATGGTCTCGAGATTCATCCTACATACTTAACCAGACTTCGAAATTCATAACCTAGGAAACCCTATCATCATTCGAAACAATACCTCTTTGGCACGAAAATCATCTAACCTTTAATCAAAAGATACGTTTTCAAAAACAGCATAAATACCACATGACCTTTCAAAACATACGACCTTGATAATATATATAAGATTAGTTAAAGAATTATTCTTACTGACTCATATATTCTAAAACGTGATACTAACATTTAATATACTAAATATGAATTTAAATACATAAGTTAGGATAGATTTACCACCTTTGGCTTAAAGCAATCGGCTCTTCATTTCTTCTGGTCCCAAGTTTTTGAGGGTTCTTATGGGTTGTGTTGATGAAGTGAAGACTTTCCTTTATCTTAAAAGGTTGCGTGTGTTATTAAACAATTGACATTGATATCTGTTAGTTCTTTATCTCATTTTAGGCATTATATTATTATACTATATATCCTTTACAGCTAAGACTTCAAGACTTATCTCATCTATCGACATCTTCTAATAATTTTTTAATCTCGAGTTTTTGGAATTTAACGATCTCGAATTTTATTGATTTCGAGTTTTATAAATCTCGAGCTCCAAAGGTTTCGACATTTAAAGCTTTCGAGATTTATAGGTATTGGAATTTCTTCTTAACTCTTTTGAGACTTTCATAATTCCGACATCTTATCATTTCGAGATTTAACATTTCAAGCTTTAGCCTTTCGAGCTTCAAGGATCTCGAGATTCTTGGTTTCGAAACCTTAATATATCAGAATCGCTATCCTATCTAGTCCTTTTCGAAATCTATTCCTACTAATTTGTATTTTCCAAAACGTTGTATCAACACTTAATATACTAAATCACTTTTTAGGTTGGCATGCCATGTATCAGAAACCCTAAAATTAATAACTACCCTAAATTCAAAATCTACTTCCCAATTTATATATGCCATGTTAGCATATAGCATGAAATCATAGAAGCACATAATATAATAAAACATATATCATGCAGTCACGGAAGTCGTAATTCGTGATACACGTAAGAATTATAAATCACATAGGCATGTATATACGGCTGTAATACATATATCATGTAATTCACATAACACACAAGCCATGTAAAGTACTAAAATAATAGTACATTTATTACAAAATAATTTGTGTGATATACTTATTCTCCTATAGTCTTAACATTTTTATCTAATTAATCCAACAAGGTTTCTAATTAAATACTCTCCACCATTAGTTTTATTGTAAATCCCGTAATTAAATTTTATGGGTATTACAGTTTTGAAAATTGGGTTTCACATTCTGAGGAACAAACGATTTCTTCTGACTATTTCCGTTCCCCTTGGGTCCTTGTTCGAATTTCCTCTTAACTTCCTGGGCTCGCACAATTCTGATTTCGGCTTGCTCAGCCGTCAGGGCTCGTTTTCCGCCATTTGGGCATAAGTAGCCCCTTGGAGTCCAGCCATGCCAACATCACGGTAAAGTTCTGGCTTCAAGCCCTCCATAAATCGCTCAATCTTTAACGCATCCGTACTTACCATGTGTGTGGCGAATCGGGACAATTGTTCAAATTTCCTAATATACTCCGCCACCGTCATTGTTCCCTGGCGGAGATTGATGAACTCGTTCATCCTCTGGGCACGGACGGGAGCAGTGAAATACTTATTTCGGAAAAGCTCTTTGAAACGCTCCCAGGTCATTGTCAAGGGATCTTCGAGAGTTAGTATGGTATCCCACTAATGACCGGCGCTTCCCCTTAATAGGTAGGTAGCGCACAAAACCTTTTCTGGTTCAGGGGTACGGCTATGTTGGAACATAGTTTCTAGGGTTCGAAGCCAATCCTCAGCCGAGGTTGGGTCAACAGCATCTTCAAAGGTTGGGGGGTTAAGTTTACGAAATCTTTCCCCGACCATTTCGATTCTGTCGGCCTGAGAAGATCCGTTGCTTGATTGCCCACCAGCGTTTTGTTGCTGAATCAGTTGCTGGATTTGGGCGGATTGTTGGCGGACTAGTTCCGCGAGCTGAAGGATAGTCGCATCACGACTATCCTAACGTTTCTAAGATCAATAAATCATGTAATACCAGAAATTCATAAAAACATAAAACTTACAAGCAAGGCCGCTTCCGTGCTTTTGAGTGTGTGTACATGGACAGTCTGCAGAACCTATATCCTAAGCTCTGATACCACCTGTGGCAGCCCCGCCTTCCACCACTACTTTCTTAACTAGTCTACGCGACTAATGTCCTAATATTGAAATAGATCGTACGAAATTTCGTATAAAATTTTTCTTTTTATAAAAAGGAATCGTAACTGTTCCTACAAAATCATAGTGGGTCCTATTTACATAGGAAAGCGCGCATGGGTCAAAATAAATCTATCTACTGGGCCTCCACAAGGTCACATCCATGCACACACTTCCATCTCAAAAGTCCCCGGAAGCTTTAATAGTTGGCCTCGCCGTGAAAATGATCACGTACCGTGATCGCGGGGTCCTACAACACATAAAAACGTGGAATGAGCTTATAAAGCTCAGTAGTGAAAATCATACATGCAATGCACGTGACCTAAATAGCGAAGGCATTCGCGCCAATGCTATCTACTTTTCACATTCTTCCTGATATTTCTCACATTCTTCTTGATCTTTCATAACATATTTGGGCCCCTTCGGCTTTCAATCTTACTATGCACCATATAGAGCTCAAACCCCTAAGGGTATAAATAAGTGGCAGTACACACACTGGGAGGCTAAACCCGAGTACTCAATCTGTGCTAAACCCTATGGTGCCTTTCAATCCCAATGCAGTACGCACTGAGAGGCTACTAATGCCTTTCAATCCCAGTGTGATCCACACTGAGAGGCTACTAGTGCCTTTCAATCCCAATGCAGTCCCATTGAGAGGCTAACCTGGGCACACAAATTTCGTTTAACCCTAAGGCGCCTTTCCATCCCAATGCGGTCTGACCCGCGGGCGCTTCTCACTGGTAGCTTACTACGAGGTCACCAACACTCGAGGTTCCCTCGGTGCCGCTCATACCCTCGAGTCGCATCCTCCAGGTTGCATCTCCCGCTACGGGGTATTTCCCCTACCTTTCGTGAATCAGGTAATTCGGCTTCGTGAATCGCCGTGGTAGCATAGAAGAGTCGTGACTCATCATTGAGTCAACACAAATGCCCATATCGGCAAATATACATATTGCTTTTAAGCGATCTCATACTCATGCACGCTATCTCCCTGACTCTCATTCTAGTCGTGTGTGCATATGCTCATGCCATGAATATGCAAATCATGTCATCGTATAACGTAATTAAATCACGTAAGAATTCACATAAAATAATATACGCAAATAGACCCGTCACATAAAATCATAAAAGCATATAACACATAATTTCATGCAATTATGTGTTGTAGTTGCGATTTCCACTTACCTGGTCTCCTTAGCTTATCGTACGGTAAATTGCTAACCTTCAAACCCTAAGTATAGAAACATACAAAATTAGGGTTTGTTAGTCTATTTACAATTTTACTAAAGTGGCTTAGTTTAACAACCCTAGTTTCGATTTTTATGGGTTTTGAAACCCTAAATTTTAAAACACCTTGACTTGAATTGAAAAGTATTATTTCGTGATCTTATTAGACATAGTTCTACATTTTAAACAAGAATCTCGACATTGCACTCTACCTATTTCGACATTTGGGCCCTAAAGATCTCGACATAAACTCGAATTTGATTAGTCAATACACATAGACTTCGAATTTAATAATACACAAGGATCTCAAAGATTTCAATATCAGATATAAGGTAGATCTCGATATCAATATTAAAATAAGTTTCGATATGTATGTACAAAGGTTCGACATTTGAAATGGTGCACAAAGATCTCGAGATTCAACCAAACAATGCAAATGTTGACATGTGATCTTGACATTATATAAGTTCGATATTGATATTGCACAAGGATTTCGAGATGTATATTAAAATTTATAAGCAAAAATCTCGATATGTTATACATAATTTCGAAGTCATTATTAAGATTAAATCTCGACATGGCTTTTTGAGATGAATGTCGAGCTTTAATCTCGAGATTTTACAACTAGATTTCGATATTGAATTTATACAAGACTTTGAAATATGTGTGTCGATATTAGATGTGTCTAAATTATAAAAATATGTCGAGATATGTGTCGACATTTCAAACAAAATTTCAGTATCATTCTCCAAGACAAATCCCGACATTACAACCTAAAATTTCGAGATTGACTTCAACGTTTTAAATATAGATTTCGAGATTAATTTAAAAGATCAGTTTCGACATGTTTGAGATCTCGACATTATTCCTATAAAACTAACATGATTTCGAAATTTAACCTAAACAATACAAAATTTCAACAGTCTTTAAGCTTGATCTCGACATCCTAGTTGAAGCTGTCTACTTCTCCTTAACTATGATCCATATCATATAAATCTTTCCAATCATAACCTACCTTACTCTATATCAGTCATGTTACTATACTTAAAGTTCGAACCCTAAAATCATTAAACAACTAAAAATCGAAATTTTCCTTACAAGTTATCCAAAGCTGAGAAAACCTTACACCTTATCTCTGTCTCCTACCCATAGATCACGCGAATTAATAAGTATAACATCAATACTCAGTACTTAATATTGATTTACAAACTATGCATAAAGCTATACCTTAAAGTAGAACTCGTTCTTTTATTCCTTGCTTGACTTTTGTTTTGATTTCTTCCTTGCTTAGGGTTTCTTGTTTGAATAACCTTTATCTTATCAGGTGGTTTCGATGAGTACCATTTAGCTAACATATAATTGATGTGACATAAAGGCAATATAGGTTACCTTATGCTTAAGTAATTTAAGTCCATGTTTATCCCTTAGGTTAAGGAATACTTTTATGTCTTTTAATTATTTAATTTATCTAGATCATGATTGGTCTATTCCTAATGGCACATGCATCGATCAAAACTCCCTTTTTCCACACATATAAGTAGTAATTAGATTTTCTAAGTCTCATGTCACCACATCAATCATATAACACATAATATATAATCATTTATTTTTCCACTCTCACAATCGATCGATTCTGCTATCTGTAACATAGAATCAGTCGATTCCTACCTTTAATTAATCGATTCTTAGTCCAAAATCAATCGAAATTTCATACCATCTTAAAAGTCTTAAATCATGTATTGTACATATAACATATAGGAAATTATAAATCATGTAACATAAGATCATATAGGCACATAAGTCACTTAAAGGCATGAGAATATGAAAGCATCGTATCATCGAACATACCAGTTAATCCAATAAAGTTCTTAATTAAATTTCATCGCTAATTAAATAGTAAATCCCGTAATTATATTTTACGGGTATTACACTTATATATATCCGATATACATTATTTAATTCCAAATTAAACAATATTATTTCTCTAAGAAAATAATAAAGATCTAAATCTAATTTAAATCATATACTAAATATTCAATATCAAATATTTTATTTCAAAAATATATCGTGAGGTGAAAAGACCATTTTACCCCTCACTAGTCAAACTTAGTATTATCGGCCAATCAAGGTTTTGGCCAAGCCCCAAACCCTAATGTCACAATCTAGGACCTAGCCTTGTCTCTCTCTCTCTGATGACGACGTTGTATCGGTTGCCCTTTTTAAGCCCGACTCTCTTGGTTCGTCTCAACCGGCCCAGGAGGTATTTAGGAGTTCGGTATTCACCTAGCTAGCCCCGTGGTACCGAACAGATCCCAAGTTGAGTATGGATTTGATCTAATCATAATCCATGAACCGACTATAGATTCTCGTCATACGTATAAACCCTTTATGTTTCTCCCGGTCGAGTGAAAGTCACGCATAGTCAAACTTACGGAACTCGACTCTATGTCGTTTACGTCAGTGAAAGTTCTGAAACTGCACTTCACGACTATCGTGAGTCAGTTATATGCTCTGGCCAGAGACTTGGATAACTTCCCGCATATTAAACTTGCCATAAGACGTTAACCTCTAATTTAATCGAGACCGTAAATCCCGCTCCGCGGTTCAACCGGCAATCACATCAAAAAGTCAAGACCGCATTTCGCCGCTGACCCATGCCACCGGCAAGATGGGCCTAGCAAACTAGTGACAAGTCAAGACCACAAGATCAACCCCAAGTTAACCCTTTCTGTCTAAGGTTCACGCATACTACTACAATCAATCGATCGATCAAGGACAATCCAAGCGTGTGATCGTTCGCTTACGAGTCAGTGTCCAAATACAGATAATCCCCTGATTCATCTTGTATCATTGTCATGGGCTCCCACTTCCCAAGTGAACGGTTGGCACAACCATATTGGACCCATCGACAAACAAGTCGTACGTGTCATTCCAGTCACCCTACTGGAGACTTAGACTTGTGGACTATTTTAATATTGCAGTATCTCAGCTTACTGGTGCCCCTCTCTGTCCCCACAGAATCAGTAACTGAACTGCCAATATTTGGGTTTTAATAATTTGTCTTATCCACCCAAACTGCAAGGTGAAATCTTTAGACTAATTAATAATTTGCCTTTTAATTTATTCATCCAATAATTAATTAATGATGAATAAAGTCATTCCATTAATAGAAGTAATCAAATTACATCACTAAACACTACAAAACTAGCAAATTGCCCTAGTACTCCCAGTCCTCGTACGGCATCTAGGGCATATACCTCAACAATCTCCCACTTGCACTAATTCCACGTGTTATCATATCTTAACCCCATTTTATCGAGGTGTCGATCGAGCACTGCCTGTGGTAGTGGCTTCGTGAACGGGTCCGCTGCATTCTCTACAGAGGCGATTTTCTGCATGGCTATTGAGCCATTTTCAACAAACCCACGCAGCACGTGGTATTTTCTCTCTATGAGTTTGGATTTAGTGTGAGCATGTGGTTCTTTAGCTTGTGCAATAGCCCTGCTGTTGTCGCACCACAATGGCAGCGGGTGATCCACGATGCTAGGTACCACCTATAGTTCCTCCAGAAACTTGCGTATCCAAATACCCTCTTTGGCAGCTTCTGAAGCTGCGATATACTCTACCTCAGTGGTGGAATCTGTAGTCGTGCTTTGCTTGGAACTTTTCCAAGACACTGCCCCACCATTGAGCGTAAAAACAAAACCCGAAGTAGACTTTCGGTCATCCACATCTGATTGGAAGTCCGAATCTGTATATCCATCTACTTCCAATTCTCCTGGGCTATAAATCAGTATCAAGTCCTTAGTCCGTCTAAGGTACTTCAGAACTGTCTTTACTACCGCCCAATGTTCCTTACCAGGGTTAGCCTGAAACCTACTCAATACGCCCACAGCGTACGCTATGTCTGGTCGTGTGCAAAGCATCGCGTACATCAGGCTACCCAAAACTGAAGCATAGGGGACTCCACTCATCTCTTGTCTTTGTACCTCATTCTGAGGAGACATAGCCTTTGAGAGATGAATCCCATGCCTCATATGTAGGAACCCTTTCTTAGAGTTGTCCATTTTAAACCTTTTAAGGACTTTATCTAAGTAAAGGGCCTGGGACAAGCCTATTGACCTTTTCGCCCTATCTCTAAATAGGCGAATTCCAAGAATATAGGTCGCTTCTCAGAGGTCTTTCATAGAGAATTCGTTTGAAAGCCAAGCTTTAATCTCTGAGAGCATCCCAATGTCGTTTCCTATCAAAAGGATATCATCTTCGTACAATACTAGAAATGACACCTTGCTCGCACTGGCCTTTCTGTAAACGCAGGGCTCATTTTTCATTCTTTATGAATCCGTAGTTTTTAACTACTTCATCGAACCGAAGATTCCAACTCCTTGAAGCCTGTTTCAGCCCATAAATGGACCGATTCAGTTTGCACACTTTTCGAGCATCTGCTTCTGACGTAAAACCCTTGGGCTGCTCCATATAGATTTCCTCCTGGAGGAATCCATTCAGGAAAGCGGTCTTTACGTCCATCTGCCAGATCTCATAGTCGTAGTGTGCTGCTATCGCAAGCATGATTCGAATGGACTTTATCATTGTAATAGGTGAGAAGGTTTCCTCATAGTCAATTCCCTCTTTCTGACTATACCCTTTCGCTACAAGCCTAGCTTTGTACGTCTCCACCTGTCCATCAGATTCAATCTTTTTCTTGTAGATCCATTTATTTCCAATTGGTCTAAAGCCATTAGGCAGGTCTACAAGAGTCCAAACCTCGTTTGTGTGCATCGGGTCCATTTCGGCCTGCATAGCCTCAAGCCACTTGAGGGAGTCTGTACCAGCAATTGCCTGGTCGTAGGTGACGGGATCGTCCCCGACGCATCCCTCATTGGCAGCATCCCCATGCTTGAGGTGTACCATACCATATCTCTCAGGCATATAAGATATCCTACTGGACCTACGCAATTGCGGCTGAGCCGGGTTTTCTGGACTGTCGTCCAATGACTCTGGAATAGGAGTCGATTCGTCCTCTAACTCTCTTAGAGTTATTTTTCGTTCTTTACCGCCTTTCCCTACGAATTCTTGCTCCGAGAAAGTAGCGCGTAAAGCGACGAACACCCTGTGTTCGTCTGGGATGAAGAAGCAATACCCATTGAGTCCTCGGGATATCCGACGAATCTTGCCATTAATGATCTTGATTCAAGCTTATCTGCCATCAACTTTTTCACAAAGGCGGGGCAACCACAGACCCTGATGTGATTCAGACTCGCCTTACGATTATGCCAAGCCTCGTAAGGAATCTTGTCGGCAGAGCGGGTAGGTATCCTGTTAAGGATATAGGCCGCTGTTTCTAAGGCATATCCCCACAAAGAAATGGGGAGATCTGTGTAACTCATCATCGACCGAACCATATCTAAAAGCGTTCGGTTTCTCCGTTCGGCCACGCCATTCAATTACGGCGTGCCTGGCGGGGAAAACTGTATGATGATGCCATTTTCTCTAAGAAATGCATCAAACTCAAGGCTCATGTATTCACTCGATCTGACCGAACGGCTTTAATGAACTTGCCAGTTTGCTTCTCCACTAATGATTTATACTCTTTGAACATTTCAAGAACTTCGGACTTTTGTCTCATCAAATAGACATTCCCGTAGCGGGAGAAATCGTCCGTGAACGTTATGAAGTAGCGGCAATTACCTCGGGCCGTTACTTTAAATGGTCTGCATACGTCAGTGTGGATCAAACCCAACACTTCCGTGGCCCTAGTGAAAGTCCCTGTGAATGGCGACTTGGTCATTTTCCCTAAGATGCAAGACTGACAGGTAGAAATCGGGTCTGTTCGCACTATGCTAATCAGACCGTCCTTTTCCATCCGTTCAATCGCTTCTGCTGCGTGACCTAGTCGTAAGTGCCACATGTATCGATCGTTCGACCCAGTCTATGATTTGGTGATTGCATTTACAGTTTTAACATTGTCTTTTAAGTTGACGTAATATAAACCATTTATTAACGTCTCACTTCCAACATTTTCATTTCTAAAATAAATATGGCAAACATTATCAATGAATCGAAAGTCATAACCCAGTCTGCTCGAAACAGGAATCGAAATAATATTTTTAAGCCCCTCGGGCAAAACCAAAACGTCAGAAAGTTCTAAACAATGTAATGACGATAAGACTAAGGTCTTCGATCCCATGTGTGTAGCTGGTACACTATGTCCACTACCAACGTCGATCAAGACCTCGCCAGCTCGAAGTTCCTACTTCGTTCTAGACCTTGGTTCAAAACACAAATGTAGGAACTAGCCCCTGAGTCAAGTATCCACGAAGTAGAATACAAAGAACAATTAGCTTCAAAAACTAATTGTTTTCCTGAGGCGTCAGACGCCTCCAGCTTCGGACATTCACGCTTCCAATGGCCCAGCTGCTGGCAAAGGAGGCACTTATCCGTGGGCTTTGTGCCCGGCCTTTCGACCTTGGTGGTCTTCGTCTTCTTGTCGACTCTACCCTTGGTCACGCCTGTCTTGTTCGACTTCTTCTTCGATCCCTTGGACGTAGAAGTCGCAACAAGCATGTAGACATACACCTTCGCTGAATCTTCAACCCACTTATCGTGGAGTACAATCTCCTCATTAGTGGATTCAGTTGTGCGCAATTTTGGCTCCTTAATGTCCAAGACATAATCCAGTTTTGCTAATTTGAGGACGATCCTCAAATTTCTGAGCCAGTCTACATAGTTCGGTCCCACCAAACAATGTTTCTCCAAGAGTGTAATTAATGGGTTTGTCATCGTAACTAATAGAGAAGAAAATAAAGCACAGGAAATAAACAGATAGTTAGGATTTGTAGTGTTTAATCAGACTAAATTAGGACTTTAAATTTTTGTCTGACTCCCACTATTTTTCTCGAAACCCTTTCTCCCGCTAGGCATTTGGAAACCTTGTTGAGTGGTTTCATAGTGGCGTTGAGTTCCCCGCGCTACTACAAACTAGCCTCAACTTAACAGCTTATTGGCTTGTTTGGTTAGCCGAGGTCGTGCCCCGCACGTTTCTGTCACACAGAAGATTCAACGTCTTCGTCTCAGCCAGGGTCCCTCAGCCGTAACTCGGATCATATTGGGAATGGCTGTCCAAGTGCAACCTATCACCTATCAACGTCCTGCATCCATAACTAGGATAACTCTTTATTAGAGGGTGAAGAGTGGTCCGTGAGCGGCAATTCATAATTGCATCCAAACCCGTTCACGCAAAGGCGAGGGTTTTGGCGCCGTAACTCGGTCAACCGCAACCGTACCCCTAAGTCGTAACAATTTTGGACTTGATAGAAGACAGAAGCCTAGCCCTTTACTCACTTGATATTAAAAGTCTAACCTCGGGAGCATCCTCACAGTTTTAACACGAGCACATTATGCACATTATCACGTTCGAAACCAACACGCACATAATGGACTTTGATAGTAAACCTAGTTTCAACCTATTAAAGTAAATGTGAAAGATCGGGAATATTTCTAGTTCTATCCTGATTGTACAAAACAATAAGTCTCTACGTCTTCAGGCTTTGCTCGAACGGACGCCTCGGCCACCAGCTCGTTCGTTCGGGTTCCTCTCGATCGACACTCATACGGCCGTCATAACATAACTATAATAGCCTATGACGGGAATCTATCCCTAATAAAACCGTCCGTCTTATCTAATAAAAACTGTAAAGTACAACCCGGGGGGATCTTGTCACCCTTAACATATCACCCGGTAAAAACAAGAACCTAATCCCCAATCAATCACCACGTTTATTCAAATAACATGCATCACGACAAATTTAACACATTTCCGAGCCGAAATCGAATTTTGGCTTTTAAATGATCCGGGCCTAGCCCAATGTATATCGGGTCGTAGGATGGGCTAGACCAGGCCTATAGGGCCTGTGTCGAGGATGCTCGCGCCATGCGAGCTGCCAGCCTTGTGCCGCGCGCACCATGCGGCAAGCCCCGATCCGCGTGTGCTATTAGCCTAGCACAGGTCGCACACACGGGCACGGTCATACCTACTTTCAGCGCATCCACGCGCGGCTTTCCCGAGCGCCGCGTGCACCCATGTGTGCAGCCCGTGCCTCTTGTGCTGCACGCCCCTCGTGCGGTTAGCCCTATGTGCCGCGGTATGCCCGCGGCCAGCCCATCTTGAGTCGCGCACCCCGCGCGCCTTGCGCGCCGCTGCCCGTCTGTCGTGCGCACCATGCGCACGGCTAGGAGCAGGACTCATGCTGCGTGCAGCCCGCCCTGAGTCGCGCTTCGCATGCGACTCGACGCAGCCCCGCTCGCCCCGCGCGCGGGCTGACCGGGCGCCGTGTGCGCCATGCGCACGGCAAAGGCTTTCGGGTTTTTTGTGGCCTTTTGTCATAGTCCCGGGACTTTAACCGAGCCTATGTCTCTGATACCACTGTTGAGAATCCCCGAGGGTCCCTGGACCCACGTTCCTAGAACGGCGAAATTTAAAATTTTACGGGGTTTCCCGTCTATCCAAGATCGCTCGGCGACAAACACGAGAACGTATTGATATAACGAGATAAAGGATCAGCCATGATACCTTGTTGAAATCTCTTAACGATGGCTAGCTTCGAATCCTTCGAATCCCCGAGGCGTAGTGCCCCTCTCCTACGCCAAAAGCACACGAACGGGAAGCCTTCTTTCTGCAAGATCATCACGTCGGCACCTTACTAACGTCGTAGCTATTCTTGCATGTGCAGCTAGGCCAAGAACGAACTGCTTGCTGCCCCCGAGAGAGAGTGTGCGAGAGAGAAAGTGGTGAGAGGAGAAAACTATTAGTTTTTTTTCTCTCTTTGGCTTGTATTTCGAAAATTTTTGCTTCCACATACTTTAGGATCTAAAAAAATCCTTCTTTATTCCTCTTAGGATTAGCCAAAAATAGGTTAAGGTGGGTGGAGAAAAATCCTCAAACCTTCCTCTTTACCAAGTCTTCGTTTTACCAAGTAATGAATTCAAAATTTAAACTTTATATTTAATTAATTAAATACCTTAATTAATTAAAATATCATATTTAGTATATTTTAAATATATAATATCGAATATAAATATATTTAATAATTTTCCAAATTTTATCTAATAAAAATTCGAAATTTATACATATATCCGATATACATTATTTAATTCCAAATTAAACAATATTATTTCTCTAAGAAAATAATAAAGATCTTAATCTAATTTAAATCATATACTAAATATTCAATATCAAATATTTTATTTCAAAAATATATCGTGAGGTGAAAAGACCATTTTACCCCTCACTAGTCAAACTTAGTATTTTCGGCCAATCAAGGTTTTGGCCAAGCCCCAAACCCTAATGTCACAATCTAGGACCTAGCCTTATCTCTCTCTCTGATGACGACGTTGTATCGGTTGCCCTTTTTAAGCCCGACTCTCTTGGTTCGTCTCAACCGGCCCAGGAGGTATCTAGGAGTTCGGTATTCACCTAGCCAGCCCTGTGGTACCGAACAGATCCTAAGTTGAGTACGAATTTGATCTAATCATAATCGATGAACCGATAGTAGATTTTCGTCATACGTATAAACCCTTTACGTTTGTCCCGGTCGAGTGAAAGTCACGCATAGTCAAACTTACAGAACTCTACTCTATGTCGTTTATGTCGGTGAAAGTTCTGAAACTGCACTTCACGACTATCGTGAGTTAGTTATATGCTCTGGCCAGAGACTTGGATAACTTCCCGCACATTAAACTTGCCATAGGACGTTAACCTCTAATTTAATCGAGACCGTAAATCCCGCTCCGCGGTTCAACCGGCAATCACATCAAAAAGTCAAGACCGCATTTCGCCGGTGACCCATGCCACCGGCAAAAAGGGCCTAGCAAACTAGTGACAAGTCAAGACCTCAAGATCAACCCCAAGTTAACCCTTTCGGTCTAAGGTTCACGCATACTACTACAATCAACCGATCGATCAAGGACAATCCAAGCGTGTGATCGTTCGATTACGAGTCAGTGTCCAAATACAGATAATCCCCTGATTCATCTTGTATCATTGTCATGGGCTCCCACTTTCCAAGTGAACGGTTGGCACAACCATATTGGACCCATCGACAAACAAGTCGTACGTGTCATTCCAGTCACCCTACTGGAGACTTAGACTTGTGGACTATTTTAATATTGCAGTATCTCAGCTTACTGGTGCCCCTCTCTATCCCCACAGAATCAGTAACTGAACTGCCAATATTTGGGTTTTATTAATTTGTCTTATCCACCCAGACTGCAAGGTGAAATCTTTAGACTAATAATAATTTGCCTTTTAATTTATCCATCCAATAATTAATTAATGATGAATAAAGTCATTCCATTAATAGAAGTAATCAAATTACATCACTAAACACTACAAAACTAGCAAAGTGCCCTCGTACTCCTAGTCCTCGTACGGCATCTAGGGCATATACCTCAACAGCATAGTACGTCATGCGCAAGCCCAACGCATGCTCGAAGTTCCTTATGCTGTTCCTCAGCTCCAATCGCTCCACGATGACTTCAAGTTTTTCCATCAGGAGGGGTTGCTCTCTCACGAACCTATGAAGCTTCAGCATGGTCTCTCTATTGATTTCTTCCAGTCTCGTCTCTATGTTCTTCCTGATGACCTTGAGTGTTCCATCACAAAACTTATGAACTTCAGTCTTCAGCATCAACCTATTCTTCTTTGCAATTAGATTGTGGTAGGTGATCCCTAAGACTGAGCTGATGTGCACGTGATTGTTGGGAAGCCCTTCGATCTTAGGTCCTTGATTGAGCAGAACGGTCATGTTGACCTTCTTCATATTGCTCTCCAGAGCCATCTGAAGGTCGTGTGCGTCATGGTACTTGACCTGGCGCATCATGAAGCGATATAGTCCCTCGAGTCCTTCCTTCTTTATGAAGCATTGAGGACCCTTGTATTTCTCTACGTATAGCTTGTAGAGATTGTACACCTCTTCGACGGGGAGATAAGGTAGGTCGCTCTCGGTTAGCTCCTCTCGAGTTCTGTCTATTCGCTCTATAACATAGAAGGGAGTTGGACCTCCTTTTGCGCAGTAGACGCTTAGCAGCTGACAGATTGGGGACATGTCCTTGAAATGACTCTTCAGTTGTCTTTTTGGAATCCCGAGCCTCACATCTGGACCAAGATGGGTTAGCATCCAAACATACGTCATTCTTTTCTGCTGATCCCAGTGAGAGATGCCTCTGAGCTCGAACTCGTTCAACTTCTTAATTTTGTTCAGTGACCTCCATATTCTCTGACGAACTTCTTCCAGGAATGAGATTTCAATCATTATGTTTTTCCACGGCGTGTCGATTCGAACGGTCCCTGGCATTTGTCTTGTAAGGGAATCTCGCTCGTAGCGCAATCAATTCTGGAAGCCTTGAGGTAATTTGTTCATGGTCTTCTCCTTCCTGAAGTTCTTCATCTCCTATCAGAACTAGGTCCACCGAAGCTTGTTGTAGGAAATGTCGAACGTCCTTGAGTCTCTGTCTTTGATGGTTATCGGGCATACTATGGGTCATCCACTGTCCTTCGAATATATATTTGTCGAGGAACTCGTGTGGGTTGACACCATGTCCAGATGGTCCCAATTGGTCTGGAGCGGTCGAGCTGGGAGTGGCCTGAGTAGCTGCCAAGGCCATGAGCATTACGGCACTTGCTTCTTCTTCCGGAGCAAGGGGCTTGTGAAGGTCTGTGGTGGTGTGGACTGAGGCGTCCTTATGTTGAAGGTTGGTGGGTTGATTTGGGTTAGAGTATGGGTGGTGCGGTGCGTGGTGGTGGTTGTTTGGGTAGTTGGTTGTGAGGTTCCAGCGCTTGTCTGCGTCGTGCCCGAGTGTCGAGGTATATGCCCTAGATGCCGTACGAGGACTGGGAGTACGAGGGCGATTTGGTAATTGTAGTGTTTAGTAAGGTAATTTGATTACTTTTATTAATGGAATGATTTTATTCATAACTAATTTAGCATTCGATAAATAAATTAAAAGGCATATTATTAATTAGTCTAAAGATTTCACCTTGCAGTCTGGGTGAATAAGACAAATTAATAAAACCCTAATATTGGCAGTTCAGTTACTGATTCTGTGGGGACAGAGAGGGTACCAGTAAGCTGAGATACTGCAATATTAAAATAGTCCACAAGTCTAAGTCTCCAGTAGGGTGACTGGAATGACACGTCCGACTTGTTTGTCGATGGGTCCAATATGGTTGTGCGAACCGTTCACTTGGGAAGTGGGAGCCCATGACAATGATACAAGATGAATCAGGGGACTGTATTTTGACACTGACTCGTAATCGAACGATCACACGCTTGGATTGTCCTTGATCGATCGATTGACTGTAGTAGTATGCGTGAACCTTAGACCGAAAAGATTAACTTGGGGTTGATCTTGAGGTCTTGACTTGTCACTTGCCAGGCCCGTCTTGCCGGTAGCATGGGTCAGCGGCGAAATGCGGTCTTGACTTTTCGATGTGATTGCCGGGTGAACCACGGAGCGGGATTTACGGTCTCGATTAAATTCAAGGTTAAAGTCCCATGGCAAGTTTAATGTGCGGGAATTTATTCAAGTCTCTTGCCAGAGCATATAACTGACTCGCGATAGTCGTGGAGTGCAGTTTTGGTATTTTCACCGACATAAACGACATAGAGTCGAGTTCTGTAAGTTTGACTATGCGTGACTCTCAGTCGACCGGGACAAACGTAAAGGGTTTAAACGTATGACGAAAATCTACAGTTGGTTCGTGGATTATGATTAGATCAAATTCGTACTCAACTTGGGATCTGTTAGGTACCACGGGGCTGGCTAGGTGAATACCGAACTCCTAGATACCTTCTAGGCCGGTTGAGACGAACCAAGAGAGTCGGGCTTAAAAAGGGCAACCGATACAACGTCATCGTCAGAGAGAGAGACAAGGCTAGGTCCTAGATTGAGACATTAGGGTTTGGGGCTTAGCCAAAACCCTGATTGGCCGAAAATACTAAGTTTGACTAGTGAGGGGTAAAATGGTCTTTTCTGTAGAATACTATTTGTAATTGTGCTTGATTTCATTAGTTGTCCTTGTAATTAGGGGCGTTTTGTATAGTAGTCCTTAGATTAGGACTTGTTTGATATTTATACCAAGTTTGTTTGGTATAAATACTTGTAAATCAATTGAGCTTAATAGAGAAAGTTTTGAGAATTGATCCGAAGGGCTTGCAATTTGATTTCTAGAGAGAGAAACAACAGTAACTTTCTCACTCTACTCGAATTCTCTCTCTTGTTCTTCATTTGAGTTTTTCGATCGAATTCAATTGCTTATCTAAACGATCGAATTACTATGAATTCTACCCTAGGATCGTAGAGTTGTTAATCGTAGGACCTAACAATTGGTATCAGAGCAGATTCGTTCTGTTTTTAATCGAAAATTGTTAGAATTGGATCGAAAATCATTTTCTGGATACTGTTCATCGAAGAACAGTTTGGCGCGAAAACCTTTTTTGATCCAATAGCTTAATTCTGTGCTTAATTGACTTGAATTTGGTGTTTCTGTGCTTGTTTAAGTGTTAGATCATCATTGCGACCAGTTCTGTAGCAGTTTGAACTTCGATTTTTAGGATTGAATTGCTTCTGCGTGTTACTGTTTGCGAAGAACATGAAGAACACGTTCTGATTTTGATCAAATTCGATATATTTTGCTTCATGACGTGTTTAATTGCTTGTTCGTGCGTGATTAGTACTTGATTGCGAGCAATTACCTTAAACTTCACTATCTGATTCTTTGTTTTTGCTCGAATTTGTGTTAATCGTATTCTGTTAATTTTTCTCGATTGCTCAAATTTTTCTCGCTAAGTTTTGCAATCGGATTAGTTTCTCGATCGATAAACTTAGCGCGAGAATTTTTCTCGGTCAGAATACGAAGTTAGCGCTAGAATCGTCATCAGTAGAAACGATTTTAGTTAATAATATTTCTCGAGCATTATGGAGAAAAACTTTTCGAGAGAGACTTATTTTGACTTTGCATGCGTAAAAACGTTCACTCGAAAAACTTTTTCAGTCAAACCTTTTAACGTTTGACCAGGCGAAAATCATTTATACGAGAGAAACTTTTCTAGTCAACAGATTTATTTTGACTTGTCGAGAAACTTACTAACGTACTGTTTCTTTACGATCGAAATAAATTCACGATCAAGAAATTTTTCTCGACCGAATGATTTTGAGCAATTTATCTCGCTCGTAAAGTATCTCGCTGACAGAATTTCTCGCACGAGAACATTACTCAGTACACTATCTCGACGGAATTAATTTCGATCAAACTTTAAGATTGAATCGAAAATAATTCTCGATCTAATTTTCGAATCAAACGCTACTAACGAATTTTGTCACTTGTGAAGCACATTACATCATCTTCAACCTTCAAAACAATTAACGAAGATCCTTCAACAACTCGACTACAATACAAACATGGATGCATACTCACTCGAAAATGACAACCGTCCGCCGATCTTGCAAAGAGGCGAATACACAGTGTGGAGTACCCGCTTTCTGAATTTCATTGCTCTAAAGGATCAAGCCGAAAATCTACTGAAGTCCCTTGAAGAGGGACCAGCACAGTTCTGGGTTCATGTACCCGGGGACGAAACAGCTACTCCAGCAATTCCAGCTTCTAGGCGACTAAAGGAGCCTAGAGAATACTCTCTGGAGGAGCCTAGAGAATACTCTCTGCCCACGGAATGGAAGAAAATATCCACTCAAATACGACAAAACAAAGATCTAGAGGAGTTGGATGTCCATGCCGTGTTCGATAATCTCGCTCAGCATGAGGAGGATATCCGCGAGATTACCAAAGAGCAGAAAGGCAAACAAACCGATGACACGGTTGCCTTAGTCTTGGAGAAGAGGAGCACAAGGTCAAGAAAGGAAAAGATCGTTAGGCCACCTTCATCATCAAAGTCGGAAGATGAATTGGACTCCGACGTCGAGCCGAACATGAAAACCCTTGGAAAACAGTTAGCTCTCATTGGACAAATGATGAGCAAGAAGTACTTCAAGAGGAAGTCTTCAACCTCAGCCAATAGACTTCGGACTACAAGCTCCAAGAACAAAGAACGTGCTCCGGAGAGTTCCGAGGTCAAGAATCCCAAAGAGACTAACAAATGTTTTAACTGTGGCAAAGCAGGTCACTTCGCCAGAGAGTGCACTCTCCCGAAGAAAAGAGATGCAAACTACTACTCCAGGAAGCTTCAATTGACAAAACAGAAAGAAGCTGGAGTAGCTCTCATGGCTGAACAGGACCAATGGCTCGAGGACACGTCGAACTCCGAAGAAGAGAACTTAGCCCTCATGGCCCGTCTCGACAACGAATTGGACGCCGAAACATCCACTCGTACGGACGACGACAACGCATCCACGTCTTCAAATTAGGTAGTCACTCCTTCCACATTATTGACCATGTTAGAATCATATCAAAAGCAATATGCTAACATGAAACGTGAGCAGAAAAGTATAAAGGAAGTAGAGAACGAACTTGAGAGAGCTCAGGAGAAGATAGATAGTCTCGAACAAGAACATAGGAGCTCTAGTGCAAAAATAAATGAACTTACTAAGAGCCTATAGTCTAGAGAGACTAGTCAACCTCAACTAGGACAACAGAGCGAAAAGATTAAGGAATTAGAAGATAGGCTAGCAAATAACTACTATTGCTTGGTTAGAAATCTCAACGAGAAAGCCATTTTAAATTGTAGGATAACCGAAGCTACCTCTAAGATCACTAACTTAGAAGCTCAATTAGAAACATCGAATGCTAAGATTAGTGAGCTTAGTAAGGATTTCGATGCCTGTCAAGCCGCTAAACTAACCGTGGAAAATAATTTTGCTCTCCTAGGTGAGGAACGCAAGAAACTATATGCCAAAGTAAAGAAATTAGACGATATAGTTACGCGTAGGGGACAATCCGAACAGACGATATTTTTGAACAAGCTTAAGGATATAGAGTTCTATAATCCTATAGAAGGCATAGGTTTTACTAACCCGTGTGTTTTACAAAAGAAATAAATATACGATGTTAAACACATGGGCTTAAGAATAACCTCTCTTAGAAATTTTACTGAATCGTCTTATGAAAATACTTTCGATTCATCCATTAGACAAGGTCCACATGGTCCAGAAATCCCCTTTGACTACAAAGAACTAAATGAAAGGGACAAAAATAGGAAAGAAACTCTAACACCTGTCTGCAATTTAGCTCAATTTCTACCTCCAGACTCTCGAACACACCACGAGGAAGTTAAAACCATTAATTATAAAAATTCTCTCTACAAACCCCCTATCATAAAACAGATAGAGGAGTCGCAGGCAAAGTTAGAAAAAGAACGAGAGAATTTCGAAGCCGAAAAGAAAAAATTCTTTAAGGAGATGGAAAATCTCAAGGCTTCCTCGTCCTTCCAAACTACCTCTCACGCTATTACAAAAAGCGTGAAAAATGAAAAATCGCCTTTGAAAGATAAATATTGTAAAAATAATTATGTTAAAAGCGCTATGACTAATTTCACTTTATCTACGTCTACATGAAGCGTAGCGTCAGCACTAAAAACAAAGGCGAGAGTGTCTAGCACTAAGATAAAGAAGGAGCCATTAGATTTAAATGTTTCTGAGCATGCTACTCCTTCTGTTACAATAAAAGACACTCGTAGAAATAAAAGAGCTATTTCCACTTTTAAGATAGTTGCTTCTACTTATTCACTTCAGCCGATCACCTTTAGAAGCACCAACTTTGTAATAGGCTCTACGTCAAAAAGTAATCATTCTGAAACAAATGCCACTAGGAAGACACGTAGGAAACAAGATCCAGCCATAAAGAAAGCTTATGGCACCGTACATGAATGTACTCACCTAAGGTATCCCGTAGAAATTAAATCCCCCAAGCACCTTAGGAGACTATCACAAGAAAAGATCTTTTCCTCAGTCAAACCCTTCAAAGCATTTGTACGTGCTGAAATTAACCTTCCCTGTAAGGTTCAACCCAAATGGGTTCCTAAATCTCCGCCTAGGACGACTAAAGCCAAAAGGGCCAAGTCTCCTATAGAGGCAAAACCCAAACCCACTTTTTCAAAAGTGCAATGGGTTATTAAGACTCTTCCAAAAATAGATTTAGGAGTCATATCTGAACCCAAAACTAAATCTGCTAATCCGAGAGGACCCATGTTTAAGTGGGTACCTAAAGCTCTCTAAATTGTTTTTGCAGATCCATCATGTGTGGTACCTCGACTCTGGTTGCTCCACACACATGACTGGTAGTCAAGAGCTGCTGATCAACTAAAAAGACGACCAAACGGCAAAGTCAGATTTGGGAACAACGATTCAGCCCCGATTCTAGGACTTGGGGATATCACTCTGAAGAATCTAACCATCAAAGATGTCTCGTACGTCGAAGGCCTCCGCCATAACTTGTTCAGCATAGGCCAATTCTGTGACAAAGGATTCCAGGTGGTCTTCCATGCTGACCGGTGCAGAATTGTGGATAGTCAGGACACAGAACTCCTTCAAGGACTTCGGAGATCCAATCTTTACACGATCAACCTGACGTCTGTGCGGCCCTCGACAGCTGTATGCCTCATTTCTCAGACTGATTTATAGAGGAACAGCTTATGGCATCAACGACTGTCTCATCTGAATATGAAAGCTCTCCAACGTCTTTCTACGAAAAAGTTGGTTCACGGTCTTCCAACTATACAACTACAAAGGGAGCATCACTGTTCGGCATGTCAATTGGGAAAAATGAAGCGAGCATCTCATCACGTCAAGCAAATTGCATCTACTTCTCGACCATTGGAACTAATTCACATGGATCTCTGTGGTCCGATGCAGACTCAGAGTATCAATGGAAGAAAGTATGTCCTAGTGATTGTGGATGACTATTCTCGCTACACGTGGACTAAGTTCCTCCGAACGAAAGATGAGACTGGTGACTTGATCATCAATTTTGTGGACACCCAAAAACTGCTGCAACAGACTATTCAAGTTGTTCGAACAGACAACGACACTGAGTTCAAGAACAATCACCTCAGTGAGTTTTATCAGAAACTTGGAATAAGTCAACATTTTCAGCCGCCAAAACACCTCAACAAAATGGGGTCGTTGAAAGGAAAAATCGAACACTAGTGGAAGCCGCTCGTACATTGCTGATCCAATTGGAACTTCCACACTTTCTATGGGCTGAAGCAGTCAATACCGCTTGTTTTACTCAGAACAGGACGGTGGTTCAAAAACGGTTCAACAAGACTCCGTACGAGATTGTGAATAGAAGAGTGCCCAACATCTCTTTCCTTAAAGTCTTCGAGTGCAAGTGCTTTGTGGCGAACGACCGAGAGCAACGTGCAAAGTTCGACCCTAAAGCATTCGAAGCTACATTTGTCGGGTATTCTTCAACATCAAAAGCGTACCGAGTATACATCAAGTCTAACCGAACTATTAAGGAAAGCTATAATGTCAGTTTCCACGAAGTGGCAGAGATGGCTTCTGGTCAATTCAGTCCAGGACCCGTGCCTAACCCGTTCGCTTCTGAAGACAACATTTCAGAACCCGTAATCACTGGTGTGTTGGCACAAAACCAACAGAAGATGGCAACAACTTCAGGATCAGTGTCAGACGAAGCAACGAGACTTGCAATAGACGACTTGGATTCTCTCTTCGAACCGGTATATCAGTCATACACGCCTACACCAACAATGGATTATATACCGAACGAGACCGACGTACCAAGTTCATCTCACACCTCTACCCCACCCGATTCAGAATTGCCACAGAACACCGAAGAACCTACAGTGGTCATCGAGGAAGTATCATCTGAGACGATCAATCCAAGTGCAGTATTGGAACTTCCTCAGACAAATGATCAATCTGAGACTATAGGCAATCTAGATCCACAGATAGCTGACGCATCGACTTCAGCCTTGCCTCATGAGCGCAAGTGGACGAGAGGCCACTCGGTTGATCAGATAATTGGCGATCCCTCGGTTGGTGTGAGGACACGTCGTCAACACAGTCTTTTCAGTTGCTTCCTGAGCCAAAACGAGCCTACCAAAGTAGCAGACGCACTTCGAGACCCGGATTGGACAATCGCAATGCAAGAGAAAATCAATCAATTCGAACGTCTTCAAGTGTGGACCTTGGTACCCTGTCCACATGGGAAAACTGTGGTCGGAACTAAATGGGTTTTCAAGAATAAGAAAAATAAAGATGGTGAAGTGATCCGGAACAAAGCAAGGCTAGTTGCTAAGGGATACAATCAACAGGAAGGCATCGACTACGATGAGACTTATGCTCCTGTTGCCCGTATCGAAGCTATCCGCCTCCTGCTGGCTTATGCGGCTCACAAAGACTTCAAACTCTATCAGATGGATGTTAAAACCTCCTTTCTCAACGGCATGTTAAAAGAAGAAGTCTACGTCGCTCAGCCGGAAGGTTTCGTTGATCAAGAACATCCCGATCATGTCTATCGCTTGGACAAAGCTCTCTATGGACTAAATCAAGCCCCACGTGCTTGGTACGATGTCCTGAGTGATTTCCTCGTGGAGTCTGGATTCATACGAGGAACGATAGACACAACCCTCTTCACTAAATGGCATGACAAAGATCTGATGGTCGTCCAAGTATACGTCGACGACATCATCTTCGGATCAACAAATCCTCGGCTCTGCAAGAAGTTTGGAGATCTCATGACGAGCAAATTCGAGATGAGTCACATGGGAGAGATGCAATATTTCTTAGGACTCCAAGTCAGGCAGCTCAATGATGGAATTTTCATCAGTCAGACAAAATACATCAAGTCTGAAGAAATTTCATCAAGACCAGAGCAAGACTCTCAGCACTCCTATGTCACCAAGCTGCAAGTTGGATGCCGATCCCTTTGGCAAGTCGGTCGACATCACATTGTATCGCAGTATCATTGGATCTCTTCTCTACCTTACTTCGAGCCGGCCGGACATCATGTTTGCCACGTGCTTGTGTGCCCGTTTTCAAGCCGATCCCAAAGAATCCCATCTGCTCGCGGTCAAAAGAATTTTACGCTACCTTAAGGGCACCTCTACCCTTGGCCTATGGTATCCAAAGGGTACGAATTGTAAACTTATCGGCTACACTGACGCTGACTATGCAGGTTGCCGAATGGACAAGAAAAGCACGTCCGGTGGCGCTCAATTTTTAGGCGAAAAGCTGGTTTGCTGGTCATCCAAAAAGCAGAACTGTGTGTCAACTTCGACGGCCGAAGCAGAATACGAAGCTGCTGCCAGCTGTTGCTCACAGATGTTGTGGATGCGGACACAGCTTCGCGACTATGGGTACAATCTGAATAATATACCCATATATAGTGATAGTCAGAGTGCAATCGCCATTACTTGCAATCCTGTTCATCATTCACGCACAAAACACATAGACATTAGATATCATTTTATCAAAGATCACGTAGAAAAAGGCACGATAGAGATGTACTTTGTGAACACGGATTTTCAACTAGCCGACATTTTCACCAAGGCATTGGATGAGAAACGATTTCAATTCCTTGTCGGAAAATTAGGCATGTTGAATCTTCCGTAATATGTGCATTACCTGATCTTCTGTGCTATCACATGCTCTATTCTATGTGCTTTCTATGCTTATTTGTTCTTATCTTGCGTGATAAAAATAAATATAAAAAATAATAATAATAACATATAAATTTTTATATATAATATAAAGGGGTATGACGAAATCCTTTAGGATGCTTTGATCTAAAGTCACTTAGAATTTTACCCCGACATGCGATCGATTTAATTGCTTAATTTTGTCAGTCTAAGTCGCATTCTTGTGTCTAAAGGTCATTAGGTTGCTCCACTAGACACAAAGCCACTATAAATGTGAGGATTCAAGCCTTGTTATTTTTTTCTTTCTTTGGATCTATTTCTCGAGTAAGTCACACATCAATTGCTTGTCTTAACTAGTGATACTTGGCTTCATACTCATCTTGCGTTAGATCGTTAGGAAAATGATAAGGGAGTTTAGGATATTCCTCATTCGGCCTTATATAAATTCCCCCACGTTAGCCCTTAGTCATCCACTTTGAGCCTTCTCCGACGTCCTTTTCTTCATTTAAAACCCATTCTCAGCCTTCAACCAAACTTTATACTCTTTGAATGGTTGTTCAAACGAGAAAAGGAGGGGGAGATAACAAAAGAAAAAGTAAGATGATGACAAAAGAAGGCATTGCTCAACGCGCAAAAATCAGACCAAAGGAACCGGCCTTCCGACTACCCTGTAGAAAGTGGCATGGATCCTGCTGTGAACTTCTCCAACGATAATCTCGTACGCTCGTCAGAACGGCTGGAAGAGGAGCACCACGAAGTGAACTTCTCCAACGATAATCCGGTCTTATATCGGGAAACGAGAAGAGGAGTGCAGCCTCGGGTACGAATTCCATAACCGAGAACTTCTCCAAATTGATAATCTCTGAAACCTCAATAGGGATTAAGAGAAGAGGAGCTCAGTATCGGCCCGAGAACCAACAAGAAGAACTTCGCCTACGATAATCTCCTAGAGCCTCATGGAGAAGCGGAGCTTCAGCTTGAGCATAACATAAAAAGGGATAGTTCTTGTAGCGCCTCGTTTCCTATTACCTTTTTACGCAACTATAAAATGTTCGTATAAAATTTTTCGCGATTCCCATAACCATTTCCTTTAACAAAAACATGTGCGTACATCTGGTCTAGTTCCTTCCACAATAATGTACATATATGTACCTATCATATTGTAGGACCCCAGTCCCCGTAAATTAGGTCGGTCAATAAATTTCGTGTATGACTAGCGTGATTTCATGTTAATTGCATATATGTCGAATGCTTATGTGACGTTACGAATTTTGTGCTCGTAATTATGTGCGAAGTACACATAAGTGCGTGTTAATAATTACGGGCCTATGATGACTCCTAACTCATGAATAAGAATTCTAGGAAAATGGTGAAGCTAAGAACTAACTATGGTTAGACTAGGAACTCATTTCTAGTTGGGCTAGGAATTTTATTTTGATCTAAGAAATCTGAAATGGGTCAAATTTGTGAGAAAGGCCCAAATGGGGGACAATTTCCCCTAAATTAGGAAAAACCCATGCCCTACCCAACAAAAAGTCAAGGAAAATATCTAAACCATCTTAACACCTTAATCACACCTAAGAACTAACGAAAGGAGAAGAAGAAGGAAGAAAGGCCGAGAGATAGTCGAACCAAAAATCTCCTCAACTAGCCTAAGGACTTCGAAGTTGGTAGGTGAAATACCTCCCCTAGAGCTTTTAATTTCGTATCCTAGGTATTGTTAAATGACATTAAAAGCAAAGTAGTTGAAGAACACACGAGAAACCCTAAATGTTGAGCTTGAATTCGTATTAATGTTTCTAGTTGGACTAATTAGTGACCGAATAGTACAATATACGATTTAGAGCTTAGAGATTCTGCTTTTAGGAGGAATCATGCGATTTTGGTAGCAGAAAGGGATGGATTTACGAGTTTCGACTGGAAATTTGGGAAGAAAGTAGTTTCGATGGGATGAACACTTTCGATCGAAAGTGAGAAATGTGTTTCAATCGAAAGTGGAAAATTAATTTTAGGGTTTCGGGCGATAGGATTCATGAATCTAAGTTCTAAATTGAATTAACTTTGCATAGTAAACTCCATAAGTTATGAGTTTCGACCGAAACTCATTTTAATACATGAGTATCGATCGAAACTCAATTCCAATCCATCCAATTGATCGGAAGTGATTAATCACCATGCATGGTTTCGATCGAAACCTATAACGATGCCATGCACACGTCATCACTCGCCGAAACTCCCTCGTTATGATGCTCAATCGAGCGAAACCCATAAATTGATCGAAAATGGGACTTTCGATCGAAAGAAAACTCGGCGAAACCCTAATTGATTAAAATTGGAGTCGAACGAAACTCACCCATGCACATGCAAGGTTTCGAGCGAAACTTGGGCGATGTCACGATGACGAAATACCACGGCGAAACTCACAACGTTTCGGGCGAAACCAACATGTGATAAGTTATTAATCGAAATTGGAATTAGATTCAACGAGTTTAGACCGAAAGAAATCTCGGCGCGACTCCCTCAAATTGCACGAAACTAAAATAAGCGCACTATCAAATTGAAATTAGGGTTTGATATAAATAAGTTTCGATCGAAAGTATCTAGTAAGTAAGACTTTCGATCGAAAGAAGTTAGAAGACGAGATTCGGGCGAAACTCATGTAAATTGGAATTCAATTTGACAAAATCGAATTGGGCGAAAACTATTAAATCACATGACTTTCGCCGAGCTTATCATGTTAGGAATTTCAATACTTTAACTTAGAATTATTTAAGATTAGCAATTTCGGTGGGATCGAAACTTAACTCCGATATAATATGGTGTAGAAATAAATTAATTTAGGAAAATTCAATAAGGCAAATTGAGTGGCATGGAGTCTAGAAAATTGTACCAGTCCAAATAAGTAGTATGACGAAAATTAATTATTTCGACGAATTAGCTGAGAAAGCAAAGTACTGATACTCTAACTTTTTATGAAAAGGTCGAACGTTAGGGACCTCACGAGACAATACGCTAACTTAAGCTCGGACGACAAGTAAGTAGAAATTCAACTACGACACGTAACTTGCCTGCGTCCAATTATGTGAACTACGTGCTCGTGCATTTTGTATAAAATGTGTACGTATGATATGATTTATTTATATGCATGAGGGCATGATTTGCATATGTACATGAACATAGCATGAGCACTTGCACGCATGTGTAGTACGTAAGGAGCGAAGTAAGAGCGTGCATAAGATCGCCTGTGTGCGACGTATATTCGCCGATATTGGCGTTTGTGTCGACTCGAATGAAGAGTCACGGCTTCCCTTATGCAGCCAGTAAGGCGAATGAAGCTATAAGGCCTGAATAAGAGGCTGGGGAAAATACCCCGTATGCGGAAGATGCAACCTGGAGGATGCGGCCCGGGGCACACGCTGAGTAAGGGAAGATTCCTTCGGGTGACCTTCTAGCGTGTAAAGCACTACCCGGAGGGAAGATTTCTTCGGATGACCTTCGAGGTTAGTGGCCTCGGTGTTGGCTACCAGTGAGAAGCGCCCGCGTGGAGGCCACACTAAGAAAGGGAAGATTCCTTCGGGTGACCTTCTAGTGTGTGAACCTCCACACTTGAGATCTCTATGAGATGGCGCATAGGGGATAGAAAGCCGAGGGCCCGTACAAATTAAGAGTATAAGAAAAAGAGTATGAGTCAGGAAAATGAGTAAGAGTATGAGAAAAATAGTAAGAGCATTAGAAAACGACGACGTGGATTGTCGATCGTTAGGACACGTGCATTCATGCATAATTTCTGCTTACTGAGCCTCGGTGGCTCATTATTTATGTTACGTGTTGTAGGTACTGACGATCACGGTACGTGATCCGACTTTATGCGAGGCCGATCTTTTGAAGCTATCCGGCTGCTTTTGAGGTGGGAGTGTGTGTATGGATGACGACCTGTGAAGGCCGGGCGCATAGGGAGTTTTTGGCTGCACACACACACACTTGTATTTTGTGTAGACACGATTTCGACGATTCGTAGAACGAATTACGAATATTCTTTTGACATGTATATAAGACTTCTGCATGCACGTTTTAAAATGAAAAATTTTATTCGCATTTTTACGCATTGCACAATATCAAAGCATTAACACTTAGAATTAGAACGGAATACGAGGGCGGGACGACGGGTCTTGACAGAGTGGTATCAGAGCTTCGGTTACAGGTCCTGTAGACTGTCCATACACACACACTCAAAAGCACGGAAGCGGCCTTGCTTGTAAGTACCATATTATGTGAATTTCTTGTATGGTTTGATTTATTGGCCTTAGGAATTATCAGGATAGGTTGAGAAGATGGTTAGACTTAGGGGTGAAGGAAGTAGGGAGTCTGATCAGGGTAGGGATACTAATAACCCTCCTGATAGCCGGGATGCTACCATCCTGCAACTAACTGAACTTGTCCGGCAACAATCGGCTCAGATTCAGCAGCTGATCCAGCAGCAAAACGCTGGCGGACCATCAACCAACCTACCTCCCCCGCCCGAACGAATTGAGATGATCGGGGAGAGGTTCAGGAAGCTTAATCCTCCACTGTTTGAGGATGCTGTAGACTCCACGTCCGCCGAGGACTGGCTGAGGACGCTGGAGAATATGTTCCAGCACAGCCGCACCCCTGAGGCGGAAAAGGTCATGTGCGCTGCCTACCTGCTAAGGGGGAGCGCCGGACACTGGTGGGAAACCGTCTCAGCCGTCGAAAACCCCCTAACGATGAGCTGGGATAGGTTTAAGGAGATCTTCAGGGGAAAGTATTACACCGCCCCTGTCAGAGCACAGCGGATGAATGAGTTCATCAACCTCCGCCAAGGAGCAATGACAGTGGCGGAGTACATCAGGAAGTTCGAACAGCTTTCAAGATTCGCTGCTCATATGGTTAGTACGGATGCGCTCAAGATCGAGCGGTTCATGGAAGGGTTGAAACCCGAGCTGTACAGAGACGTGAGTATGGCCGGGATACAAGGAGCCACGTACGCGCAAGTGGCTGAGAGGGCGCTTGTGGCGGAGCAAGCCGAGGCTAGAATTGCTCGCGCCCAGGAAGCAAAGCGCAAGTTTGTACAAGGGCCGCAAGGGAGCGGAAGCAACCCAAAGCGGCAGTTCGTAGCCAAGGGTGGAAAACCAAATTTCCCGAATCGGCCGGGACCACCCCCACAGTTCAACCCAAACCAGGGAAGACCCCAGTTGGACCTACACGTATGCCCGAAGTGTGCACGGAGGCACACGGGAGTCTGCAACTCCCAAAATGCCGTCTGTTTCAAATGTGGCAAGACAGGCCATTACCTGAGGGCATGTCCGGAAGGTGGATCCGGGAGCCAAGCGGGAAACCAAGCAGCACCACCAAGGGTACCGGCCCGGGTCTACACTATAACCTCCGAAGAAGCGGAAAATAACCCGGCCGTGGTGACAGGTACCCTCCTCGTTCATCAAACCCCCACATGCATCTTAGTCGACTCGGGGGCGACACACTCATTCGCATCCACTAAGTATGTCACGAGGATAGGAGTCACGCCTCATAGAGCTGAGTGTGAGTATAGCGTAACAGTTTCGAACGGGAATCCCACCCAAACTAATCACGTTTTACGGGATTGCCCAATAGTAGTCGGAGACAAGGAACTGCCCATAGACCTCATAATAATTCCTATGAATGATTATGAGGTAATTCTTGGGATGGATTGGCTATCGAAGTACGGAGCTGTCATAGACTGCCACCGCAAGATAGTCACGCTCAATGTGGACAGGGATGAACCCCTTAAGTTCGTAGGAACTGGCAAGGGGACTGCTATCTCTAGAATATCAGCGTTGAAAGCCCAACGACTAATTAGATCAGGGTGCGAAGCCTATCTGGTATTCGCTATCAAGTCAGAAGATGAGGCCTCCCTGAAGATCGAGGAAGTGCCGATAATTAAGGACTTCCCCGACGTGTTTCCCGAGGAGTTACCGGGCTACCACCCGAACGGGAAACAGAGTTTGCTATAGATCTGGTACCTGGAGCGGCACCAGTATCTAAGGCCCCATATCGGCTAGCACCGACGGAGATGAAGGAATTGAAGGATCAACTCGACGAACTCATGCAGAAGGAGTTCATACAACCGAGTTTCTCTCCTTGGGGAGCGCCGGTGCTATTCGTGAAAAAGAAAGACGGATCCATGAGATTGTGCATAGACTACAGGGAGTTAAACAAGTTAACGATAAAAAACAAGTACCCACTCCCTAGGATAGACGATCTATTCGATCAACTGCAAGGTGCAACGGTTTTCTCTAAGATCGACTTAAGATCGGGCTATCATCAATTAAGGATCCGGAAGGAAGACATCCCGAAGACAGCCTTTAGTACCCGTTATGGCCACTTTGAGTTCCTGGTGATGCCATTCGGGCTAACTAATGCGCCCGCAGCGTTTATGGACTTAATGAACCGGGTGTTCAAGCCATACTTAGATAGGTTTGTCATCGTCTTCATTGATGACATCCTAGTCTACTCGAAAACGAAGGAGGAGCACGAAGAACACCTGAAAACAGTTCTAGGAATACTACGGGAGAAGCAACTATACGCCAAGTTCAGGAAGTGCGAATTTTGGCTTGACCAAGTCGCCTTCTTGGGGCATATAGTGTCAGGAGAAGGGATTTCTGTGGACCCAAAGAAGATAGAAGCTATTAGCAATTGGCCCAGGCCGACGAACGTGACGGAAATACGAAGTTTTCTCGGTCTGGCTGGATACTACAGGAAGTTCATAAAGGACTTCTCAAAGATAGCATCGACACTGACGAGGCTGACCAAGAAGAATACGCCTTTTCAGTGGACCGTAGAATGTGAACGGAGCTTCCAAGAGTTGAAAGAAAGACTTACGACGGCCCCAGTTCTCACAATACCTTCGGGAACTGGAGGATTCACCGTTTATAGCGATGCGTCTAAGAACGGGTTAGGATGCGTACTAATGCAGCACGGGAATGTAGTAGCATACGCCTCTCGTCAACTAAAAGAGTACGAGAAAAACTACCCGACGCACGACTTGGAACTGGCAGCAGTAGTCTTTGCTCTCAAGATCTGGAGGCATTACCTCTATGGAGAGCGGTGTGAGATATACACGGACCACAAAAGCCTCAAGTACTTCTTTACCCAAAAGGAGCTGAACATGAGGCAGAGGAGGTGGTTAGAATTAGTTAAGGATTACGACTGCGTAATCAACTACCACCCAGGCAAGGCGAACGTAGTAGCCGATGCCTTAAGCCGAAAAGCAGTCAGTGCAGAACTGCAACTGCTGGAAGTAGAAGTCGTAAGGTTAGGCGAAGTTGAGGCGCAGCTAGCGGCCTTAACTTTGCAACCAACCCTACTGGAGCAAATTAAGACAGCATTAGGAGCAGACGAGTTGTATGCAAAAATTAAGGAGGCACAGCCGGAACAAACGACTGGAGACCTCAAAATACGGGAAGATGGACGGCTGTATTTCAAGAATCGGTTGTATGTGCCAGACGACGCCGAACTACGACGGCTAATAATGACGGAAGCACACGCTACGGCGTACTCGGTACATCCAGGAGCGACGAAGATGTACAGAGACCTCAAGGAAAACTACTGGTGGCCAGGCATGAAAAAGGACATCGCGACCTTCGTGAGTCAGTGCCTGACGTGCCAGCAGATCAAGGCCGAGCATCAAAGGCCGGCAGGAACCCTACAACCGTTACCCATTCCGGAATGGAAATGGGATAACATTACCATGGACTTTGTAGTAGGACTGCCTAGGAATGCAAAAGGGCACGACGCGATTTGGGTGATCGTCGATCGACTAACCAAGTCTGCCCATTTCCTACCAATAAGCACGACGTATTCCATGGAACGATACGCGGAGCTCTATATCCAAGAGATAGTGAGACTGCACGGCGTTCCATCATCGATAGTCTCGGATCGCGACTCCAGATTTCTATCGAAATTCTGGACGAGCTTGCAAAAGGCTATGGGAACGAAGTTATCTTTTAGCACCGCCTACCATCCGCAGACTGACGGTCAATCCGAACGGACGATACAGACGTTGGAGGACATGCTGCGAGCATGCGTACTCGATTTCAAAGGAAATTGGAGTAAGTACCTCCCACTGATCGAGTTCTCGTACAACAACAGCTACCACGTCACCATCGGGATGGCACCGTACGAAGCACTGTATGGGCGTAGGTGCAGGTCCCCAGTACATTGGGACGAGGTCGGAGAACGGGCGATGCTAGGCCCCGATATAGTACGAGAAATGACGGAAGCCATTTCTATGATACGAGAAAGAATGCGAACGGCACAAAGTCGACAGAAGAGCTACGCAGATCAAAGACGTCGACCATTGGAATTTGACGAAGGCGATATGGTGTTCGTAAAAGTATCGCCGATGAAGGGCGTAAAACGGTTCGGAAAGAAAGGAAAGCTAAGTCCTAGGTACATAGGACCATTTAGAATACTGAAAAGAGTAGGCGAGGTAGCATACCAATTGGAGCTGCCTACGTCATTGGCGCAAGTGCATGACGTGTTCCACGTCTCAACCCTACGGAAGT
This sequence comes from Craterostigma plantagineum, assembly GCA_027422505.1. NCBI lineage: Eukaryota > Viridiplantae > Streptophyta > Magnoliopsida > Lamiales > Linderniaceae > Craterostigma > Craterostigma plantagineum. Next base: position 12,431,210 of record JAPQWV010000005.1, on the reverse strand, counting down.
ACTTAGCTGATCCGAACCACGTGCTAGGAAATGAGTCCCTTCATCAGCAATTGAAGCCGGATCTGAGTTACGAGGAGACTCCGGTGGAAATACTGATGTACGAGACGAAGAAGCTTAGAAATAAAGAAATTCCCTTAGTGAAAGTATCATGGCGAAACCAGTCCACGGAAGAAGCCACATGGGAACGGGAGGACGAAATGAGAATTCGTTATCCCGAGCTGTTTCACACGGGCTGATTTCGGGGGCGAAATCCTCCTTAAGGGGGGGAGAATGTAGGACCCCAGTCCCCGTAAATTAGGTCGGTCAATAAATTTCGTGTATGACTAGCGTGATTTCATGTTAATTGCATATATGTCGAATGCTTATGTGACGTTACGAATTTTGTGCTCGTAATTATGTGCGAAGTACACATAAGTGCGTGTTAATAATTACGGGCCTATGATGACTCCTAACTCATGAATAAGAATTCTAGGAAAATGGTGAAGCTAAGAACTAACTATGGTTAGACTAGGAACTCATTTCTAGTTGGGCTAGGAATTTTATTTTGATCTAAGAAATCTGAAATGGGTCAAATTTGTGAGAAAGGCCCAAATGGGGGACAATTTCCCCTAAATTAGGAAAAACCCATGCCCTACCCAACAAAAAGTCAAGGAAAATATCTAAACCATCTTAACACCTTAATCACACCTAAGAACTAACGAAAGGAGAAGAAGAAGGAAGAGAGGCCGAGAGACAGTCGAACCAAAAATCTCCTCAACTAGCCTAAGGACTTCGAAGTTGGTAGGTGAAATACCTCCCCTAGAGCTTTTAATTTCGTATCCTAGGTATTGTTAGGTGTATTAATGACATTAAAAGCAAAGTAGTTGAAGAACACACGAGAAACCCTAAATGTTGAGCTTGAATTCGTATTAATGTTTCTAGTTGGACTAATTAGTGACCGAATAGTACAATATACGATTTAGAGCTTAGAGATTCTGCTTTTAGGAGGAATCATGCGATTTTGGTAGCAGAAAGGGATGGATTTACGAGTTTCGACTGGAAATTTGGGAAGAAAGTAGTTTCGATGGGATGAACACTTTCGATCGAAAGTGAGAAATGTGTTTCAATCGAAAGTGGAAAATTAATTTTAGGGTTTCGGGCGATAGGATTCATGAATCTAAGTTCTAAATTGAATTAACTTTGCATAGTAAACTCCATAAGTTATGAGTTTCGACCGAAACTCATTTTAATACATGAGTATCGATCGAAACTCAATTCCAATCCATCCAATTGATCGGAAGTGATTAATCACCATGCATGGTTTCGATCGAAACCTATAACGATGCCATGCACACGTCATCACTCGCCGAAACTCCCTCGTTATGATGCTCAATCGAGCGAAACCCATAAATTGATCGAAAATGGGACTTTCGATCGAAAGAAAACTCGGCGAAACCCTAATTGATTAAAATTGGAGTCGAACGAAACTCACCCATGCACATGCAAGGTTTCGAGCGAAACTTGGGCGATGTCACGATGACGAAATACCACGGCGAAACTCACAACGTTTCGGGCGAAACCAACATGTGATAAGTTATTAATCGAAATTGGAATTAGATTCAACGAGTTTAGACCGAAAGAAATCTCGGCGCGACTCCCTCAAATTGCACGAAACTAAAATAAGCGCACTATCAAATTGAAATTAGGGTTTGATATAAATAAGTTTCGATCGAAAGTATCTAGTAAGTAAGACTTTCGATCGAAAGAAGTTAGAAGACGAGATTCGGGCGAAACTCATGTAAATTGGAATTCAATTTGACAAAATCGAATTGGGCGAAAACTATTAAATCACATGACTTTCGCCGAGCTTATCATGTTAGGAATTTCAATACTTTAACTTAGAATTATTTAAGATTAGCAATTTCGGTGGGATCGAAACTTAACTCCGATATAATATGGTGTAGAAATAAATTAATTTAGGAAAATTCAATAAGGCAAATTGAGTGGCATGGAGTCTAGAAAATTGTACCAGTCCAAATAAGTAGTATGACGAAAATTAATTATTTCGACGAATTAGCTGAGAAAGCAAAGTACTGATACTCTAACTTTTTATGAAAAGGTCGAACGTTAGGGACCTCACGAGACAATACGCTAACTTAAGCTCGGACGACAAGTAAGTAGAAATTCAACTACGACACGTAACTTGCCTGCGTCCAATTATGTGAACTACGTGCTCGTGCATTTTGTATAAAATGTGTACGTATGATATGATTTATTTATATGCATGAGGGCATGATTTGCATATGTACATGAACATAGCATGAGCACTTGCACGCATATGTAGTACGTAAGGAGCGAAGTAAGAGCGTGCATAAGATCGCCTGTGTGCGACGTATATTCGCCGATATTGGCGTTTGTGTCGACTCGAATGAAGAGTCACGGCTTCCCTTATGCAGCCAGTAAGGCGAATGAAGCTATAAGGCCTGAATAAGAGGCTGGGGAAAATACCCCGTATGCGGAAGATGCAACCTGGAGGATGCGGCCCGGGGCACACGCTGAGTAAGGGAAGATTCCTTCGGGTGACCTTCTAGCGTGTAAAGCACTACCCGGAGGGAAGATTTCTTCGGATGACCTTTGAGGTTAGTGGCCTCGGTGTTGGCTACCAGTGAGAAGCGCCCGCGTGGAGGCCACACTAAGAAAGGGAAGATTCCTTCGGGTGACCTTCTAGTGTGTGAACCTCCACACTTGAGATCTCTATGAGATGGCGCATAGTGGGATAGAAAGCCGAGGGCCCGTACGAATTAAGAGTATAAGAAAAAGAGTATGAGTCAGGAAAATGAGTAAGAGTATGAGAAAAATAGTAAGAGCATTAGAAAACGACGACGTGGATTGTCGATCGTTAGGACACGTGCATTCATGCATAATTTCTGCTTACTGAGCCTCGGTGGCTCATTATTTATGTTACGTGTTGTAGGTACTGACGATCACGGTACGTGATCCGACTTTATGCGAGGCCGATCTTTTGAAGCTATCCGGCTGCTTTTGAGGTGGGAGTGTGTGTATGGATGACGACCTGTGAAGGCCGGGCGCATAGGGAGTTTTTGGCTGCACACACACACACTTGTATTTTGTGTAGACACGATTTCGACGATTCGTAGAACGAATTACGAATATTCTTTTGACATGTATATAAGACTTCCGCATGCACGTTTTAAAATGAAAAATTTTATTCGCATTTTTACGCATTGCACAATATCAAAGCATTAACACTTAGAATTAGAACGGAATACGAGGGCGGGACGACGGGTCTTGACACATATGAGTCACAAAATGCGATAGTCTAAATCCGTTTCTATTCTATATGCTAACGATGAACCAGAGGGGAGCAGGAGGAGAGCGTAGTTGGCCAACCTTGAATCCATGCTTTATGATATGCTTTCTACGCAGCCTGCTAATTATCTACAACAACTGTGAAGACACCGATTCAGAGTATGATCGCAACATGTTCACTAATACAGTAACAGTAAAATAAACAGTAGTCCATTCCTTTCCATCAATATCGTAAACATGCCATTTCAAATCACATAATCATCGTTCATATAACGGTAATTCATAGGATCCGTAGATCACATGCCATTCTATATGTACATTTATTTTGATACTCCCGTTATAGACTAGCTAGACTGTACTGTACGCCCAGTTGGCGCCCATGCATGGGACTCTATAACCATGTCGTAATCCCCCTATTTGTAGGGATACGTATTGCCTGTACAGGACTCTATAAGATCCCTCGATTTGTAGGGATATATGCCGTAGCATCCGTATCATACCATCTGTAGTCGTAGCAGTCATAACGGTTTCTCCCTTATTTTCTATGTAGGCAATGCTATATAAAAACCTTATATAACACGTTAATCATATGGAAGCACTTTACGGTCACATAATTCACATCGATTCGTAAATAACATATAAAGCACATATTAGTCAATTAATCCATATAAAGCATGTAAGCACATAAGGCACATAAGGTACATGTTGCAAATCATACTCACAAGTTTCGCCTATTTTCTCCGCTCGCTTAGGCGACCTTGTCCTTGCCCTTATCGGACTCCTGACCTATACAATTATTTTATCCGTAAATATAAAATCCTATACTGACAAGCGTGCGTGATATGCCTGCTTTATTATGCATGATCGTTTCTATCCGTAGCCTTTGCCTTTCTGTTCATTACTTATAATATATTAAATTCTTGGCTTATAAGTTATATTTTTGATCAATGTTGACACCTGCATTAAAAATTGGTAACTATATTATACCGACAATATCATTGAAAACCCTAATTCTTATTGTGCTGAAAACCCTAAAAATATCGAAATTTATTAAATTCTAAAAATCCATATCATACCGAAAATCTTACAGGAAAATAACACACCCATATATATAAGGTTCCTCCAAATTTAGAAAACCCCAAATACTTATATAATATCATATTATCATATATATATATATATATATATATAAGTGTTTTATTATTGATGATGTTGATTTCTTCAAGCCTAAGAAAACTCTCATTAGTCATTCTTTAACAATAATCTTCCAATTCCCACGTGTATTCATCTTTGATTGCCAACCGATCAAAATTGCAAGAACTTTTCTAAAGCTTCGACATCCTATATAGTTGACTTCCTTTATTTCGAAATAATTTCACAATTCTCGTCTCATGTCGAGATTTACCTAGTTAACACCTGTCGAGAACTTTATAATGTAATATGAAGAATTTCGAAACACACATCTCGACATCTTCTATCTAATTGAATTTCAAAAGCTCAAATCATACTCGACATCATAACTTCGATATTATAACTTTAATATGCAACGTGTCGATATCTTATCTAATTGGATTTTCAATATCTCGAATATATATATCTATACTCGACATTTTACTCGATATCATACTCTGATATTTTATCTAATTGAGTTATCATAACTCGAGACCTATAAAAAAAATTCTAAATCTCGATATTATAGCTCAAGATGTACCTAGTTTATTTAGGTATTTTCCTAATGCATCTCGAAGTATATTTCGACATTATAACTCGAGATCTTCTTAGTTTGGATATATATATATATATATATATATTATATAAGATTTCGACATCCTATATCGAAATTCATCAAATTCCTTTCGACATTCTACCTATTACTTAAGTTTCGAAATTCTTGTCTCCATCTAGGTTTCGAATTTTACTAACCACGGCATGATTCACGAAACGCTCTACATAATTATTCTACTCAGAGGTTGGAGCTATGTTAACTATCTCATAAATCGAAAGTATCAGATAATCAATAATACTTATAAGCACAAACCGAATTTTAAGGGAGTTAGGGTTTTCTATACATGCTAACTTCGAAATTTCTCATACTCACTACTTACTCATGAGATACATAAATATGTTTATCAAAGGAATCTAATCACACTAAGTGTAAGGAACTTTTATATACCTTCCGAAAGATTAAAGCCTTTGTGAGTTCTTGAATTTTATCTCCTGTTAGATCTTCTTTCCTTTGTGAAAAATCGTCTATCTCATATAAGGGTCTTAATATATATATTAGCTATGTTTATCACTTTGAACTTTGTGATGATAAGACTAGGTGGTATACGAGTTCTTTTTACCTCAACCTTAAGCAATCTTATAACATATATTTCTTGTGGTTTGGGCTTTCATTCGAATCATAACCTAACCAAGTATAGCCCAAATTAAATCTATTCTAACATTTAAAATTCTATGTAGTCTCTTGGTAACTTTAAAAATTAATTCGACACCCTAGGAATTTATACATTCGCTCTACGACTGAATTTCCTTTCTCACACTTCCTGACTTGTGTAATTACTTGTTTATTTACATCAAAATCCCGTATGAAAATTAACGGGATTTTCCATTAATAGCCTTTAGCCTTAGTTGATAGTTTGAAATCTTTATTGTTTATTTCCTTACTATCAACTCGTAATATCCTAATCAAATATTATTTATCACATATATATATGCATCATACTTAATTATGCAAGTGCATGAATTAACATTTATGCAAGAAAGGGTATAAGGTTTCGGTTCCTGACAGTTCTTAAAAGAAAAAGAGGGAGAAAAGATTGAAAAGAAGAAAGACGCCGAAAAAAAAGGGAGACGGACGTAGGATTGGAAGACGGTGAAGAGATAATCTCATTTTCCTTTAAATTCCTTTCGTTCTAAGTCCTAGCCAAATTATAACCCTTACAACCCTTTGATTCCACATAGACGGTCTCTCGCTTAGGTGAAATGATTAAAAAATGCATCGATCACAGGTAAATTGACTAAAAATTGCTTGTGTTGACTTGAGTGATAAAAATATAAAAATCCCAAGATAGCTAATTGAGAGCAAGAGCGAACCTGGTGAGAGTTGTCGAAATGGACCAGTCTATGGACTTAGGACTTTAGTTTGACGACATGACTTGACGGCATTTTCTTCTTTCAAATGTCTCGTAAAATTTTAGGCGTGACGATTGATCGAAGCAAAATAATCTGACCCCATAAATGAAAAATATATATATATACATATATATAATAATAAATAAATAATAAATAATAAAATTCGCACATTTTGACATGAAATATTATGTTTCATATGCGTTGAATTGAATAAATGCGAATTTCTTTAGTGTATCACACATTCTAAATGCAATTATAGATTGCATTGGTACTGAATTGTTTAAATGCGATACATTTCTCATTGCTTCTACCCTCACACAAAACTTTAAAGTACATGTTTTCGGGGACCATGTATACATGCTTACTTGGTAAATTTGTGTGCTCGTGACTTGAATTGATTTCATATGCTTGCATAATTAGTCAATTCCTGTGCATCATTTGAGGGGGAGCAAGTATAAGACTTGTAGATTAGCTCCAAATATTTTTTACGTTTCTCTGAGTATTTTAGATCTTTCAAAATTAAAGAGCGAGACGTCGACACTACAAAGAGAGGAGCTAGACACAAGACCAAATATTTCAAAGATAAAACTGCCAAAAATAATTGTTGATTAACTCCATTATTACTAACGCTTATCTCTAAGTGGTACAGATTTTTAAATTTCTGCCAGGGGAGCTAGACGTTACTACACGGAAAATACAGGGAGTTAATTGCATTTATTTTAAATACTAAGGGGGAGTCTTACAAAGGGTTTTATTTTGAAATAGGGGTCAATCTGAAAAATTTTAGAAGTACTTACTATCGAGAAACTAGATAGCAGACTTAATTCACGATCATAAGTTTCTCGAGCGCAAATAGTAATGGGCGTGTTCCATTAAATCGCAAAATGTCAAATCGTAAACCCATCATCGACTTACAGCGAGTAAAGAAAAGTTCACTTTTATGTCAGTCGAAAAACTTTTTCTCACGCAACCCTAAATCGCAAAAATTTCTCTCGCGAAAAACTTTCACAGACAGTTCAAAATTGCTCAAAAATCTTTCGATTTTCAACACGAAATTGTCTGTTTAAAGTAGAAATGAGAATCTGTTGCCATTTGCGTGTGATTTAACTTCGTTAGCATCTGCATTTTGTTGTTTTCGCATGATTTATATTAGTTTCTCGACTGTTCTTCAAAACTGAGAAAATCGTATACTATTTCATAGTGTTTTAGGCTTGATTTTGAACTTTATCTGAGTTTAATGCCTGCACTTAAGATAGTTTCGATATTCTCTATGAATCTGGTAGAATGGATCATCGGACAATCTGCATCTTCGACTGAAATCTGAGTTTTGATGAAACTGGGTATTTGAATGTTTAAAGCCATCGAAGAACTTTGTCGATCGCAAACAGTCTTAATTGAATTCCGATTTAATTGAGATACTGTTTGTGACGAATTAGTTTTTCGATCGGTAAAATTCTGATTTAGTCGCCAAGATAGAAGATTTTGACCAAAAAAAAATTACTTACCATCGAGAAATCTAATTAGGATTTTTGTGAGCGAAAAACTTACGCACTTATTAGACAATTTAGACGCAAATTTTATCGAGCGTAAAACTTACTATCGCAAAATAGAAATTTTCGATTCAATTTCAATTTGATCGCAAAAATTTAGCAGCGAGAAATTAATTTTTCAACACGTAGTTTTTCGATCGCAAAATTCGCCGCTTAGGATCTAATTGATTGGAAAATTTCTCGACGATTGACTAAGTCTTTCGTTGACTAGTTTCTCGACAAAATTATATCGCAGCGAAAATTATTTTACTTACAATCGAAAATCACATTCCGCTCGACAAATTTCAAATCGAAAATTTTATTCAATCGAGGAAAATTTCTCGATAGTGAATTTACCTGAGAAATAATTTCTCGATCCTAAATTTACACGGAATTTTTCTCGATCGTAAAATAGGTCGACTACAGTCTCGATTTCAACTTCAATACTTAGAAAATTTTACAATGTCTTTTACTCTGTAGCGGACCTTTGCGAATAAAATTTTCTCGATCGAAAAGTCGAACTGAGTCATTACAATTGAAATCAATGCATAGGAAATCATTTTCAAAATCAATTTTATCGAGCGAAAATTTTCTCGGCATGAACAATGTCCTTTTTCACGAGTCAACACTTAGAAAATTTCGAACTATTTTTCACGCGATTTATACTTCATTCGAAATTACATTCATGCCATTACGATTTTTCAAAATTGAGCATATACTATGCATTTGATATGATTTCAGTTCAAAATTCATCGAACATGCTAATACTTTCGATATTACTATAGTTTGATGAAATTTATTCATACTTCGACTGAAAATAAAATTGAACTAATAAACTTTTATATATCTTATTTTTCAGATGGATCGCTATCCAAGATATAATCACATATACGACCACAACCTGTATCTGAAGGTCCAGGATACAAATTTTCAGCTCGATCTGAGCACCTTTCGATGCCCGGACGAGATTATTGTCTCTATCCTGAGAGGTCACCCCATCTGGCATGCGTTAACGGCCACCGCATCAGTGCCGATGGTATATCTCCAGCAGTTCTGGGGCTGCATACAAGGAAAAGTGGACAATGGAGCTTTCAGATTCTCAACAAGGATCGGGACGCGGCATATCAGCATGGACAAGAACCAGTTCGGCATGTTACTGGACTTGCCCCACAGCAATAATTACGACCCGCTCCCATCCGATGCCGAGATGATTCAAGACTTTTTGCACATGGGATACCAACCGCCGCTCACAAGATTAGCTCAGGTCCAGAGCAGCGGAATCCCACACCCGTGGAAGACACTATTCGGAATAGTGAATAAGTGTCTGTCACCCAAGCACGCAGGATTTGATAAGGGCAACAACAACATTTTGAGGATCTTCCACGGCATCGCCTTCGCAAGAAATTACGACTACACTCAGCTGATCTGGAACGACCTCGCGGACCAGATTCGGCAAAAGGAGAACCGGCGATCGAAGAACGTGCCTTATGCTCGGTGGTTCAGCATCATCATCAGGGAGATCATGGCGCTGCACCAGACCATCCCTACTCTGCCTCATGGCGGAAATTACCAACCACCAAGGCTCAAGTTCTTCCACAACCCACGGCTCACGGAGCCACCATTGGTCGAAGAGCCAATGCCCGACGTCGATGATACGCTGATAGACGTCGTGGCTACGGAGATGGAGCTCGAGGCTCCTGATCTCGAATTGCAAGTGGAAGAGCCCGTACATGTAGGCGTGCTCGAAGAAACCATTGAGGAGGTTCTTCTACAAGAAGCACAGCCCGAGACAGAAATTGGGCAGAGCTCGCTCCCATTGGTGACGGATCAGGCTCTAGGGGATGTTGAACGTGATCCCACTCCTCACACATCTACACCATCCGACACGGAGTCAGATGAGGAGATTAGCCTGATAAGACGAACACCTAGACGACTTAGTATACAAATGGAGTCCCTCTTCCCGGCCGTCATCAACGCACCAGATACTCCACTGACCACAACGACAAGGGTTGACGGCACTTCTTCGCTAAATCTTGAGCCGCAACCAACTCACGTGGTATCTGGTTCGCAGGCGCAACCCGAGCCTGCAACAACACCCATACAGACGAATCCTCAGGATTCGACTCGAGAATTGGGTGGAAGTCTCATACAGTCACAACGTCAAGTGACTGTGAGCCAACCCACAGAGTCGGTGTCTACTCAAGGGTTGATAACAGGCGACGTCAGTCGTCCTGGTCCATCTAAGGAGCGTCCGCACCCTTCGTGACGTCAGAACAGTTCCAGGCCGCTCTCTCTGCCGCTGTACAGTCAATGGAAGAAAAGATCACATAGAGAGTACTCCAAGCACTCGAGGCATCACAAAGAGATACCGGGAAAGCACCTGCCTCTGAAGGCCCTTCGTCACGAACCAACCCCACACCTCCACAACCCACACCCACCGACCCTCTAGCCACTTCCTCCATCCTCATCAACCCATACACAATCCCCATCACCGAGCTCCATGACATTCTCCTCGCCCGTCTGATAGGCCTTTCCATCCGATCGCCGCAAGAAGAATCTCTCTATAGGCGATTGGTGGACCATCCTGAGCCACCGACTGATACCTGCCGAGGCCAAAGCTCCTACTCACGGCGTAGACATGACGATTCTGACAATCAGGACCCTCATGAGGGAGAGAAGAGGCCAAGGACATCAACAAGTGGCCAAGGACAAGGCTCGGGCGCTACCAGACAAGCGCTGGAGCTGGTGAAACCCAAACACAAACCCACCATACCCAAACACAAACCCACCGAACCCAAACACACACCACGCACCGCACCGCCCACATCGACCCACCAACCTTTCACCTCAGGATGCCTCCGTCCACACCACCGATCTACTCAATCCCCTTGCTTCCGGAAGAAGAAGCAAGTGCTGCAATGCTTGTAGCTCTAGCAGCTACCCAAGCCACTCCCTCAGCCGCTCCAGACCAACCGGGACCCTTTGGACATGGTGTTAGTCCACACGAAGCCCTAGACAAGTACATCTTCGAAGGACAGTGGATGACCCACTCCATGCCCGAGGAGCATCAAAGACAACGGCTTCACGACGTTCGGCGCTTTCTACAACAAGCGTCCATAGATCTCGTAATCATAGAAGACGACGAGCTTCAGGAAGGTGAAGACTACGAGCGAGTTATCCCAAGGCTACCAAAGTTAATAGCTCAACAGGCGGTTCCCTCTCCACTGCTAACGCCAGGGACCGTCCGGATCGACACGCAATGGGAAAACATCCAAATAGAAATTTCCTTCCTCGAAGAAGTTCGTGAGAATATTTGGAGGTCTCCAGACAGAGTGAAGAAGCCGAACGAGTTCGAGCTGAGAGGGATCTGTCATTGGGATCAGCAGAAGAGGATGACCTACCTCTGGATGCTGACCAAACTAGGACCTGATGTTAGGCTGGGGATGACTAAGACACAAGCCAAGAGCCATTATAAGAGTCTCTCCCCAATAAGCCAACTACTCAGCGTCTACTGTGACAAAGGAGGACTTCCAACACCTCACTACATCATCGATCGAGTGGACAGGACCCGAGAGGAACTGAGCGAGAGCGACCCACCGTACCTACCCGCCGATGAAGTGTACCGTTTTTATCAGCTATATGTGGAGAAGTACAAAGGTCCTCAGGGCTTCATCCAGAAAGAAGGCCTCGAAGGGCTCTACCGGTTCATGATGCGCCAAGTTAAGTACTATGCCGCACACGACCTTCAGATGGCTCTGGAGAGCAATATGAAGAAGGTCAACATGACCGCTCCACTCAACAAAGGACCTGAGATCGAAGGGCTTCCCAACAATCACGTGCACATCAGCTCAGTCCTAGGCATCACCTACCACAATCCAATAGCAAAGAAGAATAGGTTGATGCTGAAGACTGAGATTCATAAGTTTTGCGATGGGACGCTCAAGGTCGTCAGGAAAAACATCGAGCAGAGGTTGGAAGAAATCAACAGAGACACTATGCTTAGGATCCACAGGTTCGTGAGAGAACAGCCGCTCCTAATGGAATTGCTTGAAGATATCGAGGAGAGACTGGAGCTTAGGATCAGTCTGAGGAACTACGAGCATGCGCTGGGCTTGCGCAGATCATATTACGCCCGACGAGGACAAACGGCGCGGAGGCGCAATCAAGCACAAAGGGGGAGATTGTAGAATACTATTTGTAATTGTGCTTGATTTCATTAGTTGTCCTTGTAATTAGGGGCATTTTGTAAAGTAGTCCTTAGATTAGGACTAGTTTGATATTTATACCAAGTTTGTTTGGTATAAATACTTGTAAATCAATTGAGCTTAATAGAGAAAGTTTTGAGAATTGATCCGAAGGGCTTGCAATTTGATTTCTAGAGAGAGAAACAACAGTAACTTTCTCACTCTACTCGAATTCTCTCTCTTGTTCTTCATTTGAGTTTTTCGATCGAATTCAATTGCTTATCTAAACGATCGAATTACTATGAATTCTAGCCTAGGATCGTAGAGTTGTTAATCGTAGGACCTAACATTTTCACCTCACGATATAATTCTGAAATAAAATATTTGATATTGAATATTTAGTATATGATTTAAATTAGATTTTGATCTTTGTTATTGTCTTAGAGAAATAATATTATTTAATTTGGAATTAAATAATATATATCGGATATATATAAGTTTCGAGTATTATTAGATAAAATTTCAAAAATTATTAAATATATTATATATTTAAAATATACTAAATATGGTATTTTAATTAAAAAAGATATTGGATATTTAATTAATTAAATATAAAGTTTGAATTTTGAATTCGTTACTTGGTAAAACGAAGACTTGGTAAAAGGGCGAGGTGTGAGGATTTTTCTCACACCACCTCAACCTATTTTTGGCCATTTCTAAATAGTATTAGTAGGGATTTTCGAGATCCTAGAAAGGGAGAAGCACAATTTTCGAAATAAAAGCTAAAGAGAGGAAAAACTAAGAGATTTCTCCTCTCACCACTTTCTCTCTCGCACTCTCTCTCTCTCGGGGGCAGCAAGCAGCTCGTTCTTAGCCTAGCCGCACTGGCAAGAACAGCTGCGACGTTAGTGAGGTGCCGACGTGACGATCTTGCGCAAAGAATGCGTCCCGTTCATGTGCTTTTGGCGTAGGAGAGGGGCACTATGCCTCGGGGATTCGAAGGATTCGAAGCTAGCCATCGTCGAGAAATTTCAACAAGGTATCATGGCTGATCCCTTTTCTCTTTATGTCAATACGTTCTCGTGTTTGTAGCCGAGCGATCTTGGATAGGCAGGAAACCCTATAAAATTTTAAAATTCCGCCGTTCTAGGAACGTGGGTCTGCGGACCCTAGGGGATTCCCAACAGTCGTATCAGAGCCATAGGCTCGGTTAAAGTCACGGGACTATGACAAAAGGCCACGAAAACCCCGAAAGCCTAAGCCGTTCGCATGGCACACAGGCGCCCGGGCAGCCCGCACGCTCGACGTGGCAGGCTGCGTCTAGTCGTATACGGTGCACGACTCAGGGCGAACTGCGCACAGCGTGAGGCCTGCTCCTAGCCGTGTGCATGGTGCGCACGACGCACGGGCAGCCGGGGCGCAAGGCGCGCGCCCTGCGCGACTCAAGACGGGCTGGCCGCGCGAAGCGCGGCGCATAGGGCTGACCGCACGCGGGGCATGCGGCACGAGAGGCACGGGCTGCGCGCGAGGGTGCACCCGACGCTCGGGAAAGCTGCGCGTGGATGCGCTGAAAGTAGGTATGACCGTGAGCGGCACGGATCGGGGCTGGCCGCATGGTGCGAGCGGCACGGGGCTGGCAGCGCGCATGGCGCGAGCATCCCCGACACATGCCCGAAAGGCCTGGTCCAGCCCATCCTACGGCCCAATATACATAGGGCTAGGCTCAGCCCATTTAAAAGCCAAAATTTGATTTCGGCCCGGAAATATGTTAAATTTGTCGTGATGCATGTTATTTGAATGACGTGGTGATTTATTGGGGATTAGGTTCTGTTTTTTTGCCGGGAGATATGTTAAGGGTGACAAGGTCCCCCCCGGGTTGTATTTTATAATTTTTATTAGATAAGACGGGCGGTTTTATTAGGGATAAATTCACCGCCATAGGCTATTGTGGTTTTCTTATGACGGCCGTACGAGTGTCGATCGAAAGGAACCCGAATGAACAAGCTTGTAGCCGAGGCGTCCGTTCGAGCAAAGTCCGAAGACGTAGAGTCTCATTGTTTTGTACAATTAGGATAGAACTAGAAATATCCCCGATCTTTCATATTTACTTTAATAGGTTGAAACCAGGTTTACTATTAAAGTCCATTATGTGCGTGTTGGTTTCGAACGTGATAATGTGCTCGTGTTAAACTGTGAGGATTCTCCTGAGGTTAGACCTTTAATATCAAGTGAGAAAAGGGGCTAGGTTCGTGTCTTCTATCAAGTCCAAAAAATGTTACGATTTAGGGTAACGGTTGCGATTGACCGAGTTACGGCGCCAAAACCCTCGCCTTTGCGTGAACAGGTTTGGATGCAATTATGAATTGCCGCTCACCGACCACTCTTCACCCTCTAATATAGAGTTATCCTACGGGGGGATGAAGTTCACGGAAAAGTGGAATGTGAGCAGGACGTTGATAGGTTGCACTTGGATAGTCATTCCCAATATGTTCCGAGTTACGGCTGAGGGACCCTTGCTGAGACGAAGACATTGAATCTTCTGTGTGTCAGAAACGTGGGGCATGACCTCGGCTAACCAAACGAGCCAATAAGCTGCTAAGTTGTGACTAGTTTGTTGTGTGGCGCGGGGAACTCAACGCCATTATGAAATCACTCAACAAGGTTTCCGAAATGCCTACTGGGAGAAAGGGTTTCGAGAAAAATAGTGGGAGCCAGACAAAAATTTAAAGTCCTAATTTATTCTGATTAAACACTACAAATCCTAACTATCTATTTATTTTCTGCACTTTATTTTCTTCTCTATTAGTTACGATGACAAACCCATTAATTACACTCTTGGAGAAACATTTTTTGGTGGGACCGAACTATGTAGACTGGCTCAGAAATTTGAGAATCGTTCTCAAATTAGCAAAACTGGATTATGTCTTGGACATTAAGGAGCCAAAATTGCCCACAACTGAATCCACTAATGAGGAGATTGTACTCCACGATAAGTGGGTTGAAGATTTAGCGAAGGTGCACGTCTACATGCTTGTTGCGACTTCTAGGTCCAAGGGATCGAAGAAGAACTCGAACAAGACAGGCGTGGCCAAGGGTAGAGTCAACAAGAAGACAAAGACCACCAAGGTCAAAAGGTCGGGCGCAAAGCCCACGGATAAGTGCCTCCTTTGCCAACAGCTGGGCCATTGGAAGCGTGAATGTCCGAAGCTGGAGGCGTCTGATGCCTCAGGAAAACAATTATGTTTTGAAGCTAATTGTTCTGTGTATTCTACTTCGTGGATACTTGACTCAGGGGCTAGTTCCCACATTTGTTTTTGAACCAAGGTCTAGAACGACGTAGGAAGCTTCGAGCTGGCGATGTCTTGATCAACGTAGGTAGTGGACATAGTGTACCAGCTACACACATGGGATCGAAGACCTTAGTCTTACCGTCATTACATTGTTTCGAACTTTCTGACGTTTTGGTTTTGTTCAAGGGGCTTAAAACATTATTTCGATTCCTGTTTTGAGCAGACTGGGTTATGAATTTCGATTCATTGATAATGTTTGCCATATTTGTTTTAGAAATGAAAATGTTGGACGTGCGACGTAAATTACATTTTCTATCCAGTTTCTCGATGGTAAGTATTCTTATATTTTCATATTGACCCCTATTTGATTTAAAATCACATATTTACTCCCCATGCAATAAAATTAAAATGCAATTAACTCCCTGAAATTCCGAGCAGTGACATCTGGCTCCTAATCCGATATTCGAAAAGTTTGCATTACTTAGAACAAAATGTCCAGAATGTTAGAGTTAATCAACAAGTAATTTTAATAAAGCTCCCCCTTAATTTTTGAATCAATGCCGTAAGCCCAATTCATGAAAATTCGTGAAGTCCTCTTCGTCAAAGTGTATTGTAGCAAGGAATCATTATTCGGAGCTCAAGATATATTATTTTGAAAATGCTCCCCCTCAAATAATTCACCTTAATTGATTTAATCATATAAGCGAGGAAATCAATCTAAGTAGCAAACATTCAAAACACGCAATTTTGATCAATGGAGCTAAGATACATGGTCCCCTAATCATGTAATCAAACTTATGAGCGGAGGGTATGAGCAAGAACAATCTATCGCATTTAATCAATTCAGTGTAAATGCAAATAAAATTGCATATCAGAATGTACGATTTATCTTATATATAATATATATAGATGTATATATATATATATATATATATATATATATTTTTCATAACATATAATAATAAGAAAATAGGAAGAAAAATTTCAAGAAAAATTATTATTTATCTATATAATTTTTTTCGTATGAATATTAATATTATATATAGTATGGGTTCAGATTATTTTGCTTCGATCATTGTCACGCCTAAAATTTCAGAAGACATTTGAAAAGATCATATGCCGTCAAGTCATGTCGACAAACTAAAGTGCTAAGTTCATAGAATGATCCATTCCGACAACTCTCACTAGGTTCACTCTAGCGCTCAATTATTTTTAACTTGAGTTTTTATATTTATATCACTCAAGTCAACACAAACAATTTTATGTCAATTTACCTGTGATCGATGCGCTTTTAATCATTTCACCTGGGCGAAAGATCGTCGATTTGGAATAAAAAGGACTTTGAGGGATTTTAATTTGGCTTTGACTTAGAAGGGAAGGACAATTTTGGGATTGTGAACTGAATATCATCATCATCTTCCTTTTCTTAGTCACTCATTTTTGTCGGCGTTTCTCTTTTTTTGTTCATCTTTTGTCTTTTTCATCCCTTTTATCTCTCGTATTTTTCTGCACTTGCTCAAGCTGAAGCTCCGCTTTTCTACGAGGCTGAGAGATTATCTAAAGTGAAGTTCTTCTTGTTGGTTCTCGGCCGATACCGTGCTCCTTTTCTCTTAATCCCTAGAGAGGTTTCAGAGATTATCAATTTGAAGAAGTTCACAGTTATGGAATTCGAACCCAAGGCCGTGCTCCTCTTCTCGTTTCCCGATTTAATACCAGATTATCGTTGGAGAAGTTCACTTCAAGGTGCTCCTCTTTCCAGCCGTTATGATAAGCGTACGAGATTATCGATGGAGAAATTCACAACAAGATCCATGCCCCGTTCTAGAATTTTGATAGTCGAAAGGCAGGTTCTTTTGGACTGCTTTTTGTGCGTTGAGCATTCCTCGTGTGCGTTTTCCACCTTCTTTTGTTATCTTTTTCTTTGTCGTATCTTTTTCTCCCCCTTCTTTTCTCGTTTGAACATCCCGCCGAAGGCTTAGATAGTTGGTTGAAGGCTCGAAGGGGTTTCAAGTGAAGAAAAGGTATTTGGAGAAGGTTCAAAATGGATGACTAAAGGCAATAATAAAGGATTGAAATTTACATTTGGCCAAGTGATGTAACTCCTAAATGCCCTAATCATTTTCCTAACGATCTAGCGCAAGGCGAGTATGAGGCCAAGAGTCACTAGTAAAGACAAGTAATTGATCTAGCGACTCGCTCACTAATAATAAGGCTAGAATTCTCACTTATATGTAGAGGCTTTGTGTCTAGAGGAGCAAACTAATGACCTTTAGACACAAGAATGCGACTTAGACTGACAAAATTAAGCAATTGACTTAGTCGCATGTCAGGGAAATCTATTTGTGACTTAGATCGAGCATCCTAAAGATATCGTCATTCCCCTAATATTATAAGTATATGTATAATATTTATGGATTTTGTTTTATTTTTATTATATTTTGATTATTATTAAATTTTCACGCAAGATGTAGCATTTAAGTATAGAAAACACATAGAATAGAACATATGAAAGCACATAGGAGCACGTAAAGCACATACTACGGAAGATTCAACATGCCTAATTTTCCGACAAGGAATTGGAACCGTTTTTCATCCAATGCCTTGGTGAAAATGTAAGCTAGTTGATATTTCGCGTTCAGAAAATACATATCAATTGTGCCTTTTTCTACGTGATCTTTAATAAAGTGATATCTTATGTCTATGTGTTTAGTGCGTCAATGATGAACAGGATTACACGTAATCGCAATGGTACTTTGTCTATCACTATAAATGGGTATATGGTTTAAATTGTACCCATAATCGCGAAGCTGAGTCCGCATCCATAGCATTTGCGAGCAACAGCTGGCCATCGCGACGTATTCTGCCTCGACCGTCGACGTCGAAACGCAGTTCTGTTTCTTGGATGACCAGCAGAAGAGCTTTTCGCCTAGAAATTGAGCGCCAACGGAGGTGCTTTTCCTGTCCATTCGGCAACCTGCATAGTTAGCGTCAGTAGTCGATTAATTTGAAATTTGTGCCCTTACGATACCATAATCCTAATGTCGAGGTGCCCTTGAGGTAGCGCAAGATCCTCTTGACCGCGAGCATGTGGGATTCTTTGGGATCGACTTGAAAACGAGCACAGAGACAGGTGGCAAACATAATACTGACCGACTTGAGGTGAGATAGAGAATAGGGCCGATGATGCTGCGATAAAGAGTGATGTCGACCGCCTTTCCTGTGGGATCGGCATCCAACTTGCAGCTTGTTGACATAGGAGTGCTGAGAGGCTTGCTCTGATCTTGATGGAACTTCTTTAGAATGTCTTTGATGTATTTCATCTGACTTATGAAGATGCCATCTTCGAGCTGCCTGACTTGGAGTCCTAAGAAAAATTGCATCTCTCCCATGTGACTCATTCCAAACTTGCTCTTCATTAAATCTCCAAACCTCTGGCAGAGCCGTGGATTTGTTGATCCGAAGATGATGTCATCTACGTAAACTTGGATGAGCATCATATCTTTGTCTTGCCATTTGATGAAAAGGGTTGTATCGATTGTTCCTCGGATGAATCCAGACTTCATGAGAAATTCACTCAAGACATCATACCAAGCACGCGGAGCTTGTTTCAGTCCGTAGAGAACTTTATCCAATCGATAGACGTGATCGGGATGTTCTTGGTCAACAAAGCCTTCTGGCTGAGAGACATAGACTTCCTCCTTTAACACGCCGTTGAGAATGGCGGTCTTAAAGTCCATTTGGTAGACTTTGAAGTCTTTATGTGCCGCATAAGCCAAGAAAAGGCGGATTGCTTTGATTAGGGCAATAGGAGCATACGTCTCGTCGTAGTCAATGCCTTCCTGTTGATTGTAACCCTTTGCAACCAATCTTGTTTTGTTCCTGATCACTTCTCCATCTTCATTCTTCTTGTTCTTAAATACCCATTTCGTCCCGATGATGGTTTTCCCATGCAGACGAGGTACTAATGTCCACACTTGGAGACGTTCGAATTGGTTGATCTCATCTTGCATTGCTATCATCCAATCCGAGTCTTTAAGTGTGTCTACTACCTAGGTTGGCTCATTTTGGCTTAAGAAGCAGCTGAAAAGTCCTTTCTGATGTCTTGTCCTTACTCCACTCGAAGGGTAACCGATTATCTGATCAACCGGATGTGCTCGAGTCCATTTGCGCTCATGAGGCAAGGCAGAGCTAGAAGCGTCAGCCATTTATGTAGCGAGTTCTCCAATAATCGAAGGCTATTCAGCTAGTTGAGGCAATTCAGATTAAGTATTTGAGTTGAGCTACTCTAATGACATTTCCTCAACTTCCATGGTTGGATCTTCAGTCTGCTGAGGTAATTTTGAATCGGATGTGATGAGGACATTTGAAGAACTTGGTATATCGGCATCGTCTTGGGGAGGTTCCACGACAGGAGGTGTTGCAGTGTTGTTCGACCGATATATCTGCTCAAAAAGTGAGTCCAAGTCTTCCATAGCAAATCTCATAGCTTCTTCTGACGTTGAATTCTTAGTTGTTTGCCATCTTCTGTTGGTTTTGTGCCAACACACCAGTGAATACGGGTTCTTAACTGTCATATTCAGAAGGCATCTGGTTAGGTACGGGTCCTGAACTGATCTGTGCGGAGCCATCGGGTTGGGCTCGGGTCCTGGACTGATGTGACCAGAAGCCATCTCTGCCACTTCGTGGAAAGTGACATTGTAGCTTTCTTTCATTATTCGGGTGGACTTGATGTATACTCTGTACGCTTTCGAAGTTGAAGAATACCCTACGAAAGTGCCTTCGAATGCTTTAGGGTCGAACATGGCACGTTGTTCCCTATCGATCGACACAAAGCACTTGCACCCGAAGACCTTGAAGAAGAAAATGTTGGGTACTCACTTGTTAATGATCTCGTACGGAGTCTTATCGAAGTGCTTGTGAACTACCCGTCCTGTTCTGAGTAAAACAAGTGGTATTTACTGCTTCAGCCCAAAGAAAGTGTGGGAGACCAGAGTGAATGAGCATTGTACGTGCGGCTTCCACTAAGGTTCTGTTCTTTCTTTCAATGACTCCATTTTGTTGAGGAGTCTTGGCAGCTGAGAATTGCTGACTAATCCCAAGTTTCTGATAGAAGTCGCTGAGATATTTGTTCTTAAACTCGGTGCCGTTGTCCGTTCGGATGACTTGGATAGTCTGCTGCAGCAAGTTCTGAGTAGAGTTCACGAAATTGATGATCAAGTCCCCTGTCTCATCTTTAGTTCGGAGGAACTTCGTCCATGTGTAGCGAGAGAAGTCGTCGACAATAACTAGCACATACTTGCATCCGTTGATACTCTGTATCTGCATCGGTCCACAGAGGTCCATGTGTAGTAATTCCAGAGGACGCGAAGTAGAGGCAACTAGTTTAACATGATGAGACGCTCGCTTCATTTTTCCAGTTGATACGCCGAACACTGATGCTCTTTTTGTAGTGTTATGGTTGGTAGGCCGTGAACCAACTCTTCATTGAGAGACGTTGAAGAGATTTGATATTGAGATGAGAAAAATGTTGATGCCATAAGCTGTTCCTCTGAATTACAGTCTGAGAGATGAGGCAAACAGTAGCCGAGATCGGCACGGACGTCTGGTTTATCGTGTAAAGGTTTGTTTCCGAAGTCCTTGGATGAGTTTTTTGTTCTGACTGTCCAATATTCTGCACCGGTCAGCATGGAAGACCACCTGGAATCCTTTGTCGCAGAATTGGCCTATGCTGAACAAGTTATGGCGGGGACCTTCGACGTACGAGACATCCTTTATTTTTAGATTTTCCAGAATTATATCTCCAAAGCCGAGAATCGGGGCCGAGTCGTTGTTCCCAAATCTGACTTTTCCATTAGGTCGGTCTTGGTAGTTGCTCAGCAGCTCTTGGTTTCCCGTCATGTGTGTGGAGCAACCAGAATCGAGGTACCACACATGATGGATCTGCAAAAATAAATTAGAGAGCTTTAGGTACCCACTTATAAATTGGTCCTCTCAGATTAGCAGATTTAGTATTTGGTTCTGATAAGGTTCCTAAATTATTGCTCGTTGAGGTTTTAGCAACCCAAGTCATTTTCGAAGAAGTTGATTTGGGTTTGCCCTTTGTAGAAGACTTGGCCTTTTTGGCTTTCGTTTTCTTAGGCGGAGATTTAGGAACCCATGTGGGTTGAACCTGGCAGAGAAGATTAATTTCAGCACGGACAAATACTTTAGTAGGCTGAATCGAGGAAAAGATCTTTCCATTGGATAGTCTCCTAAGGTGCTTGGGGGATTCAATCTTTACGGGATACCTTAGGTGAGAACAAGCATGAATAGCGCCATATGCTTTGTTAATGGCTGGATCTTGATTCCTACGAGTCTTCCTAGTGGCATTTGCTTTAGAATGAGTGTTTACTATTTTTGAAGAAGAGCCTATTTAAAAATTAGTGATTCTAAAAGTAGTCGGCTGAAGAGAGCATATATAATTTTAACATGTAGAGGCTCCTTCTTAATTTCTAGTTTAGACACTCTCGCCATCGATTTCTCTAGCTCTTGTACTACGCTCCCTGTCGATGTAGTAGAAACAAAGTTAGGGTTAATATTTTTCACACTTTTATTGTTAGACTTCTGATCTTTAGAAGGCACTTTTTCTTTCTTCACGCTTTTCATAATGATGTTTTCTTTTGTGGGAGATGCGTGAGAAAGGGTCTGGGATATAGAGGAAGCTTTGAGATTTTCCATCTCTTTTAGGGGAATTTTCTTTTCAGCTTCAAAATTCTCTCGTTCCTTTTCTAGTGAGGCTCTTAACAATAGGAGGTATATAGAGAGAGTTTTCAGAATGTTGATGTTGGTCCCTATTACACCAAACAATCTAACCTAGGATGGATTAACCACACAAATAATCTTGAAATCAAAGCAAATGGTGTGGGGTGCTTGAGAGGATAAGATGGAGGCTCAAAAAATTTTCTCTCTAGAATAGAAACACTCACAAGCACACCTAACTATGTGTTAGGGTTTTCCTATTTATACCACAAGTTGGTATATAATAGGTGGGCCTCTTGTGAAGGCCCATTACATGAATAACTAAGAACTAAACCAACTAAGAACTAGCCCAAAGTTTAATAAAGCAAATCAACAAAGATAATACAATGAAATTGAACACTACAAAATATTTCCTAACAAGGCCATTAGACGTTCATTTGTACAGGCAAGTTCTTCTACTTTTAGACTAAGTAAGGCATAGTTGTTTTCAAATTTTAGCTTTAGTTCATCATAATCCCTAGCGTCTACGGTGGGTTTCTTAGTGGCGTGTTGGTGATTAAACACATCATCCACCAAACAATCTAACCTAGGATGGATTAACCACACAAATAATCTTGAAATCAAAGCAAATGGTGTGGGGTGCTTGAGAGGATAAGATGGAGGCTCAAAAAATTTTCTCTCTAGAATAGAAACACTCACAAGCACACCTAACTATGTGTTAGGGTTTTCCTATTTATACCACAAGTTGGTATATAATAGGTGGGCCTCTTGTGAAGGCCCATTACATGAATAACTAAGAACTAACCCAACTAAGAACTAGCCCAAAGTTTAATAAAGCAAATCAACAAAGATAATACAATGAAATTGAACACTACAAAATATTTCCTAACAATCTCCCCCTTAGTGTTCAATCTTCAGTTCAGCGCGGGATATCTTTGTTGGGCATATTGGAGATCTCGATTCCTAGAAAACTCCCCCTACAAGGGATATATCCTCTTCTTGCGGAGGCATTGATGGCTCGGCTAGGACTCACTTGTTAAGATTCTCCAATCTTCTTCTTCTCGACGCCGGATTCGTCGTCTTCGAATGGAAGTTGTCTGGTTCGGCCACGAAGTTGACTCGTCTGGCTCCAGAAGAAGGTAGGCGTGGTGCGTAAAAAATATGCCAAGGCTCCATTGAAATGTGACTTTCAAGAGCAGGGAGCTCGGTCTTCAGAGTGGTCAGCGCAGTAGTGGCGGAATGTGGTGGATGAGATGTGTCATGGCTCCTTCGAGTGTTCCATTATGAACATAATAGCCTGACACATAAGAATGTGCGCGGAGGTAGTGGAAGCCTCCGGCGGGGCGTAGTTGGTGGAGGTGGCGTGGATGATGGTTGCTGCTGTTGCTGCTATACGATCTTCAACTCATTTCTTATCCTTTACTCCCCCTTGAGATGATCTCTGTCTTCGGGATCGTCACGTCGTCCGTGGGACGACTCTGTCTCTGGTGTTGATGGTGGTGATGATGGTGTGGTATGGTGTTGAGTGAGGCAATCAAGTGGGATTCTCAGGAGTAGCAGCAATTGGTGTTCCTCCGGGTTCAGTTTTGAACACTGGAGAGACGGAGCAGCATGTGGTGGCGTAGGCGTAGGCGTAGGCGTGGTGGAGTGGTGTCGGTGATGGGACCTTTTCCTTCATAGATCCTCTTTGAGCGCGGCATGGAATGTGTAAGTTCCTCGCTGATTGCTATGAGTCGGGGCTCCATCACGAACGGGGTAACTAACCAGACGGGGGTCACAAAGACGCTCCATAGTCACAACATCGAAACATGTGTCCTATGTGCCGCCTGTTTGCATAGGTCAGAAAGAACCGGAGAGCCACAAAGGCTGTCCGTACGCACGGACGATGAGACAAGCTCGTATCCGTGGCCCATCGACAGTTGTGGTGAGGGTGGCTGTCGTGGGTCTTCCGCTCTCGGTCACAAGGACGTCATCAAGCATTCGTGCAAGTTCCGAAGAACCTACGGTGCGTAAAGAGTGTTTGTGTCCTAGAAAATGGAAAATTTCGGTGGGTGAGGACACTAGACTCTATGAGAGTGGAAGAGGTGCAGTGAGAGGCGGGGCACTACATGTTCAACATCAACCGTCTCCAAGTGGGGCGGTGATGGCTAACGTGGTTCCTCTTGTGCGAATGAAACAACTATCTGCGAAAGGATAGCTGAGTGGTTGGGGGGGTTAATTGCACGGTTGGACCAGATGCCGCGACTTCTACTCGGGAAACGAACGAGTCGTCTCCTGTACCTATGGGCGAGGTCCGGGTTATGGTGAGATATGATAGAGGAGTGCGATCATCTCGTCGTTGGTTCGCAGCTCCTGCAAGCGACTTACGTCATCCTCCCGAGATCGTTGATTGGATCTTTGCGTGGAGAAGGATGTCGTGCGACCTAGACCTAGACTAGAGAGGCTAGGGTAGGCTCGTTCCTGGGTTAGGATCAGGGGGGTTTACTGATCCATGGGAACTATGGTGGCGTGGCGTGATCGCGTTGAAAGGCGACCACGAGTGATGTCGACGAGGGTGGCCCAAAACTGTTGATCAGACACTTCTGAGACTCGTCAGGTGGTGGTGGTGGTGAGGGCGTAAAGAGGATCACGGTGGCTCAGGACGTCTTCATGTAGCGCACCATGGTGGAATGGATGGCAGTGGGTGGACGGTGGAGTCTGGTACAAGAGATCCACATCGCCTAAGCATCAAGATTGGATGGCGCGCCCACTGATGGTTGGTTGAACTTTTGTCAACCCTTCTTTGTAGGTCCGGGTTCTGCACGGATTTGTACTGAAGTCATGATGGTTGCTCGCTTCTCTGACATCCCTTCTTGCATGATGGGGTTGGTTGCTCGCAGTGCATACCGGTCATGAATGTGGAGCAACCCATGTACCATTCATGCCCGAGAGTGGTTGCTCACGTCGTGTACCAGTCATGTATGTGGAGCAACCCGGGTACCATACATGCTGGGTTAGTGAAATTGGCATTTGGAAATTCCGCTCTGAAAAGTTTGGGGGTGACCTAAACTTTTTCTATAATGTGCCAATACCATCCTAGGTCGATCGTTGGGTACGGTGATCGTTGCCGCGTTTTGGATTTGCCTTCAAAATTTCACAAAAAAAAAAAAAACGTCGTCTATACCGAAAATTTTGGCCCAAAAAAATTTATTTCGGAATTTTTTTTTTTAAATCTATCTAATGATATAAAAAAAATTTTCAACCAAATATATATATATATTTTTTTTTCAAACTTATTTAATCCGAAGGGGGGACCAGAAATTTTTGGTGGTAAAAAACGTTTAAGTGTATTTTTAAAGAGTGATTTTGCAAGATCCGAAGCCAAAAATCGGTTTGTATCAAGTTTAAAGGTCGGGGTGCAAATTTCTCGGGGGTGCGAAAATGATGTGTGCAAATGTGCGAAAAATGTTGTCCCGAGAAATTTCGTTGAGAGAGTGAGTTGCGAAAACTTTGAAGTTCCGAAAAATTTCTCAGTTTGAAAAAAAATTCTCAGTTTTTAAAAGTTTTTCAGGTTGAAAAATTCGCGGGTTGAGGAAAAAGCAGCTGTGTGAGAGAGACCGCGAAAAAATCATGAATTGTGAACTGAGAAAGTTTCGCAACTGAAAAATTTCTCGGATAGAAATTTCTCAGCCTGGAAAAGAAAATTTCTCGGTTTTGAAAAATTTCTTAGTTTTGCAAAATTTCTCGGATTTGAAAAATTTCTCAGTTTTGCAAAATTTCTCGGATTTGAAAAAATTTCTCAGTTTTAGCAAAATTTCTCGGGCAATGAAAGTTTCTCGGCCAGCGAAATTTTCTCAGGCAAACTTTCTCGGCTAAGAAATTCTCGGCCTAAAAATAAATTTCTCGGCTGAGAATTTTCTCGGGTATGAAAATTTCTCGGGCAGTGAAAGTTTCTCGGCCAGCGAAATTTTCTCAGGCAAACTTTCTCGGCTAAGAAATTCTCGGCCTAAAAAAATTTCTCGGCTAAGAATTTTCTCGGGTATGAAAATTTCTCGGGCAGTGAAAGTTTCTCGGTTTCGAAATTTCTCAGCCTGAGAAAAAAAATTCTCGGCTATGAAATTTCTCGGCTATGAAATTTCTCGGCCAAGAACAGTGTACGCGCGACTTATACCAGAAAAATCAACTCGTTTTCGCTCAAATCTCACTCAAAATCGACGAAACTTGTTCCAAAACTTCAGAAAAACATTCCTAAACACATAATCAACCTTTGGGATGTCTAAAAACAACAAATCGAGGTCGAAATCGCCCAAAAACTGAAAGTGACGAAAATAATTTTTCATGCAATTTTTCACTCTAATCTTGCTCAAAACACGCAAATCCGGTCGCGTTGGGCTCTGATACCACTTGTTGGTCCCTATTACACCAAACAATCTAACCTAGGATGGATTAACCACACAAATAATCTTGAAATCAAAGCAAATGGTGTGGGGTGCTTGAGAGGATAAGATGGAGGCTCAAAAAATTTTCTCTCTAGAATAGAAACACTCACAAGCACACCTAACTATGTGTTAGGGTTTTCCTATTTATACCACAAGTTGGTATATAATAGGTGGGCCTCTTGTGAAGGCCCATTACATGAATAACTAAGAACTAACCCAACTAAGAACTAGCCCAAAGTTTAATAAAGCAAATCAACAAAGATAATACAATGAAATTGAACACTACAAAATATTTCCTAACAGTTGATGTTGTGCTTCGTCGTGTGTAGAACGATATTCGGGAAGATAAACTGACTCAAGGCTCCAACCTTTGAGAAGATCCCTAGCGTTGTAGCTTTGATTCAATTCGGTGTAGGAGAAGGTGATTTCAGCCCTAGTCTTGGCTTTTCTCTTGGTTTCTTCTAATGCATCTATTTCTTTTGCGTTAGTACAGATCATGAGATTCGTTAATCCTAAACCCATGTACTTGACATCGTAAAGTTGTTTGCAATTAACTTTCGTCAAGCAACGTGGATTCTCAAAGCCTAAGCCAAACTTATAGTCATAGAATTCTAAGTCCATGAGTTGGTTTAAGAATATTGTTTGATCAGTTTGTCCCCTTCTTACAAGAAGATCTTCTAATTCTTAAGTTTAGCGTATAGTTTCTTACGCTCTTCTCCTAATAGAGTAAAATTATTTTCCATTATTAATTTGGCGGTTTTACAGGCATCTAGTTCTTGTGTAAGTTCACACACTGTAGCGCCCCGTTTCCTATTACCTTTTTACGCAGCTATAAAATATTCATATAAAATTTTTCGCGAATTCCATAACCATTTCCTTTAACAAAACGGGCGCGTACATCCGATCTAGTTCCTTTCACAATAATATACATATATGTACCTATCATACGAGTCACGAAATGTAACAGTCTAAATCCGTTTCTAATGATGAACTAGAGGGAAGCAGGGGAGAGCGTCGTCAGTAAATCCTTTATAATGATGCTTTCCAAGCAGCCTGCTAATTATCTACAACAACTGTGAAGACACCGATTCAGAGTATGATCGCAACATGTTAATTAATACAAGTAATAATAAAATAAACTGTAATCCATTTCTTTCCATCAATATCGTAACCATGCCATTTCAAATCACATAATCATCATTCATGTAATGGTCATTCATACAATCTGTAGATCACATGCCATTCTATATGTCCATTTATTTTGATACTACCGTTATAGACTAACTAGACTGTACTGTATGCCCAGTCGGCGCCCATGCATGGGACTCTATAACCATGTCGTAATCCCCCGATTTGTAGGGATATGTATTGCCTGTACAGGACTCTATAAAATCCCCCGATTTGTAGGGATATATGCCCTAGCATCCGTATCATACCATCTGTAGTCGTAATAGTCATAACGGTTTCTCCCTTATTTTATATGTATGCAATGCTATATAAAACACCTTGTTGGTCCCGATTGCACCAAACAAGGAATCAAAGAGGCTTTGATGGAATGAAAAAGGGAGAGGTTCTCACCTTCAAGTGTGTGTATTGTGTGAAAAATAGGATAAGCCTTTTGATCTTTGATTACTTTGAAATTAGTGTTTGTAAAACCTTATATACCATATTAACCCTAGGTATATTAAGGCCCAAACACTGAAAGTTTAATAATTACATTCTAGTCCAAAGCCCAAGCTACAAGGATAATTACAATATTAAACCCAAGACTTAAACTATTGACACAATCTATAAATATCTTAACAATCTCCCCCTTTGTGTCAATTGTTGGGAGTCTTGGAACTTGGGCGTTGTGATGGTGGATTAGCGAGTGTGTGTTTCGCGAAGTCCTAGCTTGAACTCGAAGGCGCGGAGATTCCTTCGAAGGACCATTCGATCAGCTATAGCATCGATGAACTTCGCGAACTTGGATCGACAGTGTGGATCTTCTTCCGAAAGGATGCGGCAAATCCTCATGAGTTTGTCTTGGGTGATGGTGAGCGTCCCATCTGAGAACTTTGCCACTTCGGAGCAGCGCAGCAGCCTCATCTTTCCCTTGTAGTTCGAGTAGGCGACCGCCGGATCATCTCCGTCGATCACATCACATTCTCGGTAGTCGTCCGCGTTCTTGAAAGATGGGCGAGTTAGGTTCACCTTCTTCAGGTTGTGCTCCACCACCATCTGCAGATCGTGGGTGGCGAAGAATCTGACCTGTCGGAGCATGTGGCACTTGAGAGCTACGTAGCCCATGGTGACCGGTTCAGCCCGTACGAGATGTCCAGAACTTCTGAGGACGAGTCTGAACTGCTTCATGGATTCCAGCTTGCTGTACAGGTCACCCAGGCACAGAAACTTGAAGTCCGCCTCACTGACTTCACTGTAGCTCTCATCCTGCCTCATTACCGTGAACACTGGATAGTGAACACGTCCTTTTGACTCTTGGCGGAGGTCAGTGACTTTGCAGATGGGGGCCCGATTCATTTCCAGAGCGATGTTTTCTTCATCGGACAGCGTCCTCTTTGTGCACTTGTGGCAAAGAAGGCTCCATCGATAGAGCTTCTTCTTTTCTTCGCTCCAGTTTTGGATGTTCATCAGCTCGTATTCATCGAAGGCCGTTATGATCTGCTCCTTGCGCCGCCAGATCCTCTTCCTGATCTCTTCTTGGAATGGTGCGGTGATCTTTCTGTTTTCCCACGGTGCTTCTGGTATATTCGCCGTGGGCACATCCGGTTGAGCAGCAGAAGCCTCAGCTTGATGCGCTTGAAATTGAAGGATGTTCTCGAGTTCGGCGGGTTCAGCGTCGTATTCCTCTCCGTTCTCGTTGTCTGCAGTGTTGATCAGCGTAAGTGAAGCTTCTTTTAGCAGACGTCGAGCATTTTCCACCAACTTCCTGGCTGCTACTGCATCGGCTGGTGTGTACAGCCATTCATCGTTAAAGATGTAGGCCTCGATCTCGTTCTGTGCACAGTAGACGTCCTCGGAAGCCACGTTAGAATCGGTATTGAGAGGGGTATGGCTGTGTGGTGGCGAGGGTGTTGCGTCGGAGGAGTTTGTGGATTGTGGGGATGGTTGTGGTGGAGATTCTGGTGGCTCGGCGAGGATGATTTGGGTGTCGGCTGGTGGAGATGTGGTGGTGGCTTCTAACGTCGATGTGACAGTTAGAGGTTCTGAGATGGTGGGTGGAGAAGGTGTGGTGGTGGTCTCTAACGCTGATGTGACAGTCAGAGGTTCGAAAACGGTAGTAGGTGGTGGTGAGGGTGATTTGGCTAGTGACTCGGGGTTAATAGGGTGGGCTTTTTGGCTAGTGGGGTGTGAGGTTTCTGTTGCGGGCGTCGTTTCAGGTGCAGAGGAGGAAGGCGGCGTCGATTGTACGGGTCCTTGAGTTTGTGAGGCTTGCTGCCTATTCTCCCCCTCGCGGCGATCTTGATCATCGTCTTGATCGTCGCGCCTGATCCCGCTAGACTCGCCTTGAGTGCGGCAAGTCATGGGTTGAGTCATTATTTTCTTCATTTGCTGTTCCTCCTCGTCGAGTTCCGCCATTGACTCGAATCTTGCTCGTAGGATGTAGAAGAGCTCCTTTGCGGAAATGGAGGAGCGAACAGCTTCTGCGTCCACATTTTGTGTTGGTGGTGGCGTCTCCGGGGCCACACCTTTGCCTTTGTCGATGGTGGACGCATCGAGACGCGCATAGACTTTGTCGAGGATGGACGTCTCAAGAGTCTTTGCAAACTCTTGAAAACGAGTCTCTAGCACGGTCTCGGTGACGAACTGGGGTAAGTTTAACAAGTTGGAATCACGAAGAAATCCAACTGTCACCGAATCGGAGAAGATGGCCGATCGGCCGCCCGTTTGCACAGGACGGGAAAAGACGGGGTCACTAAGACTTCCCCTTGGCATCATCGATGAGACAGACTCAAACGAATGATGGTCTAGGCTCACGGTTGTTGTTATGTTGGCCGTGCTAGGTCTTCCGCTCTCAGTCACAGAGACATCACCGAGCGTTCTGACAGAATCACGAAGACTCTGTAGTGCAGTAAAAGGTGTATGTGTCCTAGATACGTATGAAATTATTGGGAGTGAGGGCACTAGACTCGATGTGATTGAAGAGGATGCAGTCTGAGGCGAAGGACTGCTTGTTTCAACATCGACTATCTCCAAGTGAGATGTCGATGGTATATGTGGCTCCTCGTGGGATGAAATATCTTCCTGTAGAGAGGAAGATAAGTGGATTGATGGGGTCGTTTGCGTGGTTGAGCCAAATGCCACGTCTTCTACTCGGGAGGTGAACACATCACCTCCTGTACCTACGGGTTGGGCTTGGCTTGTATGTGACTGAGGAGGTCGATCGTGTTTTTGTTTCGATCGACGCTCCGTGGGGCGGCTTACGTCATCCTCACGCGACCGTTTTTCGGTTCGCGGGTGGAAGAGGATGCGGCGCGACTCAATGACTTTTTAGAAGTGGTGGTGGGGTTTTGGCTAGTCCCGGGGTTAGGAGCAGTGGGGTTGATCTACTCCGTAGGGACAATGGATAGTGGACGGGGGCTTTCACGAAATGAGGCGGTGGAGGCACGATATTCTCGGACGTGCGGATTGGTCGGGTCTGCATAGGCGAGAACGTCGTCCGGGATTATCATTGCGTGTCGATCTTTCGCTGGAGTGTTTTTCTTAGCGAACTTCTCGACAGTGGGGATTATGAAGTGTTCGATTGTTGGGCGGGTGTGGATGTCGGTGGAGAACTGGCGGAAGTGTTTGATGAGGGCTGGGAGCCACCGCATGTAGGGTACGAAGCGGTTCGTGACTCCCTTGGCGATTTCCCGATCGCGACGTTGAATCATGGAGACGAGATCCATCCATATGACGTCGGCGTAGTTATACTTGTGGTTGTGGGCGATGCCGGTTAGGATGGTGAGGATTTGGTGGTTCCCACGGTCCTGGCCGGCATGCTTCCCTGACATGCACTTGTTCAGCAGGAGATATAATGTTCGCCAGGGTTGAGGAAGGTTGCGTGTAGTGACTTCACTGAGAACGAGTGGGCCTTTCTTCTTCTTGGTTTCAGGTTGATAGCCCAATCTGTGGATGTCCTCGATGAGTTGTTCATGAGTTGGTAGTGGGTCGTATGGTGAGTAGACAGGGCGTTGAAGCACTTCTTGGACAATCTTGCGAGTGAGGACCACTGTTTCTTGATCGATTTTGGCGGACATTGTTTTAGCAAGGTGGTGTGGTCCAGCTATCTGCAAGGTGTGCCAGAACTGTTGGAGATACCATGAGAGAGGGCGTGTCGGAGGGGATGTCCTTTGAGGATCTCTATGATAATGGGGGCGTCGCACCGAAAGTTGTCTAAGTCCACCATGTGGTTTTTTGGTATCAGGGCAGCCCATTGACTTGTTGGGAACACCTGCTCGATCGGTGGAACATAGGTTAGCGTATTGAGCTCGATGCGAGCGATGTCCCTTTGGAGTTCTGCCGCCTCAAGTGCTTCAATTGTATCTTGATTTTTGTTGGTCATATCTGTGCTTGACAGTAATTATAACATGATTAGTAGTGAGAACAAGGATATAAGTGAGTCGTGGATGAAATAATAAGAGGAGACATAAAAGTGCCCAAAATAGTAAAGATAAAAGTCAAATTAAAATTAAAACTAATTTAGAGTCCTATTGAAATAAAGTTGTTAAGATTGAATGATGGTCATGTGACAGCAAGTTTCGACAATTTTAGGAATTCATACGAAATTTTTCAACACTTTGAGAATTTTTCAGGATTGAAGATGTTTATGTGAGATGAGAAAATTTTGGTACTTGAGCAAGCCAGGATAAAAAAATTTCACACTTAGTGTAGAATTTCGCATAGGGAAATTTTTCGCAAGTTAAGACATCTAGCAAGTTGTCCAAAATTTTCGCATGTAATGAGAAAATTCGCTGATTATCACACATAGACAAATCAAGAGGACGTTTTCATATTTAGTGTAAGATTTTCGCATGTTACAGAGATTTCGCATTTAGAGTAAAGTTTCGTATACAGTGGAAATTTTCGCATTTCAAGTTATCAAATTTATGAGTTATCCAAAAATTTTCTCGGTTAACATATTTTTTTTTTCAAGTTGGCAAACTTTCGCAAGTTTTGAATTTTTCTCAAGTGAAATGAAAGTTTCGCGGAGTGATAAAGTTTTGAAGAAACATCTGTTCAAGTGATAAATTTCTCGGGTTGAAATTTCTTAGTTTTGACAAGTGAGAATAAAATATTTCAGATTGAGAAAGTTTCGTGATCCGCGAATAGATGATGCATGTAAGGGTTGAGAAATTGTTGAACCACTGTAGCTGCGAAAGAATCGATTAGCATGGGTCCGAGAAAAATTTAAGTTTGCGGATTGAGAAAATTTTGGTTGCTGTAGTTGCGAAATAGTGAAGTTGCGAAAAATGTAATATGTCGTGAGGTGCATGATTCACTGTAGCAGCGAAAATTTTGACGTATGGAAAAATTTTCTCGCATAAAACTTTCGCGGGACTTTACTCACTGAAGTAGCGAAACTTTAATGCAAGAAAATTCCCGGATGAATATTTTCGCGGGTCCTTAGCCAGTGTAGCAAGAAATTTCTAAAACAAAATTCGCGGGACCTCGCTCACTGTAGCAGCAAAAGTTTTAATCGTAAGAAAATTCTCGGATGAAAACTTTCGCGGGACATTACACACTGTAGCTTTAACATAAGAAATTTCTCGGATATAATTTTCTCGGAACCTTACTCACTGTAGCAGCGAAAATCTATTGTCAAAGTATTTTTCCAGAAAATTTTCTCGGTGAAGAACACTGTGCGAAATCGTACAAAACGACGCTGTGAATTTTTTGCCTTAGACCACTCAAATCTTAACCAAAATGCAATAAACTGGATTCAATCAACTCGAAATTGGACGGGCAATGCATATTTTGGGGTTTTAAACACCTAAAACTTAACATGCGTCCTAATTGAAGCCGAGAAATAATATTAAACCTAGAAAAAATTAACAAAACGGGGCATAGTCATGATTAAACCGAACGGAAATTGGTTTATTTAGGATGTATTCATACCGAAAAGCTGATTCGCAACAATGGAGTTAGCAGGAGGCGGATTATCAGGGCAGATTGAAGAAGACGATGATGCGAGGGTTTGAGAAAATTTTTGAAAAAGGGGGTGCGAAATTTTTTAATTTTTCTCGGGAATTTGTAGGATTGTGAAAACGTTAAGTGTTTTGGGGGTTTTGTGACTGTTCATGCGAGATTTTGAGTAAAATGGGCCGAAATTCGCGGGCTTGTTCAAGATTGGATCCTGGGCTGAATTTCGCAGGCTTGGTCAAAATTGTGTCTAATTGGATTTTAATTTGTCCAATTTTGACCCATTTTGACCAAAAATTAAAATTTCAACCCAAAATTTAATTTGTCCAATTTTGACTTCGTTTGACCAGAAATTTAAATTAAATTTCAGCGCCCATTTTTTTTTTAATAGCGGAAAAAGCAGGAACTCTCCCTTAATTGAAAATTCCCCCTTTTTTTTTCATAACGGAAAAAGCAGGAACTCCCCCTTAAGAGACATAATTTAGAAGACACATAGAGAATGAAGTGAAATGAAAAGACATGTGTACACTTTATCAAAGTTCATGTAGGGTCGATTGATCACAACTGAATATTCAACATGCCCAACATAGTCACAAGGTGTTGGAATCGTTTGACATCCAACGGCTTTGTGAAAATGTCGCCTAGTTGATCTTCGGTAGTGACGAAGTGCAATTTAATCGTCCCTTGTTCAACATGTTCTTTGATGAAGTGGTGACGAATATCTATGTGTTTCGTTCTTGAGTGATGTACCGGATTACTCGTCATCGCAATCGCACTCTTCGAGTCACAATAAATGGGAATTTTATCAACATGAAAATTAAAATCTCGTAGTTGAGTTCTCATCCACAAAAGCTGTGAACAACAACTAGCGGCGGCGACATATTCTGCCTCCGTCGACGAAGTTGAGACACATTGTTTTCGAGAAGACCAACTCACGAGTTTACCGCCCAAGAAGTGTGCATTTTCGATCCATCTTGCATCCTGCGTAATCCAAGTCAGAGAATCCAACCAGTTTGAAGTCCGATCGAGTGGGGTACCACAAACCCAGATTGGGTGTTCCTTTGAGATAGCGGAGAATCTTTTCGACAGCAGTGAGGTGGGATTCCTTAGGTGTAGCCTGAAAACGAGCGCAGATTCCTGTCGAGAGAACGATATCCGGTCGACTAGCAGTGAGGTACAGCAGAGAGCCTATTATCCCACGATAGACGGTTTGGTCAACGGGAGCACCAGATGGGTCCGCGTCGGGTAGGCCAGAGGGTGACATAGGTGTAGCAGCAGTCTTAGCATCCTTCATTCCATATTTCTCGAGGATGTCATGGATGTATTTGGACTGGTTGATGAAGATTCCGTCTGGGAGTTGCTTTACTTGAAGACCAAGAAAGAAATTCAGCTCGCCCATCATACTCATTTCGAATTTCTCTTTCATCAATTCTGCGAAGTCTTCACACAGTTGTGGTTTATCCAAAAATGATGTCATCAACATAAATCTGTACAATCATGATGTCCGGCCCACTCCGCTTGGTGAGGAGAGTTGTATCCAGAGATCCTTTCTTGAATCCAGACTGAACAAGGAAATCTGAAAGGACGTCATACCAAGCTCGGGGAGCCTGTTTTAGTCCATAGAGGGCCTTGTAGAGTCTATATACGTGATGAGGAAACTCTTCGCTCAAGAATCCTTCAGGTTGATCAACGTACACTTCTTCTTTGAGAAATCCATTCAGAAATGCAGTCTTCACGTCCATTTGGTAGACTTTAAAGTTCTTGTGAGCAGCAAAGGCAAGAAAAATTCGAATTGCTTCGATCCTAGCAACAGGGGCGAAAGTTTCATCGTGGTCGATGCCTTCTTGTTGGTTGTACCCATTAGCCACAAGTTTTGCTTTATTGCGAATGACAACACCGTCTTCATCCTTTTTGTTCTTGAAGATCCACTTCGTGCCGATAATGGATCTGTTGTGAGGGCGTGGTACGAGTTCCCAAACTTGTAAACGTTCAAACTGATTTATTTCCTCCTGCATTGCAATCAGCCAATCAGGATCGTTGAGAGCTTCAGCTACTCGTGATGGTTCGGCTTGACTGAGATAGCAAGCGAATAGATTTTCATTCATTGTAGCTGAACGCGTCGAAACACCGGATGTGGGATCCCCAATAATCTGATCCGTATGATGAGAGCGAGCACAAAGTGGTACATTGGTCTGTGAGGAGCTAGCCGCATTTGTATCGATTGGAGGTTCATTAGATTGGGGTCTGGTGTCCGAAGAAGAGATCTCAATTGTAGTAGATTGAGAAGGTTCAGCATCAGCATCAGCAATCTTTCCAGGGTTGGGTAAGATGTCGTCTTTGTTGAGATTGAGATCATCCAAGTTTGGCGGGATGACATCATCGCCGATAGCTGATGATGTAGGTGGGGTGGGTGCAGCGGTAGTTTGAGTGGTGGCGACGGGAGTCTTGGGGACTGGATAGAAGTACTCGAAGAGCAGATCGAGATCCAGGTCACCAGAATTGCCCTCAGATGATGAAGTTCCCGTCGTTGAAAGTTGACCTTTAGTCAACGACTGTAGAAGACCTGGTTCTGGACTGATGTGAGCAGAAGCCATGAGGTCGCCTTCGCTTTCGTCAAAGGTGACATTTGTGCTCTCTATTACTGATCGTTTCTCCCTAAGATAGACTCTGTATGCCTTTGAGTTCAGCGAATATCCAACAAAGATGCCTTCAAGTGCTTTTGGATCAAGCTTCCCAATATGTTGGCGATCATTGGCCACGAAACATCGGCAACCGAAGACCTTTAGATAAGATATATCTGGGATACGACGGTTATTCAGCATCTCGTATGGGGTGCGGTTGAATCTCTTGTGGATGGAAGCCCGGTTCTGCGTGTAACAAGCCGTTTGAATAGCTTCTCCCCAAAGAGAGTGAGGAAGTCCGGATTGGATGAGGAGAGTCCTAGCTGCTTCAACTAGTGTCCTATTCTTACGCTCAACGACACCATTCTGTTCTGGTGTCTTCACAGCTGAGAACTGCTGGGTGATGCCCTGAGTGGCATAGAAATTACTGAGCTTCTGGTTCTTAAACTCTGTTCCGTTGTCAGTTCTGATAATCCGAACCTTCTGTTGATGAAGAGTTTGGGACGTAACAACAAACGCGATGATTAAATCAGGAACTTCATCCTTTGTGCGAACGAGTTTCGTCCATGTATAGCGTGAGAAGTCGTCGACAATCACAAGAATATACCGTCTTCCTCCGAGTGTAGCCGTAGGCATTGGGCCACATAGATCCATGTGTAAGAGCTCAAGGATGAGCTTAAGAGGATGGTGTTTCCTTAGAGATGTGTGATGATCGCTTCATCTTCCCCAATTCACAGGCAGAGCAGAGGTGTTCCTTATGATATGACAGTTGGGGTAGACCGTTGACGAGTTTATTCTGACGCAGTTTGTTGATAGTCTTGAAATTGAGGTGTGAAAGACGCCGGTGCCATAGATCGTTCAACTTGGGTGTAGCACGAGAGAGAAGGCAAATTGGTCGAGAGGTCGTAAGATTGAGTACGTAGAGGTGAGACGTGCGTGTTCCAGAAAGAAGAGGTAGTCCCGAGGCATCGATAATGCTGCAGATGTCAGATTCGAAGAGAACCTTGTATCCTCTGTCGCAGAAACGGCCAATGCTGAAAAGATTGTAGCTCAAACCCTCGACGTAAGAGATGCCCTTAATCGTCAGTTTGTCATGGACGAGATCACCAGTCGAGAATTGGCGCCATTTGACTGTTTCCGAAGGAGACCCTTCCGAGATAGCGCTCGGAGAAGTTGCTCAACAGCTCCTTGTTCCCCGTCATGTGTGTGGAGCAACCCGAGTCTAGAAACCACACATGACAGACCTGCAATCATCAGCAAACGTTGGGTCCCCGTTTACGGACGGGACCTTCTTGTGATACAAGTAAAATTTTCATGCGCTTAACGGGAAATGTGGGGTCTAAATCAGGTTGTGTTGGATCTAATTTAGCTTTCCCTTTGTGATTTGTTTGATGAGGCGGGATTACGGTTTTTCTAACCCATATTTGCCTAACTTGCGCTTGCATATACGTTGTCTTATTCATGAATTGGCGTGAGGGTTTTGGTTGTTGTTGTCGTCCTTCGGTTTTAGTCGTCTTTAGCTTGCGAGCAGTAGGTGACTTTGTATTCAGCGTTGGATGGCGTTTTCGCTTAACCGTGGGTGTAGATGAGCTGGGAGAATGCAAGAGCGTCGTAGAGGAGGTTTGCCTTTTTGGTCGGAGTGTTGCGTGTTCGTGTGCCTCATATTCATGAAAGCGTGGAAGAATAAAGTCATTGCAGCAACACGTAGACATTAGTTTGGCAAAGGAAAGATAAGTTTTGGCAACATAATTGTCTACGTCCTTAAGATGTTGGGATTCAGGACACAGATTGGAAAGACGAATATAGGATGGTCTTTTCTTCTTGTCATCGAAGAGCGGGTTCTCCTTTATTTCAAATGAACTCCCTTCCAGAGACGTCGAACTCACATTCCCTGTATCCATAGGAATACGAGAGTTAGTGTTTGAACAAGTTTCAGCTTCAGGAGTCATCTTCGCCGTCCTCTTACATTTACATGTTTGAGAATCGGGTACTTGACTCGATGTAGAGGGATTGTTCGTATTGTGAAGTTGTTCTAGTGTAAAGATTTTGCTAAGTAGTTCATCTCGCTCCTTCGCGAAGGCCTTCCGTTCTAATCCTAGTGTTCGTTCTAGTTCTGCTATGAGCAGAAGTTTCTCTGGGATGTAGGTGCTAGAGATCGCTTCTTGGAAAGCAATTTCCTGTTCTTTGGTTGGGAGTAGAGTTTCGACATCCTACGAGAGTGAGGTATCTTAGCTTTATCACTATCATTTAATTCTGTGTAGTCATACGCGATTTCTGCCCAATGAATGTTCTGTACTCTTTTTTCTTACGAGATGACAGCGGAGGATGATTTCACAAATGATAAGCTGTGAGGGAGTACCCTTTCTTGTTTGCAGGAACGTAGTGTTACACATGTTATACCTTTTAATCGTTAGCGGCGTTGGTTTGCAGTTGCTAGTCAGGCCGATTCCCTCCCGGGCGTCGTAGAATTCTGTTTCTGCGGCTTGGTTCAATTGGCATAAGATACGTGCGTTTTTGTTTCTAAGGTGAAGCTGCTCTTCAAGTTCTTTCACCTTTCGGTACAGCCTAATTCTTTCCTTAGTAAGCAGTTCATATTGCGCGGCCATCAAGAGACGAGATGTTTCACATGAATTGATGGCCAATGTGGTTTTCTTAACCTTAGTCTCACTTTGTTTATTCTTGTTTTGCAGACGTTTGACTAACGCTTCAGAGGCAATTAGGCGTTCGTTTGCGCAAGCGAGCTCTTCTACTTTTAAACTTAGTAAGGCATAGTTGTTTTCATATTTTAGTTTGAGTTCATCATAATCCCTAGCGTCTACAGTGGGTTTCTTAATGGTGTGCCGGTGATTAAACACATCATCGAGTTGTGAAATTCGTACCTCAGCCTCGGCGTTGGTAGGAGTCTTAGCTGCATTCTCACCGGTGTTGACCATCTCTTCGTCCTCGTCATGTTCGACCAGCCTTGCCATGCAACAATCTTCATCCTTAGGCTCCTCGTCTTCTGAAGTGTCGTTCACCCATTCAGCTTCTTCGGTGAGAAGAACTTTCCCACTTTCAATTTTGCGGGTCATTCTGGTCTTACGGTCGTAATAGCCAGAGTCCTTCACGCGTGGGGCGTGGCATTCCTTGGCAAAGTGGCCTGACTTTCCACACCGAAAGCACTTCACAGACTTTTGAGGTGCTGAGTCCTCCTCTTTCTTTATCGGCTTAGCTTCCTCCGTGGGAGTGGTCTTTTTGGTGCCGCTAAAGATTCTTTGCCGATTGGAGGAGGATGAGGATTTTTTCCCGATCTTCTTTGAGACCATATTAGTGAGCATTGCCAGTTGCTTGCGTAGATCACGAACATCTTCATCAGATTCTGTATCAGCTTCGGATCCTGAAGAAGTGTCAGATACAACAGCTGGTAGCTTCCATTTGTTCTGTTTGGTCTTAGAGGCGGAAGGTTGTTCGGTAATCTTGTTCGAGAGGAGAGCCAGTGGGTCGACTCGAGTGTTGGTGGACTGAGGTTGCACGTAAGGAGCATAGGCAGATAGACTGTCGTAGAGAGCATGGATGGAGGTGTTAGAGAGGTCCTTACTCTGAATCATCATCACGGTTGCATTGCCCTAATGTGGTTTGAGGCTACCAAGGAAGCGGTTGTTGATATCGAATTTGTCCCTCGAGATCTTGGCTTTCTTGAGTTCATTGATGACCTTCAAGTATCGGAGATATGTGTCACGCAGCTCCTCTCCTTCATAGGCCTGGAAATGTTCATACTGTGAGAGACATGCTGATTTCCTCCCCTGAGCACTCTCAGTTGTGCCTGCCATAATTTCTACGAGTTCATCCCATATTTCCTTGGCAGTTGTGCAGCACTCGATGTGAGCATAGACTTCGTTGCCCATAGCCTAGAAGAGGTATCCTTTGGCAGTCTCATCGGCCTGTAGGCGAGCCTCTTCATCCTCATTAATGGGGCCTCTTGGAGTGCGACGTTCATCCATGGGAGGGTTTGCGTTTGGTTGAGCAGGAATGATTGTCCAGAACTGTGCTGGAACGTTGAAGATGGAGTCCAGTAGGTATTGAGAGAGTGGGGCGCCTTTGTTCCTGATGAACGTGAGGAACCTGTTTGTCCATATGCTGTAATCACCTTGTCGCAGCATCGGGGGTCTTGTGTCGGAGCCCACTGTTGAGATGTCATTTGTGGCAGACATGGTTGGTGCAGTCGAATCGTCCGTGGTTTTGATCTTGTATAGATAAGAGGGTTAGTAACGAACGAGATGAGAAATATGAGTTTAACGAGTAGAGTTTGAGAAAAATCGTTTAAAGAATTTCTTAGAACTAAGTGAACGTGTGTGATAGTCGAAAACGTATGAAGGGAAAGTATATCTTAGAGTTCGGAGAAGTTCGAGAAATTTAAAAACGATTTTTGAGGAGTAAAATTTTCAAAAGTGGTCTAGGTGGATATGTCTATAGTGGAAGGGAACAAGACTTGAATGAGTTTGAGGAAAAATTTCAACACGAGAAAGAATTTATCACGAGAAAGAAACAAATTCCTGTTTGAGAAGATGTTCGTGATTACAAGATAAATTACCCAAGAAATTTTGGTTGAGAAATTTTCGTGTTTGTGTGAGTTTAATGAAAGATTCTCGGACAGAAAAAGGAAAAACAAATTCTCTGTTGAAAATGATTTTCTCGGATTTTAAAACTTGTCATGTGAGAAAGTTTCTCAGTTGAGGATTTTAAAACTTCGCAAGTCGCATCGAGAAGTTTCTCGGATTTGAAAAATCATGGTTTTGAAAAATTTTCTCAGAGGAAATAAACTTTTTCGGCTGAAAATTTCTTGGATTTGACAAACTTTCTCAGTTTCAAAGAATTTATGCGGATTTGCAAATTTTCTCGGTTTTTAAGAAATTTCTCGACTTAGATAAGTTCTAGGAATAGTCTTTCTCGGGTATAGAATTTCTCAGAATTTAAACGTGAGCAGTTGAGAAAAAAAAAATGAAGTGACACAGAAGTATTTTCGCGATTTAGATAAATTCTCGGAATGAAATTTCTCGGATATAAAAGTTTCTCGGATTTTGACAAGCTAGGCAGTTGAGCTGTGTCATAATTCTTTTTGTTTCAACTAACTAACAAATACTCTTATCTAATTTTATCTTGGATCATGTTCGATTATTAATTTAATTTCTATGATAGGATCTCGAAGCATGATATAAGAGATTTCGACATGTTAAGGAATTCGACATGTATCATAAAAATTTCGAAACAAGTTTCGCCATTCTTCACATTCCATTTCGAGATTTCTCTCGAGATTTTATATTGGTATTTCTAAATCTCGAAATCATACTCGACATTTTATCTAAGTGAGTTGCTAAATCTCGACATCACACTCGATATCATACTCGAAATCATAACTCGATATTTTATCTGAATGAATTTCTAAATCTCGATATTAAATCTCGATATCAAAACTCGAGATCATAACTCGACATTTTCTCTGAATAAATTTCTAAATCTCGAGGTCTTCTCTTCTAATTGTCGAAATGTAATATAAAGGATTTTGACATATTAAAGGATTTCGATATGTTAAAGGATTTCGACATCTTAACATAACTCGACATTCTCCTATATCGAGATTCATCTAATTCTAACATATGTTATCTAATACCGAATGAAAACCATTCTAGGAAACTGAATGAA
Organism: Craterostigma plantagineum; assembly: GCA_027422505.1. Classification (NCBI taxonomy): domain Eukaryota; kingdom Viridiplantae; phylum Streptophyta; class Magnoliopsida; order Lamiales; family Linderniaceae; genus Craterostigma; species Craterostigma plantagineum. Next base: position 12,389,185 of record JAPQWV010000005.1, on the reverse strand, counting down.
ATCTTTATTATTCTGCAGAAACCCTAATATGTGTATTGAAAACTCACGTTTCACAAAACTCTCCTATTAAATCTTTAAAATATCCAATGTCGAACATTCCCTTAGTTGCTGTGAGCTATATTAGATCTTGGAATCCTAAAATTCTGGAATACTAAAAACTTAGGATTTGATGTGAAATTTAAACAAGTAGACATCTAGGCCATCGAAACCTAATATTATAGAAACCTAAGTTGTTGAATGGTTATTTATATGCCTATGTACAAATCCTACACATAGAAACATTATAGCTTAGCCTTCAAGTATTTCAAACACTATTCTACTATCGAAGACTTAATCATATAAACACCACAATATATTTGACATAACTAATTACATTTAGAATTTAATTCTATTACGTAGCTGTGAAACATCAGATTTAATTAAGGTATGAATAAATACAAAAATTCATGCATGTTAGTACTTGAACTAGTTAAATCTCAACTTAAACTATAAGAATCTTGGTAAGATTTATACCTCTCCTTGAGCCTAGTTTTGATTGCTATGTGAGTTCTCTGTTACCTCGTTCTGATCTTCTTGTAAGTGATTAACTAATGAATATGTTTCTTCTCCTTTCAATCCTTATCCTAAGTTGACGTGTTGTAGTAAATAAATGACATCTACTCCCTTTATTAATACTTATCATAACTTCACCTAATACATTTTATTCTATTATTAAATCAATTCCAAGTGATAGATATCGAAAGCCTTGCTCTCATTTACTACACGTTTTATATCGAGAACCCAAGTTCTCGTGAGCTCTATGTTAATAAATCTCGAGTTTTTGATTGAAGAATTTCGAAGTCTTCATTGAATAAGTCTCGATATCTTTGAGGGAAAAATTTCGAAGTTTTTATTGAATGAATCTCGAGATCCTTGAATGAGGAATTTCGAAGTTTTTATTAAATAGATCTCGAAATCCTTATAAAAGTTTCGACATTATACTTGAAGGGTTTCGAGACTTTTCTTTAACCATACTTTAATATTATATAAATATTTCTTCCTAATTTATTTAATCATTTTAATTTCACATATGAAATTTTCCAAACCTAAGAAAACCCTAGATAATTCATACTTAGAAAAATTCTAATTCCGTAACATCCAGTTCTTTACCACTTATACTTCTTTGAAAACCTAGGACTATAATACTTAAAATACCTTATTCTACATATACCTTTGTTTTAAAATAACTTATATGAATGCATGAGATTATAATATGAAGTTTCGGTTCCTGACACACACCTTAGCATTAGATTGATCTAGTTGGGCTTCTAGGTTTGTGACCTTAGTTGTCGCTTCTGTTAACCTACAATTGAGGCCAGCTTTGTCATTGAGATTTCTAACTGTTAGGTCCTTTTTTTATCCCACACAGATCGAACCACAAAGAATCGGATAGTAAATCTGAGAATTTCGAGCACTTACGCTTGAGATTTACCTAGGTTGAGGTTTGAGAGAGAAACGACGTTGACGAACACAAAGGCGCTAAAATCTTCTCTATAATTTTCCAATTCTAATTTTTTGATCTGAAAACCATACAAAGCGCACTCCTAATTTTCTTAGGAGTTCACTTATATATACCATCTATTGTGGTATATTTGCACAAGTAGTCCTATAATATGACTAATTACAATTCAGTGCAAGACTACTAATTTGCATAGCAAGACACGATAACTATATTAATTGAATACAATAAAATAGTTCCAACAATCTCCCCCTTTGTATTCAATTTCCAATATAGCGCGGGTTATCTTCGTCTTGCAAATGGAAAGAGTTCGCGAGTCCTCAAAATCTCCTCTTTAAAATGTCTTCAAGCTCACCTGGTCTTCTAGGCATCGGCTTTTTCTTCGAATCTTCTTTTGAAGTTCTTCTCCTAAATGTCGTAAGATGTACGAAGTATTCTTGCCGGATTTAGAAAGTCCGCATTCCATCTCTCCTGTTGAAAGCATACGAAACTCGAAACTCCCCCTATTTGGGTCAACCTTTTGTTGAGATCGGGGAGTCCGATGTGAGGTTTGGAGAGGTAGACACGGTTGGCAACTTCGATCGTTGATGCAGTGGACACGGTTGGCAACTGCGGTCCTTGATGCAGTGGACACGGTTGGCAACTTCGGTCCTTAATGATGCTTGAATCATGTGTCGTTCAGTCCTCGGTCCTTGCTTCTTCTTCCGGAAGCAAGGGGATTGTGAAAGTCGAGGAAAGGCTCGGGTTTAGCCATCTTCTCCGTTTTGCCAGATTCGTCTTCTCCGAATGGAAGTTGTTTGGTTCGCCTCGAAGAAGCGTCTCTAGTTCCAGAAGAAGGTAGGCCGTCTCTTTCTTTCGCTAAATCTTCGAGAGCAGAATTAGAAGTGGTGGTTGGAAGATCTTCTAGAAAAGCGTCCACTTCACACACCTGAAATCACTAAAAAGATCCCCCGAGGATTTAGTCGTTTAAAAAGATTCAAGGAGAGTTCATGATTCTAAAGTACACTCTAAAAGCATAAACATGAATAATAACAGTTTACTCCCCCTTAAATTCATATTACTCCCCCTCAATTCATGCTCATTGGAAACATATAACGAAGTAATTTCAAAGTAATCGAATAGTTTTTCATTCTCTCCCTTAATTCATGTTTTCGCCCACTAAGAATCATGACTCCCCCTCAACTAGTGCCCATATGGTGTTTAACAATTTCGCAAAGATATACATATTCATCAAGATATGCATATGAGAATGTAACACATATGACACAACGAGTAGAAACGCAGTAATCATTTCAGCATATATGCATGAACTCCTAAGCATGCATACTAAAATTTGCGTAAGCATATAAGCAAGTAATCATTCGCTTTTAAACAATTCTGTGCCAATGCATGTGCAAATGCATTTGAAAATGTGCGACATCTTCATGCATAAGAAAAATGGAAAGTGAAAAACAATTGCAAAAATACAAAGAAAAAATGCATGAAAAATATAAAAACTACGCCAAGAAAAATAAAAGTAAAGAAAAATTTGAAACAACACTATGTAGGACCCCAGTCCCCGTAAATTAGGTCGGTCAATAAATTTCGTGTATGACTTGCGTGATTTCATGCTAATTAGCGTATATGTTGTATGCTTATGTGACCTTACGAATTTTGTGCCCGTGATTTACATGTGAAACTATGTGCAATTACATGTCAATGATTTCGTGTTCATTATGACCCCTAATTTATGAATGGTAATTTTTGAAAATACCAAAGGAAATGACTAATGATGGTTGGGCTAGAATCTAACAATCGGGCCCAATTCATGAGAAAGAAACTTGGAGACAAGACCTCCTCAAAATAAGGAAAACCCACGCCTATACCATGTTCATCCCTTTAGTATGTAAGGAAAATATCTAGTCAAAATTACCCAAAACTCCATCACCACACTTGAAAGCTAACGAAAGGCAAAGCCAAGGAAAGGAGAAGGGCCGAGAGATAGTCGAACCAAGAATCTCCCAACTAGCTTAGGATTCCGAAATTTGTAAGTGAAATACCCTCCCTAAGCCTTTTAATTTTGTACCTTAGGAATGGTTGGAGGTATTAATGGCACTAAAGGCAAAGTAGTCGAAGAATTATGCCCCTAAGTATGAAGTATATGCTTACATTTAGGTCTACATTTGGGTAAACCTATAATTAGATTAGTTTAGTGCGGGCCTTAGGACTTACGAACTTTTATTTGAGTAGGAATCACAAGATCTTGGTGGCAACAAGGAATAAAATGCAGAGTTTCGACTGGATAAATTAGGAAGAAAACAGTCTCGATTAGATATACAATTGCGTTTCGATCGAAAGTAGGAAATTTATTTTGATGTTTCGGGCAACACTTAGATAGATTTAAGTTTCGATAAAATCGAAAATGCAAGATAGTAGATTCAATAAGTCATGAGTTTCGACCGAAACTCATTTTAATGTATGAGTATCGATCGAAACTCAATCTCAAGCCATTCAATCGATCGAAAGTGATTAATCACCTTGCATGGTTTCGATTGAAACCCATAACGACGCCATGCACACGTCATCACGCGGCGAAACTCCCTCATTAGGATGTTCAATTGAGCGAAATTCATAAATTGATCGAACGGGGACTCTCGATCGACGGAAAACTCGGCGAAACCCACCCCACACTTCACCTAATCGATCGAAAGCTATTCTCCCTTATACATGGTTTCGGGCGAAACTTAGATGATGCAATTGTGACGTAAGACACGGCGAAACCCTTCCAAAATCGAGCGAAACTCATCTCACAAATACACTTCATTGATCGAAAGTGAGAAAAATTGAGTGAATTCCCATACTTCGACCGAAACAAACCCTAATAAGCTAATATCGGGCGAAACCCGTGTAATTTAGAAATCCACTTGGACGAATTTAATCAAGCGAAACCTAGTAAGCCACATGACTTTCGCCGAGCTTAGAGTGTAAGAAATTGAAATGTTATCGGTAAGAAATTTCTTAGAGATCGAAACTTAATTGGAATTGAACCAATTGGAGTTCGATCGATACCAAATCCTAACCATTTTAGCTGAGTCATATGAGTTAGAGCAATTGAATTCTAACATACCTTAGCTTTCGAAATATAATGACCTAGGAATTTGTAGCAAGGTAAATCAAGCCAATAGGAATAATAGCAACCTAGTATAACGAAAATTAATTATTGCGACAGGCTAGATAAGGAAAGCCATGTTCTAATACCTAGCAATTTTATTGAAAAGGTCGAACGCTAGGGACGAACGAGGAAGTACGCTAATAAGCATTGGACGACAGGTAAGTAGAAATTCAACTACGACACGTAACTTGCCTGCGTCCAATTATGTGAACTACGTGCTCGTGCATTTTGTATAAAATGTGTACGTATGATATGATTTATTTATATGCATGAGGGCATGATTTGCATATGTACATGAACATAGCATGAGCACTTGCACGCATGTGTAGTACGTAAGGAGCGAGGTAAGAGCGTGCATAAGATCGCCTGTGTGCGATGTATATTCGCCGATATTGGCGTTTGTGTCGACTCGAATGAAGAGTCACGGCTTCCCTTATGCAGCCAGTAAGGCGAATGAAGCTATAAGGCCTGAATAAGAGGCTGGGGAAAATACCCCGTATGCGGGAGATGCAACCTGGAGGATGCGGCCCGGGGCACACGCTGAGTAAGGGAAGATTCCTTCGGGTGACCTTCTAGCGTGTAAAGCACTGCCCGGAGGGAAGATTTCTTCGGATGACCTTCGAGGTTAGTGGCCTCGGTGTTGGCTACCAGTGAGAAGCGCCCGCGTGGAGGCCACACTAAGAAAGGGAAGATTCCTTCGGGTGACCTTCTAGTGTGTGAACCTCCACACTTGAGATCTCTATGAGATGGCGCATAGTGGGATAGAAAGCCGAGGGCCCGTACGAATTAAGAGTATAAGAAAAAGAGTATGAGTCAGGAAAATGAGTAAGAGTATGAGAAAAATAGTAAGAGCATTAGAAAACGACGACGTGGATTGTCGATCGTTAGGACACGTGCATTCATGCATAATTTCTGCTTACTGAGCCTCGGTGGCTCATTATTTATGTTACGTGTTGTAGGTACTGACGATCACGGTACGTGATCCGACTTTATGCGAGGCCGATCTTTTGAAGCTATCCGGCTGCTTTTGAGGTGGGAGTGTGTGTATGGATGACGACCTGTGAAGGCCGGGCGCATAGGGAGTTTTTGGCTGCACACACACACACTTGTATTTTGTGTAGACACGATTTCGACGATTCGTAGAACGAATTACGAATATTCTTTTGACATGTATATAAGACTTCCGCATGCACGTTTTAAAATGAAAAATTTTATTCGCATTTTTACGCATTGCACAATATCAAAGCATTAACACTTAGAATTAGAACGGAATACGAGGGCGGGACGACGGGTCTTGACAGAGTGGTATCAGAGCTTCGGTCACAGGTCCTGCAGACTGTCCATACACACACACTCAAAAGCACGGAAGCGGCCTTGCTTGTAAGTACCATATTATGTGAATTTCTTGTATGGTTTGATTTATTGGCCTTAGGAATCATCAGGATAGGATGAGAAGATGGTTAGACTTAGGGGTGAAGGAAGTAGGGAGTCTGATCAGGGTAGGGATACTAACAACCCTCCGGATAGCCGGGATGCTACCATCCTGCAACTAACTGAACTGGTCCGGCAACAATCGGCTCAGATTCAGCAGCTGATCCAGCAGCAAAACGCTGGCGGACCATCAGCCAACCTACCTCCCCCGCCCGAACGAATTGAGATGATCGGGGAGAGGTTCAGGAAGCTTAATCCTCCACTGTTTGAGGATGCTATAGACCCCACGTCCGCCGAGGACTGGCTGAGGACGCTGGAGAATATGTTCCAGCACAGCCGCACCCCTGAGGCGGAAAAGGTCATGTGCGCTGCCTACCTGCTAAGGGGGAGCGCCGGACACTGGTGGGAAACCGTCTCAGCCGTCGAAAACCCCTAACGATGAGCTGGGATAGGTTTAAGGAGATCTTCAGGGGAAAGTATTACACCGCCCCTGTCAGAGCACAGCGGATGAATGAGTTCATCAACCTCCGCCAAGGAGCAATGACAGTGGCGGAGTACATCAGGAAGTTCGAACAGCTTTCAAGATTCGCTGCTCATATGGTCAGTACGGACGCGCTCAAGATCGAGCGGTTCATGGAAGGGTTGAAACCCGAGCTGTACAGAGACGTGAGTATGGCCGGGATACAAGGAGCCACGTACGCGCAAGTGGCTGAGAGGGCGCTTGTGGCGGAGCAAGCCGAGGCTAGAATTGCTCGCGCCCAGGAAGCAAAGCGCAAGTTTGTACAAGGGCCGCAAGGGAGCGGAAGCAACCCCAAAGCGGCAGTTCGTAGCCAAGGGTGGAAAACCAAATTTCCCGAATCGGCCGGGACCACCCCCACAGTTCAACCCAAACCAGGGAAGACCCCAGTTGGACCTACCCGTATGCCCGAAGTGTGCACGGAGGCACACGGGAGTCTGCAACTCCCAAAATGCCGTCTGTTTCAAATGTGGCAAGACAGGCCATTACCTGAGGGCATGTCCGGAAGGTGGATCCGGGAGCCAAGCGGGAAACCAAGCAGCACCACCAAGGGTACCGGCCCGGGTCTACACTATAACCTCCGAAGAAGCGGAAAATAACCCGGCCGTGGTGACAGGTACCCTCCTCGTTCATCAAACCCCCACATGCATCTTAGTTGACTCGGGGGCGACACACTCATTCGCATCCACTAAGTATGTCACGAGGATAGGAGTCACGCCTCATAGAGCTGAGTGTGAGTATAGCGTAACAGTTCCGAACGGGAATCCCACCCAAACTAATCACGTTTTACGGGATTGCCCAATAGTAGTCGGAGACAAGGAACTGCCCATAGACCTCATAATAATTCCTATGAATGATTATGAGGTAATTCTTGGGATGGATTGGCTATCGAAGTACGGAGCTGTCATAGACTGCCACCGCAAGATAGTCACGCTCAATGTGGACAGGGATGAACCCCTTAAGTTCGTAGGAACTGGCAAGGGGACTGCTATCTCTAGAATATCAGCGTTGAAAGCCCAACGACTAATTAGATCAGGGTGCGAAGCCTATCTGGTATTCGCTATCAAGTCAGAAGATGAGGCCTCCCCGAAGGTCGAGGAAGTGCCGATAATTAAGGACTTCCCCGACGTGTTTCCCGAGGAGTTACCGGGGCTACCACCCGAACGGGAAATAGAGTTTGCTATAGATCTGGTACCTGGAGCGACACCAGTATCTAAGGCCCCATATCGGCTAGCACCGACGGAGATGAAGGAATTGAAGGATCAACTCGACGAACTCATGCAGAAGGAGTTCATACAACCGAGTTTCTCTCCTTGGGGAGCGCCGGTGCTATTCGTGAAAAAGAAAGACGGATCCATGAGATTGTGCATAGACTACAGGGAGTTAAACAAGTTAACGATAAAAAACAAGTACCCACTCCCTAGGATAGACGATCTATTCGATCAACTGCAAGGTGCAACGGTTTTCTCTAAGATCGACTTAAGATCGGGCTATCATCAATTAAGGATCCGGAAGGAAGACATCCCGAAGACAGCCTTTAGTACCCGTTATGGCCACTTTGAGTTCCTGGTGATGCCATTCGGGCTAACTAATGCGCCCGCAGCGTTTATGGACTTAATGAACCGGGTGTTCAAGCCATACTTAGATAGGTTTGTCATCGTCTTCATTGATGACATCCTAGTCTACTCGAAAACGAAGGAGGAGCACGAAGAACACCTGAAAACAGTTCTAGGAATACTACGGGAGAAGCAACTATACGCCAAGTTCAGGAAGTGCGAATTTTGGCTTGACCAAGTCGCCTTCTTGGGGCATATAGTGTCAGGAGAAGGGATTTCTGTGGACCCAAAGAAGATAGAAGCTATTAGCAATTGGCCCAGGCCGACGAACGTGACGGAAATACGAAGTTTTCTCGGTCTGGCCGGATACTACAGGAAGTTCATAAAGGACTTCTCAAAGATAGCATCGACACTGACGAGGCTGACCAAGAAGAATACGCCTTTTCAGTGGACCGTAGAATGTGAACGGAGCTTCCAAGAGTTGAAAGAAAGACTTACGACGGCCCCAGTTCTCACAATACCTTCGGGAACTGGAGGATTCACCGTTTATAGCGATGCGTCTAAGAACGGGTTAGGATGCGTACTAATGCAGCACGGGAATGTAGTAGCATACGCCTCTCGTCAACTAAAAGAGTACGAGAAAAACTACCCGACGCACGACTTGGAACTGGCAGCAGTAGTCTTTGCTCTCAAGATCTGGAGGCATTACCTCTATGGAGAGCGGTGTGAGATATACACGGACCACAAAAGCCTCAAGTACTTCTTTACCCAAAAGGAGCTGAACATGAGGCAGAGGAGGTGGTTAGAATTAGTTAAGGATTACGACTGCGTAATCAACTACCACCCAGGCAAGGCGAACGTAGTAGCCGATGCCTTAAGCCAAAAAGCAGTCAGTGCAGAACTGCAACTGCTGGAAGTAGAAGTCGTAAGGTTAGGCGAAGTTGAGGCGCAGCTAGCGGCCTTAACTTTGCAACCAACCCTACTGGAGCAAATTAAGACAGCATTAGGAGCAGATGAGTTGTATGCAAAAATTAAGGAGGCACAGCCGGAACAAACGACTGGAGACCTCAAAATACGGGAAGATGGACGGCTGTATTTCAAGAATCGGTTGTATGTGCCAGACGACGCCGAACTACGACGGCTAATAATGACGGAAGCACACGCTACGGCGTACTCGGTACATCCAGGAGCGACGAAGATGTACAGAGACCTCAAGGAAAACTACTGGTGGCCAGGCATGAAAAAGGACATCGCGACCTTCGTGAGTCAGTGCCTGACGTGCCAGCAGATCAAGGCCGAGCATCAAAGGCCGGCGGGAACCCTACAACCGTTACCCATTCCGGAATGGAAATGGGATAACATTTCCATGGACTTTGTAGTAGGACTGCCTAGGAATGCAAAAGGGCACGACGCGATTTGGGTGATCGTCGATCGACTAACCAAGTCTGCCCATTTCCTACCAATAAGCACGACGTATTCCATGGAACGATACGCGGAGCTCTATATCCAAGAGATAGTGAGACTGCACGGCGTTCCATCATCGATAGTCTCGGATCGCGACTCCAGATTTCTATCGAAATTCTGGACGAGCTTGCAAAAGGCTATGGGAACGAAGTTATCTTTTAGCACCGCCTACCATCCGCAGACTGACGGTCAATCCGAACGGACGATACAGACGTTGGAGGACATGCTGCGAGCATGCGTACTCGATTTCAAAGGAAATTGGAGTAAGTACCTCCCACTGATCGAGTTCTCGTACAACAACAGCTACCACGTCACCATCGGGATGGCACCGTACGAAGCACTGTATGGGCGTAGGTGCAGGTCCCAGTACATTGGGACGAGGTCGGAGAACGGGCGATGCTAGGCCCCGATATAGTACGAGAAATGACGGAAGCCATTTCTATGATACGAGAAAGAATGCGAACGGCACAAAGTCGACAGAAGAGCTACGCAGATCAAAGACGTCGACCATTGGAATTTGACGAAGGCGATATGGTGTTCGTAAAAGTATCGCCGATGAAGGGCGTAAAACGGTTCGGAAAGAAAGGAAAGCTAAGTCCTAGGTACATAGGACCATTTAGAATACTGAAAAGAGTAGGCGAGGTAGCATACCAATTGGAGCTGCCTACGTCATTGGCGCAAGTGCATGACGTGTTCCACGTCTCAACCCTACGGAAGTACTTAGCTGATCCGAACCACGTGCTAGGAAATGAGTCCCTTCATCAGCAATTGAAGCCGGATCTGAGTTACGAGGAGACTCCGGTGGAAATACTGATGTACGAGACGAAGAAGCTTAGAAATAAAGAAATTCCCTTAGTGAAAGTATCATGGCGAAACCAGTCCACGGAAGAAGCCACACGGGAACGGGAGGACGAAATGAGAATTCGTTATCCCGAGCTGTTTCACACGGGCTGATTTCGGGGGCGAAATCCTCCTTAAGGGGGGGAGAATGTAGGACCCCAGTCCCCGTAAATTAGGTCGGTCAATAAATTTCGTGTATGACTTGCGTGATTTCATGCTAATTAGCGTATATGTTGTATGCTTATGTGACCTTACGAATTTTGTGCCCGTGATTTACATGTGAAACTATGTGCAATTACATGTCAATGATTTCGTGTTCATTATGACCCCTAATTTATGAATGGTAATTTTTGAAAATACCAAAGGAAATGACTAATGATGGTTGGGCTAGAATCTAACAATCGGGCCCAATTCATGAGAAAGAAACTTGGAGACAAGACCTCCTCAAAATAAGGAAAACCCACGCCTATACCATGTTCATCCCTTTAGTATGTAAGGAAAATATCTAGTCAAAATTACCCAAAACTCCATCACCACACTTGAAAGCTAACGAAAGGCAAAGCCAAGGAAAGGAGAAGGGCCGAGAGATAGTCGAACCAAGAATCTCCCAACTAGCTTAAGATTCCGAAATTTGTAAGTGAAATACCCTCCCTAAGCCTTTTAATTTTGTACCCTAGGAATGGTTGGAGGTATTAATGGCACTAAAGGCAAAGTAGTCGAAGAATTATGCCCCTAAGTATGAAGTATATGCTTACATTTAGGTCTACATTTGGGTAAACCTATAATTAGATTAGTTTAGTGCGGGCCTTAGGACTTACGAACTTTTATTTGAGTAGGAATCACAAGATCTTGGTGGCAACAAGGAATAAAATGCAGAGTTTCGACTGGATAAATTAGGAAGAAAACAGTCTCGATTAGATATACAATTGCGTTTCGATCGAAAGTAGGAAATTTATTTTGATGTTTCGGGCAACACTTAGATAGATTTAAGTTTCGATAAAATCGAAAATGCAAGATAGTAGATTCAATAAGTCATGAGTTTCGACCGAAACTCATTTTAATGTATGAGTATCGATCGAAACTCAATCTCAAGCCATTCAATCGATCGAAAGTGATTAATCACCTTGCATGGTTTCGATTGAAACCCATAACGACGCCATGCACACGTCATCACGCGGCGAAACTCCCTCATTAGGATGTTCAATTGAGCGAAATTCATAAATTGATCGAACGGGGACTCTCGATCGACGGAAAACTCGGCGAAACCCACCCCACACTTCACCTAATCGATCGAAAGCTATTCTCCCTTATACATGGTTTCGGGCGAAACTTAGATGATGCAATTGTGACGTAAGACACGGCGAAACCCTTCCAAAATCGAGCGAAACTCATCTCACAAATACACTTCATTGATCGAAAGTGAGAAAAATTGAGTGAATTCCCATACTTCGACCGAAACAAACCCTAATAAGCTAATATCGGGCAAAACCCGTGTAATTTAGAAATCCACTTGGACGAATTTAATCAAGCGAAACCTAGTAAGCCACATGACTTTCGCCGAGCTTAGAGTGTAAGAAATTGAAATGTTATCGGTAAGAAATTTCTTAGAGATCGAAACTTAATTGGAATTGAACCAATTGGAGTTCGATCGATACCAAATCCTAACCATTTTAGCTGAGTCATATGAGTTAGAGCAATTGAATTCTAACATACCTTAGCTTTCGAAATATAATGACCTAGGAATTTGTAGCAAGGTAAATCAAGCCAATAGGAATAATAGCAACCTAGTATAACGAAAATTAATTATTGCGACAGGCTAGATAAGGAAAGCCATGTTCTAATACCTAGCAATTTTATTGAAAAGGTCGAACGCTAGGGACGAACGAGGAAGTACGCTAATAAGCATTGGACGACAGGTAAGTAGAAATTCAACTACGACACGTAACTTGCCTGCGTCCAATTATGTGAACTACGTGCTCGTGCATTTTGTATAAAATGTGTACGTATGATATGATTTATTTATATGCATGAGGGCATGATTTGCATATGTACATGAACATAGCATGAGCACTTGCACGCATGTGTAGTACGTAAGGAGCGAGGTAAGAGCGTGCATAAGATCGCCTGTGTGCGATGTATATTCGCCGATATTGGCGTTTGTGTCGACTCGAATGAAGAGTCACGGCTTCCCTTATGCAGCCAGTAAGGCGAATGAAGCTATAAGGCCTGAATAAGAGGCTGGGGAAAATACCCCGTATGCGGGAGATGCAACCTGGAGGATGCGGCCCGGGGCACACGCTGAGTAAGGGAAGATTCCTTCGGGTGACCTTCTAGCGTGTAAAGCACTGCCCGGAGGGAAGATTTCTTCGGATGACCTTCGAGGTTAGTGGCCTCGGTGTTGGCTACCAGTGAGAAGCGCCCGCGTGGAGGCCACACTAAGAAAGGGAAGATTCCTTCGGGTGACCTTCTAGTGTGTGAACCTCCACACTTGAGATCTCTATGAGATGGCGCATAGTGGGATAGAAAGCCGAGGGCCCGTACGAATTAAGAGTATAAGAAAAAGAGTATGAGTCAGGAAAATGAGTAAGAGTATGAGAAAAATAGTAAGAGCATTAGAAAACGACGACGTGGATTGTCGATCGTTAGGACACGTGCATTCATGCATAATTTCTGCTTACTGAGCCTCGGTGGCTCATTATTTATGTTACGTGTTGTAGGTACTGACGATCACGGTACGTGATCCGACTTTATGCGAGGCCGATCTTTTGAAGCTATCCGGCTGCTTTTGAGGTGGGAGTGTGTGTATGGATGACGACCTGTGAAGGCCGGGCGCATAGGGAGTTTTTGGCTGCACACACACACACTTGTATTTTGTGTAGACACGATTTCGACGATTCGTAGAACGAATTACGAATATTCTTTTGACATGTATATAAGACTTCCGCATGCACGTTTTAAAATGAAAAATTTTATTCGCATTTTTACGCATTGCACAATATCAAAGCATTAACACTTAGAATTAGAACGGAATACGAGGGCGGGACGACGGGTCTTGACACACTATTCGAATTTTATATTTATTATTATTTTTACACTTTTCCCTTTTTTTTATTTTGTTTTGGGGTCAGATTACGTCACTTTGATCATGTCCACGCAAATATTTCACATGACACATAGAATAATAATTTGCCGTCAAGTCATGTCGTCAAACTAAAGTCCTAAGTTCATAGAGTGATCCATTTCGACAACTCTCACGAGGTTCGCTCTAGCGCTCAATTATTTTTATCATGAGATCTATATACTAGATATATCACTCATGTCAACACAACCAAAATTATATCAATTAACCTGTTATCAAGGCGCTTCTAATCATTTCACCAAGTGAGAGACGGTCGATTCGGAATCAAAGGGATTTAGTATTTTGGTTCTGACTTAGAAGGAAATGAAAATATTTAGGAATCGTGGACTAAAGATCTTCTTCCTTTTCCTCGTTGTCCTCTTCACCGGCATTTTCTTTTCCATCCTTAAACTTTTTCATATTATTCTACACTTGCTCAAGCTGAAGCTCCGCTTCTCTACGAGGCTGAGAGATTATCTAAGGCGAAGTTCTTCTTGTTGGTTCTCGGGTCGATACCGTGCTCCTCTTCTTTTAATCCCTATAGAGGTTTCAAAGATTATCGATTTGGAGAAGTTCACAGTTATGGAATTCGAACCCAAGGCCGTGCTCCTCTTCTCGTTGTCTCGATATAAGACCGGATTATCGTTGGAGAAGTTCACTTCGTGGTGCTCCTCTTCCAGCCGTTCTGACGAGTATACGAGATTATCGAAGGAGAAGTTCACAGCAAGATCCATGCCCTCTTCTTATGATTTCTAGAAGATTTAAATATTTAGGAAGGCATGTTCTTTTGGTCTATTTATTGTGCGTTGAGCATTCCTCGTGTGCGTTTTCCACCTCCTTTTGTCATCATTTTCTTCTTTTTCTTTCATCGCCTTTTTCTCCCCCTCGTTTTCTCGTTTATGCAACCCTCCGAAATTTATGAATTACGGTTGAAGGTGTTAGGTCCTACGATTAACAACTCTATGACCCTAGGCATGAATTCTAAGTAATTCGATGATAACGATTCACATTAAGATTCGATCAAAAAACTCTAATGAAGAACGAGAGAGAGAATTCGAGTAGAGTGAGAAAGTTACTGTTGTTTCTCTCTCTAGAAATTGAATTGCAAGCCTTTCGGATCAATTTTCAAAACTTTCTCTATTAAGCTCAATGTGTACAATCCTATTTATACCAAACAAACTTGGTATAAATAACAAACAAGTCCTAAACTAAGGACAACTATACAAAACGCCCCTAATTACAAGGACAACTAATGAAATCAAGCACAATTCTAAAATTATAATCTACAATCTCCCCCTTTGTGCTTGATTGCGTCTCCGCGCTATTTGTCCTCGTCGGGCATAATATGATCTGCGCAAGCCCAGCACATGCTCATAATCCCTTATCGTCTCCCTAAGCTTCAGATGCTCCTCGATGTCATCTAGCAATTCCATCAAGAGCGGATGTTCTCTCACGAACCTGTGGATCCTCAGCATAGTGTCTCGGTTGATTTCTTCCAACCTCTGCTCGATATTTCGTCTGATGACCTTGAGCGTTCCGTCGCAAAACTTATGAATCTCTGTCTTCAGCATCAACCTGGTCTTCTGGGCAATTAGATTGTTGTAGGTGATGCCGATGACCGAGCTGATGTGCACATGATTGCTTGGAAGCCCTTCGATCTCAGGTCCTTTGAGTGGTTCGGCCATGTTAACCTTCTTCATGTTGCTCTCCAGAGCCATCTGAAGGTCGTGTGCTGCGAAGTACTTGACTTGGCGCATCATGAACCGGTAGAGCCCTTCGAAGCCTTCTTTCTTGATGAAGCCTTGAGGACCTTTGTACTTTTCCACGTACAGCTTGTAGAGGTTGTACACCTCATCAGCAGGTATGTACGGTAGGTCACTCTCGCTTAGTTCCTCTCGGGTTCTATCCACTCTTTCAATGACGTAGTGAGGTGTTGGAAGTCCTCCTTTTGCACAGTAGACGCTGAGGAGTTGGCATATTGGGGAGAGACTCTTGTAATGGTTCTTGACTTGTCCTTTAGTCATCCCCAGCCTTACGTTTGGTCCTAGTTGGGTCAGCATCCATAGATATGTCATCCTCTTCTGCTGATCCCAGTGAGAGATCCCTCTTAGCTTGAATTTATTCAGCTTTTTGACCTTATCCGGTGATCTTCAGATGTGTTCACGAACTTCTTCAAGGAATGGGATTTCGATTTGAATATTTTCCCACGGCTTGTCGACCCGAACGGTCCCTAGCATTTGCCTTCTGGGGGAAGCCGCTCGTTGTGCGATCAACTCTGATAGCCTTGGGATGTCTCGTTGGTAGTCTTCACCTTCCTGAAGTTCGTCGTCTTCTATGATTACGAGGTCCACGGATGCCTGTTGTAGAAAATGCCGAACGTCCTAAAGCTGTTGTCTTTGATGCTCCTCGGGCATGGAATGGGTCATCCATTGTCCTTCGAAGATGTATCTGTCTAGAACTTCGTGTGGATTGACGCCATGTCCTGATGGTCCCGGTTGGTCTGGAGCGACTAAGGGAGTAGCTTGGGTCGCTGCTAGGGCTACAAGCATGCAGCACTTGCTTCTTCTTCCGGAAGCAAGGGGCTTGAGTAGATCGGTGGTGTGGGCGGAGGCATCCTGAGGTATAAGGTTGGTGGGTCTATGTGGGCGGTGCGGTGCGTGGTGTGGGTGGTTTGTGTTTGTGTTTGGGTTTGGGTTTCACCAGCTCCAGCGCTTGTTTGTGTAGTGCCCGGGCCTTGTCCTTGGCCACTTGTAGATGTCCTTAGCCTCTTCTCCCCCTCATGAGGATCCTGATCGTCAGGGTCGTCATGTCAGCGTCTTGAGCGGGGAGTCTTGGCCTCGGCAAGTGTCAGTAGGTGGCTCAGGATGATCCACCAATCGCCTGTAAAGAGACTCTTCTTGAGGCGACCGGTTGTAGAGGCCGATCAGTCGGGCGAGTAGAATGTCGTGGAGCTCGGTTATGGGTATGGTGTATGGGTTGATGAGGATGGATGAATTGGCTTAAGGGTCGGTGGGTGTGGGTTGTGGAGGTGTGAGGGTGGGTTGTGACGAGGTGCCTTCGGAGACAGATGCTTTCTCGGTGTCTCTGCGGGATGTCTCTATGGCAGTATACACTCTCTCCATTATTTTGTCTTCAATCGGTTGAACAGCAGCGGAGAGAGCGGCTTGGAATTGCTCGTTCATCACAAACGGTGCGGACGCCTCCTTGGATGGACCAGGACGACTGATGTCGCCTGTTATCAACCCTTGAGTAAACACCGACTCTTCAGGTTGGCTCACAGTCACTTGAGGTTGTGACTGTATGAGACTTCCACCCAATCCTTGAGTCGAATCTTGAAGATTCGGCTCTATGGGCGTTGTGACAGGCTCGGGTTGCGCCTGCGAACCAGACACCACGATAATTGGTTGCGGCTCAAGATTGAGCGAAGAAGTGCCAGCAACACTTGTAGATGTGGTCAGCGTAGTATCTGGTGCGTTGGTGACGGCCGGAAAGAGGGATTCCAGCTGAATGCTAAGTCTCTTGGGAGTCCTCCTTATCAGGCTTATTTTCGCGTCAGACTCCGTGTCAGACGGGGTGGCCGTGTGAGGAGTGAGGTCATCGACGTCCTCCAGTGCTTGATTCGTCACCGGTGGAAGAGAGCTTTGCCCCATTTCTACTTCGGGCTGTGCTACTTGTTGAAGAACCTCCTCAATGGTTTCTTCGAGCATGCCAACATGAACGGGCACTTCCACTTGATATTCATCTGCAGGAGCGTCGAGCGCCATCTCAGTAGCCACGACGTCTATCAAGGTATCATCTACGTCGGGCATTGGTTCTTCGACCAATGGAGACCTCCTGTTGAAGCTCCTGGGCGACAACATCTATCATCGCGTCGTCAGGGCTTTGGTGATGTTGCGGTTGAGGAGGGCCCATATGTACATCTGCCGGGGGCCCTCTAATCATTTCCTCGGTGAGGTGATGTTCCCGGCAGTATCTCTGATGTTCAGCTCCTGCGAGGTCAGCGAGCCGAAGAAGGTTGAGAGATATGGCCATTGAAGGCTGTGTAAGGTCCACCAGCCTTGGGTTGTGGAAGAATTTGAGCCGGGGCGGCTGATAGTTTCCTCCCGGGGCAGGCGAGGAATGTTCTGCGCGTACATCTCCATGTGTTGACGGATGATGACGGAGAACCATCTCGCGTACGGCACGTTCTTGGACCGCTTGTTCTCCTTTTGTCTGATCTGTTCTGCAAGGTTGTTCCAGATCAGCTTGGCGAAATCGTAATTCCGCGAGAACATGCTCCGTGAAAAATCCGGAGTATGTGGTCGTTGCCATTGTCGAAGCCGGCGTGCTTCGGAGATAGACACTTGTTCACGATCCCGAATAGTGTCTTCCATGGGTGAGGGATATCGTTTCTCTGAACCTGACCGAGCTTGGTGAGCGGCGGACAGTAACCCATTTGAAGGAAATCAGCCACCAGTTCTTCATCTGATAGGAGGGGGTCGTAGTTTTGGCTGTGAGGGAGGTCAAGTAGAGCTCTGAACTCGTTCTTGCCCATGCAGATGTGCCTCGTCCCTACAACCGTCGTGAAATTGTATCCCCCGTCCAAGATGATGCTCTTGATCATCCCCCAAAACTGCTGGAGGTAGACCATCGGCACTGATGCCGTCACGGTAAGTCCATGCCATAGTGGATGGCCTTGAAGGATAGACACGATAATGTCGTCTGGACACCGGAAGGTAGCCAGGTCCAATTGGAAGTTCGTGTCGTGGACATTGAGGTATAAGGACTTCTCGTATATGTGATTATATGTTGGATAGCGATCCATCTGAAAAAAATAAGAAATATAACAAATCATTAGTTCATAATTTTGATTTTAGTCGAAAATTGATTTAATTTCATCAAACTATAATGTTGTATTATGTTATGACTTGTTTGATGAATTTTGAACTGAAAACGTGTAGCATGCATATAGGATCCTTGATTTTAAAAAAACGTAATGGCATGACTGTAATTTCGAATTAAACATGTAATGCGTGAAAAGGAGTTCGAAATTTTTCTAAGTGTTGAATCGTGAAAAAGTCACTGTTCATGCCGAGAAATATTTCGCTCGAAAATTTTGGTGTCAAATTGATTTCCTTATGCATTGATTTCAATTGCAATAACTCCGTTTAATTTTGCGATCGAGAAAATTCTATTCGCTAATGTTCGCTACAGTGTAAAGGACTTAGAGAAAAAACTTCTAAGTGTTGAAATTGAAATCTTGAGACTGTAGCCGATCAATTTTACGATCGAGAAAACCGCGTAAATTTACGATCGAGAAATTATATCTCAGGTAAATTTACAATCGAGAAATTTTCCTCAATTGAACAAAATTTTCGATTTGAAATTTGTCGAGCGATATGTGATTTTCGATCCTAAGTAAAAATTTTCGCTGCAATATTTTTCAATCGAGAAATTAGTCAACGAAAGACTAAGTCAACCGTCGAGAAATTTTTCAATCGAAAAATTAAGCGTTGAAAAATTAATTTTTCGCTGCTAAATTTTTGCGATTGAAATCCAATTAAAACGAAAATTCTATTTTGCGATAGTAAGTTTTACGCTCGATAAAATTTTGCATCTAAATTGTCTATTCAGTACTTAAGTTTTTCGCTTACAAAAAATCCTAATTAGATTTCTCGATGGTAAATAATTTTTCGGTCAAAATCTTCTATCTTAGCGACTAAGTTAAAATTTTATCGATCGAGAACTAATTCGACACAAACAGTATCTCAATTGAATCGGAATTCAATTAAGTCTGTTTGCGATCAACAAAGTTCTTCGATGGCTTTAAACATTCAAATGCCCAGTTTTATCTAAACTCAAATCAGAGTTCAAGATGCAGATTTTCCGAAGATTTATACTACCAAATTCATAAAGAACATCGAAACTATCTTAAGTGCGGGCATTAACTTAAAAAAAGACTCAAAATCATGCCAGAAACACTATAAAATAGTATACGATTTTCTCAGTTTTGAAGAACAGTCGAGAAACTAATATAACTCATGCGAAAAAACTACAAAATGCAGATGCTAAAGAAGTTAAATCACACGCAAATGTCAACAGATTCTCATTTCTACCCTAAACAGGCAATTTTCGTGTTGAAAATCGAAAGATTTTTGAGAAATTTGAACTGTCTGTGAAAGTTTTTCGCGAGAGAAATTTTTGCGATTTAGGGTTGCGTGAGAAAAAGTTTTTCGACTGACATAAAAGTGAACTTTTATTTACTCGCTGTAAGTCGATGTTGGGTTTACGATTTGACATTTTGCGATTCAATGGATCAGGCCCATTATTATTTGCGCTCGAGAAATTTTCGATTCGAAAATCGCTCTTCAATTCAATTTTCTCGTTTGCAAATTATCGCGGCTAATCAAAATCGTTCCCAACACTGTTTACGATCGAGAAACTTATGATCGCGAATTAATTCTTATATCCAGTTTCTCGATAGTAAGTGTTTCTAAAATTTTCAGATTGATCCCTATTCAAATAAGATCACATTTGTAAAGCTTCCCCTCAGAATTAAAATAAATGCAATTAACTCCCTGAATTTTCTGTGTAGTAACGTCTAGCTCCCCTGGCAGAATAAAAAATCTGTACCACTTAGAGAAAAACGTTAGAAATAATAGAGTTAATCAACAATTATTTTTGGCATGTTTTCCTTTGAAATATTTAGTCTGTGACAATAGCTCCTTGTCGTGTATCGTCGACGTCTCACTCCTTTATTTTGTTTGAAGAAATCTGAAATACTTAGAGAAAAACGTCAAGAATATTGGGAGCTAATGCACGATTTTTATATTTGCTCCCCCTCAAATAATGCGCAAGAATTGACTAGACATGCAAGCATATGAAATCAATTCAAGTCACGAGCATATAACACACAAATTTATTTAGTAAGCTTATATACATGGTCCCCAAAACATGTACTTAAGATATTGCGTGAGAGTAAGAGCAATGACAAATTTATCGCATTTAAACAATTCAGTACCAATGCAATCTAAAATTACATTTAGAATGTGCGATAACAACAAAAAAAATTCGCATTTATTCAATTCAACGCATATGAAACATAAAATTTCATGTCAGAATGTGCGAAAGTTTTTTTTTATGTATATTACTAATATTATAGTATGGGGTCAGATTATTTTGCTTCGATCAATCAGCATACCTAAAATTTTACGAGAAATTTGAAAGATGAAAATGCCGTCAAGTCATGTCGTCAAACTATAGTCCTAAGTTCATAGACTGGTCCATTTCGACAACTCTTACTAAGTTCGCTCTTGCACTCAAATTTCCTGTCTTGGGATTTTTTATTATATTTATATCACTCAAGTCAACACAAGCAATTATAAGTCAATTTACCTGCGATCAAGGCATGTTTTTAATCATTTCACTTAAGTGAGAGACCGTCTATTGGAATCAAAGGGTTTTAAGGGTTATAGTTTGGCTAGGACTTAGAAGGGAAGGAATTTAGAGGAAAGTGAGCTTATCTCTTCGTCGTCTTCCATTTCTACGTCCGTCTCCCCTTTTTTTTTGCGTCTTTCTTCTTTTCAATCTTTTTTCCCTCTTTTTCTTTTAAGAACTATCCCTTTTTATGCTATGCTCAAGCTGAAGCTCCGCTTCTCCACGAGACTATAGGAGATTATCGTAGGCGAAGTTCTTCTTGTTGGTTCTCGGGCCGATACCGTGCTCTTCTTCTCTTAATCCCTAGGGAGGTTTCAGAGATTATCTTTTTGGAAAAGTTCACGGTTATGGAATTCGTACCCAAGGCTGCGCTCCTCTTCTCGTTTCCCGATATAAGACCGGATTATCGTTGGAGAAGTTCACTTCGTGGTGCTCCTCTTTCCAGTCGTTCTGACGAGCGTACGAGATTATCGACGGAGAAGTTTACAGCAAGATCCATGCCACCTTCTAAGAGATAGTCGGAAGGCAGGTTCCTTTGGTCTGATTTTTGTGCGTTGAGCAATGCCTTCTTTTGTCATCATCCTCTTTATTTACTCCCCCTCCTTTTCTTGTTTGAACAACCATCCGAAGAGTATAGAATACGGTTGAAGGCTGGGAATGGGATTCAAATGAAGAAAAGGACATCGGAGAAGGCGCAAAGTGGATGACTAAGGCCTAACTTGAGGAAAAAAAAGTTATAAGGCCGAGTGAGGAATAACCTAAGCGCCCTTATCATTTTCCTAACGATCTACGGCAAGGTGAGTATGAAGCCAAGAATCACTAGTTAAGACAAGTAATTGATGTGTGACTCGCTCTAGAACTATATCCAAAGAAAGAAAAAAAACAAGGCTTGAATCCTCACTTATATATAGTGGCTTTGTGTCTAGTGGAGCAACCTAATGACCGTTAGACACAAGAATGCGACTTAGACTGACAAAATTAAGCAATTAAATCGATCGCTAGTCGGGGCAAAATTCTAAGTGACTTTAGATCAAAGCATCCTAAAGGATTTCGTCATTCTCCTAATATTATAGGTATATGTATAAAAAAAATTTATTATTATTATTTTTTTTTATTATTATCACGCAGGATATGGCAAATTAGCATAGAAACACATAGAATAGAGCATGTGATAGCACAGAAGATCAGGTGATGCACATATCACGGGAGATTCAACATGCCTAATTTTCCGACAAGAAATTGGAATCGTTTTTCATCCAATGCCTTGGTGAAAATGTCAGCTAGTTGGTACTCCGTGTTCACGAAATACATATCTATGGTGCCATTTTCTACATGATCTTTAATAAAGTGATATCTAATGTCTATGTGTTTTGTGCGTGAGTGATGAACGGGATTGCAAGTAATAGCGATGGCACTTTGACTGTAACTATATATGGGTATATTATTTAAATTGTACCCATAGTCGCGAAGCTGAGTCCGCATCCACAGCATCTGGGAGCAACAACTGGCGGCTGCCACGTATTCCGCTTCGGCCATCGAAGTTGACACACAGTTCTGCTTTTTGGATGACCAGCAGACCAGCTTTTCGCCTAGAAATTGAGCGCCACCGGACGTGCTTTTCCTGTCCACCTGCATAATCAGCGTCAGTATAGCCGATAAGTTTGAAGTTCGTACCCTTTGGATACCATAGTCCAAGGGTAGAGGTGCCTTTAAGGTAGCGCAGAATCCTTTTAACCGCGAGCATATGAGATTCTTTGGGATTGGCTTGAAAACGGGCACATAAGCAGGTGGCAAATATGATATCCGGCCGGCTCAAAGTGAGGTATAGAAGAGATCTAATGATGCTGCGATACAGTGTGATGTCGACCGATTTACCAAAGGGATCGGCATCCAACTTGCAGCTTGGTGACATAGGAGTACTGAGAGGCTTGCTCTGATCTTGATGGAATTTCTTCAGAATATCCTTGATGTATTTTGTCTGACTGATGAAAATCCCATCATCGAGCTGCTTGACATGAAGTCCTAAGAAGAACTGCATCTCTCCCATGTGACTCATCTCGAATTTGCTTTTCATGAGATCTCCAAACTTCGTGCAGAGCCGAGGATTTGTTGATCCGAAGATGATGTCGTCGACGTAAACTTGGACGACCATCAGATCTTTGTCTTGCCATTTGATGAAGAGGGTTGTGTCTATTGTTCCTCGTATGAATCCAGACTTTACGAGGAATTCACTCAGGACATCGTACCAAGCACGAGGGGCTTGTTTTAGGCCATAGAGAGCTTTGTCCAATCGATAGACGTGATCGACAAATTCTTGATCAACGAAGCCTTCCGGCTGAGCTACATAGACTTCCTCTTTTAACACGCCGTTGAGAAATGCGGTCTTAACATCCATCTGATAGACTTTGAAATCTTTGTGAGCCGCATAAGCCAGGAGAAGGCGGATAGCTTCGATTCGGGCAACAGGAGCATAAGTCTCGTCGTAGTCGATGCCTTCCTGTTGATTTTATCCCTTCGCAACTAGCCTTGCTTTGTTCCGGATCACTTCACCATCTTCATTTTTCTTGTTTTTGAATACCCATTTAGTTCCGACAATTGTTTTCCCATGCGGACGTGGTACTAAGGTCCACACTTTAAGACGTTCGAATTGATGAATTTCATCATGCATTGCTATTACCCAATCCGGGTCTTGAAGTGCATCTACTACCTTGGTAGGTTCGTTTTGGCTTAAGAAGCAGCTGAAGAGACTGTGTTGACGACGTGTCCTTACTCCGCTTGAGGGCTCGCCAATTATCTGATCAACCGGGTGAGCTCTAGTCCACTTGCGCTCATTTGGGAATGCTGAAGGCGATGAGTCAGCCGTTTGTGGGTCTAGATTTGCAAAGTTCTCCGGTTGTTCATTTGTGTGAGGAAGTTCCAAATCAGCACTTGGAGAGAGCGACTCTGATGATTCTTCCTTAACACCCACGTAGTTTCGTCATTATTCTGAGGCAAGTCTGAATCGGTTGAAGTAGGAACTGTTGAAGAGCTTGGTACATCGGCCTCTTCAGGTGGAAAATCCACTATAGGTGTAGCATTGTGTGACCGATATACTGGCTCGAAGAGAGAGTCCAAATCGTCTTATGCAAGTCTCATAGCTTCTTCTGACGTTGAATTCGGAGTTGTTGCCTTCTTCTGTTGGTTTTGTGCAAACACACCAGTGAAATAGGTTCTGAACTGTTATATTCAGAAGCTATCGGGTTGAGTATGGGTCCTGAGCTGAGGTGTGCAGGAGCCATCGGGTTAAGCACGGGTCCTGGACTGACTTGACCAGAAGCCATCTCCGCCACTTCGTGGAAAGTGACGTTGTAGCTTTCTTTGATTGTGTGGTTGGACTTGATGTATACTCAGTACGCTTTCGAGGTTGAAGAATACCCGACGAAAGTGGCTTCGAATGCTTTAGGGTCGAACTTAGCACGTTGCTCTCGGTCGTTCGCCACAAAGCATTTACACCCGAAGACTTTAAAGAATGAAATGTTGGATACTCGTTTGTTGATAATTTCGTACGGAGTCTTGTCGAAGCGCTTGTGAATCACCGTCCTGTTTTGAGTGAAACAGGCAGTATTTACTGCTTCCGCCCAAAGAAAATGTGGAAATCCAGAATGTATGAGCATCGTACGCGCGGCTTCCACTAGTGTTCTGTTCTTTCGTTCGACTACCCCATTCTGTTGAGGAGTCTTGGCAGCTGAAAATTGTTGACTTATCCCAAGTTTTTGATAAAAATTACTGAGACATCTGTTCTTGAACTCAGTGCCATTGTCTGTTCGAATGACTTGGATAGTCTGCTGCAGCAAATTTTGAGTAGTGTTCACGAAATTGATGATCAAGTCCACTGTTTCATCTTTTGTTCGGAGAAACCTTGTCCAAGTGTAGCGAGAGTAGTCATCGACTATGACCAGTAGATACTTGCGTCCATTAATACTCTGTGTCTTCATCGGGCCACAGAGGTCCATATGTAGCAGTTCCAGAGGACGTGAAGTAGAGGCCACTTGTTTGATATGATGAGATGGTCGCTTCACTTGTCCTAATTGGCACGCCGAACATTGATGCTCTTTTTGTAAAGGTATAGTTGGAAGACCATGAACCAACTTTTTCTTTGAGAGATGTTGAAGAGCTTTGAGGTTGAGATGAGACATGCGTTGATACCATAAGCTGTTCCTCTGAATTACAGTCTGAGAGATGAGGCAGACAGCTATCGAGGGCCGCACGGATGTCAGGTTGATCGTGTAAAGATTTGATTTCCGAAGTCCGTAGAGGAGTTCTGTGTCCTGACTATCCAAAATTCTGCACCGGTCAGCATGAAAGACCACCAGGAACCCTTTGTCACAGAACTGGCCTATGCTGAACAAGTTATGGCGGAGGCCTTCGACGTATGAGACATCTTTTATAGTCAGATTCTTCAGAATGATATCCCCAAGTCCTAGAATCGGGGCTGAATCGTTGTTTCCAAACCTGACTTTTCCGTTAGGATGGTCTTTGTAGTTGCTCAACAGTTCTTGATTTCCCGTCATGTGTGTGGAGCAACTAGAATCGAGGTACCACACATGATGGATCTGCAAAAACAACTTTTTTTTGGAAATGGTCACTAAATAAAAAAGGAAAGCAGTACATGTGGTTCGCTCAAGGAGCACATACCAACTGGTAATAAGCTACGAGCTTACACCCATAGACACAACCAAGGCCACAAAAACAGCAACCAAACAACAAGCCAAAGGCGATAAAGAAAGCCAAAAGCAAGCAGAAATCCAAGTCCGTCCAAGCAAACCACCAAAACAGCGCCACATGGCACCCACATCCAAGCGGCGAGCGGGATCAGGGGTCACCAGCGTCGTGGCCAGCTATAGGATCTTGGGTGCAATTGTTCGTCACCTCATGGTCAGCCTCGAGGTCAGCGAGAGCCTCAAACATGTTACGATCCGCGTGGTGGTAAGGCATCCCAAGGCCTCTGGTAGTGGAGGTTTCTGTCATGCTAGAATGAGTTGGCCGGGTATTGCAATCGAAAGAATGGGTAGGGCAGCGTTGCTTGCCTTCCCCATTGTGGCCAGCCATGTTGGCCTCCTTATGAACTATGCCTTTACCCTTGGTTTCCACACGACTCCATGCACGCTTATGTGTCGTCACTGTAGACAGTCGCGGCTGCGGTTTGTTAGGCTGCATGGTCGTGGCAGCCTTTGGAATCAGCCGAGCTATTAGGGAGCAGGCGGGTCTTGGC
This sequence comes from Craterostigma plantagineum, assembly GCA_027422505.1. Lineage (NCBI taxonomy): Eukaryota > Viridiplantae > Streptophyta > Magnoliopsida > Lamiales > Linderniaceae > Craterostigma > Craterostigma plantagineum. The sequence goes on along the minus strand of JAPQWV010000005.1, from coordinate 12,362,943 downwards.
CGAATTTTTAGGCGGTTGTCTCGGCTGGGTTTTGGGGCAAGTCGCGATACTATGGGCCCATGAGTCACATGACGAGCATTTTTCCAGTCGCCACTCATATTCGACACTAACGGGTGCGACACCCGAGGAGCTACCATCCTTAGTTGGAATGTGGATATTGAACCGTTCGACAAAAGGTTCCGTCAATGTTATTTCAATACAAACCCTAGCATACTCAAGGCGTTCCGCACTAGCCGTCATTGCGTCCGCAAAAAGGGGCTTCCCGAGCACACTAGCAATGATTCCTAGGCCAGCTTGCGTCCAAGTATTCCGTTGGGACGTTTCGGAGTCTAACCCAAAGCGGAATAGTCGGATGCTGTTTCTTTTCAAAAGAGAGTCCCGTATGCCAAGCCTCGAGGAAGATCGGCTGCCCCTGCAAGAGCCACGGTCCACCCTCCAAGGCCGCAGCTGCCGCCTCCGCCGAGTTAAATCGAAACTTGATAAATCCATTGATAGTTGATCTTACTTCGACCAGGTTCTTCCAGATAGATCGGACAAAGCGTTAAACATGTGGGAAGTACGGGCGCTTCCCAAGGAAATACCCGATAAGCGTATGTTCCCACCGTGTTACGCCTTGTTGAGCAACTTCCCACGAAGGCCGTGCAGCAGCGACTCCATCTATGACACTGGGCGCCGTGTAAGATAAAGGAAGGCGTGCAGAGCTAGCCCATTCCCGGTTGCTGTTGGCGCCAAGAACAATGTCAGAGAACGATGGTCCCGGACTAAGAATTCCGGGCAGTGGAACCTCCGCAGGCAGCCTAGTGTGCGGTTCTGGTTCGGTATGGCCGTTGCGGGAGATAAAGTCAGCTATCATGGGAGAACCCATGGAAGGAACGTTAGGCCCAGAAATGGTGGACGCAGTCTTATCCTCTTCATGTGTAGGCCCATTAAGGGTGGTGGGAGGCCCAAAGGTGCCAGGGTTTGCATCCTCCACATGTCCAGGCCCAATAGGGGTATTAGGCCCAACGGTGTTGGGGGTATCCACCACATGTCCAGGGCCATTATGAGGATTAGCATCCACCTCATGCGCAGGCCCATTAGGGGTGGTATTAGGCCCAGCAGTATTAGGGTTTGCTTTCACCTCAAGTCCAGGCCCATTATTAGTCGCAGTAGGCCCAATAGTATTAGGGTTTGCAGACGTCGGAACCCTAATTCCATCTTCAGGCTCCATGGTAGCCGAACCGCTGACTAGAGGCGGCGAATATTCAACAGCTTGATCTACCAAGTGCAGGTTACAGCGAGCTGGTGGCGGTGGTGTGCCCCTCTGCATTGGTCTACGCTCGTCATGAATAGGGTCACGGAGAGGGTGAGCCGTCGGCGCCGATGCGGTATCCACAGCGGTCGAGACGGGTTATTCCTTGGTGTTAGCAGAGGGGTAGTAGGTGCAGGCTCATGGGTGAGCGCAGTCCCAGTTGTGGGAGGTTTCGGCCGGTTTGGAGAAGGTGGGCAGCACACCGGCGAAGTCTGAGGGCCGAAAGTGACGCGGCCAAAAAGCCCCTCAAACGAAGCAACATCGAAGAGGCTGTCAAACTCGGGGATGGACTTCCGGAGCAAGCCGTAATCCGGCAGCAAACTGAGAGGGTCCACGTTCGGTATATCAGAGGTAGCCATAGGAGACGAGAAGGTGAGAAGTCGAAAGGTCACTAAGAAGAAGGGATAGAAGAGATGGGGTTAAAACCCTACCATCGCCGTTTGAGCCCGGCGATGGAGGGTAGGGGAGCTTTGGTAGGTTTGATCGAGGAAAAGATCTTTTCTTGTGATAGTCTCCTAAGATGCTTGGGGGATTTAATCTCTACGGGATACCTTAGGTGAGGACAGTCATGTATGGCGCCATAAGCTTTCTTTATGGCTGGATCTTGTTTCCTACGAGTTTTCCTAGCGGCATTTGTTTCAGAATGATTAATTTTTGTTTTCGATGTGGAGCCTATTTCGAAATTAGTGCTTCTAAATGTGATTGGTTTGAGGGAGTGTGTAGAAGCAATTATTTGAAACGAGGAAATGACTCTTTTATTTTTTCGAGTGTCTTTCATTTTAGCAGAAGGAGAAACAATATTGGGAACATTCGACTCTATTGACTCCTTCTCTATTTTTATTCTAGACACCCACGCCTTCGTATCTAGTGCTGGTCCTACGCTCCCTGTAGACGTAGGTGAAATAGTGTTAGGCTTAGCCCTTCTAATAATACGTTTATGATCTACTGAAGGCGTTTTTTCAATTTTCACGCTTTTTGGAATAGCGTGTGATTTAGCTTGGGATGTTGAAGAAGCTTTGAGATTCTCAATCTCTTTTAGGAACTTTTTCTTTTCAGCTTCAAAATTATCTCGTTCTAATTCTAATGAGCATCTTAACTCCTCTATTTTTCTAACAATAGGGGGTATATAGAAAGAATTTTCGAATGATGAATTTGGGAAGGTCCCTAATGTTGTAGCTTTGATTCAATTCTGTGTAGGAGAAGGGAAATTCAACCCTAGTCTTGTCTTTTCTTTTGGTTTCTTCTAAAGCATCTATTTCTTTAGCATTAGTAAAAACCATAAGATCTGTTAATCCTAAGCCCATGTATTGAATGTCATAAAGTTGCTTACAATCAACTTTCGACAGACATCGTGGGTTCTCAAAGCCTAAGCCAAATTTATAATCATAAAATCCTAAGTCCATGTGTTGATTTAAGAATATTGTCTGTTCAGTCTGTCCCCTTCTAACAAGAAGATCTTCTAACTTTTTAACCTTAGTATATAACTTCTTTCGTTCTTCCCCTAACAAAGCATAGTTATTTTCTATTGTAATTTTGGAGACTTGACAAGCATCTAATTCTACACCAACTTTACTAACTTTTGCATTTGATTCTTCTAATTGGGCTTCTAAGTTAGTAATCATAGTGGTAGCTTCGATTATCCTACAATTGAGGGTGGCTTTCTCATTGAGATTCCTAACCAAACAATTGTAGTTATTTGCTAGCCTATCCTCCAATTCATTTATCTTCACACTATACTGCTCTGTCTTAGATGAACTAGTCTCCATAGAATGTAAGCTCTTAGTGAGTTCTTCTATCTTCTTATGGGAGCTTCTAAGTTCGGATTCGAGACTAGTGATTTTCTCTTTAGACCTAGACAATTTGTCTTCAACTTCCTTTATACATTTCTGCTCATGTTTCATGTTAGCGTATTCTATTTTATACGATTCTAACATGGTTAATAATGTGGAAGGGAGGTCTACCTCTTGTGAAGAGGTGGATGCGTTCTCGTCGTCCGTTTGATTTGCGGTTTCGGGGTCTGATTCGTTGTCGAGACGGGCCATGAGGGCTAAATTCTCTTCTTCAGAACTCGATGTTTCCTCAAGCCATTGGTCTTGTTCGGCCATGAGAGCTACTCCAGCTTCCTTCTGTTTCATCAATTGGAGCTTCCTGGAGTAGTAGTTGACATCTCTCTTCTTCGGAAGAGTGCACTCTCTGGCGAAGTGACCTGTCTTGCCACAGTTGAAGCACTTGTTAGCCTCCTTAGGATTCTTGACATCGGAGCTCTCTGGTGCACGTTCTTTGTTTTTAGAGCTTGTAGTCCGAAGTCGGTTGGCTGAGGTTGACGACTTCTTCTTGAAGTACTTCTTGCTCATCATTTGTCCTATGAGAGCTAACTGCTTTCCTAGTGCTTTCAGATTTGGCTCAACGTCGGAGTCCGACTCTTCTTCCGACTCTGAAGGTGAAAGAGGCCTAACGGTCTTTTCCTTTCTTGATCTTGGCCTAACAATCTCATGCTGTGCGAGATTGTCAAACACGGCATGGACATCCAACTCCTCTAGATCTTTATTTTGTCGAATCTGAGTGGATATTTTCTTCCATTCCGCGGGCAGAGAATATAGAAATCTGATATTTGTCTCCATGTTAGTCTTCGTGATCTCTATCTTCCTCATCTCGTTGAGAAGAGTGAGGTATCTTTGGTAGATCTCGTATAGACTCTCCTCGGGCTTTGCTTTGAAGGAGTCGTAAGCGGTGAGAATGTTCGCCTATTTGGCCTTTATGCCAACTTCCGTCCTCTGCGTCATCCTATGCAGTTCATCCCACATTCCTTTAGCCGATGAAAGGCTATCAATCTGTCGGTATATGTCGTTGGGGATGCCCTGCATGAGGGTGTTCATGGCTACTAGATCAGCCTTAGCTCGAGCCCTCTCCTCGATTGTGTACTCCCTAGGCTCCTTAAGTCGCCTAGTAGGAGGAATTGCAGGAGTGGCCGTTTCATCACCAGGTACATGAACCCAGAATTGTGCTGGTCCCTGTTCGAGTGACTGCAGTAGATTCTCGGCCTGATCTTTTAAAGCGATGAAATTTAGGAAGCGGCTTCTCCAAACGGTGTATTCGCCTCGTTGCAAAATCGGTGGACGGTTGTCATTTCCGAGTGAGTATGCCTCCATTTGTTTTATAGTTGAGTTGTTGAAGGATCTTCGTTAAGTGTTTTGAATGTTTGAAGATGATGTAATGTGCTTCACAAGTGACAAAATTTGTTAGTAGCATTTGATTCGAAAAATAGATCGAGAATTATTTTCGATTCAATCTTTAAAGTTTGATCGAAAATAATTTCGTCGAAATAGAGTGTACTATGTACTGTTCTCGTGCGAGAAAGTCTATCTGCGATATATTTTTCGAGCGAAATAAATTGCCCAAAATTGTTCGGTCGAGAAAAATTTCAGATAGTGAATTTATTTCGATCGTAAAGAAACAGTACGTTAGTAAGTTTCTCGACAAGTCAAAATAAATCTGTTGACTGAAAAAGTTTCTCGCGTGTAAATGATTTTTAGCTTGGTCAAACATTAAATGTCTGACCGAAAATGTTTCTCGAGAGAGAGTTTACGCGTGCAAAGTCAAAATTGGTCTCCCTCGAAAAAAAATTTCGCTGAATAATGCTAGAGAAATATTTCTAACTAAAATCGTTTCTAGTGTTGACGATTTTAGCACCGACTTCGTATTCTGACCGAGAAAAATTATCGCGCCAAGTTTTTCGATCGAGAAATTAATCCGATCGCAAAACCTATCGAGAAAAATTAGAAAGAACGAGAAAAATCACAGAATACGATTAACACAGATTCAAGCAAAAATAAGGAATTAGACATTGAAATTTCAGGTAATTGCTCGCAATCATTAACTAACAACGCACGAACAAGCAATTAAACACGTTATGAAGCAAAGTATGTCGAATTTTGATCAAAATCAGAACGTGTTCTTCATGTTCTTAGTGAACAGTAAATCACAGAATCGATTTAATCCTCAAATCGAAGTTCAAACAGCTACAGAAGTTATCGCAATCATGATCTAATACTTAAACGAGCACAGAAACATCAAATTCAAGTCATTTAGGCACAGAATTATGCTATTGGATCGAAAACAGATTTCGCGCCAAACTGTTCTTCGATGAACAGTGAATAGAATTAAATTTTCGATCTGAATCTAACAATTTTTGATTCAAAACAGAACGAATCTGCTCTGATACCGATTGTTAGGTCCTACGATTAACAACTCTATGATCCTAGGCATGAATTCTAAGTAATTCGATGATAACGATTGACATTAAGATTCGATCGAGAAACTCTAATGAAGAACGAGAGAGAGAATTCGAGTAGAGTGAGAAAGTTACTGTTGTTTCTCTCTCTAGAAATTGAACCATGAGTTGTCTGATAATGACATTGAACCACCTAGCATACGGGACATTCTTCGATCTCTTGTTCCTTTTCTGTCTGATCTGTTCTGCTAAGTCATTCCAGATCAGTTGGGTGAAATCGTAATTCCGCGAGAACATCCTTGTAATTACGGGGTTTTGTTGTATTTGTCCTTTGTTTAGGACTTGGTATGTTATTTATACCAAGTATGTTTGGTATAAATAGATGTACAAACATTGTGCTTAATGAGAAGATTTTAGAAATTGATCCCAAAGGCTTGCAATTCGATTTTTAGAGAGAGAAACACAAGAAATCTTCTCACTCTAAGCGAAATTCTCTCTCGAGCTCTCAACGAAGGTTTTCGATCGAAAATTTGATCTCTACAATTCTAATCGATTGCCTAAGAATTCGAGTCTAGGATCATAGAGTTGATAAATTAGGACCTAACAATTGGTATCAGAGCAGATTCGTTCTGTTTTGAATCGAAAATTGTTAGTATTGGATCGAAATTTGAGTTCGGTTACTGTTCCATCGAAGAACAGTTTGGCGCGAATTTCAATTCCGATCTAATAGCTCAATTCTGTGCTTAATTGGTTTGAAATTGATGTTTCTGTGCTCGTTTTAGTGATACACATTGATTGCGATTAGATTCGTAGCTGTTTGAACTTCGATTGAGCAGAATCGATCGGATTTGAGGGTTTACTGTTCATGCGAAGTACGATTTAGAACACATTCTGATTTTGATCAAAATCGACATGTTTAGCTTTCTAATGTGTTTAATTGTGTGTTCGTACGTATTCATCAACTGATTACGAGCAATTACCTATAATTTCACGGTTTAATTCATCGTTTTTGCTTGAATCAGTGTTCATTGTATTCTGTGTTTTTTTTCTTTTCACATCATCGAACTTTCTCGATCATCTTAATTTTTCTCGGTAGGTTCGTCGATCAGGTTAATTTCTCGATCGAAAAACTCTGCACGAGAATTTTTCTCGATCAGAATACAAAGTCAGACTTAAAGTTGTCTTTATCAAGAATGACTTTAGTAGAAAAATTTATCGAGCATTACTAAGCGAAAATCTTTTTCGACGAAGACTAATTTTGACCTTTGCGCGCGCAAAACTTTCCGTCGAAAAACATTTTCGGTCAGAATTTCTAAGTTTGACTAAGCGAAAATAATTTGCGTCTGAGAAACTTTTCCTGTCAACGAATTTATTTTGACTTAGCGAGAAACTTACTAAACATATTGTTTCTTTGCGATCGAAATAAATTCACGATTAGAAATTTTTCTCGACCGAAAGACTTCTAACATTTTTTTCGCTCGTAAAATTTTTCGCTGACCAAGACTTTATCGCACGAGAACAGTTACCAATACATTTTATTTCGACACAATTATTCTCAATCAAACTCTAAAGATTGAATCGAAAATAATTCTCGACTGCTTTGATATCAAATGCTACTAACTAATTTGCTACTTGTGAAGCACGAACATCAGTCCAAATTAACAAAACAACAAACGAAGATCCTTCATCAACTCTAGAAGAAAAAGATATGGATGCATATGCTCTAGGAAACGACAATCGTCCTCCAATTCTCAAAAGAGGCGAACACAGTATGGAGAAGTCGGTTCTTGAACTTCATCGAACTTAAAGATCAGGCTGAAGATCTACTCAAATCACTTTATGAGGGACCAGAAATAATCTATATAAATCAGGAAGGTGATAGCTCGAATAATCCTCCAATCAAACCCACTAGGCGAGTAAAATTACCTAGTGAATACGACGAAGCTGAGAAAAGAAGAGCAAGGGCAGATCTGATAGCTAAGAACACGCTGATGCAGGGCATCCCCAATGATATATATAGACAAATCGATAGCATCCCAACGGCTAAAGGGATGTGGGATGAGTGGAGCGGAAGATGCAAAGAACCGAAGTTGGCGTTAAAGCTAAGAAGGCTAACATACTCACAGCGTATGACTCCTTCAAGGCTAAAACTGAGGAATGATCTTTATCAGTGGTGCCTCTCTCTTCTCATCTAATTGAGAAAGATTAACATAAAAAAGACAAATATGGAGATGAACATTCGATTTCTGTCTGCACTGCCCACCGATTGGAAGAAGATCTCTACTCAACTCCGACAAAATAAGGACTTGGATGAGATGGATATTCACGCTATTTTGATAATCTCTCACAGCATGAAGAAGACATAGGCGAGTTACCAAAAGAGAAAAAGGGCAAACAGGCCGAGGACTCCATAGCTCTAGTTTCAGAGAAGAAGAGCTCCCGCTCACGCAAGGAAAAGCATGTCAAGCTCCCTAGCTCCTCAGAGGATGAAGACACATCTGATTCAGAACTTTCCTCTGAGATCAAAGAATTTGGGAAACAGCTGGCTTTAGTCGTTAAAATGATGACGAAGGAATACTTCAAGAAGAAGTCGTCATCCTCTGCTAACAGACTTCGAACTACTAGCTCGAAAAATAAGGAAAAGCCAACTGAAACCTCAGAAGCCACAACACCCAAAGACACACTAAAATGTTTTAATTGTGGAAAAACAGGTCACTTTGCCAGGGAATGCACCCTTCCAAAGAAGAAGGATGCTAACTACTACTCTAGGAAGGTTCAACTAACCAAACAAAAGGAAGCTAGAGTAGCCCTAATGGCGGAACAGGACCATTGGCTAGAGGACAGCTCAGATTCTGACGCTGAAAATCTTGCTCTAATGGCGAGCCTCGAGGATGAAGAGGAAGATGGAACTCTCGTAGATACGGATGAAGACAATGCATCCAGAACATCTCAGGAGGTAGAACCCTCTGACTCTACAAATTCTGACGAGTTAGCCGAATTAAATTCGAAATTTGCTAACTTGGTACTTGAGCAGAAACGACGTATAAACGTAGAAAAAAAGCTTCTTAAGTCTAAGGAAACTGAAGATATAAATATGCCTAAGAGGGGAGGGGTGAATTAGGCTTATAAAATTTTATGCTTCTTTTCACAAAGTGTAGTGACTTAGATATGCCTACTGATGCTTGTGACGAGTATGCCTGATATATCCTAGTAACGTCGGATGTGCGTCGGGTCTGTCTCACAGCGATAAAAAAATAACTGAAAAGTAAATGCGAGACAGGATTTTTATAGAGGTTATATCCCCAATTGGGGTTTACTCCTCTCCTTGGGATTTGCTTCCCAAGAGTTTAACCAATCACTATAATGCACCGTAGCTGGATACAAAGCTGATTGGTTGGCCCAATACACAACCGAAACAAGTCGAACACTAGCCACTACTAGGTTACCACACGCCGAGTTTCGTTCCTCGGAATCTCCTGATCCCGACAGACACAGCTCGCTACCGAAGGGCCCCTGGAACTCGTCCTTCCCTTCACGTGTGTGTAAACGTCGACCTTGCCTCCTTGGTATTGCTCACGTCCGAAGACAACACGTCCGAAGACAGAATATATGGAGGGGATGATGGAATATCAGATGAATCACTCGCTCAGTGATGGAATCGCAAGTTAACGCTCAGTATGGCAGAAAGCTATCGCAAATAAGAGCTCAGGAATCTCTCTGTCTGTTTCTGCTCAAGAATTTCTCGTAGGCTTATAATCACAAATTCTAAGTACCACGAATTCTGAAGTGTGACTCATATATAATCCTTTCAATCAGCTCTTTACATGGAAAATCATATCATATATTAATCATCAAATCAAGCATAGTTTCCATGCAAATTTCGAGAGTTAATCATACCTTATAAATTATGCTTTTAATAAATCATCGCAACGGTCATATAGCACATTTAAGCATGATTATATTCCATATAAAAGCTCAATTTCGTTCTCAAGTATATTCAAGCATTTCGCATATAATTACCATATCAGAACTTTCCATAAGTGATTCCCTGCTATCAGTTTCTAGGACAAGTCAATCCAGATGTACTTTCCAAGTATAGGACACAAGATAGCATCACATCAGCACGTTTTCCATATACAGCTCATAGTATTAGATCAATATATTTACCATGTTTAGCACACAAATCAGATCAGAGCATACTTAATTCGATTTATCATATTATGGCAAAACTTTCCTTATTTCAGAGATCACATCCGTTTATATCATATAACACCTTATCCAAAAAGTCAATCAAATCAAATCTTTCCTAAATATAAAATTCCAATCAGCATAAGGAAAGATATTAATTCAATATTGCACATTTAATTCAGTGGAAGGCATGCGAAAATCGTATGTGTGATTCTCGTCCAGGAATAATCAAGTATCAACGGATATATCACTTTCCTTATATAAACTGCATATTTTCAATATATAGCACAATACGATATATCCTATCAAATGGACTGTCTATAACATGCGATCACATAGTCTCATCAACAGATCACAAACTCATATGCGAATCAAATATTCAACACTTTAATCAATTTATAGCTCATTATTAATGCATGGTCGAGTATTATCATGAACTTAGACGTTATATTAATCACAAATCGAATTGCTTAATTTATAGACCTAACGTCATTACACTTACATCGTTCATCAAAACTCTCTAACACTCATGGACCAAAAAGGTCAACATTCTCTCCCTTTTTGATGATGACATGTAATTGATGCAGCACAGAAGCATGTAAGCATATTCGATTTCACAAGTCCTAGCGCATATGTCTAAGTGTTCCATGATTGCAAAACAGAGCATATGATATTTCCTAATTACATATGATACATATTTGCTCCCCCTGCCTAAGTGCAGTTATCTCTATGACCTGCAAAGATATATCGTGAATGAACTTGCTCCCCCTGTCTAAGTGCAGATATATCTTGTCATTTTGAGGGTTATATCATGAGTGCAAAATTTTGAAATTACCCGTGAGTGTGCTCCCCCTGCCTAAGTGCGCATTTTCCAGGCATGATTCAAGCAATCACATAATCATCGCAGCAGGCACTTAGCACTCATCAATAAATCTCACATAAGTCAATTTGCACAGTTAAGTACCAAAGTATCACTGTAACAGAGCATAAGATCATATAACGCAAGATTAGCACAGATATATCCAGAGATCAGAGCAAAAATATTAAGCATTGGAGATATATCATAAAAGCAGCAAAATATTATATAGATTAGGGTTCAACAAGCTTCCCTACATACCAAAACACTTAGACGTACAACGCCTAAAACTTACCTTACTACTCCCCCTTCAATCAAAAAGGTGGGAGGGACACTTAAGAACTAAACTGATACTAGCAGAGCGGAATATCCTAAGGGCAACTAAGAACAAAATGGAATATGAGGGGCAGCCTTCTGGCTTGAAGATGTTTCAGAATCGACGGGTTTAGGAAGGGACTTCTTGACCAACTTGGAGAGCTTGGACAGTTTCAGCGACAGCTCGGTATACTGTTCTTTGAGCTTGCGGAAGCGCTTCTGATTATCAGCCTTGATATCGGAGATATCGCGACGCAACACTGAGATTCCTGCCTTCCCGACACTGAGCTCATCTTCATAGTCCTCGTCGTCGTCGCTCTTGACCTTTGCCTTTCCCTTCGCAGCAGATCGTTTCCGGGCACTATCCACTGATCTGTTCTCCTTTGCCTTAAACCATCCTTGGCTTTTTGAGTAGTGAATCCCCATGCGCTTCAAAGTCACTTGGTCCACGATGTGGACGGATCTGTCTTCCCTACCCGGCGGCAGAATAATACCTTCGCACTCAAACAGGTGAGTGAGCAGCATACCATAGGGCAGCGGTGTCTCTGCTCTCAAAGGCCTGGATCATGTGCTTCATGATGACATATCCTAGGTTGAACTTGCGGTTCTGGGATACCATGTAGACCGCGAAGGTGCTCATGAAGTTCATGGTTGTTGAGTGGCCTCCACTACCTATCTTTCCACTCCATAGGGTCATGTTGAGCAGTTTGTGCAGGAAGAAGTAGTCGATAGGGAGCTGGTTCAGTGCTTCACCGTCAGAGAAACGGGGTTTCGTGCGGGTACTCCAGAGGGTACGAAGGACATCACTGAGGTCAAAACCGTCAGCGTGGCACCAATCATTCATGTCGTAATGACAAAGGCCCTCATCAGCAACTCCTAGCATAGCATTCATTTTCTGAGTGGTCCACTCGAATTTATGGCCGAGAACATATGAACGGATGTTGATATGCCCTTCGAACTCTTCGTAGTCGAAGTTGGCATAGAACAGTTTGACGACTTAGGGTAGTAGGGTGTGTTGAGACTAAGGAATTGCTCCCATCCAAAATCTTTAAGCCACGTGATAACTGTTCCAGCAGGCAACTTGTCGAAATCGACCCCGCGACCGCGAGCGATATCTCTGTTGCTGAAGCTTTTGTTGGTGGTTCGGTTACTTTCCTCCAGGAACAGGGCTTCTATAGGGATATCATTGGGTTTTGACAGATCAATAGGCAGGACGTCAGAAGGCTTTGAATGTGGCTGTGGAGATGGCGAGGCTTTTTCAGGTGGTGAAGGAGATTTCTGGGATTTTTCAGGAGTTGGGGTTCTAGAAAGTGATTTTTGGGTTTCCTCATGAACTTCTTCAGGGATCTCTTGACTGGAGGCGGATTTTTCAGGCTCGGGGAGTGACGCTGACCTTCTTGCCTTTCTTCTTCTTCTTCTTGGAGACTTTAGACGGGGATGTAACTTTCTCAACTGACTTGGCTTTGGAATGGGTTTTCCGGGCAGAGGTTGGTGATGGTGATGAAACTGGTTTGGGCGAGTCGGATAATTCTTCATCAGTCATGGGCTCTTTGCGTTTGCGGCTGGATGATTCACGGATGGCTGCTTTGGGTGTGGATGTTTTAGCCATTTTCAGAGGTTAAGGTTTGATAGGAAGTTTTGGAGAAGATGAGTGAGTTGATGAAGATTGAGAGACGATTCTGAGTTTTAAAAGAATGGGGTCGGTTTATTTTTGGAAGGGATAAGGATGGATTTCGAATTTTGAAATTTGAAATTTCAAAGTTGAAGTTGGAAAGTGGAAATCTGTCAGAGATATTGAACTGATTTGACAGGATCTCATAATTATGGAAGGGATTTGACTGGGCAGAGTAGGTATATATTTTCAATAAATGAGTTCCCTAAAATAACTGAACGGCTGGAAAGATATCTACGAGTTCCTTCCTAAAATTACCTGATCACATTCAAGGACAGATCTAGAAGATCCGATATTCCTAAAATAATCTAGATAGCTGAAGGAATGTCTTGGAATGGGATAACTACGAATTTCTTCCTAAAATACGAAGATCACACTTAAAAAAAATCTATAAGATCCACGGAAACATTCTAGGGGCTGAATGAATATCTTAAGATAGGATAACTATGAATTTCTACCTAAACTAGAACAACCTATAGTAAATGGCGGAATTAGGCAGATTTACTAACCTTATTTAGCTCGATAATTCCTAATCGATCAAGGATGTCGCAGAATCTTGTCTCAACTAGGGGCTTTGTGAATATATCAGCGAGCTGATCATTTGTTCCTACGAATTCCACACCGATATTCCCCTTCTGAACATGGTCTCGTATAAAACGATGTTTAACCTCAATATGCTTAGTACGAGAATGATGTACGGGATTCTTAGTAATACTAATGGCACTAGTGCTATCACACATAAGAGGAATTTTGTCATAACTTAACCCGAAATCACTAAGGGTTTGTTTCATCCAAAGGACTTGTTGACAACAATTTCCTAAGGCCATATATTCAGCTTCGATTGTGGAGAGGGCGACAGCATTTTGCTTTCTACTAGACCAAGTTACCAGGGAATGTCCAAGTAATTGGCAAGTTCCACTAGTACTTTTCCTATCTTCCCTACAGCCGGCATAGTCGGCATCGGAATATCCCATTAATGGGAATTTATCCGTATGAGAGTACCACAAACCAAAATTGACAGTACCCTTGATATATCTAAGTATACGCTTAACTGCAGTCAAGTGGGATTCCCTAGGGTCAGACTGATATCTCGAACACATACCAACAGCAAACATGATATCAGGACGACTAGCAGTTAAGTAGAGAAGGCTTCCGATCATACCTTGATATTCCGTTTGATCAACTGGGGTACCTGATTCGTTACTGTTTATTTTGGTGGTCTGATGCATGGGAGTGGAAATCGCCTTGGAATCATTCATTCCGAATTTTATCAGTAATTCCTTGCTGTACTTAGTGTGGGATACAAAGGTTCCATCGTCAAGTTGCATTATTTGCAACCCAAGGAAGTAGTTCAGCTCACCCATTAAGTTCATCTCAAATTCCTTCTGCATAGACTTAGAGAATTCCTCGCAAAGAAGGATATTAGTACTTCCAAATATGATATCATCAACATAGATTTGGACCAGTATCATGTGATCACCTTCATACTTAATAAACAGCGTGTTATCAATAGTTCCAGCCGAAAATCCTAGGTCAATCAAGAACTTACTTAGCCTTTCATACCATGCCCTAGGAGCCTGCTTTAAACCATATAATGCTTTATTTAATTTAAAAGCATGATTTGAAAAGTCTTCCCTAGCAAATCCCGGTGGTTGTTCTACATAGACCTCCTCATTTATAAAACCATTTAAAAATGCACTTTTTACGTCCATTTGAAAAAGTTTAAAACGTTTAAAGCATGCATATGCAAGTAAGATACGTATAGACTCTAATCTAGCTACCGGAGCAAAAGTTTCATCGAAATCAATACCTTCCTCCTATGATGGATTTATCATCTGGTCTTTCTATGAGTGTCCACACTTGGCTCTTTTCGAATTGAGATAGCTCATCTTCCATGGCCGAGACCCACGATATATCATCTAGAGCTTCATGGACTGTCTTTGGTTCCATCATTGAGAGCAGTACATCATGAGATTCCTCCGTATCTTGATTTCGTGCAGCTGCTCGAGTTTTGATCCCAGATCTGATATTTCCTATTACTTGATCTGTCGGATGACTGGAACCGTGTTTCCATTTTCTAGGTTGCAGCTCATCAGCTTCTGGTTTCAGTGTCTCAACATTTTCGTCTTTGGGAATATCGTCCTCACCGTCTTTAGTATCATGTAATTCTGTACAGGGCAAATCTATACCTTCCTCATCAGTAGCATCTGCGTTAGGTATCTCATCAAAAGTAACATGTATGGATTCCTGAACAGTCAGCTTTCTTTTATTATAAACACGATATGCCTTAGAGTGAAGACTGTAACCAAGGAATATCCCTTCGTCTACCTTAGAGTCAAACTTTCCTCTCTTATCTCTATCGTTCAAGATAAAACACTTACATCCAAACACACGAAAGTAATCTATATTTGGAGTTCTATCATGCCAGATTTCATAAGATGTTTTCTTTAATATCGGCCTAAGGAACACTCGATTTGACACGTAACAAGCTGTACTAACAGCTTCCGCCCAGAACTGTTTAGGAATATCATACTCATGTAACATAGATATAGCCATTTCCTGTAACAATCTATTTTTCCGTTCAACTACACCGTTCTGCTGGTGAGTTATAGGGGCAGAGAAGTTATGACTATATCCATACTGATCACAGAATGATGCAAATGACTTACTATCAAATTCCAGCCCGTTATCACTGCGTATCCTACACAGGTTTATTTATTTTTCATTCTCTAGTCGCTTCACTAGTGATGCGAAGTTATCTAGTGCCTCATTCTTATGTGCAAGGAATATCACCTAAGTGTACCTGGAATAACAATCTACAATGACAAAGGCATATCTTTTAACTCGCAGAGACATCGTCTGAACGGGACCAAAAAGGTCGAGATGTAGTAACTCCAGAGGTCTGGATATGGATATCACATTCTTTGCTTTGAACGATGTCTTGGTCTGCTTGCCCATTTGGCACGCCTTGCATGTTTTGTCCTTGACCAATTTTATGTCAGGAACACCTCGTACCAGTGCATTGCTTGTAATATGAGACAGTAATTCCATATTGGCATGTCATAAGCGTCTGTGCCAGAACCAGGTGTTATCCTGTGTTACTGCTAAACACTTGACATTCTGGTCAGTGATATCATCAAGAGTTATGCAATATATATTTCTATCCCTGGATGCACTATATAATACCTTACTATCATTTCTAACTACACATTTATCATTTTCAAAAGTAATCGTATGACCTTTATCGCATAATTGACTAATGCTAAAGAGGTTGTGTTCTAGATTCTTAACCAACCATACGTCATCTATAGTAGTATGTAAAGTGCTACCGACAGTTCCAACTCCAATAATCTTAGCTTTTGTGTTGTCGGCGTAAGAGACATATCCTCCGTCATACGCTTTCACCGACACAAATTTACTGATATCACCTGTCATATGGTGGGAACACCCACTGTCGAGGTACCACTTGTTTTTCTTGCTGGATTTTCTTCTTTGTACTTGCATGAATCAATTCTTTTCTGAGGTGCCCAACTTTGATTGGGTCCTAAATGATTAGCAGCAAAATAACTTCTGTTCACACGTGATGTATCACGTGTCACAGACTGTGATCTCTTGAACACTGATTGGTCAGTGTTAGATACTTCAGGAACCTTCTTTGGCCTCCAGACATATCTAGCTTTATCAGCTCTCTTCAGAAAACAATGGTTAGCATAATGACCTTGACGGCCGCATGAAAAGCACTTAGGTTTTCTAACAGTAGGTGGTGCAACATGTTCATGTGTCATGGAATATCCTAATCCTGATTTTCCAATATTTCTGGGAATACTGAGTAACATATCAAGATTTTGTTGTCCTTCAAGAAGTCTATCATTAGTACGAGATCTTTCTTCTAAGAAATCCTTAAGAACAGACATGTCTCTAGATATATTTTCTTGCTTCCTAAATTTTTCGCAATTACACAAGGCTTTCTCTTCCTTAAGAGTTTCTAGTTCGGCTCTTAGGCGCTCATTTCTAGATCTGTTTGGTGCTTCTCTCTAGCTACGTCATATCGTTGCCTAATCAGACTCTTTACTTGTGAGTTGAGCGACTTGATCCTTCTTTCTGCGTTTTGAATTATTTCAAACATCTCTTCCTTTTCATCTACTTCAGGGACTGAGGACGCGTTATCACGAGATTCATCTTGCCTGGCATATAGTTCATTTAAGAATAGTATTTTCTTAATAGTGGATGAAGTAGATACCTGATCATCATCATCGGCCATGTAGGCGAGATCTTCTTCCTCTTCACTTCCGGCCTCTTCCCAGCTAGTAACCATGGCTTTCTGCTTCTTTGTCCTTTTGTTACCATTTTCTATCGGGCAGTTTGAGGCGAAGTGGCCTGGCTTGTTGCACTTGAAGCATTTCTGCACATTGTTCCCGGATGATGATATTCCCTTGTTCCTAGGTTGGAACTTGGAGTTTCCTTTGAAATTTTTCTTCAGTCGAGACTTTTCATACTTCCTGGTCAGCATGGCGATCTGCTCCAGTATGTCTTCCTCAGTTTCTTCTTCGCCCTCAGAATCATTCTCTTGTTCCGTGTTGAAGGCGATATTTGGTTGATTTCGAACTGGTGGTTTTTCTTTGATGGAGATCTGAGTCATCTCTTAGGTGGTCAGAGATCCAATTAGTTCTGACACGGAAAGTTCGTCCAAGTCCTTCGCTTCGTAGATGGCAGTTACTTTGGGATTCCATTCTCTAGGTAGAGATCTCAGTATTTTTCGTACCTTCTCACCATCCGGTATTTTCTTTCCCAACGAGAACATTTGATTTATGATATTCATGAATCTCGCGTACATGTGGCTTATGGTCTCGTTGTCCTACATTTTGAACAGCTCGTATTGGTAAGTTAAGAGGGCTATTCTATCTTGTACGAGTCGAGTGGTTCCCTCGTGTGTGACTTGAAGCATCTCCTACATGTCTTTGGCAGATTCGCATGAGCTCACACGATTGTATTCTTCTCTACTGAGTGCGCAGGCAATCATATTCTTTGCTTTGGCGTTCAAGGAGATTCCTCGCTTGTCTGTTGCGTCGTAGTCAGGGCCGTTCGTTGGAGTTTCATCCGCCTTTTTGGGATTGTAAGGTCCAGTAGTGATGATATTCCACAGGTCGTAGTCCGCAGCAATAAGGAATTCCTTCATACGGTTTTTCCATATAGCGTAGTTTGTTCCATCGAAGAGTGGTGGCCTGGAGTGGGATTGTCCCTCTGCAAAAACATCAAAACTCGAAGAAGCCATTAGATCATTAACTCAGGCTTGTTAGGCCCGTCGTTTGAGTAACCCGCTCTGATACCAAATGAAGATATAAATATGCCTAAGATGTTGGGGAGAGTGAATTTCAAAAATTTTCTCACCACCGTTACTAAGATCGTGCTCGGTAATAAAGAAAACGTGCATGTACAACACATAATAGGGTAGAATGTATTACCCTCGTAGCGAAGATCCCTAGCTCCCGGTTGTAGTAAACCGTTCCACGCTTCCACGAGCTGCGCCGAAGAGAATCACGCCGACCCCAAGACGTATCACAAACCAATCCCTCCCAAGGATGGCTAGAGAGGGAATGGAGTTGTTTTAAGAGATATATTTCCTCAAAATTTTCCTCTAAGGTTGGTACTTTATTTTCTCTCTCAAAAGTGAAAAATACATATGAAAACTTAAGTTTTTCACTATGAAAAACTTAGATATATTATAGGCCACGAAATTAGTTAAGAAAATACCATATTTTATACTTTGAAAGTGATTTGTACCATACAAAAATAATATGTCAAAAACATAATGGCCTACCCTTAAAAAATATTCACTAAGGGTTAATATTGCTTAAAATTATTTTTGGCATTTAATTAAAAGATAGAAAACAACATCTTGGCATTTTGCATTCCACATGAATCATGCCATATATATATATATATTTTAAATTAATTTCGAAAATTAAAAATAAAATACCATTTTTACCCTGTGTTAAAAGTTGGGCCAATAAATAAATTAAGTCCAATATCTAATAAAGGCTTAATTTTATTATTAATAAATTAAGCCCAAATATCTAATAATGGCTTAATATTATTTTTGGTAGAAAATAAATTAATGAAACCCAATATCTAATAAAGGCTTAATATTATTTTTCAGCCCAAAGCCCACACTTAAATATTTTTCCAAATACTCACGTACCATTATAATGAACGACTCAAAGCCCGTTATATCTCTCTTTGATAGATACTATCTTAGTGATCCTTTTTAAGCCCGATTCTCTTGGTTCGTCTCAACCCGGCAAGGGAGGAATCCAAGAATTCAGTATGCGCCTAGCCAATCCCTCGGTACCGAATAGATCCCGTGTTGAGTACAATCTTCATCGTTTCACGAACCGACTATAGATTATCGTAGTACGTTTAGACCCTTCACATATGTCCCGGTTGAGTGAGAGTCATGGTTACGTCAACCTCACTAACTCGACACTATGACAGATTCATGACTGATGAAATTACTAAACTGCACTCCATGTCTGACTTGAGTCAGTTTATTGCTTTGGCCAAAGACTTCGTAATTTCCCGTCCCCAAATATTCATAGGACATATATCTCAATTACTAATGAGACTGTGAATCCCTCACGTCTGTCTATGCCCGGCAGTCACCCTTCATTGTCAAGACCGCATGTCGCTGCTGAGCCATGTTCTACCTCGAACAATGCGGGTCTAGCAAACTAGTGACAAGTCAAGACTCTGAAGTCAACTCCGTCAAAGACCCTTTGGTCTAAGGTCTACGTACACTACTATAGTCAATCAATCAATCATTGACGCCTTATCAGAGTAATAGGCCATGTGATCATCGATTACGAATCGTGTCCAAATATAAGTTAATCCCCAATTCAACTTATATCAATGTTACGACCTCCCACTTCACAAGTGAATGGTTGGCACAACCATTTAGGAGTCATCAACAAATAAGTCATAATCGACATTCAGTCACCCTACTGAGTCTAAGACTTATGGACTAATTTAATATTTGAGATTAATAGCTCACCTGTGCCTCCTCTCTCATCCCATGAGAATCGATAGCTAAACTCGTGTATATGGGATTTATTATTTACCGTCTTATCAGATGCCAAATAAGAACTAAAGGTAAATAAATAATAAGCCTATAAAGGAATAATGTAAAATCACATAAAACAAATATTCCATAATTAAGTATTCAAATACAATATTCATATACATGGTGAATAATACATCGGGTAAATACTAGTGCCCTATTCATTTCATCCTCGAATGGCATTCTGAGGGCACATTCCTAACATTCTCCCACTTGCACTCAATGCCATGCACTATGATATCGCAACCCCATCTTATGTAGGTGTCTATCAAGCACTGCCTGTGAAAGAGGCTTAGTGAATGGGTCCGCCACGTTATCCGCGGTGTCTATCTTCTGCACGGCTATGTAGCCTTGTTCAACGAATCCACGCAACACATGGTATTTTCTCTCTATATGTTTGGACTTGCTGTGAGACCTAGGTTCCTTGGCTTGAGCGATTGCCCCAGTATTGTCGCACCACAATAGGAGTGGGCGATCTGCTATGCCTGGAACAACTTCGAGTTCTTCTATGAACTTTCTCATCCAAACACCCTCCTTAGCTGCCTCAGAGGCTGCAATATACTCCGCTTCTGTGGTAGAATCAGCAGTAGTGCTTTGCTTAGAACTTTTCCAAGACACTGCTCCACCATTAAGCGTATAGACGAAACCAGAAGTAGATTTCCGTCATCCACATCCGACTGGAAATCCGAATCGGTATAACCGTCCACTTCTAATTCTCCATTTCCATAAACTAGTATCATATCCTTAGTCCGTTTAAGGTACTTGAGGATATTCTTTACTGCGTTCCAATGATCTTTGCCAGGGTTAGACTGATATCGACTTACTATGCTCACAGCATATGCTATATCAGGTCGCGTGCATAGCATCGCGTACATCAAACTACCCACGGCAGATGCATAGGGAATTCCACTCATCTCTTTCCTATCTTCCTCACTTTGAGGACACATGGATTTCGAGAGATGAATTCCATGCCTCATCGGTAAGAATCCTCTCTTAGATTCATCCATCCGGTACCGTACCAGGATCTTTTCTAAGTAGAGGGCCTGAGATAAACCTATCAATTTGTTCGCACGATCTCTATAAAGACGAATACCAAGAATATAGGTTGCTTCTCCCAGGTCTTTCATGGAGAATTCAGTTGAAAGCCAAGCTTTCACCTCAGAGAGCATTCCAATATCGTTTCCTATCAAAAGGATATCATCCACGTACAATACTAGAAACGATATCTTACTCCCACTGACCTTTTTGTAAACGCATGGTTCGTCTTCATTCTTTACGAACCCGTAGTTCCTAACTACTTCATCAAATCGGAGATTCCAACTCCTAGACGCTTGTTTAAGTCCATAAATGGACCTATTCAGTTTGCACACTTTGTGAGCATCTGTTCGTGATGAAAAACCCTTAGGTTGCTCCATATAGATCTCCTCCTGGAGGAATCCATTAAGAAAAGCGGTTTTCACATCCATCTGCCAGATCTCATAATCATAGTATGCTGCTATAGCCAGCAATATACGAATAGACTTTATCATTGCTACTGGTGAAAAAGTTTCCTCGTAGTCAATACCCTCTTTTTGATTGTACCCTTTTGCTACTAGCCTTGCTTTGTAGGTATCCACCAGTCCATCAGATCCAATCTTTCTCTTGTAGATCCACTTACACCCTATAGGTCTAAAACCTTCAGGTAGGTCTACTAGAGTCCAGACTTGGTTAGTGTACATCGAGTCCATCTCTGCTTTCATAGCTTCGACCCATTTCTTAGAGTCGACATCCGTCATTGCCTGGTCATAGGTAGCGGGATCGTTCCCAACTGTCACCACCGTCACAGCATCCCCGTGCTCGACGTGTACCATGCCGTATCTCTCAGGCATGTGAGATACTCTACCAGACCTGCGCAATCCTGGTTGCGTCTCGGACTGTTCCTCTGTGCTTTCAGGCACTAATGTCTCTGGTGGCGTCTCATCTAACTCTCCAAGAGTCACTTCTCTGCCAGCTCCACCTTCTCGAACGAACTCTTCCTCGAGAAAGTGAGCATGAATGGCTACGACGATCCTCTGATCATCATGGAAGTAAAAATAATATCCCATGCTCTCATCAGGATATCCAACGAAACGTCCTTCCGTGGACCTAGATTCAAGTTTGTCTGTTATCAGCTTTTTCACAAAGGCGGGGCAACCTCAAACCCTAAGGTGATTTAAGCTTGGTTTCTTACCATTCCAAATTTCGTAAGGCACCCGATCAACAGACTTTGAAGGGAGTCTGTTCAAAACATACACGGCAGTTTGCAAGGCATATCCCCACAACGTTATTGGGAGATCTGTATAGCTTAGCATAGATCGCACTTTGTCTAATAAAGTTCGATTTCTGCGTTCAGCAACACCATTCAACTGTGGTGTTCTGGGCGGAGTTAACTGCGAAATTATTCCATGTTCTTTCAAAAAGTCGTCAAACTCGAGACTCATATATTCACCACCTCGATCTGATCGAACGACTTTAATTTGTCTCCTAGTTTGATTTTCCACTAAAGTCTTAAATTCCTTGAACTTATCAAGCGTTTCAGACTTATGCTTCATCAGATACACCAAGCCATAGCGAGATTGATCATCCGTGAAGGTCACAAAATAGTGGAAATTACCACGGGCCGGAACTCTAAACGGCCCACAAACGTCAGTATGGATCAAATCCAAAAGATTAGTGGTTCTTTGAAATGTCCATGTGAAGGGAGACCTGGCCATTTTGCCGAGAATACAAGATTCGCACGTTGGATAGGAATCCGATTCCAATGGCTTAATAATGCCATTTTTCTCTAACTCTTGAATCTTGCGAACTCCAGCATGACCGAGTCGAAGATGCCATAAATACTTTTTGTTTAACTCTAAGTTACGTTTGTTGGTAATTGCATTCACATGTTCTTGGACACTTACGTAATACAAACCATTTATTAACGTAGCATTTCCGACACATTTATTTCCAAAATAGATATCACAAACATTACTACTAAAGCGGAATTCATAACCAAGCCTGCTCAAAACAGGAATAGAAATAATGTTCTTAAGCCCCTTGGGCAACACAAGTACATCGGATAGATATAATACATGTCCAGTAGATAATTCGAGAGACTTCGATCCAACGTGAGTAGCTGGCACACTATGTCCGCTGCCAACGTTAATCATGATCTCTCGATTCGCCAGCTTCCTACTTCGTTCCAGACCCTGGTTCAAAACACATATGTGAGCACTAGCTCCTGAGTCAAGAATCCACGAAGTGGAAAATACAGTAAAAGAACAGTAAGTTTCCAAAACTTTACCTGAAGCCCCCGAAGCTCGAAGCTTGGGGCAGTCCCTTTTCCAATGGCCCAGCTCTTGGCAGTGAAGGCACTTGTCAGTTGCTTTTGCACCTTTAGATGCAGTCATCTTTTCGTTGCCCTTCTTCTTTATCCCTCCAGTAGGCTTTTTGAATTTGGGCTTGGCCTTGTTGGACTTAGATCTCTTAGATGTTTTCGTCACTACAAGCGCAACCTCTTTTCCTTTTCCCTTCTTCAATTCATGCTGAGTCTGAATCAGCGTGTTCATTAATTCGGGAAGCAGAAATTGCCGATCGCTCAGACTGTAGTTTATGATAAACTGAGCGAATGAGGCTGGGAGCGACTGAAGAATCAGGTCAATCTGGAGCTCATGATGAATGGGGCAATTGAGCGAAGCCAGTTCCTCAATATACCCAATGAGCTTACGCACATGTACAGCAACATCTGCACCTTCAGCCATCTTAGTATGAAAGAGCTTATCGGCAGCGCGATATCGAGACGATCTCGACATCTCGCCGTACAGCTCCTTCAGATAATGCAATATCCCGCGCATATCCTTCTCAGAATATTGGCGCTGCAGATCATTGTTCATCCCAGCCAACATAAAAGCCTTAGCCCGGGCACTATCAGCCATCCACTTGGCATGATACTCCCGTTCTGCATCAGTTGAATCCTCCCGGGTTCAATTGGTACAGGTCCATCAAGGACATACGCAATACGTTCCAGAGTAAGGACAATCCTTAAGTTATGGAGCCAGTCCGCAAGGTTTGGACCTTCCAAACGGTTTTGCGTTATCAATGAAACAAATGGTGACGTCATTGTATTTTTATAGAAAGAAAACTATCTGCAGAAATAAAGAATAATTAGGTTCTACGTATTATTCATCAAGCATAAATAAGGACTTTTCATTTTGCTTGACTCCCACTATTTTTCTCAAAATCTCATTCTCCCGATAGAGATTTCGGAAACCTCGTTGATGGTTTCATAGTGGAGTTGATTTCCCCGCTCCGTAAAAATAAGCCTCAACCTAAGAGTTTGTTGGCCCATTTAATTGGACGGCGCCATGTCTAACACGAACCCATCTAATGAGTGTTTCAACTACTTTGTCTCCGGTTAGGAACCCTCACGCTAACACGAATAATTGGGAAATAACCGTCTAAGTGTAACCTATCAACTTCTTGCTCAATCCTAACATTTAGAAATTCCGCCCGTAGGATAACACTTTATAAGGCGTGAATATGTTTCGGAGAGCGGCGTTTCTAAAACTCACTCGAGCTGACTACAACAAAAGCAAAATGTTTGGCGCCAATAACTTGGAGCAAACCTCACATTCACTCAAGCCGTAACAGTTTCGAGCTTGATAGAAGACAGGAACCAAGTTCCTTTACCCACTTAGTATTTAATCAAACGGGAGAATACGTCTCACATACTAAAGCACATAATCATGCATATCACGTCAAACAAATATGCACAAAATTGCGGTAAACCTAGTTTGCCTACAAGACCGTCAATGTGGACTATTTCTACTCTACTACAATTATTTTTGTAAAACTACATCTCTACTTCTTCGGCTTTGGCACCATGTCAACGAGCAACCTCCAAGTTCTCGAACGGCCTCGTCGTGGTCCGATCTCGTACTCGTACGGCCACCATACTTAAACTAATTTTCTAAAATTAATAAAATACAAGACGGGGGGAATCAGCTGTCCCGGACAACCCGTATAAAAACTAATACAACCCGGGGGGGACCTTGTCACCCTTAACATATTACCCGGAAATTAGAACCTAAGTCCACGTTGACGCCTTTAATCGTATCATACATGCACAACATAAACACGTATGCAACAACAACACGCTCCTAGAAACCGAAACGAAATTTGGGCTAGTTCTAAACTTAAGACCCAATATGGTATTTAGTTGGGCCTAAATCTAGTCAAGCCCATAATACTATATTTTGGTCCCAACCTTTTTAATATCCAAATATGAAATGAATTGGACCGTATCCTAGTTGGCCCATCGGGGTTTCTAAAATCTCCGGTACCCAACATACAACCATCGATCACTTATCGCTACTCCATTGGAGTTGGAGTTCACCGTCACCGGAATTTAAAGCCGGATCCGTTGAACGTCTCGGTCCCAATATAAGTAATACGTTACTTTAACCCACGACAAGGGGCAACAGCTCATTTCGAGCTCTCAACCGCACGACTAAGCATGAAATTATAAATCGCGGGGAAGACAACCACTACGGTTTCTTACAATGTCGCTGCGCTACGCCGAACCGCTCGCAACGAGACGGTCCCGACCATGCGAGCGGTCGGTTTGCAAGATCAAACCAAGATCGACTCATGCTATGACGCTTGAGCGACTCAGTGCCTTGCACAACCGAGTTTATTTCGGGTTTGTTTATGTCATTTCTTAACACCGAGCCTGGCTCTGATACCACTGTTGGGGAGAGTGAATTTCAAAAATTTTCTCACCACCGTTACTAAGATCGTGCTCGGTAATAAAGAAAACGTGCATGTACAACACATAATAGGGTAGAATGTATTACCCTCGTAGCGAAGATCCCTAGCTCCCGGTTGTAGTAAACCGTTCCACGCTTCCACGAGCTGCGCCGAAGAGAATCACGCCGACCCCAAGACGTATCACAAACCAATCCCTCCCAAGGATGGCTAGAGAGGGAATGGAGTTGTTTTAAGAGATATATTTCCTCAAAATTTTCCTCTAAGGTTGGTACTTTATTTTCTCTCTCAAAAGTGAAAAATACATATGAAAACTTAAGTTTTTCACTATGAAAAACTTAGATATATTATAGGCCACGAAATTAGTTAAGAAAATACCATATTTTCTACTTTGAAAGTGATTTGTACCATACAAAAATAATATGTCAAAAACATAATGGCCTACCCTTAAAAAATATTCACTAAGGGTTAATATTGCTTAAAATTATTTTTGGCATTTAATTAAAAGATAGAAAACAACATCTTGGCATTTTGCATTCCACATGAATCATGCCATATATATATATATATTTTAAATTAATTTCGAAAATTAAAAATAAAATACCATTTTTACCCTTGTGTTAAAAGTTGGGCCAATAAATAAATTAAGTCCAATATCTAATAAAGGCTTAATTTTATTATTAACAAATTAAGCCCAAATATCTAATAATGGCTTAATATTATTTTTGGTAGAAAATAAATTAATGAAACCCAATATCTCATAAAGGCTTAATATTATTTTTCAGCCCAAAGCCCACACTTAAATATTTTTCCAAATACTCACGTACCATTATAATGAACGACTCAAAGCCCGTTATATCTCTCTTTGATAGATACTATCTTAGTGATCCTTTTTAAGCCCGATTCTCTTGGTTCATCTCAACCCGGCAAGGGAGGAATCCAAGAATTCAGTATGCGCCTAGCCAATCCCGCGGTACCGAATAGATCCCGTGTTGAGTACAATCTTCATCGTTTCACGAACCGACTATAGATTATCGTAGTACGTTTAGACCCTTCACATATGTCCCGGTTGAGTGAGAGTCATGGTTACGTCAACCTCACTAACTCGACACTATGACAGATTCATGACTGATGAAATTACTAAACTGCACTCCATGTCTGACTTGAGTCAGTTTATTGCTTTGGCCAAAGACTTCGTAATTTCCCGTCCCCAAATATTCATAGGACATATATCTCAATTACTAATGAGACTGTGAATCCCTCACGTCTGTCTATGCCCGGCAGTCACCCTTCATTGTCAAGACCGCATGTCGCTGCTGAGCCATGTTCTACCTCGAACAATGCGGGTCTAGCAAACTAGTGACAAGTCAAGACTCTGAAGTCAACTCCGTCAAAGACCCTTTGGTCTAAGGTCCACGTACACTACTATAGTCAATCAATCAATCATTGACGCCTTATCAGAGTAATAGGCCATGTGATCATCGATTACGAATCGTGTCCAAATATAAGTTAATCCCC
The DNA here is from genome assembly GCA_027422505.1 of Craterostigma plantagineum. Taxonomy (NCBI): domain Eukaryota; kingdom Viridiplantae; phylum Streptophyta; class Magnoliopsida; order Lamiales; family Linderniaceae; genus Craterostigma; species Craterostigma plantagineum. The sequence continues at coordinate 12,335,992 of JAPQWV010000005.1, read as the reverse complement.
AATTCAACTTATATCAATGTTACGACCTCCCACTTCACAAGTGAATGGTTGGCACAACCATTTAGGAGTCATCAACAAATAAGTCATAATCGACATTCAGTCACCCTACTGAGTCTAAGACTTATGGACTAATTTAATATTTGAGATTAATAGCTCACCTGTGCCTCCTCTCTCATCCCATGAGAATCGATAGCTAAACTCGTGTATATGGGATTTATTTATTTACCGTCTTATCAGATGCCAAATAAGAACTAAAGGTAAATAAATAATAAGCCTATAAAGGAATAATGTAAAATCACATAAAACAAATATTCCATAATTAAGTATTCAAATACAATATTCATATACATGGTGAATAATACATCGGGTAAATACTAGTGCCCTATTCATTTCATCCTCGAATGGCATTCTGAGGGCACATTCCTAACATAAGAGGGGGGGTGAATTAGGCTTATAAAATTTATGCTTCTTTTCACAAAGTGTAGTTACTTAGATATGCCTACTGATGCTTGTGACGAGTATGCCTGATATATCCTAGTAACGTCGGATGTGCGTCGGGTCTGTCTCACAGCGATAAAGAAATAACTGAAAAGTAAATGCGAGACAGGATTTTTATAGAGGTTATATCCCCAACTGGGGTTTACTCCTCTCCTTGGGATTTGCTTCCCAAGAGTTTAACCAATCACTATAATGCACCGTAGCTGGATACAAAACTAATTGGTTGGCCCAATACACAACCGACACAAGTCGAACACTAGCCACTACTAGGTTACCACACGCCGAGTTTCGTTCCTCGGAATCTCCTGATCCCGACAGACACAGCTCGCTACCGAAGGGCCCCTGGAACTCATCCTTCCCTTCACGTGTGCGTAAACGTCGACCTTGCCTCCTTGGTATTGCTCACGTCCGAAGACAACACGTCCGAAGACAGAATATATGGAGGGGATGATGGAATATCAGATGAATCACTCGCTCAGTGATGGAATCGCAAGTTAACGCTCAGTATGGTAGAAAGCTATCGCAAATAAGAGCTCAGGAATCTCTCTGTCTGTTTCTGCTCAAGAATTTCTCGTAGGCTTATAATCACAAATTCTAAGTACCACGAAATTCTGAAGTGTGACTCATATATAATCCTTTTCAAATCAGCACTTTACATGGAAAATCATATCATATATTAATCATCAAATCAAGCATAGTTCCCATGCAAATTTCGAGAGTTAATCATATCATATAAATCATGCTTTTAATAAATCATCGCAACGGTCATATAGCACATTTAAGCATGATTATATTCCATATAAAAGCTCAATTTCGTTCTCAAGCATATTCAAGCATTTCGCATATAATTACCATATCAGAACTTTCCATAAGTGATTCCCTGCTATCAGTTTCTAGGACAAGTCAATCCAGATTTACTTTCCAAGTATAGCACACAAGATAGCATCACATCAGCACGTTTTCCATGTACAGCTCATAGTATTAGATCAATATATTTACCATGTTTAGCACACAAATCAGATCAGAGCATACTTAATTCGATTTATCATATCATGGCAAAACTTTCCTTATTTCAGAGATCACATCCGTTTATAGTATATAACACCTTATCCAAAAAGTCAATCAAATCAAATCTTTCCTAAATATAAAATTCCAATCAGCAAAAGGAAAGATATTAATCCAATATTGCACATTTAATTCAGTGGAAGGCATGCGAAAATCGTATGTGTGATTCTCGTCCAGGAATAATCAAGTATCAACGGATATATCACTTTCCATATATAAACTGCATATTTTCCATATATAGCACAATACGATATATCCTATCAAATGGACTGTCTATAACATGCGATCACATAGTCTCATCAACAGATCACAAACTCATATGCGAATCAAATATTCAACACTTTAATCAAGTTATAGCTCATTCTTAATGCATGGTCGAGTATTATCATGAACTTAGACGTTATATTAATCACAAATCGAATTGCTTAATTTATAGACCTAACGTCATTACAATTACATCGTTCATCAAAACTCTCTAACACTCATGGACCAAAAAGGTCAACAGAAACTATAGTCAGTGTCGAAGAAAGCGTAAGGGAGTTCTAATCTCATAATAGATGAACTAACTAAGAGACTCCCAATCGTATCAGACTAACATATCTCATTAGAAAAGCATATTTCGGTAGTAAAGGAACTGGAAGACAGGTTGGACAATAACCATATATGTCTACTAAGTAACTTAGATGAGAAGAGTGTCATTAAAAGTAGACTTGAATCAGCAGTGCAAAAAATCACTAGTCTAGAAGCTGAACTAGAAAAATCCAATTCTATGATTAGTGAATTAGGGAAGAGTCTAGACACCTGTCAAGCCGAAAAGAGCACTGCTCTAAATAACTATGCTACCTTAGACTCCGAGCGTAAGAAGCTATACAATAAGATTAAGAAATTAGAGGATCTTATAGTGAGAAAGGGCCATTCTGAACAAACTATATTTTTGAATCAGCCCAAGGGCTTAGAATTTTATGCTTATAAGTATGGCTTAGGCTTTGAGAACCCATGTAACTTGAAGAAAGTTAACTGCAAACAACTGTACGATACCAAGTACATGGGTCTCGGACTGACCTCTCTCATGCATTTTACTAACGCAAAAGTAACCTATGAGGAAGGAGAAGCTAAGAGACAAGCCAAAACTAGGGCCGAAATTCCTTTCTCCAACATCGAACTGAATCCACGCGAGAAAACTTGGGAACCTCCCAAGGGCTGGAGTCTTGAATCAGTTAATTTTCTAGAAGATCACTCTGCCAATGAGGAAGTACAAATTCATAATTCTGAAAATTCTCTCAACTTCCCTCCTATAGACAGGAAAATAGAAGAGTCACGAGCCTTACTAGAAAAAGAAAGTGAGAATTTTGAAGCTAAAAAGAAATTGTTCCTAACGGAGATGGAAACTCTCAAAGGTTCCTCCATCTCACAAGCTATTTCTCACGCTACTCACTCAACTGATGAGATTATTCTAAAAAGCATGAAGAGAAAAAGCGCCTTCAATAGTTCATAAACCTAAAAATAATATTTCAAAAAACTCTATATCTAATTCTGTTTCACTTATGTCTACAAGGAGCGTAGGGCCATCTTTAGAGTCGAAGGCAGAAGTGTCTAGTTTAAAAATAAAGAAGAAGCCCGTAGATTAGAATGCTTCTAAGAATACATCTCCTTCTGTACAAATAAAAAGACACCCGTAGAAATAAAAGAGTTGTTTCCACTCTCAAAACAATTGCTTCTACTTGCTCCTTAAAGCCTACTACATATAGAACACTAATTTCGAAATAGGCTCTACTTCAACAATAAAAACTGATCATTCTAAGGCAAATGCCTCTAGGATGACCCCGTAGGAAACAAGATCCAGCCATAAAGAAAGCATATGGCGCTATTCATGCTTGTTCTCACATAAGGTACCCCATTAAGATCGAATCCGCCAAGCACCTTAGGAGACTATCCAATAAAAAGATCTTTTCCGCGCTCAAGCCTACTAAAGCATTTGTCCGCGCTGAAATTAATCTTCCCTGTAAGGTTCAACCTAAATGACCCCGCCTAAAAAGACGAAAGCTGTAAAGGCCAAGTCTTCTACAAAAGGCACAACCAAATCAACTTCTTTGAAGATGGCTTGGGTCGCTAAAGCTCCAACTACCGATAACTTAGGAACCATATCTGAACCCACCTCTAAATCTTCTATTCTGAGAGGACCCATTTACAAGTGGGTACCTAAAGCTCTCTAATTTGTTTTTGCAGATCCATCATGTGTGGTACCTCGACTCGGGTTGCTCCACACACATGACGGGAAATCAAGAACTGCTGAGCAACTACCAAGACCGACCAAGTGGAAAAGTCAGATTCGGGAACAACGTCTCCGCCCCCATTCTTGGATTTGCGGATATCATTCTGGAAAATCTGACGATAAAGGATGTCTCTTACGTCGAAGGTCTCCGCTATAACTTGTTCAGCATAGGCCAGTTCTGTGACAAAGGATTCCAGGTGGTCTTTCATGCTGACCGGGTGTAGAATATTAGACAGTTAGAACAAAGAACTCCTCCAAGGACATCAGAAATCAAATCTTTACACGATTAATCTGACATCCGTGTGGACCACGACAGCTGTTTGCCTCATTTCCCAGATTACAATTCAGAGGAACAGCTTATGGCATCAACGTGTGTCTCATCTAAACATCAAAGCTCTTCATCGACTATCAACGAAAAAAGTAGGTTCACGGTCTACCAACCATTATTCTACAAAAAGATTATCAATGTTCGGCATGTCAATTAGGAAAAATGAAGCGAGCATCTCATCACGTCAAATTAACTGCCTTACTTCACGTCCTTTGGAATTGCTTCACATGGACCTCTGTGGACCGATGCAAACACAACTATCAATGGACGCAAGTACGTTCTGGTCATTGTTGATGATTTCTCTCGCTACACATGAACGAAGTTCCTCCGAACTAAAGATGAGATAGGGGACTTGATAATTAGTTTTGCGAACGCCACTCAGAATTTGCTGCAACAAACCATCCAAGTCATCAGAACAGATAACGGCACTGAGTTCAAGAACAAGTACCTAACTGAATTTTATCAAAAACTTGGGATTAGTCAGCAATTCTTAGCCGCAAAGACGCCTCAACAAGTACAATGCTGCTTCATTCTGGCCTCCCACACTTCCTTTGGGCTGAAGTAGTAAATACCGTCTGTTTCACTCAGAACAGGAAGTTCACAAGCGCTTCGATAAGACTCCGTACGAAATAATAAACAAGCGAGTACCCAATATTTCCTTCTTCAAGGTCTTCAGGTGCAAATGCTTTGTGGCGAACGACAGAGAGCAACGTGCTAAGCTCGACCCTAAAGCATTCGAAGCCACATTCGTCGGGTACTCATCAACTTCAAAGGCGTACCGAGTATACATCAAGTCCAACCGTTCAATCAAAGAAAGCTACATGTCACTTTCCACGAAGTAGCAGAGATGGCTTCTGGTCACATCAGTCCAGAAACCATACCTAACCAGTTGGCTTCTGAATTCCACAGTTCAGAACCCGCAGTCACTGGTATGTTGGCACAAAACCAGCAAGAGATGGCAACGACTCAGAATTCAACGTCAGAAGAAGCTCTGAGACTTGCATTGGAGGACTTGGACTCTCTCTTTGAGCCCGTATATTGGCCAGGCACTATTACAGCTACACCTTTAGTGGACCCCCCACTCGACGAGGCCGATGCACCAAGCTCTTCAAATGTTCCCACCTTACCCGACTCAGAATTTCCACAGATCACTGAAGAACCTACCATAGTCAATGAGGAAGTCTCATCAGAATCGCTAAATTCAAGTGAAGAATCAGACTTACCTCAACCTAATGAACAACCTGAGATTACTGGAAATCTCGGTCCACAAATGGCTGATGCATCCACTTCAGCCCTGCCACATGAGCGAAAGTGGACTCGAGCACATCCAGTTGATCATATTATTGGTGATCTTTTGGGTGGAGTACGGACACGTCATCAACACAGTCTCTTCAGCTGTTTCTTAAGCCAAAATGAGCCAACCAAGGTAGCAGACGCACTAAAAGACCCGGATTGGGTAATAGCAACGCAAGATGAGATCAAACAATTCTAGCGTCTTCAAGTGTGGACTTTAGTATCCCGTCCGCATGGGAAAACCATTATCTGGATGAAATGGGTGTTCAAAAACAAAAAGAATGAAGATGGGGGAAGTGGTCAGGAATAAAGCTTTATTGGTTGCGAAGGGCTACAACCAACAGGAGGGCATTGACTACGACGAGACGTATGCCCCTGTTGTCTGAATCAAAGCCATCCGCCTTTTCTTGGCTTATGCTGGTCACAAAGACTTCAAAATCTACCAAATGGACGTTAAGACCGCCTTTCTCAACGGCGTGTTAAAGGAGGAAGTCTACGTCGCTCAGCCAGAAGGCTTTGTTGATCAAGAACATCCCGATCACGTCTATCGATTGGACAAAGCTCTCTACGGACTAAAATAAGCTCCACGTGCTTGGTATGATGTCCTGAGCGATTTCCTCGTGAAATCTGGGTTCATCCGAGGGACAATCGATACGATCCTCTTCATAAAATGGCAAGACAAAGACTTGATGGTCGTCCAAGTTTATGTAGACGACATCATCTTCGGATCAACAAATCCACGGCTATGCAAGAGATTTGGAGATTTGATGAAGAGCAAATTCGAAATGAGTCACATGTGAGAGATGCAATTCTTCTTGGGACTCCAAGTCAGGCAGCTCGAAGATGGCATCTTCATAAGTCAGACCAAATACATCAAGGACATTCTGAAGAAATTCCATCAAGATCAGAGCAAGCCTCTCAGCACTCCTATGCCAACAAGCTACAGGTTGGATGCCGATCCCATAGGAAAAGTGGTCGACATCACCGTTTATCGCAGCATAATCGGCTCTCTTCTCTATCTCACCTCAAGCTGCCCGGATATTATGTTTGCCACTTGCCCTGTGCCCGTTTCCAAGCCGACCCCAAAGGATCTCACATGCTCGCAGTCAAGCGAATTCTTCGCTACCTAAAAGGCACCTCGACCTCAGGCTTATGGTACCCTAAGGGCACAAATTTCAAATCAATTGGCCATACTGACGCTGATTATGCAGGTTGCCGAATGGACAGGAAAAGCACATCTGTTGGCGCTCAATTTCTAGGTGAAAAGCTCGGCTGCTGGTCATCAAAGAAGCAAAATTGCATTTCAACATCGACGGCCGAGGCAAAATACGTCGCGGCTGCCAGCTGTTGCTCGCAAATGCTATGGATGCGGCCTCAGCTTCGCGATTATTGGTACAATTTAAATAATATACCCATTTATAGCGATAGTCAAAGTGCCATTGCGATTACGTGTAATCCCGTTCACCACTCACGCACAAAACACATAGACATTAGATATCATTTTATAAAAGATCACGTTGAAAAAGGAACCATTGACACGTATTTTGTGCACACAGAATTTCAACTAGCTGACATTTTCACCAGTTGGATGAAAAACGATTCCAATTTCTTGTCGGAAAATTAGGCATTTTGAACCTTCCGTAATCTGTGCTTTACATGCTCCTATGTGCTTTCACATGTTCTATGCGATGTATTTTCTATACTTTAATGCTATATCTTGCGTGAAATATTTCATATTAATAAAAATACAAATATATTATTACTAGTTTTTTGCCCGTGCAATGCACGGGATTAAACATGTATAATTCACCTAATTATGTGTCAATTAAGGTATGTGTTGGGCTCATGCAAAAATAAACTGTGTCCAAAAAATTATTTTAATCAAACCTGAAACAATTGTTGATATTATAAGTTACACGGAGAAAGCTTTGAATGTGTTGCAGATCTTATATAGAAAACGTATCACATCTTAAAACAACAATATTGTAAATTCTATTAGGAAATTTATTTTTTATGAGATAGAATAATAATTACTTAATTGGATCACAGTTGTCGTTTGATATGTTCAGAATTATACTCTTACATGCTCATCCGAAATGCTGAAAAAACTGTAATATCATCAACCGTTTTAACTCTTAACATATTTACTCAATTACTCGATGTTTCAAAAACGACGGCTTGTGTTGATGACCTTCATATTCATTCATCTGTTCTTGTTGTGGATTAGGTATGGCATGATCTTGAGACTGCTTGTCTTCTGCAAAGCTGACAAACTTGGACGCGTCCGACATTATGAAACTATCGTTCGATTCAGTCTCTTGACTCATTGATGATCGATCATCTCGTAAAAAAACTTGACCAAGTGTGGTGGCAAAGAATAAAGCAACAAATACCATACAATTTCAACAAATCACTAATTAAAGCCCAATATCACGATTCAAAAGAAGACCTAAACGTGAAGCAAATGTTGAATGGATTGGCAGCAAAGAAAGGGTTATAACTTGTCATAACTATAATTTCAAGAAATCCTTAGTTCAGCAGTACTAACATTAACACTAATCGTAACTGAGGAAAAATAAACATGGTCATCAAGAACAGAACAACATTACAAAAATATAAACAGCTTCATCGAAAACAAATGCTTAAGCAATTAAATAAATTAAATAATAATCTACCAACTAAAAAAGCAAAAAGTAATTCAAACGATCTACCACGAAGATATAGATCACAAACGGATTAGCAATATTCAATCGAACATATTTCAAAACGTAGAAAAGTGGATACCGGAAATATACGAAAAAAATGTAAAACAAAATGTGTCAAAAAAGATTTCAAGCTGCTGTTATTAATTGCATTTGTTAAGGACAGTCATTTGTGTGAAGTGAATACCATGAAATTTGATAGGAAGAGCAAACGCAAGAATTAATTTGATGAACATATAGCAGCAAATGCAGAAACCTAAAACACAATATTCTAGAATAGTCCAGGCTGTCAGCCTGTACGATGAGGAGATATGCTCCATACCACTTATGTTGTCTGTCGAGCATCGACTTATTTCCTTCTGCCGTAACCGAGCTTAGGCACTGTCTCCATCACCCGACAACCAATTCGACAACCTAGTGCATATGAAACTATAGAGCTACGTAGATCCAACGTACCTGAGCAATGATGAAGTCGCAGAGAACAAATGTGGAGAATTAACCTGTGTAAAGGCCATTCTCATCCAAATAACCTATCTTGATCTGAACAGAAGCATGATAAGAAGTAATCAGTGTAAGTTGCAGAGATGCAGTTACAAATGGTTATACAGCACAAAACTATGGTAAGAATGTGTCGCCAAATAAATTATACCGTGTATGTAAAGGTCGTCGTTGTGACCCTACTCGTTCTGCATGTTCCCAGTAAATCCTAAGAGTATATAAAAAGCAAAAGCTCTGACGCGAGCTTGGATGTGTCCGTGTGATGAAACTATCATTCGACTAAGTTCAGATATCAAAGCATCCGTCGACTCATCGCTAAAAAACAGTTGAATTAACGACGACGACGGAGTTTTTCGTCGCTAACACCTTCAAAGCGAAAATGAAAACACTTGCAAAGAAATTATGCGACCGGTAATCCGACCCCATTTTGCCAAGGGATAGTCGCCTCAAATAGTGGAAAACTTTTTTTTTTTTATAAAAAGAAAAGAAGCCGGAATCTTGCACCCATCCCTTGCACCATCCCAAACAATCGGCCCTAACTTATCATATCTGACATCGTCGCCGCTCACCTCCCTTGAACCCTTTCACAGCTTCTCTCAGCCGTCCGGCATGTTCCTCAGTGTCCTTGCGTAGCTTTCCTAAACATCCATTGAATCCAAGCAGCCAGCGCCTAACAGATCGGTTTGCCGCCCAACGCAACTCTCGCCCGTCGCCCCCCAGCACCACCACTCACACCACATATATGCCCCAACAGCCCCTCGCAGCACGCCTGGCAGCCGAGCAGCCCCGACTAGCACTGTAGATCTGACCCCTGAGGAAGCATAATCTTTAAGACAAACAACAAATAGAGTAAGATTGCAAACCTGATCATCCAATCAGATCGCACAATCCGAATAATCGGATAACAGTACCTGCAATCGCTTGTGAAGAGGACTTTCTGAAGACTCAACATCATTCAAGATTTCCGATTGTGATACGCCCATCGTTTGCTTTGACGAATCAAAGAAAGCGAAGACGTAGTTTTATTCACGATACCCACTCTCGATTTCTCGTCTGTCCGTGTGTGAGATGGCGGAGATGTGGGGAAGACGATCACAAGGGATTCTGAGGTTCTTCATAGGGATCTCTTCCTCATTTCAGTTGGGAATTCAAGGGTTGGTTTTTTTTTTGTGTTAACTGTGCGAATGGGGAACGTGTGTTACTTATTATGTTAAAATAATATTTTTATTAAATAAATTTAGTGGACACGTTGAGGAGACTACATTGAGAGTTTAAGTGCATAGTTATATTTTTATTAATAATTATTAATTTCTTATAGTAACGTGAGCAAGTAAACTAAAGTCATAAAGTCTTTTAAATGTGGGACACGTGTTGTTTAGATAGCTCTCCTACATTTAAATGTATATATAGGACTAGCTTTTTGCCCGTGCAATGCACGGGTCTTAATATATAAATCAAAATATGTTATATCTAATGAGAAAAAGAAAAAAAATTAGCTAATGATATCTTACTCTTCGATTAAAGAATAAATAATTATACTCCTCCTCCCAATCGACTCTAAAAACATGTGAAACCTTTACTTCATCATCGCTTGATTTTGGCGCCCAGTATAAACACAAATTTCGACATCAGGCGATTATTCACGTAATCTTCTAGTAAGAATGGGCCATCATCTCCACCCTATAATATTGTTCAAAAAAATAAATTTAAGACCCGCAAAAAAATTGAATCGTGACAACAGTTGTACCTCAATGTAAATATGCTCTAACTCCGATGCTGATAGGCCTAATATGACTTTCGCATGATCATCCCAGCATGTCAACTGTTTAGAACCAGATTTGTCACTAATTGTTGTCTTTAATCTATATCTGTAGGTCAGACAAAAATTTTAGAATAAAAATTAAGAAAATATAATTTTAATTTAATCACATAAATGCATTTCTATTTCGGACGAAGTGAATACCTCGGAATAGTGTGTGTAACCAACTTATTGCAAGTTATGCATAACCATCCGTGACCTTGTTTACCTTACAGAGGGGACACGTTTCGTACCAAATCGTCGCCATTTCTATGTGAGTTATGGATGCGCATACACGAAAGCACCGAATCTGCATAAAAAATATATTATATCATTAACATGATATAACGAATACTTTATTTGCGGAAAAGGTAAGGGAATATTACGTTCTCAGCGACACGGTAATCAGTTAATTTGATTGGAACAGCATCAAGCAAGCTGTGTACTTGATGTAGAGTGTTTCCCCGTCTTTGACTCAATAAAATATGGTTCGTACAATATTATCCCAAGCATACCTGACAAACAATGATGATTTAGTTAAATGATATGCAAAGGGAATACGTAGGAACTATTAACAAAAGTATAAAGAAAATAACATACCATAAACGGATCTTTTGGGCCTCCTCAATGTTTGGGTCAAAAACACTCTGCTAAATCTTATTGTCTTTAGATACGGACCTAAAGCGATCCTCATAGTAAAAACATACGTTGCAGAATGAAAAGAAGGTTGTGATCATTAACATGCCAAAACATATAATAAACTATGTAAATTGTTGTACTAACCATCGAAATTCTTTACTTCAACTCTCGATGCTACCAGAATCTGAATCTTTGTTGCATCAAATAAAAGTTTATAATCTCCAGATGTTGCAAAGTTTCCCCATAGTGAAATTTTCATTACATTCGTGCTGAAAAACAAAATAGCAAGAAATTAGATAGATGGTAACAATATTATTCTTGGGATATTCGACGTATTACAGGAGTACCTCGTGTCACAAATTAAGACGTTACGAACATGAGTTTCGACAACCGTGCCATTTTTTTCTGGAAACTAACATTTTCCAAATCACCAACATAAACCACAAAGCCAACCGCATCTGCAACGAACATTGAAAGACAACATAATTAATAATGTTTAACGATTAGTGGAAAAATAAAATGAGGATTACTCACTGACTAAGTGGTCCTTGTGACTGGCATACTGATGAATTGTACTTAGTTGATCAAACCGAAAGTTGTGTAGAGGAACATCATCATCAATGAGATGTCGAGTATCTACAATTTTGGTATTTCGGTTAAAATTTAACTTATAATGGCACAGGCCAATCCAAATCTGAGGCAGCGTCCACGCTTAAATTATTAATGCAATACACCGTCCCTAAGTTCAGATTATGTAGATATTTGTCAATATCATCATCGTATAAAGTTATTTGTATTTCCGTTCCCTGTAAAAAGAAATGGTTAATAAATAACACACGTGGATCAGTCTTGAATGATAAGGTTAAAAAATTTAAGATTTACTGAATATAAATTTCATACCTCAACGTCAATGAAGATTAAATTCTGTACCCTAAACTCTTTACTGGATCGGACTCGAGTATGAAGATCGTAGCGCCACAATAAACGCCCACGCAAATGCCACGTATAATTGTAGGGGCATATTTGTCTAACTGGTTTGTATGTTAGATGTTCCATCTGAAATTATAATATTATATAAATATATAAAGCATAAAAATTTATAAAAACTTAAAAAATAAAGTTTTAACAACACAAATGAAATTGCAGATAATATTGTTCATTACATGTTGGATATAAATAAATAAAGAGGATCAAGGTACATGCGAATAAGAGAAACAATTAAAGAGAAACAATGTAAATGAAATTAAAAAAAAACAATAAAATCGTATTAATACACCATAGAAATTAAAATACAAAAAATATTATCACTACATATTGGATAAAACTTCACTATACACGACATTCTTTGTAACATTTTCAGGCAGATCACTCCTGTTGCGTACGAGAATCTTGAGCCCATTGGGTGATGTGACACGGGAGAGTGCAACATAGAGTTGTCCATGGCTGAAGACAGGATTCGGAAGATATAAACCAACTGAATTCAATGTCTGACCCTGACTTTTATTAATTGTCATCCCAAGTGCCAATTTAAGAGGAAATTGTCTTCTTCTTATGGAAAAACCCGCCTCTTGGTTGGAGGGTGATAAATCAATGCGCGGAATGAGAACATTATCACCTGTCTTCGGCCCTGAAATTACAGTCGCTTCAATCACCTTATCCCCGAGCTTGTAAATAACCAACCGTGTCCCATTACACAAACCAATTGATTGGTTCATGTTGCGCAATAAAATGACTGGTGCTCCTACTTTTAGTTCGAGATAATGGTTGGGAAGACCAGCATAATTCGTGGAATGTAGCAACTCAATCGGATTCATTTCTTCCATCGATTCACCAGCCTCTGACGAACATATTCTATCCGAACTCAAGTAATTTAGAGAAGTTCCGGGAAGAATCGATAAGATTTTTGAATTGAGAATGTCGACATCACTATTAGTTGGCGCTAGTATTGCTCGTTCCTTAAGATACAGCAAATCAGAATACCGTGTCATTAGGTCTTCATAAGTTGAAGCAATTAAATTATCAACCCCATGCGCATCGTCTATTATCAATAAATCCATCGGAATATCAATCCAATTCGGTTCACCGATGATTGTTAGAGATCTTCCAGGCAATATGCCGTCCCCTATATCTAAGATCCATTTACCGAATTGTGTAAGTCTTCGTAATTCTTCACTCGAAAAACCACCACCACAAAGTCGCATGTTTATTTGTAGCTTCATGAGTTGACAATCACTCCAAAAAGTAGAACGGTGCAAAGTAGATGCGACAATTGCTTCTCGACCACCATTTGCAACAACCGGTAATATTTGTCTGAAGTCACCCCCTAATACAAATAATTTACCTCCGAAAGGAAAATCATTGTCACAAATATCCCTGAAATGACGGTCGACGGCCTCAAATGCGAGTCGGTTAGTCATAGGAGCCTCATCCCAAATTATCAACGACGCTGATCGAATTAGTTTAGCTCGTGATGACGATTTATCAAACGAACAAACAGAATTTTCAGCAGAATTTAACAGTATCTTAAACGTAGAGTGAGCAGTTTTCCCACCAGGCAGTAATAAGGCAGCAATTCCTGAAGATGCGACTGAAAGAACGATATGTCTTTCTGACCTAAATTTAGATACCAATGTATTTCACAAGTAGGTCTTTCCAGTTCCGCCACTACCATAAGCAAAGAATAATCCACCTCTATTTTGATCATGAGCTCTCATGATCGCATAAAATACTCTATATTGGTCTGAATTAAGCCCCCGAGCAAGATTTTCGTAATTTTCCAACTCTAACAATGCATCGTAATCAAGTTCGTCCATTATCAACCGATTGGTGGCGCGGTGCGCATCCTGTAATGATGGTTGTGGTATTTGTGGATAATCTTTCAATGACCTCCCATTTTTGTTGAGGATGTGCTCAATCTCAAGGATACCTAAGTTACGACGGTCTTCATCTCTAAGGCGTAAGTCAAAATTATTCGATCGACGTTGAATCATATATTTAAGATCGTCAGTCATGTTTGTCCAATGTGCTTCCCATATTCTCGCTGGATCGTCTACTTCGGCGAACATCAATATGGAGCAAAACATATTTCTTAGTTGCGCACCTATAGTCCATGTCGATGCTTCTCTTAAAGCATCATTCCATTCATTATTGTCGTCGAGCAATCCTAATTCAAGACACGCTGCCTGAAATGTCGGCTGAATAACTCCCCTTACCGTGCGTATGTCCTCATACGACATTGCACCACGAACCTTCATAAGAAGCATCCTGTGATAGTAGCGCTCACCAGAATTTGGATGCGCAAAAGGCAGTCTCCCAATAGAAATTCTTTGTTGACGCTTTCTCCATGTTTTACTCTGACGGTTCCATAACCATTCCGTTGGAAAATCCGAATATGTCAAAGTTCGCGCTTCATGAGACCGTTTGTTTGTTTAGAACCACATGTCAACATTGTGTTCTGTGGCCGATTAACTACTTCATGCAGATCATCATTGTCATGAAAGACAATGTTTTGGTCGCCCAGTAAATGAAACTGCATTCTCTCAACAGATGGGTATTGGTGTTGGAGGGCGAAATCAAAAACCCTCCAACATGCTTCTATAGCAGAGATGTAACGACAGTCTAAATATTGCTTTACCTCATCAATACGATGTGGTTGTGCTGCATCAATGTTATTCCGAGGTTGAACATATTCAATGACAAACGTTGCTCGATCATGACCTTTGTGGATATACTTGTATAGATACTTAATCACGCTTCGAACTGCTACACGTTCTACATTTATGTGAGCATCATATTTGACACACAAATCCCTATTGTAGGGTACTATCCACCTATGTAGGACCCGAGTCCTCGTAATTTAGTTGGCCAATAAATTACGAATGTATAATCTAAGTGATTACGTGTTTATTTGCGTATGTGCTATATGCTTATTATGTGATTGTACGAATTTCGTGCTCGTGATTTTGTGTCAATTACGTACAATTAAGTGCTAACAACTATGTGCTTACGATAACACCTAAGCTTTGAGAGGGATTTTCGAAAGTAAAGAAGGAAAAAGGCATAATTAAGGTGACAAAAGAAAGAGTGGAATTGGGCTAGGAATTTATTATTTTGGACTAGAACTTAACAATGAGGCCCAATATATGAAAAGTCTAATGGGAGACAAAATTTCCTTAAAACAAGGAAAACCCACGCCACAAAGTCCCATCACCTTGTTCCTTGCTAAAAATATCTATCTAATCCAAACTTTTCAACCCCATAACCACACTTAAGAAACCATCGAAAAACAAAGTGAAAGAGAAAGGAGAAGGAGCCGAGAAGATTTTAACACAAAGCACACCAAGTAGCTCGAGCGTCGAAGTTGGTAAGCGAAATTAATACCTCAAGTTATTGTGATTTTCCTTACTTAGATTATTTGACTAAATTACGTTGGGGATTAAGGAAAAAATTGAGAATTTAAGTGTACCATAGACGGCAAAAACCCTAGGATTAGGTGTGAAATTATAACCGAGGGTTTCCTTGATATTTTGCTAGGTTGTGGTTAGTCTAACTTATTCTAGAGTTCATCACTTTAGCATGAGAAGATCTTAAAGTAGTGTTTGAGGTTTATGGAGTAGAATAAAACCTTAGAACTTAGAAATTCTGGGCAGATTGAACTATGAATGTGCTTTCGGGTAGATGATTTAAGGATCGATCGAATCGGGGAAAATTAGGTGGTTTCGGGCGATTTTAGTTTGAGTGACAAATCGTGCGACTGAAAATGAATTACGTATAGAATAAGTCTCGGCGATTTTAGTTTGAATACTTCACAAATCGGCCAATTGAAAGGAATAGAATAGCATGGGAAATGAAGTAAATAATTTAGTAATCGCGCGAATGAAAACACTAGAATCGGGCGAATTGTTCGCATGTGAGGAATCGATCGAAATGAATGTGAGAAGCAATTTAATCGGGTGATTCAAGGACTAGAAGAACTCGGATTTGTGGTGCTTCAAACAATGAAATCGGGCGATTTCAAGACCGAACGAATCGTGCGATTTCAAGAGCGGCAAAACCCTCATGGCATGCTTGGAATCGGGCGAAATGAGGGTGATGTCATGATGATGAAAACACGCGGCGATTTAGAAATCGGCCGATGGAGGATTTCATGCAAATTAAATCGGGCGAAATCGAAGTGGATTAAACACGAATCGGGCGATTTGCATACATGGGAAATCGGACGAAACCCTTACGATAGGGTGGTGGAAATTGAATCGGGCGATTTCATGATTTACGTGCACGGAAATTTCTAAATTGGGCGATTGGGACAGTGATGATCGATCGAAAACAAGCCATGAAGAATCGGACGATTTGAAGATTAAGCAATTGAGCGAATCTAACTTTGATTAAAAATTAACTTTTAACTTTCGCCGAGATGTACCTATATATATATATACTTAGGTTTTAATTGAATGCTAGCGTGACTTGGAATGGGAAACAAGTAACTTAGAAACTTAGCCTAGCTAGAATCGAGCGACTTAGAGATTCTAGCAAAATTAATGTAGTCAAATAAATTAGTTCGACCTAATTATTTAACAAAGGCATAATACTGATACAATGATATTTATGTCTAAAAGTCGAACAGTAGATAATTCCCGGAGCAGTGAATGAGCATAGCACGGACGACAGGTAAGTAGAAATCCAACTACGACACGTAACTTGCCTGCGTATAATTATGTGATTTTGTGCTTACGTGACTTTATGTGGAATGTGTACGTACGGCATGATTTAATTTTATGCATGATAGCGTGATCTGCATATTTTTATGAGCATGGCATGAGCATTTGCACGCATGCGTAGTACGTAAGACGCGAGGTAAGAGCGTGCATAAAATTGCCTGTGTGCAATGTATACTCGCCGATACTGGCGTTTGTGTCGACTCAATGAAGAGTCACGGCTCCCCTATGCAGCCATGGCGAATGAAGCCATAGGGCCTGTATAAGAGGCTGGGGGAACACCCCGTATGCGGGAGATGCAACCTGGAGGATGCGACCCGGGGCACACACTGAGTAAAGGAAGATTCCTTCGGGTGACCTTCTAGTGTGTAAACACTACCCGGATGGGAAGATTCCTTCGGGTGACCTCCGAGGTTAGTGGCCTCGGTGTTGGCTACCAGTGAGAAGCGTCCGCGTGAAGGCCACACTGAGTAAGGGAAGATTCCTTCGGGTGACCTTCCAGTGTGTGAACCTCCACACACGTACGAATCCCTCGTGGATTGAGATCTCTAAGAGATGGCGCATAGTGGGATAGAAAGCCGAGGGCCCATATGATGTACGAGTTAAGAAAAGAGTACGAGTATAAGAAAAAGAGTATGAGCGTTAGAAAACGATGACGTGGATTGTCGATCGTTAGGACACGTGCATACATGCATAATTTCTGCTTACTGAGCCTCGGTGGCTCATCCTTACGTTACGTGTTGTAGGTACGGACGATCACGGTACGTGATCCGATTTTACGCAAGGCCAATCTTTTGAAGCTATCCGGCTGCTTTTGAGGTGGGAGTGTGTGTATGGGTGACGACCTGTGAAGGCCGGGCGCATAGGATGCTTTTGCTGCACACACACGCATTTATATTTTGTGTAGATACGACCAGGAAACTGTAGAACATTCTTTTGACTTGTATGTAAGACTTCCGCACGCAGTTTTAAAAATGAAAAATTTTATCCGTAATTTCATGCCTTTGCGTGACAACACATCATTAAGTACTTAGGATTAGAACGAAATGCGAGGTCGGACGACGGGTCGTGACAGGGTGGTATCAGAGCTTCTGTCACAGGTCCTGCAGACTGTCCATACACACACACTCAAAAGCACAGAAGCGGCCTTGTTCGTAAGTACCATGTTATGTAAATTTCTTGAATGGTTTAATTTATTGGCCTTAGGAATTATCAGGATAGGTTGAGAAGATGGTTAGACTTAGGGGTGAAGGAAGTAGGGAGTCTGATCAGGGTAGGGATACTAATAACCCTCCTGATATCCGGGATGCTACCATCCTGCAACTCACCGAACTGGTCCGGCAACAATCGGCCCAAATCCAACAGCTGATCCAACAGCAGAACGCTGGTGGACAATCAGCTGGCTTACCTCCCCCACCCGAGCGAATTGAAATGATTGGGGAGAGATTCAGAAAGCTTAATCCTCCGTTGTTTGAGGATGCTGTAGACCCCACTTCCGCCGAGGATTGGCTAAGGACGCTGGAGAACATGTTCCAGCATAGCCGCACACCCGAGGCGGAGAAAGTTATGTGCGCTGCCTACCTGTTGAGGGGGAGCGTTGGGCACTGGTGGGACACCGTCTCAGCTATCGAGAACCCATTAACAATGAGTTGGGATCGGTTTAAGGAGATCTTTAGAGGAAAGTACTACACCGCCCCCGTCAGAGCCCAGAGGATGAACGAGTTCATCAACCTCCACCAAGGAACAATGACCGTGGCGGAGTACATCAGGAAGTTTGAGCAGCTTTCGAGGTTCGCTGCTCATATGGTTAGTACGGACGCGCTCAAGATCGAACGGTTCATGGAAGGGTTGAAGCCCGAGCTGTATCGGGATGTAAGTATGGCGGGAATACAAGGAGTCACGTATGCACAAGTGGCTGAGAGAGCACTTGTGGCGGAGCAGGCAGAGGCCAGAATTGCTCGCGCCCAAGAAGTTAAGCGCAAGTTTACACAAGGACCGCAAGGGAGCGGGGGCAATCCGAAGCGGCAATTCCTCGCCAAGGAAGGAAAGCAGAGATTCCAGAATAGACCTGGACCACCCCCGCAGTTTAACCCCAATCAGGGTAGACCCCAGCTGGACCTACCCGTATGCCCGAAGTGCGCACGGAGACACCCGGGAGCCTGCAACTCCCAGAACGCTGTCTGCTTCAAATGTGGCAAGACAGGCCATTACCTGAGGGCATGTCCGGAAGGTGGATCCGGGAGCCAAGCGGGAAACCAAGCAGCACCACCAAGAGTACCGGCCCGGGTCTACACTATAACCTCCGAGGAAGCGGAAAACAACCCGGCTGTGGTAACAGGTACCCTCCTCGTCTATGAAACCCCTACGTGCATCCTAGTCGACTCAGGAGCGACACACTCGTTCGCGTCTACTAAGTACGTCGCAAGTGTGACGCCCGGGGCCGAAGAGGGCGGGGAGTGATCGCCGGTGCTAGGGTGCACGGACAAGGAGCGGCTCCTGGCAAGGCTTCTAGGCGAAGGGGTACATGAACGAACCGATCCGACACCCGAATGAGAGGGGATCCTGAGACTGACAATGTATGGGCGTGTCAGGCTAAGAATCGTATAATAGAATTGATAGTACTACTCATATCACCAAGGTCGACCTACCTTTTCGGGAGTCCATCCGAAAGAACTTCGAAGTTAAGCGTGCTTGACTTGAAGCAATCTTAGGATGGGTGACCCCCTGGGAAGTTTGCCCAGGGTGCGTGTGAGCGAGGACGAAGCACGCTGAAAGGTTAAATGGTGGTACAGTGGGGCCAGACTATCAGTCGGAGTGTGGTGGGCCCAACCCCACAGGTCCCGGTAGGGACGGATGCTACAGTGACACCCGGTATGGGACGGGTCGTTACAGGTGGTATCAGAGCACAACCTCTCGCAGTACGGTGCTGGTTCGGGGACGAACCAGGCGGAAGCTGGTGGGCATGTGACGCCCGGGGCCGAATAGGGCGGGGAGTGATCGCCGGTGCTAGGGTGCACGGACAAGGAGCGGCTCCTGGCAAGGCTTCTAGGCGAAGGGGTACATGAACGAACCGATCCGACACCCGAATGAGAGGGGATCCTGAGACTGACAATGTATGGGCGTGTCAGGCTAAGAATCGTATAATAGAATTGATAGTACTACTCATATCACCAAGGTCGACCTACCTTTTCGGGAGTCCATCCGAAAGAACTTCGAAGTTAAGCGTGCTTGACTTGAAGCAATCTTAGGATGGGTGACCCCCTGGGAAGTTTGCCCAGGGTGCGTGTGAGCGAGGACGAAGCACGCTGAAAGGTTAAATGGTGGTACAGTGGGGCCAGACTATCAGTCGGAGTGTGGTGGGCCCAACCCCACAGGTCCCGGTAGGGACGGATGCTACAGTGACACCCGGTATGGGACGGGTCGTTACAGCAAGAGTAGGAGTCACGCCTCACCGAGCTGAGTGCGAATTTAGGGTAACAGTTCCGAACGGAATCCCACCCAAACTAACCACGTTTTACGGGATTGCCCAATAGTAATCGGGGATAAGGAACTGCCCATAGACCTCATAATAATTCCCATGAATGATTATGAGGTGATCCTCGGAATGGACTGGCTATCGAAGTACGGAGCCGTCATAGACTGCCACCGCAAGATAGTCACGCTCAATACGGACGGAAATGAACCCCTTAGGTTCGTAGGAACTAGCAAGGGGACTATGATCTCTAGAGTATCAGCGTTAAAAGCCCAACGACTGATTAAATCAGGATGCGAAGCCTATCTGGTATTCGCTATCAAGTCGGAAGAGAACGCCTCCCCGAAACTCGAGGAAGTGCCGATAGTTCAAGACTTCCCCGACGTATTTCCCGAGGAGTTACCGGGACTACCACCCGAACGGGAAATAGAGTTCGCTATAGATCTGGTACCTGGAGCGGCACCAGTATCTAAGACCCCATATCGACTAGCACCGACAGAAATGAAGGAGTTAAAGGATCAACTCGACGAACTCATGCAGAAGGAGTTCATACAGCCGAGTTTCTCTCCTTGGGGAGCGCCGGTGCTATTCGTAAAGAAGAAGGATGGGTCAATGCGGTTGTGCATTGACTATAGGGAGTTGAACAAGTTGACGATCAAGAATAAGTACCCACTCCCTAGGATAGACGATCTATTCGATCAACTACAAGGTGCAACGGTCTTCTCTAAGATCGATTTAAGATCGGGCTATCATCAGTTAAGGATTCGGAAGGAATATGTCCCGAACACGGCCTTTAGTACCCGTTATGGCCATTACGAGTTCCTGGTGATGCCATTCGGGCTGACTAATGCGCCCTCAGCTTTTATGGACCTAATGAACCGGGTGTTCAAACCATACTTAGATAGGTTCGTCATCGTCTTCATTGATGACATCCTAATCTACTCAAAGACAAAGGAGGAGCACGAAGAACACCTAAGAATAGTTCTGGGTATACTACGGGAGAAGCAACTATACGCCAAGTTCAAGAAGTGCGAATTTTGGCTTGACCAAGTCGCCTTCTTGGGACATATAGTATCCGGAGCAGGAATCTCCGTAGACCCGAGCAAGATAGAAGCTATTAGCAACTGGCCCAGACCGACCAACGTAACGGAAGTACGAAGTTTCCTCGGTCTGGCAGGATACTATAGGAAATTCATCAAGGACTTCTCGAAGATAGCGTCTACGCTAACGAAGCTGACCAGGAAGAATACGCCATTTCAGTGGACCGCAGAATGCGAACAGAGCTTCCAAAAGCTGAAGGACCGGCTTACAATGGCCCCAGTTCCCACGATACCCGCGGGAACTGGAGGATTCACCGTGTATAGCGATGCGTCGAAGAACGGGTTAGGGTGCGTACTAATGCAGAATGGGAATGTAGTAGCGTACGCTTCTCGTCAACTAAAAGAGTACGAGAAGAACTACCCAACGCACGACTTAGAATTGGCGGCAGTGGTCTTCGCTCTCAAGATTTGGAGGCATTACCTCTATGGAGAACGGTGTGAAATATACACGGACCACAAGAGCCTCAAGTACTTCTTTACGCAAAAGGAGCTAAATATGAGGCAAAGAAGGTGGTTAGAATTAGTCAAGGATTACGACTGCGTAATCAACTACCACCCAGGCAAGGCGAATGTAGTAGCCGATGCCTTAAGCCGAAAAGCAGTTAGTGCAGAACTGCAACTGCTGGAAGTAGAAGTCGTACGGTTAGGCGAAGTTGAGGCGCAGCTAGCTGCCTTAACCTTGCAACCAACACTGCTGGAGCAGATCAAGACAGCGCAAGGAACAGACGAGTTGTATGCGAAGATTAAGGAGGCACAACCGGAACAACCAACTGGAGACCTCATGATACGGGAAGACGGACGATTATACTTCAAGAACCGGTTGTACGTGCCAGACGACGCCGAACTGCGACGGCTAATAATGACGGAAGCACATGCTACGGCATACTCGGTACATCCAGGGACAACGAAGATGTACAGAGGCTTAAAGGAGAACTATTGGTGGCCAGGCACGAAAAAGGACATCGCGACCTTCGTGAGTCAGTGCCTGACATGCCAGCAGATCAAGGCCGAGCATCAAAGGCCAGCAGGAACCCTACGACCGTTACCCATTCCGGAATGGAAATGGGATAACATTACCATGGACTTCGTAGTAGGACTGCCAAGGAATACAAAAGGGCACGATGCGATTTGGGTTATCGTCGACAGACTGACAAAGTCTGCCCATTTCCTACCAATCAGCACGACGTTCTCCATGGAAAGATACGCAGAGCTTTATATTCAGGAGATAGTGCGACTGCACGGCGTTCCATCATCGATAGTCTCGGATCGCGACTCCGGATTTCTATCGAAATTCTGGAGGAGCTTGCAAAAAGCGATGGGAACGAGGTTATCCTTTAGTACCGCCTACCATCCGCAGACAGACGGTCAATCCGAAAGGACAATACAGACGTTGGAAGACATGCTACGAGCATGTGTACTCGACTTCAAAGGGAATTGGAGTAGGTACCTCCCACTGATCGAGTTCTCATATAATAATAGCTGCCACGTCACCATCGGGATGGCACCGTACGAAGCGCTATACGGGCGTAGGTGCAGATCCCCAGTGCATTGGGACGAGGTTGGCGAACGGGCAGTGTTAGGCCCTGACATCGTACGAGAAATGACGGAAGCTATTAGTACCATACGAGAAAGAATGCAAACGGCACAGAGTCGACAGAAAAGCTACGCGGACCGAAGACGTCGACCGTTGGAATTTGAAGAAGGCGGTATGGTGTTCGTAAAAGTATCGGCGATGAAGGGCGTGAAAAGATTCGGGAAGAAAGAAAAGCTAAGTCCTAGGTACATAGGACCATATAGGATACTGAAAAGGGTAGGCGAGGTGGCATACCAATTGGAGCTGCCTGCGTCATTAGCGCAAGTGCATGGCGTGTTCCACGTCTCGACACTGCGGAAATACATAGCCGACCCAAATCACGTGCTGGGAAACGAGTCCCTACATCAGCAATTGAAGCCGGATCTAAGTTACGAAGAGATCCCGGTAGAAATATTGATGTACGAGACTAAGAAGCTTAGGAATAAGGATATTCCCTTAGTGAAAGTACTGTGGCGGAACCAGTCCACGGAAGAAGCCACATGGGAACGGGAGGACGAAATGAGAATTCGCTATCCCGAGTTGTTTCACACGAGCTGATTTCGGGGGCGAAATCCTCCTTAAGGGGGGGAGGATGTAGGACCCGAGTCCTCGTAATTTAGGTTGGCCAATAAATTACGAATGTATAATCTAAGTGATTACGTGTTTATTTGCGTATGTGCTATATGCTTATTATGTGATTGTACGAATTTCGTGCTCGTGATTTTGTGTCAATTACGTACAATTAAGTGCTAACAACTATGTGCTTACGATAACACCTAAGCTTTGAGAGGGATTTTCGAAAGTAAAGAAGGAAAAAGGCATAATTAAGGTGACAAAAGAAAGAGTGGAATTGGGCTAGGAATTTATTATTTTGGACTAGAACTTAACAATGAGGCCCAATATATGAAAAGTCTAATGGGAGACAAAATTTCCTTAAAACAAGGAAAACCCACGCCACAAAGTCCCATCACCTTGTTCCTTGCTAAAAATATCTATCTAATCCAAACTTTTCAACCCCATAACCACACTTAAGAAACCATCGAAAAACAAAGTGAAAGAGAAAGGAGAAGGAGCCGAGAAGATTTTAACACAAAGCACACCAAGTAGCTCGAGCGTCGAAGTTGGTAAGCGAAATTAATACCTCAAGTTATTGTGATTTTCCTTACTTAGATTATTTGACTAAATTACGTTGGGGATTAAGGAAAAAATTGAGAATTTAAGTGTACCATAGACGGCAAAAACCCTAGGATTAGGTGTGAAATTATAACCGAGGGTTTCCTTGATATTTTGCTAGGTTGTGGTTAGTCTAACTTATTCTAGAGTTCATCACTTTAGCATGAGAAGATCTTAAAGTAGTGTTTGAGGTTTATGGAGTAGAATAAAACCTTAGAACTTAGAAATTCTGGGCAGATTGAACTATGAATGTGCTTTCGGGTAGATGATTTAAGGATCGATCGAATCGGGGAAAATTAGGTGGTTTCGGGCGATTTTAGTTTGAGTGACAAATCGTGCGACTGAAAATGAATTACGTATAGAATAAGTCTCGGCGATTTTAGTTTGAATACTTCACAAATCGGCCAATTGAAAGGAATAGAATAGCATGGGAAATGAAGTAAATAATTTAGAAATCGCGCGAATGAAAACACTAGAATCGGGCGAATTGTTCGCATGTGAGGAATCGATCGAAATGAATATGAGAAGCAATTTAATCGGGTGATTCAAGGACTAGAATAACTCGGATTTGTGGTGCTTCAAACAATGAAATCGGGCGATTTCAAGACCGAACGAATCGTGCGATTTCAAGAGCGGCAAAACCCTCATGGCATGCTTGGAATCGGGCGAAATGAGGGTGATGTCATGATAATGAAAACACGCGGCGATTTAGAAATCGGCCGATGGAGGATATCATGCAAATTAAATCGGGCGAAATCGAAGTGGATTAAACACGAATCGGGCGATTTGCATACATGGGAAATCGGACGAAACCCTTACGATAGGGTGGTGGAAATTGAATCGGGCGATTTCATGATTTACGTGCACGGAAATTTCTAAATTGGGCGATTGGGACAGTGATGATCGATCGAAAACAAGCCATGAAGAATCGGACGATTTGAAGATTAAGCAATTGAGCGAATCTAACTTTGATTAAAAATTAACTTTTAACTTTCGCCGAGATGTACCTATATATATATATATATATATATATACTTAGGTTTTAATTGAATGCTAGCGTGACTTGGAATGGGAAACAAGTAACTTAGAAACTTAGCCTAGCTAGAATCGAGCGACTTAGAGATTCTAGCAAAATTAATGTAGTCAAATAAATTAGTTCGACCTAATTATTTAACAAAGGCATAATACTGATACAATGATATTTATGTCTAAAGGTCGAACAGTAGATAATTCCCGGAGCAGTGAATTAGCATAGCACGGACGACAGGTAAGTAGAAATCCAACTACGACACGTAACTTGCCTGCGTATAATTATGTGATTTTGTGCTTACGTGACTTTATGTGGAATGTGTACGTAGGCATGATTTAATTTTATGCATGATAGCGTGATCTGCATATTTTTATGAGCATGGCATGAGCATTTGCACGCATGCGTAGTACGCAAGACGCGAGGTAAGAGCGTGCATAAAATTGCCTGTGTGCAATACTCGCCGATACTGGCGTTTGTGTCGACTCAATGAAGAGTCACGGCTCCTCTATGCAGCCATGGCGAATGAAGCCATAGGGCCTGTATAAGAGGCTGGGGGAACACCCCGTATGCGGGAGATGCAACCTGGAGGATGCGACCCGGGGCACACACTGAGTAAAGGAAGATTCCTTCGGGTGACCTTCTAGTGTGTAAACACTACCCGGATGGGAAGATTCCTTCGGGTGACCTCCGAGGTTAGTGGCCTCGGTGTTGGCTACCAGTGAGAAGCGTCCGCGTGAAGGCCACACTGAGTAAGGGAAGATTCCTTCGGGTGACCTTCCAGTGTGTGAACCTCCACACACGTACGAATCCCTCGTGGATTGAGATCTCTAAGAGATGGCGCATAGTGGGATAGAAAGCCGAGGGCCATATGATGTACGAGTTAAGAAAAGAGTACGAGTATAAGAAAAAGAGTATGAGCGTTAGAAAACGATGACGTGGATTGTCGATCGTTAGGACACGTGCATACATGCATAATTTCTGCTTACTGAGCCTCGGTGGCTCATCCTTACGTTACGTGTTGTAGGTACAGACGATCACGGTACGTGATTCGATTTTACGCAAGGCCAATCTTTTGAAGCTATCCGGCTGCTTTTGAGGTGGGAGTGTGTGTATGGATGACGACCTGTGAAGGCCGGGCGCATAGGATGCTTTTGCTGCACACACACGCATTTATATTTAATGTAGATACGACCAGGAAACTGTAGAACATTCTTTTGACTTGTATGTAAGACTTCCGCACGCAGTTTTAAAAATGAAAAATTTTATCCGTAATTTAATGCCTTTGCGTGACAACACATCATTAAGTACTTAGGATTAGAACGAAATGCGAGGTCGGACGACGGGTCGTGACAACCTATTATCGACTTCTCGACCATTCGCTAAAGTTGTTGCGACTGTTCTTCTACGCATGTAATGCGCAAAGCTTCGATCATCAATAATTGTCTCATGACAAAATTTCTTCGGATATCGCTTTGAGCACTTTCCATCAACTAAGCATGGACCACAGGGTCCATGAATCATGAACTTAGTTACTGTTTCATACGCAAGGGGGTCATTGTCTTTATCAGGAATCTCAGCACTGATGAATTTGTCTACATCCTCTGGACATGCAGGCTTATCATTTGGGGTCACAGTAAGAAGTATATGTGCATGTGGAAGTCCACGTTTTTGGAATTCAACGACATATAAATCTGCAGTTATTCATTTTGAGTTAGCTAGAACAAAGATTCTAAAAATACTAATAATAATAAATTAATAAATTGGAATTATCTAAAATTACCAGCAACAACCGTGCCAAACATCTGCTTGTCCTTCAAATCACGAAGTAATTCTTTCATTTTTAATTTGAAAACCCAAGCGACAATATCCGGACGATCTTCAACTCGTTCATAAGGACGCAATTCTCTAGTTATTTCTGGCCAACTCGGATTACACGTGAAAGTGATGAAATAATCATGAGGGCCCATTTTACGACATATCGCGACTGCATCCTGATAATGTTGAATAACATTGCGTGGGCCACCTGTAAATGATGACGGCAGTATATACTTTCTTCCAACAGAAATTACATTAACATCTCCACTTAAGACAGCATCATGGATCCCTCTATACAATTCGGTGCGCAAACGGCCTTGGTTATATTTGACGTACATAAGACGGTTTTTCTAGCACAATATACGTCGACAATAAATTGTTGGTACAGACGACCACCTCGAACCAAACTATCACCATCATTTTCCCTATCTTGGATTCGATAGGCATAAAATTGTCTCATCGTAACTCTATCTCTTGAGGTACTGGAAGAGTGTATTGGTATGTTGACTGACCAACCATCTGTTCCATAAGGAAACAACAATGGATATTGGAGAGGGATATAAGACGGATGAGTTTCGTTTATCCTTTGTAAAGTCCCATTCACTGTTTCTAAAATGACGTCTCTATTCCCCAAATCTTTCGTGCAATCACCTACCAATAAAGCAGCTACTTCACTTGACGTTGGACGGGTGTATTGTCTACCTTCTCTTGCTTGAATGATACGAATACGTATATTCATATTATTTTCTTGTCGTGCCAACATATCGCGAGCGCTTCGGAAAACCGAAACATATGGGTTTATTTGATCAAGCATGTGTTGTAGGCCACGAAGAATATCACCGTTTATGTCCGTAAAACTCGATGATCTCATTGCATTTAGACGATTGAAAACCTCATTTTCAGTGTCGTAAATGTATAGTTGCGCAAATTTGGGTCCATTACCCGGTTCGGGAAGCAAAGACCCAATTCGATGGTAGTTGCTTCCACTAATTCGAAACACATAAGGTC
Organism: Craterostigma plantagineum; assembly: GCA_027422505.1. Classification (NCBI taxonomy): domain Eukaryota; kingdom Viridiplantae; phylum Streptophyta; class Magnoliopsida; order Lamiales; family Linderniaceae; genus Craterostigma; species Craterostigma plantagineum. Next base: position 12,308,014 of record JAPQWV010000005.1, on the reverse strand, counting down.
CCCTGCCATCATTAACACTGTTGTCGATCCGTCCTCCCATTGAAGTGAATGCCATTAATGAATTGTACATTCGGATTTTGTCTTTGAAGACTGACTGTGATAGCAAGGACTGAAGAAACGGCGGTGATATAGGAATATTTGGTAGACGAACTTGACCATTCGCGCAACATAATTGAAATCTTAGATTCCTCAAGCTACTATCTCGAACCTTTTCGGTAACCCACATGAGTGCATTACAACTGGGGCATCTTATTGTTCTCGCTCCAATATCTAAGCGTTGGAGGATAAGACGTCTTCTATTTGTAGTCGATGTTTCTAAAAATAATAGTATAATGAACGATTAAATATTGACGGGATTACGACTCACAGACATATATGTAAATTGGTATAAGGTATTACCGGCTTGATCGCGAGTAGGCTGATTATTTCTAAATGTCTTGAACTATCACTGCGGAGATTCGTTATCCTCACAGAGCGAGCTTCTCGTTGTAATGACAACTGGCGCAGATTTCTCGTTTGCATGTTTTGATTTGAAGGGAAATTAGATAGAAAATTATGTGCGTCCATAGTTCTTTCAAGTGATAGACGATGTGTGATACCTAAACCAATATGATTAATGGTAGAAAATGCGTTGAGTGTTATTTTCGGGGGAGTATTTTTAAGAATATTTAAGTTCGATATAGTTGATATTTAATTAATTAAACCTAGGTAATCGCAAACAACTATTGGTAATCATAGTTATACTCAAGAATAATATATGTCCTACACACTTTCATTCAATCATCAAATCAAATAGAAACCATATATGTATGAAAACATCCATCATCGCAAGAAATATAACATTGTGCAGGTCTGATTAATGCCACCGTCAATTATCACAATGAAAACCGTTGTATCAAAACGTCTCATAATATAATCACGCAATATTAACAAAAAAGTGCGTATACGATAAATGCATTATTCGATTAATTCCAAAATACTATCATAAAACTAATCCTATATATACAAGCAAATGTAGTTTTGTTGTGGTGCTGCCACGTGTCCATATTCTTATTCTTCATTCATAATAAAATATTATTACTTATAAGAGCACGCACAAAAGAAAAAACCACCCACTTTCTCCAAAAAACTTATCGAACCACCTTACAAGTAATTATCAATACAGATTATTTAACCAAAATAAAACCAACCACTTTTTACGATAGATGCTTGTGAAAGAGTCAAATGTCTCCATTTGTTAACTTCATTTATTAACTTCATTATAAATAAAATCAAGCTATGGAAAAGTCATACCCAAGTCTTCACTCTTCATCAACTCACACGTAAGCTAACATTATTTTAAGTTTTATTGTTTTTCCTTCCAGTACTTTAGGGGTTGCCCGTGCACAGGATAAATAAGTAAGACGTATGGCATAGAGTTCAATCAAGCACCTCTTTCTCTATTATGCACTGGGCGATGAACAGTGATTTAAGTAAATGGCGATTGGTGAATATGCAAATTGAACTGTGACATAAGTAAATGGCAACGTAATCATTTTTAAAGTGCAAACTGTAACCATCCCTTTCTGTACTGTTCTGTTTTGTTTTTCTTCTTCATCCACTCATGTTATTTGTAACTGAGTAGACGTATAAGTTCATAATTAATTTATTTTCATTTTTCATCTTACAAAGCAGTAAAAGCATAATTTATTCGTTGTTTGATATGATCTGCACGTGTGGTGTGTTAGATAATCGAGGTATAAATGTTGGGTAGAATATATACGATGTAATATGGATCAATTTATTTTGTCTAAGTTTATATTTAATACTTACACATTAAAATTTGATATATGCAGCAAATATTGATTAGACAGACATATTAGCTTCTCTTCACTCTTGAGGGGATCGTTTTTTATCCATAAGCGGTGTCTCAAGCCCTCAAAAAATTGACATCTCTTCGAGGTTTGAAATTTTTTGCTTATTGTATTTGTACTTCAATTCTTTCCTATAATGTTTATTTTTTTTATATTAATCATGTAATCGTTTGGTATGATTTTGGATGGGTATTTTAGATCCTAAAAATATCGACATCTTTTACCTATATGTATTAACTTTTGCAAATATCTTCATCTTATGATAAGGGGTGTGCTACATAATCAAACCCTAAAAAGATTGACAGCTTTTACATATGTATTAACTTTCGCAAATATCTTCATCTTGTTATGATAATCTATTCTTTTACCTTTATATAAATAATAAATTTTTTATTTTCACATGATCGACATCTTTTACCTATATGTGCTAATTTTCGCAACTAATTTTTAATGCGTTAAATTTTTAATAGACGTGGAATGATTGTTAAATTAGTTATTTTTTAAATTTTATTTTACATTTACTGTTTGGATGAAATTGAATGCATATATCGTACATGCAATTTTTTTTTCTTTTTTATTACTCTATTATGCGATGTTTTCATACGTCAGCTTTCTGTATGGTTTTTGAAATCAATGGCATTGATCATACATGGACAATGTTTTATTTGTTTCAATGGTTGATTTTTCATACATGTATGTTTTCTAGATGACCTTCGAGTGAGAGTGTGTAGGACATATATTCACGTATAATTTTATTCGTTGTTTACTGTAATCTTCATGTGGTGTGTTAGATTATTGAGATATAAATGTTGGGTTGAATATCATATATTATGGAATATGGATCATTTGATTTATATGTAATACTTACACAATAAAGTTTCATCATATGCAGCGAATATTGATACGACGGAAATTGGGTCAAATAACCTGAATATTAAATCCAAAGGACGCTCGAACGGTTAGTAACTTCTAATTTTTTTTAACAACATTTAACTTTTTAACTTGACGTGGAATGCATTGCTAAATTAGTTACAAATTTTTAAGATTTTAATTTACATCTACGATTTTTTTTGAGTTTTATGATAGTATTGTGGAATAAATTGAATGCATTAGCGTACATGCACTTTTTGGATGTGCGTTGATGGTTGTTTGAGATTGCCTAGGTTTAACTAATTAAATATCTACTCTATCTAACATCAGTAGTTTTACAAAAAAATTCCCAAAAATATAAATATATACTATACCTAACTTTAGTAGTTTTACAAAAAACTTCCCCAAAAAAATAACATTCAACTTATTTTATACTATTAGTCATACTGGTTTAGGTATCATACATCGTCTATCACTTTAAAACAACTATAGATGCACATTATTGTTGGTCCAATTTCCCTTCAAATCAAAACATGCAAACAAGAAATCTGCGCCAATTGTCATTACAACGGGAAGCTCGAGCTGTGAGGATAACAAATCTACGCAGTAATAGTTCAAGACATTTCATAAATAGTCAGCCTACTCGCGATCAACCTGGTAATACCTTATACCAATTACGTATGTGTTTGTGAGTCGTAAACCCGTCAATATTTAATCGTTCCTTATTATATATTTGTAGAAACATCGACTGCAAATAGAAGACGTCTTATCCCCCAACGCTTAGATATTGGAGCGAGAACGATAAGATGCCCCAGTTGCAGTGCCCTCATGTGGGTTACCGAAAAAGTTCGAGATAGTAGCTTGAGGAATCCAAGATTTCAATTATATTGCGGGAATGGTCAAGTTCGTCTACCAAATATTCCTATATCACCACCGTTCCTTCAATCGTTGCATTCACGACCAGTCTTCAAAGACAAGATCCGAATGTACAATTCATTAATGGCATTCACTTCAATGGGAGGACGGATCGACAACAGCGTTAATGATGGTAGGGGACCTTATGTGTTTCGAATTAGTGGAACCAACTACCATCGAATTGGGTCATTGCTTCCCGAACCTGGTAGTGGACCGAAATTTGCGCAACTATACATTTACGACACTGAAAATGAGGTTTTCAATCGTCTAAATGCAATGAGATCATCGAGTTCTGCGGACATAAACGGTGATATTCTTCGTGACCTACAACATATGCTTGATCAAGTAAACCCATATGTTTCAGTTTTCCGAAGCACTCGCGATACGTTGGCACGACAAGAGAACAATATAAATCTACGTATTCGTATTATTCAAGCAAGAGAAGGTAGACAATACACCCGTCCAACGTCAAGCGAAGTAGCTGCTTTATTGGTAGGTGATTGCACGGAAGATTTGGGGAATAGAGACGTCATTTTAGAAACAATGAGTGGGACTTTACAAAGGATAAACGAAACTCATCCATCTTATATCGCTCTTCAATATCCATTGTTGTTTCCTTATGGAACAGATGGATGGTCAGTCGAGATACCAATAAACTCTTCCACTACCTCAAGGGAAAGAGTTACGATGAGACAATTTTATGCCTATCGAATCCAAGATAGGGAAGATGATGGTGATAGTTTGGTTCGAGGTGGTCGCCTGTACAAACAATTTATTGTCGACGTATATTGTGCTATTGAGCAAAACCGTCTTATGTACGTCAAATATAACCAAGGCCGTTTGCGCACCGAATTGTATAGAGGGATTCAGGATGCTGTATTAAGTGGAGATGTTAATGCAATTTCCGTTGGAAGAAAGTATATACTGCCATCATCATTTACAGGTGGCCCACGCAATGTCATTCAACATTATCAGGATGCAGTCGCAATATGTCGTAAAATGGGCCCTCCTGATTATTTCATCACTTTCACGTGTAATCCGAGTTGGCCCGAGATAACTAGAGAACTGCTTCATTACGAACGAGTTGAAGATCGTCCGGATATTGTCGCTCGAGTTTTCAAATTAAAATGAAAGAATTACTTCGTGATTTGAAGGACAAACGGATGTTTGGCACGGTCGTTGCAGGTAAATTTAGATAAGTTTAATATTCAAATTAATTTTTTATTTGTGTAGCTAACCCAACCTAAATAATTGCAGATTTATATGTTGTTGAATTCCAAAAATGTGGACTTCCGCATGCACATATACTTCTTACCGTGACCCCAAATGATAAGCCTGCATGTCCAGAGGATGTTGGCAAATTCATCAGTGCTGAGATTCCTGATAAAGACGATGACCCCCTTGCGTATGAAACAGTAACTAAGTTCATGATTCATGGACCCTATGGTCGGTGTTTAGTTGATGGAAAGTGCTCAAAGCGATATCCGAAGAAATTTTACCACGAGACCATTGTTGATGGTCGAAGCTTTGTGCATTACATGCGTAGAAGAACAGTTGCCACAATTTTAGCCAATGGTCGAGAAGTCGATAATAGGTGGATAGTACCATACAATAGGGATTTGTGTGTCAAATATGATGCTCACATAAATGTTGAACGTGTAGCAGTTCGAAGTGTGATTAAGTATCTGTACAAGTACATCCACAAAGGTCATGATCGAGCGACGTTTGTCATTGAAGATGTTCAACCTCGGAATAACATCGATTTGGCACAACCACACCGTGTTGATGAGGTAAAGCAGTATTTAGACTGTCGTTACGTCTCTGCTATGGAAGCGTGCTGGAGAATTTTTGATTTCGCCCTACAACATCAATACCCATCTGTTGAGAGAATGCAGTTTCATTTACCGGGCGACCAAAACATTGTGTTTTATGACAACGATGATCTACATGAAGTAGTTAATCAGCCACAAAACACAATGTTGACAATGTGGTTCGAAACAAACAGACGGTCTCATGAAGCTCGAACTTTGACATATTCAGATTTTCCAACGGAATGGTTATGGAACCGTCAAAGTAAAACATGGAGAAAGCGTCAACAGACTGCCTTTTGCGCATCCAAATTCTGGTGAGCGTTACTATCTAAGGATGCTCCTTACGAAGGTTCGTGGTGCAATGTCGTACGAGGACATAAGAACGGTAAGGGGTGTTATTCAACCGACATTTCAGGCAGCGTGTCTTGAATTAGGATTGCTCGAAGACAATAATGAATGGAACGATGCTTTAAGAGAAGCATCGACATGGACTACAGGTGCGCAACTAAGAAATATGTTTTGCTCCATATTGATGTTCGCCGAAGTAGACGATCCAACGAGACTATGGGAAACACATTGGAAAAACATGACTGATGATCTTGAATATATGGTTCAACGTCGATCGAGTAATTTTGAATTACGCCTTAGAGATGAAGAACGTCGTAATTTAGGTATCCTTGAGATTGAGCACATCCTCAACAAAAATGGGAGGTCATTGAAAGATTATCCACAAATGCCACAACCATCATTAGAGGAAGTGCACCGCGCCACCAATCGATTGATAATGGACGAACTTGATTACGATGCATCGTTAGAGTTGGAGAATTACGAAAATCTTGCCCGGGGGCTTAATTCTGACCAATATAGAGTATTTTCTGCAATCATGAGAGCTCATGATCAAAACAGAGGTGGATTATTCTTTGTTTATGGTAGTGGCGGAACTGGAAAGACCTACTTGTGGAATACATTGATATCTAAATTTAGGTCAGAACGACATATCGTTATCTCAGTCGCATCTTCAGGAATTGCTGCCTTATTACTGCCTGGTGGAAAAACTGCTCACTCCATGTTTAAGATACCGCTACATCCTGCTGAAAACTCTGTGTGTTCGTTTGATAAATCTTCATCACGAGCTGAACTAATTCGATCGGCGTCGTTGATAATTTGGGATGAGGCTCCTATGACTAACAGACTCGCATTTGAGGCAGTCGACCATCATTTCAGGGATATTTGTGACAATGATTTTCCTTTTGGAGGAAAATTATTTGTATTAGGAGGTGACTTGAGACAAATATTACCGGTTGTCACAAATGGTGGTAGAGAAGCAATTGTCGCATCTACTTTGCACCGTTCTACCTTTCGGAGTCACTGTCAACTAATGAGGCTACAAATAAACATGCGACTTCGCGGTAATGATTTTTCGAGTGAAGAATTACAAAAACTTACACAATTCGGCAAATGGATTTTAGATATAGGGGACGGGAGATTGCCTGGAAGATCTCAAACAAGCAGCAGTGAACCAAATTGGGTTGATATTCCGATGGATTTCTTGATAACAGACAATGCACATGGACTTGATCAGTTAATTGCTTCAACTTATGAAGACTTAACGGCACGGTATTCTGATTTACTTTATCTTAAGGAACGAGCAATACTAGCGCCAACTAATAGTGATGTTGACATTCTCAATTCAAAAATATTATTGATGCTTCCTGCAATTTCTCGAAGTTACTTGAGTTCGGATAGAATATGTTCGTCGGAAGCTGGTGAATCAATGGAAGAAATGAATCCGATTGAGTTGCTACATTCCACGAATTATGCTGGTCTTCCCAACCATTGTCTCGAACTAAAAGTAGGAGCACCAGTCAATTTATTGCGCAACATGAACCAATCAATTGGATTGTGTAATGGGACACGATTGGTTATTTACAAGCTTGGAGATAAGGTGATTGAAGCAAGGGTAATCTCAGGGCCAAGGACGGGTGACAATGTTCTCATTCCATGGATTGATTTATCACCCTCCAACCAAGAGGCGGGCTTTTCCATAAGAAGGAGACAATTTCCTCTTAAATTGGCCTTTGCGATGACAATTAATAAAAGTCAGGGCCAAACATTGAAGTCATTTGGTTTATATCTTCCCAATCCTGTCTTCAGTCATGGACAACTTTATGTTGCTCTCTCCCGTATCACATCACCAAATGGGCTCAAGATTCTGATACGCAACAAGAATGATTTACCTGGAAATGTTACAAAGAATGTTGTGTATAGTGAAGTTCTATCCAATATATAGTGATAATATTTTTCGTAGTTTATTTATTTTCGCATTAAATTTTTGTTGTTTTTATTTTTTATAGTTTCGCATTTACCTTGATTCTCTATAGTTGTCTCTTTAATTTCGCATTTACCTTGCTTCTATTTTATATTTTGCATTACCTTATATCTTCTTGAATGGATTAATGCAGATGGATCATTTAAGATACAAACCATTTAGACAAATCTCCCTCATAATTATACGTGGAATCTGAGAGGACGTTTAATGTGGCGGTACGATCTTTAAAGCGCAATACGATCAAATATTGAGTATCGGGTGCAAGATCTGATTTTCATTGATGTCGAGGTATGAAAATCCTTATCGCTACGTGTTAAATCATTCAACATATCATTTGTTAAGTTATCTCATTATGTAATATTTAATATTAATATTTTTGTTTCAGGGTACAGAAATACAAGTAACCCTACAAAACAATGATGTTGATATGTTTAGAGATATTACCAAAGTAGGGAAAGTTTATTATATTGACAATTTAAGTGTTGACCGTGCATCAAATTTCGATTGGCCCATTCGGAATGATTATAAGCTGAAATGGTCACGCACAACCAAAATTGTAGATTATCAGCATCACTCTGATGATGATATTCCCCTAAACAACTTTCGATTTGAGCAACTAAGTGCAATTCATCAGTATGCCACTCAGAAGGACCACTTAGTCGGTGAGTAATCGTCATTTTATTTTTCCACTATTCTTTAAACATTATTAATTATGTTCCCTTTCAACATTCGCTGCAGATGCGATTGGCGTTGTGGTTTATGTTGGCGATTTGGAAAATGTTACTTTCAAGAAACAAAATGGCATGGTTGTCGAAACTCATGTTCGAAACGTCCTAATTTGTGACACGAGGTACTCCTATAATATGTCGAATATCCCTAAATAATATTGTTACCATCTATCTAATTTCTTGCTAATTTCTTTTTCAGCACGAATGTAATGAAAATTTCACTATGGGGAAACTTTGCCACATCTGAAGATTATAAACTTTTATTTGATGCAACAAAGATTCAGATTCTGGCAGTGTCGAGAGTTGAAGTAAATCATTTTGATGGTTAGTACAAATTTATATAGTTAATTATATTTTTTGGCATTTTAATGACCACAACTTAATTTTCGTTCTGATACGTATGTTTTTAATTTGAGGAACGTTGTAGGTGCGTATCTAAACACCACTAGATTTCGCAGAGTGTTTGTTGACCCAGACATTGACGAGACTCGAAAGACACGTTTGTGGTATGTTATTTCCTATAATTTTGTTAACATTTCTTATTTATTCCCTTTGCATATCATTTAACTAAATCATCATTGTTTGTCAGGTATGATTGGGATAATATTGCACGAAACCATATTTTATTGAGTCAAAAACGGGGAAACACTCTACATCAAGTACACAGCTTGCTTGATGCTGTTCCAATCAACTTAACTGACTACCGTGTCGATGAGAACGTAGTACTCCCTTACTTTTCCCGTAAATGAAGTATTGGTTATACCATGTTAAAGATATAATATATTATTTTTATGCAGATTCGGTGCTTCCGTGTATGTGCATGTATAGCTCACATAGAAATGGCGACAATTTGGTACGAAAACGTGTCCGCTCTGTAAGGTAAACAAGGTCACGGATGGTTATTGCATAACTTGCAATAGGTTGGTTACACACACTATCCCGAGGTAATCACTTCGATCTAAATACAATGCATTTATGTGATTAAATGAAAATTATATTTTCGTAATTTTAATTCTTACTTTATTGTCTGGCCTGCAGATATAGATTAAAGACAACAATTAGTGACAAATCTGATTCCAAACAGATTACACGCTGGAATGATCATGCGAAGGTCATATTAGGCATACCAGCAGCGGAATTAGAGCAGATTTACAATGAGGTACAAATGTTGTCATGATTCAATTTTTTCACGAGTCTTAAGTTTGTTTTTTGGACTTTATTAAAGGGTGGAGATGATGGGCCATTCTTACTTGAAGATTACGTGAATAATCGACTGATGTCGAAATTTGTGTTTATACTGAGGGCGCCAAAATCAGTCGATGATGAAGTAAAGGTTTCACATGTATTTAGAGTCGATTGGGAGGAGGAGTATAATTATTTATTCTTCAAGCAAAGAGTACGATGTCATTAGCTATTTTTTGTTATTTTCTCTGATTAGATATATCATAGTGATTTAAATAACGTTTTCTTATGCAGTTTACGATTATATAGTTTATAATCGACAAGTATTATAATGTTGCCATTTTTTGTATTAACACATAACTAATTATAATATTAAATTAAATTATATATGATATTAATACCCGTGCATTGCACGGGCAAAAAACTAGTTAAAAAATTCGTACATGTAGTAAGCTCTTTAAAATTTAAACTAATCTAGCAATCCATTCCACGTCAAGTAAAAAACTTAAAAAAAAAAGAAATTAGAAGTTACTAACCAATCGAGCGTCCTATAAGCACCTATTCGCAAGTGTCAAGTGCAATTCTCTTAATAGATTCCAAAGTCGTGTCCTACGGATTAATTTTTCAATGATAATAAACAATACACGTGTATGAAAATAGCATGGTTATTGCTATATATATATATATATATATATATATATATATATGTAAATTGAAAAATAATATAAGTTGACATATGATCAACATGTGAAACTATAAAAAAAAATTATCACCCATATATGCCATAAATTACGAAAAGTTTTATATATTTGCCAAAATTAATCCATATGGGTAACAAACTAAATACGGGAAATTAAACTATGTGTAAAACTATAAGCGCTTGTTTGGTTGAGGGGTTTAGTAATTTTAAACTTGGGTTTAAAGCATGTTAGTCTGTTTGGTTCGTTAGTTTATCTAAACTATTGGTTTATATAAAACCACTCTAAACCCATGTAGACGGGTTTAAATAAACACACCTCCTCACATGTGTTTATTTAAACCCACTAACCAAACACGCATTTTATTTATACCCATTAATTTGTTTTATATAAACCCTTACTTAAATAAACCCTCGTAAATATAAACCTATCAACCAAACGAGCACTAATAGATTTATAAGTATATATGAATGCATTTAACTCAATTATAAATTACATGATTAGCAAAAAAAATTAACATTATAGGAAAGAAGTGAAGTACAAACACAGGGAGCAAAAAATTTTCAAACCTGGAAGAGATATCGAATTTTTTAGGGCTCGATACACTGCTTATGGACCCAAAAACAGTCCCCCCGTCTAATCAATATTCGCTGCGTATGATGAAATTTTACTCGTGTAAGTATTAATCTTGGACAAAATCAGTCGATCCATATTCCATCATAGGAATCAAGTATTTGAACAAATCCATATTTGGCAATCAAATAACAATATCATCGAAGTTTCAAATGTAGAAAGTTAAAGAAATGAGTAAGGTTATTCATACATGATAGAAAAATTAGATACAGCTTTAGAATCACATGGAAAATAAAAGCAACATAAGTCCCAACCCTAATTTATGGTTCTATTTTTATTGTGCAACGGGGAGATCAGTATGCAACAAAAAAAGTGCGGCAAATCTTCATAACATCATTCTCTAACCCTAAGAGCAACTCCAATGGAGCTGCAAATCCCAAAAAATGGAGTAAATTTACTCCAATAGAACCCCAAAATTAGACCCAAAATGCGTGTGATACTCTCTCTCGTATCAATTTATCGCATCTATGCGTTTCAAACGATTACTATGCGATTGTTGTTTTAATTGCATTAAAGTCTTATATTTTTATTATATCTCATTCTGCTCTGTTAAAAAGGGGCAAACGTAAAAAGGATAAAAATGATATTGAGTGACTATTCATTAAAAAGGCTAGAAAAAGGACACGTGTTTCACATCATGACTCCACATTGGAGAATTCGAGGCTGCTGTTCAAGCTTTGTGTGTTCGTCAATATTGAGTGACTATTTATTAAATATTTAATGAAATAATATATGGTTTTTTGTTGTATTTTTAAGCTTTCGATGTTTTTTATATGTTAAATATACTGTAGTTGTCATATTTTTAATAAACATAAATAGATGCTTTTTATATGTGTAAATATAATTGTATTACTATATTTATTAAATTTATTATGGTTCCAAAATAATATTTATAGTCTTTGTAAAGTTATAAAATATATGGGTAGAATAGAAACTTGTAAAAATTGATGTGGAAATGAATATTACAAAATAGTCTTTTGAGTTTGAGAATGAGTTGGACGGTTGGAGAAGAATTACTGCATTTTGAGTTTGAGAATGCGTTTGGGTATGAGAATGCGATTCTCGGTTGGAGATGGTCTAATCATGAAGGAAGATTAATATGCAACAAAAAGAAGTGCGTTTAGGTGAGCAACAATAATAGTTAAAAAAAAGTGCGTTTAGGTGAGTTACGTGAGTTGATGAAGACCTTGGATATGAATATTCCATAGCCTGATTTTATCAATAATGAGGAAGCTGATAAACGATGAACAGATGGAAGATGTGGTAAAATCCTAACTGACTATAATCATGGTGCCTTATCCATTTTAAGTTTAAAAATATATATATATATATATATATATATATTGACTCTTTCACAAGCAAATACAGTGGGGGCATTATTGACTCTTTAAACCGTATTTAATTAATTAATTAAATAATATGAACGTTGTTTTTCCCTTTTTGTTTTCATCTTAATGGTTATTTTTTTTAACATCGTGGGTTAATTATAGAGTGTGGGCAATTTTTGCTGAATTTTAATTTTTTTTCAATTATTAATTGTATGAAAATTTTTTATTGGATAAGGTAGTTTCCCTTTGGTTTATTTTTTTTAAGATCGTGGGTTAATTATAGAGTGTGGGCCATTTTGGGTGAATATTTTAATTTTTTTTCAATTATTAATTGTGAAAATTTTGATTGGATAATATTGTGGGTACTTTCCCTTTTTGCTTTTTATCGACGTGTGTAGTTTGATGGATTGGATTTTTTTATGCATTAATAATGAGTTTAATATTAAATTCAATGGAGAACACGTGGCAGCTTTACAGAGAAACTACATTTCCTTGTATATATAGGATATGATGGGTATGACGATATCTTTAGGATGCTCGATCTAAGTCGCGTATGAATTTCCCTGACATATGATTGATTAATTGCTTAATTTTGTCAGTCTTAAGTCGCATTCTTGTGCCTAAAGTTCTTTTGTAGACTCCACTAGACACAAAGCCACTTTATATGAGTGAGATTTCTAGCATTTTATTTCTTTTGACGGATCTATTCTTGAGCGAGTCACACAATCATGGCTTGTCTTAACTAGTGATTCTTGGCCTCATACTCGCCTCGCGTTAGAACGTTAGGAACTTGATTAGGGCACTTAGGATATTCCTCACTCGGCCAAATATATATTTTTCAATCCTTTAACATAGCCTTTAGTCATCCATTTTTGAGCCTTCTCCAAATTCCTTTTCTTCATTTGAAAACCCTTTGAGCCTTCAACCAACAATCTAAGCTTTCGGCGGGATGTTCAATTGAGAAAAGGAGGGGGAGAAAAACGAGACGAAAAAAATGATGACAAAGAAGGTGGAAAACGCACACGAGGAATGCTCAACGCACAAAAAAGTAGACAAAAAGAACCCGCCTCTCGACTGTCACAATCTCAAATTATTAGAAGGGGGCATGGATCTTGCTGTGAACTTCTCCATCGATAATCTCGTACACTCGTCAGAACGGCCGGAAAGAGGAGCACCACGAAGTGAACTTCTCCAACAATAATCCGGTCTTATATCGAGACAACGAGAAGAGGATCACGCCCTTGGGTTCGAATTCCATAACTGTGAACTTTTTCAAATCGATAATCTCTGAAACCTCACTAGGGATTAAGACAAAAGGAGCACGGTATCGGCCCGAGAACAAACAAGAAAAACTTCGCCTTGGATAATCTCCCAGCCTCGTAGAGAAGCGGAGCTTCAGCTTGAGCAAGTGCAGAAAATTTACAAAGGATAAAAGGATGAGAAAGACAAAAAGACGTTAGAGAAAAATGCCGGAGAAAAAGGTGAACGACGAAGGAGTGAAAGAAGAAATAAAGTTCACTTTTCCCAAAAGTTACCTTCCCTTCTTAGTCATAACCAAATTGAAGCCTTCAAAGTCCCTTTAATTCCAAAACGACGGTCTCTCGCTCGGTGAAATGATTAAAAGCGCCTCGATCACAGGTAAATTGACTTAATATGACTTGTGTTGACTTGAGTGATATAAATATAAAAATCCCTAGTCAAAATAAATGAGAGCTAGAGTGGACCTAGTGAGAGTTGTCGAAATGGATCCTGCTTTGAACGTAGGACTTTAGTTTGCTGACATAACTTGACGGCATAAAATCTTTCAAGTGTCTTGTGAATGTTTAGGCGTGACATTGATCGAAGCAAAATAATCTGACCACATACTATTAATAAAATTAGTATAAAAAAATAATAAAGTTTTTTTCTTCGCACATTTTAATATGCATTTTAATTTGCATCCATGCGGAATTGATTAAAAGCGAGATTTTGATGTACTTCGCACATTCTGATATGCAATTTTTCTTCGCATTTGAGCTGAATTGTAGAAAATGCGAATATTTGTTTTTGCTCATACCCTCGCGCGATAGTATAGTTACATGTATAGGGGACCATGTATCTTTCTCTAAGTGTTGCAGAATCAATGAGGAAGACTTCACGAATTAATAACTACTTGGAGTACACGGCATTGGTTCTACTTTTGGATGGTTAAATATTTTGATCGTTAACGTGTTTTATGAATTTGAATTTAACCAACTTATCTTGAAAATGTTTCAGGGGGAACCTAAATAGAATAATTGCTTCCAAAATTAACTCTAAAAATTCTCGACATCTTTTGCTCTAAGTATTGCAGATTTACAAAATTTGAAGAAGGAGCCAGATGTCACCAACCTCAATTACAGGGAGTTAATTGCGGTTATTTTCGTACATAGGGGGAGCAATTATGTGGTCTTTACTTGAACTTATGGTCAATCTGAAATCATAGAAAAAATTACTATCGAAAAAATTTGGGCAAATTTTGTAGTTTTCGATCGCAATTTCGCGAGCGAAAATTGATCCGGGACCAAATGATAATTTTCGCTTCCAATTTTGTCGAGCGAAAATTAAATAGGTACCAAATGAAAATTTTCGATCATAAGTTTCTTGATCGCAAACAGTAATGGGCTTAGAATTTGCTAAGTATTAACAACGTCTAATCAGCCCACTTAAATGGAATTAATTTTTGCAGTCGAAAAACTAAATCTCACGCAAAACCCTCACAACAGCGTCGATTAAAATTTCTCGAGCGAAAGACTCAAAAGAGAAAGACGAAATAAATAAAAAAAAAACTCACTCAAAATCTTTAAATCTTACCCAGTTTTCGTCTTTTAAAGGTAGATTCGACATCTATTAGGTGTTTGCATTAGATTGATTTAAGTTTGTAACCATGTTCTATAATTTTTCGCCTGATTTTCCGTGAGGATTTCTCTGTTCTTAACTGTAAAACCTCGAAGGCTCGTTTCTCGCGATTTAGAACTGTACATATGCTTAAGACAGGTTTAGATTTGCGAGTTTAGATAGTCCTTAGGTTCGCAGTCACTCTGATGGTGCAGATTTTCAACCTTCTACGTTTTAGGGCTAAGATTTAGGTTCGACTAAAAGCTGGGTTTTTGAACGTTTGAAGCAGTCGAAGAACTTTCTCGATCGCAAACAGTTTCAATCGATTTTTAATTTGATTGAGATACTGTTTGCAGCGTAAACGTTTTTTGATCGCTAAAATTTGACTTAGTCGTTAAAGATAAATGACGTAGGTCGCAAAATCGCTTACCATCGAGAAATCTAATTCTGATTTTACACAAGCGAAAAATTAATCATGAAATAAGATCAAATAGATGTCATTAAGTTTCAAGCGCAAAACATACAATCGAAAACAGTGATTTCGTTTTCAATTTTGTACTCGGTCGTAAATTTTAGCGGCGATAAAATTAATTTTCGACGATAAAATTTCTCGATCGAGAAAGTACGTAGCGATGATTTTTATTAATCGAAAATTTTCTCGGGGGGTCACCAAGTTTCTCGCTGTCAATTTTCTCGATCGTAAAATTTCGCAAGGAAAAACTATTTTAAAATCGAAATACTTTCTTACTCGATAACTTTCACGACGAAAATTTTATTAATGCGCGGTAAATTTCTCTAAGTCTTTTTCACTTTAGCGAACCTTAGCAAATAAAATTTTCGATCGTAAAATAGAATGGAGAATTGAAATTAGAAATCAGCACTTAGGAAATAAAATTGGAAATTAAATTTTCGATCGTAAACTTTAGCGGAGCGAATATTAGTGATAGACACTTAGTAAAATTTTCGACAAAAACGTTCACATGACTTATATACATATGTCGAAATGTCATTTTCTCTTCAATATTCATTTTCGTATACCTATGTGCCGATTCGTAAATTCTTCAAATTAATTTCTACTCAAATCCAAATTCTTGGACTAATAATCAGTTTTTCTTTATTGATTTTCAGATGGATCATTATCCAGCCTACAACCACATCTATGAGAAAGCCATGTACCTCAACGACACAAATTTTCAACTCGACCTGACTACCTTCCGGTGTCCGGACGACATTATTGTGTCCATTCTACAAGGCCATCCCCTATGGCACGCTCTTATGGTGATGGCCTCGGTGCCGATGGTCTACCTACAGCAATTTTGGGGGATGATGAAGAGCCACGTCATTGAAGGGGCGTACAGTTTCACGATTGTGGTAGGGACGAGGCACATAGGCAAGAACAAGAATGACTTCGGGCTTGTCCTCGACCTTCCCTTCAGCTCAAATTACGACCCCTTTCCAACTGATGCGGAGCTAGTGCGCGACTTTCTTCACATGGGATACCGTCCGCAAGTTCAGATCAACGGCATCCCTCACCCATGGAAGATACTGTTTGGCATCATCAACAAGTGTCTGTCACCAAAGCACGCAGGCTTCGATAAAGGCAACGGCAACATTCTCCGTATCTTCCACGGAATTGCCTTCTCGTGGAATTACGAGTTCGCTCAACTGATCTGGAATGATCTAGCAGTGCAGATCAGACAGAAGGAGAATAAACGTTCGAAGAATGTGCCGTATGCTCGGTGGTTCTCAGTCATTATCCAACAATTCATGGAGATGTACGAGCAGAACATTCCTCGTCTACCTCCTAGAGGGAATTACCAACCACCTCGGCTCAAGTTCTCCACAACCCAAAGCTAACTGATTTGGACCAGCAGTCCATGGCCATTCCGTTCGAGTTGCTGAGGCTCGCCGACCCCTCGGGAGCCGAATACCAAAGCTTCTGCCGGGACAATCATCCTACCGAACAGATGATTAGAGGACTCCCGACAGATTTCCATGTGAGCCCTCCCCAACCGGAACACCGACCCAGCCCCTGAGGCCGAGCTGATAGACCAGGTGGCCCAGGAGCTAGAACAGGAGCCTACAACTCAGGAAATACAAATGCCTGATGAAGATGCCATGTTGATTGACGCTGTGGCAGAAGAGTTGGAACTAGAGGCTCCTCAACAACCTCTAGGAGCTGAAGAGCCCATTATTGTTGGTGTGCTTCAAGGGTCTGTTGAGGAGATCCTGCAACCAGAAGCACATCCCGAAGCAGAAACAGGGCACACCCTTTGGCGACAACGCCAGAAACTGAGGCTCTGATTTCCACGGTTCAGACCAATGAGCCTCAGGTGACGGAACAAGCCCGTGAGGATGATGCACGTGAACCCCCTCACACGGCTACCCCATCAGACATACAGTCAGATGAGGAGATTCGACTCATAAGACAGACTCCAAGGCGATTAAGTATTCAACTTGAGTCCCTCTTCACATCCATCACCACCACATCAGACACGGTGCCGCTCATCCCTCCAAGTGCTGAGGACACGTCATCGCTCAATCTTGAGCCGCAGCACAACATTCCTGTGTCTGGTTCGCAAGTTCAAATAGAGCCTGCCGCAACATCCATAGATGAGAATCTTCAAGATTCGAATCGAGGATTGGATGGAAGTCTCGGACAGTCACATCTTCTAGTGACTACGAGCCAACCTAAGGAGCCGGTGTCTGCTCAAGGGTTGCCAACGGCCGACATCTGTCGACCTGGTCCTTCATCGACGCAGGCGTCCATCCAGTTCGTGACTGAAGCCCAGTTCAGACAGCTCTCTCTGCAGCCATCAAATCCTTAGAAGACAAAATGATGGAGAGAGTGCTGGCTGCCATCGAGACGTCCCGGCGCGACACTGGGAAAGCACCCGTCTCCGAGGGCCCTTCAGCACAAACAAACCCAACCCCACAACCTACTCCCACCGACCCACTCGTAGACTCCTCTATCCTCATCAACCAATACACCATGCCCATCACCCAGCTCCACGACATCCTTCTCGCCCGAACGCCTTAGGAAGAGTCTCGCTACCGACGTCTCGTGGACCACCCTGAGCCACCTATTCAATCCTGCCAAGGCCAAAGCTCCCGTACACGACGACATGACGATCCCGACGATCAGGATAGTCATGAAGGGGAGAAAAGGCCTAGGACATCATCGAGTGGTCAAGGCGAAGGTCAAAGACAAGGCGCAGGCGCAACGCAAACAGGCCTTGGAGCAGGACAAACCCAAACCACCACCCAAACTACCCAAACAACCCACACCACGCACCGCACCACCACTCTAACCCACATCAACCCACCATCCTTTACCTTAAGGATGCCTCCGCCCACACCAACGACCCTCACAAGCCCCTTGCTTCCGAAAAAAGAAGCAAGTTCTACCATACTCGTGGCCCTGGCGCAGACCCAAGCTACTCCCTCAGCCGCTCCAGACCAACCCGGACCATCAGGACATGGTGTCAATCCACACGAGTTCCTCGACAAGTATATCTTCGAAGGACAATGGATGACCCATTCCATGCCCGATGAGCATCATAGACAACGACTTAAGGACGTTCGGCAGTTCTTACAGCAAGCTTCGGTGGACCTTGTCCTGATAGAAGACGAAGAGCTTCAGAAAGGTGAACATTACGAACAAATCCCACAGGCTCCCAGAGTTGATTACGCAACGAGCGGATTCCCCCACAAGACAAATGCCAGGGACTGTTCGGATCGACACGCCATGGGAAAACATCAGAATTGAAATTCCCTTCCTTGCAGAAGTTCGAGAACACATTTGGAGGTCAGCAGACAAAGTCAAGAAGCCAAATGAGTTCGAGCTAAGAGGGATCTCACTGGGATCAGCAAAAGAGAATGACATATCTCTGGATGCTGACCCACCTTGGACCGGATGTGAGACTAGGGATGACTAAAGGAAGAGTGAAGAGCCATTATAAGAGTCTCTCCCCAATTTGTCAGCTACTCAGCGTTTTCTGCACTAAAGGAGACCTTCCAACACCATACTATGCCATCGAGCGAGTAGATAGAACTCGAGAAGAATTAAGCGAGAGAGACCTACCGTACCTCCCTGCCGAGGAGGTGTACAATCTCTACCAATTGTATGTGGAGAAGTACAAAGGTCCTCAAGGCTTCATCAAGAAAGAATGTCTCGAGGGACTCTACCGGTTCATGATGCGCCAAGTCAAGTACTTCGCCACACATGACCTTCATATGGCTCTGGAGAGCAACATGAAGAAGGTCAACATGACAGTTCCGCTTTACAAAGGACCTGAGATCGAAGGGCTTCCCAACAATCACGTGCACATCAGCTCAGTCTTAGGCATCACCTACCACAATCCAATTGCTAAGAAGACCAGGTTGATGTTGAAGACTGAGATTCATAAATTCTGTGATGGGACGTTCAAGTTCATCAGGAAGAACATAGAGCAGAGGTTGGAAGAGATCAACAGAGAAACAATGCTGAGGATTCACAGGTTCGTGAGAGAACAGCCGCTCCTGATGGAACTGCTTGAAGACATCGAGGAGCAACTGAAGCTGAGGAATACGCTCAGGAACTTCGAGTATGCACTGGGCTTGCGCAGGTCGTACTTTGCCCGATGAGGACAGATGGCTCGGAAAGGCAATCAGGCACGGGTGAGAATGTAGAATATCAGTTTTAGTTGTGCTTTGATTTTATTAGCTGTCCTTGTAATTAGGGGCTTTTATTGTATTTGTCCTTAGTTTAGGACGTAGTATGTTATTTACACCAAGTATGTTTGGTATAAATAGATGACAAACATTGTGCTTAATGAGAAAATTTTAGAAATTGATCCCAAAGGCTTGCATTCGATTTCTGGAGAGAGAAATACAAGGAATCTTCTCACTCTAAGCGAAATTCTCTCTCGAGCTCTCAACGAAGGCTTTCGATCGAAATTTCAATCTCTACAATTCTAATCGATTGCCTACGAATTCGAGTCTAGGATCATAGAGTTGATAAATTAGGACCTAACACTAGACTCTTTATTCTTTCCCAAAATTACTGTAAGTAGACCATTGGCATGGATGCCGTCACCGTGAGCGCGTGCCAGAGGGGATGGCCTTGCAATATGGACACAATGATCTCGTCCGGACACCTAAAGGTAGTCAGGTCGAGTTGGAAGTTGGTGTCTTGAACCTTGAGGTATAGGTTCTTATTGTAAATGTTGTTATAGGCTGGATAATGTTCCATCTGAAAATCAATTAGAAAATTAAAACATTAGTTCAAAAATGAAATTGAGTCGAAATTTAATTTCATCAAACCATAATAGTTTCGCATTTCATAACATGTTTGATAAAATTGTAATTGAAATCTAAATTCACACATAGATCATAACATAGATCTCCGTTCTAATTTGCAATCGAAAATTTTATTCGCTAAGGTCTGCTACAGTGGAAAAGACTTAGAAAATTTTTTCAAGTGTTTGAATTTAAAGCGTGGTACTGTAGCCGAGAAATTTTACGATCGATAAACATTTTCGTGTAAATTTACGATCGAGAAAATTGATTTCTGTGTAAATTTACGATCGAGAAATTTTTCGCGCGTGAATAAAATTTTTGTCGTGAAAGTTATCGAGCGAGAAAGTATTTGATTTTAAAATAGATTTTCGCTGCGAAATTTTACGATCGAGAAAATTGACAACGAGAAACTAGGTGACTCGCCGAGAAAATTTTCAATCAATCAAAATCATCACTACGTACTTTTACGATCGAGAAATTTTATCGTCGAAAAATTAAATTTTATCGTCGCGAAAGTTTACGACCGAGAACAAAATTGAAATTGAAATTACTGTTTTCGATGGTAAGTTTTTCGCTCGAAACTTAATTACATCTATTTTATCTATTTCACTCAGTAATCTTTTGCTCGCAATAAAATCAAAATCAGATTTCTCGATTGTAAGTATTTGCGATATACGTTATTTCTCTTATTGACTAAGTCAAAGAATTTAGCGATCGAAGAACTTTTACGATGCAAACAGTAACTCAGTCAAATTGAAATTCGATTGAAACTGTTTGCGATCGAGAAAGTTCTTCGACATCTTTAAACGTATAAAAACCCAGTTTTAGTCAGACTTTCAATCGAGCTCTAAAAACACAGATAATCGAAACAATATACCCTTATAACGATCGAAATTCCTTAAACTATCCTAGGACGCAGATTTTAACCAATATAAACACAGAAACAGGTTTAAATCTCATCAAAATAGCATGTGGTTTTTCACAGTTTGAACAATCGAAAATCTACGCACAGAATCAAGCGAAAGACTATAAAATGTAGATGAGAACGAAGTTCAAAGACACATAAACACCTAATAAGCGTCGATTCTACCTTAGAAAGACGAAAATCTGTTGAAAATTAAAAGATTTTGAGGATTTTGAGATTCATCTTTACTGTTTGAGTTTTTCGCTCAAGAAATTTCAATCGACACTGTTATGAGGGTTTTGCGTGAGTTATAGTTTTTCGACTGCAAGCATTAATTTCGTTAAGTGGGCTGATTGGACGTTATCGACACTTATCAATTCTAAATAAAGGCACATAGACATATAATAGGGCGGGTCAAACCCGTAGAGAATTACCAGTTGAAGCGAGTGGCAGCTTGTAATACCCGCATATTTTACAGCGGGATTACGAAAAAGAAATTTTAGATAATTAGTGAATAAAATATTAAAAATAAATAATTCCTAAGGAACTCCGGTTAAGAGATGAATAATTTTTGAAACCCAATTAAATATTTAATGGATTTAATTTGGCACAAAGGAATAATTATTGGACCAAATCATATTAAAGCCCAAGATAATTACTAGTGAGACAAAAAGGTTATCAAAATCCAAATAAAATAAAATCTAAAAAATGGGCCAATGGTCCAAACTATTTGTAATAGGAGTCAAATCCTTGTAATAAGTAAAATTAAAAAAAAATAAAAGATTCCCTAATTGGTTGTAGGGCCAAATTAGTGGGTTGTTACTTTAAGTAAAATAATGTGAAAATAAAACAAAGATTAGGATTTGTTTAGAAAAGTCACGTTGGTGCATTGTCACCTATTTGACACCATCTAAATACAACCATTGATAAACATTAAATAATGAGTATTGGAAATAAGTAAAATATTACACATGAGAAAAAGGGTTGCTCAACTACTATGCCACTTGCTTGTGTTTATCATATGACCCACGTATTTGAGAATCTCTATTGATATGGGACTATCCCAATCAACGAAATTTATATGTGGGGGTAAAGAAATTTATATAGCCGGAGAATCAGTTATTATAATGTTTAAGGACGTGCGTAAGGTGCTTATTTATAGGGGAACTGTAAGGGAGTCGTTCGGGACGTATTTAGGACTCTGGGGACCTGCTTGGGAGGTTGGGGGACCTGTCTGGGACGTTGGGGGATCTGTTTGGAACGTTGGGGGATCTGTTTGGAACGTTGGGGGACCTGTTTGGGACGTTGGGGACGTGCTGGGACATATTTGTTTGCGAAGGACATAAAAGGGGGACGTAAAACAGAAAGAACACAAGATGTACGTGGTTCGGATCTTTGCAGATCCTACGTCCACGGGGGCTGTGAAACCTTTTCCACTATACTTTGAGGATATTTACACACTCAAGCTACTTCTTCCTCACTTTTCTCTCAAGAACACATAAGAAATTAGCTAAGGGGACGTTCAAGATGTTGATTTAGTGTAGAGAGAGTATTTTCTAAGTGCTGTGATGTGTGGAAACGTGTATGAATGGTGAGAATGGTGAAGGCTCCTTTATATAGGAGGATCTTGGGTATTGCCTGAAGGTACATCCCTAGCTCTTGGGTATTGCCTGAAGGTAGGTCCCCGAAATCCTGGAGATGGGACGCATTCCATCGCCTCAGGGAGCTGCAAGCAGTCTGCCATCTGTTGATAGGGCCTTTTTGTGTACAGTATAGGCTGTCAGGACAGCTTGTACAGTCTGCAGTCCTGTCAGAGGTCCTTTTTGCAGAAGTCACAGCCATCAGTCACGTCCTGCAGCTTTATAGAGTCCCATTGTAGCGTATTGAAGAAGCCTTCTTCTTCTTGGGAGTCTTTACCTACCTATCGGAGGTCCCCGGAGGTCCCTAAAAACCCTTATTTCCTGTTGTTAGCTCCCCAAAGCGCCTTGGAGGTCCCTAAAGTCTTTCGGAGGTCCCTATCTCTATTATTTATCATTATTACTAAGTATAAATATTTTCTAATGGGCCTACTGGTCCTTTTCTTATCTTTTTATTTTATGGCCCATCTATTTTGGTCCGTATCAACCACTCCCCTACTATAATTTGTTTTTTTGAACAAAAAGTGAATTAGAGTAAAAAACTGTAAGGCAGGCCATAAATAAAATATAGGATCGTAAGTCATACCTCCCTTACCAAAAATCCTTTATCGTGTCTTTGGAAATGTGTGTTTCCCCTTTCTTCTTCTTTTCTTTTTTGCCTTGGAGCTAGTGTTTTTCGATCATGTGTCTTGGTTTCCTATCGCAGGTATGACAACCTCATGGTAGGCTACCTTGAGCGATCTGGAATAGCTCATTAGTTCCTCCGACTCCCAAGCCAGCGCGTCCTCTATAGCTCCGTTGCTCCCCAGGGTCCCAGTGGCAAGGGATGTCCTCCTTCTGCAGGGACGACGGACGTCCCTGCGGTTCCTTCTCCTATTAGGGGAACTCAAGAACCTCCCATCATCACAGCCCCTTTCTGGTGTTAACAAGAAAACAACTTCATCAAAGGGTCAGAAAGAAAAACATAAAAGGAAGTTACGTCCTTCTTCCCCTTGGAGTGAATATGCTGAGCCTCTTATGGGACCTATGGGAATCTCAATGGCCGAGCTCCCTACTTCTGTGGACCACCTGAAAAGATGAGCTTGTTAGGTCGTTGGGTGCTCCCAGACGTTCAGAGGGCCATCTCCCAGGTGGTGGGCTATGTAGCTGTCGGACCGTCTGCCAAGTCGTCAACCCGGGACCTGGAGATAGCTAATCAGCGAAAGTCAACAGATTAGTACGAGAGGGAACTGCGGAGGGCCCTGGAGAAAGAAAGATAAAAATGCAGCTCTTATGAAATAGCACGAAGGGGATCTCTGGAGCTCCTTCGCTGAGGAGAAGGAAGGGTGGGATGTCGATTTCGTGCATATGACGGAGGTGCATTTGGCTTATCTTCAAGAGCTGCCATCTTTGATTGCTTTGAGTGAGGTCCCCAAGCTCCCGAGAGTCCTCGTTTCTGGGTTGGCGCCTCCAAGGAGCATGTAAGTCCTGGCCCATGCTATGATCTCCCAGACGTCATCTCTAGCTCCTTAGGGGACTTAGTGGAAGGCCTTTCCGGACATCTTAGGACCTGCAATGTTTTAGGGGAGCTTAACTCCCCTATGTTTATGTGTCTCTGTTGGAGCTCGTTTTTCCTTAGGCTTTATCATCGCCGTTGCATCCATCGTCCTTGGAATCTGGAAGGGACCTGACGGGACCTGATTGCGGAGCTCCTTTTGCACTTCGAAGGAGATCCCAGGTCCTGCCGCACGTTGCTTCTAGCTCCCTGGGACATCCTATTTATATAGAGCTCTCCTCTTTTTCATTATGGTGATAGCCTGTAAAAAATACTTTGTCATGTTTTTCTTTCGAGGCATAATGGTGTGGGGAGCTTAAATCCCCATGTTCGCATATTTCATCGGAGTTCCCTTTCTCCTTTATTATTTTTCTTTCGACTTTGCTTGATCTGAGGATGTTTCTGGGAACATCATTATTGTGGCATGGTTATAACGCCAGCTCGCTTATTCAATTCGTAAGCCAAGTACGAATTCACGCCCTTGGTTGCAATGACCGTCTCATTGTCCTCGGGTGTCACTTTGTGCTAGGCTCTCTTTGTCCTTAGCGAGTTCAGTATCTGGGTAGACACTTAGGTCTACAAAATTATAACCCCGGGGATCCCCTCATCGATTTACCCTGGTTATAGCGCCAGCTTCGCTTTTTAGGTACCATTCACGTCGCATGCTTACTGAGGGCCTTTGATGTCCTGTACACCGCAGCCCGTCAGCGGCGGCATCTTGTACACCCTTATGGGCATCATCACGTCGCAGATTTATTATCTTTGATGTCGGGTACGCCGCCGGCCCGTCGGCCTTTGGGATCATCACACGTTGCAGACTATCAGTCTTTGATGTCGGGTACACCTTAGGTCCGTCGACCCTCGGCATCAATTATATTATATGGTGCACCTTTCGTTATATGATAAAATGTGTATATTCCGACAAGGCGGTATTTTTTTAGGGATATAATTAATTTACCCTGGTTATAGCGCCAGCTTCGCTTGAACGTGTGGTTATAGCGCCCGCTCACTTAAACGCGTGGTTATAGCGCCGGCTCGCTTAGTATCCCGGCTTCTTGTTGGAGGCCTAAAATCTGAAGTAATGGAGCTCCTTTGTCCTTGGTTAATGATGAGGTCTCTGGCTCCCAATCTCCGGAGGCTCGGTCCTTCGACTGCTCAAGTGAACAATTTTGGGCTCTGTTGGAAATTGGAATTCCTCTGCCCTGGAGCTCCTATTATGATAGGGATGTGAGCCTTAAATAGAGCAGGCCCTTGTCTAGAGGAGGTGGGGTTGTCTGCCTTTGATTGGCACAGATCCCCAGACTCCTTCTTGGCTACCTCCCGACCTTGGTTGATGCCACGGTCAAGGAACTTCCTCAGTTGTTCCACTAGGGAGGGCACTTCGATTTCATCCTTCAAATAATAGCAGTCGTTAGTATGATGCATGCATTTATTATGGTTCCGATGATATAAATGAGAGTAAGGTTTAGAGGGCCCTGAAATTCCGGCTAAGAGCCTTATCAGTGCGGTATGTCTCTGCGTGCTAGCACGGAGCTGTCTCTTAGGTCCCATGGATATTACCAGCGAGGAGCTGGGCTTTGAGATCCTACGGATGTTTGTCAGAGCGGAGCTTGGAATTGTCCTCCAACGGAGCTTTATGTGCCAGCATGAAGCTCAGGTTTTATCACCCTCAGGTTTTCAGGCGATGTGGCCCTTTGGATCTTTTATGCAGGCGCGTAGCTAAGGCTATAGATCCCAATTAGAAGCTTACTTTGCTACCGGAAAGTATATTGGGCCTTCGGATGCTAGTGCGGAGCTGGTGGTAATGCGGAGCTCACTTCGAGGTCCTACGGACCTTCGCGTGCCAATGCGGAGGATCCTTAAATGGAGCTGGATCCTATCTGGTAGACGCGGGGGTTGTCTGCCTTTAGTCGGCACAGAGCCCCCGGGCCCCTTCTTGGCTGCCTTCATACCTTGGTCGAGGCTATGCCCAACGGACTTCCCTGGACTTCCTACGAGGATGGGTCCTTCTATTTGGTCCTTCAAACAATAGAAGTTGTTAGTGTGATGCATATACTTATAAAATATTGGTAAGGTAAATGAAAATGAGATTCAGAGGGCGCTGCAGTTCCGGCTAAGAGCCCTTTCATCACGGGATGTCTCCCGGCTGGCCAGGATCTCTTCCATGTTGTTGCATGACGGTATAAGGTTCTGCAGGATCCTAAGGAGAGATCCCAACAGCTCCCCCCGAGGTTGAGGTGGTTTTCCATGGGCGCGGCTCTCGCCTATTTCTTCCTGGCATAACAACTTTATGGAATTCAGAGGGAGCTCTTGGGACAACGACCCAGGGAGCTCCCATCATGGAGGGCGTTGGTTGGTGCACTCCTTTTACGGAGAAAATGGTGGTGGGTGCCCCCATGGCCGCAATGTTGGACCTACTAATGTTGTATGGAGGTCCTCGTCCTCCCTTTGTCGATGAAAGGGTATGACCCGCCGGTCCTTAGCATCTTAGATCTCTCATACCAGTATGGAACTCCTTTAATAGATCCAATGGGCCTTCCTGTGCTCGGATGGAGCTGGTTTGGAGGTCCCCGAAAGCGAACCTCAGTATGCGAACGAGGCGCGAACCTTTGCTACTGCGACTAGCACCTTTGGGTGTTCTGTCAGGACAAGCCTCTCGATCACGTCCTTCAAACAATAACAATTGTTAGGGTGGTGCACATGTGTACTATGATAACAACAACATATAAGAGAGAATGAGATTTTAAAGGGTCTGAGGTCCCGGCTAGGAGCCTTATTAACACGGGATGTCTTCCATGGATCTTCATGTGCCCGCATGGATCTAGGCTTTTATCTCCCGTGGACCTCTGGACATCGGCATGGAGCTGGATGTCCTGAATGTGGAGCTCCGAGTCTTTGCCAGCACGGAGCTGGGCTCTTGGGTTCCAAAGATGGAGCTTCGGTTCTTCATGCCAGTGCGAAGCTAGGAGGTCCCGAATGTGGAGCTTAGGGTCAACGCGCTGGTGTGGAGCTGAGGCGATCCCTAATGCGGCGCTTCGGACCTTCGTGCCAGCGCGGTGCTGGGGAGATCCCGAATGCGTAGCTAGATTTTTAGGTCCCAAAGGTGGAGCTCCGGGTCTTCTTGCCAGTGGGAGCTGGGCTTTTGGGTCCCGAGAGGGGAGCTTCGTGTCTTCTCGCCAGTGCGGAGCTGGGCTTTTAGGTCCCGAAGGGGGGGCTTTGGGTTTTCTTGCCAGCGCGGAGCTGGGCTTTTAGGTCCCGAAGGGGGAGCTTCGGGTCTTCTCGCCAGCGCGGACCTGAGCGTTTAGGTCCCGAAGGGGGAGCTTCGGGTCTTCTCGCCATCGAGAAGCTGAGCTTTTAGGTCCCGAAGGGGGAGCTTCAGGTCTTCTTGCCAGCGCGGAGCTGGGCTTTTAGGTCCTGAAGGGGGAGCTTCGGATTTTGCTCTGGGATATGGAACGGGACCTCGGACAGACTCCTTTAGGGCAATTGCCTGGATGAGCCTCTCTATTTCGTCCTTCAAATGATAGCAACAGTTAGTATGGTGCCCATATTTATTATGATAATGACAATATAAATTAGAATGAGGTTTAGAAGGCCCTTAAGTTCCGGTCACAGGCCTTCTCATCGCTGGATGCCTCCGTTCTAAGGTCAGGATCTATTCCGGATTGTTCTGTAGTGGCATGAACCTTTGTGGTGTAGGACCCCGGTCCCCGTAAACTAGATCGGTCCTCTTTAAATGCGTATATGTTATATGTTTATGCGATTTCATGAATTCCATGCTCGTGATGTTGTGGAAATTACGTGCCAATAAGAATATGCTTACGACGATCCCTAATTTATGTAAGGGATTTTAGGCACTATTAAGGAAGGAAGAAGACTTAATGACAATTATATGAGAATTGGGCTAGAATATCCCTTAGACTAGGAAGTAGCAAAGATGGGCTAAGGCCTAGAAATTAGGCCCAATATAAGAAAAGCCAAAATAAGGAGACAAAGTCCCCATTTCAAGGAAAACCCACGCCCTATCTAACGAAATGAAAGAAAAATATCTAGCAAAATTTTCAAAACCCCATAACCTTACGAACCACAAACGAAAAGCAAGGAAGAAGCAAGGAAAAAGGGCCGAAGGAAAACTCAAAGCAACGATTATTGAGCAAGCTAGGATTTCGAGTAAGTAAGGGAAACTACTTCCTCGAGCTATTTCGATTTTTATTTCATGGTCTAAAGCATGTTTAGGATGAGAAGAATTCCGAGACAAGGGGGCTATAAATTCATGTTAGATGTTCTAAAAGTAGAAGAGAGGTTAGAGCTTATAATTCTAGGAAGAACAAGCTAAGAATCTTGTTTCGGTAGGGATGATGAACGATGAAAAATTGAAGATGATGATAAATGTCGAATGATAGATAAAAATGTCGAGCTCATGTCGACTTCTTCCGTTTCAAATGTCGAGGGGCAATGTTGAGAGATTAAGGAAGAATGTCGAAACCTTGTTAGGAAAGATGTCGAGATCTTTATATATCATATATCGACATTTAGATATAAGAAATGTCGAGATCCACCTATAAGAGATGTCGGGACACAATGTCGAATGTTAAATAAACGGTTGACTTAGCATATTGCGATTTATGACACATGTCGAGATTCATGTTTGAAATTTATGTCGACATTTTTAATTGCAAATATCGAAGTATAATGTCGAGGTAAATGTCGATATTTAAGTCGAGATCAATGTCGAGCGAAATGTCGGGTTGAGCACAAAATGCCGAGTCCTTCTATTAGGATAAAATATCGGGTTCAAAGAATCCGACATAAATGTCGAACCAGATAAAATGTCGAGAGCTAATGAAAAATGTTGAGACCTTCAAAATGTCGAGATATTCCAAGGAAAGATGTCGAAATGTTAAAATAGGATGCCGAGATTTTTAAAATGTCGAGACTCATGATTGAGTCCATGTCGACATTTTCAGTTCAAAAGTCGAGATGCAAGGTAAAATGTCGAAACTAGAGAAAATGTCGAAATCATTACACACAATATTTATGCCAAAATCCTTGTGATAATATCGAGGTGAAGTTCGAAGATTATTCACGGTATCGACATTTAACTATAAGAAATGTCGAGAGTCATACTAAAAGTCATGTCGACATTTTGTTTAAATGTCGAAGTGCATGGCACGATTTTGTGTTTATTTAGGCTCGAGATTTACTTTCAATCCATGTCGAGAATTATCCTAAAAATGTCGAAACCTAACCATGTAATGACTATCGAGATCCCTATGTACTATATAAATGTCAAACCCCATGCAACTTTGCGAACTTGGTAGAAATTAAATATTAGGATACAAGAAAGTAGTCTCTAGGGCATATCACGAATTTATACAAAGTCTAAATAACTAAGCATGACGAAAATTATTGTTTCGACGAATTAGCCGAGGAAAGCGAAAGTACTAACATCATAACCCTTTTATGCTCAAAGGTCGTACATTAGGAGCAAACGGGGAGACTACTAATTACGCTTGGACGACAAGTAAGTAGAAATTTCAACTACGACACGTAACTTGCTTGCGTCCAATTATGTGAACTACGTGCTCGTGTAATTTCCATGAAACGTGTACGTAAGATGTGATTTATTTATATGCATGATGGCATGACTTGCATATGTACATGAGCACTTGCATGCATACGTAGTCCGTAAGGAGCGAGGTAAGAGCGTGCATAAGATCGCCTGTGTGCGATGTATACTCGCCGATATTTGGCGAGTGTGTCGACTCGAATGAAGAGTCACGGCTTCCCTTATGCAGCCTTTAAGGCGAATGAAGCTATAAGGCCTGAATAAGAGGCTGGGGAATACCCCGTATGCGGGAAGTACAACCTGGAGGATGCTGCCCGGGGCACACGCTGAGTAAGGGAAGATTCCTACGGGTGACCTTCTAGCGTGTAAAGCACTACCCGGAGGGAAGATTCCTACGGGTGACCTCCGAGGTCAGTGGCCCCGGTGTTGGCTACCAGTGTGAAGCACCTGCGTGGAGGCCACACTGAGCAAGGGAAGATTCCTTCGGGTGACCTTCTAGTGTGTGAACCTCCACACTTGAGATCTCTATGATATGGCGCATAGTGGGAATTGAAAGCCGAGGGCCCGTATGAAATAAGAGTATAAGAAAAAGAGTAAGAGTGTGAGAAAAGAGTACGAGTATGAGAAAAAGAGTATGAGCATTAGGAAACGACGGCGTGGATTGTCGATCGTTAGGGCACGTGCATTCATGCATAATTTCTGCTTACTGAGCCTCGGTGGCTCATTATTTATGTTACGTGTTGTAGGTACTGACGATCACTGTAACGACCCGTCCCATACCGGGTGTCACTGTAGCATCCGTCCCTACCGGGACCTGTGGGGTTGGGCCCACCACACTCCGACTGATAGTCTGGCCCCACTGTACCACCATTTAACCTTTCAGCGTGCTTCGTCCTCGCTCACACGCACCCTGGGCAAACTTCCCAGGGGGTCACCCATCCTAAGATTGCTTCAAGTCAAGCACGCTTAACTTCGAAGTTCTTTCGGATGGACTCCCGAAAAGGTAGGTCGACCTTGGTGATATGAGTAGTACTATCAATTCTATTATACGATTCTTAGCCTGACACGCCCATACATTGTCAGTCTCAGGATCCCCTCTCATTCGGGTGTCGGATCGGTTCGTTCATGTACCCCTTCGCCTAGAAGCCTTGCCAGGAGCCGCTCCTTGTCCGTGCACCCTGGCACCGGCGATCACTCCCCGCCCTCTTCGGCCCCGGGCGTCACATGCCCACCAGCTTCCGCCTGGTTCGTCCCCGAACCAGCACCGTACTGCGAGAGGTTGTGCTCTGATACCACCTGTAACGACCCGTCCCATACCGGGTGTCACTGTAGCATCCGTCCCTACCGGGACCTGTGGGGTTGGGCCCACCACACTCCGACTGATAGTCTGGCCCCACTGTACCACCATTTAACCTTTCAGCGTGCTTCGTCCTCGCTCACACGCACCCTGGGCAAACTTCCCAGGGGGTCACCCATCCTAAGATTGCTTCAAGTCAAGCACGCTTAACTTCGAAGTTCTTTCGGATGGACTCCCGAAAAGGTAGGTCGACCTTGGTGATATGAGTAGTACTATCAATTCTATTATACGATTCTTAGCCTGACACGCCCATACATTGTCAGTCTCAGGATCCCCTCTCATTCGGGTGTCGGATCGGTTCGTTCATGTACCCCTTCGCCTAGAAGCCTTGCCAGGAGCCGCTCCTTGTCCGTGCACCCTGGCACCGGCGATCACTCCCCGCCCTCTTCGGCCCCGGGCGTCACATGCCCACCACGCTTCCGCTGCGCAGGGGCCATGCTAATCTTCTCTGTATCGTTCCAATTTTATCGGATGCTATTCATGGATCGAAGTGAACTATGTGACTGTAAAGTGCTTTTGTATGATTTACGTGCCATATAAGGTATTTTTATAGCATTGCATACACATAAAATAAGGGAGAAACCGTTATGACTGCTACGACTACAGATGGTATGATACGGATGCTACGGCATATATCCCTACAAATCGGGGGATTTTACAGAGTCCTGTACAGGCAATACGTATCCCTACAAATAGGGGGATTACGACATGGTTACAGAGTCCCATGCATGGGCGCCGACTGGGCGTACAGTACAGTCTAGCTAGTCTATAACGGGAGTATCAAAATAAATGGACATATAGAAATGGCATGTGATCTACAGATCCTATGAATGACCGTTATATGAACATTGATTATATGAACGATGATTATATGATTTGAAACGGCATGGTTACGATATTGATGGAAAGGAATGATGATTATATGATTTGAAATGGCATGGTTACAATGTTGATGAAAAGGAATGGACTACTATTTATTTTATTTGTTACTTGTATTAATTAACATGTTGCGATCATACTCTGAATCGATGTCTTCACAGTTGTTGTAGATAATTAGCAGGCTGCGTAGAAAGCATATCATAAGCATGGATTCAAGGTTGGCCAGCTACGCTCTCCTCCTGCTCCCCTCTGGTTCATCGTTAGCATGTAGAATAGAACGGATTTAGACTGTTGCATTTTGTGACTCATATGATAGGTACATATATGTACATTATTGTGAAAGGAACTAGATCGGATGTACGCGCCCGTTTTTGTTAAAGGAAATGGTTATGGGAATCGCGAAAAATTTTATACGAATATTTTATAGCTGCGAAAAAGGGTAATAGGAAACGGGATGCTACAATCACGGTACGTGATCTGACTTTTATGCGAGGTCGACCTTTTGACGCTATCCGACCGCTTTTGAGGTGGGAGTGTGTGTATGGATGACGACCTGTGAAGGCCGGGCGCATAGGGAGCTTTTGGCTACACACACACACACACTTGTATTTGGTGTAGACACGACTACGATGAATTGTAGAACGAATTACGACTATTCTTTTGACATGTATATAAGGTTTCCGCTTGCACGTTTTAAAATGAAAAATTTTATTCGCATTTTACGCATTCGCACGATAACACTTAGAATTAGAACGAAATACGAGGGCGGGACGACGGGTCCTGACATGTGGGGCCCTCGAAATAAATCCCCAAGGCTCCCTCCTTTGCGTGACTACTGGTTTTTCCTCTGTTTGAGGTCTTCCTGGGTGTTCTGAGATCCCTTTACTTTCTATAGGTATCGTCTTGCTTGCCTTCATCATCTCAGGCCTGTGTTTCAGGTCCTGGACGTTCCTCAACACATTTGGCAGTTTCTAGAGGTCCTCCTCCGCGAATTGTGGGTCTAGATTCTTCGATATGGACAGATCTTCCTCCATTGACGTCTCGCGCATTTCGTTTTGTCCCAACAGGAAAGAATAAGAGAAAAAACAGTGAATCCTCAGCACAACTTCGCACAGTAGCAATAAAAAATACTCACGCCTTCAACTCGGAATTTCCCACAGACAGCGCCATTTGATATGGGGCTATCCCAATCAACGAAATTTATATGTGGGGGTAAAGAAATTTATATAGCCGGAGAATCAGTTATCATAATGTTTAAGGACGTGCGCAAGGTGCTTATTTATAGGGGAACTGTAAGGGAGTCGTTCGGGACGTATTTAGGACTCTGGGGACCTGCTTGGGAGGTTGGGGGACCTGTCTGGGACGTTGGGGGATCTGTTTGGAACGTTGGGGGATCTGTTTGGAACGTTGGGGGACCTGTTTGGGACGTTGGGGACGTGCTGGGACATATTTGTTTGCGAAGGACATAAAAGGGGGACGTAAAACAGAAAGAACACAAGATGTACGTGGTTCGGATCTTTGCAGATCCTACGTCCACGGGGGCTCTGAAACCTTTTCCACTATACTTTGAGGATATTTACACACTCAAGCTACTTCTTCCTCACTTTTCTCTCAAGAACACATAAGAAATTAGCTAAGGGGACGTTCAAGATGTTGATTTAGTGTAGAGAGAGTATTTTCTAAGTGCTGTGATGTGTGGAAACGTGTATGAATGGTGAAAATGGTGAAGGCTCCTTTATATAGGAGGATCTTGGGTATTGCCTGAAGGTACATCCCTAGCTCTTGGGTATTGCCTGAAGGTAGGTCCCCGAAATCCTGGAGATGGGACGCATTCCATCGCCTCAGGGAGCTGCAAGCAGTCTGCCGTCTGTTGATAGGGCCTTTTTTGTGTACAGTATAGGCTGTCAGGACAGCTTTGTACAGTCTGCAGTCCTGTCAGAGGTCCTTTTTGCAGCAGTCACAGCCATCAGTCACGTCCTGCAGCTTTATAGAGTCCCATTGTAGCGTATTGAAGAAGCCTTCTCTTCTTGGGAGTCTTTACCTACCTACGGAGGTCCCCGGAGGTTCCTAAAAACCCTTATTTCCTGTTGTTAGCTCCCCAAAGCGCCTTGGAGGTCCCTAAAGTCTTTCGGAGGTCCCTATCTCTATTATTTATCATTATTACTAAGTATAAATATTTTCTAATGGGCCTACTGGGCCTTTTCTTATCTTTTTATTTTATGGCCCATCTATTTGGGTCCGTATCATCTATCATATATGTATATATATAATAATATCAACTCATCCAAATCATGACTTGGGTACATGGGGTGATCTTGGAACTATTATAAGATATGACTAATAAAATGTTTTTCTTAATACTAAGGTAACATGCAAAAGCATGCATACGTGTATATAATATGTGTGAGAGGAATTAACTAGAAGAATTTACTAAAAGTAAGAAAGAGCGAGGAAGGTTTTCGTTGGATGTAGCTACGTCCACATGCATACATGTATATTAGTACAGTATTAGGTAGGGAGACAATTTCTTTACTTAATCAAAGAGAAGGACATGTCAAATAAAGAATATACGTAAACCAAACATCACTTCATGATTAATACTAATTATTCGATACAAGTGGATGAGAAGAAAAGTTGGTCACGTCCTAGTCTTATCAACACAACTATCAAAATATTAATACATATATAGAGCTTGTCGAAATGATTAGTAAAGAAAGAAAACACCATTTGGGGAAAAAGAAGAACAAAGAAACTGAAAGTATTGCAAAGAATAGAACCAAGCTGAGAATTTAATCTTTTAATGAAGCAAAGGAAGTGAGGTAGATCTTTTATTATCAATATATTATTCTTTGATGAACTAACGTGCTTATGACTATGAGATATTTTTCGGAAACTATAGTATTTAGAAAATTCAGATCTTTGAGTTTAATCCTACGTGAATATAGTGTGGTATGTGAGCTTTTGATGATTGATTATATGTTTAAGGTAAATGTTTATAGTTTTGCGTAATTTATATCATTTGTATGATATTATCGTGAGTTATGGGTTAGGATTAAATCTCAGATCTTCGAAATAGCTATGATAAATATGTGTAGTGTTTTTAAAAATAGTTTTCTATCCATGAGTGATAAGTTTAGTACATGCTTTGGTGCTATTTTGTTTTTGGCATGTTTTTCCAAACTGTTTTTGGGGTTATGTGATTAACGTGAATTTTAATAGGTGGTTGTGGTGAAATATGTGAAGTTTTCGAACAATATGTTAGGTTAGATTATAGACTGGTTAGATAATTATTAGGTTTATAGTGCGTTGTGTTCACATGATTAGATTTTAGTATTAGAACCTTAGATAAAATAGGTTAAGGAGCTGTTTTCGAGATGTGATATATTTTGTTAGGTGTATGATAAATTTCCGCTATTCAAGTGGTTAATAATATTAGCGTTTTTGCCAAACTATTACTTTAGGAAATAACAAGTTTTTTTTGGCACCTTTTAGCAAGAGTTTTAAGTATTTTAATTATTTTGTTATTAAGAGAATTTTCGATATTGTAACAAAGATTTTCGATATTTAGTACGTTTACGGTATTTTTAGGGTTTTCGACAACTAGGGTTCGAAAACGTTCATACTTATCTGACTAAGCAGATATACTTATTTGATAATATTTTTATGTCTAAAAGGTTCAGAGGTTCAGAATATTAAGGAATTACTGCATGCAAAACTAAGGACGACAGGTAGGTGAAACTCACCTACGGCACGTAAACGTTATGTGAATTATTATGTGATATTACGTGATTATGTGCTTTGATGACTATATGCTTTACATAAATTTTAATTATTTTTTTTATGTGGATTGTGCATACATTGTCATATGCATTTCACGTTTGCATGGTGAGAGAATTGACCGTGGTAACACGGTGGCACCTTACGGTGTCGATGTGTGGGGTAGGTTGTACCGATATTGGCAGTTGACTTGTGGTAGAGCTTGAGGATAGTCTAGTGCACCTGACAGTTATACTGTCGAGATCTCTCTTAAGAGGGTCTTTTTGGCGGAAGAGGCGACCTGGTAGTGTTAGCTCAGGGAGGACGCTACCAGCGTAGGCATCGTCGGGGCAGGTAGACGTCTCGGGAGAGAGCCGGGGGCTGCCCGAGATCTGTTCTCTTGACTCCTTCCTTAAATGCGTTGCAAGAGGTGCCTAATCTAGCCTAGGGCCCTATTGTGCTGGATTAAGATAGAATTGGAAAGGGTGGAAAAGTCGAGCATGCATTTATTGTGAGGTATACGGGTTTGGGGGTGAGCGCACGCTTGCATTCATGCATGTTTCATCTACTGCGCAAGGAGCTCAGTTTACGTGTTGTAGGTATATCCTAGTCCGACGACTTTGTCGCGGCTGAGGCGGGCTGTGGCGGTGACTCCTGGGACTTTTGAGGGCAGGGCGGTACATGGATGCGACCTGTGGAGCAATGCTAGGATTTTTCATATTTTGATATTTTAGAGCTACGACTATGTAGACGATGTTTATTTTAATAAGTTTTATTTTAGAAAAAGTTTTTATTAGACGGGTCTTCCGCGACTTACGTTGCGAAAATCCGCCCAAATATTTATTAGAAAGTGAGGGTCGTTACAGGTGGTATCAGAGCCAGAGCTCGGGTCGGTGTGCCAGCGAGGGCACTGGACCCTTTGAGGGGGTGGATTGTGATATCCCACACCGATTGGAGGGGGGAACGAAGCATGCCTTTATAAGGGTGTGGACACCCCTCCCATTGACGCGTTTTAAAGCCGTACGGGTGGGTGGGAGCTCGTAGGAACTCCTTAGTTAAGCGTGCTGGGGGAGAGTAGAACCAAGATGGGTGACCACCTGGGAAGTCCTCAACCAGACAGCTTAACGCCCAAAGCGGACAATATCAATGCGAGCGAGGTCTGGGCTGTTACAGATGTGATATCCCACACCGATTGGAGGGGGGAACGAAGCATATCATTTATGAGATATTATCGTGAGTTATGGGTTAGGATTAAATCAGAAATAGCTATGATAAATACGTGTAGTGTTTTTGAAAATAGTTTTCGATCCATGAGTGATAAGTTTAGTACATGCTTTGGTGCTATTTTGTTTTTGGCATGTTTTTCCAAACTGTTTTTGGGGTTATGTGATTAACGTGAATTTTAATAGGTGGTTATGATGAAATATGTGAAGTTTTCGAACAATATGTTAGGTTAGATTATAGACTTGTTAGATAATTATTAGGTTTATAGTGCGCTGTGTTCACATGATAAGATTTTAGTATTAGAACCTTAGATAAAGCTGTTTTCGAGATGTGACATATTTTGTTAGGTGTATGATAAATTTCCGCTATTCAAGTGGTTAATAATATTAGTGTTTTTGCCAAACTATTACTTTAGGAAATAACAAGTTTTTTTTTTGGCACCTTTTAGCAAGAGTTTTCAGTATTTTAATTATTTTGTTATTAAGAGAATTTTCGATATTTTAACATAGGTTTTCGATATTTAGTACGTTTACAGTATTTTTAGGGTTTTCGACAACTAGGGTTCGAAAACGTTCATACTGATCTGACTAAGCAGATATACTTGTTTGATAATATTTTTACGTCTATACAGCAACACTTTTCTGCCTATTTTCATGAGATGCTGGGCAAGAGGAGATGGAATAGACGGGACCTGGACTCAACCATTGCTGCTGAGGGGTATGTTCTGAGTTTGGCTGATCAGTTGAAGCTCACTCGACCCTTTGAGAAAACTGAGGTCTGGGAGGTATTGAAGTCCATACATGAGGAAGTGTCACCGGGTCCAGATGGTTTTGGAAGTGGATTCTTCATAAAAGCATGGAGCATTGTGGGGGACCAAGTCACTGGGGCTGTGATGGAATTTTTTGCCACAGGAAAAATGCTGCCCAAGCTCAATTGCCTTATTCCTAAGGTAACCTCCCCAAACACTGCGGCAGATTATAGACCTATAGCTTGTTGTAACACACTCTATAAATGCATTGCTAAGATGCTGTGTAATAGACTCAAACCACTGCTGCCGAAGGTTATCAATGCTAATCAGAATGCATTTGTGGAAGGAAGGTCTATTGTACATAACATCCTCCTCTGTCAAGATTTGATCCGGCTTTACAACAGGAAGCATACCTCAGCTAGGGCTCTCATGAAAGTGGATGTCAGGAAAGCCAATGATACAGTTGATTGGAACTTCTTAAAGGATTGGCTATGTCTCCTTAACTTTCCCATGAAGTTTATTAAGTGGGTAATGGAATGTGTTACCTCTGTTACCTATACAGTGTCTATTAATGGAGCCTTAACACAGCCTATAAAAGGTGCCAGGGGACTGCGACAAGGGGATCCCATGTCGCCTCTACTATTTATGATTGCTATGGAATATCTCACACGCAAATTGCAGCTAGCCTCTAAGGATAACCGGTTTAGATTTCATCCTAAATGCCGTGCCATTAAATTGGTGAATCTGTGCTTCGCTGACGACCTCATGCTGTTCTGTAAAGGAACTCCAGGGTCAGTGGCAGTGCTTAAGGAAACATTAGACCACTTTCAAGTAGTTTCGGGGTTGGAGGCGAACCACCAGAAATCAAGTTTGTACCTGGCTGGAATCTCTAGCGATGCTGCAAACCAGATTGTCCGGATATCAGGATTTCAGAGGGGGAGCTACCCAGTGAGATATTTGGGAGTTCCCATATCCCCAATCAAATGGAGTAGAAGCTCGTGCCAAGCGTTAGTAGAGAAAATAACAGCCCGAATCACCTGTTGGGCAACACGGAATCTTTCATACGCGGGCAGACTATGCCTGATAAATTCTGTGCTGCTGGCAACACATGGGTATTGGGGGTCGATTTTTCTGCTTCCCAAATCTGTCTCAAAGGAGGTTGATAGGATTTGAAGAGAATTTCTTTGGGGTAAGAAGGCGCATGGAAAGTGTATTCCACTCATGAATTGGGAGAGCGTCTGTAGACCAAGAAGCAAAGGTGGGCTCAACCTTAGGGACTGTGTTACCTGGAATATAGCCTTGGCCGGCAAGCAAATTTGGGACATTACAATGAAAGTCGACTCACTGTGGATAAAATTGATCAATGTGATTTATTTGAAGGGTTCAGATTTTTGGGAATTTATTCCTGCCGTGGATTCGAGCTGCCATTGGAGGAAATTACATAGGCTGAAAGAGCGGTTTAGATTGGGGTATCGCGGTAGTAAATGGTTATTGGCCGAGGACGGGAAGTACTCTGTTCACACGGGTTTTCTCTCAGAGGCGACCTCCCAGATTTTCCATACTGTAATGCTGTGTGGAATAGGATGAACATACCTAAACAATCATTTATTCTTTGGTTGATTCTGCAGAAACGAGTGCTACCAACAGACAGATTGCATGATTGGGGGATGGCCATATTCAATCGAAGGTGTAAGCTCTGTGGAATGGCAGAGGAATCTGTTGACCATCTATTCATGGTATGCTCATTCAGCCAACAAGTGCTAATGTGTATCAATTCGTGGCTGAATATTGAAGTGGTGATTCAATCATTCGAGGACCTATGCTGCTGGTTGTTGTGCACGGGGAAGAAAAGGAATGCTCAGAGTTGTATAACTGTGGCCTGCTATGCATCAGTGAT
The DNA here is from genome assembly GCA_027422505.1 of Craterostigma plantagineum. Taxonomy (NCBI): domain Eukaryota; kingdom Viridiplantae; phylum Streptophyta; class Magnoliopsida; order Lamiales; family Linderniaceae; genus Craterostigma; species Craterostigma plantagineum. Next base: position 12,268,029 of record JAPQWV010000005.1, on the reverse strand, counting down.
GTACCATATTTGCTGTGAAAGGAACCGAAGATTTCATGAACTAGGTGAGAAGGATGTGACCCAGAATAGTTGCATGACTAAATAGGAAATGAAATGGAGGCTTCAAGCATTCTACCGAAGGAAGCGAGTTGCTCATTCAATGTTATTTCAGCACATTTGTTATGGCCCTGGTTGCTAATTCCTATGTATAGTAGGCTTTGATTGTACAATACTGTCATTTGAGACTGTGGTAAATGGAATTTCCTTCTACTAAAAAAATATTTTTACGTCTAAAAGGTTCAGAGGTTCAGAATATTAAGGAATTACTGCTTGCAAAACTAAGGACGACAGGTAGGTGAAACTCACCTACGGCACGTAAACGTTATGTGAATTATTATGTGATAGTACGTGATTATGTGCTTTGATGACTATATGCTTTACATAAATTTTAATTATTTTTTTTATGTGGGTTGTGCATACATTGTCATATGCATTTCACGTTTGCATGGTGAGAGAATTGACCGTGGTAATACGGTGGCACCTTACGGTGTCGATGTGTGGGGTAGGTTGTGCCGATATTGGCAGTTGACTTGTGGTAGAGCTTGAGGATAGTCTAGTGCACCTGACAGTTATACTGTCGAGATCTCTCTTAAGAGGGTCTTTTTGGCGGAAGAGGCGACCTGGTAGTGTTAGCTCAGGGAGGATGCTACCAGCGTACATCGTCGGGGCAGATAGACGTCTCGGGAGAGAGCCGGGGCTGCCCTAGATCTGTTCTCTTGACTCCTTCCTTAAATGGGTTGCGCGAGGTGCCTAGTCTAGCCGAGGGCCCTGTTGTGTTGGATTAAGATAGAATTGGAAAGAGTGGAAAAAGTCGAGCATGCATTTATTGTGAGGTATTCGGTTTGGGGGTGAGCGCACGCTTGCATTCATGCCTGTTTCATCTACTGCGCAAGGAGCTCAGTTTACGTGTTGTAGGTATATCCTAGTCCGACGACTTTGTCGCGGCTGAGGCGGGCTGTGGCGGTGACTCCGGGGACTTTTGAGGGCAGGGCGGTACATGGATGCGACCTGTGGAGCAACGCTAGGATTTTTCATATGTTGATATTTTAGAGCTACGACGATGTAGACGATGTTTATTTTAATAACTTTTATTTTGTTAGAAAGTGAGGGTCGTTACACAGCTCCTCGTCCTTTTCTTCAAAACTTTGTCGATGGTGGTGAAGGGCACTAGATCGTCACGCCGACCTCGCAGTGTACCTCGCAGTGTCCCATTAAGAACTTGGCCAATCCCAAGTCTTAAAGTTAGTTTCATAAGAAGCCCAACTTTGATCAAATAAATGGCCCGATGCCTATTAAGGCGTGGCCCAACGGCCCAAGGCCCGTTAAGGCCCAACCACTTTCTCTCCTTATCAGTACACGTTGATGATCCTTTTTAAGCCCGACTTTCTAGGTTCGACTCAATCGGCAAGGGAGGAATCCAAGAGTCCGGTAGTTACCTAGCCAATCCCGCAGTACCGGATCGTAACCCGATTCGAGTGCGAATTTCGACCCAATCTTTATTTTAGAACCTCACTATAGATAACAGTGCTACGTATAAACCCTTCAGCTGTGTCCCAATCATGTGAGAGCCATGGTCTATGTCAAACTCACTAAACTCGATTATATGATAAAACGGAGACGAGGTAAATTACCAAACTACCCTCCGTGTCTCATATGAGTTAGTTCAATACCTTGGCCAAGGATTTCGTAATTTTCCGTCGTCGTCCTCATAGGACACATATCTCGATTACTTGCGAGACTGTGAATCCGTACTCGGCGGTCTAAGCCCGGCAATCACAAATCGTCATCAAGACCGCATCTGGCCCGTTGACCCATGCAATAGCAAATCGGGTCGAGGGGAACCAGTGACAGTTGAGACTTCGAAGTCAACTCCGTCAAAGTCCCTTTCGGTCTAAGGTTCACGTGGACTACTATAGTGTTGTCGTCGGTCATTGACACTCCTTGAGTAATAAGTCATGTTCGACCGTACGACCCGTGAGTCAGTGTCCATGAAACGTGTCGATCCCTTGATTCGATTCGTATCACAAGTCATGACCTCCGCTTCCAAGCGTGATATCGGCACACGATAGGTTATCGACAAACAAGCCGTGATTGGTTGTCCAGCACCCAACTGGAGCCTCAGGCTTACGAACTTTTAATGTTCGAGGTTAAGAGTCCACTGGTGCCTTCCTCTCTCGTACCCATCGAGAACAGTGACTCAACTCGACACATTTGGATTTGTTCACTTATTGCTTTACCGATTGCTAAGTAAAGAACTCTTATATTCAATAAACGAACAATGCCTTTCATTAAACACACGAAAATATCTTATTACACAAAAGGTCGAACGATAAATAATCTAATGCCCTATACAATCTAATCCTCGTATAGCATTCGAGGGCATATTCCTAACAATCTCCCACTTGCACTCAATGCCATGCGCTGCAGTATCTAATACCCATCTTTTCAAGATGTCTACCCAGTACTGCCTGTGATAGAGGCTTGGTGAATGGGTCGGCCATGTTTTCTGCGGTCGCAATCTTCTGCACGGCTATGTAGCCATTCTCAATGAATCCACGTAACACGTGGTATTTTCTTTCTATATGTTTGGACCTGCTGTGAGATCTCGGTTCTTTCGCTCGAGCAATAGCGTCAATATTGTCACACCACAATGGCAATGGCCTATCTACTACAGAAACGACACCAAGTTATTCCAAGAACTTTCTCACCCAAACACCTTCCTTAGCTGCCTCTGAGGCCGCTATATACTCTGCTTCGCAGGTGGAATCTGCAGTAGTGCTCTGTTTGCAACTTTTCCAAGATACTGCTCCACCGTTGAGCGTAAAGACGAATCCTGAAGTGGATTTTTGGTCGTCAACGTCAGACTAGAAAACCGAATCCGTATACCCTTCCACTTCCAATTCTCCATTACCGAAGACAGCATCATATCCTTAGTCCATCTGAGGTACTTGAGGATAGTCTTGACTGCTGTCCAATGTTCCTTACCAGGGTCAGCCAGAAACCGACTGACTACGCTCACAGCGTACGCCAAGTCAGGTCGCGTGCAAAGCATCGCGTACATCAAGCTACCCACAGCGGATGCATAGGGGATTCCATTCATCTCTTTCCGCTCCAACTTACTTTGAGGGCTCATAGCCTTGGAAAGGTGAATCCCATGTCGCATAGACATGAACCCTTTCTTAGAGTTGTCCATATTATAACGCTTCAGGACCTTCTCTAAGTAAAGGGCCTGGGAGAGTCCTAACATACGATTCGCTCGATCTCAATAAAGGCGAATACCCAAAATGTAGGTAGCTTCTCCCAAGTCTTTCATGGAGAATTCGGTCGAAAGCCACGCTTTCACCATCGAGAGCATTTCAATATCATTTCCTATCAAAAGGATGTCGTCCACGTACAATACGAGGAAAGATATTTTGCTCCCATTGCTTTTCTTGTAGACGCAAGGTTCGTCTTCATTCTTCAAGAATCCGTGGCCCTTGACCACTTCATCGAACCAAAGATTCCAGCTTCTGGAGGCTTGTTTGAGTCCATAAATGGACTTGTTCAATTTGCACACCTTATGAGCATCTCCTTGCGATGTAAAACCCTTGGGCTGCTCCATATATATTTCCTCATTGAGCTATCCATTTAGGAATGCAGTTTTCATATCCATCTGCCAGATCTCATAGCCATAGTGCACAGCTATCGCAAGCAATGTTCGAATGGACTTCATCATAGCGACAGGCGAAAAGGTCTCCTCATAGTCAATGCCCTCTTTTTTTGGACTGTACCCTTTCGCCACAAGCCTAGCTTTGTATGTGTCAACCAATCCGTCAGATCCAATCTTTCTCTTGTAGATCCATTTACACCCAATGGGTCTGAAACCATCTGGGAGGTCTACTAGAGTCCAGACTTGGTTTTCATGCATAGAATCCATTTCGGCTTGCATAGCTATAAGCCATTTCGGCTTGCATAGCTATAAGCCATTTCTCCGAATCTTTATCCCTGATTGCCTGGTCATAGGTAGTGGGATCGTCTCCGACGTTCCCTTCCATCGCAGCAACCTCGTGCTCGATGTGGACCATCCCATATCTCTCAGGCTGGCGAGATACTCTACCCGACCTGCGCAACTCAGATTGCGTCTCGGACTGCTCTACGGTGTCATCTGACACTGGAGTCTGTGAAAGCGCTTCTGAAGACTCTCCAAGAGTTACTTCGCGACCCACTCCAACTTCTCGAACGAACTCTTCTTCGAGAAAGTGAGCCTGAAGGGCTAAAACGATTCTCTAATCGTTGTGGACTGGTATCCCATGGAATCCTCAGGATACCCGACAAAACGTCCTTTCACAGCCTTCGATTCCAGTTTATCTGTCTTGAGCTTTTTCACGAATGCGGGGCAAACCCAAACTCTAATGTGATTCAAGCTCGGTCTTCGTCCTGTCCATATCTGATACGGAATACGATCGACAGACTTTGTAGGACATCTATTCAGAATGTGTGCCGCTGTTAGCAGGGCATGACCCCACAATGATATGGGCAGGTAGCTCAGCATAGATCGAACCTTATCCAACAGAGTTCGGTTTCTGCGTTCGGACACACCGTTCAACTGCGGTGTTCCGGGCGGTGTCAACTGTGAAATGATCCCGTTCTCTTTCAAGAACTCGTCAAACTCGAGGCTCATGTACTCGCCGCCTCGATCTGATCGAACGGCTTTGATGCTCTTTACAGTCTGATTTTCCACCAAAGCCTTGTACTCTTTGAACCATTCAAAAGTATCAGACTCGTGCTTCATGAGATACACCTTGCCGAAGCGAGAGTGATCATCGGTGAAGGTAATGAAATAGTGGAAGTTACCGCAAGCCGCTAGCCCGAACAGTCTGCAAACATCCGTGTGGATCAAACCAAGAAGTTCTGCGGCTCTTGCAAAAGTCCCTGTGAAGGGCGACTTGGTAATCTTTCCAAGGATACAAGATTCGTAAGTCGGATAGGGATCAGACCCAAGCTGCTTTATAATGCCGGTTTCTCCAACTCGAGAATCTTCTGTTCTCCAGCGTGACCGAGTCGAAGATGCCACAGCAGTCTCGAGTTCGACTCCAATTTTCGTTTGTTGGTGATTGTATTCACAGTTTTCGTTTTATCTTCGACATTTAGATAATATAATGCATTTAGTAAACGTGCACTTCCGACGCAATTATTTCCAAAATAAATATTGCATATATTATTACTAAAACGGAACTCATAACCGTTTCCGCTCAAAAACGGGAATAGAAACAATATTTTTAAGCCCTTGGGCAAAACTAAACAATCGGAAAGCAGTATGTCTAGTAGATAATACGAGAGTTCTTGATCCAATGTGGGTCGCCGGTACACTATGTCCGCTTCCTACGTTGATCATGATCTCTCGGTCCGCCAGCTTCCTACTTCGTTCCAGACCCTGGTTCGAAACACAGATGTGAGCACTAGCTCCCGAGTCTAACATCGACGAAGCGAAATATACTGTCATAGAACAATTATTTTCTAACGTAAAGTTCTTTACCTGAGGCGGCTAGCTTTGGGCAATCGCGCTTCCAATGGCCAAGCTCATTAGGGCTTGGAAAACATACCGAATTACCGAAATACCGTCCTTATCGTATCAAATCGTATCGAAAATATCGAAAAGTTTGGTATACCGAAGTTTTTGGTAAGGTATGATACCGTACCAAAAATTTTCGGTACGGTAATGGTATGAAAGTTATTAAAATTAGGTATACCGATTATACCGAATACCGAAATACTAAAATTTTTAATATATATATATACACACCTACATATATTATATTATTTCAAAAAATATAAAATGAAAAATTAACGATCTTCATAAACTTATTTATCCCATAAATTATTAACTTATACACAACTTTATAAGATTAGGCCCACCATATTTTACTTATGTAACTCAAGTAACGTTTAATTTTTGCCTTTTTAATGTTTTTTTTCAGTATTTTGAAAGCGTGAAGATGCAATGCAATTACTTTTTGTTAATCTTCACTATTTTTTTAAATATAGCCGCTTCGTTCTAATTAATTTGTACATAAATTGTATTTTATGGTTATGTAAAGTTTTTTGTCTTATTAAGGAGACTGGCTAAAATATTTAAATTATATAAGGTTAAAAAATCTTTTTATTTTGAAATTTTGGTATTAATAATCTATCTTATTGGGGCCTAAGGAGTTTGAATTGATTAAAAATTCCAAAACAACGAATTAACGAGTTACGAGACATGCATGGTAAAAATCCCCCCGTGTGAATAGTATAGAAGGTATGATACCGATACCATACCGAAATTTTGGTATGATACCGTATCGAAATTTAAGGTATACCGAAATTTTGGTATGGTATTGGTATGATTTTTTTGGATACCGAAATTTCGGTACGGTATACGGTATCACAGTTTTGGTACGGTATACCGTACCGAACCACCCCTAAAGCTCATTGCAGTGAAGGCATTCATCCGTCGCTTGGCGCCTTTGAACACGTTCTTCTTGGCCTTGCCTTTCAAAATTCGTCCTTTGGGCATAGTGGTCTTGTCCGACTTTTTCTTTCTACTCGTCCTTTGCGCCGCCGACAACTGGTTTATCAACCCAGTCAACGTCAACTCGGCCTTGTTCAGATTAAAGTTCACAATGAACGAATTGAAGGAAGGCGGGAGCGACTGAAGTATCAGATCGTTCTGGAGCTCATTATCCATGACAAAGTTCAGTGCTTCAAGTCTTTCGACCCAATCGATCATCTTGAGCACATGCTCTCCGTCGTCACTACCCTCAACCATTTTGCAATGAAATAATTGCTCCGTAAGGGAATAGCGAGCACTCCTGGAATGTTCGCCAAAAAGCTCCTTCAAATGAAGCAAAATGGCGCCCACTTCCATTTTCGAGTGAGTGCGCTGCAACTCATTGCTCATGGAAAGAAGTATATAGCTCTTGACCTTTGGCTCGTCAATCTGCCACTTGGCATACGCAGCCCGGTCTTCGTCACTCGCATCAGCCCCTGGGACTTGCGGTCCGGGGGAATCGAGGACATAAGTTAACGACTCCATACCTAGGACTATCCTCAGGTTACGGAGCCAGTCCACGCAGTTTGGTCCCACCAAACAATTTCTCTCAACCAGCATAGTAATAATATTCGTCATCGCAGTAAATAGAAAGAAATGTAAAACTGCAGAAAATAAAGATCTATTTAGGTTTATCTTATCATTCATCAAGCACAAACAAGGACTTCTCGTTTCGCTTGACTCCCACTATTTTTCTCGAAAACACTATCCTCCCGAGAAGAGTTTCGGAAACCTCGTTGAAAGTTTCATAGTGGAGTTGATGTCCCTGACTCAACTAGATTCGCCTCAGCCTTTAAAGCAGTATTTGTCTTATCTAATCTTATCGAAGTCACGTCAATCGTGAACTTATCCAATAAGAGTTTCAACTATCTTTGTCTCAGTCATTGACCCTCACGGCTAACCCTGCTTATTGGGTATAACTGTCTAAGTGTGACCTATCAATGCTCAAATCGCATAGAATGTACCTCCCCTTGCTGCCATACGCTTCGTGGGGGGAGGACTGGTATGATGAGCGGCATCCAAAAGGCACCCGAGACGCTAACATTGGGGAGGGATATACGACGCCAACTTACTCGAAACAATCGCAAAACTCCCCAACGCTAGACATCTCGAGCATGATAGAAGACAGGAATCCAACTCCTTTATCCACTTAGTATTTATCAAACGGGAGAATAAACTATCTCACATAAGAGCACATTGAACATGCATATCAATTCAAAAACCAACACGCACGTAGGTAGTAAATTAACCCTAGGAAAATAAACTACAAGACAGCACAAGCGGGTTATTTCTAGTCTATCCCTATTACATGCGTATTCAAAAAAATTGGGTTGTCGCACGGGTCTTGAAGTCGTCAAACGTCCTTCGTCCCTCGAACGACCTCAAAGTCACCGAACGTCCACCACCTTGTCACCGCCGGGGGTTGTCTACCATCAAATGGGCCCTCGTGTTCGTATTTAAGCTAATCTACTAAAATGGTAAATTACAACATGGGGGGATCATAAGTCCCGAACAACCCGTATAAAACAAATACAACCCGGGGAGACGTAACCCTTAACAAATGACCCGGAAACAAAATTCCTAAACCCGCAAGTGAGGCTTAAATCACATTCGTAACGAGCACGTTGACAATTACGTGATTTTCAAAAAGAAACGAAAATCTGAGCCTCAAACGGGCCAAACCCATTAAGAGGCCAGTCAAGGCTTTGAGCGTGAAACCCTAACGCAGCTGCCGCGACTCAAATCGCTCAGCCGTCAAAACACGCCGGAGAGCCACGACGGAGAAGGCCGCCGGCGGGGAGTCCTGGGCTGAGCTGGAACAGCCGCGCTGCCGGCGACGACACGCCGCCCGCAACGCGCGCGTGTTCATCTCGTGGCAGAAAACTGTCGCGACTCCTTTGTTGCCTCAGCCCCTCCGTGTCGGAGCCTCGCTGGGAGAGATCACCACCGCAGCTTTCTGGCCGAGCCGGAGTCGCTGTAGCTGTCTTGCGCAGCACGCACCGCGTGCGCCGTTGCAGTCCGCGAACAAAGCCGCGGACGATCTCTGCGGTGCCGCCGCCCCTTGCGGCGGCGCTGCCCGGGACCAGTGCCTAAGCCACCATGGCTGACCTGCTCGAAGCAGCCCGATCCCGCAGCTGCAACGCGCAGCTGCTTGGATCCCGCCGCCGCGCGGGTTCCGGTCCGGTCCGTGGTTCCTCGACAGTCCGTACCGCATGAGTGGATGGCCGTGGGTTGGCAAACGACGAATCGAACAGCCCAACAACGGTCGAACCGCGTCGGTGTTTCGAACGTCTCCCACACGCCTCGCTTCAATTTAAACACGTTATGATTCCGATCACGAGCGCCCTCTCTGATACCACTGTTGGGGTACCCGGTGTCTCCCGGAGACGCCACGTCCCCGGGTACGGTGCGGAACAAAAATTTTCCGGGTTCCCCGATTGCCCTCGTTGCTCGGATCAGAATAGTATCACATAGACATGTAATAGGGCGGGTCAAACCCGTAGGGAATTACCAGTTGAAGCGAGTGGCAGTAGAGTGCACTAGATCGTCACGCCGACCTCGCAGTGTACCACGGCATCAGGTCTCTAAAGATTGCTAGAGAGAACCGAGCCGTCGCGTGGGAGAAAAGTGTGTGCGTTCGGTGTGTGTTTTGTGCCTTTAGTTGATTTCGAAAATCACTTGCTTTCTCTTCATTTGGAGCACGAAATTCTTACCCTATTTAAAGGCTTGGATTTCGATATCTTAGTCCTTAAAGTGTGAGAGATTTTTTCCAAATCTTACTCTCTTTAGAATTCCAAATCCAAACTTAAGGAAACTTGCTATTATTAGAAAACTAACTTAAATACCAAGTCAAACTAAGTATATTTAAATATGTTATGGAATCCGAAACTTAATCCTAGATTAATTTTGAAATTTAAATAAATAATATTATAAATATTTTATTCCATATTTATTTATATCAAATATGCAAATTCCGAAAATATCCTCAAAGGCATATTTCGAAATTAGCTTAAGGTGCAATTTTATCCTCAAGCCCATTAAGCACTTGGCCAAGCCCAAGTCTTAAAGTTAGTTTCATAAGAAGTCCAACTTCCATCCAATAAATGGCCCGAGGCCCATTAAGGCGTTGCCCAACGGCCCAAGGCCCGTTAAGGCCCAAAACACTTTCTCACATTATCAGTACACGTTGATGATCCTTTTTAAGTCCGACTGTCTAGGTTACCTAGCCAATCCCGCAGTACCGGACGTAACCCGATTCGAGTGCGAATTTCGACCCAGTCTTTATTTCAGAACCTCACTATAGATAACAGTGCTACGTATAAACCCTTCAGCTGTGTCCCAATCAAGTGATAGCCATGGTCTATGTCAAACTCACTAAACTCGATTCTATGATACAACGGAGACGAGGCAAATTACCAAGCTACCCTCCATGACTCACATGAGTTAGTTCAATACCTTGGCCAAGGATTTCGTAATTTCCCATCGCCGTCCTCATATGTCACTTATCTCGATTACTTGCGAGACTGTGAATCCGTACTCGGCGGTCTAAGCCCGACGATCACAAATTGTCATCAAGATCGCATCTGGCCAGCTGACACATGCAATAGCAAATCGGGTCGAGGGGAACCAGTGACAGTCGAGACTTCGAAGTCAACTCTGTCAAAGCCCCTTTTGGTCTAAGGTTCACGTAGACTACTATAGTGTTGTCGTCGGTCATTGACACTCCTTGAGTAATAAGCCATGTTCGACCGTACGACCCGTGAGTCAGTGTCCATGAAACGAGTCAATCCCTGGATTCGATTCGTATCACAAGTCATGACCTTCGCTTCCATGCGGGATATCGACACACGATAGGTCATCGAAAAATAAGCCGTGATTGGTTATCCAGCACCCAACTGGAGCCTCAGGCTAACGGACTTTTAATGTTCGAGGTTAAGAGTGGTTAAGAGTCCACTGGTGCCTTCCTCTCTCGTACCCATCGAGAACAGTGACTCAACTTGACACATTTGGATTTGTTCATTTATTGCTTTACTGGATGCTAAGTAAAGAACTCTTATATTCAATAAACGAACAATACCTTTCATTAAACACAGAAAATATCTTATTACACAAAACGTCGAACGACAAATAATCTAATGCCCTATACAATCTAATCCTCGTATAGCTTTCGAGGGCATATTCCTAACACATACAAGATTATCAAGGGAAAAGTTCACAGCGATATCCATGCCCCTCGTCTTATGATTTCTAAAAGATCTCAATAATTAAGAGGACAGGTTCTTTTGGTCTACTTTTGAGCGTTGAGCATTCCTCGTGTGCGTTGTCCACCTTCTTTTGTCATCTTTCTTTCTTTCTTTTTTTCTTTTCTTTTTTTTTCATCTCGTTTTTCTCCACCTCCTTTTCTTGATTGAACCACCCACCGAGAGCTTAGATAGTCGATTGTAAGGCTTAAAGGGTTTTCAAATGAAGAAAAGGATGACGAAAGGCTATGTTGAAGGATTGAAAAGTATATATTTGGCCGAGTGAGGAATTTCCTAATTGCCCTAATTATTTTCCTAACTGTTGACCTTTTTGGTCCATGAGAGTTAGAGAGTTTTGATGGACTATGTAATTGTAATGATGTTACGTCTATAAATTAAGCAATTCAATTTGTGATCAATATAACGTCTAAGTTCATGATAATATTCAACCATGAATTATATATGAGCTATAATTGATTAAAATTGTTGAATATTTGATTCGCATATGATTTTGTGATTTGTTGATGAGACTATGTGATCGCATATTATAGACAGCCTATGTGATAGGATATATCGTTCTGTGCTATATATGGAAATTACGCATGAGATATCATGTTGAGCTATATATGGAAAATATGTTGTTTATATATGGAAAGTGATATATCCGTTGATACTTGTTTATTTCTGGAAGAAAATCACATAAACAATTTTTGCATGCTTTCCACTGAATTTAATGTGAAATATTAAGTTGATATCTTTCCTGATACTTATTAGGATATTATATTTAGGAAAGAATTGATTTATTGACTTTTTGGATAAGATGCAATAATATATGGTATGAGCTGAAATAGGTTGGAATCTCTGATATATGGAAAGTTCTGCTATGGCATATTAATTCGTGATATAAATGTTGTGATATGAATTGTGCGCTAAACATGGTAAATATGTTGATCGGATATTATGTGCTAAACATGGAAAATGCATTGATGTATTGCTATCTCGTGTGCTATACTTGAAAAATAAATCCGGACTGATTTATTCTAGAAACAGATAGCAGGAACTCACATATGGAAAGTGCTAATATGTTAAATATATGTTGAAATGATTGTATTTGCCTAGATAACGAGTCTGAGCTTTTATATGGAATATGATCATGCATTAAAGAGCTAATGACCGTTGTGAACGTTGATTATGAGCATGATCTACATGGCTTAACTCGCGAAATTTGCATGGAAAATATGCTTGATTTGATGATTATTATGTGATGTGACTTTCCATGTGAAGTGCTGATTGAAACGGTTTATATACATGCTACACTTCATAATTTCGAGCACTTAGAATTTGCGAACCTACTACTACGAGAGTATTGAGCAGAAACATTCCTAAGATATTCCTGAGCCTTCATTTGCGGTAGCTTTCTGCCTACCTGAGCGATCACTTGCGAAGTACTGAACGTACTGAGTTATTCCATTATACCACCATATATTCTGTCTTCGGGCGTGTTGTCTTCGGACTTAAGCAATACCAAGGATGCAAGGTCGACGTTTACGCACACGTGAAAAGAAGGACGAGTTCAGGGGGCCCTTCGGTAGCGCGCTGTGTCTGTCGGGATCAGAAGATTCCGAGGAACGAAACTCGGCATGTGGTAACCTAGTGTGGCTAGTGTTCGACTTGTTTCGGTTGTGTATTGGGCTAATCAATCAGTTTTGTATCCAGTACGGTGCATTATAGTGATTGGTTAAACTCTTGGGAAGCAAATCCCAAGGAGAGGAGTAAACCCCAGTTGGGGATATAACCTCTATAAAAATCCCGTCTCGCATTTACTTTTCGGTTATTTCTTTATCGCAGTGAGACAGATCCGACACACATCCGACGTAACTAGGATATATCAGGCATACTCATCACGAGCATCAGTAGGCATCTCTAGGTCACTACATATTAGATTTGGGAAAAGAAGAAGCATAAAATTTTATAAGCCTAATTCACCCCCCCTCTTAGGCACGTTTTTATCTTCACTAACGCAAGGTGAGTATGAGTACAAGAATCACTAGTAAATAAGAGTAGGCATCTCTAAGTCACTACATATTTAATTTTTTTATTTTTAAAGTTTTTTATTTATTTTTTATTTGTTATATAATTCTTATTTTTCACGCAGGATATAGCATTTAAAAATGAAAACACATAGAATAGGGCATATGAAAGCACATAGGAGCACGTAAAGCACATATTATGGAGGATTCAACATGCCTAATTTTTCCGACAAGATATTCGAATCGTTTTTCATCCAATGCCTTGGTGAAAATGTCAGCTAGTTGGTTCTGACAAGCGAGGAATCTCTTTGAATGCCAAAGCAAAGAACATGATCGCCTGCGCACTTACAAGCGAAGAATTCAATCGTGTGAGTTCATGCGAATATGCCAAAGATATGTGGGACATGCTTGAAGTCACACATGAGGGACCACTCGAGTTGTACAAGAAAGAATAGCCCTCTTAACTCACCAATACGAGCTGTTCAAAATGGAGGACAACGAGGCCATAAGCCACATTTATGCGAGATTCATGAACATCATCAATCAAATGTTCTCGTTGGGAAAGAAAATACTGGACAATGAGAAGGTGCAGAAAATACTGAGATCTCTTCCAAGAGAATGGAATCCCAAAGTAACTACCATCTACGAAGCAAAGGACTTGGACGAACTTTCCGTGTCAGAACTGATCGGATCTCTGACTACCTATGAGATGACTCAGATCTCCATCAAAGAGAAACCACCAGTCCGAAATCAACCAAATATTGCCTTCAACACTGAACAAGAGAACGACTCTGAGGGCGAAGAAGAAACTGAGGAAGACATACTGGAGCAGATTGCCATGCTGACTAGGAAATTTGAAAAGTCTCGGCTGAGAAGAAAGTTCAAGGGAAACTCCAAGTTCCAACCTAGGAACAAGGGAATATCATCATCCGGGAACAACGTGCAGAAATGCCTCAAGTGCAACAAGCCAGGCCACTTAGCCTCAAACTGCTCGATGGAGAACGGTGATAAAAAGATAAAGAAGCAGAAAGCCATGGTCACCAACTGGGAAGAGGCAAAAGTGAAGAAGAGGAAGATCTTGCGTACATGGCCGATGATGATGATCAGGTATCTTCTTCATCTACTATTAAGAAAATAATGTTTCTAAATGAATTATATGCTAGGCAAGATGAATCTCATGATAACGCTTCCTCAGTCCCTGAAGTATATGAAAAAGAAAAGATGTTTGAGATAATTCAAAATGCAAAAATGAAGATTAAGTCGCTCAACTCACAAGTAAAGAGTCTGGTTAGACAAAGAGATGACGTAGCTAGAGAAAAGCATCAAACAGATCTAGAGAACGAACGATTGAGAGCCGAGCTAGAAACCCTTAACGAAGAAAAAGCCTTGTGTAATTGTGAAGATCTTAGAAAGCAAAATAATAATATATCTAGAGACATGTCTGTTCTTAAGGAATCTCTTGAACAAAAATCACGTACTATTGATAGACTTCTTCAAGGAAAACAAAATCTTGATATGTTACATAGTAACCCTAGAAATGTTGGAAAATCAGGGATAGGATATTCCATGACACATAAACAAGCTGCACCTCCGCAAAATGTTAGGAAGCCTAAATGTTTTTCATGCGGCCGTCACGGTCATTATGCTAACCGCTGTTATTTGAAGAGAGTTGATAAATGTAGATATGTCTGGAGGCCAAAGGAAGTTCCTGAAGTATCTAACACTGGCCAACCTGTGTTTGCGAGATCACATTCTGTGACACATGATATATCACGTGTTAACAGGAGTTATTTTGCTGCTAACCTTTTAGGACCCAATCAAAGTTGGGCACCTCAGAAAAGAACTGATTCATGCAGGTACGAAGAAGAAAATCCAACAATAAAAACAAGTGGTACCTCGACAGAGGGTGTTCCCACCATATGACAGGTGATATCAGTAAGTTTGCATCGGTGAAAGCGTGTGACGGAGGATATGTCTCTTACGCCGACAACACAAAAGCTAAGATTATTGGAGTTGGAACTGTCGGTAACACTTTACATACTAATATAGATGACGTATGGTTGGTTAAGAATCTAGAGCATAATCTCATTAGCATTAGTCAATTATGTGATAAAGGGCACACGGTAACATTTGAAAATGATAAGTGTGTTGTTAGAAATGATAATAAAGTGCTATTTTAGTGCATCTAGGGATAGAAATATCTACTGTATTACTCTTGATGATATCACTGACCAGAATGTCAAGTGCTTAGCAGTCACACAGCATAACACCTGGTTATGGCACGGATGCTTAGGACATGCTATAACATGGAATTACTGTCTCTATTACAAGCAAGGAATTGGTACGAGGTGTTCCTGACATAAAGTTCGTCAAGGACAAAACATGCAAGGAATGCCAAATGGGCAAGCATACCAAGACATCGTTCAAAGCAAAGAATGTGATATCCAAATGGGCAAGCATACCAGACCTCTGGAACTGCTACATCTCGACCTTTTTGGTCCTGTTCAAATGATGTCTCTGCGAGGTAAAAGGTATGCCTTTGTCATCGTTGATGATTATTCCAGGTATACATGAGTGATATTCCTTGCACATAAGAATGAGGCATTAGATAACTTTGCATCGCTAGTAAGGAGACTTGAAAATAAAAAAGAAATGAACTTATGTAGGATACGCAGTGATAACAGATTTGAATTTGATAGTAAGTCATTTGCATCATTCTGTGATCAATATGGATATAGTCATAACTTCTCTACCCCTATAACTCCCCAACAGAACGGCGTAGTTGAACGGAAAAACAGAGTGTTACAGGAAATGGCTAGATCAATGCTACATGAGTATGATATTCCTAAACAATTCTGGGCGGAAGCTGTTAGTACAGCTTGTTATGTGTCAAATCGCGTGTTCCTTAGGCCGATATTAAAGAAAACATCTTATGAAATCTGGCATGGTAGAACTCCAAATATAGGTTACTTTCGTGTGTTTGGATGTAAATGTTTTATCTTGAATGATAGAAATAAGAGAGGAAAATTTGACTCTAAGGTAGATGAATGGATATTCCTTGGTTACAGTCTTCAGTCTAAGGCATATCGTGTTTATAATAAAAGGAAGCTGACTGTTTAGGAATACATACATGTTACCTTTGATGAGATACCTAATGCAGATGCTACTGATGAGGAAGGTATAGATTTGCCTTGTGCAGGATTGCAGGATACTAAGGACAGTGAGGAGGATATTCCAAAAAACGAAGATGTTGAAACAGTGGAACCAGAAGCTGATGAGCAGCAACGCAGAAAATGGAAACATGCTTCCAGTCATCCAACAGATCAAGTAATAGGAAATATCACATCTGGAATCAAAACTCGAGCTACTGCACGAAATTAGGATACGGAGGAATCCCATGATGTACTGCTTTCATTGATGGAACCAAAGACGGTCCATGAAGCTCTAGACGATATATCTTGGGTCTCTGCCATGGAAGATGAGCTATCTCAGTTCGAAAAGAGCCAAGTGTGGACACTCGTAGAGAGACCGGACGAAAAATCCATCATAGGAACCAAATGGGTCTTTCGCAACAAACTCGACGAACAAGGTAAAGTCACTAGAAACAAAGCAAGGTTAGTTGCAAAAGGTTATTCCCAGGAGGAAGGTATTAATTTTGATGAAACTTTTGCTCCAGTTGCTAGATTAGATCTATACGTGTCTTACTTGCATATGCATGCTTTAAACGTTTTAAACTTTTTCAAATGGACGTAAAAAGTGCATTTTTAAA
Organism: Craterostigma plantagineum; assembly: GCA_027422505.1. Taxonomy (NCBI): domain Eukaryota; kingdom Viridiplantae; phylum Streptophyta; class Magnoliopsida; order Lamiales; family Linderniaceae; genus Craterostigma; species Craterostigma plantagineum. The sequence continues at coordinate 12,251,382 of JAPQWV010000005.1, read as the reverse complement.
TAGTTTTATAAATGAGGAAGTCTATGTAGAACAACCCCCGGGGTTCGCTAGGGAAGATTTTTCAAATCATGTTTTTAAGTTAAATAAAGCATTATATGGTTTAAAGCAGGCTCCTAGAGCATGGTATGAAAGGTTGAGTAAGTTCTTGATTGACATAGGATTTTTGACTGGAACTATTGATAACACGCTGTTTATTAAGTATGAAGGTGATCACATGATACTGGAACAAATCTACATTGATGATATCATATGGAAGTACTAATATCCTTCTTTGCGAGGAATTCTCTAAGTCTATGCAGAAGGAATTTGAGATGAGCTTGATGGGTGAGCTGAACTACTTTCTCGGGTTACAAATAAAGCAACTTGACAATGGAACCTTTGTATCCCAGACAAAGTACGGCAAGGAATTACTGATAAAATTCGGGATGAACGATTCCAAAGCTATTTCCACTCCCATGCATCAGACCACCAAAATTGACAGTGACGAATCAGGTACACCAGTTGATCAAACAGAATATCGAGGTATGATCGGAAGCCTTCTTTACTTAACTGCTAGTCGCCCTAATATCATGTTTGCTGTTGGTATGTGTTCGAGATATCAGTCTGACCCTAGGGAATCCCACTTAACAGCAGTCAAGCATGTACTTAGATATATCATACTGTTAATTTTAGTCTGTGGTACTCTCATACGGATGAATTCCCATTAATGGGATATTTCGATGCCGACTATGCCGGCTGTAGGGAAGATAGGAAAGGTACTAGCGGAACTTGCCAATTACTTGGAATTTCCCTGGTAACTTGGTCTAGTAGAAAACAAAATGCTGTCGCCCTCTCCACAAACGATACTGAATATATGGCCTTAGGAAATTGTTGTCAACAAGTTCTTTGGATGGAACAAATCCTTATTGATTTTGGGTTAAGTTATGACAAAATTCCTATTCTGTGTGATAGCACTAGTGCCATTAGTATTACTAAGAATCCCGTGCATCATTCTCGTACTAAGAGCATCTCCAATCGATACCCAAAAACCCAAAATATACTAAAAGTTCCCCAACCGTACACCAAATGCAAACGCAAAATGCGTTTTCATCTTTTCTCTCCTGTTTTAAACGCATATATGCGTTTTGGGAATGAGATATCCCAAAAGATGCGTTTGATGTTTTAAAAATTACAATGCATACCCTTTATTATTCTTAATTATTAAAGTATCCATATAAAAAATCAAAAATAAATAAAACTATATAAAAGGACTCCTGTTATTAATAATTATTTTTTTCTAAGTTTTTTATATGAGAAAAATATTGAGTTTATTATTAATTTTGTGAAATTATTTTTTTCAATCGAATTTAAAATAATAGTATGGTCTGATTTGTAAAGTTGTAAATTTTATGGGTAATATTAATAAATCGAATAGAAGAGAATATTACAATAATGGTCTTTTAAGTTTGCGAATTGGTTTATCGGTTGGAGAAGAATTACTGCATTTTGTGTTTGAGAATGCGTTTGGGTTTGAGAATGCGTTTTTCGGTTGGAGATGGTCTAAGCATATAGAGGTTAAACATCATTTTATACGAGACCATGTTCAGAAGGGGAATATCAGTGTGGAATTCGTAGGAACAAATGATCAGGTCGCTGATATCTTCACGAAACCCCTAATTGAGGGCAAGATTCTGCAACATCCGTGATCGATTGGGAATCATGGAGATAAATAAGGTTAGTAAATCTGCTTAATTCTGCCATTTACTCTAGATCATTCTATTTTAGGTAGAAATTCGTAGTTATCCTACTCTAAGATATTCATTCAGCCCTTAGAATATTTCTTCGAACCTTATAGATTTTTTCCTTAAGTGTGTTTTAGTATTTTAGGAAGAAATTCGTAGTTATCCCATTCAAAGACATTCCTTCAGCCATCTAGATTATTTTAGGAATACCCGACCTTCCGGATCTATTCTTAAAATGTGATTAAGTTATTTTGATAGAAATTCGTAGAGATATCATTCCAGCCTTTCAGTTATTTTGGGAAACCCGATTATTAAAAAACCCTTCCTTTTTCAATCTGTCAAATCCTTTCGATAATTACGAGATCACATCAAATCAATCTGGGATTTCTGACAGTTTCCCACATTCCTTTGAATTTCGAATTTCAAATTTTGAAATCCGTCCTTATCTCTTCCTAAATTAAACCGACTCTTCTTCTTTAAAAGATCCAGAACCACTTCAAGCCTAACACTTATCCTCAAATCATCTTCTTCGAATATCCTCTCAATCCTCAAATCTTCAAACATGGTGAAAACCGCCGGAACCAAAACCGCCGCCGTGGAATCCTCAAGCCGAAAGCGTAAGGAACCCATGACTGATGAAGATTTATCCGATCCCTCTCCAAATTCACCCAAGCCAGTTTCACCATCATCTACCTCTGCTCGAAAACTCGTTCTAAAGCCAAGTCCGTCGAAAAAGTTTCCTCCCAATCCAAAATCGCCAAAAAGAAGAAGAAGAAGACCAAGAAGTCCATCCTCACTCCTACTCGAACCCCAATAAATCGTCAGAACCTGAAAAGTCTGTTTCAAGCCAAGAGATCCTTGAAGATGTTCCTGAAGAAACCCAGAAACCGCCTTCGCGAACCCCAACTCCTGAAAAACCTCCTTCACCTCTTGAACAAGCCCAACCATCTCCATAGCCGACCCCTAAATCCTCTGACATTCCCTCTATTGATTGTCAAAACCCAAATGATATCCCCGTTGAAGCCCTCTTTCTGGAGGAAAGTAACTGCACCACCTACAAAAGCTTCAGCAACAGAGATATCGCTCGAGGTCGTGGTGTCGCCTTCGACAAGTTGCCTGCTGGAACAGTTATCACCGGGCTCAAAGACTTCGGCTGGGAAGAATTCCTGAGTACCAACAAACCCTACTACCCTGAGGCCGTCAAGCTTTTCTACGCAAACTTCGACTATGATGAGCATGAAGAGCACATCAACGTCCGCTCCTATGTCCTGGGAGGCCGAATCCATTGGACCACGAAGAAAATCAATGAGATGCTAGGAGTTCCTAATGAACCCTTCTGCCATTACGACATGAACGACTGGTGCACGCTGATGAATTCAACCTCAGTGATGTCCTACAAACCCTCTGGAACACCCGCAGTAAGCCTCGCTTCTCAAACGATGAAGCCCTAAAACAACAACCCATCGATTTCTTCTTTCTGCACAAACTCCTCAACATGACCCTATGGAGTGCAAAAATCGGTAGCGGAGGTCACTCGACAACGATGAATTTCATGAGCACGTACGCTGTCTACATGATATCCCAGAACTGCAAATTCAACCTCGGGTATGTGATCCTGAAGCACATGATCCAGGTTTCCGAAAGCAGAGACAAGGCTCTTCCCTATGGAATGTTGCTCACTCACTTCCTTGAAAGTGAAAGTATCCTTATGCCGCCAGCATGGGAAGATAGGGCCGTTCACATCGTGGATCTAGTGACTCTGAAGCGCATGGGGATTCACTACTTGAAAAGTCAGGGTTGGTTTAAGGCCAAGGAAAATAGGTCAGTGGACAGTGCCCAGAAAAGGTCCGCCTCGAAGGGGAAGGCAAAGGTCAAAAGCGACGACGACGACTACGAGGATGAGCTCAGCATCGAGAAGGCCGGAATCTCTGCGCTACGCCGTGATATCTGTGATATCAAAGATGATAACCAGAAGCGATTCCGGAAGATCAAAGAGCAATACACTGAATTGTCACTCAAGCTGTCCAAGCTTTCCAAGCTCATCAAGAAATCCCTTCCAAAGCCCTATGATTCCGAGGATTCTTCAAGCCAGTAGGCTGCCCTCTGTTCTGATCTTAGTTACCCTTAGGATATTCCTTTCTGATTTAGTTTGGTTTTTTGGTGTCACTCCCTTTTTGATGCTGAAGGGGAGTAAAATAAGGTAAGTTTAGGCGTAAGTGTCTAAGTGGTTGGTTGTTGGAAGCTCGTTTTGTGTAGGGAAGTAAATTGAACCCTAATATATGATATTTTGCTCTTATGATATATCTCTTCTGCTCTTATGTTATGCTTAATATTCTGCTCTGATCTTTGGATATATCCGTTCTGATCTTATGCTCTGATATAGTGATATTCTGATACTTATCTGTGCTAATTAACGTGTGTGAGAGTTCTTGATAAGTACTAAGTGCCTGCTGCGATGATTATCTGATTGCTTGATTCATGCTTGGAAAATGCGCACTTAGGCAGGGGGAGCACACTCACGGGTAATTTCGAAATTTTGCACTCACAATATAACCTTGAGAATGAAATGATATATCCGCACTTAGACAGGGAGAGCAAATTCATTTATGATATATCCTTGCATGTCATATAAGATAACTACACTTAGGCAGGAGGAGCAAATATGTATCATATGTGATTAGGAAATATCATATGCTCCGCTGCATGATTGTGGAACACTTAGACATATGCGCTAGGACTTGCTTAATCGAATATGCTTACATGCTTCCGTGCTGCATCAATTACATGTCATCATCAAAAAGGGGGAGAATGTTGACCTTTTTGGTCCATGAGAGTTGGAGAGTTTTGATGGACTATGTAATTGTAATAACGTTAGGTCTATAAATTAAGCAATTCGACTTGTGATTAATATAACGTCTAAGTTCATGATAATGTTCAACCATGCATTATATATGAGCTATAATTGATTAAAATTGTTGAAATTATTTGATTCGCATATGATTTTGTGATTTATTGATGAGACTATGTGATCGCATGTTATAGACAGCCCATGTGATAGGATATATCGTTCTATGCTCTATATGGAAAATACGCATGAGATATCCTGTTGAGATATATATGGAAAATATGCTATTTATATATGGAAAGTGATACGAAATTTAATGTGCAATATTAAGTTGATATCTTTCCTTATACTTATTAGGATATTATATTTAGGAAAGAATTGACTTATTGACTTTTTGGATAAGATGCAATAATATATGGTATGTGCTGAAATAGGTTGAAATCTCTGATATATGGAAAGTTCTGGTATGGCATATTAATTCGTGATATAAATGCTGTGATATGAATTGTGCGCTAAACATGGTAAATATGTTGATTGGATATTATGCTCTAAACATGGAAAATGCATTGATGTATTGCTATCTCGTGTGCTATACTTGGAAAATAAATCCGGACTGATTTATTCTAGAAACAGATAGCAGGAAATCACATATGGAAATTGCTAATATGGTAAATATATGTCGAAATGATTGAATATGCCTAGATAACGAGTCTGAGCTTTTATATGGAATATGATCATGCATTAATGAGCTAATGACCGTTGTGAACGTTGATTATGAGCATGATCTACATGGCATGTTAACTCTCGAAATTTGCATGGAAAATATGCTTGTTTAATGATTATTATGTGATGTGACTTTCCATGTAAAGTGCTAATTGAAAAGGTTTATATACATGATACACTTCATAATTTCGAGCACTTAGAATTTGCGAACCTACTACTACGAGAGTATTGAGCAGAAACACTCCTAAGATATTCATGAGCCTTCATTTGCGATAGCTTTCTGCCTACCTGAGCGATCACTTGCGAAGTACTGAACGTACTGAGTTATTCCATTCTACCACCATATATTCTGACTTCGGACGTGTTGTCTTCGGACTTGAGCAATACCAAGGAGGCAAGGTCGACGTTTACGCACACGTGAAGGTAAGAATGAGTTCCGGGGGCCCTTCGATAACGAGCTGTGTCTGTCGCGATCAGGAGATTCCGAGGAACGAAACTCGGCATGTGGTAATCTAGTGTGGCTAGTGTTCGACTTGTTCCGGTTGTGTATTGGGCTAATCAATCAGTTTTGTATCCAGCTACGGTGCATTATAGTGATTGGTTAAACTCTTGGGAAGCAAATCCCAAGGAGAGGAGTAAACCCCAGTTGGGGATATAACCTCTATAAAAATCCTGTCTCGCATTTACTTTCGGTTATTTCTTTATCGCAGTGAGACAGACCCGACACACATCAGACGTAACTAGGATATATCTGGCATACTCATCACGAGCATCAATAGGTATCTCTAAGTCACTATATATTAGATTTGTGAAAGAAGAAGCATAAAATTTTATAAGCCTAATTCACTAACGTCCTAACGCAAGGCGAGTATGTGGCCAAGAATCACTAGTAAAGACAAGTAATTGATGTGCGACTCGCTCAAGAATAAAATCGTAGAAAAAAAATAAGAAGGCTAGAATCCTCACTTATACGTAGAGGCTTTGTGTCTTAGAGGAGCAAAGTAATGACATTTAGACACAAGAATGCGACTTAGACTGACAAAATTAAGCAATTGACTTAGTCGCATGACAGGGAAATCTGTTTGTGACTTAGATCGAGCATCCTAAAGATATCGTCATTCCCCTAATATTATAAGTATATGTATAATATTTTTGGATTTTATTTTATTAGGATATATATTTAATTTTTTATTTTTAAAATTTTTTTATTTATTTTTATTTGTTATATAATTCTTTATTTTTCACGCAGGATATAGCGTTTAAAAATGAAAACACATAGAATAGGGCATATGAAAGCACATAGGAGCACGTAAAGCACATATTACAGAAGATTCAATATGCCTAATTTTCCGACAAGAAATTGGAATCGTTTTTCATCCAATGCCTTGGTGAAAATGTCAGCTAGTTGGTGAAAATGGGTATATTCTTTAAATTGTACCCACAATCGCGAAGCTGAGTCCGCATCCATTGGATTTGCGAGCAACAGCTGGCAGCCGCGACGTATTTAGCCTCAGCCGTCGCGTTGAGACGCAGTTCTGCTTCTTGGATGACCAGCACACTAGCTTTTCGCCGAGAAATTGAGCGCCACCGGAGCTGCTTTTCCTGTCTGAAGTGTAAAATATGCCTAAGAGGGGGGGGGGGGTGAATTAGGCTATAAAAAATTTTGGCTCGTTCTTCTTTGAAAAATACTTTTCTTTAAGAAGATATTTGCAGAGTATGTTATTTCCCCGAAATCAGTACGAGTATCAAAGTTATCTCCCTAACCCTGTTTCAAAATATCACGTTAGTTTCAGAAATGGTTTATATGATATCACCTAGATATTATTGTGCGTTCCGGGTTTGTCTCACAGAAAATTAAATAGCAGAAAGTAGAGTGAGACGAGATTTTTATACAGGTTATATCCCCAACTGGGGTTTAATCCTGTTTGTTAGGAATATTTTATTGTGTTCAAATAATTATTTTATCTTAGTCTTGTATTTTATTTAAGTGAACTGGGCTTTAATGTTTTAGAGCCCAGTAAGCTTTTATTTGTAATGGGCTTACAAGGGCCCAAGTACAATATACCAACATGTGGTATAAGTACTAAAACCCTAACACATAGTTAGGGTCTTGAGTGTGTGAGAAATACAGAGAAATAATTTTTGTGAGAGAAGCTCCAAACCCCTCTCAAGAACACGCACGCACGCCCCCACGATAAGTTAAATTCTTCCCATTATTTTCGTGGTTAAAATGCTAGAAATGTGTTTTAGTTGGATATACTAGGACCAACAAGTGGTATCAGAGCAAACACGTTAGGATTTGAGCAAGTTTTTGAATTTTTTTGGTTTTATTTTTCAGTTCGAATTTCTGCCATTTCTTGAGTTTTCAAGTTGATTTTACGGATTTTGCAAGCTCAAGAGCTAATTAGGTTGTTTTCGAGTGTTTTGAAGTGATTACCCAACATTTTTCAGATGATTTGAGTGAGTTTTGGGTAGAAATCGGATCTGCTTTTCGTCAGTTACAGTCCAGAATTGGGTAGATGAACAAATCGCCCGATTTGCTACAGTACCCGTTTTTGTAACCACAGTTTTTAAAGCTACAAATCGCCCGATTCACTAGCAAATTCACTGTAGCGATTCACTGTAGCAAGTTCAAATCGGATGATTTCACTGTAACCATTCCAAATCGGACTGTTTCACTGTAGCACATTTCGCCGATTACTGTAGCAAATCACCCGATTTCACTGTAGCTCACCCGATTTCACTGTAGTGATTTCATATTTCGCCCGATTACTGTAGCAATTCGCCCGATTACTGTAGCAAATCACCCGATTTCACTGTAGCGATTTAATATTTCGCCCGATTACTGTAGCAATTCGCCGATTACTGTAGCAATTCGCCCGATTACTGTAGCAAATCACCCGATTTCACTGTAGCGATTTCAAATTTCACCGATTACTGTAGCAATTCGCCCGATTACTGTAGCAAATCACCCGATTTAACTGTAGCAATTTCAAATTTCACCGATTACTGTAGCAATTCGCCCGATTACTGTAGCAAATCACCCGATTTCACTGTAGCGAATTCAGTGTAGCTAATCAAATGTAGCAAGTTAAATTCCACGCACTAAATCGCACGATTTTAATAAATAGTTGACTTGTTCGTCACATAGCAAATCGGCCGATTTCAATAAATTCATTGTAGGAATATAAATCGCTGAATCACACGATTTGGTAGTGTAGCTAGAAATTGAAAATCGCCCGATTTGAAATTCTCAGCGAATTTCAGTCATTTGACAAACAATCGCCCGATTCTGATACTCTTTGAACAGCCTTCGCCCGAATTAAATTCGGTGAATCTTCACTTTGCAAATTCGCCTGATTTTTGCTATCGATTTCAAAACTTAGAATTATTTTTGTGAAAAAAAAAAGGAAAGAAAATTTGAACCCAACAGTTACAGTCTGTTTTAGGCCTTTTTCAAAAATTTCAAAATATATTTTCCGGGTCCAAATTTATCGGTGAAACGACGTTTTTGTAAAATTTTGAAAGCAAATCCACAAACGTGTCAACGATCACATATCCAACGATCTACTTAGAACATTCAAGCATATTATAGAAAAAGACTTGGCATTTTCTCGAAGTTTCGAAATCATCACACAGTCTTTGGGTGTACACCAACAGTTTTCAACGCTTAAATTCTGAAAACTTCGAATCAATGGCACCCTTCCACAACTCCCATAGTAAGAAAAGGGCAAAGTCATTCAAATGCTATAATTGCAGCAAACCTGGGCATACGGCTATAGACTGCTTTCTAACCAAAAAGAAGGGTGAGGAGTACTACTCTAGAAAATTACGACTGATTAAGCAAACAAAAGCTGGAGTAGCTTTGATGGCAGAACAAGACAGCTGGCTCGATGAAACATCTGAAAGCGAGCAAGAAAATGTAGCCAACATAGCCCTAGTGAAAGGAGCTAAATCAGAGCAAAAGGAAATGGAGGCAGACGATGATGGTAAACACGAGGAAGCATATTCAGAAAGGGAGGTAGAATCTATAGACCCCCTTTTGTATTTCGAACTCCAAGAAAAATTTACGGCTCTTCATAGCAAGTTTAGGTCAGTAGAAAATGAACTAGCTAAGACTATAGTCGATCTAGATATGACACGTGAAAACGTAGATAGACTAGAAACTAGCCTAGCTAATTCTGAAGTCATTTTAGCTGAATCAGCGTCAAAAGTCATTGACTTAACTAACAAAGTCTCAAACTACGAGCAAACAATAAGCAAATGTGTTGATCACGAGAGGACAATCAATGACTTGCAAGCTCGATTTGATAACAATTATCAATGTCTGCTCAGGCAGCTTCAAGAGATCAGTAATCTTGATTGCCTGCTGGAAGTAGCGCAATCAAAAATTGACAGTCGCGACGCTGAAATAGTAAAGTTGAAGACACAGGTTAGCGAGCTAAACGCTAAATTGACAACTTGCATTGACGAGCGAATCAATAAAACATGCGAGTTCGATCTCCTGAATAAAGAACGTGTAAAACTGTATGCTAGGATTAAAAAGCTAGAGGACCTCCTAACAAAAAGAGGACAAACAGATCGAACGATCTTCTTGAACCAGCCTAAGGACACAGAATTCTACGATCCACGTGCAGGCCTAGGCTTTGTTCCAAACCCTACTCTAGCTGTGAAGAAATCCCTAAACACATATGATTCGTATGATATTAGCTATTTAGGGATTAACATGACTAAATTAAGGGCCTTCACACCAGAAAGTGTTGGAGATAGGAAGACAGGAGTAGAAATTCCACTTGACTATGAAGCTATGAATAATAGCTACAAGACAAGGGAAATACCTTTGTCTGATGACTACTTAGATGCTCTTATTCCCCCTTCAACACCAATCATCCTCGAGAACACGTCCCGTGACTTAGCACAGTCCAGCCCCTCTAGTGCATATATCCCACCAGCAATTAAGGAAATATCTGACTTGCGCTCGACCCTAGAGTCCGAAAAAATTGTTTTTCAGGTAGAAAATGACGTGCTATTGATAATAATTTCCTCACTCGAAAAACAAATCAATAACATTATAGCTTCAACGTCTCCACAAATGTCTCTAGCTGAGTCTAAAATAGAAACTCTAACCAAGCCTAGGACACTAAGGAAGCAAAATGCATCGAGAAAATCAATGCGTACCAACTTATTCTCGCATGCACCTACAGGTAAAATTTTAAATAGAATGAAAGGAAAGGAGATAGCCACAGGCGACCACCTATTATTTGAAAATTGTGCTCCTTCTTTTAAAAAGAAGGAGGCAATTAAATTTAGAGCATCATGTTCAAATTCGCATAGTAGGCATCAGTCACAAGCTAAATCTAACATTGCCACATCTTCATCCATGATTTCATTGTCTGAACCTGTACGAACATCTATGCTCTCTAATTTTCACTATTCTTATGATGATGCACTAGCCTTAAATTCTCGTTTTAGATTAGCAAATGCACGTACAACCAAGAACGACGAACGCTTCTTTGCTAAGCTAGGCTCACAAACTCAAAAGGAGAAGATTCAAAGGAACAGAAAGATAAAGCCTACACAATCGTCTCCCAAGTCCAGTTCTAAACTTGACAAACGAGAAGATCACAAAAGCATCCAGTCAAAGCACCCTAAGACTGAAGCTAAAGCTAAAGTTTTAGGAATTAAGAAAATCTGGATTACAAAACAAGAACTTAGGGCAATCACTAGCCTTTGTTATCCCTTAGGAATTAGAAAGATTTGGGTTCCTAAATCAACAATTAACGCTATAGATAAACCTAAAGTTGACTTAGGACATAAATCTATGAAAGACGCATGCATAAACTCTAGATCTAATACGAAAGGACCCATTCTTAGATGGGTACCAAAATCTGCTTGAGATGTTTTGCAGTTTCCAGCATGGGTAGGTACATAGAGATGGTTACTCCACACCTATGACTGGTTGGCGACGCGAGTAACCACGATTATCCCTCACGCATGGTACCTGAAGCAGCCCCACATACGTGATTAAGGGATGGGATGCGGACAGCTAAAACCACAGTGAAAAATTTGGTAAATTCTAAATATGCATAAAATTACATGTTCGTACTTCACTGTATTTTCAATATGCATATGTGCTCAAATGAATAACATACCTACTATGTTAGTAAAATCTAGGAAGAACTGCATTTATTCTGAAAAACATTTTCAATCCTAGTTTACATGATTAAGTAATTTACAAAATCAATTAATTTAGGGGGAGGTTTTGAAATATTTCGTCAATTTTACCTTTATAAAATTTTGAACTGAAATTTCAAATTAATTTATGTTTTTCTCGGAGAACTAAGAATCGCTCGGAACTGCTTTGGATTTTTTTTTAAATTAATTGACCGAGCCTATGAATCGCCCGAAACTGAGCATCACTCGAAACTTCCTTTGCAACCTTTTGAATCGCCCGAACTTAAGAATCGGGGAAATATTTTTATTTATTAAAATATTTCTTTGCTTTAAGTTTTTATCTTTGAGGTTCAAATTCCCAAAACTTCAAATATTGAGGGGGAGTAGATGTGTTTCGCGAACTAGTCTTTAAACGATTCGTACATCCTTTCAAATAAAAAAAAAAAAAACACTTACAACTCAAATACGCAAAACACCTTCAAAATGCGAAAACCACTTTCATAACGCGAACTAGGAAAATTACATTATCAAAACACCCAAAACAGCCTCAAAAACCAGTACGCATTGTCAGGACCCAAAACAGCACAGCCATTAAAACGACGAACAAGCACATGAGAAGCCAAATCTCGAGCACTAACATCTCCAAATTGCGGTTAAAACGACGCCTTAACTTGGCATATTCATCGTTCTCTTCGTGATCTTGCTGCTGATTCCAGTTCATCTAGTGAGGTTGATTCTGTTTAGTATGAGTGATTAATGGTATGACCGTGTTCTTCGAATCATGTCTATTTATAGGCATGAATCGAAGATTGAGAAATCATTATTTTCCCGACAAAAATGATAAATGATACCGACGAATTTTTGACTTGAGGGTTCAGCGCCGCGAACGAAAGCGATGCTATCTTTGTCGATAATCGGATTCTGCCTCACAGAAATCAATCTAGGAAGACTCGTTGATTCGATATTAATTTTGGGGCCTATTTTTCTTTGAAGTCGGTATATCATTGTTAGTTGAAAATCTTATATTTGACAGTTCTAGGTGATTCCCTTAAACTTTCCATTAATCGATTTTTGGGTCCACGTTTTTTTTAAGTTAGAAGTTGCTAAATCTTTAAACTACAAACTAAATCGCTCGATTTTTCAAATTTTATCTCGGCGAATCTCAGAAACGCCCGATCTCGAAATCGGCCGATACAACGACTTGTTTGAAAATACCTATCGTCGATTCTTGAAATCGGCCGACTCATCATCGCCCGATTCTTCAAATCGCTGAATTCCAGAAATCGCCCGATTCCACATTCACTAAGCAATTCCATGAATCGCACAATTCTGGAGTCGATCGAACCTAGGTCCTTATTATAAGTTTTCTTGGCGATTCCTCCAATCACCCGATTCCTCAAATCGCCCAATTCCTGCAATTGCCTGATTCCTCCATCAATCGAAAGCGCGACAGTAAATCATTTTCTCGGCGATTCTTACAATCGCCCGACTCCTCAATCGATCGAACGTGCTACAATGCATCTTTATATATATATATACATATATATACATATATATATATATACATATATATACCAAATTGCCCGATTTTTGTCACTTTTCCCAAAATTGTATACACGAATCAGCCTCATGAGGTCATCAAGTTTCGCGGGTCAGCTTAAGAACTAGAGTTTCGCGAGCTCAGTTCCCGTGTTATTGAAACTCAAATTTCGCGAACCCTCTTCTGTTTCGCGAACAACTTTGAATTCGCGGATCATTCAGTTCGCAAACCACAACTCAATTCGCGGTCCAAGCCAAATTCCAATTTGTGACTCAAAGACTTCAAATTCTTTTGAAGACATACATCTTAGAAAATCATTTTCGCATACGGAATTTTTGGCTCCACACTTTGAAATCTTCGAAACTAACAGCACCACACATCTTCGAACTCCTCATTTTATAAACTCGGTATCCTACTTTGAAAATTCTTCAAAAACACCTAGTGAACAACTACACACCTCTCAGCATGAGTAGGTACTAAGAAAGCTGCTCCACACTCATGACTGGTATGCGACGAGGGCAGCTAAACATCCCAACGTGTATGGTATCTCGGGTTGCTCCACATACACGGCGGGCTAGTGATGCGAGCAATCACATGAGGGTACATTAAAAACATGCATGATTCAAAAGAATTTTGAACTTTAAATTAGCATGCATATGAGCTGAAATGACTAAGACCCTCCTAATGGTACATTATAGTTATGCATGTTTTAGAAAGACTTTAAATTCCAAATTTTCACATGCATACATGAGCTGAAATGCATTAATACCACGTTATAGGTACATTTTCATTATGCATGCATCTTAAAGAATTTTCGAGCATAAATTTTTTCTGTATGCATATGACCTGAAGCACAAAATACCTATTTCAGCTTAGAGCGATAAAAGGCAAAACGTACATTCTAATGCATTTTTAAAGAACAATAATTCTTTAGTTTGCATCTGCATTGAAAATAAATCAATACGCTCACGCTTATTTAATTGGTAGATAATTTACATTTTCAAACATGCATGCATTGAGGGGGAGTATAATCCGAATATGCATCATTGAGGGGGAGTAGAAGCATGATTTGAGGGAGAGGATTTAAAATATATATATATATATATCTAATATATAAAAATATAATATATAGTTACTATTATATTATTATTAAGATAATACATATATATTTATATATATATATAAAAAAAAACAAAAAAAAACAAAAAAAAAAAAAAAAAAGAAAAAGAAGGGCCTCATCCTCTCATAATCTTACTTCAAAAGAATTCCCCTGTCTTCCAAAGATATATTTGAAGGACGAATCTCAAGCCTATAAGAGTTCAAGAATTCCAAAAGGCGTGACAACCGTACACTATCACGAAGATGATCTCAACCGACCTGCTCCAACTCGCTGATCAAGCAGCACTCACCAAATTGACGATGCATGGATTCTAAGTTCCCATGGTTCAGTCAGACCAAACTGAACCTAACCCCGGAACGTAGCCGAGTGTTAGTGACGATTCAAGTTCATAAAAACCATATTGGATATTCTTGATAGATCGAAGAGCGGAAGATACAAAGAATCCCTCATCTCACAAAATATTCGGGCCATCCCATATAGGTGCAGGAGCTAATTTTATTAGCCCCCGGGTAGAAGTCGCCGCATTAGGTCCAACGGCGCATGCACAACCGAGCCTTACCCACTCATCGTCTCCCAACAGACCGATGTTTCATCAAATCACGGGGAGCCACGTATGCTATCACCGCTTCACTTGGAAGCGGGAGACATTGAATTTAGTGGTAGTTAGCCCCAGACCACTGAACTTTCTTGAACACATCGAGTCTAGGTGTCTGCACTATCTCAATGTTTTATATATTTTTAGGACACATACACCTTTTTCTCATCTGGACTTCGTGACCAGATCTGAACTTCCGTAGATATGTCATTGCAAGACATGCTTCGATGATCGGAAGGAAGTCCTGCCGTGGCACCATCAAAACAACTACGGAATTAGGCCATCGTCTACGAGCTACGCTCCTAGATAGATGTTAACGGGATGCCTAAGTGGCCCCGGTTATCAAGCCCTATTCTTACAGGCTGCGTCTCAGAGTTTAACTCTGAACTCGTGTCGACGGATTGCCTTAGTGGCTCTGTCTGGTTATTACCCGCACCGACCTGTCGTGTGTGTCCTCCTTCGCCTCCTATACAAGCATGTCGATCTCGTTGATACGAATCGCCATGAGGGGGAGAAGGGGATACGTATAAACAAATAGGTCGGACCACCCACCAAATTTCCGCCGAGCGTACCACTCTGAAGCCAGGCTCTACAACACTTAAAATATATATATTCCAAAGGAGCCTCGGTACAACTTAAAACACACCCCACGCCTACCTTCTTCAGGAGCCAGACGAGCTTCACCGAAGTCGAACCAGACAACTTCCTTCGGCGATGACGAATCTGGAGCCGTGAAGAAGAAGATTCACCATGTTTCAAGTCCAGCGTAGGAGAAGACTAACCTGAGTATCCACTACTTCTGCCACGCCAACCACTATGAAGCCGGGCTCTCATGCAATTGAATGGATAATCTCAAGGAGCCCAAACACATTGTCAGAAAACACACTCCACGCCTACCTTCTTCTAGAGCCAGATAAGCTTCTTCGAGGCCGAACCAGACAACTTCCTTTGAAGATGACGAATCTGACACCAAGAAGTAGAGTAATCGTGACCACCAAGCAACTCCATTATCTTGTCCCGACAACACAATCTTCTTGCCAAAGATGATGCCCCATTTTGACCCATCACATGACGATCTCCCTAGCTCGATCTTGAGGGGGATGGTTACCAAAGCAAAATGGGAGCAACACCACGACAAAGTGCAATACCGATTAGAAAATGCCAAATATCAAGCGTTGTCAAAGAATCAAGCGAAGACCATAGAGTCCAACGACTGATGTTAACGCCTCAATCGAACGAAGAGATCAGACTCAAATAACAAGATACGACCAACAATTTCAGCATGGATTTCAAGCATCAAAGCTGCCGACTAGTGTACAGCTCTTCGAGTTTAAAAGAAAACTCTCAATCCCAATACAAGGTTGAACAAATGTAGGGGGAGTTGCGACAAGTGAAGGGAGAGCTGGAACACCTAAAGAGAATATTCGACTAGTGTACGTCTCTCCAAAATTTATAGAGAATTCTCCAATCCCAACGAAAGGTCGAACAAACATAGGGGGAGTTGTGACTATCCACGGAGAGATCGAACACAAAAAGAGACGATCCATCGAGCAGCTTTGAACACATAAGAGAAGAGAAGCTCAAGAGACGGTGAGCTTGAAGATCTTTTAAGGAAGAGGTCACAAGACAAGACAAAGGATGATGTGATTGAAGAAGAACACGCATGCACAAACTTTCGCGTATGCAACTCTGATACGTGTTCTTTGATGACTCAGGACTATTACAAGACCAAGATAACCAGCGCTTAACTGTAAATTGAACACAAAGGGGGAGATTGTTAGGAATATTTTATTGTGTTCAAATAATTATTTTATCTTAGTCTTGTATTTTATTTAAGTGAACTGGGCTTTAATGTTTTAGAGCCCAGTAAGCTTTTATTTGTAATGGGCTTACAAGGGCCCAAGTACAATATACCAACATGTGGTATAAGTACTAAAACCCTAACACATAGTTAGGGTCTTGAGTGTGTGAGAAATACAGAGAAATAATTTTTGTGAGAGAAGCTCCAAACCCCTCTCAAGAACACGCACGCACGCCCCCACGATAAGTTAAATTCTTCCCATTATTTTCGTGGTTAAAATGCTAGAAATGTGTTTTAGTTGGATATACTAGGACCAACACTGTCCTTGGGGTGTGATCTCCCCAAGAGTTCCAATCAATCACTAAGTGTTACCGGTTACACTATGATTGACCCTTACACAACCGAAGCACAATGGACACTAGTCCTCGTTCTAGGCTGACGCACGCCAAGTTTCGATCCACGTCGTTTACCCAGGAAACCTATTCCCCGACTGGATGCAGCTTGCTACCGAAGGGCCACCGAATCCACAAAATTCGTCCCTCCACGTGCGTAAGACTCCACTCGTGCTCCTTTGTGTGCTCAACGTGCCCGCAGACACAACACGTCCGAAGACAAGGTTTTTAGGGTTTGGAGTTTCTAAGGATCGCTCAAAGAGTACAGATTCGCAAATGAAAGCTCAATCACAAACTACGAATGAATCGCAAATTAACGCTCAATCACTCTAAGGAATTCGATAGCTTGTGTGTTCGTTGTGTGTACTCTTCAATCGTGAAGTGTTTCCTTCTATATAGACCCAATAATCGCTTCTACACTTCACAAGGAATGTTAAGCACAGAATATGCAAGATAAAGCTCAATAATCACGTGCATTAACTCAAACAATCATGCCAAGAATAAACCAATTAAGCTCAACGGTCATGCATGATCACTTACCATAAATACCACAGATTAACATTCATTCCACAGTAATCTCATCTATTCGTCAGCATATTCCATATATATTCCACTCAGCATATTTTTAATGGTAAGCTCAATCAACTGATTTCTTTCCCAAAATATGATAGTCAATTCGCACAGAGAAAGATTTGATCTACTGAGTATAATGTAAAGCATACTTTCCATGTATGGTGATCTCATCCGATTTCAGCACATTCCATAAATAGACTCAATCAGCATCATACCACATATAAGCCCAATCAATTAATCACTTTCCATAATATAAATCCTAAGTCGCACAAGGAAAGCAAGATCATGATTCACTGATTTAAGAGTCACATAATATCGCACTCAACGGATATATCATTGATATTCTTTCCTAAAATAGATCAATCACGTTTCAGCTCAATCAGAATATCTTTTCCATATATACAGCATAGTCATTCGTATCTGGGTGATCACATCGATATTATTTCCTAAAATAACTCAATCTCGCAGACAGTTTGCATTTCACTTAACATGATATATTTTTCATATATAGCACGCAACGAGATTCCATTCATACGAAAACGTTCATAACCAGGTGATCACATAGATATTCCAGTTCAGCTTAAGATCACACAAATTCGATTTTCTTATTAGTTCAATCACATTTAAGCGCTTAATCGAACATTTTCACATACTTAAACATCACATAACATGCATATCGAGTTTTCTAATTTGTACCCCCCAATTTACATAATTACTTGGAATAATCAAAACTCTCATAATCATTTGGACCAAAAAGGTCTACAATCTCCCCCTTTTTGATGATGACAAGTAATTAATGCCTATCTTAAGCATATGAGTACACTCGATATGAAACCATTTAAGCACGTAGCATGTTTAAGTATCACAGCATGCGACATATGATCAGGGCAAAGAATTTTATCAGATTTCGAAGCATGCTCCCCCTGTCTAATTGCTAGTATTCCCATGTAAAGCACAACAGCAAAGATTTAGCAATTACCAGGTTATATCATATGGAACATCTCAAGTTACCATGGAATCTCTCAAGTTATCACATCACATCAGTTTGCTCCCCCTGCCTATGTGCGGAATTCCTTAATCCTTAACAAATCATCAACTAAAGCACCGAGGATTAAGACACAAGCATATAAAAGCAAGCAAGCCGATTATATTAAATCATTCCAAAGTAACAAAATAAGGCATTAATTGCCTAGACTTCTCCCCCTTCATCATCAAAAAGGAGGGACCAACACCACCAACTTACCTAAACCTGTAAACAACCTCGACCCTCAAACCCAAGAACCAGCGGAAAAAAAAAAAGCAAAATAGAACTAATTCTATCAGAGCTAGGGAATTGCTAAGGAACAAGATCTAAAGGCTGGAATCGCTATCGGATGAGGCAGATGAGGATTCAGCGATATTAAGAGCCGCGGAGATCTCCTTCAGATACTTGTTAACCTTTTTGAAGTTCCGTGAGATCTTTTTGAACTTTTTGCGGTTCTCATCCTTAAGCCCCTTGAAGCTTCTTTTCAGATTAGCTATTGTTCCCTGCTCGTCATCGCTGTCATCATCCTTCTTTTTCTTAGTCGGACTTTTTGAAGGGGACTTCAGATCCTTTGTCTTGAACCATCCTTTCCGCTCATCAAAGCGTATACCAACACGCTTAAGTGTAACCATATCTACTGCATGCTTTGCGCTATCTTCCCAGGCCTTCGGCAAAATGATTCCCTCGAATTCAAGCATGTGCGTAAGCAGCATTCCATATGGAAGTTCCTTATCAGAGCTCTTAATGGCATGGACCATGTACTTAAGAACAAAATGACCTAGATTGAGCGGTTTATTTTGGGATACCAGATAGAGAGTCAACATGCTCATGTTGTTCATGGTGGTGGAATGGCCTCCACTGCCAACGCGGGCGCTCCAGAGGGTAAAGTGCAGCACTTTGTAAAGGAAGAACAGATCAACAGGAAGTTTGTTCAAGGCTTCTCCCTCAGAAAACTTAGGCTTATAAGGGGAATTCCATAGGGCTTTCACACAGTCACGCAGAGGCACCTCAGACGTACACCAGTGGACGAAGTCAAAGTAACACAGCCCTTCGTTTTCTACCCCCATCATCTCATTCACCTTCGCAGCGTTCCATTCAAGTTTCTTACCGAGCACATAAGACTGCACAGAGATCTCAGTTCCGTCTTCAACGAAAGTGAGATTGGCGTAGAACAGCTTCACCGCCTCAACATACACGGACTTGTCTATCCTCAGAAAGTTTTCCCAGCCGTACTCAGTCAGCCACGTTGCTACTTTGCTCTCAGCCAGCTCATCGAAGTTGACGCTTCTTCCTCGTGCAATACGCCGCTTCTGAAGTTTCTCGTAAAGTTCCTTGGCGCTCTCAGTCAGGAATTTGATCTCGTCGGTGATCTCCTCAGGATTTTCAGGATTGAACATGGCCTTCTCAGACTGATCCAGTGAGGGGGCTTTGTCTCGAGAAGGAGACTCGATCTGAGCAGAGACAGACTTTTCTGGAGAGGCAGGTTTCTCAAGCGGGACAGACTCGTCATGGGAAGAGGCAGGAGAGGGAACAGGGATTTTATCGATCTTAGCCTTCTTCTTCTTAGGTTTTGTAGGAGATTTCGTAGATTTTGGACTGCTCTTTGACTTGGAACGGGTGGCTTTTGGAGAGAGTGGAGTTTCGACTAGGGCAGCCTCCCGCTTTTTGTCGGACTTAGATCCGGCGCCTTTGGTTTTCACCATTGTTGATATCAAAGAGTTGAAGAAGGAAAGTATGAAGTGGAGAGCTTAGGGTTTGAATGAAATGGAGAAACAAAGAAGGGACTGTTTATAAAGGGCCGAGTCCTTTTGGATAAGGATGGAAAGAAGTTAAAGAGAGATGTGATCTTGACAAGACGTGTGTCAGATAAGGAAGGAATTTTAAAATTTGAATTTAAAAGAATACTTAGTGGTGAAGGAAACTGCCCGTTAAGTGGAATTAACTAGGGATAAAAGGATATATCGCGGGAATTAAGGAAGGAATTAAGTAAAGATCAGAGCTTAAAGAATATATTGGCTGAAATTAGATTTTGACATAAATGTCGAAGAAAGTCTAATAATCTTTTCATGGATGGAAAGGATTTGAAAAAATAATGAAGATAGAATCAAGGAATAAAATCGCAGAGATCCTAAGGGATAAGATCAAGGAATTACTAAAGGCTAACATATCTAGTCACCTTTCCTATTTGAGCTCAACAATTCCTAATCGGTCACGGATATCACAGAATCTACTCTCAATAAGGGGTTTCGTGAAGATATCAGCCAACTGATCATTAGTTCCTACAAAGTTCACACTGATATTCCCTTTCTGAACATGATCTCGAATAAAATGATGTTTCACCTCTATAAGCTTAGTTCGAGAGTGGTGTACGGGATTCTTAGTGATACTAATGGCACTAGTACTATCACAGAAAATAGGAATTTGGTCGTACCTTAAACCGTAATCACTCAAGGTCTGTTTCATCCAAAGGATTTGCTGAGAGCAACTTCCTAAGTCCATATATTCTGCTTCGGTTGTGGATAGGGCTACGGCATTTTGTTTCCGACTGGACCAAGTTACAAGGGAATTCCCTAGTATTTGACAAGTACCACTAGTGCTTTTCCTATCTTCCCTAGAACCGGCGTAATCCGCATCCAAGTATCCCATTAATGGGAATTCCTTGGAATTTGGATACCACATACCATGATTGATTGTTCCCTTCAAATATCTAAGTATCCGCTTGACTGCTGTCAAGTGAGATTCCCTAGGACTCGATTGATATCTAGAACATAGACCAGTAGCAAACATAATATCGGGTCTGCTTGCCGTAAGGTATAGCAAACTTCCGATCATACCTCTATACTTAGTTTGGTCAAAAGGCGTACCTTGTTCATCACTGTCAATTTTAGCGGTCTGGTGCATAGGAGTGGGAAGTACCTTGGAATCAGCCATTCCGAATTTGTCAAGTAGTTCCTTCGTGTACTTTGTTTGAGATATGAATGTTCCCGTATCCAATTGCTTGATTTGCAATCCAAGGAAGTACGTGAGTTCTCCCATTAGGCTCATCTCAAATTCCTGTTGCATAGACTTAGAAAAATTCTCGCAAAGAGTGATGTCAGTGCTACCAAATATGATATCATCAACGTATATCTGCACAAGTAGTATGTGATTCCCTTCACACTTTATAAACAGAGTGTTATCTATTATTCCTGTTGTAAAGCCCATGTCTAGCAAAAACTTACTCAGTCTTTCATACCATGCCCTAGGGGCTTGTTTTAAACCATATAAAGCTTTGTTTAATTTAAAGACGTGATTTGAAAATCCTTCTTTTTCAAAACCGGGAGGTTGCTCGACATAAACTTCCTCATTTATAAAACCATTTAAAAATGCACTTTTCACGTCCATTTGAAAAAGCTTGAATCTTCTAAAAGATGCATATGCAAGTAAAATACGTATAGACTCGAGCCTAGCTACGGGTGCAAAGGTTTCTTGAAAATCTATACCTTCTTCTTGGGAATAACCTTTGGCAACTAACCTGGCCTTATTTCGTGTAATGTTACCGTTCTCGTCCAGTTTGTTGCGAAACACCCACTTCGTACCTATTATGGACTTGTCGTTAGGTCTTTCCACAAGAGTCCACACTTGGCTCTTTTCAAATTGTGCCAGCTCTTCTTCCATGGCAATCACCCACGATTCATCGTCAAGCGCTTCCTTCACTGTCTTAGGTTCCATGGTTGACAACAACACGTCATGTGATTCCTCAGCAATATCGTTTCGTGCAGTTGCTCTCGTTTTGATCCCTGAAGTGATATTGCCTATGACTTGTTCAGTGGGATGGCTGGAAGCATGTTTGAATTTTCTGCGCTGTTGTTCGTCTGAAGCCTCAGGTTCCTCTGACTCAGTATCTAGTTCCAATGGAATTGCGTTCACTCCTTTGTCAGTAACCTGTATACCTGCAGGAGACACAACTATACCTTCCTCAGTAGCATCTGCGTCAGGAAATTCATCAAACGTAACATGCACAGATTCTTGAACAGTCTTCTTCCTATTATTAAACACTCGAAAAGCTTTGGAATGAAGGCTGTAACCTAGGAATATCCCTTCATCTACCTTGGAATCGAATTTTCCTCTTTTATCCCTATCATTCAAGATGAAACATTTGCAACCTAATACATGGAAATATCCTATGTTAGGGGTTTTATCGTTCCAAAGTTCATAGGGAGTTCTCTTAATAATCGGTCTAAGGAAAATCCTATTCGAGACATAACATGCCGTACTAACAGCTTCGGCCCAAAAATGTTTTGGAGTATTATATTCGCTCAACATAGTCCTAGCCATTTCTTGTAATACTCTATTCTTCCTCTCGACCACTCCGTTCTGTTGCGGCGTAATAGGGGCTGAAAAATTATGACTATAACCATTTACGTCACAAAAAGATGCAAAGGATTTACTATCAAATTCTAGACCGTTATCACTCCTAATCTTACGGACTTTCATCTCTTTCTCATTTTCTAGCTTCTTAATCAGTGGCACAAGATTATCTAAAGCCTCACTTTTGTGTGCAAGAAATAAGACCCATGTGTACCTAGTATAGTCGTCTACAATAACAAAGGCATATCGTTTACCTTTCAATGACATAACCTGTACCGAACCAAAAAGGTCAAGATGCAGCAGTTCCAGTGGTCTGGACGTAGAGATCACATTCTTTGGTTTAAAGGACGTCTTGGTCTGTTTTCCCATTTGGCACGCTTTACAAATTCTGTCCTTGGTGGCTTTCATATCTGGAATACCTCTCACTAATTCATTGCATGATATGTGAGACATCAGTTCCATGTTAGCATCTCCCAGACGTCTATGCCATAACCATGTGATATCCTGCGTAACTGCTAGACACTTGACATTTTGGTTAGCAATATCATCAAGAGTGATGCAGTAAATGTTACCATGTCTAGCCGCACTAAACACAATCTCATCACCCTTTTTGACAAGGCACTTGTCTTTGGCGAAAGCTACGGTATGTCCATCATCACATAGTTGGCTAATGCTAATTAAATTATGTTCTAAGTTCCTAACAAACCGTACATTATCTATAGTGATATTTAAATTGTTACCAACAGTACCAACTCCAACGATTTTGGCTTTTGCGTCGTTAGCGTACGAAACGTATCCTCCATCAACTGCCTTCAACGACACAAAATTACCTATATCACATGTCATGTGGCGGGAGCACCCGCTGTCGAGATACCACCTGCTTTTCTTACTTGAATTCTTCCTTCGTACCTGTAGAAAGAAGTACTCTTCTGAGGTACCCAATTTCTGTTGGGTCCTAACATGTTAGCGGGGAAATAACTTCTGTTAACATACGAGATATTATTCTGCATAGATGGTGATCTCCTGCTAGAATCAGATACAACAGCGGTATTTACAGATGACTTCTTAGGTCTCCAAACATACTTAGTTTTATCAACTTTCTTTAAAGGACAGTTGTATGCATAATGACCATTTCTACCACAATAGAAACATTTAAGCTTAGGCACAGAATGTTTAGCATGCTTTCCTTCAGTGGAATAACCTATCCCTGACCTACCAATGTTCCTAGGAGTACTTAACAACATATCTAGGTTCTGCTTACCCTCAAGGAGTCTATCAACTTTCTGTTTTTCTCTATCTAAGGAATTCCTGAGTTCTACGATATCTCTCGATAAGTCATTGTTTTTCTTTTCTATTTTCTCACAGTCACATGGAATTCCCTCTATCTTCGCAGTAACTAACTCTTCTTTCAGACGTGAGATCTCTAGATCAGCCTCATGTTTTTCCTTAGCTAGTTCATCTCGCTGGCTTATCAGTTCCTTATTCAAGGAATTTTGTGACTTAATCTTTCTTTCTGCTTTTTGAAGTAACCTACACAAATCTTCCTTACTTTCTTCTATATCAGAAACAGATGAGTCACTTTCATAACCATATAAACTGTTTAGGATATGAATTTTCTCAATGGAGGAAGAGTGAGATATCTGATCCTCGTCAGCCGTGTAAGCGTTATCCTCGTCCTCACTTTGTTCCATTTCAGAGTCGTTAGATTCTGTCACCATGGTCTTCTGCTTCCTTGGTTTCTCATCATTATTGATTGGGCATTCATGTGCATAGTGGCCTGGTTTGTTGCACCGAAAGCATTTCTGAAATTTCTTCCCTGACGTGGAGATTCCCTTGTTTTTGTTCTGGAATTTATTGGAGTTCCCTTTGAATCTCCTTTTCTGTTCGAATCTTTCAAATCTCTTTTGTAAGCATGGCTAGGTCGTTCATCAGGCCTTCTCGTTCATCGTCAGAATCAGATTCTTCTTGGTTGGATTTGAATGCGATAGACTTCTGATTTTTGGTTTGCGACTTCTCATTCATTGACGTTTGAATCATCTCGTAGGAGATAAGCGATCCAATCAGTTCGGAGATGCTAAGTGCTTCTAGATCCTTTGCTTCGTAGATGGCAGTAACTTTGGCATTCCACTCTCGCGGCAGTGATCTCAGTATCTTTCTCACTTGTTCACTGTCGGGAACCTTCTTGCCGAGAGAGAACATTTGGTTGATGATTCCCATGAATCTGGCGTACATCTGGCTTATATTCTCGTCAGATTCCATCGAGAATAGTTCGTACTGATGAGTGAGCAGAGCTAGTCTTTCTTGCACAACTCGTTGAGTTCCTTCATGAGTAACTTGGAGCATATCCCACATGGCCTTTGCCGATGAGCAGGAACTGACCCGAATGTATTCTTCCCGTGTGAGTGCGCATGCGAGCATGTTTTTTGCCTTTGCGTTTCGCGTGATTCCCTTTTTGTCATCAGCAGTATAATCTTTAGCATCCTTTGGGGTTCCATCGAATTTCGCAGCCGTATATGGTCCGTTGATGATTGTCTCCCAAAGATCGTAGTCGACGGCGATGAGAAATTCGATCATGCGATTTTTCCATACTGCGTAGTTCGTTCCATCGAAGAGAGGTGGCCTAGAGTGGGATTGACCCTCTGCAAAAACATCACTCGAAAAAGCCATTAGACCTTAACTCAGGCGTGTTAGGCCTTTCGTTGAGTAGCCCGCTCTGATACCAAATGAAGTGTAAAATATGCCTAAGTGGGGGGGGGGTGAATTAGGCTATAAAAAATTTTGGCTCGTTCTTCTTTGAAAAATACTTTTCTTTAAGAAGATATTTGCAGAGTATGTTATTTCCCCGAAATCAGTACGAGTATCAAAGTTATCTCCCTAACCCTGTTTCAAAATATCACGTTAGTTTCAGAAATGGTTTATATGATATCACCTAGATATTATTGTGCGTTCCGGGTTTGTCTCACAGAAAATTAAATAGCAGAAAGTAGAGTGAGACGAGATTTTTATACAGGTTATATCCCCAACTGGGGTTTAATCCTGTCCTTGGGGTGTGATCTCCCCAAGAGTTCCAATCAATCACTAAGTGTTACCGGTTACACTATGATTGACCCTTACACAACCGAAGCACAATGGACACTAGTCCTCGTTCTAGGCTGACGCACGCCAAGTTTCGATCCACGTCGTTTACCCAGGAAACCTATTCCCCGACTGGATGCAGCTTGCTACCGAAGGGCCACCGAATCCACAAAATTCGTCCCTCCACGTGCGTAAGACTCCACTCGTACTCCTTTGTGCGCTCAACGTGCCCGCAGACACAACACGTCCGAAGACAAGGTTTTTAGGGTTTGGAGTTTCTAAGGATCGCTCAAAGAGGCAGATTCGCAAATGAAAGCTCAATCACAAACTACGAATGAATCGCAAATTAACGCTCAATCACTCTAAGGAATTCGATAGCTTGTGTGTTCGTTGTGTGTACTCTTCAATCGTGAAGTGTTTCCTTCTATATAGACCAAATAATCGCTTCTACACTTCACAAGGAAAGTTAAGCACAGAATATGCAAGATAAAGCTCAATAATCACGTGCATTAACTCAAACAATCATGCCAAGAATAAAGCAATTAAGCTCAACGGTCATGCATGATCACTTACCATAAATACCACAGATTAACATTCGTTCCACAGTAATCTCATCTATTCGTCAGCATATTCCATATATATTCCACTCAGCATATTTTCAACGGTAAGCTCAATCAACTGATTTCTTTCCCAAAATATGATAGTCAATTCGCACAGAGAAAGATTTGATCTACTGAGTATAATGTAAAGCATACTTTCCATGTATGGTGATCTCATCCGATTTCAGCACATTCCATAAATAGACTCAATCAGCATCATACCACATATAAGCCCAATCAATTAATCACTTTCCATAATATAAATCCTAAGTCGCACAAGGAAAGCAAGATCATGATTCACTGATTTAAGAGTCACATAATATCGCACTCAACGGATATATCATTGATATTCTTTCCTAAAATAGATCAATCACGTTTCAGCTCAATCAGAATATCTTTTCCATATATACAGCATAGTCATTCGTATCTGGGTGATCACATCGATATTATTTCCTAAAATAACTCAATCTCGCAGACAGTTTGCATTTCACTTAACCTGATATATTTTCCATATATAGCACGCAACGAGATTCCATTCATACGAAAACGTTCATAACCAGGTGATCACATAGATATTCCAGTTCAGCTTAAGATCACACAAATTCGATTCTCTTGTTAGTTCAATCACATTTAAGCGCTTAATCGAACATTTTCAGATACTTAAACATCACATAACATGCATATCGAGTTTTCTAATTTGTACCCCCCAATTTACATAATTACTTGGAATAATCAAAACTCTCATAATCATTTGGACCAAAAAGGTCTACACTGTCCATTGGGCAACCTGCATAATCAGCTTCAGTATAACCTATTAATTTGAAATTTGTGCACTTAGGATACCATAAACCTAGGATAGAGGTTCCCTTGAGGTAGCGAAGAATCCGTTTGACCGCGAGCATGTGAGAGTCTTTGGGGTCGGCTTGAAAACGGGCACAGAGGCAGGTGTCAAACATAATATCCGGCCGACTCGATGTGAGTTAGAGAAGAGAGCCGATGATGCTGCGATAAAGTGTGATGTCGACCGCTTTTCCAGTGGGATCGGCATCCAACTTGCAGCTTGTTGACATAGGAGTGCTGAGAGGCTTGCTCTGATCTTGATGGAACTTCTTCAGAATGTCTTTGATGTATTTTATCTGACTTATGAAGATGCCATCTTCGAGCTGCCTGACTTGGGTCCCAAGAAAAATTGCATCTCTCCCATGTGACTCATTTCAAACTTGCTATTCATTAAATCTCCGAACCTCTTGCAGAGCCGTGGATTAGTTGATCCGAAGATGATGTCGTCTACGTAAACTTGGACGACCATCAGATCTTTGTCTTGCCATTTGATGAAGAGGGTCGTATCGATCGTTCCTCGGATGAACCCAGACTTCACGAGGAAATCACTCAAGACATTAAACCAAGCACGTGGAGCTTGTTTCAGTCCGTATAGAGCTTTATCCAATCGATAGACGTGATCGGGGTGTGCTTGATCAACAAAGCCTTCTGACTGAGCGACATAGACTTCCTTCTTTAACACGCCGTTGAGAAAGGTGACCTTAACATCCATTTGGTAGACTTTGAAGTCTTTATGGGCCGCATAATCCAAGAAAAGACGGATGGCTTCGATTCGGGCAACAGGGGCATACGTCTCGTCGTAGTCAATGCCCTCCAGTTGGTTGTAGCCCTTCGCAACCAATCTAGCTTTATTCTTGACCACGTCTCCATCTTCATTATTTTTGTTCTTAAACACCCATTTCGTCCCGATAATTGTATTCCCATGCGGACGAGGTACTAATGTCCACACTTGGAGACGCTCGAATTGGTTGATTTCATCTTGCATTGCTATTACCCAATTCGGGTCTTTAAGTGCGTCTGCTACCTTGATTGGCTTATTTTGGCTTAAAAAACAGCTGAAGAGACTGTGTTGATGTCTTGTCCGTACTCTACCCGAAGGATCACCAATTATTTGATCAACTGGATGTGCTCGAGTCCACTTGCGCTCGTGAGGCAAAGTTGAAGTAGATGCATCAGCTATTTGTGGATCGAGATTTTCGAAAATCTCAGGTTGTTCATTTGATTGAGATAGTTCCATTTCTGCACTTGGTATGAGCGATTCAGATAATACTTCATCAATGACCATGGTAGGTTCTTCAGTGTTCTGTGGTAATTCTGAATCGGGTGAGGTGGGGAATCTTTGTTAGAGGGCGAAGAGTGGTCGGTGAGCAGCAATTCATAATTGCGTCCAAACCTGATCACGTAAAGGCGAGGGTTTTGGTGCCGTAACTCGGTCAACTACAACCGTACCACCCCAGATATCCAACCTAGATCGAATATACGAAGAACGGATTGTAAATCTAATCAATTCGAAAGTTAAAGCATAAGATTTACCATTGAAGCTTGAGAGAGAAGTTAATTGAAGAACAAGCAAGGTTTGGCGCTAAAATCTTCTCTCTAAAATTCCAATTCTTCTATTCGATCCGAAAACCATACTAAGCGCACTCCTAATTTTCTTAGGAGTTCACTTATATATACCACCTCGTGGTATATTTACACAAGTAGTCCTATACAATGACTAATTACAATTTAGCCCAAGACTAATAATTTGCATAGCAAGACTAAGACAATAATATTAATTGAATACAATAAAATAGTTCCAACAATCTCCCCCTTTGTATTCAATTTTCAATATTGTGCGGGTTATCTTTGTCTTGCAATGGAAAGAGTCCTCGAGTCCTTGAAATCTCCTCTTTAGAAAATCTTCAAGCTCACCAGGTCTTCTAGGCATCGGCTTTTTCTTCGAATCTTCCTTTGAAGTCCTTTTCCTAAATACCGTAAGATGTACGAAGTATTCTTGCCGGATTTATAAAGTCCGCGTTCCGTTTCTCCCGTTGACAGCACACGAAACACGAAACTCCCCCTATTTGGGTCAACCTTGTGTTGAGATCAGGAAGTCCGATGTGAGGTTTGGAGAGGTGGACACGGTTGGCAACTTCGATCATTGATGCAGTGGACACGGTTGACAACTTCGGTCCTTGATACAGTGGACACGGTTGACAACTACAGTCCTTGATGATGCTTGAGTCACGTGTCGTTCAATCCTCAGTCCTTGCTTCTTCTTCCGGAAGCAAGGGGCTTGAGAGAGTCGAGGAGAGGGCTCGGGGTTTAGCCATCTTCTCCGTTTCGCCAGATTCGTCTTCTCCGAATGGAAGTTGTCTGGTTCGGCCTCGAAGAAGCGTCTCTAGTTCCAGAAGAAGGTAGGCCGCCTCTTTCTTTTGCTAAATCTTCGAGAGCAGAGTTAGAAGTGGTGGTTGGAAGATCTTCTTGAAAAGCGTCCACTTCATACACCTGAAATCACTAAAAAGCTCCCCGAGGATTTAGTCTTCTTTTTTTTAAAACAAAAGATTCAAGGAGAGTTTATGATTCTAAAGTACACTCTAAAAGTGTAAACATGAATTATAACAGTAAAAATTACTCCCCTTTAAATTCATATTACTCCCCCTCAATTCATGCTCAGCGGAAACATATAATGGAGTAATTTCAAAATAATAGAGTAATTTTTCATTCTCCCCCTTAATTCATGTTTTCACTTACTAAGAATCATGACTCCCCCTCAAATAGTGCTCATATAGTGTTTAATAATTTCGCAAAGATATACATATTCACCAAGATATGCATATGAGAATGTAACACATATGACACAACGAGTAGAAACGCATATAATCTTTGTAGCATATATACATGAACTCCTAAGCATGCATACTAAAATTTGCGTAACCATATAAGCAAGAAATATTTCGCTTTTAAACAAGTCTGTGCCAATGCATGTGCAAATGCATTTGAAAATGTGCGAAATGTTTTCATGCATAAGAAAAATGCAAAGTAAAAATAAATGCAAAGATACAAGAAAAAATGCATGAAAAATATAAAACATATGCAAAGAAAAATAAAAGTAAAGAAAATTTTGAAACAAGACTATACGATTTTTATATTTATTATTATTTTTTTTATTTTTTCCTTTTTATTTATTTTGTTTTGGAGTCAGATTACGTTACTTTGATCAAGTCCACGCAAATATTTTACATGACACATAAATAATAATTTGCCGTCAAGTCATGTCGTCAAACTAAAGTCCTAAGTTCATAGAGTGATCCATTTCGACAATTCTCACGAGGTTCGCTCTAGCACTCAATTATTTTATCATGGGATTTATATACTAGATATATCACTCATGTCAACACAAGCAAAATTATATCAATTAACCTGCTATCGAGGCGCTTTTAATCATTTCACCGAGCGAGAGACCGTGGATTCGGAATAAAAGGGACTTTTGAGGGACTTAGTATTTTGGTTCTGACTTAGAAGGGAAGGAAAATATTTAGGAATCGTGGACTAAAGATCTTCTTCCTTTTCTTCGTCGTCCTCTTCACTGGTATTTTCTTTTCCATCCTTAAACGTTTTCATATTATTCTACACTTGCTCAAGCTGAAGCTCCGCTTCTCTATGAGGCTGAGAGATTATCTAAGGCGAAGTTCTTCTTGTTGGTTCTCGGGTTGATACCGTGCTCCTCTTCTTTTAGTCCCTAGAGAGGTTTTAAAGATTATCGATTTGGAGAAGTTCACAGTTATGGAATTTTAACCCAAGGCCGTGCTCCTCTTCTCATTGTCTCGATATAATACCAGATTATCGTTGGAGAAGTTCACTTCGTGGTGCTCCTCTTCTAGCCGTTTTGACGAGTAGACGAGATTATCGAAGGAGAAGTTCACAGCAAGATCCATGCCCTCTTCTTATGATTTCTAGAAGGTTTCAATAATTAGGAAGGCAGGTTCTTTTGGACTATTTATTGTGCGTTGAGCATTCCTCTTGTGCGTTTTCTGTAACGACCCTCACTTTCTAATACTAATTATGGCGGATTTTCGCAATGTAAGTCGCGGAAGACCCGTCTAATAAAAACTTTTCTAGAAAAAAAAGAACATAATATATTACATCAACGCACACATCTCACAAAGTTATATTTTACAATATACACACCACTCGCACACATCTTATCGTACAAAAGTCGTAGCCCATTATTTATATGTTCAAAACACACAACATAACTCTAAAGTCACTCCACAGGTCGCATCCATGTACAGCCTCGCCCTCAAAAGTCCGTGGAGCACCGCCGTCAGCCCACCTAGTCGCGACGCACATCAGCGTCGGGCTCGGTACCTACAACACGTAAACTGAGCTACTTGCCCAGTAGGTGAAACATGCATGTATGCAACGTGCGCTCGATCCCAACCCATACATCTCACGACATGCACACTCGACCCTCATCTCAATCCATCGCATCTCACGACATGCACACTCGACCCTCATCTCAACCCATCGCATCTCACGACTCCCCGCAACTCAACACAATACACCCTCGGGTATCCCATTCAGGTCACTTTAGAATGGGAAGGCTTCTCAGGTCTCTTCAGAGTCGCCTATTTCCCCGAGTTGAGGTTCACGTTCGGTCTGCCCACTCAGATCTCTTTAGAGTGGTACGTACTGGAACCTTTCCCTCTATACCTACCGCTCGCTCGGCCCACTCAGGTCTCTTTAGAGTGGTACGTACTAGAGCACGGGCAGCCCACTCAAGTCTCTTTAGAGCGGCATACACCCAACCACTAACGTCCCAACACTCGGGCGGCCAACTCAGGTCACTTTAGAGTGCACGCACCCAAGCACCATCCTATCGCTCGGTCAGCCCACTCAAGTCACTTTAGAGTGGTACCTACTGGAGCACGGGCAGCCTACTCAGGTCACTTTAGAGCGGCATCACCCACCCTCTATTCGACACACGGACCAACACCACTCATCGACTTCCCCAAATGTTCCCGTTCCGCACGGTACTCCATTCCCTCGCACTGACATGAAATGCAAGTGCAGTGCATATAACATAACACATGTCATGCAACAGGTGTACATATGACGTGTGATAATATCGAAATTGTAAAGCATGGACGTGCAATAAATATAACACACATAATGCATATAATTCCCCAAGGCATATACTTCACAGAATTTACATAATACTCATATAATCTCGCATAATATTCATATAGTGTTTACGTGCCGTGGGTGAGTTTCACCTACCTTTCCTCCGTAGCTTTTGAGCTTATATTCTACACCTGAGGTTGCTACATCTGTTGGAAAATTTCAAAACATGTTCTTCATTCACGAAGAAAATACAGCAATTCTATTTTTGCGACAGAACCTTCTAAATTACATTGAAAATGCTAGGAACATCGGATTGGGATGATTCCAGTGGCCATAGGAAGCTGAGAGGATTAGATTTCAATAGAAATAAACCTCAATATCAGCGGAGCAGTTTAAAGAGGTGAAAGCAGAGAAATGCGGGTACAGCTGAATAAAAATTTCTGTTCAGCGGCATGAGCTTTAAAAATTTGTAACAAATCACACGGACATCCGATCGACCTTATTCAAGTGGCTATGGAAACCTGATGATCTTAGCTTTCTAATGAAACAGGTTTCGAAGGAATCAAAGCACTATAACTAGGTCAAATATTTTGAAAACAAAAGCTGCGCACAGATCCAGTTTTTAGAAAATCCTGAACTTGCATTAGAAAGTCAACGCCTCATAATCGATCCTAGAGATATCGGATCGACCTGATTCAAGTGGCTTTGGAAAGCTTAAGAAGTTAGCTTTAAAATGAGTCAAGATTCGAATGAATCGGAGCACAGTAACTTGGTCAACTTCGTTTGAAACTAAAACTGCGCACGGATCTAAAACAGCAACTACAGAAATAATTTCCAGTTTCGTGCTGTGACTTTAGAAATTCATAGAAAATAGAAAACTGATCCGATCGGACCGATTCAAACTGATCGGGAAAGCCCATGAAGTTAGCTTTCATAAGAACTAAGTTTCGACGAAATCCGGATACTATAGCTATGTCAAAATCACCAAAAACGAAAGCTGCGCAGACTGACCTATCAAGAACCTGATCAGAGAACGAATTTAGAGTAGCTTAGCTTGTTAATTACCTCAAAAGCACTCAACTGCGACAAGAACACCCACAAAATCAAGCTTCGGATTAGTTGCTCACAGCCTTTGCTCTCTCGTTGACTTGCACTCTCCCTTTCGTTAAAAGATTAACTTCCTCAACTTGGTTCGATATCTTTGTTTTTCCAAGCTCTTCTTCTTTGCAATACTTTCGATTTCTTCTTATGCTAAGTTTCGTTGTTATGAGGTGTTCCTTAGTTAGTGTCTATTATACATTAGATATACATGATGATGATGTCTACGTTGATTAGGCACTGTGGTAAATGACAAATTCTTTTCATTTGCTCTTATCATTTCCTAGCTAATCCTCTTTAGTTTAGTACACCCAAATGCTTATCTTTTTTTATGTATCGTTATTAGTAATATGCATACATCTTAAGTTAAATAACAAACAAGATGTAACGAGACTTTTGGTTGAGAGTAAGTAAATGTCATTTTCAAAGTTTAATATTTTAGTTGGTTTCTATTAACTACTTTGTCTCTTAGTCACATAATTATATACATATAGGTGTAATGTATCCAAAAGTATCTCCAAACTTGGCGTGTATAAATGCATCAATGACAAGGACTTTTGGTCTCATACTTTATCTTCTCCACTCTACGTAACGTTCCCCAATTTATTATAATCTAGTATTTATCCTCTCCAAAACAATGTTCCAAATTAATTTAAGATTCCTGAGTTTTCCTTAAAATTAAATTTAATCTCAATTACTTTACTAATTAAACATTATTAGTTATTATAATCCCGTTTATATTTTCACGGGTATTACATTCTCCCCCCTGAAAAGAATTTCGCCCCGAAATTCGCCGGCTGGTGTTTCTCGGGGTAACGATTTCTCCTACTTTCTAATCTGTCTGAATCCTCTTAAGGTAGAATTTATCACTACCTTCATCATGGAATTTTGGCGACACATGTAAATGTGTGCCTCGTATTCAGTTTCTGAGGATCAACAATTTCTCTACGTCCTCAAGACATAACTATTCCTATTTCCACCACACTTCCGCTGCGCAACTCTGATACTAAGAAATTTTAAATTTTTTTTTTTTAAAACTGCGGTTCGTGGTTGTACTTAAATAGAGCAGGAATCATTTTTATTTTCACACAAGTCATATATTTATTCGACCCGAATAAATATGTGACTTTGGAATCAACTAATATGGGAGTGGGTATGCTTATAAGCAGTGCAACATACCTGTCATCATCAGTGGGTTCGGTTCTTCTTCCTCGCTTGTTAGAGTATACACCTGGGCTGGTGCCAGCAGAGGTCGTACTGGCGCTTGGATTGGGTTTCTTGTGACGCCCGGGGCCGAAGAGGGCGGGGAGTGATCGCCGGTGCTAGGGTGCACGGACAAGGAGCGGCTCCTGGCAAGGCTTCTAGGCGAAGGGGTACATGAACGAACCGATCCGACACCCGAATGAGAGGGGATCCTGAGACTGACAATGTATGGGCGTGTCAGGCTAAGAATCGTATAATAGAATTGATAGTACTACTCATATCACCAAGGTCGACCTACCTTTTCGAGAGTCCATCCGAAAGAACTTCGAAGTTAAGCGTGCTTGACTTGAAGCAATCTTAGGATGGGTGACCCCCTGGGAAGTTTGCCCAGGGTGCGTGTGAGCGAGGACGAAGCACGCTGAAAGGTTAAATGGTGGTACAGTGGGGCCAGACTATCAGCCGGAGTGTGGTGGGCCCAACCCCACAGGTTCCGGTAGGGACAGATGCTACAGTGACGCCCGGTATGGGACGGGTCGTTACATTTCTGGGCCGATATTCTTGATAATCTTTGACAACATGCCCAAGCTTTCCACACTTGAAACATCGCGGGTTGTAATTGGGTCCAACTCCGAAGCAAACACCTGTATGGTATCGACCGCATTGTGGACATTGAGGATTGATAGTTGGAGCTCGTAACGGAAAATTAGTTGACCCTAGGTTTAGTTTCGGTCGCCAGTTTTTCTTTCCCTGACGATTATTCTAATTGCTACAGGGGTCCACCTCATAATACTGCCGTTTTCGATTATTTCCGTTTCCTTGATGGTTATCAATTTTTTTCTTTGCCTCCTGAGCTGCCAAGATTTGAGATTCTGCCTGTTCTGCAATCATTGCTCGTTCCGCCACTTGAGCAAACGTTATTCCTCGCGTTCCAGCCATACTAACATCTCGATAGATCTCGGGTTTGAGACCTACTTGGAATCGCTCGATCTTTAAGGCATCGTTCGCCACCATATGCGGGGCGAAGCGAGATAGTTCCTCAAACTTGCAGATATATTCCGCGACGGGTTTTTCGCCTTGTTTGAGGTTGATGAATTCATTCATCTTTCGGGTTCGATCGTAGGTTGTGAAATACTTGTCGCAAAACAGTTCTTTAAATCTTTCCCACGTCATAGTCATCGGGTCCTCCAAGATTTTGATGGTGTCCCACCAAAACCTTGCGTTCCCACGCAACATAGAGACAGCGCATAACACTTTCTCGTTTTCGAGGATTCGGCTGTAGAGGAACATGTCCTCGACAGTTCGTAACCAATCCTCAGCCACGGTAGGATCGATAGCTTCCTCGAAAGTAGGAGGATTCAATTTCTGGAACCGTTCTCCTATGATCTCTATACGTTCAGGCTGAGGAGACAGTTGGTTTGTGGAGGAAACTTGTTGCTGGATAAGATTATTAATTTGATCCGATTGTCGCTGGATCAGTTCAGTAAGTCTCAGAATCGTCGAGTCGCGTTCATGCACCGGGGACTCATGTTCGTCCCTTCGACTCGAACTGCCTACGTAATCTCTACGTGTTCTCCTCATTTTATCACTATCATATAAAAATAGCCACATAAGCAAATATATCATTTAAGAAAATAATCACATCGTACCGTAAAACTTATAGGCAAGGCTGATCCTCCACGCTTTGAGCGGCTGTACATGGACAGTCTACAGAACCTCTAACCTAAGCTCTGATACCACCTGTAACGACCCTCACTTTCTAATACTAATTATGGCGGATTTTCGCAATGTAAGTCGCGGAAGACCCGTCTAATAAAAACTTTTCTAGAAAAAAAAAGAACATAATATATTACATGAACGCACACATCTCACAAAGTTATATTTTACAATATACACACCACTCGCACACATCTTATCGTACAAAAGTCGTAGCCCATTATTTATATGTTCAAAACACACAACATAACTCTAAAGTCGCTCCACAGGTCGCATCCATGTACAGCCTCGCCCTCAAAAGTCCGTGGAGCACCGCCGTCAGCCCACCTAGCCGCGACGCACATCAGCGTCGGGCTCGGTACCTACAACACGTAAACTGAGCTACTTGCCCAGTAGGTGAAACATGCATGTATGCAACGTGCGCTCGATCCCAACCCATACATCTCACGACATGCACACTCGACCCTCATCTCAATCCATCGCATCTCACGACATGCACATTCGACCCTCATCTCAACCCATCGCATCTCACGACTCCCCGCAACTCAACACCATACACCCTCGGGTATCCCATTCAGGTCACTTTAGAATGGGAAGGCTTCTCAGGTCTCTTCAGAGTCGCCTATTTCCCCGAGTTGAGGTTCACGTTCGGTCTGCCCACTCAGGTCTCTTTAGAGTGGTACGTACTAGAGCACGGGCAGCCCACTCAAGTCTCTTTAGAGCGGCATACACCCAACCACTAACGTCCCAACACTCGGGCGGCCAACTCAGGTCACTTTAGAGTGCACGCACCCAAGCACCATCCTATCACTCGGTCAGCCCACTCAAGTCACTTTAGAGCGGTACCTACTGGAGCACGGGCAGCCTACTCAGGTCACTTTAGAGCGGCATCACCCACCCTCTATTCGACACACGGACCAACACCACTCATCGACTTCCCCAAATGTTCCCGTTCCGCACGGTACTCCATTCCCTTGCACTGACATGAAATGCAAGTGCAGTGCATATAACATAAGACATGTCATGCAACAGGTGTACATATGACGTGTGATAATATCGAAATTGTAAAGCATGGACGTGCAATAAATATAACACACATAATGCATATAATTCACCAAGGCATATACTTCACAAAATTTACATAATACTCATATAATCTCGCATAATATTCATATAGTGTTTACGTGCCGTAGGTGAGTTTCACCTACCTTTCCTCCGTAGCTTTTGAGCTTATATTCTACACCTGAGGTTGCTACATCTGTTGGAAAATTTCAAAACATGTTCTTCATTCACGAAGAAAATACAGCAATTCTATTTTTGCGACAGAACCTTCTAAATTACATTGAAAATGCTAGGAACATCGGATTAGGATGATTCCAGCGGCCATAGGAAGCTGAGAGGATTAGATTTCAATAGAAATAAACCTCAATATCAGCGGAGCAGTTTAAAGAGGTGAAAGCAGAGAAATGCGGGTATAGCTGAATAAAAATTTCTGTTCAGCGGCATGAGCTTTAAAAATTTGTAACAAATCACACGGACATCCGATCGACCTTATTCAAGTGGCTGTGGAAACCTGATGATCTTAGCTTTCTAATGAAACAGGTTTCGAAGGAATCAAAGCACTATAACTAGGTCAAATATTTTGAAAACAAAAGCTGCGCACAGATCCAGTTTTTAGAAAATCCTGAACTTGCATTAGAAAGTCAACGCCTCATAATTGATCCTAGAGATATCGGATCGACCTGATTCAAGTGGCTTTGGAAAGCTTTAGAAGTTAGCTTTAAAATGAGTCAAGATTCGAATGAATCGGAGCACAGTAACTAGGTCAACATCGTTTAAAACTAAAACTGCGCACGGATCTAAAACAGCAACTACAGAAATAATTTCCAGTTTCGTGCTGTGACTTTAGAAATTCATAGAAAATCGAAAACTAATCCGATCGGACCGATTCAAACTGATCGGGAAAGCCCATGAAGTTAGCTTTCATAAGAACTAAGTTTCTTCGAAATCCGGATACTATAGCTATGTCAAAATCACCAAAAACGAAAGCTGCGCAGACTGACCTATCAAGAACCTGATCAGATAACGAATTTAGAGTAGCTTAGCTTGTTAATTACCTCAAAAGCACTCAACTGCGACAAGAACACCCACAAAATCAAGCTTCGGATTAGTTGCTCACAGCCTTTGCTCTCTCGTTGACTTTTTCGTTAAAAGATTAACTTCCTCAACTTGGTTCGATATTTTTGTTTTTCCAAGCTCTTCTTCTTTGCAATACTTTCGATTTCTTCTTATGCTAAGTTTCGTTGTTATGAGGTGTTCCTTAGTTAGTGTCTATTATACATTAGATATACATGATGATGATGTCTACGTTGATTAGGCACGGTGGTAAATGACAAATTCTTTTCATTTGCTCTTATCATTTCCTAGCTAATCCTCTTTAGTTTAGTACACCCAAATGCTTATCTTTTTTTATGTATCGTTATTAGTAATATGCATACATCTTAAGTTAAATAACATACAAGATGTAACGAGACTTTTGGTTGAGAGTAAGTAAATGTCATTTTCAAAGTTTAATATTTTAGTTGGTTTCGATTAACTACTTTGTCTCTTAGTCACATAATTATATACATATAGGTGTAATGTATCCAAAAGTATCTCCAAACTTGACGTGTATAAATGCATCAATGACAAGGACTTTTGGTCTCATACTTTATCTTCTCCACTCTACGTAACGTTCCCCAATTTATTACAATCTAGTATTTATCCTCTCCAAAACAATGTTCCAAATTAATTTAAGA
The DNA here is from genome assembly GCA_027422505.1 of Craterostigma plantagineum. Classification (NCBI taxonomy): domain Eukaryota; kingdom Viridiplantae; phylum Streptophyta; class Magnoliopsida; order Lamiales; family Linderniaceae; genus Craterostigma; species Craterostigma plantagineum. Next base: position 12,212,089 of record JAPQWV010000005.1, on the reverse strand, counting down.
TTCCTGAGTTTTACTTAAAATTAATTCCCAAGAATTTAATCTCAATTACTTTACTAATTAAACATTATTAGTTATTATAATCCCGTTTATATTTTCACGGGTATTACATTTTCCACCTCTTTTTGTCATCATTTTCTTCTTTTTCTTTTGTCGCCTTTTTCTCCCCCTCCTTTTCTCGTTTACGCAACCCTCCGAAATTTATGAATTACGGTTGAAGGCTTGATCGGGATACAAATGAAGAAAAGGACATCGGAGAAGGCTCAAAAGGGATGACTAGAGGAATAATTTCAAGGATGATATTTTGATTTTGGCCAAGTAAGGAATTTTCTTACGTGCCCTAATCATTTTCCGAACAATCTAACGCAAGGCGAGTATGAGGCCAAGAAATACAAGTTAAGACAAGCATTTGATGTGTGACTCGCTCAAGGATAAATTCCCGAAAAAATAATAAGGCTCAAAATCTCACATTTATGATGTGGCTCTGTGTCTAGTGGAACAAACGAGAATGCGACTAGACAGACGATATTAAGCAAATAACCAATCATATATCAAGGAAAGATTTTTGTGAACAAATCAAAGTAGATTGAGTAATCGTCACTCCCCATTTTTTTTCGTTGTTTTTGTTTTAGTTTAATGTTGTTTTTCAAAATGTTTTTTTATGTTTTTGTTTTTTTTTATTAAGGAAAAAAATGAACATGATAAGAAAACAAAGAAAAAAATAAGTAAAAATGCATGAATTTTTTTTAATGTTTTTATTTTTATTATTATTATTTGTTTTTTATTTTTCAAAAAAATGAAGATGCATGAGAATAAAAGAGAAACAATGCATGATTGGTTTATTATTATTATTATTATTATTATTATTATTATTATTATTATTATTTATGGCTATATGCGTAAAATGCATGATAAATGTTAAAAAAAATTTGGCATTTAACATTTCAGCTCTGTTAGGAATTTGTTGTAGTGTCCTCTAGTTATTTAAGTTTTGGGTCTTTGTTTCTTGTTCTTGGGTTGTAGTAGTTTGGGGAGACAACTTGTATTTTGTAGAAGTTTTGGACTTGGGCTTTAATATACCAAAGAGTTGTGGTATATAAAGCCCATATTTACCCTTGTTAGGGTTTTAATCAAAAGAAAATTCCTTGAAGCAGTTTTCGATAAACACACACACAAACACACACTAAAAGGTGCTTCATACGGTCTTAATCTTTCTAATAATCTTTTGATCCTTGTTTGGTAACAGGTGGACTTACAAGTGGTATCAGAGCGAAACGTGGATCGATCTCATCAATTTGAATCCAGTTTTGTTCAATTCTGAAAAGATTTGAAAGAACCATTGCTCAAGATCCATTTTCGATTTTTCATTGATGTGCCTTTTAAATCGTTTTTTTTAACCATCTTTTGGTGAGGAAAACCGTTTATTTTTACTGGGTCTGTTCTTCACTTTCGGGTAGATTTTTCACACAGCTTCCTGAATTTTGAAGGATTCGATGGAGATGCTTTAATTTCGCAGGAATCGCCCGATTCCTATCATATAAGGGAAAATCGGTCGATTGCACCATAATCGTCCGATTTAAGCCTCGGCGATTTCCAGTCTCTAAGACTAAATCCCCCGATTTCCTTCCTTACTCCAAGAGGAAATCGTATGATTCCACAGATCGCCCGATTTCACTGTAGCATACATGAATTCTCTTCAAAACACTAATTGGTAGTTTGAGTCAAATCGCCCGATTAACAAATCACCCGATTAATAAAACTGCTTGATTTAACATTACACGATTTCGCTCAAATTGTCCAATTGACACATTCTTACCTTACCGCAAATCGCCCGATTTAAATCTCTTGGTCATAAGTTTCAAATCGTCCGATTTTTTTTTAACTAAAGTCATTCGAATCAAATCCTTTTAACTCTCGCCCAAAACACATCTCGTCCGATTTCAGTTTCTGACCCAACCTATCCAAGTAAATTAGTTGAGTCGCCCGATTTAAATCAACATCAAGTCATTCAATTTTCACAATTAGGATCTGTGTTGTCTTTTTCCAGCTCATAACCTGTTCGATCAATTTAAAACTGAAACCTGTTCAATATTTCTTTACAAGAGTTGCAAGAACCAAAAGTTTTGAAGTAAAATCGACTAGTCTTGATTATTTTTTCTTGCAACAACCACCATATTATAATATAAATAAATTAAGAATACCAAATATTACTCTTATTTATTTCAAACTTGACTAAAATTGTTCGAGACTAATATTTCATTTCGCAGATCACTTTCACGTAACGATCACTACCAAACAACAAATGGATTCCTTAGCCATGGGAAGCGACATCCGTGTTCCAGTTCTGAGGCGCGGAGACTTCGGAGTCTGGAGAAGCAGATTCCTGAACTTCCTTGAAATAAAGGACAATGGCGAAGACATCATCGATTCTATTGAGAATGGACCACAACAATTCTGGGTCACAGTCCGTGGTGACAACACCGTCACCCCAGCAGTTCAAGAGAGCACAATACTCAAAACTCCAGCACAATACAACGATGCAGAAAAGAAACGAGCTAAAGCAGATCTTCTGGCAAGAAATTATTTGATGCAAGCCTTACCTAATGACATACTGATTCAAGTGGATAGCTTTCCAACCGCTAAAGCAATGTGGGATGAGATTGCAAAATTAATGCAAGGAACAGAGAGTGGACTAAGAGCCAAGAAAGCCAACACCCTTGCAGCATACGATTCATTCAAGGCTAAGCCTGACGAGCAGATCAGCGAGACCTACAACAGGTTCATGGTCCTCGTAAACGAATTAAGGAAGATAAACATCATAAAAACTAACATGGAACTCAATGTCAAATTTCTTACCTCCCTACCTCCAGAATGGAAGAGAGTCACCACACACTTCAGGCTTAACAAGGACCTAGATCAGATTGATATTCACAGTGTTTACGAAAGTCTGGAGCAGCACAATGATGATGTTTATGAAGCGATCGGAGAGAAGAAAGGTAAAGCAATCATGGACACAGTTGCCCTAGTGACAGATACTAATCTTAAGAAAGGTGCAAAAGCTGCAAAGAGTAAGTCTGTTAAGTCCTCCAGTCCATTAGAAAGTGAAGACTCTGAGTCAGAATCAGACCCTGAATTCAAAGATTTTGAGAAGCACGTGGCTTTTATAACGAAAAGAATGGCAAAACAATATTTCAAAAAATCATCATCATCTGTCAATCGTCAGAGAGTCTCATCAAGTTCCAAACAGCCGCCAAAGCCTTTTCAACAACCTGATACTAGGAATGACTCTGAGCCTAGCAAATGCTTCAATTGTGGAAAGCCTGGACACTTCGCTAGAGACTATTACCTTCCCAAGAAAAAGGATGAAGAGTACTACACCAGGAAACTTCAACTGCTCAAGCAGAAGAAATCCGGAACCGCATTGATGGCTGAACAGGACCACTGGCTAGACGATACATCTGAAAGTGAGACAGAGAAGATAGCCCTGATGGCTCTGGTGGAAGAAGATGACTCTGAGCAAAAGAACATGGAAGCCAATGCTGAAACTGAAGACAAGGAGCTGTCTTCCGGAAAGGAGGTAGAAACTCTTAACCTAAGACTGTATTCTGAACTTCAAGAGAAAAACATTATCCTTCAAAATGAACTTAAATACCTCAGGTCAACAGAAGTGAAGTTATCTAACTCATTAGAAATCCTAGATACGACCCGTGAAGAAGTATGTAGATTAGAAACTTACTTAGTTGACTTGAGAGCTAACCTATCTGAATCTGAATCAAAGGTCAATGACTTACAGGCTCGGTTTGACAATAATTATGCATGCCTACTTAAGCAATTACGATAGAATAGCAACCTAGAATGTCTGCTAGAAGTAGCACAGTCTAAAGTTGATAGTCGTGACTTAGAAATAGAAGGTTTGAAAACACAGACTAGTGAGCTAAAGGACAAATTGACAACTTGCAACAATGAGCGAATCAACAAAACATGCGAGTTCGATATCCTAAATAAAGAACGTGCAAAATTGTATGCTAAGATTAAGAAGCTCGAAGACTTACTTACTAGGAGAGGAGAATCAGATAGAACGATCTTCATGAATAAGCCTAGAGACATAGAATTCTATGACCCACATGAAGGATTAGGCTTCAATCCAAATTCTATAGTAAAGAGACCACTACCTCTTTATGATGTTAGTTTCTCCGGGTTAAATCTGCCTTATCTAATGCCTTTCACAAGCTCATCTGCGCATGATGCACTAGAAGAGAAAAAGAGAAATAGGAAGGATTGGGCAGAAATCACTATTAACTATGAAGAACTGTATGATAGTTACAAGACGAGGGAAATACCATTATCTAATCCTGATGACTACTTACTTATTTATCCGCCTTTGTCTAATGAAGTAGGTGTCGAAGAACCAAATATCTCTAATGCATATATACCAACTAAAATCAGAGTAATGTCTGACTTGCAATCAAACCTGGAATCTGAAAGGATAAAGTTCCAAATAGAGAATGGAATACTGCTTAGTATCTTCACTTGAAAAACAAATTGACAGCAGCGGAACTACAGTCTCAACTCTAGAGTAAGAAAGTATAACTCTCCAAGTAGAGAATAAAATTCTAGTAAGTATAATTTCCTCTCTAGAGACTCAAATCGACATCGGCATAGCTTCAGGATCTCTACAAATTCCTTTAACCAAATGTCAAATATCCACCCCCGCCGACACTAGGAAGAAAAGAAAGCAGATTGCATTTGGCAAATCTAAGCTTACTAACCCATCCTTGCATGTGCTCACAGGCAATCCTTTAAATAAGAAAGTGAATAAGAAAGCCACAGGAGACAGTCTACCAAAGAGCGATGTCGCTTATTCCTCTAAAAAGAAGCAGCCTGTTGATTTTGAAGCATCTAGTTCTAATTTTTGTAATAGGCGTCAATTGTGTGCTAATAATTATCCTGCTGAACCTTCGTCTATTCTTCTTAAGCCTGTAACGACTACTAAGAATCGTACCTACTATTCTAGCTATGATGATGCTTTTATATTAAACGCTAAATACCAATCTACCAATGTCAGTACTTCCAAGGAAACACCACCATCCCCTCTTAAATCAAAGTACAAACCTGACAAAAGACAAGGACAAGCCAACAAAGTCAAAGCTATAGGAATGCGTAGCATATGGGTTACAAAACGACAACTCAGAGCATGGACAAATCAATGTCATCCTCTTGGAATTAGAAAAATATGGGTCCCCAAGCAATCAACTGGAGTTGTAGATAAATTTAATACTGACCTTAGAGACAGACCCATAAGAAAGGCATACACAGACTATAAAACTAATAAGGAAGGACCCGTCCTTAAATGGGTACCTAAATCTCATTGATTATTTTTTGCAGATCCGTCATGTGTGGATACTTGATTCTGGTTGCTCTACACAAATAACTGGAAGAAAAGAGCTTTTGAGTAACTACACCGAACAATTCGGTGGAAATGTGCGCTTTGGAAACAACCACGCGGCTTCTATCTTAGGACATGGCGATCTATTTCATGATAACCTGACGATCAAGGGGGTTCATATGTTGAGGGTCTCAGTCATAATCTCTTCAGCATTGGTCAATTCTGCGACAGACAACTAAAGGTTCAATTTCATGCTGAAGGTTGCAGTATTACTGATAAGAGTGGTCGAGACCTTCTAACTGGAACGAGGAAGACAAGTCTTTATACCATCGATTTGAAAACTATTCGACCCTCGTCCAAACTGTGTCTCATGACGAAGAACTCAATTCAACAAAGTGACCTTTGGCATCAAAGACTTTCCCACCTCAACATCAAAACGTTGAATAGACTACACACTGACAAACTAGTGAGTGGATTACCAGCCTTGAAATATCACAAGGAACATCTCTGCAGTGCATGCGAAATGGGGAAAATGGGAAGAGCATCACACAAGGCAAAGCTCGTAGCTTCAACGTCCCGACCACTAGAACTACTGCACATGGATCTTTGTGGACCTATGAGAGTACAAAGCATCAACGGACGAAAATACGTTCTGGCAATAGTGGATGATTTCTCTCGATATACGTGGACTAGATACCTTAGGACAAAAGATGAGACGCCCGACTTGATCATAGATTTTGTGAGGAAAACTCAGAACTCACTGGAATGCAATGTTCAAGTGATTCGAACTGACAATGGTACTGAATTCAAGAATCAATTGCTTGACAATTTCTATTCATCACTCGGAATCACTCAGCAATTCGCAGCAGCGAGGACACCCCAACAGAATGGAGTTGTGGAAAGAAAAAATCGTACTCTAGTTGAAGCAGCTCGTACAATGCTAATACAATCGAAACTTCCTCATTTTCTCTGGGCCGAAGCAGTGAACACAGCCTGTTTCACTCAGAACAGAACTAGCATTCATAAAAGATTCGGAAAAACTCCTTACGAGCTCATCAACAAAAGAATACCAAACATCAGATTTCTTCGAGTATTTGGCTGCAAATGCTTCGTTCTAAATGATAGAGAAGATCGAGGAAAATTCGATCCTAAAGCAGTCGAAGGGATATTCATTGGATACTCTGCTGAGTCCAAGGCATACAGAGTCTACCTGCCACAAAAACGAACCGTCATGGAAAGTGCAAATGTTACGTTCGATGAAGCGCCATCTATTGCTGCTGAACTGATAAGCCCACAACCTGGAGTCTTAAGAGTATTAACTGAAGATCAACGTAACTCTTCAACTGAAGAAGGATCATCTTCTTCACAGACATTTGATGAAGACGAACTGAATCTCCTGTTTGATCAGCTATATGTATGCCCTCGCCCACAACTAAATGATACAACAGTTCCATCTACACACACTTCAACAGAGGCTGATGAGATGACTCCAAGTATCCCACCTCAGCTCCCAACTAATCCTCAGCAAATCCACAATGAAGATGCAGGGAATGTTCCATTGGATAATTCAGGTAACGAAGATCAAACTCCCATTGAAATCTCTAGTACCAGCGAAGCTGAACCTAGTGAGGAACTTGACCATGAGGAATTGAGTCAACCACTTCCTCACACAAGGAAATGGACTAGAGCTCACCCAACTTCTCAAATTATCGGAGATCCAAATCAAGGAATAAGCACACGCTCCTCAACAATAAACGAGAATTATATGCATGCTTTCTAAGTCAAAGCGAACCAAGTAAGATCGACGAGGCATTAGCTGATCCAGACTGGATACAAGCCATGTAGGAAGAAATCAATCAATTTGAGCGACTCCAAGTGTGGAAATTAGTCCCAAGACCACAAGGCAAAACAATTATAGGAACCAAGTGGGTCTTCAAAAACAAAAGAGATGAAGATGGAATTGTCATTCGGAACAAGGCCCGATTGGTGGCAAAAGGCTACAATCAACAAGAAGGAATTGACTAAGACGAAACATTTGCTCCAATTGCTCGAATTGAGGCCATCCGACTATTTCTTGCGTATGCTGCTCACAAAACTTTACTGTTTACCAGATGGATGTCAAGACAGCCTTCCTCAACGGGGTACTGAAAGTAGAAGTTTACGTAGCTCAACCTGCAGGCTTTGTGAGTGAAACTCATCCTGAACATGTGTACTTTCTGGAGAAAGCTCTATATGGACTAAAACAAGCCCCACGTACTTGGTACGAGGCACTCTCAGATTTTTTGATTAAATCAGGGTTCACGAAAGGAAAGATTGACACGACACTCTTCATTAAAAGACATAAATCAGGGATTCTCCTCGTTCAAATATATGTTGATGATATTATCTTTGGGTCCCCAAATCCAAAATTGTGCAAAGAATTTGGCGATTTAAAGAAGACGAAATTCGAAATGAGCATGATGGGAGAACTCAATTTTTTTCTTGGACTTCAAGTTAAACAACTGTCAGAAGGCATCTTTATTAACCAATCAAAGTACATCCACGACATACTCAAGAAGTACAACTTGGATAATTCAACTACGAAGAACACCCCAATGTCTCCTTCATGTAAGCTTGACTCAGACCAAGATGGAAAGCCAGTCAATCCAACCACATATCGGGGAATTATCGGATCACTCATGTATCTCACAGCCAACAGACCTGACATTGTTTTCGCCACATGTCTATGCGCTCGGTTCCAAGCCAATCCAAAGGAGTCACACATGCTAGCTGTGAAGAGAATAATGAAGTATCTCAAAGGAACCCCAACACTTGGACTATGGTATCCTAAGAACACAAATTTTCAATTATGGTTATACTGACGCGGATTTTGCAGGATGTAAGATGGACAGGAAAAGTACATCAGGAGGACTACAATTCTTAGGTGACAAACTAGTAAGTTGGTCATCTAAGAAGCAAAACTGTGTATCCACATCCACCGCCGAGGCAGAGTATGTCGCTGCGGCGAGTTGCTGCTCTCAAATTCTGTGGTTGCGAACGCAACTACAGGATTACGGGTTTGATTTCAATAATATTCCTATATATAGCGACTCAAAGAGCGCCATAGCCATTACTTGTAACCCTGTTCACCATTCTCGCACAAAGCACATAGATCTTAGGTATCACTTTATAAAAGACCATGTGGAGAAGGGCACAATTGCCATGTACTTCGTAAATACGGAGGTTCAGTTGGCCGACTTATTTACTAAGGCCTTGGATGAAACACGATTCCATTTCCTTGTAACTGAGTTAGGAATGCTGAATCGTGAATCTTAGGTGATCTACCTCCACGATATTTTTTTTGTAAGAGTGCACATATTTGTTTTTTTTCTTATTTAAAAAAAATATATATATTTATATGATATATATATATAATAATAAAAAAAATAATTAAACTTAAATTAAAAAAATTAAATAAAAATTAATCAATAATAAATAAAAAATATATTAATAATATTTGGTTTAAGGGAGTACTTAATTATATGCATATATGCTTAGTTTGAGGGAGAGTTTTTGCAGGAATTACTCGAATTTAGGGGGAGCGTTTTAATGATATACACAGATTGAGGGGGAGTAGTTGTTTTCACAAACTAATTTTTAAATGATTTGTACACCCTTCAATAAGCGAAAAACGCTCTTACAACTCAAATACGCAAAACATCTTCAAGATACCAAATCACTCTAACGCTATTACAACTCAAATACGCAAAACATCTTCAAGATACCAAATCACTCCAACAAGGAAAACTATGAAAATCACTTGAAATGCGTAACAAGGTCTCAAAAGCCACTACGGCGGGTTAGAACCCAAAACAGAATCGCCATAAAAACGATGAACAAGCACATAAGAAGTGCAATCTCCAATACTAACATATCCATATTGTGACTGAAGCGACGCACTAACTCTACGTGCTCCCTGTTCTTTTCTTGGTCTCGCTGCTGATTCCAGTTCATCTTTAGGAACTCGATTCGTTCGATTGAATGATTTACGGTCTTACCATGTTTCTTCAATCGGGTCTATTTATAGGCACAAATCCAACAACAAAATCGTTCGTCCGGAGGACAAAATCAATGATACAGATGAACTTTTGACTTGAGGGCTTAGCGCCGCGCGAAAACGATGCTTTCTTTGTCGTTTATCGGATTCTGTCTCACAGAAATCGATCTTGGAAAACTCGGTGATTTGATATTAAATTTTGGTGCCTAGTATCATAGATTGATTGAACATCTTGATATCCTCGATATTCTTCAAAGCTAATTTATGCAATTTCCAATTTATCTGGGCAAACACAAGAATCGTCCGATCTTCTAAAATTGGCTGATGCAACAAAATTTCCTGACATCGCCCGATTTGTCATTCGGCGATTTATTATACGCCCGATTTCTAAAACAGCCATTCCGCTACAGTAAGTCTCCCTAATATAAATCTCAATTCGGCCGATTCCTCAAAATCGTCCGATTATTCTAACTGTGCCATTCAGCTAAGGAATTAATATCGGCGATTTCTATATCGCCCGATTTCTATATCGCGCGATTTCTATATCGGCCACTCCGCTACAGTAACCTTCCTTCATATAAATTTAAAATCGCCCGATTTCTCACTGTTTTCCCCAAATTTACACGATTAACGCTTTTAGATCTCTCTCAAATCTTGAAATACCTACATCGCTCCAGCTCACAAATCCCTCTCTTTGCATCTTTCTGGAAATTCCGACCTATCTACGTAAGCGCAATCACTGCATCTGCAAGTATTGGTTCGATTTTTACTTATTTCTCAGAGCTGTCAGTTTAGGGTTTACGAGTTCGTCCGTGTGTAACCTTCATTTCATTGCTTTGAATATGCAAATTTCTATTCTATGTGGTTACTGGGATGATCTTAATGTCAATTATCTGTTTTGCTTAGCTTGATTTCGTGATTTCTGATACTTCTGGCTCACATTCGCTCTTGCGTTTCAAACTTGGTTCGCCAGTTACTGCAGTGATCTTAATATCAATTATCTGTTTTGCTCAGCTTGCTTTTGTGATTTCTAATTATTTCGGGCTCACAGTCGCTCTTGCATTTCAAACTCATTTCGCCTGATTTTCGGTTCTCAGCTGTTCAGGATAAACTGTCTTTAATCGCTCGATTTTACACCCAAATTCAAAAGTCTAACTCCTTCCTAAATCGCCCGATTTGTTTTAATCGGCCGATTTCGTATGTATTCTCACAGCTGTCCCACAATCGCCCGAAAATTGATTTTCTACTTACAAGTTCAATTTCAATTTCAATTGCCTGTGTCTACTTACATTTGCCCGATTTTAATCGCCCGATTTAACTCAATCGCCCGATTTGACTCAATCGCTCGATTTGACTCTCAATCGACTCTAAATTGCCCGATTTCAAACTTCCATCTTAAATCGCCCGATTGCATCTTCAATCCGCCTATACTACTCTCAATCGCCCGATTTCATTCCATCGTTCAACTTTCAACCAAATTATATGGCTAACATTATCCAAGTCCCACATCTCAATAGTGCGATTAACTCTCATCGCTTTAAATCTGTCTCATCGTCAGTTCAATAACTGATTCCATAACTTTGCCGAACTTAGAAATTTTGATTTCTAAGTCTTGTGAACATTAAAAAAAAAAATTATTATCTTACTAATGTTTGCATCCTATCTCTACAGATTGATCACTATGGTGCGCGAAATTGACGAACTTTTCCCATCTAAAGACTGGGCTCAAAGGCTTCCCAATAACGTCCAGTTGGATTTTGAAAATACCCAATGCCCCGATCCTATCATCCTCAAAATTCTTCAAAACCATCCTCTCAACAATGCCTTTTGTAAAATCGAGCGTGTCCCCGAAGTCTACGTACAACAATTTTGGTCCTCGCTCCAGAATCCAACCGACAACCCACAACCAATCCGTCTCTCTGCCCAAATTGACAACACCGTTGTCGTCCTGACCCCCGCTATAATACGCTCCCAACTAAACCTACCAACCTCACTCATTTATGATAAACATCCGACTTCTGATCATTTGATTGCCGACTTCCTCTTCATGGGATACAAGCCCAATGGCCAGAAATCCATTCATCTCCCAGACTTTTGCGCCAAAGACATACCTCGACCCTGGCGGACGCTATTCTTACTCGTCAACAAGTGCCTATCACCTAAGCACACCGGATCAGACCGCTGCAACCGCCATATCATGTTGATCTTCCACGGCATAGTCTTCAACAAAAACTACGATATCGCCCTACTAATATGGTCTGACCTTGTTGATCAACTACGAAGACGAAAATTCAGCTCCACAAGAGTCCTCCCTTACGTAAGATGGTTTCCCATCCTGGTTCAACACTTCATCGACCTTCACCCAGAAATCGAACATCGTCCCCAACTCGAAGGCTATGATATACCCAAGCTCGGCAAAATACAATCTACCAAGACAAAGTCGAAATTCAATGAAGAAGCCATGCTATTGGGGGAACACCTCCTTCAACTCCTCGACAAAGCAGATCCCATGCTACAAGCCTATTTGCGAGCCAACAATCTAGAAAATATCCCCACGATTCAACATAACCCAGTTGAATCTAACCCCGGGACTAGCCAATCCCGACAACCAAGTATAGGTCTAGGACGCCCCGCATCTCGAAAACAAAAACAAAAGAGAAAATCGAAAGGGGATGCCAACAGCAGCAAGAAGGAACGACATACTAAACAAAAGCACGATCATCCTCCTCCATCCTCTAGTCAGCAAATAATCCGGACCGATCCCATAGGTTCAGGGGATGACTTTGTCCTCCCCCGAGTAGAAGTCGCGACATCTGGTCCAATCGTGCAAAGTACCCCACCTACCCACTCAATCGTCTCTCAACAGAAGATTGTTTCACTTTCTCACGAGGAACCACGTCAGCCATCTCCTCCTCGCTCTGAGGGGGTCGATGTTGAAATACGCAGTCCTCCGCCTCACACTGCACTTTCATTGTCCACAACGAGTCTAATAACCTCACCACCTATATTTTATTCTTTTACTCGGACACATACACCTCTTTTTGCACTGTCAGGTCTTGGTGACCTGCCCGGAACGCTCTTCGATGTCTCTATACTAGCTACTAGTCTGGGACAGAGCGGAAGTCCCACAGTGGTCAACACCACTCCAGCTGCTGATTTGAGCCATCGATCTGAGCCTATCTCAGCATCGATGTCAACGACTGGCCTTAGTGGCTTCGGTTTATTTAGTCCTGTGCAAACAGGCGGCACATCAGTACCTTCTACTGATGTTGTGACGATGGAACGTCTCGTGACTCCGTCCCGTTATTTTCCCCGTTCGTGACGGAGACCACACTCAATGCTCGCCTAGCTGACTTCGCCAAAGACCTCCAAGACTCCATAATGACCCAAGTGTACAACGCGATTGGGAGTTCTTCTCGAGAAAAGGGCAAAGCCTCCGTCCCCGAACAAGCACCGTCTCAAGCCGATCCCTCTACTGCCCCAGACGACGGTCCGTGGAATGTTTCTGTGATGGAACTGATTAATGTCGTCATCGCCAGACTCCGCACTGCAACGAAGCGCAGCGAATATGAAGCGGAGGTCCTTAGACGCCTTGAGCTTCCGTTCACATGCCGAGGTGAGGCTCAGACTTCGAATCAGCCGCGTGACGACCCGGGGGGGGAGGGTCGTCCCGAGGGGGAGAAGCAGCCAGAGCCACAGCCTCACCTACAGCAAGCGACTCGAACTACCAAAACACCTACACCCTCACAAACCAAAAAATCTACCCGACCTACTACCAAAACAACCCAACAAGCCACGTCATCAAATACACACTATCTAAGAAGCCCTCCAATATCTCCCTCATCTCCTACCAATGAGCCCATCCTATCCCTCGAAGAGTTATACAATCCTCACACCACTGTTGAAAAGTACATTTTCAACAAGGATTGGATAACAAAACCAATGGACCCAGCCATAGGCTAAGGGCTTAATGGAGAATGCCAGATACTTTCTGATGAAAGCCAACGTAAGCCTTGCCCTTATCGACGATGACGAGCTTGAGGAAGGTGAAGACTACGACGCCGAAATTCCTGAACTTCCGGAGCTTCTCAAACATCACGTCGTTGATGAAGAATGTCCTCCCCTGAAGTCGAAGATCAGCGAAGAACTTAATCTACCATGGGAGAATGCCAAAGTAGTTGCTCCCTATCAAGAAGAGATACGACGGAGAATCTGGAGGAAAGAAGATAGGATTAAGCAGCTGGATGAGCTGGAACTCAGAGGATTAACCCATCTTTCAAGACCAACTGCCATTCGGTACCTGCTTTCTCTCCGTCGAGGACTTAGGATGAAAGGGAAAGGAGCTGATGTTGAGACTCTTCGAAGTGAAGAGAAGGAACGAGCCAGAATTAGGGCAATCATCGGAGTACGACGAGCTCGACTCGACTTCTACGAATTTCCCATCTACAAGTTACGGCGAGAAGATGGAACGGTCGAAGAAATGACTGAAGGGGATCTCTCCTACTTAAGAGGTGAGGACATTGTTCGGATGGTTGGAAGCTACAGATTTCTTGGAACGCTTCAGAATCCAGACCTCAAGGTTGGATATGTCGCTCTTAAGCGATTCCTGATGCGCCAAGTCAAGTTCAACGCGACCCATGACCTCCAAATGGCAGTGGAAAGCAACATGAAGAGGGCAAACCTCACAAAGCCGTCCTTCGAAGTTCCAGACTCAGGTTATGGCGAAGGCCACATATTTAATGAAGATGATGATCCGTCAGTTGTTTATATCAACTATAAGGGAGAGAAAAGGCTAATGAGGACATCAGAGATTAACAAGTTCAGCGACGGCACACTTCTAATCATTCGAAACAAACTCAGTAATATTCTCAAGAAGCTGAAAGATGAAGACCAAGAAGTCCAAGTAAAGTACATGAAGCTAATCGAGATCATATCTGAGAGAATATCATTTCGAAGAACCTTGCGATCATATGAGCATATCTTAGGACTTCGAAAGTCACCAGACGCGCTGGCAAGCCCCAAGAAAAAGAAGACTCAGAAGACATCAACAAGAGGACGAGGACACTAAGGGGGAGATTGTTAGGAATTTGTTGTAGTGTCCTCTAGTTATTTAAGTTTTGGGTCTTTGTTTCTTGTTCTTGGGTTGTAGTAGTTTGGGGAGACAACTTGTATTTTGTAGAAGTTTTGGACTTGGGCTTTAATATACCAAAGAGTTGTGGTATATAAAGCCCATATTTACCCTTGTTAGGGTTTTAATCAAAAGAAAATTCCTTGAAGCAGTTCTCGATAAACACATACACAAACACACACTAAAAGGTGCTTCATACGGTCTTAATCTTTCTAATAATCTTTTGATCCTTGTTTGGTAACAGGTGGACTTACAAGCTCAGATGCATAATGTACCAAATTGTAATCCCTAAGAAAATTAATAGTGACTCCTTCTAAAAATTTAGCGTAAGGAATTTTGTCACCGAGTTTGTCGCTTAGGTAGGGATTTCTTGTAGTTGCTCTGCCACTCGCCCTTGATCATGTATGCTGAGCAACTATCATCGGAGTACCATACATGAGGGAAATCTGCAAAACTATTGGGACTTTGGTACCCACTGTCGTATGGGTCCTCCCTTATTAGCAGAAAATGAGTTATTCGTAAATCGTGTAAAATTAGAGTGTGATCCTATGTCGGTCGATGAATTAGCCTTAGGTATCCATTTTAGACTAGGACTCTGTGACTTGATATCCGAGGTAGGAATCCATTTTTGCATAACTTTACACGGATATGAAAATTCAGCTTTTGAGAATGTGCTCCTAGAATGTGTATTTTTAAAGATCTTCTCATTGCCTAGTCGTAATAAATGTTTTTCGGATTTGACTTTGACTGGATATTTCATGTAAGAATATGAGCAAATAGAACGATAAGCATGTAAACCAGATGTATCATATTTCCTACATGGAGAATGCACATTTTTCACATAATGATTATACAAATTTCAAAACTTATTCTCAAGTCTAGGCTTTCCAAGTGAAAAATTAGTAGAATCATTTGAAACACACGATGAAGTTTGTGCGCTAGAACTTGAATTATTTTCGTGAAAAATTTTCTTTTTGAGCGCGGGAGAGGAAGACTTTTGATATTTATTAATCAGTCTTGGAGCTTTTCTGTTCTCTCGTTTCCGCGGGACTTGTTCCTTGAGTATAGAAAGTGCGGGACTTTTACTTTGAATTTCAGCTTTGGTCAAGATTGACGTAGAATTAGTAGAAGTCGTATCGATGGTAGGAACGAGATCATCCGTTTGCGTTCCTTGATCATGTTTTGAAGACGAGGAAGCTTTGAGACTAGATATCTCCGTTAGAAGTGTATTCTTTTTTACTTCAAAATTCTTTCTTTCCGTTTTTAGTGTAGAATTTAAATCCTCTATTTTCTTAAGAATAGAAGGTATATCGACGGAAGAAGAATTTTCAGAATGATGAGATCGTGCTTCCTTGGTCTTAGAAATCGCAAGAAGATTTTCTAATTGATTAATCTTAGAATAGAGCTTCCCACGTTCTTCTCTTAAGAGAGCATGTTATTTTGAGCAGTGCTCTTCTCGGCTTGACAGGTGTCTAGACTCTTTCTTAATTCACTATTCTTAGAATTAGATTGATCTATTTCGGCTTCTAGACTAGTGACCTTTTTGCTCATACCTTCTAGTCTACATTTAAGAATACTTTTCTCTTCTGGATTCCTAAGTAGACATTTATGGTTGTTGTCTAGCCTGTCCTCTAATTCTTTTACTATCGACCTATGCTTCTCTAAGGGAATATACTTAGTCTCACTAATATTGGTGCTCTTAGATGATTCTTCAATTTTCGCACTAGAGCTCCTAAGCTTATATTCGAGACTAGCTATTTCCTCCTTAGACTTGGTTAATTTGTCCTCTAACTCTCTTGTACTCTTCCGCTCATTTTTTATGTTAGTATACCTAGTTTGTAAGGATTCTAACATGTTAAACAATGTAGAGTTAGGAATAACTACCTCCAGAGAAGACGTGTCTGCTTCTTCATCGCTCGTTTTCTTCGATGGGCTTGCTTCAGAGGTATCCTCGACTCGAGCCGTGAGAGCTAGATGATCCGATTTATCTTCGTGATAGGCCATCAAGGCGTAGCTCTTCTTTGGCGTAAGGCTAGAAGTCTTTTCTTTGTTCTCCGAATCGGATGAGGACTTAGTCCTTCACACCTGTTTTCTTAATATTTTTGTAATTGACTTTAATTGTTGTTCGAAGTCTTTTAAATCTTGATCCATTTTAATTTTCTTTTAATTTTTGTTGGTTGGATATTTTGATCGTTCACGTGTTTTGTGATTTGGATTTTTTTCTATTTAATACTGATTAAAATATTTGGCTTTTAAAATTTCAGTTTCGAAAAGATTTTGGTGTATATAGTTCGATTTAAAAATGGAATAGTATTTACCAAAAGCTTTTTCTATAATGTGCCAATTTGAATGTTACTGTTTTCGATATTATTTATTTTTAATTATCAATATAAGGCACTATTCTCGATCGAAAATTATTTGCCAATAAAGTTTTTCGAATGATAAAATTTTTCGCTTGAAAGTATAAATCACAGTTTTGCGATCGAAAATTATTGCTGAAAATAAATTTCGAATGTAATTTTGAAAGAGCAAATGTTTTTCGATGGCTGTAAGAAAAAAAAAATTTCGATGGATTTTAAAGTTTTGCTTGAGGTAGTAAAATAATGATTAAAATGATGATGAACTGACGAGTATGCAATGATTGTTATGCTTCACAAATGCTACTAAGATTTTCGATGGTTCTCAAAACAATTGCAATGTGGTTCTCGCGTTAATAATTCTCTGACAAAGTTTTTCGATGCTTATGTTACGAAGGAAATTATTTCCAAGAGCCAAGTGGCACTTTGACTTTTCAAAGTTTTTGATAGAGATGGTTTTCAATCATAAAAGACACGTGGAGCAGTTTCTCGTCGAAAAGTATTTCGATCAGCAATCAAGCCTTAATTATTTATCATAAAAATAAAAATGATGGTTCTTGATACTGTTTTCGATCGTTAGCTTCTCGGTCAAACCAATTTTTCGATATAAAAATTATGGTTCTTGATATTGTTGGAACTATTTTATTGTATTCAATTAATATAATTGTCTCAGTCTTGCTATGCAAATTAGTAGTCTTGGGCTAAATTGTAATTAGTCATTGTATAGGACTACTTGTGTAAATATACCACGAGGTGGTATATATAAGTGAACTCCTAAGAAAATTAGGAGTGCGCTTAGTATAGTTTCCGGATCGAATAGAAGAATTGGAATTTTAGACGGAAGATTTTAGCGCCAAACCTTGCTTGTTCTTCAATTAACTTTTCTCTCAAGATTCAATGGTAAATCTTATGCTTTAATTTTCGAATTGATTAGATTTACAATCCGTTCTTCGTAGATTTGATCTAGGTTGGATATATGGGGTCCTAACAATTGATATCAGAGCAGATTCGTTCTGTTTTGAATCGAAAATTGTTGGATTTGGATCGAAAATTATTTTCAGTTTACTGTTCATCGAAGAACAGTTTGGCGCGAAATTTTTTTTCGATCCAATAGCTTAATTGAGTTGAATTTGATGTTTCTGTGCTCGTTTAAGTGTTAAGTGATGATTGCGATCAGATTTGTAGCTGTTTGAACTTCGTTTTTAGGATTAAATCGATTCTGTGATTTACTGTTTGTGAAGAACATGAAGAACACGTTCTGATTTTGATCAAATTCGACATAGTTTGCTTCATAACGTGTTTAATTGCTTGTTCGTGCGTAGTTAGTAAATGATTGCGAGCAATTACCTGAAATTTCATTGTCTAATTCGTTGTTTTTGCTTGAATCTGTGTTAATTGTATTCTGCAATTTTTCTCGATAGTTCTAATTTTTCTCGCTAGGTTTACGATCAGATTAATTTCACGATCGAAAAAACTTGGCGCGAGAATTTTTCTCGGTCAGAATACGAAGTCAGCGCTAGAATCGTCAACACTAGACACGATTTTAGTTAAAACTATTTCTCGAGCATTATTCAGCGAAAATCTTTTTCGAGGAAGACCAATTTTGACTTTGCACGCGTAAACACTTTCTCTCGAAAAACATTTTCGGTCAGACATCTAAAGTTTGACCAAGCTAAAAATCATTTACACGCGAGAAACTTTTCTAGTCAACAGATCTATTTTGACTTGTCGAGAAACTCAATAACGTACTGTTTCTTTACGATCGAAATAAATTCACGATCTGGAAATTTTTCTCGACCGAACGATTTTGGGCAATTTATTTCGCTCGCAAAATATTTCGCTGACAGACTTTCTCGCACGAGAACAGTACACATTATATTCTATTTCGACGAAATTATTTTCGATCAAACTTTAAAGATTGAATCGAAAATAATTCTCGAACTATTTTTCGAATCAAACGCTACTAACGAACTTTGTCACTTGTGAAGCACATTACATCATCTTCAAACGTTCAAAACACTTAACGAATATCCTTCAACAACTCAACTACAACACAAAATGGATGCATACTCTCGGAAATGACAACCGTCCGCCGATTTTGCAACGAGGCGAATATACCGTTTGGAGAAGCCGCTTCCTCAATTTCATCGCTTTAAAAGATCAAGCCGAGAATTTGCTGAAATCACTAGAAGAGGGATCCGCATAGTTTTGGGTAAATGTCCCCGGTGATGAATCGGTAACCCCTCAAATTCTCGCATCTAGGCGACTGAAGAAGCCTAGAGAGTACTCAATCGAGGAGAGGACTCAAGCTAAGGCTGATCTAGTAGCCATCAATACCCTCATGCAGGGCATCCCCAACGACATATATAGACAGATTGATAGCCTTTCATCGGCTAAAGGAATGTGGGATGAACTGCATAGGATGATGCAGTGGACGGAAGTTGGCATAAAGGCCAAAAAGGCGAACATTCTCACTGCTTACGACTCCTTCAAAGAAAAGCCGGAGGAGAGTCTATATGAGATCTACCAAAGATACCTCACTCTTCTCAACGAGATGAGAAAGATAGAAATCACGAAAAGACCAATATGGAGACAAACATCAGATTTCTCTCTTCTCTGCCTGCGGAATGGAAGAAAATATCCACTCAAATGCGACAGAGTAAATATCTAGAGGAGTTGGATATCCATGCCGTGTTGACAATCTCGCACAACATGAGGATGATATAAGCGAGATTCAAAAGGAGCAGAAGGGCAAATAGATCGAAGACACTGTTGCCTTAGTCTCGGAGAAGAGGAGCTCAAAATCAAGAAAAGAAAAGATCGTTAGGCCTCATTCTCCTTCAGAATCGGAAGAAGAGTTGGACTCCGACGTTGAGCCAAACATAAAAGCTCTAGGAAAGCAGTTGGCTCTAATAGGAAAAATGATGAGTAAGAAGTACTTCAAGAAGAAGTCTTCAACCGCAGCCAACAGACTTCGGACTACAAGCTCTAAAAAAAAAGAACGTGCACCAGAGAGCTCTGAAGTGAAGAACCCAAAAGATGCTAACAAATGCTCAACTGTGGCAAGCCAGGTCACTTTGCCAGAGAGTGCACTCTTCCGAAGAAGAGAGATGCCAACTACTATTCCAGGAAGCTCCAATTGACTAAACAGAAGGAAGCTGGAGTAGCTCTCATGGCCGAACAAGACCAATGGCTCGAGGACACGTCGAGTTTTGAAGAAGAGAATTTAGCCCTCATGGCCCGTCTCGACAATGAATCGGACGCTGAAACTGCCAATCATACGGACGACGAAAACAAATCCACCTCTTCACAAGAGGTAGACCTACATTCCACATTATTGACCATGTTAGATTCATATAAAAAACAATATGCTAACATGAAACGTGAGCAGAAAAGTATTAAGGAAGTAGAGGATAAACTTTCTAGGTCTCAGGAAAGGATAAATAGTCTCGAACAAGAACTTAGGAGCTCTAGTGCCAAAATAGAAGAACTTACTAAGAGCCTACATTCTAGAGAGACTAGTCAACCTCAATTAGGACAGCATGGCAAAAAGATTAAGGAGTTAGAATATAGGCTAGCAAATAACTACAATAGCTTGGTTAGAAATCTCAATGAGAAAGCCACCCTAAATTGTAGGATAACCGAAGCTACCACTAAGATCACCAACTTAGAAGCTCAATTAGAAATATCAGATGCTAAGGTTAGTGAGCTTAGTAAAGAACTAGATGCCTGTCAAGCCGCCAAACTGACGATAGAAAATAATTATGCTCTCCTAGGTGAGGAACGCAAGAAACTATATGCTAAAATTAAGAAATTAGATGATATAGTTACGCGTAGGGGACAATCCGAACAGACGATATTTTTGAACAAGCCCAAGGATATAGAGTTCTATAATCCTATAGAAGGCATATGTTTCACTAACCCACGAGTTCTACAGAAAAAGGAAATATATGATATTAAGCACATGGGTTTAGGAGTAACCTCTCTTAGAGAATTTACAGAATCGACGTACCAAAATAATTTTGATTCATCTATGAGAATAGCCTCACACGGGCCTGAGATCCCCTTTGACTACACTGCGCTAAATGAAAGAGACAGAAATATGAAACCGTCATTAACATCTGTCTCTGACCTATTTCAACTTCCTGACCCTCAAACAGTCCTCGAGGAAGCCAAAGACGTTCATTATAAAAATTCTCTCTACAAACCTCCTATAATCAAACAGATAGAGGAATCTCAAGCAAAACTAGATAAAGAAATAGAGAATTTCGAAGTTGAAAAGAAAACGTTCTTAAAAGAGATGGAAAATCTCAAAGCTTCCTCATCCTCCCAAACTACCTCTCATGCTATTATGAAAAGCGTGAAAATCGAAAAATCACCTTCAAAGGATCAAAAATGTCTTAATAATTCTCTTAAGAGTGCTAAGACTAAAATTACTTTACCTACGTCTACAGGGAGCGTAGGGCAAGTACTAGAATCGAAGGCGAGAGTGTCTAGTCTTAAAAAGGAGCTAGTAGATTTGAGTATGCCTAAGAATGTTACTCCTTCTGTACGAATAAATGACACTCGTAGAAATAAAAGAGCCATTTCTTCGCTTCGAATAATTGCTTCTACATGTACTCTTCAGCCCATCACCTTTAGAAGCACCAACTACGAAATAGGCTCTACCTCACAAGTTAAAAATAGTCATTCTGAAACAAATGCCACTAGGAAGACTCGTAGGAAACAAGATCCAGCCATAAAGAAAGCTTATGGCGCCGTACATGCTTGTACTCACCTAAGGTATCCTGTAACGATTGAGTCCCCCAAGCACCTTAGAAGGTAATCAAAAGAAAAGATCTTTTCCTCAGTCAAGCCTACCAAAGCATTTGTACGTGCTGAAATTAACCTTCCCTTCAAGGTTCAACCCAAATGGGTTTCTAAATCTCCGCCTAGGACGACAAAAGCCGAAAAGGCCAAGTCACCTAAAAAGGCAGCACCCAAAACCACTTCTACGAAAGTGACTTGGGTTATTAAAACTCCCTCAAGTAGTAATTTAGGAATCATACCTGAACCTAAAACTAAATCTGCTAATCTGAGAGGACCCATGCTTAAGTGGGTACCTAAAGCTCTCTAACTTGTTTTTGCAGATCCATCATGTGTGGTACCTCTACTCTGGTTGCTCCACACACATGACTGGAAATCAAGAGCTGCTGAGCAACTACAAAGACCGGCCAAACGGCAAAGTCAGATTCGAAAACAATGACTCAGCTCAAATTCTTGGATATGGAGATATCATTCTGGAGAAACTGACAATAAAATATGTCTCATATGTCGAAGGCCTCCGCCATAACTTGTTCAGCAAAGGCCAATTCTGTGATAAGGGATTTCAAGTGGTCTTTCACGCTGATCGGTGAAGAATTTTGGACAGTCAGGACACAGAACTCCTCTATGGAGTTCGAAATCCAGCCTTTACACGATCAACCTGACGTCCGTGCGGCCCTCGACAGCTGTATGTGTAATACCCGGGTCCCGTGCGTAAGTTGGCCAATAAATTTGCATGCATATTATGTGTCTATATGATTTTATATTTAGTATTATTTAATTTCGTGACTATATGATATTTAACATTATATGGAAATTAGGTATGGAGTTTTAGAAATTTTGGAAAGAGAATTTCGAAATATTATAATTTCGGAGACTTAGGGTTTCTTTTTGATAATTTTAAAATTTTAGGAGGTTGATGAATTTGAAGCAAGATATTGATATGGTGGAATTGAAAAAAAAAAATTAATTCAATGGAAATGTTTATGAGGTGTAGACTTGAAATCCTTAGGAAGTTAGAAGTTTAGTTCGAAATTTTATATCGAAATCTTGTCCGTAATTTAATATATTTTGACATCTTATATATATATACACATCTCAAAATTTTGATAAACATAGCTCGAGATCCAACACGAGATTTAGTTTCGAGACTAACTTCGTTGTATGTAAATGTCGAAACCTAGTTTATGTTGACTTCGAAATTATTAGATAGCTCGAGATAAAAATTTCGGGGTTTGTTTTGGAATTGTATGTCGAAATATTAAGAAGCTCGACATTTAGTTGAAATTGATGTCGAATTTCTAGGTTATCTCGAGATTTTAGTATAAAGAATGAGTAATTTAAGGAATAAAATACTAATATTTGGTTTGTGATGGATTAGGTAAGGATTATAATTCCTTAGAAATCAATACACGATAATGATGAGAGGATGAATCCAAATTTCAATCCTTTGAACACAATCCTTTGAATAAGAACTTCAATCCTTTATGAATAAGAAACGAAGACTTCAATCCTTTGAACACAAACCTTACAAAACTCTCGATAATTAAGAAGCAGAAGAAGAAACGAAAAGCAGTTTTCCATAAGTTAGGAGGAGGTATGAAATTTCTATCCTAATCTATATATTTTAATTCATATTTAGCATACTAACTATTGGAATTAGGTTTCAAAAATCAGGAACTAGTAAAAATAATTCCTTAGTTAAAGATCGGATGTGGTACTCAAATCGCATATGTTGAAGTTCATACGGAATTTAAACCGTTCTTGGAAAATAGGGTTTTTGATAGAAAGTTTATATGGGTTTAGAAGTAAATAGTGTTTATGATTCGGGAAGATTAGGGTTTGTTTAATGTCGAAGTGTTAGATGAGATAGTGCCGAGATTTATATAACTGTCGAGAGGGATATCAAAGAATTTTATGTGGATGTTGAGATAGTTGGGAAGTGTTTTGAAATTTATAAGATCTCGACATGAGTCTTGTGTAGTTGTGAATCTCGAATAAATGTCGAAATGTTAGTGTGAGGAGGATGTCGAATTAAATAAAGATGTCGACATGTTATTGTTATTTGAAGTGGGATCTCGGGTAAGATGTCGACTATAATATATATATATATATAAATTATGACACTGGATCTCGAGTGAAATAAGATGTTGATATATGGTGTGAGTGGTTTTGAGTTTTATGAAATTTGGAATAAATATCGAATAGGATGTCGAAGTACTTACATGATGTGGTGTCGAGATTATCATGAAATGTCGAGATCTAATAAGCAATGTTGAGTGTTATCCTGAAAATGTCGAAATCTATGCTTGCCTATATCGAGATCCATGGTATAATTTAGTAAATGTCGAAGCTTTGGTTGAATAATAATGAATGATGTCGAGATATATTTTGATATTGATATCGAAATCCTAAGTGAGTGTCGAAATCCACTCGTGTCGAGATAATGAAGATAGAAAGATGTCGAAGTTAAAAGCTCGAGATCTGTTTTGAAAATCATTTCATGTATTATATCAAGTCTATGTAGCATCGAAATCCTTGAGTGTAATGTCGAGATTTACCTTACAGCATATATCGAGATCTATTTTATATTATATATCAAGATTTATATCCAAACTCATGTCGAGAACTATCTCTGAAATGATACTTCTCAGTCTAAGTTAAAATTCGAAATATTAGGGTTTCGAAATTTATAAGTGTCGAAACTAGGGTTTTCTAAATTAAGCCAATTTCATGAAATTGTAACTAAATTAACGAACTATAATTTTTATGTTTCTATAATTAGGATTCGAAGGTTAGCGATTTAACTGTGCGATAAGCTAAGGATATCAGGTAAGTGGAAATTTCAACTACAACACATAAATTGATTGATATGTGTATTGCTACGTGACTAATTGCTTCGATGATTACGTGGTATGTGAATTGTCTGTTATATGCGATTGTTTGGAGTATTTATTGTTGCATTATTTATGCATCATGATCATGTGCACGCACGAATCATATGGAGTATTTTGAGGAATGAGCGTGCATTGTATTACTCGAGTGGAAAGCGAGTTATATGTAATGTAGATAGATGAGAATATAGCTACTTCTACAAAGGCACCATGACGGGGGTAAAACCGTCGAATATATTTACCTATATTATTTAGGTAATGGGAAGGCACATAGTATAACTATAGTGCCAGGAAAGAGACGTGATAGAGGGGCGACCTGGTGAATGATAGGACTGGAGATAAACCCTAGTTTTATCCTAGCCAGTGTGGGCCGACTATAGTATTTTTATCCGTATAGGATTTGAGCTCATGATTTGATGGTGCGGTTAGTAGTAGCTATGGGCCCTGATGAAAATGAGAAACAAATGAGTATGATGTGAGAATAGTATTAGAAAGCATTGGCGCGGATGCCTTTGCTATTTTGGCACGTGCATACATGCATATTTCCACTTACTGAGCTTTATAGCTCATCCCATATTTTTATGTGTTGTAGACGCAGCAAACACGGTATATGAACGCTTAGATTGTGAGGCTGGTCCTTCTGGAACTTCCGGTGACTTTTGAGGGTGGTGTGTACATGGATGCGACCTGTGCGGTGGCGTTATGTTAATTATGTTGTGCTTTTTGTAAAATAAGTTTGTATTGTATATAAAGTTTGAACAATGTTTGTATTGTAAAATAGTTGGGTGTGGTGCGCTTTGTAAAATCGAAAAATTCTATCGATGTTTCATATGTAATATATTTTATATTTTATTTAGTCACGTAAGTTAGCGTAAGAAATAGTAGTAGATGGCGGGTCGTCACAGGTTGGTATCAGAGCTTCGGTTTGCAGTTTCTGTAGACTGTCCATGTACACACACTCAAAAGCGCGGAAGACAGCCTTGATTGTAAGTTATGTGGTATTATGAATTTCTTGCATTGCATAATTTATTGGCCTTAGGGACTGATAGGGTAAGAGAGACAACATGGTTAGAACTAGAGGAGAAGGCAGTGGAGGAAACAATCATGAAGGCGAAAATGTAAACCCGACTGACAATCGTGACTCGGCTATCCTTCAGCTCACCGAATTAGTGCGTCAACAGTCTCAGCAGATTCAGGAATTGATCCAACAGCGAAACTCTGAGGGAACAAGGAACAACGGAATCTCTCAGGCTGATAGGGTTGAAGCAGTGGGTGAAAGATTTCGTAAACTGAACCCACCGACTTTTGAGGATGCTATTGATCCAACATCTGCTGAAGATTGGCTGAGAACATTAGAGAGTATGTTCCAATATAGCAGAATTCCTGAGAATGAGAAAGTTTTGTGTGCTGCATTTCTACTGCGAGGAAGTGCAGGGCATTGGTGGGACACTATCTTGGCGATCGAGGATCCAATCAACATGAGTTGGGAACGTTTAAGGAACTGTTTCGAAATAAATATTTCACTGCACCTGTGCGAGCCCAATGCATGAATGAGTTTATCAATCTCAAACAAGGGGCGATGACTGTGGCGGAATATATCAGAAAATTTGAACAATTGTCAAGGTTCGCGACACATATGGTGAGTACTGATGCTCTGAAGGTCGAACGATTCCTCGAGGGTCTAAAGCCGGAGCTGTACCGTGATGTTAACATGGCTGGACTACAAGGAATCTCCTATGCTCAAGTGGCGGAGCGAGCGATGGTGGCAGAACAAGCTGAGACACGAATTATTCGTGCTCAGGAGGCAAAGCGAAAGTTTGTGCAAGGAGTAAAGTGGAGTGGGGGTAATCAGAAACGACAGTTCTTTCCAAAAGGTGGGAAGCCAAATTTTCAGAATAGGCCTGGACCACCTCAGCAACAAAATCCTAATCAATGGAGACCCCCAGCCCCAATGCCAGTTTGCCCAAGATGTGGACGACATCATTTGGGTATCTGTTTTTCACAGAATGCCATCTGTTTCAAATGCGGGAGGACGGGGCATTACGCAAGATCATGTTCAGAGAAGACACCAGGAAATCAAGCTATGGTTCAAGTGAAACCACCAACTGTGCCAGCACGTGTGTATACATTGACTACAGAGGAAGCAAAAGCTAATCCATCTGTGGTGGCAGGTATTCTACTTATTCATAAACTTCCGACATGCATTTTAGTAGATTCAGGAGCCACGCATACATTTGCATCCACTAAATATGTGACGAGACTCGGGATTACACCTACCCTGTCTGATTGTGAATATAATGTGACCGTTCCACACGGAGTTGCGATGCGAACCAATCTGGTTTTACGGAATTCTCCGGTGTTAATTAATGGAAGGGAATTGCCCGTTGACTTAATTGTCATTCCAATGAATGATTATGAGGTGATTCTTGGAATGGACTGGCTCTCAAAATACGGAGCTGTTATTGACTGTAATCGTAAGACAGTTACGTTTAATATTGAAGAGAAGGAGCCCTTTTCACTTTTGTGGGAAAAATCAAAGAAGGAAATGTTTCTAGAATTTCAACGACAAAAGCACAATGCTTCATCAAGGCGGGATGCGAAGCTTATTTGGTTTTCGCAGTAAAATCAGAAGAACGTTTATCTCCGAGATTAGAGGATGTACTAGTGGTTCGAGATTTTTCCGATGTGTTTCCTGAAGATTTACCAGGATTACCACCAGATCGGGAAATTGAATTTACGATTGATCTAATACCAGGTTCTGCTCCAATCTCTAAGACTCCTTATCGGTTAGCGCCAACTGAATTGAAAGAGCTAAGAGAACAGTTGGACGATCTATTACAGAAGGGATTTATTCAACCTAGTTTTTCTCCTTGGGGAGCTCTGTTAGGAGTTAATTATAGTGTCCTCTATTTATTTGTGTTTTGGGTTAAAATTGAAATATTAATGTATTGTAGTAGGTTGGGGAGACAACTAGTATTTTGTAGAAGTTTTGGACTTGGGCTTTAATATACCAAAGAGTTTGTGGTATATAAAGCCCATTTCTACCCTTGTTAGGGTTTATCAAAAGAAAATTCCTTGAAGCAGTTCTCGTTAAACACACACACAAACACACACTAAAAGGTGCTTCATACGGTCTTAATCTTTCTGATAATCTTTTGATCCTTGTTTGGTAACAAGTGGACCTACAAGTGGTATCAGAGCAAAACGTGGATCGATCTCACCAATTTGAATCCTATTTTGTTCAATTCTGAAAAGATTTGAAATAACCTTTGCTCAAAATCCATTTTCGATTTTTCATTGATGTGCTTTTTAAATCGTGTTTTAACCATCCTTTGGTGAGGAAAATCGTTAATCAGTGCATTTCTGTTCTTTCACATGGATTATAGTCAAGTTTAAGCTGCTTTGAAACCAGAAAATCGAGTCTGAATTTTTTTTCTGGGTCAGTTCTTCACTTTCGGGTAGATTTTTCACACAGCTTCTTGATTGAAGGATTCGGTGGAGATGCTTTAATTTCGCAGAAATCGCCCGATTCCTATCATTCAAGGGAAAATCGGTTGATTTCACCACAATCGTCCGATTTAAGCTTCGGCGATTTCCAGTCTCTAAGACTAAATCGCCCGATTTCTTTCCTTCCTGCAAGAGGAAATCGTATGATTCCACAGAATCGCCCGATTTCACTGTAGCGAACGGGAATTCTCTTCAAATCACTAATTGGTAGCTTGAGTCAAATCGCCCGATTTGATAAATCATCCGATTAATAAAATCACTCGATTTAACCTTTCACTATTTCGCTCAAATTGTCCGATTGACACATTCATACCTTACCACAAATCGTCCGATTTAAATCCCTTTGTAATAAGTTTCAAATCGTCCGTTTTTTTTCTAAAGTCATCCAAATCAAATTCTTTTAAGTCTCGCCCGAAACATATCTCGCGATTTCAGTTTCTGACCCAACCTATCCAAGTAAATTTGTTGAGACGCCCGATTTAAATCAACATCAAGTCACTCAATTTTTACAATTAGGATCTGTGCTGTCCTATTCCAGCTCTTAATTTGTTCGATCATTTTAAAACCTGGCGCGTCAGAATCGAATCTTTTTCTTTTAACAAGAGTTGCAAGAACCAAAAGTTTTGAAGTTAAATCGACTAGTCTTGATTTTTCTTCTTGCAACAACCACCATATTATAAATAAATAAAATAAGAACACTAAATATTACCCTCATTTATTTCAAACTTGACTAAAATTGTTCGAGACTAACATTTCATTTCGCAGATCACTTCCACGTAACGATCACTACCAAACAACAAATGGATTCCTTAGCCATGGGAAGCGACATCCGTGTTCCAGTTCTAAGGCGCGGAGACTTCGGAGTCTGGAGAAGCAGATTTCTGAATTTTCTTGAAATAAAGGACAATGGCGAAGACATCATCGATTCTCTTGAGAATGGACCACAACAATTCTGGGTCACAGTCCGTGGTGACAACACCGTCACCCCAGCAGTTCAAGAGAGCACAATACTCAAAACTCCAGCACAATACAGTGATGTAGAAAAGAAACGAGCTAAAGCAGATCTCCTGGCAAGAAACTATTTGATGCAAGCCTTACCTAATGACATACTGATTCAAGTGGATAGCTTTCCAACCGCTAAAGCAATGTGGGATGAGATTGCAAAATTAATGCAAGGAACAGAGAGTGGGCTAAGAGCCAAGAAAGCCAACACTCTTGCAGCATACGATTCATTTAAGGCTAAGCCTGATGAGCAAATCAGCGAGACCTACAACAGGTTCATGGTCCTCGTGAACGAATTAAGGAAGATAAACATCATAAAAACTAACATGGAACTCAATGTTAAATTTCTTACCTCCCTACCACCAGAATGGAAGAGAGTCACCACACACTTCAGGCTTAACAAGGACCTAGATCAGATTGATATTCACAGTGTTTACGAAAGTCTGGAGCAGCACAATGACGATGTTTATGAAGCGATCGGAGAGAAGAAAGGTAAAGCAATCATGGACACAGTTGCCCTAGTGACAGATACGAATCTTAAGAAAAGTGCAAAAGCTGCAAAGAGTAAATCTATTAAGTCCTCCAGCCCATTAGAAAGTGAAGACTCTGAGTCAGAATCAGACCCTCAATTCAAAGATTTCGAGAAGCACGTGGCTTTTATAACAAAAAGAATGGCAAAACAATATTTCAAAAAATCATCATCATCTGCCAATCGTCAGAGAGTCTAATCGAGTTCCAAACAGCCACCAAAGCCTTTTCAACAATCTGATACTAGGAATGACTCTGAGCCTAGCAAATGCTTCAATTGTGGGAAGCCTGGGCACTTCGCTAAAGACTGTTACCTTCCCAAGAAAAAGGATGAAGAGTACTACACCAGAAAACTTCAACTGCTCAAGCAGAAGAAATCTGGAACCGCATTGATGGCTGAACAGGACCACTGGCTAGACGATACATCTGAAAGTGAGACAGAGAAGATAGCCCTGATGGCTCTGGTGGAAGAAGATAACTCTGAGCAAAAGAACATGGAAGCCAATGCTGATACTGAAGACAAGGAGCTGTCTTCCGGAAAGGAGGTAGAAACTCTTAACCTAAGACTGTATTCTGAACTTCAAGAAAAAAATATTATCCTTCAAAATGAACTTAAATACCTCAGGTCAACAGAAGTGAAGTTATCTAACACATTAGAAACCCTAGATACGACCCGTGAAGAAGTATGTAGATTAGAAACTTGCTTAGTTGACTTGAGAGCTAACCTGTCTGAATCTGAATCAAAGGTCAATGACTTACAGGCTCGTTTTGACAATAATTATGCATGCCTACTTAAGCAATTACGAGAGAATAGCAACCTAGAATGTCTGCTAGAAGTAGCACAGTCTAAAGTTGATAGTCGTGACTTAGAAATAGAAGGTTTGAAAACACAGATTAGTGAGCTAAAGGACAAATTGACAACTTGCAACGATGAGCGAATCAACAAAACATGCGAGTTCGATATCCTAAATAAAGAACGTGCAAAATTGTATGCTAAGATTAAGAAGCTCG
Organism: Craterostigma plantagineum; assembly: GCA_027422505.1. Lineage (NCBI taxonomy): Eukaryota > Viridiplantae > Streptophyta > Magnoliopsida > Lamiales > Linderniaceae > Craterostigma > Craterostigma plantagineum. The sequence goes on along the minus strand of JAPQWV010000005.1, from coordinate 12,181,440 downwards.
AAGACTTACTTATTAGGAGAGGACAATCAGATAGAACGATCTTCATGAATAAGCCTAGAGACATAGAATTCTATGACCCACATGAAGGATTAGGCTTCAATCCAAACTCTATAGTAAAGAGACCACTACCTCTCTATGATGTTAGTTTCTCCGGGTTAAATCTGCCCTATCTAATGCCTTTCACAAGCTCATCTGCGCAGGATGCACTAGAAGAGAGAAGGAGAAATAGGAAGGATTGGGCAGAAATCAATTTTAACTATGAAGAACTGTATGATAGTTATAAGACGAGGGAAATACCACTATCTAATCCTGATGACTACTTACTTGTTTATCCACCTTCATCTAATGAAGTAGGTGTCGAAGAACCAAATATCTCTAAAGCATATATACCAACTAACATCAGAGTAATATCTGACTTGCAATCAAACCTGGAATCTGAAAGGATAAAGTTCCAGATAGAGAATGGAATAATGCTCAGTATAATTTCTTCACTTGAAAACCAAATCGACAGCAGCAGAACTACAGTCTCAACTCTAGAGTCAGAAAGGATAACTCTCCAATTAGAGAATAAAATTCTATTAAGTATAATTTCCTCTCTAGAGACTCAAATCGACATCGGCATAGCTTCAGGATCTCTACAAATTCCTCTAACCAAATGTCAAATATCCATCCCCACCAACACTAGGAAGAAAAGAAAGCAGATTGCATCTGGCAAATCTAAGCTTACTAACCCATCCTTGCATGTGCTCACAGGCAATCCTCTAAATAAGAAAGGGAAGAAGAAAGCCACAAGAGACAGTCTACCAAAGAGCAATGTCGCTTATTCCTCTAAAAGGAAGCAGCCTGTTGATTTTGAAGCGTCTAGTTCTAATTTTTGTAATAGGCGTCAATTGTGTGCTAGGAATTATCCTGCTGAACCTTCGTCTATTCTTCTTAAGCCTGTAACGACTACTAAGTATCGTACCTACTATTCTAGCTGTGATGATGCTTTTATCTTAAACGCTAAATACCAATCTACCAATGTCAGTACTTCCAAGGAAACACCACCATCCTCTCTTAAATCAAGGTACAAACCTGACAAAAGACAAGGACAAGCCAACGAAGTTAAAACTATAGGAATGCGTAGCATATGGGTTACGAAACAACAACTCAGAGCATGGACAAATCACTGTCATCCTCTTGGAATTAGAAAGATATGGGTCCCTAAGCAATCAACTGGAGTTGTAAATAAATGTAATACTGACCTTAGAAACAGAGCCATAAGAAAGGCATACACAGATTATAAAACTAATAAGGGAGGACCCGTCCTTAAATGGGTACCTAAATCTCATTGATTATTTTTTGCAGATACGTCATGTGTGGATACTTGATTCTGGTTGCTCTACACACATGACTGGAAGAAAAGAGCTTTTGAGTAACTACACCGAACAATTCGGTGGAAATGTGCGCTTTGGAAACAACCACGCAGCTCCTATCTTAGGACATGGCGATCTAATTCATGATAACCTGACGATCAAGGGGGTTTCATATGTCGAGGGTCTCAGTCATAATCTCTTCAGCATTGGTCAATTCTGCGACAGACAACTAAAGGTTCAATTTCATGCTGAAGGTTGCAGTATTACTGATAAGAGTGGTCGAGACCTTCTAACTGGAACGAGGAAGACAAATCTTTATACCATCGATTTGAAAATTACTCGACCCTCGTCCAAACTGTGTCTCATGACGAAGAACTCAATTCAACAAAGTGACCTTTGGCATCAAAGACTATCCCACCTCAACATCAAAACGCTGAATAGACTACACACCGACAAACTAGTGAGTGGATTACCAGCCTTGAAATATCACAAGGAACATCTCTGCAGTGCGTGCGAAATGGGGAAAATGAGAAGAGCATTACACAAGGCAAAGCTCGTAGCTTCAACGTCCCGACCACTAGAACTACTACACATGGATCTGTGTGGACCTATGAGAGTACAAACCATCAACGGACGAAAATACGTTCTGGTAATAGTGGATGACTTCTCTCGATATACGTGGACCAGATACCTTAGGACAAAAGATGAGACACCCGACTTGATTATAGATTTTGTGAGGAAGACTCAGAACTCACTAGAATGCAATGTTCAAGTGATTCGAACTGACAATGGGACTGAATTCAAGAATCAATTGCTAGACAATTTCTGTTCATCACTAGGGATCACTCACCAATTCGCAGCAGTGAGGACACCCCAACAGAATGGGGTTGTGGAAAGAAGAAATCGTAGTCTGGTTGAAGCTGCTCGTACAATGCTAATACAATCGAAACTTCCTCATTTTCTCTGGGCCGAAGCAGTGAACACAGCCTGTTTCACTCAGAACAGGACTAGCAGGACTAGCATTCATAAAAGATTCAGAAAAACTCCTTACGAGCTCATCAACAAAAGAATACCAAACATCAAGTTTTTTCGAGTATTTGGCTGCAAATGCTTCGTTCTAAATGATAGAGAAGACCGAGGAAAATTCGATCCTAAAGCAGTCGAAGGAATATTCATTGGATACTCTGCTGAGTCCAAGGCATACAGAGTCTACCTGCCACAAAAACGAACCGTCATGGAAAGTGCAAATGTTACGTTCGATGAAACGCCATCTATTGCTGCTGAACAGATAAATCCACAACCTGGAGTCTTAAGAATGTTAACTGAAGATCAACATAACTCTTCAACTGAAGAAGGATCATCTACTTCACAGACATTTGATGAAGACGAACTGAATCTCCTGTTTGATCAGCTATATTTATGCCCTCGCCCACAACGAACTCATACAACAGATCCGTCTCTACACACTTCAACAGAAGCTGATGAGATGACTTCAAGTATCCCAACTCAGCAAATACACAATGAAGATGCAGGGAATGTCCCATCGGATAATTCAGGTAACGAAGATCAAACTCCCATTGAAATCTCTAGTACTAGCGAAGCTGAACCTAGTGAGGAACTTGACCATGAGGAATTGAGTCAACCACTTCCTCACACAAGGAAATGGACTAGAGCTCACCCAACGTCTCAAATTATCGGAGATCCAAATCAAGGAATAAGCACACGCTCCTCAACAATAAACGAGAATTTATATGCATGCTTTCTAAGTCAAAGCGAACCAAGTAAGATCGAAGATGCATTAGCTGATCCAGACTAGATACAAGCCATGCAAGAAGAAATCAATCAATTTGAGCGACTCCGAGTGTGGAAATTAGTCCCAAGACCACAAGGCAAAACAATTATAGGAACCAAGTGGGTCTTCAAAAACAAAAGAGATGAGGATGGAATCGTCATTCGGAACAAGGCCTGATTAGTGGCAAAAGGCTACAATCAACAAGAAGGAATTGACTATGACGAAACATTTGCTCCAGTTGCTCGAATTGAGGCCATCCGACTATTTCTTGCGTATGCTGCTCACAAAAACTTTACCGTATACCAGATGGACGTCAAGACAGCCTTCCTCAACGGGTTACTGAAAGAAGAAGTTTACGTAGCTCAACCTGCAGGCTTTGTGAGTGAAACTCATCCTGACCATGTGTACTTTCTAGAGAAAGCTCTATATGGACTGAAACAAGCCCCACGTGCTTGGTACGAGGCACTCTCAGATTTTCTGATTAAATCAGGGTTCACGAAAGGAAAGATTGACACGACACTCTTCATTAAAAGACATAAATCAGGGATTCTCCTCGTTCAAATATATGTTGATGATATTATCTTTGGGTCCCCAAATCCAAAATTGTGCAAAGAATTTGGCGACTTAATGAAGACGAAATTCGAAATGAGCATGATGGGAGAACTCAACTTTTTCCTTGGACTTCAAGTTAAACAACTTTCAGAAGGCATCTTTATTAACCAATCAAAGTACATCCACGACATTCTCAAGAAGTACAACTTGGAGAATTCAACTACGAAGAACACCCCAATGTCTCCTTCCTGTAAGCTTGACTCAGACCCAGATGGAAAGCCAGTCAATCCAACCACATATCGGGGAATTATCGGATCACTCATGTATCTCACAGCCAGCAGACCTGACATTGTTTTCGCCACATGTCTATGCGCTCGGTTCCAAGCCAATCCAAAGGAGTCACACATGCTAGCTGTGAAGAGAATAATGAAATATCTCAAAGGAACCCCAACACTTGGACTATGGTATCCTAAGAACTCCAATTTTAAATTACTTGGTTATACTGACGCGGATTTTGCAGGATGTAAGATGGACAGGAAAAGTACATCAGGAGGACTACAATTCTTAGGTGACAAACTAGTAAGTTGGTCATCTAAGAAGCAAAACTGTGTATCCACATCCACCGCCGAGGTGGAGTATGTAGCTGCGGCGAGTTGCTGCTCTCAAATTCTGTGGTTGCGAACGCAACTACAGGATTACGGGTTTGATTTTAATAATATTCCTATATATAGCGACTCAAAGAGCGCTATAGCCATTACGTGTAACCCTGTTCACCATTCTCGCACAAAGCACATAGATCTTAGGTATCACTTTATAAAAGACCATGTGGAGAAGGGCACAATTGCCATGTACTTCGTAAATACTGAGGTTCAGTTGGCCGACTTATTTACCAAGGCCTTGGATGAAACACGATTCCATTTCCTTGTATCTGAGTTAGGAATGCTGAATCATGAACCTTAGGTGATCTACCTCCACGACGTCTCTTGTAAGAGTGCACATACTTGTTCTTCTTATTTAAAAAAAAAAAAAAAAAATCTAATATTATTATTAATATTTGGCTTAAGGGCAGCTTAATAATGCTTAGTTTGAGGGGGCGCTTAATTATATGCATATACGCTTAGTTTGAGGGGGAGTTTTTGCAGGATTTACTCGAATCTAGGGGGAGCGTTTTAATGATTTACACAGATTGAGGAGGAGTAGTTGTTTTCACAAACTAAATTTTAATTGATTTGCACCCTTCAATAAGCGAAAAACGCTCTTACAACTCAAATACGAAAATCATCTTCAATATACCAAATCACTCCAACGCTATTACAACTCAAATACGCAAAACATCTTTGAGATACCAAATCACTCCGACAAGGAAAACAATGAAAATCACTTGAAATGCGTAACAAGGTCTCAAAAGCCGGTACGGCGAGTTAGAACCCAAAACAGAATCGCCATAAAAACGATGAACAAGCACATAAGAAGTGCAATCTCCAGTACTAACATATCCAGATTGTGATTGAAGCGACGCACTAACTCTGTGTGCTCCCTGTTCTTTTCTTGGTCTCGCTGCTGATTCCAGTTCATCCTTAGAAACTCGATTCGTTCGATTGAATGATTTACGGTCTTACCATGTTTCTTCAATCGGATCTATTTATAGGCACAAATCCAACAACAAAATCGTTCGTCCGGAGGACAAAATAAATGATGCAGATGAACTTTTTGACTTGAGGGTTTAGCGCCGCGAACGAAAAACGATGCTTTCTTTGTCGTTTATCGGACTCTGTCTCACAGAAATCAATCTTGGAAGACTCGGTGATTTGATGTTAAATTCTGGTGCCTAGTATCATAGATTGATTGAACATCTTGATATCCTTGATATTCTTCAAAGCTAATTTATGCAATTTCCATTTTATATGGGCAAACACAAGAATCGTCCGATCTTCTAAAATTGGCTGATGCTACAAAATTCCCTGACATCGCCCGATCTGTCATTCGGCGATTTATTATATGCCCGATTTCTAAATCCGCCATTTCGCTACAGTAAGTCTCCCTAATATAAATCTCAATTCGGCCGATTTCTCAAAATCGTCCGATTATTCTATCTGTGCCATTCAGCTAAGGAATTACTATCGGCGCTTTACTCCTGGCCCGATTTCTATATCGCCCGATTTCTATATCGGCCACTTCGCTACAGTAACCTTCCTTCATATAAATTTAAAATTGCCCGATTTCTCACTATTTTCACCAAATTTACGCGATTAACACTTTTAAATCTCTCTCAAATCTTGACATACCTACATCGCTCGAGCTCACAAACCCCTCTCTTTGCATCTTTCTGGAAATTCCGACCTATATACGTAAGCGCAACCACTGCATCTGCAAGTATTGGTTCGATTCTTACATTTTTTTCTCTCACAGAACTGTCAGTTTAGGGTTTACGAGTTCGTCCATGTGTAACCTTCATCTCATTGCTTTGAGTTTGCAAGTTTCTATTCTATGTTGTTACTGAGATGATCGTAATATCCATTATTTGTCTTGCTTAGCTTGATTTTGTGATTTCTGATAACTTCGGCCTCACAGTCGCTCTTGCATTTGTGTTAAGGATAGACTGTCTTTAAGCTCTCGATTTTACGCCCAAATTCAAAAGTCTAATTCCTTCCTAAATCGCCCGATTTGTTTTAATCGGCCGATTTCGTACGTATTACTCACAGCTGACTCACAATCGCCCGAAAATTGATTTTTCACTTACAAGTTCTTTATCAATTTCAATTGCCTATGTCCACTTACAATCGCCCGATTTAATCGCCCGATTTGACTCAATCGCCCGATTTGACTCAATCGCCCGATTTGTCTCAATCGCTCGATTTGACTCTCAATCGACCCTAAATTGTCCGATTTCCAACCTCAATATTAAATTGCCCGATTTCATCGTCAATCCGCCTATACTATTCTCAATCGCCCGATTTAATTCCACGCCCGATTCTGCCAATATATCATTGAGATTGAATTTGTCCGATTGAATGCTTCACTTAATCATTAAATCGTCCGATTTTCACACAAGACAACATCACTTTGAAACTTTCTAAGTCCCGTATAACATGTGCGATTTTTCACTGAAAGTTACCTGATTGAAATTTCATCGTTCAAATTTCAACCACATTATATGGCTAACACTATCCAAGTCTCGTGAACATTTAAAAAAAAAAATATATATATATATATATATTAAAAATAAAATAAATAAAATTTTGTTATCTTACTAATGTTTGCATCCTTTCTCTACAGATTGATCACTATGGTACGCGAAATTGACGAAGTTTTCCCATCTAAAGACTGGGCTCAAAGGCTTCCCAATAATGTGCAGTTGGATTTTGAAAATACCCAATGCCCCGATCCTATCATCCTCAAAATTCTTCAAAACCATCCCCTCAACATTGCCTTTTGTAAAATCGAGCGTGTCCCCGAAGTCTACGTACAACAATTTTGGTCCTCGCTCCAAAATCCAACCGACATCCCACAACCAATCCGTCTCTCCGCCCAAATTGACAATACCATTGTCGTCCTGACCCCCGCTATAATACGCTCCCAACTAAACCTACCAACCTCACTCATTTATGATAAACATCCGACTTCTGATCATTTGATTGCCGACTTCCTCTTCATGGGATACAAGCCCAATGGCCAGAAGTCCATTCATCTCCCAGACTTTTGAGCCAAAGACATACCTCGACCCTGGCGGACGCTATTCTTAATCGTCAACAAGTGCCTGTCACCTAAGCACACCGGATCAGACCGCTGCAACCTCCATATCATGTTGATCTTCCACGGCATAGTCTTCAACAAAAACTACGATATCGCTCAACTGATATGGTCTGACCTTGTGGATCAACTACGAAGACGAAACTTCAGCTCCACAAGAGTCCTCCCTTACGTAAGATGGTTTCCCATCCTGGTTCAACACTTCATCGACCTTCACCCAGAAATCAAACGTCGTCCCCAACTCGAAGGCTATGATATACCCAAGCTCGGCAAAATACAATCCACCAAGACAAAGTCAAAATTCGATGAAGAAGCCATGCTATTGGGGGAACACCTCCTTCAACTCCTCGACAAAGGAGATCCCATGCTGCAAGCTTATCTGCGAGCCAACAATCTAGAAGATATCCCTACGATTCAACAGAACCCAGTTGAATCTATCCCAGGGACTAGCCAATCCCACCAACCAAGTATAGGTCTAGGAGGTCCCTCATCTCCAAAACAAAAACGAAAGAGAAAATCCAAAGGAGATGACGGAAGCAGCACCAAGGAACGGCATACGAAACACAAACACGACCGTCCTCCACCCTCTCCCAGTCCACAAATAGCCCGGCCCGAGCCCATAGGTACAGGGGATGACCTTGTCCTCCCCCGAGTAGAAGTCGCGACATCTGGTCCAATCGCGCAAAGTACCCCACTTGTCCACTCAATCGTCTCTCAACAGACGATTGTTTCACTTTCTCACGAGGAACCACGTCAGCCATCTCCTCCTCGCTTTGAGGGGGTCGATGTTGAAATATGCAGTCCTCCGCCTCACGCTGCACTTTCTTTGTCCACAACGAGTCTAGTAACCTCACCACCTATATTTTCTTCTTTTACTAGGACACATACACCTCTTTTTGCACTGTCAGGTCTTGGTGACCTGCCCGGAACGCTCTTCGATGTCTCTATACTAGCTACTAGTCTGGGACAGAGCGGAAGTCCCACAGTGGTCAACACCACTCCAGCTGCTGATTTGGGCCATCGATCTGAGTCCGTCTCAGCATCGATGTCAACGATTGGCCTTAGTGGCATCGGTTCTTTAAGTCCTGTGCAAACAGGCGGCACATCAGTACCTTCTACTGCTGTTGTGACGACGGAACGTCTTCGTGACTCCGTCCCGTTATTTTCCCCATTCGTGACTGAGGCCACACTCAATGCTCGCCTAGCTGACTTCGCCAAAGACCTCCAAGACTCCATAATGACTCAAGTGTACAACGCAATTGGAAGTTCTTCTCGAGACAAGGGCAAAGCCTCCGTCCCCGAACAAGCACCGTCTCAAGCCAATACCCCTACTGCCCCAGACGACGATCCATGGAATGTTCCTGTGACAGAACTAATTGATGTTGTCATCGCCAGACTCCGCACTGCAACGAAGCGCAGCGAATATGAAGCGGAGGTCCTTAGACGCCTTGAACTTCCGTTCACATGCCGAGGTGAGGCTCAGACTTCGAATCAGCCGCGTGACGACCCGGAGGATGAGGGTCGTCCCGAGGGGGAGAAGCAGCCAAAGCCACAGCCTCAACAACAACAGCAAGCGACTCAAACTACCAAAACACCTACACCCTCACAAACCAAAAAATTTACCCGACCTACTACCAAAACAACCCAACAAGCCAAGTCATCAGATACACACTATCTAAGAAGCCCTCCAATATCTCCCTCATCTCCTACCAATGAGCCCATCCTATCCCTCGAAGAGTTATACAATCCTCACACCACTATTGAAAAGTACATTTTCAACGAGGATTGGATAACAAAACCAATGGACCCAGCCATAGCTAAAGGCTTAATGGAGAATGCCAGATACTTTCTGATGAAAGCCAACGTAAGCCTTGCCCTTATCGACGATGACGAGCTTGAGGAAGGTGAAGACTACAACGCCGAAATTCCAGAACTTCCCGAGCTTCTCAAACACCACGTCGTTGATGAAGAATGTCCTCCTCGGAAGTCGAAGATAAGAGAAGAGCTTAATCTACCATGGGAGAATGCCAAAGTGGTTGCTCCATATCAAGAAGAAATACGAAGAAGAATCTGGAGGAAAGAAGATAGGATTAAGCAGCTGGATGAGCTGGAACTCAGAGGATTAACCCATCTTTCAAGACCAACTGCCATTCGGTACCTGCTTTCTCTCCGTCGAGGACTTATGATGAAAGGGAAATGAGCTGATGTTGAGACTCTTCGAAGTGAAGAGAAGGAACGAGCCAGAATTAGGGCAATCATCGGAGTACGACGAGCTCGACTCGACTTCTACGAATTTCCTATCTACAAGATACAGCGACATGATGGAACGGTCGAAGAAATGACTGAAGGCGATCTCTCCTACTTAAGAGGTGAGGACATTGTTCGGATGGTTGGAAGCTACAGATTTCTTGGAACGCTTCAGAATCAAGACCTCAAGGTTGGATACGTCGCTCTTAAGCGATTCTTGATGCGCCAAGTCAAGTTCAACGCGACCCATGACCTTCAAATGGCAGTGGAAAGCAATATGCGGAGGGTAAACCTGACAAAACCGTCCTTCGAAGTTCCAGACACAGGTTTTGGTGAAGGACACATAGTTAATGAAGTTGATGATCCGTCAGTCGTTTACATCAACTACAAGGGAGATAAAAGGTTAATGAAGACATCAGAGATTAACAAGTTCAGGGACGGTACACTTCGGATCATTCGAAAAAAGCTTAGAAGTATTCTCGATCAGCTAAAAAATGAAGAACACGAAGTCCAAGAAAAGTACAAGAAGCTGATCGATATCATTTCTGAGAGAATATCATTTCGAAGTGTTTTAAGGTCGTATGAACACATCTTAGGTCTTCGGAAATCACCATACGTGCTGGCAAGCCCCAAGAAAAGGAAGACCCAGAAGACATCAACAAGAGGACGAGGACACTAAGGGGGAGATTGTTAGGAGTTAATTATAGTGTCCTCTATTTATTTGTGTTTTGGGTTAAAATTGAAATATTAATGTATTGTAGTAGGTTGGGGAGACAACTAGTATTTTGTAGAAGTTTTGGACTTGGGCTTTAATATACCAAAGAGTTTGTGGTATATAAAGCCCATTTCTACCCTTGTTAGGGTTTATCAAAAGAAAATTCCTTGAAGCAGTTCTCGTTAAACACACACACAAACACACACTAAAAGGTGCTTCATACGGTCTTAATCTTTCTGATAATCTTTTGATCCTTGTTTGGTAACAAGTGGACCTACAAGCTCCAGTGCTATTTGTACGAAAGAAAGATGGATCGATGCGACTATGTATCGACTACAAAGAGCTGAACAAGATAACAATCAAGAACAAATACCCATTACCAAGAATTGATGATTTATTTGATCAACTACAAGGTGCAACGGTGTTTCAAAAATAGATTTACGATCGGGGTATCATCAATTGAAGGTTCGAGAAGAAGATATTCCAAAGACGGCATTCAGTACCCGATATGGACACTACGAATTTTTAGTTATGCCTTTTGGGGTAACTAATGCGCCAGCGGCGTTTATGGATCTAATGAATCGAGTGTTCAAATAGTTCTTGGACAAGTTTGTCATTGTGTTCATTGATGACATTCTTATCTATTCGAAGACAAAGAAGGAACGCGAAATACATCTGAAGATAGTTCTTGAAATATTACGGAAGAATAAATTATACGCTAAGTTCAAGAAATGTGAGTTCTGGTTGAGTCAAGTCGCATTTTTGGGCCACATTGTTTCTGGAGAAGGAATTTCTGTGGATCCTAGCAAAATTGAAGCTATCAACAATTGGCCTCAACCAACCGATATCACAGAAGTGCGGAGTTTTCTTGGCTTAGCTGGATACTACAGAAAGTTTATTAAGGACTTCTCAAAGATTGCATCAACACTGACGAAGCTAACAAGGAAGAATGTTCCATTTCATTGGAGCGAGGAGTGTGAGCAAAGTTTTCAAGAATTAAAGAAGCGACTCACTTCAGCTCCAGTTCTTACAATACCATCAGGGACTGGAGGATTTTCGGTTTTACAGCGATGCATCAAGGAATGGTCTGGGATGTGTATTGATGCAACATGGAAAAGTAATCGCATATGCCTCTCGGCAATTGAAGGAGTATGAAAAGAATTATCCGACTCATGACTTGGAGCTAGCTGCTGTGGTTTTTGCTCTAAAAATTTGGAGGCATTACTTATATGGGGAACGATGCGAAATTTTTACGGATCACAAGAGCATGGAATATTTCTTCACTCAGAAGGAATTAAATATGAGGCAGAGACGGTGGTTAGAACTTGTGAAAGACTACGATTGTGTAATTAGTTACCACCCAGGAAAAGCAAATGTGGTGGCTGATGCATTAAGCCGAAAAGCGGTAAGCGCGGAGTTACAATTGTTGGAAGTGGAGATAGTGCAATTAGGGGAAGTCGAAGCAAAGTTGGCAGCATTAACTTTACAACCAACGATATTGGAACGAATCAAACGGGTGCAAGAAAATGACGAATTATATCTAAAAATCAAAGACGCACAGACGGAGCAAACTTCAACTGATTTCAAAATACAAGAAGATGAAAGTCTATATTACGAGGACCGTTTATATGTACCTGATGATGCGGAGATTCGAAGAACAATAATGACAGAAGCACATACGACGGCATATTCAATACATCCAGGAGCTACAAAAATGTATCGAGATCTTCGAATAAATTATTGGTGGCCGGAAATGAAAAGAGACATTGCGACATTTATAAGTCAATGTCTAACTTGCCAACAAATAAAGGCGGAACATCAAAGACCGACAGGGACATTACAACCTTTGCCAATACCTGAGTGGAAGTGGGATCATATTACGATGGATTTCGTTGTTGGCCTACCAAAGACTGTAAAAGGTTATGATGCTATTTGGGTTATAGTCAATCGATTGACTAATGTGGCGACCCCACTTTTCTAACTAGGATTAGTGGCGGATTTCCGCAGCGTAAGCCGCAGAAGGCCCGTCTAACTAAAACTTTTTCTTAAAATAATATACACTAATAAAAAAAAATACGTCTACATTGTCATCTCTGCACATGGGCCGAAGCCCCAAAAATATCAAAAGAACAAAAAGCCCTAACGCCGCTCCACAGGTCTTCATCCATGTACCGCACCGCCCTCAAAAGTCCGTGGAGCACCGCCACCAGTCGCCTCAGTCTTGACGCGTACCGGCGTCAGACCCACTACCTACAACACGTAAACACTGAGCAATTTGCCCAGTAGCTGAATAAAGTGCATGTATGCAAGTGTGCACTCAACCCCGATACCGGTATCTCACAACATGATATAATGCACACTCTTTCCTTTCCCTCATTCCTATTTCACACAACACAGGGCCATAGGTTAGGCTCGACACCCTCGCGCGCAAAGACTACTGGGAGGCCACCCCCAAGTCTCGCGGCAGCCTACCCTGGTAGTGCACTGGACGATCACGCCAATGGCCTCCTACCGGGTCGCTCCGCACCAAAAGTATACACTGATAGTGCACTGGACGATCACGCCAATGGCCTCCTATCAGGTCAAATCAATATCTCGGCGGTGTGCACCTCGGGACGGTCACGCCCGAGTAGACAGATCGATCACGCCTGTCTCCGCCAGGTGCCCAGTGAGCCCAACCTCGACTCCTCTACGAGTCATCAATCACAAACATCTCATTCTACCCCGTACGTCAATATCTCATATCCTTACCGTCCTACGGTACAACCATATCTCGCCCTAACGTGATATGCACATGACATGATGTTCACAAAATCTCATAAAAGCATGATTTATAAAACGTACGTAAAACATGTAAACACGTAAATCATATAAGTCACTTAAATCATAGAATCACATGGAAACACATAAATTCACATTTGTGTTTACGTATCGTAGATGGATAATCCACCTACCTGTCCTCCTGATAAAATCAGATACGAAATTGGGTAAACTCCCTATGCTTCGATCCTCTGAATATTGAAAATATTCACATCAATATATTTACTAAGTCATATAAGTTTCGAAACAAAAATTATTAAAACCCTAAAATATTGAAAACCCTAGATATAGCAAAATTCTAAAATACCGAAAATTTATTAATTGTAGAACACTTTTAAACTTTTGAAATTATGTTAAATGTCGAAATATTTAGACATTGTCGAAATCTATTCCTATAGAACGTCGAGCTCATTGTTTATCATATATCGAGACATATAAAGATGTCGAATACATTTCTAGGTCGAGCTCAAAATGTCGAGATATATAAAAATATCGAGTTCGAACAAAATGTCGAGACATATAAAATGTCGAGTATATTGATCAGCTCGAGGTCTTCTTGAAAATATTGAAAATGTCGAGCATATGGATGTCGAGATCTTTTACATAAATAATGTCGAGATTTTAAGTTGATAACAAGAACAAATGTCGAGGTCTTCTAAGAACAAATATAAATGTCGAGACTTTATCATACAAATGTCGAGACCTGTTACTATGTATATACCTCGCAATCATATAATTATCAAAGTCATTTGTCGAGACCTTATCAACATAATTACACCTCGACATCTTTTCTAAAGCCTCTCGACATTTATCTATTATACCTTACGATATCTTTCTACCACTCAACTAATTGTTCATTTCGAACTCCTACTACCCAATAAATTCTCAAGAACACTGTATACAGATCCTGTTATAATTCGTCACTCATCTAGCTATATAAATTGGATTCTTAAAGAACTAGGGTTTTCTAAATCTAACACCCTACGAAATAACTTATAACCCTCACCTAATCACGAAACTAGTGTATATAATATCAGAAATGAATTAACTATCCCAAGTTTAAGAAATATACCTTAGCTAATAATCACCTCAAACTCCTTCTCGTGTTTGATTCTCAGACTTTCGATGGAATTTTCTTTCCAACCGTTCGATGTTCTTCACTATTCTTTAAGACTTTCTTCCTCAAATGTCGTGATAGTATTAGAGTTTATAGATATGTATTAGACTATCTTTAATTTGTAGTTGATGGGACAAGGTTTGGTAACGTTAAGTTACCTTGAACCTAAGTAAATGTTTTGATCTTATCCTATATAAAATTCTTGGGCCTTTTATTAAATATTAACTATAGCCCATAATATTAACTATAGCCCATGTGTGTGTTAGGCCTTTATAGTAAGTACAATCCAACATTTTATTATAATCTCATTTGTGGGTATTTCTTAATTAAATTTCGTTGTTAATTTTCGTTTCTAAAATAAAAATTTCTTTTCGAAATTTCACTTCCCAAGTTTACACAATTATTTACATCTAAATCCCGTATTAAAATTTACGGATATTACATCCCTCCCCCCTTAAAAGAATTTCGTCCCCGAAATTACGCCGACGGGAATAACTCGGGATAACGAATTCTCATATCATCCTCACGCTCCCAAGTGGCTTCCTCAACTGATTGATTCCGCCACAAAATTTTAACTAACGGAATAATCTTATTCCGTAGTCGTTTTGATTCGTACATCAAAATTTCTACAGGCTTCTCTTCGTAACTCAAGTCGGGCTTGAGCTGTTGATAAAGAAGCTCGTTCTGAATAACATGGCTCGGGTCCGCGATGTATTTTCGTAATGTCGATACGTGAAATACGTCGTGAACTTGTGATAGGGAAGCCGGCAATTCTAACTGATACGCAACTTCGCCCACTCGCTTGATGACTCTGAATGGGCCTATATATCTGGGACTTAGTTTGCCCTTTCGTCCGAAGCGCTTTACGCCTTTCATTGGAGAGATCTTTAGGAACACTTGATCGTCTTTTGCAAACTCCAGAGGTCGTCGTCGATGATCTGCGTAACTTTTCTGTCGACTTTGCGCCGTTCGCATTCTTTCTCGGATTTTTGTCACGGCCTCTGTCGTCTCACGGATCATATCTGGTCCTAGCAATGCCCGTTCACCTATTTCATCCCAGTGAATAGGAGATCGGCACTTACGCCCGTACAATGCCTCGTACGGTGCCATTCCGATCGTAGCATGGAAGCTATTATTGTAAGAAAATTCGATCAACGGCAAATATTTGCTCCAATTTCCCTTGAAGTCTAGCACGCACGCTCGTAACATGTCCTCAAGGGTTTGGATCGTCCGTTCAGACTGCCCGTCGGTCTGGGGATGATATGCAGTACTGAACGAGAGCTTAGTACCCATCGCTTTTTGTAAGCTTTGCCAGAAATTAGATAGAAATCTCGAATCTCGATCCGAAACGATAGAGATTGGGATTCCATGGAGTCGAACAATTTCCTGAATGTACAATTCGGCATATCGTTCCATAGAAAAAGTAGAGCTGATAGGAATGAAATGGGCTGATTTGGTTAGGCGATCAACAATCACCCAAATGGCATCGTGGCCTTTTGTCGTCTTAGGTAAACCAACGACGAAGTCCATCGTAATATGGTCCCATTTCCATTCGGGAATAGGTAAAGGTTGCAGGGTTCCAGCTGGTCGCTGGTGTTCCGCTTTGATTAGCTGGCACGTCATACATCTACTTACGAACGTGGCTATATCCTTCTTCATTCCCGGCCACCATTATATCATTCTCAAATCTTGGTACATCTTTGTCGCACCCGGGTGTACTGAGTACGTTGTTGCGTGCGCATCTGTCATTATCGTTCGCCGTAACTCCTCGTCGTTGGGCACGTATAGCCGATTCTTGTATAATAAGGTTCCATCTGCCCGAATTTCGAAGTCTTCGGGTAATGTATGCTTCGGCTTTAAGTAGAATTCATCTTCTTCTTGTGCTTTTTGAACTCGTTCTAGCAACGTCGGCTGAAGAGTCAACGCTGCTAGTTTCGTTTCGACTTCGCCCAAATTGACTATTTCCACTCCAAGCCTGTACAATTCCGTACTCATCGCCTTTCGACTGAGCGCATCTGCGACTACGTTCGCTTTACCCGGATGATAATTGATAACGCAGTCGTAGTCTTTCACTAGTTCGAGCCATCGTCTTTGCCTCATATTCAACTCCTTCTGTGTGAAGAAGTACTTTAGGCTCTTGTGATCTGTGAAGATCTCGCACCTTTCTCCGTACAGATAGTGTCGCCAGATTTTTAGAGCAAACACTACTGCGGCGAGTTCAAGATCATGGGTGGGGTAATTCTTCTCATACGGCTTCAACTGTCGGGAGGCGTAAGCAATTACCTTCCCATTCTGCATTAATACGCACCCCAAGCCATTCTTCAACTGATGGTATCCCGAACGGAGGTCAATTTTCGAGAATACCGTGGCACCCTGTAATTGGTCGAACAGATTATCGATCCTCGGCAATGGATATTTATTCTTGATCGTGATCTTATTCAGTTCCCTATAGTCGATGCATAGTCGCATCGACCCGTCTTTCTTCCGTACGAATAAAACCGGCGCTCCCCATGGCGAAAAACTGGGTTGGATAAACCCTTTCTGCAGCAAGTCCTCTAGTTGTTCCTTCAACTCCTTCAGTTCGTTTGGCGCTAGGCGATAAGGAGCTTTAAAATTGGGGCGGACCCCGGCATCAGATCTATCGTAAACTGTATTTCTCGATCAGGGGGTAACCCCGGGAGATCATCGGGAAATACATCGGCATATTCATTGACTATCGGTACGTCCTTTAGCTCTGGCTGAGGTAACTTCTCTGCCCTCACCGCATATACTAGATAAGACTCACAACCGGATCTCAACAGTCGTTGAGCCTTCAGCGCAGAGATTTGCGGAATACGATTTAAAGTAGTTTTTCCCGAAAAAGTGAACACCTCTTCTTCGGGCAGTTGGAATTTTACGACCTTCTTGTTACAATCTATGATGGCTCCATATTTCGAAAGCCAATCCATCCCAAAAATAACATCATAGTCATTCATTGGGATCACAATCAGGTCGACGCTCAGATTTCTACCCTCAATATTAACGGAGCATCCTTTCAGCACTTGGTTAGTGCGCGTCGGATCACCGTGTGGTAGGGTAACTATGTAATTACACTCAGATAAGGTAGGAGAAACTCCCACCTTTTCCACATATTTGGCCGACACAAATGAATGTGTGGCCCCAGAGTCAATTAACACAGAAGTGGGCACGTCATAGATAGTCAACGTACCCGTTACTACGGAAGGATTTGCTTCGGCCTCCTCATTCGTCAGAGTAAAAACTCGTGCTGGCACCGGAGGGGGTCGAATCAACGGTCGGTTCGGGACTTGAGGCACATGTTCGTTACAGTTCCTAGCGTAGTGTCCTATTTTCCCACATCGGAAGCATTGTGGGGTCGGGTTTGGTATTGGTCCATAGCACGGACCAGAATGGAAACGCCCACACTGTCGGCATTGAGTTGCTGCACCTGAGGGCCGGTTCGCAACGTTAAATGGCCCTTGGTTCGGTCTTGGTCTCCAGTTCTGCTGGCCCGGTTGATTCCCGCGATAATTTGGTCCCTTGCTGAAAAATTGGCGTTTCTGGTTCCCTCCTTCTTGTTGTCCTTCTGTTCTCCGCTTTGCATCCTGTGCCTTTGTAACTCTGCTCTCCGCCTGCTCAGCTAGGATTGCTCTTTCAGCGATACGGGCATAAGTCTTCCCTTCGGTATCATACATGCTAACGCTTCGGAAGATCTCAGGTTTGAGACCTTCTAGAAAACGCTCGATCTTCAGCTCATCTGTAGCCACTATATGTGGCGCAAACCTCGAGAGCTGCTCAAATTTGCGGATGTAGTCGGCTACGGACATCCCTCCTTGTTTCAGGTTTATAAATTCATTCAGCTTCTGTGCTCTATCAGGTGCGGTAAAGTATTTGCCCGAAAGAGCGTTTTGAACCTTTCCCAGGTCATCATATTGGGATCCTCAAGCACCTGAATGGTGTCCCACCAATAGCCCGCGTTCCCACGTAACATAAAGGTGGCACACGTCACCTTTTCAGTATCAGGCAGGTGGCTAACTCGGAACATATTCTCGATGGTTCTAAGCCAATCCTCCGCATAGGTAGGATCAGCGGCTTCCTCGAAGGCAAGGGGATTTAATCTTCGGAACCTCTCCCCGGCAGCTTCTGCACGTTCTAGGCCAGGGGATGAGTGACGTTCCGAGGAATTTTGACGATGGATGAGATCATTAATCTGATCGGACTGCCGCCGAATCAGATCAGTTAGCTGATGAATGGTAGAGCGGTCCTCATTCGATGGGGATTCGGAACCCGCCCTACGACTAGTTTCACCTACTTCTCTACGTGTCCTTGGCATTTTCAACTAGTTCTACAATCAGGCATAGAAAACACATATATATCAAATAACACGTACTCACATAATCAATTTTTAAACTTACAGGTCAGGCTGATTCTCCAGGCTTTTGAGCGGCAGTACATGGACAGTCTTCAGAATCTAAAGCCTACGCTCTGATACCACCTGTGGCGACCCCACTTTTCTAACTAGGATTAGTGGCGGATTTCCGCAGCGTAAGCCGCAGAAGGCCCGTCTAATTAAAACTTTTTCTTAAAATAATATACACTAATAAAAAAAATACGTCTACATTGTCATCTCTGCACATGGGCCGAAGCCCCAAAAATATCAAAAGAACAAAAAGCCCTAACGCCGCTCCACAGGTCTTCATCCATGTACCGCACCGCCCTCAAAAGTCCGTGGAGCACCGCCACCAGTCGCCTCAGTCTTGACGCGTACCGGCGTCAGACCCAGTACCTACAACACGTAAACACTGAGCAATTTGCCCAGTAGCTGAATAAAGTGCATGTATGCAAGTGTGCACTCAACCCCGATACCGGTATCTCACAACATGATATAATGCACACTCTTTCCTTTCCCTCATTCCTATTTCACACAACACAGGGCCCTAGGTTAGGCTCGACACCCTCGCGCGCAAAGACTACTGGGAGGCCACCCCCAAGTCTCGCGGCAGCCTACCCTGGTAGTGCACTGGACGATCACGCCAATGGCCTCCTACCGGGTCGCTCCGCACCAAAAGTATACACTGATAGTGCACTGGACGATCACGCCAATGGCCTCCTATCAGGTCAAATCAATATCTCGGCGGTGTGCACCTCGGGACGGTCACGCCCGAGTAGACAGATCGATCACGCCTGTCTCCGCCAGGTGCCCAGTGAGCCCAACCTCGACTCCTCTACGAGTCATCAATCACAAACATCTCATTCTACCCCGTACGTCAATATCTCATATCCTTACCGTCCTACGGTACAACCATATCTCGCCCTAACGTGATATGCACATGACATGATGTTCACAAAATCTCATAAAAGCATGATTTATAAAACGTACGTAAAACATGTAAACACGTAAATCATATAAGTCACTTAAATCACAGAATCACATGGAAACACATAAATTCACATTTGTGTTTACGTATCGTAGATGGATAATCCACCTACCTGTCCTCCTGATAAAATCAGATACGAAATTGGGTAAACTCCCTATGCTTCGATCCTCTGAATATTGAAAATATTCACATCAATATATTTACTAAGTCATATAAGTTTCGAAACAAAAATTATTAAAACCCTAAAATATTGAAAACCCTAGATATAGCAAAATTCTAAAATACCGAAAATTTATTAATTGTGGAACACTTTTAAACTTTTGAAATTATGTTAAATGTCGAAATATTTAAACATTGTCGAAATCTATTCCTATAGAACGTCGAGCTCATTGATTATCATATATCGAGACATATAAAGATGTCGAATACATTTCTAGGTCGAGCTCAAAATGTCGAGATATATAAAAATATCGAGTTCGAACAAAATGTCGAGACATATAAAATGTCGAGTATATTGATCAGCTCGAGGTCTTCTTGAAAATATTGAAAATGTCGAGCATATGGATGTCGAGATCTTTTACATAAATAATGTCGAGATTTTAAGTTGATAACAATAACAAATGTCGAGGTCTTCTAAGAACAAATATAAATGTCGAGACTTTATCATACAAATGTCGAGACCTGTTACTATGTATATACCTCGCAATCATATAATTATCAAAGTCATTTGTCGAGACCTTATCAACATAATTACACCTCGACATCTTTTCTAAAGCCTCTCGACATTTATCTATTATACCTTACGATATCTTTCTACCACTCAACTAATTGTGCATTTCGAACTCCTACTACCCAATAAATTCTCAAGAACACTGTATACAGATCCTGTTATAATTCGTCACTCATCTAGCTATAACTATAAATTGGATTCTTAAAGAACTAGGGTTTTCTAAATCTAACACCCTACGAAATAACTTATAACCCTCACCTAATCACGAAACTAGTGTATATAATATCAGAAATGAATTAACTACCCCAAGTTTAAGAAATATACCTTAGCTAATAATCACCTCAAACTCCTTCTCGTGTTTGATTCTCAGACTTTCGATGGAATTTTCTTTCCAACCGTTCGATGTTCTTCACTATTCTTTAAGACTTTCTTCCTCAAATGTCGTGATAGTATTAGAGTTTATAGATATGTATTAGACTATCTTTAATTTGTAGTTGATGGGACAAGGTTTGGTAACGTTAAGTTACCTTGAACCTAAGTAAATGTTTTGATCTTATCCTATATAAAATTCTTGGGCCTTTTATTAAATATTAACTATAGCCCATAATATTAACTATAGCCCATGTGTGTGTTAGGCCTTTATAGTAAGTACAATCCAACATTTTATTATAATCTCATTTGTGGGTATTTCTTAATTAAATTTCGTTGTTAATTTTCGTTTCTAAAATAAAAATTTCTTTTCGAAATTTCACTTCACAAGTTTACACAATTATTTACATCTAAATCCCGTATTAAAATTTACGGATATTACATCCCTCCCCCCCTTAAAAGAATTTCGTCCCCGAAATTACGCCGACGGGAATAACTCGGGATAACGAATTCTCATATCATCCTCACGCTCCCAAGTGGCTTCCTCAACTGATTGATTCCGCCACAAAATTTTAACTAACGGAATAATCTTATTCCGTAGTCGTTTTGATTCGTACATCAAAATTTCTACAGGCTTCTCTTCGTAACTCAAGTCGGGCTTGAGCTGTTGATAAAGAAGCTCGTTCTGAATAACATGGCTCGGGTCCGCGACGTATTTTCGTAATGTCGATACGTGAAATACGTCGTGAACTTGTGATAGGGAAGCCGGCAATTCTAACTGATACGCAACTTCGCCCACTCGCTTGATGACTCTGAATGGGCCTATATATCTGGGACTTAGTTTGCCCTTTCGTCCGAAGCGCTTTACGCCTTTCATTGGAGAGATCTTTAGGAACACTTGATCGTCTTTTGCAAACTCCAGAGGTCGTCGTCGATGATCTGCGTAACTTTTCTGTCGACTTTGCGCCGTTCGCATTCTTTCTCGGATTTTTGTCACGGCCTCTGTCGTCTCACGGATCATATCTGGTCCTAGCAATGCCCGTTCACCTATTTCATCCCAATGAATAGAAGATCGGCACTTACGCCCGTACAATGCCTCGTACGGTGCCATTCCGATCGTAGCATGGAAGCTATTATTGTAAGAAAATTCGATCAACGGCAAATATTTGCTCCAATTTCCCTTGAAGTCTAGCACGCACGCTCGTAACATGTCCTCAAGGGTTTGGATCGTCCGTTCAGACTGCCCGTCGGTCTGGGGATGATATGCAGTACTGAACGAGAGCTTAGTACCCATCGCTTTTTGTAAGCTTTGCCAGAAATTAGATAGAAATCTCGAATCTCGATCCGAAACGATAGAGATTGGGATTCCATGGAGTCGAACAATTTCCTGAATGTACAATTCGGCATATCGTTCCATAGAAAAAGTAGAGCTGATAGGAATGAAATGGGCTGATTTGGTTAGGCGATCAACAATCACCCAAATGGCATCGTGGCCTTTCGTCGTCTTAGGTAAACCAACGACGAAGTCCATCGTAATATGGTCCCATTTCCATTCGGAAATAGGTAAAGGTTGCAGGGTTCCAGCTGGTCGCTGGTGTTCCGCTTTGATTAGCTGGCACGTCATACATCTACTTACGAACGTGGCTATATCCTTCTTCATTCCCGGCCACCAATATATCATTCTCAAATCCTGGTACATCTTTGTCGCACCCGGGTGTACTGAGTACGTTGTTGCGTGCGCATCTGTCATTATCGTTCGCCGTAACTCCTCGTCGTTGGGCACGTATAGCCGATTCTTGTATAATAAGGTTCCATCTGCCCGAATTTCGAAGTCTTCGGGTAATGTATGCTTCGGCTTTAAGTAGAATTCATCTTCTTCTTGTGCTTTTTGAACTCGTTCTAGCAACGTCGGCTGAAGAGTCAACGCTGCTAGTTTCGTTTCGACTTCGCCCAAATTGACTATTTCCACTCCAAGCCTGTACAATTCCGTACTTATCGCCTTTCGACTGAGCGCATCTGCGACTACGTTCGCTTTACCCGGATGATAATTGATAACGCAGTCGTAGTCTTTCACTAGTTCGAGCCATCGTCTTTGCCTCATATTCAACTCCTTCTGTGTGAAGAAGTACTTTAGGCTCTTGTGATCTGTGAAGATCTCGCACCTTTCTCCGTACAGATAGTGTCGCCAGATTTTTAGAGCAAACACTACTGCGGCGAGTTCAAGATCATGGGTGGGGTAATTCTTCTCATACGGCTTCAACTGTCGGGAGGCGTAAGCAATTACCTTCCCATTCTGCATTAATACGCACCCCAAGCCATTCTTCGAGGCGTCACTATATACCGAAAATCCTTCAGTACCCGAAGGTATTGCTAAGACTGGAGCAGTCGTCAGTCTTTTCTTCAGCTCCTGAAAACTTTGCTCGCATTCTTCAGTCCACTTGTACGGAATGTTCTTCTTCGTCAGGTTTGTGAGCGTCGAGGCTATACTGGAAAAATCTTTGATGAACTTACGATAGTATCCAGCAAGACCAAGAAAACTTCTAACCTCCGTGGGAGTGGTTGGTCGCGGCCATTTGTCTATTGCTTCAATCTTGCTGGGGTCCACTGAAATTCCATCTCCCGAAATAATGTGCCCCAGAAAAGCCACTTGTTCCAACCAGAACTCGCATTTCTTAAATTTAGCGAATAATTGCTTCTCTCGGAGAATTCCAAGGACCGTTCTCAGGTGTTCCTCGTGTTCTTCTTTGGTCTTAGAATAAATGAGAATATCGTCAATAAAGACGATGACGAAACGGTCGAGATAGTTCTTAAAGACCCGATTCATCAAGTCCATAAAAGCAGCCGGAGCATTTGTCAGTCCAAAAGGCATGACCAGAAACTCATAATGGCCGTACCTTGTACTGAATGCGGTTTTAGGAACATCTACCTCCCTGATCTTCAACTGATGGTATCCCGAACGGAGGTCAATTTTCGAGAATACCGTGGCACCCTGTAATTGGTCGAACAGATTATCGATCCTCGGCAATGGATATTTATTCTTGATCGTGATCTTATTCAGTTCCCTATAGTCGATGCATAGTCGCATCGACCCGTCTTTCTTCCGTACGAATAAAACCGGCGCTCCCCATGGCGAAAAACTGGGTTGGATAAACCCTTTCTGCAGCAAGTCCTCTAGTAGTTCCTTCAACTCGTTCAGTTCGTTTGGCGCTAGGCGATAAGGAGCTTTAGAAATTGGGGCGGACCCCGGCATCAGATCTATCGTAAACTGTATTTCTCGATCAGGGGGTAACCCCGGGAGATCATCGGGAAATACATCGGCATATTCATTAACTATCGGTACGTCCTTTAGCTCTGGCTGAGGTAACTTCTCTGCCCTCACCGCATATACTAGATAAGACTCACAACCGGATCTCAACAGTCGTTGAGCCTTCAGCGCAGAGATTTGCGGAATACGATTTAAAGTAGTTTTTCCCGAAAAAGTGAACACCTCTTCTTCGGGCAGTTGGAATTTTACGACCTTCTTGTTACAATCTATGATGGCTCCATATTTCGAAAGCCAATCCATCCCAAAAATAACATCATAGTCGTTCATTGGGATCACAATCAGGTCGACGCTCAGATTTCTACCCTCAATATTAACGGAGCATCCTTTCAGCACTTGGTTAGTGCGCGTCGGATCACCGTGTGGTAGGGTAACTATGTAATTACACTCAGATAAGGTAGGAGAAACTCCCACCTTTTCCACATATTTGGCCGACACAAATGAATGTGTGGCCCCAGAGTCAATTAACACAGAAGTGGGCACGTCATAGATAGTCAACGTACCCGTTACTACGGAAGGATTTGCTTCGGCCTCCTCATTCGTCAGAGTAAAAACTCGTGCTGGCACCGGAGGGGGTCGAATCAACGGTCGGTTCGGGACTTGAGGCACATGTTCGTTACAGTTCCTAGCGTAGTGTCCTATTTTCCCACATCGGAAGCATTGTGGGGTCGGGTTTGGTATTGGTCCATAGCACGGACCAGAATGGAAACGCCCACACTGTCGGCATTGAGTTGCTGCACCTGAGGGCCGGTTCGCAACGTTAAATGGCCCTTGGTTCGGTCTTGGTCTCCAGTTCTGCTGGCCCGGTTGATTCCCGCGATAATTTGGTCCCTTGCCGAAAAATTGGCGTTTCTGGTTCCCTCCTTCTTGTTGTCCTTCTGTTCTCCGCTTTGCATCCTGTGCCTTTGTAACTCTGCTCTCCGCCTGCTCAGCTAGGATTGCTCTTTCAGCGATACGGGCATAAGTCTTCCCTTCGGTATCATACATGCTAACGCTTCGGAAGATCTCAGGTTTGAGACCTTCTAGAAAACGCTCGATCTTCAGCTCATCTGTAGCCACTATATGTGGCGCAAACCTCGAGAGCTGCTCAAATTTGCGGATGTAGTCGGCTACGGACATCCCTCCTTGTTTCAGGTTTATAAATTCATTCAGCTTCTGTGCTCTATCAGGTGCGGTAAAGTATTTGCCCCGAAAGAGCGTTTTGAACCTTTCCCAGGTCATCATATTGGGATCCTCAAGCACCTGAATGGTGTCCCACCAATAGCCCGCGTTCCCACGTAACATAAAGGTGGCACACGTCACCTTTTCAGTATCAGGCAGGTGGCTAACTCGGAACATATTCTCGATGGTTCTAAGCCAATCCTCCGCATAGGTAGGATCAGCGGCTTCCTCGAAGGCAGGGGGATTTAATCTTCGGAACCTCTCCCCGGCAGCTTCTGCACGTTCTAGGCCAGGGGATGAGTGACGTTCCGAGGAATTTTGACGATGGATGAGATCATTAATCTGATCGGACTGCCGCCGAATCAGATCAGTTAGCTGATGAATGGTAGAGCGGTCCTCATTCGATGGGGATTCGGAACCCGCCCTACGACTAGTTTCACCTACTTCTCTACGTGTCCTTGGCATTTTCAACTAGTTCTACAATCAGGCATAGAAAACACATATATATCAAATAACACGTACTCACATAATCAATTTTTAAACTTACAGGTCAGGCTGATTCTCCAGGCTTTTGAGCGGCAGTACATGGACAGTCTTCAGAATCTAAAGCCTACGCTCTGATACCACCTGTGGCGACCCCACTTTTCTAACTAGGATTAGTGGCGGATTTCCGCAGCGTAAGCCGCAGAAGGCCCGTCTAATTAAAACTTTTTCTTAAAATAATATACACTAATAAAAAAAAATACGTCTACATTGTCATCTCTGCACATGGGCCGAAGCCCCAAAAATATCAAAAGAACAAAAAGCCCTAACGCCGCTCCACAGGTCTTCATCCATGTACCGCACCGCCCTCAAAAGTCCGTGGAGCACCGCCACCAGTCGCCTCAGTCTTGACGCGTACCGGCGTCAGACCCAGTACCTACAACACGTAAACACTGAGCAATTTGCCCAGTAGCTGAATAAAGTGCATGTATGCAAGTGTTCACTCAACCCCGATACCGGTATCTCACAACATGATATAATGCACACTCTTTCCTTTCCCTCATTCCTATTTCACACAACACAGGGCCCTAGGTTAGGCTCGACACCCTCGCGCGCAAAGACTACTGGGAGGCCACCCACAAGTCTCGCGGCAGCCTACCCTGGTAGTGCACTGGACGATCACGCCAATGGCCTCCTACCGGGTCGCTCCGCACCAAAAGTATACACTGATAGTGCACTGGACGATCACGCCAATGGCCTCCTATCAGGTCAAATCAATATCTCGGCGGTGTGCACCTCGGGACGGTCACGCCCGAGTAGACAGATCGATCACGCCTGTCTCCGCCAGGTGCCCAGTGAGCCCAACCTCGACTCCTCTACGAGTCATCAATCACAAACATCTCATTCTACCCCGTACGTCAATATCTCATATCCTTACCGTCCTACGGTACAACCATATCTCGCCCTAACGTGATATGCACATGACATGATGTTCACAAAATCTCATAAAAGCATGATTTATAAAACGTACGTAAAACATGTAAACACGTAAATCATATAAGTCACTTAAATCACAGAATCACATGGAAACACATAAATTCACATTTGTGTTTACGTATCGTAGATGGATAATCCACCTACCTGTCCTCCTGATAAAATCAGATACGAAATTGGGTAAACTCCCTATGCTTCGATCCTCTGAATATTGAAAATATTCACATCAATATATTTACTAAGTCATATAAGTTTCGAAACAAAAATTATTAAAACCCTAAAATATTGAAAACGCTAGATATAGCAAAATTCTAAAATACCGAAAATTTATTAATTGTGGAACACTTTTAAACTTTTGAAATTATGTTAAATGTCGAAATATTTAAACATTGTCGAAATCTATTCCTATAGAACGTCGAGCTCATTGATTATCATATATCGAGACATATAAAGATGTCGAATACATTTCTAGGTCGAGCTCAAAATGTCGAGATATATAAAAATATCGAGTTCGAACAAAATGTCGAGACATATAAAATGTCGAGTATATTGATCAGCTCGAGGTCTTCTTGAAAATATTGAAAATGTCGAGCATATGGATGTCGAGATCTTTTACATAAATAATGTCGAGATTTTAAGTTGATAACAAGAACAAATGTCGAGGTCTTCTAAGAACAAATATAAATGTCGAGACTTTATCATACAAATGTCGAGACCTGTTACTATGTATATACCTCGCAATCATATAATTATCAAAGTCATTTGTCGAGACCTTATCAACATAATTACACCTCGACATCTTTTCTAAAGCCTCTCGACATTTATCTATTATACCTTACGATATCTTTCTACCACTCAACTAATTGTTAATTTCGAACTCCTACTACCCAATAAATTCTCAAGAACACTGTATACAGATCCTGTTATAATTCGTCACTCATCTAGCTATAACTATAAATTGGATTCTTAAAGAACTAGGGTTTTCTAAATCTAACACCCTACGATATAACTTATAACCCTCACCTAATCACGAAACTAGTGTATATAATATCAGAAATGAATTAACTACCCCAAGTTTAAGAAATATACCTTAGCTAATAATCACCTCAAACTCCTTCTCGTGTTTGATTCTCAGACTTTCGATGGAATTTTCTTTCCAACCGTTCGATGTTCTTCACTATTCTTTAAGACTTTCTTCCTCAAATGTCGTGATAGTATTAGAGTTTATAGATATGTATTAGACTATCTTTAATTTGTAGTTGATGGGACAAGGTTTGGTAACGTTAAGTTACCTTGAACCTAAGTAAATGTTTTGATCTTATCCTATATAAAATTCTTGGGCCTTTTATTAAATATTAACTATAGCCCATAATATTAACTATAGCCCATGTGTGTGTTAGGCCTTTATAGTAAGTACAATCCAACATTTTATTATAATCTCATTTGTGGGTATTTCTTAATTAAATTTCGTTGTTAATTTTCGTTTCTAAAATAAAAATTTCTTTTCGAAATTTCACTTCACAAGTTTACACAATTATTTACATCTAAATCCCGTATTAAAATTTACGGATATTACAACTAAGTCTACTCATTTTCTACCCATAAGTTCGATGTTTTCCCTGGAGCGATATGCAGAAATATATATACAAGAAATTGTTCGACTTCACGGGATTCCATTATCAATTATTTCGGATCGAGACTCACGGTTCTTATCAAATTTTTGGAAGAGTCTGCAGAAAGCAATGGGGACTAAGTTGTCTTTCAGTACAGCTTATCATCCTCAGACTGATGGGCAGTCAGAACGAACTATCCAAACTTTGGAAGACATGTTGCGAGCATCTGTTTTGGATTTCAAAGGAAACTGGAGCAAATACTTGCCGTTGATCGAGTTCTCTTACAACAATAGTTATCATGCAACTATTGGGATGGCACCGTATGAAGCTTTGTATGGGCGCAAATGCCGATCTCCCATACATTGGGATGAAGTCGGTGAACGTGCAATGTTAGGACCTGACATGGTTCAAGAGATGACCGAGGCAATAGCAAAGATACGAGAAAGAATGCAAACGGCTCAAAGTCGACAAAAGAGTTATGCAGATCAAAGGCGTAGACCGTTAGAATTTGAAGTTGATGACTGGGTGTTTCTAAAAGTATCTCCGATGAAAGGCGTGAAACGGTTTGGGCGAAAGGGTAAGTTGAGCCCAAGATACATTGGACCTTTTAGAATAATTGAAAGAGTCGGTGAAGTAGCTTACCAATTGGAATTACCAGCCTCATTGGCTCAAGTTCATGATGTTTTTCATGTGTCGACATTGCGAAAATATGTCGCTGACCCAAATCATGTTTTGAGAAATGAATTTCTGTATCAACAGCTCAAGCCAGATTTAAGTTATGAAGAGAAGCCAGAGGAGATTTTAATGTATGAAGTGAAGAGACTTCGAAATAAAGAGATTCCGTTGGTAAAAGTGTTATGGCAGAATCAGTCAACTGAAGAAGCTACGTGGGAACGTGAAGATGATATGAGAAGTCGGTACCCAGAATTGTTTCAACCAATCTGATTTCGAGGGCGAAATCCTCTTTAAGGGGGGGGGGGAGAATGTAATACCCGGGTCCCGTGCGTAAGTTGGCCAATAAATTTGCATGCATATTATGTGTCTATATGATTTTATATTTAGTATTATTTAATTTCGTGACTATATGATATTTAACATTATATGGAAATTAGGTATGGAGTTTTAGAAATTTTGGAAAGAGAATTTCGAAATATTATAATTTCGGAAACTTAGGGTTTCTTTTTGGATAATTTTAAAATTTTAGGAGGTTGATGAATTTGAAGCAAGATATCGATATGGTGGAATTGAAAAAAAAAATTTAATTTAATGGAAATGTTTATGAGGTGTAGACTTGAAATCCTTAGGAAGTTAGAAGTTTAGTTCGAAATTTTATATCGAAATCTTGTCCGTAATTTTATATATTTTGACATCTTATATATATATATATATACACATCTCAAAATTTTTATAAACATAGCTCGAGATCCAACACGAGATTTAGTTTCGAGACTAACTTCGTTGTATGTAAATGTCGAAACCTAGTTTATGTTGACTTCGAAATTATTAGATAGCTCGAGATAAAAGTTTCGGGGTTTGTTTTGGAATTGTATGTCGAAATATTAAGAAGCTCGACATTTAGTTGAAATTGATGTCGAATTTCTAGGTTATCTCGAGATTTTAGTATAAAGAATGAGTAATTTAAGGAATAAAATACTAATATTTGGTTTGTGATGGATTAGGTAAGGATTATAATTCCTTAGAAATCAATACACGATAATGATGAGAGGATGAATCCAAATTTCAACAGCTAAAGACAAAACCTAAAGCTATTTAAGATTTAAGTAATAATAATTAGAACTTTATGAATAAGAAACGAAGACTTCAATCCTTTGAACACAAACCTTACAAAACTCTCGATAATTAAGAAGCAGAAGAAGAAACGAAAAGCAGTTTTCCATAAGTTAGGAGGAGGTATGAAATTTCTATCCTAATCTATATATTTTAATTCATATTTAGCATACTAACTATTGGAATTAGGTTTTAAAAATCAGGAACTAGTAAAAATAATTCCTTAGTTAAAGATCGGATGTGGTACTCAAATCGCATATGTTGAAGTTCATACGGAATTTAAACCGTTCTTGGAAAATAGGGTTTTTGATCGAAAGCTTATATGGGTTTAGAAGTAAATAGTGTTTATGTTTCGGGAAGATTAGGGTTTGTTTAATGTCGAAGTGTTAGATGAGATAGTGCCGAGATTTATATAACTGTCGAGAGGGATATCGAAGAATTTTATGTGGATGTTGAGATAGTTGGGAAGTGTTTTGAAATTTATAAGATCTCGACATGAGTCTTGTGTAGTTGTGAATCTCGAATAAATGTCGAAATGTTAGTGTGAGGAGGATGTCGAATTAAATAAAGATGTCGACATGTTATTGTTATTTGAAGTGGGATCTCGGGTAAGATGTCGACTATAATATATATATATATAAATTATGACATTGGATCTCGAGTGAAATAAGATGTTGATATATGGTGTGAGTGGTTTTGAGTTTTATGAAATTTGGAATAAATATCGAATAGGATGTCGAAGTACTTACATGATGTGGTGTCGAGATTATCATGAAATGTCGAGATCTAATAAGCAATGTTGAGTGTTATCCTGAAAATGTCGAAATCTATGCTTGCCTATATCGAGATCCATGGTATAATTTAGTAAATTTCGAAGCTTTGGTTGAATAATAATGAATGATGTCGAGATATATTTTGATATTGATATCGAAATCCTAAGTGAGTGTCGAAATCCACTCGTGTCGAGATAATGAAGATAGAAAGATGTCGAAGTTAAAAGCTCGAGATCTGTTTTGAAAATCATTTCATGTATTATATCGAGTCTCTGTAGCATCGAAATCCTTGAGTGTAATGTCGAGATTTACCTTACAGCATATATCGAGATCTATTTTATATTATATATCAAGATTTATATCCAAACTCATGTCGAGAACTATCTCTGAAATGATACTTCTCAGTCTAAGTTAAAATTCGAAATATTAGGGTTTCGAAATTTATAAAAGTCGAAACTAGGGTTTTCTAAATTAAGCCAATTTCATGAAATTGTAACTAAATTAACGAACTATAATTTTTATGTTTCTATAATTAGGATTCGAAGGTTAGCGATTTAACTGTGCGATAAGCTAAGGATATCAGGTAAGTGGGAATTTCAACTACAACACATAAATTGATTGATATGTGTATTGCTACGTGACTAATTGCTTCGATGAATACGTGGTATGTGAATTGTCTGTTATATGCGATTGTTTGGAGTATTTATTGTTGCATTATTTAGGCATCATGATCATGTGCACGCACGAATCATATGGAGTATTTTGAGGAATGAGCGTGCATTGTATTACTCGAGTGGAAAGCGAGTTATATGTAATGTAGATAGATGAGAATATAGCTAGTTCTACAAAGGCACCATGACGCGGGTAAAACCGTCGAATATATTTACCTATATTATTTAGGTAATGGGAAGGCACATAGTATAACTATAGTGCCAGGAAAGTGACGTGATAGAGGGGTGACCTGGTGAATGATAGGACTGGAGATAAACCCTAGTTTTATCCTAGCCAGTGTGGGCCGACTATCGTATTTTTATCCGTATAGGATTTGAGCTCATGATTTGATGGTGCGGTTAGTAAGTAGCTATGAGCCCTGATGAAAATGAGAAACGAATGAGTATGATGTGAGAATAGTATTAGAAAGCATTGGCGCGGATGCCTTTGCTATTTTAGCACGTGCATACATGCATATTTCCACTTACTGAGCTTTATAGCTCATCCCATGTTTTTATGTGTTGTAGACGCAGCAAACACGGTATATGAACGCTTAGATTGTGAGGCTGGTCCTTCTGGAACTTCCGGTGACTTTTGAGGGTGGTGTGTACATGGATGCGACCTGTGCGGTGGCGTTATGTTAATTATGTTGTGTTTTTTTGTAAAATAAGTTTGTATTGTATATAAAGTTTGAACAATGTTTGTATTGTAAAATAGTTGGGTGTGGTGAGCTTTGTAAAATCGAAAAATTCTATCGATGTTTCATATGTAATATATTTTATATTTTATTTAGTCACGTAAGTTAGCGTAAGAAAATAGTAGTAGATGGCGGGTCGTCATAGTATGCCTCATCTCTCAGATTGATTTACAGAGGAACAGCTTATGGCATCAACGACTGTCTCATCTGAATATGAAAGCCCTCCAACGCCTTTCTACGAAAAAGTTGGTTCACGGTCTTCCAGTTATACTACTACAAAATGAGCATCAATGTTCGGCATGTCAATTAGGAAAGATGAAGCGAGCGTCTCATCATGTCAAGATAATTGCGTCTACTTCTCCACCATTGGAACTAATCCACATGGACCTCCGTGGACCAATGCAAACACAGAGTATCAATGGACGCAAGTACGTGCTAGTGATCGTCGATGATTTCTCTCGCTACACTTGGACAATGTTCCTCCGAACCAAAGATGAGACAGGGGACTTGATTATCAACTTTGTGAACACTACTCAAAATCTGTTGCAACAGACTATTCAAGTTATTCGAACAGACAACGGCACTGAGTTCAAGAATAAACATCTCAGTGAGTTTTATCAGAAGCTTGGAATTAGTCAACAATTCTCAGCCGCAAAAACGCCTCAACAAAATGGGGTCGTTGAAAGGAAAAACAGAACTCTAGTGGAAGCTGCTCGTACAATGCTGATCCATTCCGGACTTCCACACTTTCTTTGGGCTGAAGCAGTTAATACCGCCTGTTTTACCCAAAACAGGACGGTGGTTCACAAACGATTCAACAAGACTCCGTACGAGATTGTGAATAACAGAGTGCCCAACATCTCATTCCTCAAAGTCTTCGGGTGCAAGTGCTTTGTGGCGAACGACAGAGAGCACCGTGCTAAGTTCGACCCTAAAGCATTCGAGGCAACTTTCGTCGGGTATTCTACAACGTCAAAAGCATACAGAGTATACATCAAGTCCGACCGAACAATTAAGGAAAGCTATAATGTCACTTTCCACGAAGTGGCAGAAATGGCTTCTGGTCAATTCAGTCCAGGACCCGTGCTTAATCCGATGGCTCCTGCACACCTCAGTTCAGGACCCGTACCTAACCAGATAGCTTCTGAATATAACAGTTCATAACCTGTTATCACTGGTGTGTTGGCACAAAATCAACAGAAGATGGCAACAACTCCGAATTCAACGTCAGAAGAAGCAATGAGACTTGCATTAGACGATTTGGACTCTCTCTTCGAGCCAGTATATCGGTCACACACTGCTACACCTATAGTGGATTCTCCACCCGACGAGACCGACGTACCAAGTGCTTCTCACGTCCCTACCTCACCCGATTCAGAATTGCCACAGAATAACGAAGAACCTACAGTGGTTATTGAGGAAGAATCATCAGAGACGATCGTTCCAAGTGCAGAATTGGAACTTCCTCAAGCAATTGATCAATCAGAGACTACAGGAAATCTAGACCCACAGATGGCTGATGCATCGACTTCAACCTTGCCTCATGAGCGCAAGTGGACTAGAGGTCACCCGGTTGATCAGATAATTGGCGATCCTTCGGATGTAGTGAGGACACGTCGTCAACACAGTCTCTTCAGCTGCTTCTTAAGTAAAAATGAGCTACCAAGGTAGCAAACGCACTTCAAGACCCGGATTGGGTAATAGCGATGCATGATGATTCATCAATTCGTACGTCTTCAAGTGTGGACCTTAGTACCCCGTCCGCATGGGAAAACAATTGTCGGAACCAAATGGGTATTCAAAAACAAGAAGAATGAAGATGGTGAAGTGATCCGGAACAAAGCAAGGCTAGTTGCGAATGGATACAATCAACAGGAAGGCATCGACTACGACGAGACATATGCTCCTGTTGCCCGAATCGAAGCTATCCATCTTCTCTTGACTTATGCGGCTCACAAATACTTCAAAGTCTATCAGATGGATGTTAAGACCGCCTTTATCAACGGCGTGTTAAAAGAAGAAGTCTACGTCGCTCAGCCGGAAGGCTTCGTTGATCAAGAACATCCCGATCACGTCTATCGATTGGACAAAGCTCTCTATGGACTAAAACAAGCCCCACGTGCTTGGTACGATGTCCTGAGTGAATTCCTCGTGAAGTCTGGATTCATACGAGGGACGATAGACACAACCCTCTTCATCAAATGGCAAGACAAAAATCTGATGGTCGTTCAAGTATACGTCGACGACATCATCTTCGGATCAACTAATCCACGGCTTTGCACGAAGTTTGGAGATCTAATGAAAAGCAAGTTCGAGATGAGTCACATGGGAGAGATGCAGTTCTTCTTAGGACTACAAGTCAGGCAACTCGAAGATGGGATTTTCATCAGTCAGACAAAATACATCAAGGATATTCTGAAGAAATTCCATCAAGATCAGAGCAAGCCTCTCAGCACTCCTATGTCACCAAGCTGCAAGTTGGATGCCGATCCCTCTGGCAAGTCGGTCGACGTCACACTGTATCGCAGCATCATTGGATCTCTTCTCTACCTCACTTCGAGCCGGCCGTATATCATGTTTGCCACCTGCTTATGTGCCCGTTTTCAAGTGCTCGCGGTTAAAAGGATTCTGCGTTACCTTAAGGGCACTTCTACCCTTGGACTATGGTATCCAAAGGGTACGAAATTCAAACTTATAGGCTAGACGCTGATTATGCAGGTTGCCGAATGGACAGGAAAAGTACGTCCGGTGGCGCCCAATTTCTAGGCGAAAAGCTGGTCTGCTGGTCATCCAAAAAGCAGAATTGTGTGTCAACTTCGACGGCCGAAGCGGAATACGTGGCTGCCGCCAGTTGTTGCTCCCAGATGCTGGGGATGCGGACTCAGCTTCGCGACTATGGGTACAATTTAAATAATATACCCATATATAGTGATAGTCAAAGTGCCATAGCTATTACTTGCAATCCTGTTCATCACTCACGCACAAAACACATAGACATTAGATATCACTTTATCAAAGATCATGTAGAAAAAGGCACCATAGAAAAAGGCACCACGGAGTACCAACTAGCTGACATTTTCACCAAGGCATTGGATGAAAAACGGTTTCAATTCCTTGTCGGAAAATTAGGCATGTTGAATCTTCCGTAATATGTGCTTTACCTGATCTTCTGTGCTACTAAATGTTCTATGCTATGTGTTTTCTTTGCTTATATGCTTTATCTTGCGTGAAATAAATAAAATTTTTAAAAATATATATATAAAAAAACTATACATATACCTATCATATAGGGGAATGACGAAATCCTTTAGGATGCTTTGATCTAAAGTTACTTAAAATTTTACCCCGACATGCGATCGATTTAATTGCTTAATTTTGTCAGTCTAAGTCGCATTCTTGTGTCTAAAGGTCATTAGGTTGCTCCACTAGACACAAAGCCACTATACATGTGTGAGGATTCAAGCGTTGTTATTTTTCTTTGGATCTATTTCTCGAGTGAGTCACACATCAATTACTTGTCTTAACTAGTGATACTTGGCTTCATACTCACCTTGCCTTAGATCGTTAGGAAAATGATAAGGGTGCTTAGGTTATTCCTCACTCGGCCTTATAAAGTTTTTTTCCCTAACATTAGCCCTTAGTCATCCACTTTGAGCCTTCTCCGATGTCCTTTTCTTCCTTTAAATCCCATTCCCAGCCTTCAACTGTATTCTATACTCTTCGGATGGTTGTTCAAACGAGAAAAGGAGGGGTAGAAAATAACAAAAAAAAAGAAGAAAGAAGAAAAGAGGATGATGACAAAAGAAGGTATTGCTCAACGCGCAAAAATCAGACCAAAGGAACCTGCCTTCCGACTATCTCTTAGAAGGTGGCATGGATCCTGCTGTGAACTTCTCCAATGATAATCTCGTACGCTCGTCAGAACTGCTGGAAAGAGGAGCACCACGAAGTGAACTTCTCCAATGATAATCCGGTCTTATATCGGGAAACGAGAAGAGGAGCGCAGCCTTGGGTACGAATTCAATAACCGTGAACTATTCCAAAAAGATAATCTCTGAAACCTCTCTAGGGATTAAGAGAAGAGGAGCACGGTATCGGCGCGAGAACCAATAAGAAGAACTTCGCCTACGATAATCTCCTATAGCCTCGTGGAGAAGCGGAGCTTCAGCTTGAGCATAGCATAAAAAGGGATAGTTCTTAAAAGAAAAACAGGGAGAAAAGATTGAAAAGACGAAAGACGCAAAAGGAGACGGACGTAGAAATGGAAGATGACGAAGAGATAAGCTCACTTTTCTCTAAAAATACCTTCCCTTCTAAGTCCTAGCCAGACTAAAATCCTTACAACCCTTCGATTCCAATCGACGGTCTCTCGCTTAGGTGAATGATTAAAAATGCCTCGATCACAGGTAAATTGACTTAAAATTGCTTGTGTTGACTTGAGTGATATAAATATAAAAATCCCAAGTTAAAAATAATCGAGTGCTCGAGCGAACCTAGTGAGAGTTATCGAAATAGACCAGTCTATGAACTTAGAACTTTAGTTTGACGGCATTTTCTTCTTTCAAATGTCTAGTAAAATTTTAGGTGTGACGATTGATCGAAGCAAAATAATCTGACGCCATACTATAATAATAGTAATACGAAAAAAAAATCGTGAAAGGAAAAATTTCGCACATACTAACATGAAATATTATGTTTCATATGCGTTGAATTGAATAAATGCGAATTTATTTTGTTATCGCACATTTTAAATGTAATTTTAGATTGCATTGGTACTGAATTGTTTAAATACGATAAATTTTTCTTTGCTCTTACCCTCACGCAATATCTTCACATGTTTTTGGGGACCATGTATATGTGCTTACTAGGTAAATTTGTGTGTTATATGCTCGTGACTTGAATTGATTTCATATGCTTGCATGTTTAGTCAATTCTTGCGCATTATTTGAGGGGGAGCAAATATAAAAATCGTACATTAGCTCCAAATATTCTTGACGTTTTTCTCTAAGCATTTCAGATTCCTTCAAACAAAATTAAGGAGTGAGACGTCGACACTACAAGGAAAGGAGCTAGTCACAGACCAAATAATTGTTGATTAACTCCATTATTTCTAACGTTTTTCTCTAAGTGGTACATATTTTTTAATTTCTGCCAGGGAAGCTAGACGTTACTACACAGAAAATACAGGGAGTTAATTGCATTTATTTTAATCTGAGGGGGAGCTTTACAATGTGATTTTATTTGAAATAAGGGTCAATCTGAAAATTTTAGAAGTACTTACTATCGAGAAACTGGATATAAGAATTAATTCGCGATCATAAGTTTCTCGATCGTAAACAGTCTTGGGAACGATTTTGATTAGCCGCAATAATTTGCGATCGAAAAATTGAATTGAAGAGCAATTTTCGAATAAAAAATTTCTCGAGCGCAAATAGTAATGGGCCTGATCCATTTAATCGCAAAATGTCAAATCGCAAACCAACATTGACTTACAGCGAGTTAATAAAAGTTCACTTTTTGGTCAGTCGAAAAACTTTTTCTCACGCAACCCTAAATCGCAAAAATTTCTCTCTCGAAAAACTTTCACAGACATTTCCAATTTCTCAAAATATTTCGATTTTCAACACCAAATTGTCTGTTTAAGGTAGAAATGAGATTATTCTGACATTTGCGTGCGATTTAACTTCATTAGCATCTGCATTTTGTAGTTGTTCGCATGATTAAGATTAGATTCTCGACTGTTCTTCAAAACTGAGAAAATCTTATGCTATTTTCTAGTGATTTAGGCATGATTATGAGTCTTATCTGAGATTAATGCCTGCACTTAAGATAGTTTCAATGTTCTTTATGAATCTGGTAGTATAAATCTTCGGAAATGCATCTTCGACTCTAATTTGAGTTTCGATAAAACTGGGCATTTGATGTTTGAAGCCATCGAAGAACTTTGTTGATCGCAAACAGTCTTAATTGAATTCCGATTCAATTGAGATACTGTTTGTATCGAATTACTTTTCGATCGATAAAATTCTGACTTAGTCGCTAATACAGAAGATTTTGACCGACAAATTAATTACCATCGAGAAATCTAATTAGGATTTTTCTGTCAGCGAAAAACTTAAGCACTGAATAGACAATTTAGATGCAAATTAGATCGAGCGTAAAACTTACTATCGCAAAATAGAATTTTCGATTTAATTTTATTTCGGTCGCAAAAATTTAGCATCGAAAAAGTTAATTTTTCAACGCTTAATTTTTCGATCGTAAAATTCGCCGCTTAGGATTTAATTGATCGAAAAATTTCTCGACGATCGACTTAGTTTTTCGTTGACTAATTTCTCGATAGAAAAATATCGCGAAATTTTACTTAGGATCGAAAATCACGTACCTCTCGACAAATTTCAAATCAAAAAATTTTATTCAATCGAGGAAAATTTTTCGATAGTAAATAATTTCTCGATCGTAAATTTACGCGGAATTTTTCTCGATCGTAAAATTGATCGGCTACAGTCTCACGATTCCAACTTCAACACTTAGAAGATTTTTTTTCTAAGTCTTTTACACTGTAGCGACATTAGCGAATAAAATTTTCTCGATCGCAAAATTAAATGGAGTTATTTCAATTGAAATCAATGCATAGAAAATCAATTTGAAAACCAAATTTATCGAGGAAAAATATCTCGGCATGAACAGTGACATTTCCCACGATCAAATACTTAGAAAATTTCGAACTCTTTTCACGCGATTATATGTTTAATTCGAAATTACAATCATGCCGTTACATTTTTTCAAAATCAAGTATCCTATATGCATGCTACATGATTTCAATTCAAAATTCATCAAAACTTGTATCTCGGCATGTGAAAGTTTTATATCTCTTATTTTTCAGATGGATCGCTACCCTCGTTATAATCATATATACGACCACAACTTATATCTGAAGGTTCAGGATACGAATTTCCAGCTCGATCTGAGCACCTTTCGGTGTCCAGACGAGATCATTGTCTCTATCCTGCAAGGCCACCCCATCTGGCATGCATTGACGGTCACCGCATCGGTGCCAATGGTCTATCTCCAGCAATTCTGGGGATGTATACAAGGAGCAGTGGATAATGGAGCATTCTCCTTCTCAACCATAATTGGGACGCGGCACGTACATATGAACAAGAACCAGTTCGGGATGATTCTGGACTTGCCATACAGCGCAAACTACGACCCTCTCCCATCAAACGCAGAAATGGTGCATGATTTCATGCAGATGGGATATCAACCGCAGCTCACCAAGCTAGCTCAGGTCCAGAGCAGCGGTATCCCTATCCGTGGAAGACACTGTTCGGGATTGTGAACAAGTGTCTATCGCCCAAGCATGCTGGCTTCGACAAGGGCAATGGTAACATACTGCGGATCTTTCACGGACTCGCATTCTCCAGAAATTACGATTTCACGCAAATGATCTGGAATGATCTTGCAGACCAGATTCGGCAAAAGGAGAATCGGAGATCGAAGAATGTGCCCTACGCTCGGTGGTTTAATGTAATCATCAAGGAATTCATGGAGATGCACGAGTCCATCCATCGTCTACCTTCTGGAGGAAATTATCAACCACCCAGGCTTAAATTCTTTCACAATCCACGGCTCACGGACATGGACCAACCGTCGATGCCGATTCCTTTTGAGCTTCTACGTCTCGCTGACCCCAGAGGAGACGTATACCGTATGTACTGCCGGGAGAATCACCTCACCGAGGAGATGATTCGAGGGCCCCAGACAGATTTTGGAGTTAGCCCTCCACATCAGCAACAACAGCCTAGTCCTGAGGACATGATGATTGATGAAGTCGCTCAGGAACTAGAGCTGGAGCCTCCAACTCACGAGGAGCCAATGCCGGACTTCGATGCCACGCTGATCGATGCTGTGGCTGCCGAGTTGGAACAAGAGGCTCCAACAGACACGCTCCAAGTGGAAGTGCCTGTATATGTTGGCGTGCTTGAAGAGCCTAACGAGGAGGCTCCTCTATAAAAAGCACAGCCCGAGACTGAAATGGGGCACAGCTCACTTCCACTGGTGACGGACCAGGCTCGTGAGGACGTGGAGAACGAACCTTCTCCTCACACGGCCACCTCATCTGATACAGCGTCCGATGAGGAGCTCTGACTCATAAGACGGACTCCCAGACGATTTAGTATACAGATGGAGTCCCTTTTCCCCGCTGTCACCACCACACCAGATACCGTGCTCACTTCTTCAAGTGTTGCCGGCACTTCTTCGCTCAATCTTGAGCCGCAACCAAATCTACCGGTGTCCGGTATGCAGGCCCAACCCGAGCCTGCCGTAACACCCATAGAGGAGAATCTTCAAGATTCGACTCAAGGATTGGCTCACAGTCACAACCTCAAGTGACTGTGAGCCAACCTGAGGAGCCGGTGCCTGCTCATGGGTTGTCAACAGGCGACATCAGTCGACCTGGTACATTTTCGACGGAGGCTTCCACACCGTTTGTGACGCAATTCCAAGCCGCTCTCTCCGCTGCTGTTCAATCGCTTGAAGACAAATTAATGGAGAGAGTCCTTACTGCCATAGAGACATCCCGCAGAGACACCGGGAAAGCACCTGTTTCCGAAGGCACCTCGTCACAGCCCAACCTCACACCTCCACAACTCACACCCACCGACCCTTTAGCCACTTCATCCATCCTCATCAACCCACACACCATACCCATAATCGAGCTCCACGACATCCTACTCGCCTGCCTGATCGGCCTCTCCATTCGGTCGCCTCAAGAAGAGTCTCTTTATAGGCGATTGGTGGATCATCATGAGCCACCTACTGAAACTTGCCGAGGCCAAAGCTCCCACTCAAGACGCAGACATGACGATCCTGACAATCAGGACCCTCATGAGGGGGAGAAGAGGTCACGGACATCTACGAGTGGTCAAGAACAAGGCCAAGGCTCGGGCTCTGCGCAGACAGGAACTGGAGCCGGAGAAACCTCACAACCCACTAGACAAACCACCACCACCACGCACCGCACACGACCTCTAAGCCCATTCTACCAACCCACCATCAGAACGCCTCTGTCGACCCCATCCACCCTACCGACCTTTACAAGTCCCTTGCTTCCGGAAGAAGAAGCAAGTGCCGCGATGATCATAGCCCTAGCAGCTACTCAAGCTACTCCCTCGGTCGCTCCAGAACAACCGGGCCCCTCAGGACATGGCGTCAATCCACACGAGGCTCTGGACAAATACATCTTCGAAGGACAGTGGATGACCCATTCCATGCCCGAGGAGCATCAAAGACAACGGCTTCAGGACGTTCAGAATTTCCTACAACAAGCCTCCATAAACCTCGTGATCATAGAAGACAACGAGCTTCAGAAAGGTGAAGACTACCAACAAGAAATCCCAAGGCTACCAGAGTTGATCGCGCTACGAGCGGCTTCCCCCACAAGACTAACGCCAGGGACCGTTCGGATCGACACGCCGTGGGAGAACATCCGAATAGAAATCCCTTTCCTTGAAGAAGTTCGTGAACACATTTGGAGGTCACCGGAGAGAGTTAAGAAGCCGAACGAGTTCGAGCTGAGAGGGATCTCTCACTGGGATCAGCAGAAGAGGATGACCTACCTCTGGATGCTGACCAAACTTGGACTCGATGTAAGGCTGGGGATGACTAAAGAACAAGTCAAGAGCCACTATAAGAGTCTCTCCCCAATATGCCAACTACTCATACTGTGCAAAAGGAGGACTTCCAACACCATACTATGCCATCGAGCGAGTAGATAGAACTCGAGAAGAACTAAGCGAGAGCGACCTACCATACCTTCCTGCTGAGGAGGTGTACAATCTCTACAATCTATATGTAGAGAAGTACAAGGGTCCTCAAGGCTTCATCAAGAAGGAAGGACTCGAGGGACTCTACCGGTTCATGATGCGCCAAGTCAAGTACTTCGCCGCACACGACCTTCAGATGGCTCTGGAGAGCAACATGAAGAAGGTTAACATGACCACTCCGCTCAACAAAGGACCTGAGATCGAAGGGCTTCCCAACAATCACGTGCACATCAGCTCAGTCCTAGGCATCACCTACCACAATCCAATAGCCAAGAAGAATAGGTTGATGCTGAAGACTGAGATTCATAAGTTTTGCGATGGAACGCTCAAGGTCGTCAGGAAAAACATCGAGCAGAGGTTGGAAGAAATCAATCGAGATACGATGCTGAGGATCCACAGGTTCGTGAGAGAACAGCCTCTCCTAATGGAACTACTAGAAGATATCGAGGAGCGACTGGAGCTGAGGAACACGCTCAGGAACTTTGAGTACGCGCTGGGCTTGCGCAGGTCATTCTTCGCCCGACGAGGACAAGTAGGGCAGACATGCAATCAAGCACAAAGGGGGAGAATGTAGAAGATCAATTCTAATTGTGCTTTGATTTTATTAGATGTCTTTTAGGGGCTTTTCTTATATTTGTCCTTAGATTAGGACTAGTTAGATATTTATACCAAGTGTGTTTGGTATAAATACTTTGTAATCAAACGCAATCAATAGAGAAAGTTTTGGAAAATGACCCGAAAGGCTTGCAATTCAATTCCTAGAGAGAGAAACAATAGTAACTTTCTCACTCTACTTGAATTCTCTCTCTTGTTCTTCATTTGAGTTTTCGATCGAATCTTAATGTCAATCATTATCATCGAATTACTTAGAATTCATGCCTAGGATCATAGAGTTGTTAATCGTAGGACCTAACAGTACCCCTAAGTCGTAACATTTTTTTGGACTTGATAGAAGACAGGAGCCTAGTCCCTTTATTCACTTGATATTAAAGGTCTGACCTCGGGAGAATCCTCACAGTTTAACACGAGCACATTATGCACATTATCACGTTCGAAACCAACACGCACATAATGGACCTTAATAGCAAACCTAGTTTCAACCTATTAAAGTAAATGTGAAAGATCAGGGATATTTCTAGTTCTATCCTAATTGTACAAAACAATAAGACTTTACATCTTCGGGCTTTGATCGAACGGATGCCTCTGCTACCAGCTCGTTCATTCGGGTTCCTCTCGATCGACACTCGTACGGCCGTCATAAATAACTACAATAGCCTATGACGGGGAATCTATCCCTAATAAAACCGCCCCTCTTTTCTAATAAAAACCGTAAAGTACAACCCGGGGGCACCTTGTCACACTTAACATATCACCCGGCAAAAAACATAACCTAATACCGAATCAATCACCACGTTATTCAAATAACATGCATCACGACAAATTTAAAACATTTCCGAGCCGAAATCGAATTTGGGCGTTTAGACGGGCTGGGCCAAGCCGTATGCGTATTGGGCCGTAGGATGGGCTGGACCAGACCTTTCGTGGTCTTTTTGTCATAGTCCCGTTACTTTAACCGAGCCTATGGCTCTGATACCTCTGTTGTAATCCCCGAGGGTCCCCAGATCCAGGTTCCTGGCGAAATTTTAAAATTTTACGGGGTTCCCCACCATCCAAGATCGCTCGGTTACAAAAATGAGAAAGTAATGACGTAAAGAAATAAGAGATCAGCCATGATACCTCGTCGAAACCTCTTGACGATGGCTAGCTTCGAACCCTTCGAATCCCCGAGACGTAGTGCCCCTCTCCTACGCCAAAAGCACACAAATGAGACTCCTTCTTTGCACAAGATCGTCATGCCGGCACCTTACGTCGCAGCTGTTCTTGTAAGTATGGCTAGGCCAAGAACGAGCTGCTTGCTGCCCCGAGAGAGAAAGTGATGAGAGGAGAAAACTCTTTGTTTTTCCTCTCTTGAACTCAAGTTTCGAAAATTAGATTCTTCTCTCCTTTAGGATCTCAAAAATCCTTATTTATACAACTTAGGATTGGCCAAAAATAGGTTGAGGTGGTAGGAGAAAAATCCTCACACATTTTACCAAGTCTTCGTTTTACCAAGTAATGAATTCAAACTTTATATTTAATTAATTAAATATCAAATATCTTAATTAATTAAATACCATATTTAGTATTTTAAATATATAATATCCAATATATATATTTAATAATTTTTGAAATTTTATCTAATAAAAATCCGAAACTTATATATATCCGATATATATATATTATTTAATTACAAATTAAACAACATTATTTCTCTAAGACAATAATAAAGATTTAAATCTAATTTAAATCACGTACTAAATATTCAATATCCAATATTTTATTTCAAAAATATCTCGTGAGGTGAAAAGACCATTTTACCCCGCATTAGGCAAACTTAATATTTTCGGCTGATCAGGGTTTTGGCCAAGCCTCAAACCCTAATGTCTCAATCTAGGACCTAGCCTTGTCTCTCTCACTCTATGATGATGACGTTGTGTCGGTTGCCCTTTTTAAGCCCGACTCTCTTGGTTCATCTCAACCGGCGTAGGAGGTATCTAGGAGTTTGGTATTCA
The DNA here is from genome assembly GCA_027422505.1 of Craterostigma plantagineum. Taxonomy (NCBI): domain Eukaryota; kingdom Viridiplantae; phylum Streptophyta; class Magnoliopsida; order Lamiales; family Linderniaceae; genus Craterostigma; species Craterostigma plantagineum. Next base: position 12,136,635 of record JAPQWV010000005.1, on the reverse strand, counting down.
CCTAGCTAGCCTCGTGGTAGTGAACAGATCCCAAGTTGAGTACTGTTAGGTCCTACGATTAACAACGCTATGATCCTAGGCATGAATTCTAAGTAATTCGACAATAATGATTGGCATTTAGAATCGATCGAAAAACTCAAATGAAGAACAAGAGAGAGAATTCGAGTAGAGTGAGAAAGTTACTATTGTTTCTCTCTCTAGAAATTGAATTGCAAGCCTTTCGGATCAATTCTCAAAACTTTCTCTATTAAGCTCAATTGATTTACATGTATTTATACCAAACAAACTTGGTATAAATATCAAACTAGTCCTAGTCTAAGGACTACTATACAAAACGCCCCTAATTACAAGGACAACTAATGAAATCAAGCACAATTACAAATAGTATTCTACAATCTCCCCCTTTGTGCTTGATTGCGTCTCCGCGCCGTTTGTCCTCGTCGGGCGTAATATGATCTGCGCAAGCCCAGCGCATGCTCGTAGTTCCTCAGAGTGATCCTAAGCTCCAGTCGCTCCTCGATATCTTCAAGCAATTCCATTAGGAGCGGCTGTTCTCTCACGAACCTGTGGATCCTCAGCATAGTGTCTCTGTTGATTTCTTCCAACCTCTGCTCGATGTTTTTCCGACGACCTTGAGCGTCCCATCGCAAAACTTATGAATCTCAGTCTTCAGCATCAACCTATTCTTCTTTGTTATTGGATTGTGGTAGGTGATGCCTAGGACAGAGCTGATGTGCACGTGATTGTTGGGAAGCCCTTCGATCTCAGGTCCTTTGTTGAGTGGAGCGGTCATGTTGACCTTCTTCATATTGCTCTTCAGAGCCATCTGAAGGTCGTGTGCGGCATAGTACTTGACTTGGCGCATCATGAACCGGTAGAGCCCTTCGAGGCATTCTTTCTTGATGAAGCCCTGAGGACCATTGTACTTCTCCACACATAGCTGATAAAAACGGTACACTTCATCGGCGGGGAGGTACGGCAGGTCGCTCTCGCTCAGTTCCTCTCGGGTCCTGTCCACTCTTTCAATGACGTAGTAAGGTGTTGGAAGTCCTCCTTTTGCACAGTAGACGCTGAGGAGTTGGCATATTGGGGAGAGACTCTTATAATGGCTCTTGGCTTGTGCCTTAGTCATCCCCAGCCTAACATCAGGTCCTAGTTTGGTCAGCATCCAGAGGTAGGTCATCCTCTTCTGCTGATCCCAATGAGAGATCCCTCTAAGCTCGAACTCGTTCGGCTTCTTCACTCTGTCCGGAGACCTCCAAATATTCTCACGAACTTCTTCTAGGAAGGGAATTTCTATTTGGATATTTTCCCATTGCGTGTCAATCCGGACGGTCCCTGGCGTTAGCCTTGGAGAGGGAACTGCCTGTTGAGCTATTAACTCTGGTAGCCTTGGGATAACTCGCTCGTAGTCTTCACCTTCCTGAAGCTCGTCGTCTTCTATGATTACAGATCTATGGACGCTTGTTGTAGAAAGCGCCGAACGTCGTGAAGCCGTTGTCTTTGATGCTCCTCGGGCATGGAGTGGGTCATCCACTGTCCTTCGAAGATGGACTTGTCTAGGGCTTCGTGTGGATTGACACCGTGTCCAGAGGGTCCCGCTTGGTCTGGAGCGGCTGAGGGAGTGGCTTGGGTAGCTGCTAGAGCTACAAGCGTTGCAGCACTTGCTTCTTCTTCCGGAAGCAAGGGGCTTGAGTAGATCGGTGGTGTGGACGGAGGCGTTCTGAGGTGAAAGGTTGGTGGGTCGATGTGGGCGGTGCGGTGCGTGGTGTGTGTTTGGGTTCGGTGGGTTTGTGTTTGGGTATGGTGGGTTTGTGTTTGGGTTTCACCAGCTCCAGCACTTGTCTGCGTAGCGCCCGAGCCTTGTCCTTGGCCACTTGTTGATACCAGATCTTAATCTTCGTTTATACGAATTCGCTACGTGATTTGATCCGTGTTGGATAAAAAATGACCTAACAATTTGTATCAGAGCAAACGTGTTAGGATTTGGATTAAATTTGGACTGATTTTGATTTTTCGAAACTGATATTTTTTTTTGCGTGCACTGTTCTTCATCAGAATTGGATTTAATTCTTCACAATTCGCCTTGATTTGCTGTAGTTATGGTTCGATCGAGTGTTTCTAACCTGTCTGTGCTAAAACCTGATCGATCGAATCAATATTTTGTGCTAATTTGGAGAATTAACCGGAAATCTCATTTGAGTGTTCTTCGTGAAATTTTTCAAAATTCGATTGATTCTGCTTTGATTTCGTTAAATTGATTGTTCATTCCTGTTAATCTGCTCATTTCGATCCATAACCCAAGCTGATTTCGAACAATTTTGTGTTTGGATCAAGCTTCTTCGTTTTTTTTGCGGCATCGTCTCTGTTCTGTTCGGCTTTGGTTTTGTTCTCTGTTCTTCGACAATTCGCCGACCGAAATTCTATCTGGATTTGTTTTCGATGGTGTTCTTCGCGATTCCTCGCAAATCGATCTAAAAATTTAGCTTATTGTGGAACGAAGCTTGCTCTCCAAGTTAGAATTACCTCCCAAAGTTTCTCTCTACAAATCGAAAGGTAATTCTCAATCTTAATCTTCGTTTATACGAATTCGCTACGTGATTTGATCCGTGTTGGATAAAAGAGGACCTAACAATTGGTATCAGAGCAAACGTGTTAGGATTTGGATTAAATTTGGACTGATTTTGATTTTTCGAAACTGATATTTTTTTTTGCGTGCACTGTTCTTCATCAGAATTGGATTTAATTCTTCACAATTCGCCTTGATTTGCTGTTGTTATGGTTCGATCGAGTGTTTCTAACCTGTCTGTGCTAAAACCTGATCGACCGAATCAATATTTTGTGCTAATTTGGAGAATTAACCGGAAATCTCATTTGAGTGTTCTTCGTGAAATTTTTCAAAATTCGATTGATTCTGCTTTGATTTCGTTAAATTGATTGTTCATTCCTGTTAATCTGCTCATTTCGATCCATAACCCAAGCTGATTTCGAACAATTTTGTGTTTGGATCAAGCTTCTTCGTTTTTTTTGCGGCATCGTCTCTGTTCTGTTCGGCTTTGGTTTTGTTCTCTGTTCTTCGACAATTCGCCGACCGAAATTCTATCTGGATTTGTTTTCGATGGTGTTCTTCGCGATTCCTCGCAAATCGATCTAAAAATTGAGCTTATTGTGGAACGAAGCTTGCTCTCCAAGTTAGAATTACCTCCCAAAGTTTCTCTCTACAAATCGAAAGGTAATTCTCGATCTTAATCTTCGTTTATACGAATTCGCTATGTGATTTGATCCGTGTTGGATAAAAGAGGACCTAACAATTGGTATCAGAGCAAACGTGTTAGGATTTGGATTAAATTTGGGCAGATTTTGATTTTTCCAAACTGATATTTTTTTTGCGTGCACTGTTCTTCATCAGAATTGGATTTAATTCTTCATAATTCGCCTTGATTTGCTGTTGTTATGGTTCGATCGAGTGTTTCTAACCTGTCTGTGCTAAAACCTGATCGATCGAATCAATATTTTGTGCTAATTTGGAGAATTAACCGGAAATCTCATTTGAGTGTTTGTCAAGACCCGTCGTCCCGCCCTCGTATTCCGTTCTAATTCTAAGTGTTAATGCTTTGATATTGTGCAATGCGTAAAAATGCGAATAAAATTTTTCATTTTAAAACGTGCATGCGGAAGTCTTATATACATGTCAAAAGAATATTCGTAATTCGTTCTACGAATCGTCGAAATCGTGTCTACACAAAATACAAGTGTGTGTGTGTGCAGCCAAAAACTCCCTATGCGCCCGGCCTTCACAGGTCGTCATCCATACACACACTCCCACCTCAAAAGCAGCCGGATAGCTTCAAAAGATCGGCCTCGCATAAAGTCGGATCACGTACCGTGATCGTCAGTACCTACAACACGTAACATAAATAATGAGCCACCGAGGCTCAGTAAGCAGAAATTATGCATGAATGCACGTGTCCTAACGATCGACAATCCACGTCGTCGTTTTCTAATGCTCTTACTATTTTTCTCATACTCTTACTCATTTTCCTGACTCATACTCTTTTTCTTATACTCTTAATTCGTACGGGCCCTCGGCTTTCTATCCCACTATGCGCCATCTCATAGAGATCTCAAGTGTGGAGGTTCACACACTAGAAGGTCACCCGAAGGAATCTTCCCTTTCTTAGTGTGGCCTCCACGCGGGCGCTTCTCACTGGTAGCCAACACCGAGGCCACTAACCTCGAAGGTCATCCGAAGAAATCTTCCCTCCGGGTAGTGCTTTACACGCTAGAAGGTCACCCGAAGGAATCTTCCCTTACTCAGCGTGTGCCCCGGGCCGCATCCTCCAGGTTGCATCTTCCGCATACGGGGTATTTTCCCCAGCCTCTTATTCAGGCCTTATAGCTTCATTCGCCTTACTAGCTGCATAAGGGAAGCCGTGACTCTTCATTCGAGTCGACACAAACGCCAATATCGGCGAATATACGTCGCACACAGGCGATCTTATGCACGCTCTTACTTCGCTCCTTACGTACTACACATGCGTGCAAGTGCTCATGCTATGTTCATGTACATATGCAAATCATGCCCTCATGCATATAAATAAATCATATCATACGTACACATTTTATACAAAATGCACGAGCACGTAGTTCACATAATTGGACGCAGGCAAGTTACGTGTCGTAGTTGAATTTCTACTTACTTGTCGTCCGAGCTTAAGTTAGCGTATTGTCTCGTGAGGTCCCTAACGTTCGACCTTTTCATAAAAAGTTAGAGTATCAGTACTTTGCTTTCTCAGCTAATTCGTCGAAATAATTAATTTTCGTCATACTACTTATTTGGACTGGTACAATTTTCTAGACTCCATGCCACTCAATTTGCCTTATTGAATTTTCCTAAATTAATTTATTTCTACACCATATTATATCGGAGTTAAGTTTCGATCCCACTGAAATTGCTAATCTTAAATAATTCTAAGTTAAAGTATTGAAATTCCTAACATGATAAGCTCCGCGAAAGTCATGTGATTTAATAGTTTTCGCCCAATTCGATTTTGTCAAATTGAATTCCAACTTACATGAGTTTCGCCCGAATCTCGTCTTCTAACTTCTTTCGATCGAAAGTCTTACTTACTAGATACTTTCGATCGAAACTTATTTATATCAAACCCTAATTTCAATTTGATAGTGCGCTTATTTTAGTTTCGTGCAATTTGAGGGAGTCGCGCCGAGATTTCTTTCGGTCTAAACTCGTTGAATCTAATTCCAATTTCGATTAATAACTTATCACATGTTGGTTTCGCCCGAAACGTTGTGAGTTTCGCCGTGGTATTTCGTCATCGTGACATCGCCCAAGTTTCGCTCGAAACCTTGCATGTGCATGGGTGAGTTTCGTTCGACTCCAATTTTAATCAATTAGGGTTTCGCCGAGTTTTCTTTCGATCGAAAGTCCCATTTTCGATCAATTTATGGGTTTCGCTCGATTGAGCATCATAACGAGGGAGTTTCGGCGAGTGATGACGTGTGCATGGCATCGTTATAGGTTTCGATCGAAACCATGCATGGTGATTAATCACTTCCGATCAATTGGATGGATTGGAATTGAGTTTCGATCGATACTCATGTATTAAAATGAGTTTCGGTCGAAACTCATAACTTATGGAGTTTACTATGCAAAGTTAATTCAATTTAGAACTTAGATTCATGAATCCTATCGCCCGAAACCCTAAAATTAATTTTCCACTTTCGATTGAAACACATTTCTCACTTTCGATCGAAAGTGTTCATCCCATCGAAACTACTTTCTTCCCAAATTTCCAGTCGAAACTCGTAAATCCATCCCTTTCTGCTACCAAAATCGCATGATTCCTCCTAAAAGCAGAATCTCTAAGCTCTAAATCGTATATTGTACTATTCGGTCACTAATTAGTCCAACTAGAAACATTAATACGAATTCAAGCTCAACATTTAGGGTTTCTCGTGTGTTCTTCAACTACTTTGCTTTTAATGTCATTAATACACCTAACAATACCTAGGATACGAAATTAAAAGCTCTAGGGGAGGTATTTCACCTACCAACTTCGAAGTCCTTAGGCTAGTTGAGGAAATTTTTGGTTCGACTATCTCTCGGCCTTTCTTCCTTCTTCTTCTCCTTTCGTTAGTTCTTAGGTGTGATTAAGGTGTTAAGATGGTTTAGATATTTTCCTTGACTTTTTGTTGGGTAGGGCATGGGTTTTTCCTAATTTAGGGGAAATTGTCCCCCATTTGGGCCTTTCTCACAAATTTGACCCATTTCAGATTTCTTAGATCAAAATAAAATTCCTAGCCCAACTAGAAATGAGTTCCTAGTCTAACCATAGTTAGTTCTTAGCTTCACCATTTTCCTAGAATTCTTATTCATGAGTTAGGAGTCATCATAGGCCCGTAATTATTAACACGCACTTATGTGTACTTCGCACATAATTACGAGCACAAAATTCGTAACGTCACATAAGCATTCGACATATATGCAATTAACATGAAATCACGCTAGTCATACACGAAATTTATTGACCGACCTAATTTACGGGGACTGGGGTCCTACAGTTTTCTTCGTGAAATTTTTCAAAATTCGATTGATTCTGCTTTGGTTTCGTTAAATTGATTGTTCATTCCTGTTAATCTGCTCATTTCGATCCATAACCCAAGCTGATTTCGAACAATTTTGTGTTTGGATCAAGCTTCTTCGTTTTCTTTGCGGCATCGTCTCTGTTCTGTTCGGCTTTGGTTTTGTTCTCTGTTCTTCGACAATTCGCCGACCGAAATTCTATCTGGATTTGTTTTCGATGGTGTTCTTCGTGATTCCTCGCAAATCGACGAGTTCAATCAAAATCATCTCGATCTTCATCGTCGATTGAACATCTAGTCTCTGTTCGTCTCTGTTATCATCGAAAAAAATATATGTTCTTCGCTCGTGAAATCCGTTCAACGCGAGAAATCGATCAACGCTCGCAAAATCAGATCGAGAAACTTGTTCTCGATCGCAAAATCCGCTCGAGAAAGCTTTTCGATCGAAAAATCGTTTGATTTTTCTCGATCGTGAATCCCAGCTTCGTCTTCTTCATGTCAGAACATTTACATACACATATACACACAGGGAAAATTGCATTTTAAGTCCCGAAAATATTATTTCAGTCCCTGTAGTTACATTTCGGTCCCTATTGGTTTCAATTTATCCCAGAAAGTTCTGATCTAGCCCTAAATTTTCAATTTAACCCCAAAACTTTCAATTTATTGGATTTCTCACTCATTTACGTTATTTTACGATTGCAAATTTTTTGCTTAGTCGCTTTTACAGGTTGTCGTCGCAAAACTTGTTTTCCGCCCGCAAAACTTTTTTTTGCGATCGAATAATTTGATTTTAAAGGTTTAGATATTAACATCTCAAAATGACGACGTTTTATTAAATCGCATAACTTTTACGATCGTAAATCTAACTGTTTGAAATTTAAAACTATTTTCTGAAAACAGTACCTCATCGAAAAACATAACAATCGAAAAACAGTGCTCCATATCTTCACTTGAAAAACTTATACTCGAGAATTATTTTCGATCGAAAACAGTGCTCTACATTTTCACTCGAAAAACTTTTACTCGAGAATTTTTTTTCGATCGAAAACAGTAACCTTCAAATTGGCACATTATAGGAAAAAGCTTTTGGTAAATACTATTCAATTTTTAAATCAAACTTTATACACCAAAATCTTTTCGAAACTGAAATTTTAAAAGCCAAATACTTTAATCAGTATTACAAATTCAAATCCAGAAAACACGTCAACGATCAAAATATCCAACCAACAAACAAACAAAAAAAAACCAAAATTAAAATGGACAATTTCTCGATTACTCAATCTTATGATTCTAGCTCCGACACTGATGAAAAGATGAAGGAGCTTGGACGTCAACTACGATTAGTTGAGAAGGAGTTAAAGAAGAAGTCCACAAAGACCAAGTGACGCTCAAAGAAGCAAGAGACTACAAACTCCGAACAAAATAACACACTTGGCTTTGATGGCACACCACGAAGATGAGGCTAATACATCTTCTAAGGAGCTAGCAATTCCTAACTCTACATTGTTTAACATGTTAGAATCCTTACAAACTAGATATGCTAACATGAAAAATGAGCGGAAAAGTACTAGAGAGTTAGAGGACAAATTAACTAAGTCTAAGGAGGAAATAGCTAGTCTCGAATCTAACCTTAGGAGCTCTAGTGCGAAAATAGATGAACTAATTAAGAGCTCAAATCTTAGCGAGGCTAAGCATATTTCGTTAGAGAAGCATAGCTCGGTAGTTAAGGAATTAGAGGACAGGCTAGACAACAACCATAAATGTCTACTTAGGAATCTAGACGAGAAAAGTCTTCTTAAATGTAGACTAGAGGGTGTGAACAAAAAGGTCACTGGTCTAGAAGCCGAAATAGATAAATCTAATTCTAAGAATAGTGAATTAAGAAAGCGTCTCGACACCAGCACTGCTCAAAATAACTATGCTTTCTTAAGAGAAGAACGTGGGAAGCTCTATTCTAAGATTAATCAATTAGAAAATCTTCTTACGATTTCTAAGACCAAGGAAGCACAATCTCATCATTCTGAAAATTCTTCTTCCGTCGATATACCTTCTATTCTTAAGAAAATAGAGGATTTAAATTCTACACTAGAAACGGAAAGAAAGCATTTTGAAGTAGAAAAGAATACACTTCTAACGGAGATATCTAGTCTCAAAGCTTCCTCGTCTTCAAAACATGATCAAGGAACGCAAACGGATGATCTCGTTCCTACCATCGACACGACTTCTACTAATTCTACGTCAATCTTGACCAAAGCTGAAATTCAAAGTAAAAGTCCCGCACTTTCTATACTCAAGCAACAAGTCCCATGGAAATGGGAGAACGGAAAAGCTCCACAACGGAATCTTAAAGATCAAAAGTCTTCCTCTCCCGTTCCTAAAAAGAAAATCTTTCACGAAAATATTTCAAGTTCTAGCGCACAAACTTCATCGTGTGCTTCAAATGATCCTACTAATTTTTCATTTAAAAAGCCTAAACTTGAAAATAATTTTCGAAATTCTTATAATCATTATGTGAAAAATGTGCATTCTCCATGTAGGAAATATGATACATCTGGTTTAGATGCTTATCGTTCTATTTGCTCATATTCTTACATGAAATATCCAGTCAAAGTCAAATCTGAAAAACATTTATTAAGACTGGGCAATGAGAAGATCTTTAAAAATACACATTCTAGGATCACATTCTCAAAAGCTGAATTGTCATATCCGTGTAAAGTCATGCAAAAATGGATTCCTACATCGGATATCAAGTCACATAGTCATAGTCAGAAATGGATTCCTAAGGCTAATTCATCGACCGACATAGGATCACAATCTAATTTTACACGATTTACGACTAACTCGTTATCTGCTAATAAGGGAGGACCCATACGACAATGGGTACCAAAGTCCCGATAGTTTTGCAGATTTCCCTCATGTATGGTACTCCGATGATAGTTGCTCCACATACATGATCAAGGGCGAGCGGCAGAGCAACTACAAGAAATCCCTACCTAAGCGACAAACTCAGTGACGAAATTCCTTACACATTTCTTTTAAATGCTAGGATGAGTCGCTATTAATTTTTTAGGGATCACAATTTGGTACATTATGCATCTGAGCTGAAATGTTAAATGCCAAATTTTTTACGCATTTTCCGCATATAACTAAAAAAAAAAAAAACCTCTCTTCATGCATTTTTTCTCTTTTATTCTCACGCATCTTCATTTTTTTTTGAAAAATAAAAAAAAATACTAATAATAAAAATAAAAACATTAAAAAAAAATTCATGCATTTTTACATAATTTTTTCTTTCTTTCTATGTTTTCAAATCATGTTCATTTTTTTTCCTTAATAATAAAAAAACGTTTTGAAAAACAACATTAAACTAAAACAAAAACAACGAAAAAATTGGGGAGTGACGATTACTCAATCTACTTTGATTTGTTGACAAAAATCTTTCCTTTATATATGATTGGTTATTTGCTTAATATTGTCTGTCTAGTCGCATTCTTTTGTCTAAAGATCACTCGTTTGTTCCACTAGACACAAAGCCACATCATATATGTGAGATTTTAAGCCTTATTATTTTTTTGGAAATTTATCCTTGAGCGAGTCACACATCAAATGCTTGTCTTAACTTGTATTTCTTGGCCTCATTCTCGTCTTGCGTTAGTTCGTTAGGAAAATGATTAGGGCACGTAGGAAAATTCCTCACTTGGCCAAAATCAAAATATCATCCTTGAAATTATTCCTCTAGTCATCCCTTTTGAGCCTTCTCCGATGTCCTTTTCTTCATTTGTATCCCGATCAAGCCTTCAACCGTAGTTCATAAATTTTGGAGGGTTGCATAAACGAGAAAAGGAGGGGGAGAAAAAGGCGACGAAAGAAAAATAAGAAAATGATGACAAAAGGAGGTGGAAAACGCACACGAGGAATGCTCAACGCGCAATAAATAGTCCAAAAGAACCTGCCTTCCCAATTATTGAAATCTTCTAAAAATCATAAGAAGAGGACATGGATCTTGCTGTGAACTTCTCCATCGATAATCTCGTACACTCGTCAGAACGGCTGGAAAGAGGAGCGCCTAGAAGTGAACTTCTCCAACAATAATCCGGTCTTATATCGAGATAACGAGAAGAGGAGCACGGCCTTGGGTTCGAATTCCATAACCATGAACTTCTTCAAATCGATAATCTCTGAAATCTCTCTAGGGAATAAGAGAAAAGGAGCATGGTATCGGCCCGAGAACGAACAAGAAGAACTTCGCCTAAGATAATCTCTCAGCCTCGTAGAGAAGCGGAGCTTCAGCTTGAGCAAGTGCAGACGAATATGAAAAAAATTAAAGGGTGAGAATGAAAAGACGAAAAAGAAAATGCCGGTGAAGAGGACGACGAAGAAAAGGAAGAAGATCTTTAGTCCACACTTCCTAAATATTTTCCTTCCCTTCTAAGTCAGAACCAAAATACTAAATCCCTAAGTCCCTTTGATTCCGAATCGACGGTCTCTCGCTCGGTGAAATGATTAAAAGCGCCTTGATAGCAGGTTAATTGATATAGTTTTGCTTGTGTTGACATGAGTGATATATCTAGTATATAAATCCCATGATAAAAATAATTGAGTGCTAGAGCGAACCTCGTGAGAGTTGTCGAAATGGATCACTCTATGAACTTAGGACTTTAGTTTGACGACATGATTTGACGGCAAATTATTATTTATGTGTCATGTGAAATATTTGCGTGGACATGATCAAAGTGACGTAATCTGACCCCAAAACAAAATAAAAAAAGGGAAAATAAAAAAAGTAACAATAAATATAAAAATCGTATAGTCTTGTTTCAAAATTTTCTTTACTTTTATTTTTTTTTGCATATTTTTTATATTTTTCATGCATTTTTTTCTTGTATTTTTGCATTTATTTTTACTTTGCATTTTTCTTATGCATGAAAAAATTTCGCACATTTTCAAATGCATTTGCACATGCATTGGCACAGACTTGTTTAAAAGCGAAATATTTCTTGCTTATGTGGTTACGCAAATTTTCATATGCATGCTTAGAAGTTCATGCATATATGTTGAAATGATTACATGCGTTTCTACTCGTTGTGTCATATGTGTTACATTCTCATATGCATATCTCGGTGAATATGTATATCTTTGCGAAATTGTTAAACACCATATGGGCACTACTTGAGGGGGAGTCATGATTCTTAGTGGTCGAAAATATGAATTAAGGGGGAGAATGAAAAATTACTCTATTACTTTGAAATTACTCCGTTATATGTTTCCAATGAGCATGAATTGAGGGGGAGTAATATGAATTTAAGGGGTAGTAATTTTAACTGTTATAATTCATGTTTACGCTTTTAGAGTGTACTTTAGAATCATGAGCTCTCCTTGAATCTTTTTAAACGACTAAATCCTCGGGGGAGCTTTTTAGTGATTTCAGGTGTGTGAAGTGGACGCTTTTCAAAAAGATCTTCCAACCACCACTTCTAGTTTGCTCTCGAAGATTTAGCGAAAGAAAGAGGCTGCCTACCTTCTTCTGGAACTAGAGACGCTTCTTCGAGGCCGAACCAGACAACTTCCATTCGGAGAAGACGAATCTGGCGAAACGGAGAAGATGGCTAAACCCCGAGCCCTCTCCTCGACTCTTTCAAGCCCCTTGATTCCGGAAGAAGAAGCAAGGACTGAGGATCGAACGACACGTGACTCAAGCATCATCAAGGACTGAAGTTGCCAACCGTGTCCACTGAATCAGGGACCAAAGTTGCCGACTATGTCCACTACATCAATGATCAAAGTTGCCAACCGTGTTCACCTCTCCAAACCTCACATCCGACGCCCCGATCTCAACACAAGGTTGACCCAAATAGGGGGAGTTTCGAGTTTCGTGTGCTTTCAACGGGAGAAATGGAATGCGGACTTTCCAAAATCCGGCAAGAACTTCCTACATCTTACGGAATTTAGTAGAAGAACTTCAAAAGAAGATTCGAAGAAAAAGCCGATGCCTAGAAGACCAGGTGAGCTTGAAGATTTTCGAAAAAGGATATTTGGAGGACTCGAGGACTCTTTCCACTTGCAAGACGAAGACAACCCGCGCTATATTGGAAATTGAATACAAAGGGGGAGATTGTTGGAACTATTTTATTGTATTCAATTAATATAGTTGTCTTAGTCTTGCTATGCAAATTAGTAGTCTTGGGCTAAATTGTAATTAGTCATTTTGTAGGACTACTTGTGTAAATATACCATGGTAGATGGTATATATAGTGACCCTAAAGCATGTTTTAGGGTGATCACCTCATTTGTAGCAAATTCATTTTCTAAAACTTGAGCTTATTGTGGAACGAAGCTTGCTCTCCAAGTTAGAATTACCTCCCAAAGTTTCTCTCTACAAATCGGAAGGTAATTCTCGATCTTAATCTTCGTTTATACGAATTCGCTACGTGATTTGATCCGTGTTGGATAAAAAAGGACCTAACAAGGACGAAGTTGATCTAATCATAATCCACGAACCGACTGTAGATTTTCGTCATACGTATAAACACTTTACGTTTGAACTTACAGAACTCGACTCTATGTCGTTTATGTCGGTGAAAATACCTAAACTGCCCTCCACGACTATCGCGAGTCAGTTATATGCTCTGGCCAGAGACTTGGGTAAATTCCCGCACATTAAACTTGCCAAAGGACGTTAACCTCGAATTTAATCGAGACCGTAAATCCCGCTCCGCGGTTCAACCGGCAATCGCATAAAAAATTCAAGACCACATTTTTCACCGCTGACCCATGCCACCGGCAAGACGGGCCTAGAAAACTAGTGACAAGTCAAGACTTCAAGACCAACCCCAAGTTAACCCTTTCGGTCTAAGGTTCACGCATACTACTACAGTCAATCGATCGATCAAGGATAATCCAAGCTGTTGGCCCTTTTTATTACCAAACAAGGATCAAAAGAAAGGTTTGAATGTGTAAAACGTGAAGAACACCTTGAGTGCGTGAAAGTGTGTGTTTTTCTAAGGGAAAGTACAAGGTGGCTTACCTTTCTAATTCTTTTGATAAAACCCTAATTAGGGCTATTTGGGCTTTATATACCACAATTGTTTGGTATATTAAAGCCCAATACAAAACTATGACTTAATATCATAAGTCACCCCAAACTACTACAATCCTCTAAATAAACATATTAACCCAAGATTACATAAATTAAAGGATGCTACAAAATATTCCTACCAATCTCCCCCTTAGCATCCTTTTTGCTTTGATGTCCTTTGTGTCTTCTTCTTCTTGGGTTTCTCCACAGCATCAATCGATTTCCTGAGTCCGAGTCTGAACTCGTAAGATCGTATCGTTCTTCGTTAGGATAATCGATCGGAGATGATGTTGATCAGCTTCTCGTACTTTTCCTGGACTTCTGCTTCTTCGTACCTTAGCTCCTCCAAAATCCTTTCGAGTTTCACCCGAATAATCAGCAGCGTCCCATCGCTGAATTTAGCAATCTCGGATGTTTTCATCAGCCTCTTTTCTCCCTTGTAATTGATGTAGACCACCGATGGATCGTTGTCATCATTGATTATGTGGCCTTCACCGAGACTTGAGTCGGGGACTTCGAAGGATGGCTTCGTGAGATTCACCCTTTTCATGTTGCTTTCCACCGCCATTTGAAGATCGTGAGTCGAATTGAACTTGATTTGGCGCATCATGAATCGCTTAAGAGCAACGTAGCCCACTTTCAAGTCTGGATTCTGGAGTGTTCCAAGAAATCTGAAGCTTATAAGTATCCGATCAACATCTTCACCTCTGATGTAGGAGAGATCGCCTTCGGTCAGTTCCTCGACCGTTCCATCTTCTCGCTGCACCTTATAGATAGGATATTCATAAAAGTCCACACGACCTCGCCGAACTCCCAAGATTTTGTTGATTCTGGCCTTTTCCTTCTCTTCTCTTCTAAGAACGTTAACATCTGTATCTTTTGCTCTCCACACAAGCCCTCTACGAAGAGAGAGCAGATATCGTACAGCAGTTGGTCTCGGGAGATGAGTTAGGCCTCTTAGGTTCAGCTCGTCTAGCTCCTTGATCCTATCCTCCTTCCTCCATATTCTTCTTCGTATCTCTTCTTGATATGGAGCTATCACTTTGACATTTTCCCACGGTGGCTTCTGTTCTTCTCCTATCTTCGACTTCGAGGGGGGACATTCCTTATCGACGACAGCGTGTTTGAGAAGCTCTGGAAGTTCTGGAATGTCTGCTTTGTAGTCTTCACCTTCCTCGAGCTCATCATCGTCGATAAGTGCTAGGTTAACATTTGCCTTCATCAAGAAATATCTGGCGTTGTCCAGTAAGCCCTTGGCCAAGTCTCGATGCATCGGCTTTGTTAACCAATCGTCGTTGAAGATGTACTTTTCTATCGCTGTGTGTGGGTTGTAAAGTGCTTCGAGAGATAGAGTAGGTGAGGATGGAGGATCAGAGGAGGTTCTTGGGTTTGTAAGGTTAGGCGGTGATGGACTCACGGCTGTTGAGGAGGTCGTTTGGGTTGTATTGGTAGTAGTTCGAGTAGATTTTCTGGTTTGGGTGGGTGTAGGTGGTTTTGTTCTAGTGGGTGTTCGGGTGGTTCTAGGTTGCGTGTGTGGCTGCGGTGGAGGCCCTGTCTCTTGTGTCTTCTCCCCCTCGGGACGATCCCCACCGTCAGGGTCGTCACGTGATTGTCTTGATGACTGGGCCTCGCCGGGGTTAGGCGGGTTGAAAGGAAGCTCCAGACGTCTGAGGACCTCCGCTTCATACGCAGTGAGCTTCGGTGCAGTGCGGAGTCTGGCCAGTAGAACGTCGATCAGTTCCGGGATCGGTATGTTCCACGGTCCTTCCTCAGAGTCAGGAGTTGGGTCGGGTTGCGTGTGTACTTCTTCGTGGACGGGGGCTTTGCCTTTAGCCCGAGAGGATGTCCCAATGACGTTGGAGACCTGGGTCATAATAGTATCCTCGAGATCTTTCGCCAATGCTGCGAGTCGATTCTCGAGACTCGCCTCCGTCACGAACGGGGAAAATAACCTGACGGAGTCACTAAGACGTTCCGTCGTCACAACATCAGTAGAGGGTACTGATGTGCCGCCCGTTTGCACAGGACTTGAAGAACCGAGGCCACGAAGGCTCATCGTTGACATCAAAGCTGAGACTGACTCAGATTGATGGCCCAAGGTCGTAGCTGCAGTGATGTTGACTACGTTGGGTCTTCCGCTCTGTTCCGTACTAGACTCTAGTACGGAGACATCATAGAGCGTTCGGTCTAGATCACTAAGATCTAGAGGTGCAGAATCTAATGGTAGTGTCCTAGAAAGTGGAAAAATTATGGATGGTGAGGGCACTAGACTCGTTGTGATCAAAGAAGGTGCAGTCAGAGGCGGAGGACTGCTTGTTACATCAACCACCTCCGAGCGAGATAGTGATGAATGACGTGGCACCTCGTGAGTATGTGAAGCAATCATCTGTTGGGAGATGATTGAGTGGCTGGGACGGGCAGTTTGCGCGATTGGACCCGATGTCGCGACTTCTACTCGGGGGAAGACAAAGTCATCCCCTGTACCTATGGGTTCGGCCCGGCTTGTTTGTGGACTAGTTGGCTGAGGAATACGGTCGTGTTTCTGCTTTGTACGCCGTTCCTGTTGTCCTCCTCTGTCATCCCCTTTGATTTTCGCTTTTGTTTTGGCTGTGGGGATGAAAAGCTTCCTAGACCTACATTTGGTGGTGGGGGTTGGCTTATCCCTGGGTTAGGTGCAACTGGGATGTGTTGAACCATGGGGACGTCGTCGAGGTTGTTGGCTCGCTTGTATTTGCGTAGCTCCGGCTCATGCGGATCGAGGAGGCGAAGTAAGTGGTCTGGAATGATCATGGCCTCCAGATCGATTTTGCTCTTCGTCGATTGGATTTTGGTGAGCTTCGGAGATTGATAACCCTCGTCTCTCGGTCGGCGTTCGATTCCGGGATGAAGATCCACGAAATGTTGGACGATGACGGGTAGCCACCGTACGTAAGGAAGCACCGTGTCACGGACCTAAACTTTGGCTTGCTAGCTCCCGTGCGGCACCTAGTCCTTTAAGCAGCCCCTCGCGTGCTTCACTAGGTCAGCCTCCCAAAACACTCACGAAAGAAAGCAAAGTGTCGGACAACCCTCGGCTTGAACGTGCCTAAGTGCAAGAGGAAAACCACACAAGTAATGTAGAGAGAGAACTCGACTCTTTCTCACACTAAAGTGTTTACAATGAAGGCTTTTACCACTTGTTTGATGGATGCCAATGAACTACTCTAAGCCCCTATATATAGAAGTTGTCCAACCCGATGGACGGCTAAGATCTACTCGATCTAACGGCTATTATTTACAATCTAGATTATTCTAGGAATATCTAAAGGCATATTCCTCTCTAGAGAGTTCCATAGCATTCTCCACACTTGGACTCTTGACTCTCTAGAATGACCCGCAATGTTCCGCACGGTTCCACGATCTTCCGGAAGGTTCTACACGAATCCGGATGGGCCAATAATCGTGGTAAACCTCATTAGCCCCGTCTCTCTGCCTAACGGGTGTTAAGTGCCCCGGCCTTGCTTCGTAAGATCGACGTCCCGCACGCGACAAGCTTGGCCGGTCCCAAAAGTCTTGTTCTCGGGCGCCTCGATACTCTTGGCTTGAAAGGTCATCGCCCGATCCGTCCCGACTCTTGGCCAAATTTGTGAGGGCGTGACATTCTCCCCCACCCAACTCGGCAACGTCCCCGTTGCCGTGCCTCCGCATCTCATGCTTTGGCCCCTTCGGATGCCTAGTCTTGCCCCCATTGCCCTCCGAAGTCCTCAACTTCCTTGGCGTGCTTCGACTTGGTCACCTGGCTTGAATACTCCCAGCCTAGTCCCTACTTTGGCCGCCTTTTTGGTGTGGGCAGCGTCCTTGCATCTCTCCGAGTCCTCCTTGGCTTCGGGTGGCACCCCTGTGCCTAACTTGCTTGGATCGTTGCTAGCACACCCTTGTTCGAGTCGCATGCTCGCCATGCGTCTCGTCTCCCCGGTCTTGCCTATTTCCTCGTCGGATATTACGGGCACCGAGCACTTCCCGTCCTGCCCAAACAAATACAACGAGCTATGCATAGGCATAAGGATGGCATTGGACTTACCCATGAAGTCCATGCCCAACACAGGTGTGTGGTCGTCCATCGGCACCACCGTGAAGTCCGCCTGGCCCTCCCAAGCACCAATTTGTAGCTTCACCGCTCGAGCTACTCCACGCACGGTCGTGTCTTTGGACACCATCTTGACCCTCCCCTTGAAGGCCCCAATATTAAGCCCCAATTTCTTGGCCTCGGCCTCCGTCACGAAATTGTGGCTTGCCCCGGTATCGAGTAATGCCTTGGTCTCCATGCCATTCACCTTTGCCTCGACGAACATGCGCCCCTCGCATGGTCGCACAGGTGGTAGCTTGACCTCCATGGCATTAATACTTGAATGGCCTCCTCACCACTCAAGACTCGAGCAGCCCCAAGCCTCTGCTCGGGCGCTTTCTCCGTTTCTTGCGCTTCCCTTGCGCAATCATGGCCGTGAGCATCCCCCTCTTGGGGCATTCCGACACCTTATGAGGCCCCCTGCATAGAAAGCAACCCCCCTTGGGCACGAACGCTTTCTTCTTGTCCTCATAGTCTCGTCGGCCTTGCATGGATCCCCGATCTCTACTAGGTGATCGCCCCGCGTCCCGCTCACGAACATGGGTCTCTCCCCCACCTTTGGCTGAGCCCTCTTGCTCGCGCCTTGGAGCTTCCCTCTGGTACTCCATGAGTGACTCGGCAACCATTATGGCCTCGTCCACCGACTTGACACCCCGACGTTGGACTGCCTGCCTAGCCTAACTTTGTAGCCCATCAATGAAGAAAAACAACCTATCATCGTCCGTGATGGTAGTAATCTGAAGAGTTAGCATCGTGAACTCGTCCACGTATGCCTGAATTGAGCCTCGATGCTTCAATTCCCGCAACCTCTTCCTGGCTTCATAGACCACATTCTCGGGATAGAAGTGGCGCTTGAGTTCCCTCTTGAACTCCTTCCACGTGTCCAAGCCACGCGCGCCCCTCTCTATGTCGGCGTGCACACGTCTCCACCATAATGCCGCAGTCTCGGTGAGGTAGTTGCTTGCGGTACAGATCTTGCACGCCTCCTCTACGATGCCTAGATCCTCAAAGTACCGCTCCATTCGCCAAAGATAGTCCTCCACTAGCTTGGCGTCTCGCTTGCCGTTGAACCCACACGGCTTTGGCACATCAATAGGCCTTTGGCTAGCCGATCCCCCTGTCGAGCTAGCTCCGTTGCCTCCTCCGCTGAGTGCCAATCTTCGGCATAATGCCACTTGCTCTTGCAGCAAATCCATGGCCTCCCTCATTTTGGCCATCTCGCGCCGCAAGACCTCGTTCTCGGCCTTCAGGACCTCGTTGGCTTCCCTCAATGCCTTCGACTCCTCCTTGGTGGCCTCGAACTCTTTGAGAACCTGCCCCTGCAAGGTCTCAACAGTATCCCTTACCGTCACAACCATCTCAATGTCGGCTTTGACCTTGTCGAGCTCCTCATGAACGTGCTCCTCTAGAGTTTCCACATTCCCCTCGACGTCCTCGAGCCGCCCCCCTATGGTTGCAACAATTTGGCCCATCTCCGCGATGGTACCTTCCCCCGGACAAGGGTCTCGTGCCTTCAATTGATCCCGCTTTTTCCTCCCACCTTGGCTAGGAGCCGGATCACGACCCCTCTCCTCGTTCACTTGCGCATTTGTCTCGGCCATCTTCGCTAACTTTGGCTCTGATACCACTTGTCACGAACCTAGACTTTGGCTTGCTAGCTCCCGTGCGGCACCTAGTCCTTTAAGCAGCCCCTCGCGTGCTTCACTAGGTCAGCCTCCCAAAACACTCACGAAAGAAAGCAAAGTGTCGGACAACCCTCGGCTTGAACGTGCCTAAGTGCAAGAGGAAAACCATACAAGTAATGTAGAGAGAGAACTCGACTCTTTCTCACACTAAAGTATTTACAATGAAGGCTTTTACCGCTTGTTTGATGGATGCCAATGAACTACTCTAAGCCCCTATATATACAAGTTGTCCAACCCGATGGACGGCTAAGATCTACTCGATCTAACGGCTATTATTTACAATCTAGATTATTCTAGAAATATCTAAAGGCATATTCCTCTCTAGAGAGTTCCATAGCATTCTCCACACTTGGACTCTTGACTCTCTAGAATGACCCGCAATGTTCCGCACGGTTCCACGATCTTCCGGAAGGTTCTACACGAATCCGGATGGGCCAATAATCGTGGTAAACCTCATTAGCCCCGTCTCTCTGCCTAACGGGTGTTAAGTGCCCCGGCCTTGCTTCGTAAGATCGACGTCCCGCACGCGACAAGCTTGGCCGGTCCCAAAAGTCTTGTTCTCGGGCGCCTCGATACTCTTGGCTTGAAAGGTCATCGCCCGATCCGTCCCGACTCTTGGCCAAATTTGTGAGGGCGTGACAACCGGCTTCGTTGATCCAAGACCTCGCCTTCGTAGTTGATCGAGGATGTCCGACCAGATGAGTTGGGCGACATCATAATTTCTGTTGAAGACGATCCCATGGAAGATAAGCATGATGTTCCGGTTGCACTTGTCGGACCCGGAGTGCTTTGGCGAGAGGCACTTGTTGACAATGAGAAATAAAGTCCTCCAAGGTGCAGGGATGTCTTTGGCAGTGAAGTCAGGTAAGTGTATGGTGTTTTGGGCGTTAGGTTTGTGGCCCATGAATAGGAAGTCCCTGATTAGGTCGTCATTTGATGGATGGGGATCATATATTAGTGAGTATGGTAGGTTTAGAATGGAACGGAGAATGGTTGGGGTTAAAACAACTATGGTGTTGTCGATGATGGCGGAAAGAGTAGTTATTTTTGGTTTATTTGTTGGTTTCTGAAGGGTAGACCAAAATTGTTGCACATATACTTCAGGGACTACCTCGGTGATGTTTAGGGCGGTTTTTAGAGGGTGGTTTGCGAGGATTTTAATAATGATAGGATCTGGGCACGAGGTATTATCAAAGTCAAGTTGATGGTTGTTGGGTGGCCTCTGTGCCCAGTCCTTGGAGGCGAAAATCTCATCAATTTGTCGCACCATTTTGGTATATCTGCAAGATAAGAGCAAAGAATTAGTGGAAATCGACCATTTTGACTTAGAGAGTAGTGCAAAATTATTCAATACGTTGTTAAGCATGTTAGGACTTAGAGAAATTTGGCAAAAATTATGACTAAGTTGTGTTGAAGAGGCAAAGTGAAATTGAAGTAAGCAATCGGCGAAAGTGCCAATTTCAATTCAATTTCAATTGGTTTTGAGTTTCGGGCAATACTGTGCATCGTGCGGTTCAAATTATAAGTTCAATTTGGAGTGTGGTTTCGATCGAAAGTCATGTTCAATTTAGGCAAATTCGGCGAAAGTGAAATTAAATTCAGTTTCGATCGAAAGTCCAAATTGATACAATTTAAATCACGAATCGATCGATTCAATTGAGCCTTCAGTTTCGATCGAAAGTCCAAATTGGTACAATTTAAATCACGAATCGATCGATTCAATTGAGCCTTCAGTTTCGATCGAAACTGTGGAATAGAACATTAAATTCAGTTTCGATCGAAAGTCCAAATTGGTACAATTTAAATCACGAATTGATCGATTCAATTGAGCCTTCAGTTTCGATCGAAACTGTGGAATAGAACATTAAATTCAGTTTCGATCGAAAGTCCAAATTGGTACAATTTAAATCACGAATCGATCGATTCAATTGAGCCTTCAGTTTCGATCGAAACTGTGGAATAGAACAAAAACTGTGAGATAGTGTCTATCGATTAAAATTAATTTTGTCGTCAGTTTCGATCGAAACTGTGAGATAGTTTCGCCGAAAGAGTTAAATCAAAACGATTAAAATTATATTGAAAATTGAAATGCCCTGTTTCGATCGAAACTAGTAAAACCCTAGAATCCGTCGATTTGAAAAACATAGAATAAGTAAGATTTTCAGTAAGAATCGATCGACTGTGATGGGAGATTGAAACTAGAGTTTAGTTTCGAACGAATCTAGGCGAGATGAAAACACGTTTTAACAGTGATTCGCTCGAACTCACGCAACCCTAATCTGCGTAACCTGCAAGAATGACAAAATTATCAGGTAAATGCTGTAGATTAAGCATTTTTCCTTACCAATGAGGGATTTGGAGTTGCAAAAATCGGTAAAACAAAGTGAGACTGTGATGAGTTTGAGTGCGATTTCAGAGAGGGTTTAAGAGTGAATTTGAAAATCGATGAAGAAGAACAGTGTTTCGGGCGAAACTCTATTTAAATAAGCAGAGTCTCAGTTTCGCCGATAATACTTCCAAAGAGTCAATTTTGATTTTCGATCGATTAAATTGAGTTTCGGGCGAAAGTCAGTTTCGCCGAGAGAAAATAGAGTTTCAGTTTCGCCGAGAATACTTCCAAAGAGTAATTTTGATTTTCGATCGATTAAATTGAGTTTCGGGCGAAAGTCAGTTTCGCCGAGAGAAATTTCAAAGGATTTAATAATCAATTTCAATTGAAATGTGTTTCGAGCGAAAGTCAGTTTCGCCGATAAAATTATAAAAGTATTTAATCAAATGAAGTTTCAATCGAAACGTGTTTCGAGCGAAAGTCAGTTTCGCCGAGAAAATAATAAATTAAGAGTTAAAGTTCAGTTTCGATCGAAACTTGTTAGTGCGATTGGCAAATCAATTTGAAAGGGTTTCGAGCGATATGTAGTTTCGCCGAGAAATATTTGTGATATTTGAAATATTTGAATAATTTAATTTCGATAGAAATTTAAGGAGTTTCACCGTACTATATAATTTAAATTTGATGAGAAATCATAAAAACTCCTTGTGTAAACTGTTTTGTGCATGATTTTGAGAGACTCCCCCTAGATTTGTGTGAACCGTTCAAGGACTCCCCCTAAATTAGTGCATAATTTTTATTAGTCCCCCTAGATATAATAGTAGGATTTTTAACATTCATAACATATAGAGAAAAGTTAAATGATCTATTTACACAATATCAGGTTCATGTAGGGACAATCGATCATGTCTTATGGTTCAACATGCCTAACCTAGATACTAAGAATTGGAATCGCTTTTCATCCAATGCCTTAGTGAATAGGTCGGCAAGTTGAAGATCTGTGTGAACAAAATGCATTTCGATTGTACCTTGTTCCACATGTTCCTTGATAAAGTGATATCTAATGTCTATATGTTTGGTCCGTGAATGATGTACTGGATTACTGGTTATAGCTATAGCACTTTTAGAGTCACTAAAAATTGGGATATGATTTAACGTTATGCCAAAATCTCGCAGCTGAGTTCTCATCCACAAAATTTGTGAGCAGCAACTCGCAGCAGCGACATATTCTGCCTCTGCTGTCGATGTTGAGACACAATTTTGCTTTCGAGACGACCAACTTACGAGTTTACCCCCGAGAAATTGAGCGGCTCCAGAAGTGCTCTTTCTGTCCAGCTTGCATCCTGCGTAATCAGCATTTGTGTATCCTACGAGTTCAAAGCTTGATTCCATCGGGTACCATAGACCTAGATTCGGAGTTCCCTTGAGATATTTGAAAATTCGCTTGACGGCGAGCATGTGAGATTCCTTTGGATCAGCTTGAAAGCGTGCACAGAGACACGTGACGAACATGATATCAGGTCTACTTGATGTAAGATAGAGCAAGGATCCTATCATGCCTCGATAAGTTGTCTGGTTAACAGATTTTCCTGAGGAATCTGCGTCAAGTTTGCATGAGGTAGACATGGGAGTCATGGCAGTATTTGAGTTGTCCAAGTTGTACTTCTTGAGTATGTCGTGAATGTACTTGGATTGACTGATGAAGATTCCATCGTGAAGCTGTTTAACCTGAAGTCCTAAGAAGAAACTTAGTTCGCCCATCATGCTCATTTCGAATTTCTGCTTCATTAGATCCCCAAAGTTCCTGCACATTCGTGAGTCTGTTGACCCGAATATGATGTCGTCAACATAGATCTGCACTAGCATAATGTCTGAGCCGTCCTTCTTGATAAAAAGAGTCGTATCAATCTTCCCTTTTGTGAAACCAGATGAGATGAGAAAATCCGAGAGGACCTCGTACCAGGCTCTGGGAGCTTGTTTAAGTCCATAGAGAGCTTTATCGAGTTTGTAGACATGGTCTGGGAGTTGTTCGTTTACAAAACCTTCAGGCTGGGATACAAAAACTTCTTCTTTTAGTATTCCGTTGAGGAATGCAGTTTTGACATCCATCTGGTAGACTGTGAAGTTCTTGTGTGCAGCGAAAGCTAAGAATATCCTGATGGCTTCTATTCTTGCGACTGGGGCATATGTCTCATCATAGTCGATTCCTTCTTGTTGATTGTAACCTTTTGCCACCAGCCTTGCTTTATTCCGAATAACAACTCCTTGCTCGTCCTTTTTGTTCTTAAACACCCATTTAGTCCCTATAATGGTTTTCCCAGCTGGTCTAGGTACTAGATTCCAAACTTCCAATCTTTCAAACTGATTGATTTCCTCCTGCATTGCAATTATCCAGTCTGGATCGGCGAGTGCTTCAGCTACTTTACTGGGTTCCTTTTGACTGAGAAAGCAGGAGTAGAGGCTTTCGTTTATCGTTGATGCTCGAGTGGTTACTCCAGTGGATGGATCTCCAGTTATTTGTGAGTTTGGGTGGGCTCGAGTCCACTTTCTGGTACTAGGTTGTGATGATCCAGCTGTGTTTGTATCGTGTATTGTTTCTCCACCTTGATCAGCCTGATGTTCTATTTCTTCTCCAGGTTGTGGTATTACTGACTCTCTTGAAGAAATTTCTATTGTTGTATCATAGGGCTGAGGAGTTTCAGCGCCTGAGCTGGATATGATCTCTGTATCTGTTGGGGGTTCACTATCGTCATCAAGGTGAAGATTTTCCATTGTAGGAGGGGTATTGTCATTGCTAGTCTCCGCATGATCAATATTTTCTGGTGCCGCAGAAGTTGTAGGAGCAGTGGGTGGTAGCGGCTTTGGGAAGAGATCTTCAAATAAGAGATCGAGTTCCCTGTCACTTAACGAATTTGTTTTTGAAGTTCCGCCCGCAGAAGAAGTGCTAGGTTGATCCTTTGTCAATTCTCGTAGAAGTCCTGGTTCTGGACTGATTTGTGCAGAAATGACTCGGTCTACTTCATCATACGTTACGTTAATGCTCTCCATAACAGATCTTTTCTCCTTGAGATATATGCGATAAGCTTTTGATGTTGTTGAGTATCCCACCAGTATGCCTTCGAATGCTTTTGGGTCAAGTTTGCATCTATCTTCACGATCATTTGCCACATAGCACTTGCATCCAAAGACTTTCAGGAATGAGACGTCTGGCACTCTACGATTTATCAACTCATAGGGAGTCCTATTGAACCTCTTGTGAAGTGAGCCACGATTTTGAGTGTAACAAGCTGTGTTCATTGCTTCGGCCCACAAGAAGTGAGGTAATCCAGAGTGAATGAGGAGAGTACGAGTTGCTTCAACTAAGGTTCTGTTCTTGCGCTCAACTACCCCATTTTGTTGAGGTGTTTTAGCTGCTGCGAACTGTTGGGTGATTCCAAGTGATGCATAGAAGTCACTGAGTTTTCTGTTCTTGAATTCTGTCCCATTATCAGTTCTGATGATTTGTACACTTAGTTGGTAGAGGTTTTGAGCGGTCTTGATAAACTCAATGATTAGACCTGGAGTTTCGTCCTTGGTTTTGAGAAATTTGGTCCAAGTGTAGCGCGAGAAGTCATCCACAATAACCAACACATATTTTCGCCCATTAATGGTCTGAGTTCGCATAGGTCCACACAGATCCATATGAATGAGTTCGAGAGGTTCGGAAGTTGAGGCTATGTGTTTGGTTCGGTGAGATGCCTTCCTTATCTTTCCCATTTCGCAAGCTGAGCAGAGATGCTCCTTGTGGTATCTGAACGAGGGAAGTCCCTTGACCAAGTTTTCTGATCGCAGTTTGTTAAGGTCTTTGAAGTTGAGATGGGAAAGTCGCTGATGCCAGAGATCGTTCTGATGTAGGGAGGCTAGAGAGATGAGGCACATCGGTCGGACAGTTTTGAGATCAATGGAGTAGAGATTTGTTTTCCTATAGCCAGTGAGTAACTCTCTTCCATTGTTATCTGTGACACTACACTTGTTGGTCTCGAAGTTCACCTTGTAGCCTTTGTCACAGAAGCGTCCGATGCTGAATAAATTGTAGCTCAGGCCTTCGACGTAAGACACCCCTTTGATGGTCAGTCTGTCATGGATGAGATCACCGTGCCTAGCATGGAAGCAGATTGCCCGTTTCCGAAGTAGACCTTTCCGAGAAATCCTTCAGAAAAGTTGCTCAACAGCTCTTTGTTTCCAGTCATGTGTGAGGAGCAACCTGAATCTAAGTACCACACATGACGGACCTGCAAAAGAAATCAAGTACGTTTAGGCACCCATTTATAGATGGGCCCTTCTTTGATAGCAGGTTTAAATGTTAACTTGTTCGTTGCTAGATATGTTTCCTTGCTAGGTTGTTGGATAATTGGTCTAGGAATCCAAGCGTGACGTTTTCCTATAAGATGCAGTTCGGATTTAGGAAGCCAAATCTGTTTTCGATTTAATTTCTTATTCGGCCTGGTCTTGGATGCAGTGTGATTCTTTATTTTAGAATTGTTAGAATGATTGGACGGCGTGGGTGATATGCTCTTAGAATGAATGCTATTCGACGTGGGAGCGTTTTTGTTGACATGATTGACGTGAAGGAAAGAAAGTACAGCATTGTTTTCATGACAGAATTTTGAATTTAGGGCATGAAATAACGAAATACGTTCAGCGACATTACAAGAAGTCACTTTAGGAAATGCAAAAGATTTCGAAACATGAGAATAATGGTTGGGGACTGGTCTCTTTTTCTTGTCAGGGCTGTTGTCTTCTTTGCTGAGCCAGATCGAACCTTCTTCGCCTCCTTAGATCTCATGCCTTTGTCTGTGGGTACATGTGATACAAAGTTAGTGTGAGATACAGGAATTTCCTTGGCAGATTGTTTGCATTTATATGTAGAGGATTCTGGAACAGGACGGGAGGTGGAAGGTTTGTGAATATCAGGAAAGTTTTTAAGAGTATATATTTTGCTCAACAAAATAGTTTTCTCCTCTTCATGAGCTTTCCTTTCTGATTCAAGAGAGGCTGTCAAGGCACCTATTTTCCGAATAATCTCAGGAATATAAATAAATGAATAAATAGGTTTAGTGTGTTCGTCAGAGCCTTCTTGAATTCCGGGTCCAAATGGTGACATGTAATCATCAGAGAGAGGTGTCTCTCTAGTTTTGTAGCTATTGTTGAGTACTGTGTAGTCACACGCGATTTGAGCCCATTCCTTATTCTTCCGTTTCTGTTCGTCAGACTCAGTCACCTCTCTTGAGCTTACGAAGGGCCTTAACTGTTCAATACTTAACCCAAACCGTTTAATATTGTACAGTGAGAGTACTTTATCTGTTTCAGGGTTGGTAGTCGGCTCATATCCTAACCCTTCCCGGGGATCATAGAATTCTACATCTTTAGGTTGGCTAAGAAAAATGGTTCGTTCAGATTGACCTCTCTTGGTGATTATATCCTCTAACTCCTTGACTTTCTTGTAAAGACGAACGCGTTCGTTCGTGATAAGTTCGTATTGAGATAATACATTATCTCGTTCCTCTTCACTGTCTTTCAAGCTTCTCCTTATATCACTAATTTGCTTTTCTTTGTCTTCTATAAGATCTTCTAAAGTCTTTGTTTTAGTTTCAGATAATGTTAAAGATTCATTAAGGATAGCTATCTCTTCCTGTTGTTTGTTTAATAAGGCATAATTTTTGTTAAAATTTCTTTGGAGTTCTGAGTAATCTTTACGATGCATGGAGAGCTCGGCTATCCTACGTTCTAGTTTAATAAAATCATCTAGGGATGGAGTGTATACCTCCAGGTCGGATGAAGAGACATCAGTCCTGTCTGATCCGAGGGCTGGCTCATCTTCGTCGGAGTCATCCTCAATGCTTTTCACCATGAAGGCCATTTCTTCTTCCTCCTCGTCAGATGTGTCCTCCAGCCATTCCTCTTCCTCAGCTACCAAGACAATCCCCGCCTCCTTGCGCTGTGAGAGCTGAAATTTTTTCTTGTAGTATTCAGTATTTTTCTTCTTAGGTCTGAAGCATTCAGAAGCAAAGTGACCCGGCTTGCCGCAGTTGAAGCACTTCTTGACCACTTCAGATTTCTTAGTTTCAGTCTCATCAGGGGCAGCGAGCTTCTATTTTCCACTTGAGGTTCGTTGTTTGTTGAAGGAGGAGGATGTTTCTTGGCGCTCATCTTGTTGACCGTTTCTGAGATTATGGCCAGTTTCTTTCTGATTGATTCGAGTTCGTCCTCAGATTCTTGGTCAGATTCGGCGTTGTCAGAGGTGTCAGACTGAACGGCCTGCTTTCCTTTAGAAATTCTTGAACTCCTATTGCTTGACTTAGAGGTCACGAGTGCGATTGGTTCCATGTCAACATTGGTTTTCCCTTCGTTCTTGATTTCTTTGGCATATTGTGAGTACTGTGAGAGATTATCGTGTAGGGAGTGAATGTCCATAGCGTCCAAATCTTTGTTCTGTTGCTTAACCAGAACTGCAATCCGTCCCCATTCAGGTTGAAGTGTGGAAAGGAACTTGATGTTGTGTTCGAGATTGGACCGTTGGATATTGATTTTCTCATCTCGTTGATGATGGTCAGGAAACGAGATAGACATCTCGAAGTTCCTCCCCCTCCTTAGCTTTGAAGGAGTCATAGGCAGTGAGAATGCTGGACTTCTTAGACAAGTTGCTAACTTCCGTTCCAACCATCATCTTGCAGACTTCATCCCAAATTTCCTTTGCAGTGACCATTGCGTCAACTTGCTTGTAGACATCATTTGGTAGAGCTTGAAGTACATAGTGTCGCGCAAACTTGTCTGCTCTGGCTCGTGCTCTCTCAGCATCGTTGTATCGACTAGGGTCCTTAGGAGTTCTCCTCTCTGGAATTGCAGGAACCGCATCGGGTTGAGCAGGAATGACGGTCCAAAATTGAGCAGGTCCTTCAAAAATGGAGGAAAGCATGTCGTTCGCGAGGTCTACATCCTTGATTTCTATAAAGTTGATGAATCGTTGCTTCCATATGCCGTACTCTCCCCATCTTAGTAGTTGTGCACGGTTGTCAGATCCAATAGCAAGACCGTCCATGTTTATGTTTGGTAATGATCGTTAACGCGAGATATATCTGCGAAATGAAATGCTTTAGTTTTGAATAAAATATAGTCAAGTTTGAATAATTTCTAGTGTTGAGTCTAAGTAGGTAAATTCACTTAGTGAATTCTGTCGCAATATAAGAATTTGATGAATTTAGTGTACTGCTCAAGTATGGAACGATTGGTGTTATGTGAGATTGAGGATTTTGTTCTACTCAATTTGAATGCTTGATCGATTCTAGTATAATGATATGGACACAAACTCGGCGATTGGTCCTAAGTGTTGAGAATTGGGCAATTGAAATTGAGTTAAGATTTCAAGAATCGGGCGAGAGAGTATTGAAAATGTGAGTTTCGATCGAAAGAGGGATTTCAGATTAGATTGTACTAGATTCGATCGAAAGGGATTTCGATCTTGATTTGAATAAATAGTTTCGATTGATAGGAATGAGAGGGTTTCGGGCGATCTTGGTCCAAATTGGCTTAATTTTGGACTTTCGCCGAGATATGAGTTGGGCGAAACTTAGCAAATCGATCGAAACTGGATACTGTAGCGTTTCGGGCAAAACTGATTTGGCTTTCGCCGAGAATTGTATCGATCAAAACTGTAAAATTAGGAACTGTAGCGTTTCGGGCGAAACGGATTTGGCTTTCTCCGAGAATTGTATCGATCGAAACTGTGAAATTGGGAGCTGTAGTGTTTCGGGCAAAACGAATTTGGCTTTCGCCGAGAATAGTATCGATCGAAACTGTGAAATTGGTGAGAGAGAACTCAAATTCGAATCGATTGAAACTACTCACTATGGGTTTCGATCGAAACCTTCAAACTCAAAAGTGCTGTTCTATCGATATTTATGAACAGTTCAGTAAAAAACCAGATTTTTTGGATTCGTTTTTGCTCAAATCTTACTCAAACTTGATGTTATTATGTTGGGCTTCTATTAGAGCCGGCGAAACTTTAACCCACTCAGTATATAATCCTGAGAATTGTTCTTTAAGAATATTAACTGTGGCTCCGTACGATAACCACCAATTATAAAACCAAGTAGGAATTTCCTGCTTGTAAACATCAGCACAAATCTTGATCCACCAAGAATGTTTCCTTTTGACGTTTTCATATAAGAAAACTCTATGAAAAGTTTGGATATAATCCCAGTAATTAAATTTAACTGGAACCTTTAATTCTGGATGGAAATATTCCTTATCCTTCATTGGGTGAATAGCCCATGATTCAGGAGATATAATCCTTTTAATAATGATCTTGCTGAAGTTATAAACTTTCTGATTTCCAACAAAGTGATCAAATTCACATGATTCTGTGAACTTAAGAATATTTTCGTAGTTCATTCTATTCTTATAATATCCTCCAGCATATGATGCTGTATCCAAATACCTTAAGGTCCATGGTTGATCTTTCCATTTTAAATCATTTTCACTTAAGAGAAGTATAACTTCTTTATGAGGATTTTGCTCATAAATAAAATCTTGATCCTCAATTTCGTCATCTGCTACAATTTTAGCATAAGAAGTCGTACCTTCTTGAGTCTTTTGTTCCCTATATTTAAGGAATTCTTTGTACATCTGCTGATCTTGAGCACTCATGTTGCTCGAAGATGAAGAGAGATTTTCTCTGAATAATTTTCTATTGCCATGTTGAGCAATAGGCTTGCCACCTCTACCACCTCTATTAGAGGGATAGTTTTTCCCATATTGGGACATACCTGCAAAATTGTTCATTGAATAAATTCTCGGGTAAGAAAATCTGGAAGGCTATTATCACTTCCTTTTTTATAGATTATTTCGAAATCAAATGGAGCTAAATGAGCCTGCCATCTCGCAAACATTTGCTTGGAAACATCATGTTTAAAATCCTTTTGAAACATAAATTTTGCAGCCTGGCAATCAGTTTTATTAAAAACTTTTGATTATATAAATCATCCTGAAACTTAAGAACACATTTGACTATAGCAAGTACTTCTCTAGCTATAGTAGCATAATTTTTCTGAGCATTATTCCATTTTCCCGAGTGGAATCTAACTAAATATTCTTTCTTATCTTCTGGAAAGATTTGTTTTAAAATTCCTCCATATCCTAAATCAGAGGCATCGGTTTCAATAACCTTTTGCCAATTGGAATTAGCAAGCATTAGACAAGGTAAATGAGTAACCCTATTTTTAATTTTTTTAACTGCTTCAGTATGACTATTTGTCCACTGACAAGGAATTTTTTTAAGTCTATCGTATAGAATAGATGTATCAATAGCAAGATTTTTGTAATAGGGTGAAATATAATTTAAACTTCCTAAAAATCTTTGAAGCTGAGTTTTATCTAAAATTTGATCTGGAAATTTTGATGCAAACTCAATACTTCTATTAATTGAATTAATATTTCCCTTTTCAATATTATGACCTAAAAAACGAATTTTAGTTTGAAACAAAACCATTTTGGGACTAGATATAACCAATCCATTTTGAATAACGATTTTCTTGAATATATCAAGATGTTTAAAATGTGTTTCAATATCTTTTGAAAAGGTTAAAATATCATCAATATAAACAATAATAAAATTACTATAAGGATATCATGAGAGAAATTGGAAGAAATTGAATCGACTTAAACAGAAGTTCCAAGCTAGATATCATGAGAGAAGATGGATAATGTCGACTGATGGGAAATATTCCATAAAATCTGGATACAATTGGCTCAAGGGGGCAGCTGCCTATTTTCCATTCTGTAAAGCTGTGTGGAACAGATACAATTTACCTAAACATTCCTTCATTTTTTGGTTGATTATGCATCGGAAACTTCTAACCGCTGACAAACTGTTAAGCTGGGGGATGTATATAATAGATAGCAAATGCAGGTTATGTGGTGAATCAGAGGAATCACTTGAGCACATGTATGTGGAGTGCAGGTTCAGCCGTGAGGTACTACAGATGATGCATAAATGGCTAAACTTGGGAGAACTTGTGGCCAATTATGCTGGATTATGCGAATGGTTGTTGCATGTGGGAGGAAAGAGGAACACCAAGCACAGTATTGTGCTCGCATGCTACTCTGCTGCACTATATCATTTATGGTGCGAAAGGAATAGAAGACTACATGATGGGCGAGAGATGACAGTGGGACAAATCATGCATCTAATAGCGGCGGAGATGAGAGGAAGAATTCGAAGTATATGTCGAGTGAAGAAAGCCACCAAATCTGATACTTTCAACCGTGTGTGTTTTGGTTCTTTATTATAAGTCCTTGTATAGAGTTGTGGGGAATTGAAGTATGGATGTAACTTTCGATAGTGGTAAATGAAAATTCATTCTACCAAAAAAAAAAAAAATTACTATAAGGAATAAAAATATCGTTCATAATATTTTGAAATTCAGAAGGAGCATTTTTCAAGCCAAAAGGCATAACGTTCCATTCAAATTGTCCAATTGGGACTGTAAAAGCTGTTTTATATCTATCTTGTTCTGCAATTTGAATTTGCCAAAAACCTGATTTTAAATCAAAATTTGAAAATATAATAGCATCAAATAAACGATCTAAAAGATCCTTTTTATTGGGAATAGGATACCTAATCCATTTCAAGACTTTATTAAGGGGTTTATAATTAATAACTAACCTAGGTGCTCCCCTTTCCTTTTCTGCCGCATTATTGACATAAAAGGCTGTGCATGACCAAGGTGATTTCGAAGGTTTTATTAACCCTTTCTGTAAAAGAGAAGCTATTTCTTTTTTACATAATTCTAATAATTCAGAATTCATTTGACAGGGACGAGCTTTAGTGGGGATATTTTTCTCACTAAAATCATCTTCATAAGGTAAGGAAACAATATGTTTTTTCCTATTCCAAAAAGCATTTGGAGATCGTTACATATTTGCAACGTAAATTCATTATATAATAATTTAATTTTTTCTTGTAACTTAGGATTTTGGATTTTATCCTCAATTGTAAGTATATTAATTTCATGCTTAAGGTAATTTACCTGTTTTTCTTTTGCTTTAATAAGAATAGAATCCTTAATTTCATTAAGAATTCTAGAAAAAGGTTCAGTAATAAATTCAAAGTAAACCTCTTTGTTTTCGAAGTTACCTTTAAATCCATATTCATTAATATTTTGGATAGGAAATATTTTCCTAAGGAACGGAGTACCAAGAATTACTTGGTTAGTAATATTCTTGACTAGCAAGAATGAAGTAGGAATACATACCTTATTTTTACAAATAAAGGCCTTAGGGATTTTATAATTAATTTGAAGTTTTTCTCCGCTTGCAGAGCTAAGGGAATGAGCTGTTTTATGAAAATATTGGGTAGGAATTATTCCTTCTTGAATACAGTTTAAATCTGCTCCGCTATCTATTAAAGCGATAAGATTTTTTTGAAAATTTCCGTCAATGAGTAGTGATATTTTCACTAACCATTTTTTAGAAGTAATAACTTCTAATGTTGAAAGAAAGTTATCTTCTTCAGTATTTTTAGAAGTACTAGCTAATTCTTCAGTAATTTTTAAGGAAGTATTTTTAGAAGTACTAGCTAACTCTTCATTAATTTTAAATTCCTTAATGATTTCTTTTCCCTTTTCTAATTTAGAAAATCTTTTTTCCAAATCTATATGACTTAATTTTAAGCTTTTTATTTCGGTTTTTAAATTCGAAATTTCTATTGTTAATTAACAACTGATTCTTTCTTATTAGATTGATGTTTATTTCGAAGTAATCTCATTACTTCGGACATACTATAAGGTTCAGATTTAGATATTTTAGGAATAACTTCTTTTGAAGTTTCTTCCTCCTTTTGAATTAATCTCTTGATTATATGATTTTTTAAATCTGGATCTTCTGTTTCTTTTAACATTTCAAGAAGATTATTATCAAGGACATTCAATTCTTGAAATTGAGATATAATTTGATATAAATTCTCTTCTGGTTCAGATTCTGAACTTTTAATATTTTTAGAACAAGACTGACCTATTTGACAGTTTTGACATTCTTCGGAGGATTCTGAAGATGATATATCTTCTTCAATAATATTGTTTTCCTCGTTTGAGGAAGAATCTGTTTCGCTGTCAGATTCTAGAAGGATTTTAGATAATGTTTCTTTTAAATCATTATCAATGTTTAAATTATTACTTTTCTTCTTGGTCCAGCAAGTTGATGCTTTATGACCAATTTTACCGCATTTGCGACAAATAATTGGAGGAAATTTATTTCTGTATTGATAATTTTTATTATCTTTTGAGGATTTTTGTTCTCTTCTTTTAGATTTTCGATATTTTCTTTTTTCATATTGTTTAGGAGAGTATTTTTTGGGTTTATATTCTTTACGAGGTTTGCTCGTAGAGGGGTTTTCTAAACCAAATTGACTACAGAATTCTCCTAATTGTTTTTTCTCGTCAAGAGAATGTCTCTTAAGTTGTTTGTTAAGCTTTATTTCGTTGCATAAAGCTAAACCTTCTTGTATACAAGTTCCTATTAATCTTCCGTAAGTATAGGAATTATAATCTATATTAGATTCTCAATTTCTAAGGGTTTTCTTAACCCTTTCGGCAAATAGGAAAGGAAGACCATCAATAAATTTGGATTTCCAATGAGTACTATTTGACTCAGGAAGTTCCATAACTCTACTAAGGAATGTATCCTTATACCATCGAAATGATGTAAGAGTTTTACATCTAAGATTTTGGAGCAGAGTTCTGACATTTTCAGAATTATCAGACCATCGGCCTGTAAAATGTTCTACAATGTTTATACATAATGTATAAACAGCATTTTCAATTATTGTATTATTTTCCTCTTTTACTGTAAGGAAAATACTTTCTCGGTCTTGATGAGATAAATAATTATCCCACCAACCTTTCAATTGACCAGTAAAGCCAGCGACAAGCATTTGAGCTATAGTTTTGTCTGTATTACCTTGAGTTTTACAGACTGTACTATACATCATCATCCTATGAACCATACCGAAAGCTTGTCTTTCCGTATAGCCATCTAAATTCCATTCATAAATGCAATGACCATTATATGAATTATTAATAGTAAGATCATGTTCTTCAATTAGAACATCTTGAGGAGTTGGCCTCGGGTAATAATATTTAGTCTGAATTGGTTTACTAGCAAATTTCGAAGAATATCTTAATTTATTGATTTCTTCAGTAAAAGTATTATGTAAATTATCAGAATTTTCAAGTTGATTTTCAAAATCGTCACTTAAAGTGTTAAGCTTTAAATTTTTAAGCTTATTTTCAATCAAATCTTCAATTTGAGAAATCGATTTTAATTTAAAATCAACAATCTCGGGAGGAGGTTGAATACTGGTACAAGCTATATTAGCTGTTTTAATTTCACTTATATTTTTATCTTTATTCATTAAAAGATAATTTTTTATATCTTTAGTAGAAAAAGATATTTCTTCAATATTTTTCTTTAATAAAGAAATTTGTTCGCCTAAAACAATAACATACATATTCGTATAATTTTGTTGTTTTAAAAGACCATTTATATGATTTATAGTAATAGTAAGAGTTTCATTTTCAAATAATTTTTGAAAAGCATTATAATAGCGAATCTCATTATCCTTTTCAATTTGAAAACTGCTTTGAGGAGGATAGATTGACTTCATATTTTTCCCCGTTGAAAGCTTATAGCTTCTTTCAAGAACAGAAATCATATTTTTAAAATATTTTGTCAAAACCAAGGAATAAAGGTAATTTTTCATTTCGTTTTGACAAATCATTATAAAATTTGTTTTGAATAATAATTTTATCTTCGTTATTAAAGCTCTCAAAAAAACCATTTTCGAAAGAGCTCCCATTTGGGTAAATTAAATTCCTTTTGAATTTCTTTTCTTGCCGGTGATCCCGGACTAAAATCAATTTTTTGTTTTAAATCCATTAGACACAAAAATCCATTTCTGACTCGGTTATTTCCTCGTCTTTATTTTTAGAAATTCCATGAACTATATTATCAAAATTAATTCTTAATTCTTCTACTCTATTTTGTAGATAATCGTTAGAGGTTGATTCTCTAGCTTGAGAAGTCGAAGCTCTAGAAGGAGATTTTATCATATAATCAAATGGTGATATATGATAATGAGAAGAGGCTGATCTAGTCATTCTAGATCTAGGAGTTCTGTCATCAATAGATCTACGACTTTGATCAAACTGTATTTGAACAGTTCCATCAGTAGATTGTACTATTTGAGTAGGATTGTTTTATATTTTAGGTTGAAGAGGCATAGCTCTTTCAATTGTCCAGTTTTCTGGAAATTGTATATCTTCCCATTTTATAGATCTACGAGTTGTAATATTAGATCTACTAAAATTAGTTTCTATAAGAACAGTTTCGTTGATAGGTTTATCAACAATTCTACACTGAGGATTCAGCGTATATAAAGGCTTATAATAAATTCTGTAACAGATACATATTACTTCCGATCCCGGAGCGTAATTATATCCATGAGTTTTGACATTTAATGTCAGAGCATCCAATATATTGACATCGGTCAATGATAATTGGAGATTTGGGTAAACATTAAAATAAACTGGACCATGTGCCAGACTAGACTGAATTATTCCCATAAGGGATTGTTTCCAGTCGAGATTTCTACCGTCTCTAAGGGCTGCTATAAAGCTCTCTGGTAAACCTTCTAAAGTTAAAGGCTTAAAGGCTACCTGAACTAACCCGATATGAATAAATTTATGATTTATTCTGTATTTTTCTAAGTCTCTATTGCTTAGAAGTCTAATAACCATCTCTTCGTTATTTAAAGAGATTGTTTCTTCAGTAGTCTTTACTACCTGTTTCAAGCCTAATTTCTCGAAAGTTCCCAATTCATAGATTATTTTATAATCTATCTTAGGAATTGTCCAACGATTTAATTTATCTAAATCTTGAGGAATATCATACTCCTCTTCAATACTGTTTTTAACAGTATCTTTTCGTCTCATCAAATTTATCATTTGATAAAGACCGTTAAACTACACCTTGAATTCTTAATACCCCTCCGTATATATATATATTGAGGCTAGGAAGTTATACGTTGTATCAAGTTATATATTATATATGTACAAACGAGTACAATTATGGGGTGGGGATGAACTTGGGACAAAATTAATAAAATATTATACATTATCTATAAGAGACGAAGATTGCTTACTCAAATAGGAAGATGACATTTACCTACTTTACTTGTCACTTCTTACTAGTGATGATCTTAATAAATATCTTTAACACTAAACCATAACTAAGAAGTGGCATTTAGTTTCAAATAATAGGACATGGACATTTTCGGTGTAAAGAAAAGAATTATCTCAAACCTTACATAATTCAAGGGTAAAACACGTAAGCTATTTGTCATATTATAACATCTTTGAAGACTTTATTATGCATCATCTTAGTTAACAAACCCCCTAAAGGAAACAATGAAGAAAGAAGAAACATTTGAACGAGAGTAAGAGCAGAAGAAAAGAGGAGACTTCAAACTTGTTCGACCAACTAAGATTATTAATTTCCGGACGTGAGGTAGGTGAATAATTCATCTACAACATGTAAATCTCATGTGCATATTATAGTATGTTGTTTTGCTGTTTTGTGTGGTTCGGTATATTTTTGTGAGGTTTGAATGATTTTAACTAATGATTTAGAAGGATTTATATGAGGGTTTTCGTGATTAGTATGTAGGGTTCTTTCAAAACTTTTGGAGTGGTGCGTGGGTGCTTATATGATTATTTTCAACATGAGTACCACGAGGGAATATTTAGAGAATGGTAATACAAGTTCAATTAACGTGAATACAAGTTTAGTAATTGAACCTAGGAAAGTTTTCGTGATTGCTATGAGGTGTATTACGTGTTAGGGTTTTCTTAGATTCTTGAAATGGTTGTATGCTCAAATAGATAATGTTTTTGGTATTATGTTATTTACCAAGATTTTCGGCTCATTACCAACTTTTCTATAATATTAAGTGGTTTGTGTAATTTTAATATAGGCTTAAAATGATTTGTGAGGTTGTCGTGACTTAGGTGTTAGGATTTCCCAAATTTTTAGATGACTATATTAAGTAGGAGTTAGTGTGGGTTAAAGGGTGTATTTGTATTATACGAAGAGTTTTCGGTATAAGAACTATCTTTGAAACATGGGAAGAGGAAGCGTAGTATGATTTTGGGGTTTGCTCCATTATTTAAGTGTAGGTAATTAGTTATAAAATTTCTTTCAAGATGAATATATAGATATATATATGAATGGATTTATATTGTCATTAATCGAATAGGTGACAGACATATTATAAGATTTCGAAGGTCCAGCAGTCCATAACCCGAGAAATAAACCTTTATTTATCAAAGCTACGGAGGCTAGGTAGGTGAAACTCACCTACGACACGTAAACGATTGTGTGAATTATATGTGATAATTATGTGCTTGTATGATTATGTGGTTTAGTAATTTACGTGATTTATATGTATTAAATATTCTGCATGTTATTATGTATATCTATGATTTGCACTGCACTTACATACCATGTCAGTGCGAGGGAGTTGAGTACCGTGTGGAACGGTAACGTTTGGGATGTCGATGGGAGGTGTAGGTTATTACGTTGGGTAGAGGGGAACATTTGGGTGAGTGCCACTCTAACGAGACTTGAGTTGGCCGCCCGAGTGTTGGGTGAGAGCTAACTCTAACGTTACCTGAGTTGGCCGCCCGAGCGTATGAGGTGTCGAGTGACGGGATGTGTTGCGACATTATAGAACATTTCAAGTATACGACAATTCTAACGAGACCTGAGTAGCTTACCCGCTCTAACGAGACCTGAGCGGGATATGCGACTCTAACGAGACCTGAGTAGCCACCCACTCTAACGAGACTTGAATAGGATATTCCATTCTAACGTGACCTGAGTGGGAACCTATTCTAACGAATGCATGCTCTCAACATATCTTCGAGCGTCTGGATTGTTCTTTCAGATTGTCCGTCCGTCTCGGGATGATATGCCGTACTGAAGGACAGTTTCGTCCCCATGGCCTTTTGTAAGCTCACCCAGAATTGGGACAGAAACCTCGAATCCCGATACGAAATGATTGAAATCGGGATCCCATGGAGTCTCACAATTTCTTGTATGTACAGCTCGGCGTATTTCTCTATGGAATAGGTTTGATTGCTTGGCAGGAAATGGGCTGATTTAGTTAACCTGTCGACGACCACCCAGATTGCATCATGACCCCTTTACGGTTTTGGTAACCCGACGACGAAGTCCATAGTGATATGGTCCCACTTCCACTCGGGAGTCGTCAATGGTTGTAACATTCCCGTAGACCTTTGATGTTTTGCCTTAATTTGTTTGCAGGTCAAGCACCGTTGTACAAAGGCAGCTATATCTTTCTTCATTCCTAACCACCAATAATTTATTCGTAATCTCGATACATTTTTGTTGCCCCGGGATGTATCAAGTAGATTGTCGTATGCGCCTTCGTCATTATAGTTTGACGGATCTCTTCATCGGGTGGCACATATAGACGACCACGGAATTGTAAGTTTCCGTCGTCTCGAAATTCGAACTCCGACGGAACATTCCCGTCTAGTTTCGCCTGGATCTTTAGATATAGTTCATCTTCTTTTTGTGCCTCAATGATTTGTTATAACAGCGTTGGTTTGAAAGTCAACACTGCCAGTTTCGTTTTGATCTCCCCGAAATTGATTATTTCCACTCCGAGTTGGCACAGCTCCGTATTCACTGATTTACGGCTCAAAGCATCTGCAACTACGTTCGCTTTGCCTGGGTGATAATTTATCACACAGTCGTAGTCTTTTACTAACTCGAGCCTTCGTCTTTGCCTCATGTTTGACTCCTTCTGCGTGAAGAAGTTCTTTAGACTTTTGTGATCCATAAAGATTTTGCATCGTTCCCCGTACAGATAGTGTCGCCAGATTTTTTGGGCAAACACCACGGCTACGAGTTTCAGATCGTGCGTGGGGTAATTCTTCTCATACGGTTTGAGCTGTCGGGAGGAATACGCAATTACCTTCCCGTTTTGCATTCAACCCGTACCCCAAGCCATTTTTCGAGGCATAACTATATACTGAAAATCCTTCGGTACCAGAGGGAATTGCAAGAACAGGAGCTGTTGTCAATCGTTTCTTCAACTCCTGGAAATTGAAAAAACTAAGTTGAGAAGATCACGAAGAGCAGCTGCCGTTGGATCTAAGATAGCGCGCGATCTAATGGCCAGGATTTGAAGGCTAAAGATTTAATTCTGTTTGTAAAATATCGCGCGAAGAGATCAACGATTGAGATGCTTAGGAAGTGAATGAAGCGGATGGTGAATCGTGAGCGTTGGATCAAAGATCAGACGGATGATAGTGAATGTGCTATTTCACCGAGGTTTGATGGAAACCATACTTGGCCCAAGTTTGAATTAACTTAGCCGTGTTCGTACGTTAGCTCGCCGTACTATTTTCATTGATGCAACAACGTAGACTAAGAAGTGCATGTAAACACGTTATTGATATAAACGTGAGCACAAATTTTTTTTTTTCGTAATGGATATCAATATCTTTCTTCGAGATTTTGGAATAGATTTTTCTTTTTGTGATAAAAAGTCCCATGCGATTTTCTTCGTTCCTCAATTCGAGATTACGGCGTTCAAAGACAAATCTGATCTAGAAATTAATGAGGCTTATCCCTTCGCTTCATTCACGCCTATAAATAGGTACTTGATGCTCGCTATTTTACACAGCAACACAATTTTCTCCAACTATATCTTTTAGATTTCGCCATGTATAATTTTGGAGAACCTTTTAGGATGGAGAGTCTCGAAAGGCTCAAATTTGAGTTATTCACCCTTTTGGCTTTGCTCGGAGTTGTAATCGCCATTTTTGTGGTGTGGTTGCTACTCATTGTACGTGCATCTAATTTATGTATTCATGCCTTCTAAATAAGGATGTTTTATCTTTCAAGCTTTCATGTATTCGGGTTGTGATACGATTTTCATCTATGTAATCGTTATGTAACGGCCATTTTCGCATATGTATCGTTCGACTCCCCTTTTTATATATATATATATATATATATATATATATTTTTTAGTTTTTTTTTATATGCATCGTCTCTCCCATGTTTTCTCTATGTCCTCGTCTCATTTCCTAAATTTCTACAATTAACCACATAGGCACATAAGTCAGTCAAGTCAAATAACGTAAAAGCGTAAAGACTTACAGGCGCGGCTGATCCTCCAGGCATTTGAGCGGCAGTACATGGACAGTCTACAGAACCTATAACCTAATGCTCTGATACCACCTGTCACGACCCTACTTCCTAAATACGTACTTTGGCGGATTTTCGCAACGTAAACAGCAGAAAGCCCATTTAATAAAAACTTTTTAAACCTAATAAATACAAATACGTCCAATGTCTAAACCCAAAAGTCTTAAACCCAAGCACACTTTTATTCATTGGGCCGAAGCCCCAAAAGTATACACTCGAAACACACACTACGCCATTTCACAGGTCGCGTCCCATGTACTGCGCCGTCCTCAAAAGTCTGTGGAGTTACCGCCATCAGCCGTCTTACCCACACACGTAAATCGTGAGCTTTTGCCCAGTAGATGAAAATATGCATGAATGCACGTGCTCTCACACCCCAATCCCGACACTCTCACAAATGCACTCTCACGCTCAATATCTCACGAGCATACGCTCGTTCCTACATCATCTCTCAACTCATAAACAGGGCCCTAGGCTAGACTCGGCATCCACGCGCGTTATAGTGATATGACCCCATCTCGGTCTCAACCGTACATACAATAGTGACAAGCGGCCCCATCTCGGTCTCAACCGCAAACGCTTCATCGAGTCGAGCCTGACGACCAATATCGGTCACTCTACCCCACTCATCGACACGATACAGTGTTACCGTGACTCCGCACAGTCCTCTCCCCTCGTAACACGTGTATGCAAATGTCATACAAATAAAATGCAACATATAAAATATTAACATATCCGCCCGAGATATCATCTCGACCCGATCTCGAAAACTATCATAGTTTGATTAATCGGGCCCAAAACCCACGTTCCGTTTTACTCGGCCTGAAACCTTACCCACCGAACTTTCCCCCTAAATTATAGTTAAAAATTCCAAAATTTAATTCTTTTCGCTTTAAGTCCCAAATTTCACAATTGGTCCCTAATTTATAAATATAATTTAAAACCCTAATGCCCAAATTTTCCAAATATTAATTAACTTCCTAATTTAAAAATATTTTTCAGAATTTTGCATTTAAAACTCCAAAATCTCATTGGACTCGAATTTTAAATTTTTAACTTCCGAAACCCGAAAATTTTCAGAATTTCGAATCTGCCGGGAATTTTAAAATTTCAGTTTAAGACCCGAAAATTCTCAGAATTTCAAATCTGCCACGGTTTTTTGAAATTTCTGTTTAGGACCCGAAAATTTTCAGAATTTCAAATTTGCCCCGGATTTTTAAAAATTTCAGTTTAAGACCCAAAATCCGAATCTCTGAAATATTTATTTTACCCCTGAATTTTTTTTAAATTTGCGCAAAAGACCCTTGCCGAGTTTTGATATATTTATTTAACACCCGAAACTTCTGAAAATTACACAAATGATCCTAGCCAAATTTTTAAATCTTCACTTTAGACTCCCGATTTTAATGTAACCCTAGAAAACCCTAATCTGCACTAATACCCAAATTTTCCAAATCTAACCAAACTCGCCCTTAAAAATACTAGATTCACTTTCCAATCCTAAATTATTTCGTGCCCTATCTCTACCCGAATTTAGAGGTGGCCGAATTTAGATCTATGCATGACCGAAATAAACACATAACATATACCATAAAATCATGCAAGGAGATCATGTTTAGCACATAAATACGTAAAAATCGAAAGAGAGCATGCATCACATAAAATTCACGATATGCAACACGTAAAATCTCGACCCCTAAGTTTGTTTACGTAGTAGACGATCTTCACCTACCTTAATTCCGTAGAGAGCTACGTTACGAGTATTTTCGCGTGATCCCGACCCTAGGTTTCGATCCCGAGCTTCCCGGAAATTTTTCTTGTCCTCCCTTTTCTCCTTCCCT
Organism: Craterostigma plantagineum; assembly: GCA_027422505.1. Lineage (NCBI taxonomy): Eukaryota > Viridiplantae > Streptophyta > Magnoliopsida > Lamiales > Linderniaceae > Craterostigma > Craterostigma plantagineum. Next base: position 12,093,659 of record JAPQWV010000005.1, on the reverse strand, counting down.
TTTTCTTTCTCTCCCTCTCTCTCTCAGCCTCTCCCTCTTTCTTATTCCTTTTCTCTCTTTTCCTTCTTTTCTCTCTTTCATCTCTTTCTCACACGGTTTCTCTCCCTCCTCTCTATTCTCCTTGGTTTATTTATTTATCTTGTCCTCATGGAGGTGTCTTAGGTGTATTAAGTGTGGTATTTGGATGATTAGCTGTATTTGAGTTAACTACTAAGGGCATTAGTTGGTTAAGTGATGATGAACCTCCCCCCTCCAACGTTGGCTTTTCCTTTCTTCCCCTCTTTTCCTTTAACTTATTGGTTATTAATTTGTCCTTAAACTCACATGGAAATGAGATCATGGTTGTTATTTTGTCCTCATACCATTATGGAGATGCATGGAGGTGGCTTGGTTGTTAGATCTTGTCTCCATGCTCACATGGAGATAACAAACCAAGGAGGTGTATATTTATTTATTTAGTTGTCACATTAATATTTTTCGGCCCTTATAATTAATTTTTATATTTTTATTTATTATATTTTTTTTATTATCATTATTACTATTATTATTTTTATTATTGTTATTGGACCAAACTCCTAACAACTTGGGCCATTATTTCCTTTATTTGACCCATAATTATTTTCGGTCCATTTAAAATTTTTCGAGTCCAATTATAAATTTTGGGCTTGGCTCGGGAAGAAATTGGTGTATGTTCGAAAATCGACTCCATACATTCCGATTATTATTGAAATAATCCCGTACAAATTTTGCGGGTATTACAGACACTGAAAAGAAAAGAGCTAGAGTTGATTTGCTTGAAAGAAACTACCTCATTCAAGCCTTACCTAATGACATCCTGCAAGTCGACAACTTCGAACACACAAAGGACATTTGGAACGAAGTGACCAAACTAATGCTTGGAACTGACATGGGAGAAAGAACCAAGAAAGCCAACATCCTCGCAGCTTATGATTCATTTAAAGCCAGACCTGGAGAACAGTTAAATGAGACATATAACAGATTCATGATCCAAGTAGACGAGCTGAGGAAGATCAACATCACAAAGACAACCATGGAACTAAATGTCAAGTTCATTACCTCACTACTGCAGAATGGAGGAAATTGGCTACAAACTTCGGGCTTAACAAGGATCTCGATCAAATTGACATACACAACATCTATGAAAGCCTCGAGCAACATGGCGATATCATCAACGAGGTCTCTGAAGAACAAAAGAGCAAAGTTCAAGCTGACTCTCTTGCCCTAGTGAATGACAACACACTCAGAAGAAGCTCCAAATCAGGAAAAGACAAGTCTGTCAAGCCCCCTACTCCACCAGAAAGTGAAGACTCTGGATCTGAGTCGGACCCTGAGTTCAGTGATAAACAAATCGCCTTCTTGATGAAGATGATGGGCAAAACCTTCTTCAAGAAATCATCATCATCTGCCAACAGGCAAAGAACCTCATCTAGTTCCAAGCAACCTCCACGTTGCAACCAGCAGTATGAGACAAAGAATGCTTCTGAACCAAGCAAGTGTTTCAACTGTGGCAAGCCAGGACACTTTTCCAGAGACTATCGTCTTCCAAAGAAAAAGGACAAGGAGTACTACACAAGAAAGCTGCAATTACTGGAGCAGAAGCAAACTGGAGCAGCATTGATGGCCGAGCAAGACAATTGGCTCGAAGATACCTCAGAAAGTGAGCCAGAGAACGTAGCACTAATGGCGCTAGTGGAGGGAGCTGAATCTGACAAGGAGGAACCACAGGCAGAGTTCAGCCATGCTGAAGATGAGGAGCCGACCAAAGGGAGGTAGAACCTCTAATCCTCGAGTCATATTTTAAACATCAAGAAATTTATCCAGAGCTATAAAAAGAACGAAAGAGCATTAAGTCATTAGAAAAGAAACTAGCTAAACCCAGGCAATTCTAGCTATGACACGTGAAAATGTCATCAGACTAGACGACGGCTTAACTATTCTGAGGCTAGTTTAGCTGAATCAGAATTAAAGATAAGTGCTTTGACTAATACTCTATCTATCTACGAGCAAGCTAAAAATTCCTCTATAGATCACGGAAGTACTATACAGGAATTAGAGGCTCGTTTAGACAATAACGATAAATGTTATCTTGAACGCTTAAGGGAAATAGCGTCTCTTAACTGCAAGCTTGAAGCTTCTGAAATGAGAGTAGAGGAACGTGACAAAGATATAGAGTAATTTAAAGATAGGGTTAGTGAGTTAACCACTAGTTTGCAGGAGAGCGAAGATAAGCTACTCACCAAGACTTGTGAGTATAACTTAATGAATAGCGAGCGAGGAGATTTGTACGCTAGGATTAAGAGTTTAGAGGACATACTCACTATAAGAGGGCAAATAGATCAAACGATTTTCCTGAACCAGCCTAAAGACACTAGGTTCTACAATCCTCGAGAGGGATTAGGTTTTGTACCCGCTTGAGAGCCCATAGTGAAAAGGCCTTTACCCTTATACGACATTCAATATAGTGGTCTCAAGATACCAGATCTGACGGCTTTCACAAGAGCTTCAGAAATGGATACTGAAGAGTAAAGACAGTGTAAGACAGGAGCTGAAATATCGCTTGATTATGACGAACATAACGAGAGTTATAAGACAAGGGAAATACCTTTGTCAGACAACTACTTAGATGCGCTCATACCCCCGTCTGAAACAAAAGTTGGCGAGAATAAGTCCACAGACATAGATAATCCTGATACTACAAATGCATATGTACCACCATTAGTCAACAAACAATTTAATTTAAGCTCAGTCTTTGAGTCTGAGAGAATTGCATTCCAAGTTGAAAATGAAATCTTACTAAGTATAATTTCATCCCTCAAAAGCCAATTCGACTCTAGTTTTACGTCATTCTCTCATAATGTGCCACTAATCCCAAATAGAGACTCACTCTAAGACTAGTAGATTAAGTAAGCAAACTGCCCGCAGAACTCGCAAACTCACTAACTTAACTTTGCATGAACCAACTGGCCACATTCTAGTAAGAAAGAGAAGGAGATAGCCACGGTGGACAACCTATTATTTGAAGATCGCACTTCTTCTCTTAACAAGAAGAAAGCAACTAAATTTAGAGCATCTAGTTCAAATGCATGTAATAGGCGTCTATCTTGTACTAAATCTAGTTTTGCTACTTTTTCCTCCATGTTTTCCTTTTCGGAGCCTGTACGAACATCTATGCTTTCAGACTTCATTTATTCTCATGATGATGCACTTGTTTTATGTTCTCGTTTCAGACTAGCAAACACAAGTACAATAAAGAAAGATGCACGATTCTTTGCTAAAACTGAAGCTCAACCAAAAAGAAAGGCAAAACAAGCACACTCCTCTCCCAAGTCCAGTTCTAAACTCAACAAGGAAAGACACAAAAGCATACAGTCAAAGCACCCTAAAACTGAAGCTAAGGCTAAAGTTTTAGGAACTAAGCAAACCAGGGTTAGAAAATAGAAACTCTATGCAAGCACCAATATTAGTTATCCGTCAGGAACTAGAAAGATTTGGGTTCCTAAGTTAGCCAATTAAGACCCAAACATTTTAAAGGTTGACTTGGAACAAAAACTTTCAAAATACATAGGTTCTAGAACTACTAAGGGAGGACCCGTCCTTAAATGGGTACCTAAAGCCGTTTAATCTATTTTACAGATCCGTCATGTGTGGATACTCGATTCTGGTTGCTCAACACACATGAGTGGAAGAAAAGAGTTGTTGAGCAACTACACCAATCAATTCGGTGGAAATGTGCGCTTCGGGAACAACCAATCCGCGCCCATCTTAGGGCACAAAAATCTCATCCTTGACAATCTAACAATCAAACGTCTCGTTTGTGGATGGCCAAGTCACAACCTTTTCAGCATTGGGCAATTCTGGGACAGAAAAATGAAAGTAATCTTCCATGCTGAAGGATGCAGCATAATTAATGAGAGTGGGAAAGAGCTCCTCAGTGGCACGAGGAAGTCAAACCTATACACATCAACCTGAAGACCGTCAAATCTTCATCTACCATCTGCTTGATATCCAAAGCTCAGCAGAATGACCTCTTGCATCAACGAACTTTCCACCTCAACTTCAAAACTCTGAACAAGCTAAGATCTGACAATCTAGTCACTGTACTACCAGCCTTGAAGTATAAAAAGGAGCACTTATGTTCAGCATGTAAAACAGGGAAAATGAAAAAAGCGTCACACAAGCCAAAACATGTTCCCGCGACCTCTCGACCCCTAGAACTTCTCCACATGGATCTATGTGGGCCAATGAGAGTACAAAGTCTTAATGGATGCAAATATGTTCTCGTACTGACTAGGTTTCTTAGGACAAAAGAGGAGACTCCTGACCTAATCATTGGCTTTGGGAAGAAGACTCAAAATTCGGTAGACTGCGACATTAGTTTCATTCGTACTGACAACAGAACTGAATTCAAGAATAGACTGCTTGAAGAATTCTGCTTATCGCTCGGAATCAACAATTCTCCGCAGCTAAAACTCCCCAGCAAAACGGAGTAGTGGAAAAAAGAGACAGGACCCTAGTCGAAGTAGCTCGCACAATGTTGATTCACTCAAGTCTTCCACATTCACTCTGGGCAGAAGCAGTCAATACAGCCTGCTACACTCAGAATATGACAATTATTCACAAGAGATTTGGGAAACTCCATACGAGATCATTAACCACAGAAAACCCTGTTGGGGTGGGCTAAATTAATTGACGCCGGCCCCCGAATAGCGCAACGTGGCGATAGCTGAAGCGCGTTTTGAACCAAGCGATGTAGGGTGACGAATTTTCGATTTTCAATAACTAAATTCGACCTTACGCCCTTCGGCTTCTCCCGAGGGCCCAAGATACTGCCCTGAGCCTCAAGAGACCACATCTAATCCGAATTTCCTAAATTCGAATTTAATACAAATTTATTTGAATTGATAATTTAATTCCAAACTAGTTCGAACAAAGCGGCAGCCGACAGGTTTTCGACTATTTGGCGACCAAAATGATTTCCGATCAATACCAAATTTTCCAGAATGAATTTGCACTTCCCGGCAATCGACACGAGGGGTCTTTTAAATCATTCCGATGTCGTTTGGTATTTTTCACAAAATCAAATCAGTGGTTCGAAATTATCAATTCGAGTAAAGCGGCAGTCTGCCATCTTCGTCAGTTTGATAACCGAAACGATTTCTGATCGATACCAAATTTTCCAGAATGATTCTACACATCCCGAAAATCGCAACAAGGGGTCTTTCAAATCATTCGAATGTCGTTTGGTATTTTTCATAAAATCAAATCTGTAGGCTTCGAAATATATCTTCCGTGTACGTGATTACACCTCGGAGGGACGTTGCAACTCCTCATCTGGTTCCCGGGGCCTCCGGGCTTCGAGGCTGCTCCCAATGGCTAGAAGCCAGTTCGGTTCGGGCGTCGGGCTTCGTCGAACGATCCCGTGGCTTGACGTGGCTTGAGAAGTTCAAAACTTAAGCTCATTTTTATTCTCTAGTTTGTAGTTGAGATGAGAGCAAAAATGACCAAGTCCTTAGGCTTTGAGCATTCACCCATTACTTGCTCTATTCTTTTATTAAAGAACCAAATTCACTATCATGCATGTAGTAAAATTCCACTAAGGTTAGATTATTAATATTTTATAACACTTGTCATGCTCTCAAAGTGTGACTCAAATGCCACCTCAACTTATGTGGCATGCTAGAAAATGTACACATGTACAAGACCAAGTCAACATGCACTTTTTTAATTTATTCTATTTTGACCCACGAGGTTTCTAAATTCTCAATTTAGTCCCTCAATTTAAGTAATAAAATAATTAAATCCAATCGAATTATTTTAATTACAATTGAGCCTCACTTAGTTAATTAGTTAAGCACTTAAGACAATCTTAAGTCCTAATTATTTCCGTGACCGTCAACGGAACTTAACTAAATCGTCGACACCTCGTATCAACTTTGCCACTACCTCAACGAATCCCATTCGTTAGGTTCCAGAGAAAAGCCATCCGTTTTTGTTCAAGGTCATTACCATTTTTAAGCGCGACTCTCTAGGTCCGTCTCAACTGGCACGGGAGGAATTCGCGAGTCCCAGTATTCGCCTAGCCTATCTGGCAGTACCGGACAGATCCCAGTTGAGAACGAATTTTGATCTAATCAAAATTCGGGCGTACCGATTATAGTGTATACTTTTAAATACCTCTTATGCCTTCCACTTGCGTCCCGGCTAGGTGAGAGCCATGTAAATATCAAACTCACTGACCTAACTCTATTTTATAATCGAGACCAAACCGATTATTTAAACTCCGATCCGTACTAATACGAGCGAGCTTTCCAAGCTTCGGCCGAAGGCTTTATAATCATTGTTCTCCGATTACCTCATAGGACGTTAACCTATATGAATATAGGCAGTGAATCCCGATAGCAGTCAAAGCCCGGCAATCACCTCCGTATAGTCGGTTGCATTTCGCTGCTGGACCGTGTCCCATTTCCGAACACTTGGAGGCCTAGCCAACTAGCGACAAACCTAAATCGCGAAAGCAAATCCGTCAGTGACCCTATCGGTCTTAGACTGCTATAGTCATTCGATCAATCAGACAACATCTTAGTCATGTGATTGAGACGAATACGAGCCGAATGTCCGAATACGCGATCTCTCCGATCACCAATATCTCCATCACGACCCACAACCTCTCAGGTAATCGGTGACACTACCGATACTACGTGGTCATCAATGAATAAGTCATATTCGAATCTAGTCACCCACATAGAATCCTTAGACTTACGGACTTTTTATTTAATGATGAGATTAAGGACCACCCAGTGTCTCCTCTCTCGTCCCTACGAGAATCAGACGTCCAACTCAAACATTTGGGTGTTATTTATTTATCGCACCGTCGGATGCCAAACAGACTTTATATTCGATAAATAAATAATAATGTCTTTATTATAATGAAAATAATATTCGCTACTTTATTTTGACAGTATATACAATAAAACTGTCTAGCGACCTACACATCATCGTGCACCCTATATTATTCCTAGTCCTCGTATGGCATTTCGAGGGCACACTCCCTAAACAGCCTCCCACTTGCACTCGAATGCCATGTGCTGCACCTAATGCCAGTCATAATGGTATCGTAGCCCCATCTTGTCCAGATGTTGTTCCATAACTGCCTGTGACAAGGGCTTCGTTAGCGGGTCCGCCACATTTTCCGCGGTGGCGATTTTCTGCACGACGACCCTCTCGTTTTCAACGAACTCACGTAGTACGTGATATTTTCTCTCAATATGTTTGGACTTGCTATGAGATCGTGGTTCCTTTGCTTGCGCGACTGCACCGCTATTAGCGCACCAAAGTGTAAGCGGTCTGTCTGCAACTGGAACCACAGTAAGTTCCTCCAAGAACTTTTTCATCCAAATTGCTTCTTTAGCTGCCTCTGAGGCTGCTATGTATTCTGCCTCACACGTGGAATCGACAGTTGTGCTTTGCTTGGAGCTTCTCCAAGACACTGCCCCACCGTTGAGTTTCGACGTTTGGTTTTCCACCAACGTCTTTTACTCCTTGAACCTTTCAAGTGTATCAGCTTTATACCTCATGAGATACACGAGACCATAACGACTGTGATCATCCGTGAAGGTAATAAAATGGTGGAAGTCACCCCGAGCCTTCACATTGAATGGCCCGCAAACATCTTTGTGAATCAAACCGAGAATTTCCGTGGCTCTATTAAATGTCCCGGTGAAGGGTGAGCGGGTCATTTTACCTTGGAGGCACGACTCACAAGTAGGATAGGGATCTGATCCCAACAGTTTCAAAATCCCATTTTTCTCTAACTCATGGATCTTGCGTTCTCTAGTATGCCCTAATCGAAGATTCCACAAGTACCTCGCATTTATTCCTGAATTTCGTTTGTTTGTGAGAGTATTCACAGATACGTCGTTCTGGGTGTTTAAATAGTACAAACCATTAAATAGTGTTGCGTTGCCAATATTTTTGTTTTGATACTGTGGCATGTATTATTATTAAAGTTAAATACATAACCATTCCTGCTCAGAACAGGAATGGAGACGATGTTCTTAAAACCCCTCGGAGTACAAGACAATCGTACAAACGCAACACATGCCCAGATAACAAACAAGAGATCTTGATCTGACGTGGCTTGATGAGAGTCTATAGCAGCTTCCCACTCTGACCTCGATCTACCGCTCCCCAAGCGCTCTACTTGGTCCCAGACCCTGCGTGGACACACAAATGTGAGTTCTATCTCCCGAACCCAATATCCAGGAAGTAGAGTACACAGATGTAGAACAAATTATTTCTAAAACATTAAGTTCCTCACCTGACGCAGCCTGCTCACCTTGAGCTTCGGACAGTCCCGCTTCCAATGGCCCAGCGCACCGCAATACAGACACCTATCCGTCGGCTTTACACCGGTCTGCTTCGATTTCCCAGAAGATTTGTTCTTTTTAGAAACCCGAAACCTTCCTTGTTGGCATGACCTTGTTGCCCTTCTACTTTTTGCCTTCTAGGGCTTCGAAGAGGTGGCGACAAGTGTAGTCTGCTTTGCCCTCTTCATCTGACTTTGCGCCGTTGCTAACTGATTCATCAGATCAGGAAGCGTCAGCGTCATACCGTTCAGATGATAGTTCATAATGAACGCATTTAAGGATGGAGGGAGAGACTGCAAGATGAGATCGTTTTGTAATTCCCGATCAAATCGGAAATTGAGAGTCTCACCCTCAGACATCCTCGATCGGAAGAGATGCGACGAAGCCGCATAGCGAACTGTCCTTAACGTCTCACCGTAAAGCTCTTTCAGATGCTGAACCATCGCTCGAACGTCAGCCATACCTCATGGCTACGCTGCAGCGTGTTAGTCATTGATTCGAGGACATGAGCCTTTACGAGCTGCTCTTCGCGCAGTCGCTTATCATAAGCGGCACGAGCCTGCTCGATTGCCCGCGCCCCTAGGGCCGGCGGCAACTCGGAGTCAAGGATATAAACAAGGTTCTCAATCTGGAGGAAAATCCTCAAGTTGCGAAGCTAGTCTGAATAGTTTGACCCAGTCAACCTATTCTCCTTGAGTAGTATGTTTAAAGCGGTAGACATAATTAACACTGAGAGAAAGTGCTGCAGAAAATAAAAGGCATATTAAGTCGATTGTATAGATCATCAAACACGAACAAGGACTTTTATTCTGTTTGACTCCCACTATCTTTTCTTAAACTCCATTTTCTCCCATTGGATGTTTTGGAAGTTTCGCTGATAACTTCGATAGTGGAGTTGATGTCCCCGTGTGAGGATGCAAACCTCAACCTCTGTGGTTTGCAGCATCCCACGAAGTCGCGCTCCGCCCGAATCCGACCTTGTCGAATGTCTCAATTATCTTTGTCTCAGTTAGGGACCCCCGCCAGCAAACTCGGAACAAGGCGGTGTGACTGTCCAAGTGCGACCTATCAACTTTGCTCAAAACCACACACTTGAACCGTACGTTTTACCGCACAGTGTGGTCTTGGCGAGCGGCGCTAATGCACACGAGCAAATCGAAACGAAAGCAAATGCAAGGCGCCGGCATACCCGGAACCAAAGCTTGCATTTAGGTTTCGTAACAACTAAACCCAAGCTTGATAGAAGACAGGACATCCAATCCCTTTACTCACTTAGTATTTCATCGGGAGATACTTTTGTATTCTCATAGCAAATCAGAAATTAAGCACGAGCACATAAATGCGTTAATTAAATTTCTAACACTAGGAAAGTAATTTAAATGGACAAATATACGGACTATTTCTAAACTGGTCCTATTACATGGGTCGTAAAACGACAGGGGTCTTCGATCTTCAAACGTCAACTCATCGTCACGATGGTCGTCGAACCCTCTGTAGACCTTTTTGGTCCAAATGATTATGAGAGTTTTGATTATTCCAAGTAATTATGTATTATGGGGTATACAATTTAGAAAACTCGATATGTATGATTTATGATGTTTAAGTATGTAAAATTATTCGATTAAGTGCTTAAATGTGATTAAATTATTAAGATAATCGAATTTGTGTGATCTTGTGCTTAACTGGAATATTGCTGTGATCACCTGGTTGTGAACGTTCTCGTATGAATGTAATCTCATTGTGTGCTATATATGGAAAATATACTATGTTGAGTGATATGTGAACTGTCTGTGAGATTGAGTTATTTTAGGAAAGAATATCGATGTGATCACCTATGAATGAATTGTATGCTATATATGGAAAAGATATTCTGATTGAGCTGAAAACGAAATTGAGTTATTTTGGAAAAGAATATCATTGTGATCACCCGGATATGCTGACTATGCTATATATATGGAAAATATATTCTGATTAAGTGCTTACATGTGATTGATTTATTTTAGGAAAGAATATCATGATATATCCGTTTGAGTGCTATCTTATTTGACTCTTAAATAAGTGGAATCAATGATCTATCTTTCCTTATGCGACTTGGGATTTATATTTTTGAAAGTGATTAATTGATTGGGCTTATATGTGGTAATATGCTGATTGAGTCTATATATGGAATGTGCTGACAAACAGGATGAGATTACCTTGGAAGGAAGTAAGACTGTGGTATTTATGGTATGAATTCATGCGTGACCGTTGAGCTTAATTGATTTATTCTTGGCATGATTCCTTGAGTTAATGCACGTAATTATTGAGCTTTCTCTTGCATATTATGTGCTTAACTTTCCTTGTGAAGTATAGAAGCCATTCGTGGGTCTATATAGAAGAAAAGCACTCCACGTTGAAGGATACGAAATGAATACACAAGCAAACGAATCGCATAGAGTGATTGAGCGTTAATTTGCGATTCATTCGTAGTTTGTGCTGAGCTTTCATTTGCGAATTCTGTACCCTTTGAGCGATATTTAGCAACACCTTATCCCAAACCCTTGTCTTCGGACGTGATTTGTCTTAGGACGTTTTGAGCGTACAAAGGAGCACGAGTGGAGTCTTTCGCACGTGGAGGGACAAATTTGGTGGATTCGGTGGCCCTTCGGTAGCAAGCTGTGTCCAGTCGGGGAATTGGTTTCCTGGGTAAACGACGTGAAACGAAACTTGGCGTGCAACAGCCTAGGTGGAGGTCTAGTTTCCACAGTGCTTCAGTTGTGTAAGAATCGGTCATTCTGTAACCGTAACCGGTAATACTCAGTGATTGATTGGAACTCTTGGGGAGATCACACCCCAAGGACTAGATTAAACCCCAGTTGGGGATATAACCTGTATAAAAATCCCATCTCACTTTACTTTCAGTTATTTACTTTTTCTGTGAGACAAACCCGTAACGCCCGCAAATAACTTGGTAATATCGTTGAAACGTTTTCTGAAAATAACGTAATATTTTGTGAAACAGGGTTAGAGAGATAACGTTGATACTCTTACTGATTTCAGGGATATAACACACTCTGCGATTATCTTCTTAAAGAAAAGTATTTTTCAAAGAAGAACAAGCCAATAATTTTTATAGCCTAATTCACCCCCCCTCTCAGGCATATTGTACACTTCATTTGGTATCAGAGCGGGTTACTCAACGAAAGGCCTAACACGCCTGAGTTAAGATCTAATGGCTTTTTCGAGTATTGTTGTATTTGCAGAAGGTCAATCCCACTCTAGGCCGCCGCTCTTCGATGGAACGAACTATGCAGTTCGGAAAAATCGTATAATCGAATTTCTCATCGTTATCGACTACGATCTTTGGGAGACAATCACAAATGGACCATATACGGCTACGAAAACCGATGGAACCCCAAAGGATGCTAAAGATTACTCTGCTAATGACAAAAAGGGAATCACGCGAAACGCAAAGGCAAAAAACATGCTCGCATGTGCACTCAAACGAGAAGAATACATTCGGGTTAGTTCCTGCTCATCGGCAAAGGCCATGTGGGATATGCTCCAAGTTACTCATGAAGGAACCCAACGAGTTGTACAAGAAAGACTGGCTCTGCTCGCTCATCAGTACGAACTGTTCTCAATGGAATCTTATGAAACCATAAACCAGATGTATGCTAGATTTATGGGAATCATCAACCAAATGTTCTCCCTCTAAAAGAAGGTTCCCGACAGTTAACAACTCAGAAAGATACTGAGATCACTTCCAACCATCTACGAAGCAAAGGACCTGGAAGCATTGAGCATCGCTGAATTGATTGGCTCTCTCATCTCTTACGAAATTATTCAAACGTCAATGAACGAGAAGTCGCAGCACAAAAATAAGAAGTCTACTCCGTTCATATCCAACCAAGAAAAATCTGATTCTGACGACGAAAAAGAAGGCCTGATGAATGACTTAGCCATGCTTATAAATAGATTCAAAAGATTCGAACAGAAAAGGAGATTCATAGGGAACTCAAGCTAATTCCAGAACAAAAACAAGGGAATCTCCACGTCGGGAAGAAAGTTCAGAAATGCTTTCGATGCAACAAACCAGGCCACTATGCACATGAATGCCCAACAATCAACGATGAGAGACCAAGGAAGCAGAAGGCCGAGGTGACAGAATATAATGACTCTGAAATAGAACAAAGCGAGGACGAGGATCATGCTTATATGGCTGACGAGGATCAGGTATCTCATTCTTCCTCCATTGATAAAATTCACATCCTAAACAGTTTATATAACAATGATTATGAAATTGACTCATTTGTTTCTGATATAGAAGAAAGTAAGGAAGAATTGTGTGAATTACTTCGAAAAGCAGAGAGAAAGATTAGGTCACTAAATTCCTTGAATAAGGAATTGATAAAGCAGCGAGATGTCCTAGCTGAGGAAAAACATGAGGCTGATCTATAGATCATACGTTTGAAAGGAGAGTTACTTACTGCTAAGAAAGACGAAATTCCATATGACTCTAAGAAATTAGAAAAGAAAAACAGTGACTTATCTAGAGATATCATAGAACTCATTAACTCATTAGATAGAGAAAAACATAAAGTTAATAGACTCCTTGAGGGTAAGAAGAACCTAGATATGCTGTTAAGTATTCCTAGGAACATTGGTAGGTAAGGGATATGTTATTCCACTGAAGGAAAGCTTCCGTGCCTAAGCTTAAGTGTTTTTGTTGTGGTAGAAATGGTCATTATGCATACAACTATCCTTTAACGAATGTTGATAAAGCTAAGTATGTTTGTACACCTAAGAAGTCACCTGTAAATGCCACTGTTGTATCTGATTGTAACAGGAGATCACCGTCTATGCAGAATAATATCTCATATGTTAACAGAAGTTATTTCCCCGCTAACATGTTAGGACCCAACATAAATTGGGTACCTCAGAAAAGTACTTCTTTCTACAGGTACGAAGGAGGAATTCCAGCAAGAAAAACAGGTGGTATCTCGACAGCGGGTGCTCCCGCCACATGACAGGTGATGTAGGTAATTTTGTGTCGTTAAAGGCGGTTGTTGATGGAGGATACGTTTCATATGCTAACGACGCAAAAGCCAAAATCGTGGGAGTTCATACTGTCGGTAACAATTTAAATATCACTATAGATAACGTATGGTTTGTTAGGAACTTAGAACATAATTTAATTAGCATTAGCCAACTATGTGATGATGGACATACCGTAGCCTTTGCTAAAGATAAGTGCTTTGTCAAAAAGGATGATGAGGTTGTGTTTAGTGCATCTAGACATGGTAATATCTACTGCATCACTCTTGATGATATTACTAACAGAACGTCAAGTGTCTAGCAGGTACGCAAGATATCACATGGTTATGGCACAGACGTTTGGGACATGCCAACATGGATTTGATGTCTCACATATCATGCAATGAATTGGTGAGAGGTATCCCACCTATGAAAACCACCAAGGACAGAATTTGCAAAGCGTGCCAAATGGGGAAACAGACCAAGACGTCTTTCAAACCTAAGAATGTGATATCTACGTCCAGACCACTGGAACTGCTGCATCTTGACCTTTTTGGTCCGGTACAGGTTATGTCATTGAAAGGTAAACGATATGCCTTTGTTATCGTAGATGACTATACTAGGTACACATGGGTCTTATTTCTTGCGCACAAAAGTGAGGCTTTAGATAACATAGCGCCACTGATTAAGAAGCTAGAAACTGAGAAAGAGATGAAGGTCTGTAAGATTAGGAGTGATAACGGTCTAGAATTTGATAGTAAATCTTTTGTATCTTTTTGTGATGAAAATGGTTATAGTCATAATTTTTCAGCCCCTATTTCGCCTCAACAGAACGGAGTGGTCGAGAGAAAAAATAGAGTATTACAAGAAATGGCTAGGACTATGCTGAGCGAATTTAATACTCCAAAATATTTTTGGGCTGAAGCTGTTAGTACGACTTGTTATGTCTCGAATAGGATTTTCCTTAGACCGATTATTAAGAGAACTCCCTATGAACTTTGGAACGATAAATCCATAACATAGGATATTTCCATGTATTTGGCTGCAAATGTTTAATTTTGAATGATAGGGATAAGAGAGGAAAATTCGATTCCAAGGTAGATGAAGGGATATTCCTAGATTACAGGCTTCATCCAAAGCTTTTCGAGTGTTTAATAATAGGAAGAAGACTGTTCAAGAATGTGTGCATGTTACATTTGATGAATTTCCTAATGCAGATGCTACTGAGGAATGTAAAGTTATGTCTCCTGCAGGTATACAGGTTACTGACAAAGAGCTGAACGCAATTCCGTTGGAACTAGATACTGAGTCAGAGGAACCTGAGGCTTCAGACGAACAACAGCGCAGAAAATTCAAACATGCCTCCAGCCATCCCACTGAACAAGTCATAGGGAATATCTTCAGGGATCAAAATGTGAGCAACTGCACCAAATGATACTGATGAGGAATCACATGACTTGCTGTTGTCAACCATGGAACCTAAGACAGTGAATGAAGATTTTGACAACGAATCGTGGGTGATTGCCATGGAAGAAGAGCTAGCACAATTCGAAAAGAGCCAAGTGTGGACTCCTGTGGAAAGACCTAACGACAAGTCAATTATAGGCACGAAGTGGGTGTTTCGCAACAAGCTGGACGAAAATGGTAATGTAACACGGAACAAAGCCAGGTTAGTTGCCAATGGTTATTCCCAAGAAGAAGGTATAGATTTTCAAGAAACCCTTGCACCCGTAGCTAGGCTTGAGTCAATAAGCATTTTTACTTGCATATGCATCTTCTCAAAGATTCAAGCTTTTTCAATGGACATGAAAAGTGCATTTTTAAATGGTTTTATAAGGAAGTTTATGTCGAGCAACTCCCGATTTTGAAAAAGAAAAATTTTAGAATCAAGTCTTCAAACTTAACAAAGCTTTATATGGTTTAAAACGGGCCCCTAGGCCATGGTGTGAAAGATTGAGTAGATTTTTACTAGACATGGGCATTACAACAGGAACAATAGATAACACTCTGTTTATAAAATGCCAAGGGAATCACATACTGCTTGTGCAGATATACGTTGATGATATCATATTTGGCAGCACTGACATCACTCTTTGCGAGAATTTTTCTAAGTTCATGCAACAGGAATTTGAGATGAGCCTAATGGGAGAACTCACGTACTTCCTTGGATTGCAAATCAAATAATTGGACATGGGAACATTCATATCTCAAACGAAGTACACGAAGGAGCTACTTGAAAAATTCGGAATGGCTGATTCCAAGGTACTTCCCACGCCTATGCATCAGACCGCCAAAATTGATAGTGATGAACAAGGTACACACTTTGCCAAACTAAGTATAGAGGTATGATCGGAAGTTTGCACTATCTTACGGGAAGCAGACCCGATATTATGTTTGCTACTGGTCTATGTTCTAGATGTCAATCGAGTCCTAGGGAATCTCACTTGACAGCAGTCAAGCGAATACTTAGATATTTGAAAGGAACAATCAATTTTGGAATGTGGTATCCAAATTCCAAGGAATTCCCATTAATGGGATACTCGGACGCTGATTATGCCGGTTCTAGAGAAGATAGGAAAAGCACTAGTGGTACTTGCCAATTACTAGGGAATTCCCTTGTAACTTGGTCAAGTCGGAAACAAAATGCCGTCGCCCTGTCCACAACCGAAGCAGAATATATGGCATTATGAAGTTGTTCTCAGCAAATCCTTTGGATGAAACAGACCTTGAGTGATTACGGTTTAAGGTACGACCAAATTCCTATTTCTGTGATAGTACTAGTGCCATTAGTATCACTAAGAATCCCGTACACCACTCTCGAACTAAGCATATAGAGATGAAACATCATTTTATCCGAGATCATGTTCAGAAAGGGAACATCAGCGTGAACTTCGTAAGAACTAATGATCAGCTAGCTGATATCTTCACGAAATCCCTTATTGAGAGTAGATTTTGTGAAATTCGCGAACGATTAGGAATTATTGAGCTCAAATAGGAAAGGTGACTAGATAAGTTAGTCCTTAGTATTTCTTTGATCTTATCATTTAGGATTTCCTCGATTTTATCCCTTGATTCTATTAATATTTTTCCTGATTCTATCTTCCTTACTTATTCAAATCCTTTCCATATGGGGAGATTATTTTTTTTTCTAAATAGATTTTCTTCGAGATTTGTGTTAAAATCCATTTTCAGCCAAAACTTCCTCCTTATTTTTGAACTCTGATCTTAGTCCTTATTTCCTTCCATAATCTCCGAGAGAGATCCTCTGATCTTCACTTAGTTTCATCTAACGAGCAGTTTTTCCTTTTACCAATGATTTTAAAATTCAAATTTTGAAATCGTTTCCATATGTGCCTCACGTTTAGTCGATATTACATCTCTCCATAATTTCTTTTCATTCTTATCCAAGAAGCTTTCGACCTTTATGTAACCACCCACTCTCATCCTTCTTGAATCTATTCAACCCTAAGTCTTTCACTTCATTATTTCACTCTTCAATCTTTCGATCTCAACAATGACGAAAACCGAAGACACCTTCAAAGAGTCCAAGCAGAAAGAAAAAGGATCAAGAGAACGACGGCGAGCAGGGAACCATAGCTGATTTGAAACGGAATATCAAAGGCATCATTGATGATAATAGGAAGAAGTTCGATGAGATCCCAGCACAGTTTATGTGGCGACCCTGACTTTCTAAGCATATTTAATGGCGGATTTTCGCAACGTAAGTCGCAGGAGACCCGTTTAACAAAAACTTTTCCTAAAATATAATATATTACTACAAAACATAGCCTCCATCGTCTTAATTATACAAAGGCCGAAGCCCCAAAATATGTTCCTATCAAAACATATCCTAACATCGCTCCACAGGTCGTCATCCATGTACAGCCTTGCCCTCAAAAGACCCTGGAGACCGCCGTCAGCCCGCCTTAGTCGTGACGTTTCTCAACGTCCGACTCTATCGTACCTACAACACATAAAACGTGGAATGAGCTTATAAAGCTCAGTAAGTGGAAACCATGCAATGCACGTGTCCTAAAACGCAAAGGCATCAGCGTCAATGCTTCCTAATCGTATCATGTAGTTCGTGTCTTGAAATTCATGTCTTGTATTCATGTCATGAAATTTGTGTCTTGTTTTATATTGTAGTTCGTGTCTTCTCTTTTAGGGCCCTTGGCTTATCTTGCTATGCACTATCATGGAGCTCAAACCCACTAGGGTAAATATATATAAATATGGACGATACTTCCACTGAGAGGCTAACCCTAAGGCGCCTTTCAAATCCCAATGTAGTTTATCGATCCCACGGACGCTCACACTGGTAGACTCACTCTGAGGTTGCTGACACCGATTTTACCCATGGTGCCGTTTGTTTCCTCAGGGTGCATCTTCCAAGTCGCAACTTTCCGCCACATGCATGTCCTTGCCTTGAGACATGTCATGTCATGTCTTGAAATTGGTGACATAAAATCACCGTGGTAGCATAGAAGAGCCATTAAATGCAAACTTTAATCATGTTTAAGCAATCATATGTTACTTATGCTCGTGTTTTGTAACTTCGTGTATGTACGTGATAATGCGTACGTGAGTAATGCCGAAGTGCTTGTCATGCCACTTCATGTAATAATTAATTCACGTAAATAAATAAATTACATAAGCAACCATGTAATTCATGCACATATAATTTATGAGTTGTAGTTGGGATCTCCACTTACCTGGTATCCTTAGCTTACTTAATCTTATCGTACTGTAAGTCGTAAATCTTCAAACCCTAAGTATAAAAACATATAAAATTAGGGTTTGTTAGTCTAATTACAGTTTCACTAAAATGGCTTGATTTGGAAAATCCTAATTTTGACTTTTATAAATTTCGAAATTGAATCTCAACATGGATTTCAAACCTTATTGTGGGATAAAGGTAGATCTCGACATTGTACAAATCTCGACATAACTTGGACACAAAACTCGAATTTGGGTTAGATATATGTCTCGACATTTAAACAATGCACAAAGATCTCGATATGTTGATAAATCTCGAGCTTTAAGGTTATGTCGAGCTTCATGATTTCGACATGTTGGAAACAATTTCGGGTTACATAATAACTTAAATCTCGACATATATTATAAAGTGGATCTCGAGTTAAATCTCGATATAGATCTCGACATTACACATTATGACTTCGAGATTTAAACTAAGTAATATATACAATTTCGATATGATATACAAGGGTTCGACATTTTGACACTACACAACGATCTCGACATAAACTATGGAATGGATCTCGATATGTCAACTCGACATTCCAACCCTAACATTTCGACATAGATCTCGAGATTTCCTTCGACATTTCCCTAACTCTTATTTCTTGATCTCGAGATTATTTCTATAGACTTAACATGATTTGCTATCTACAAATCTGGATATCACTTTGCTCGATATCTAAACCTCCGATCAAAATCCTATCTTCAAGAACAGTATAAATCTCATATGAGCCTAAAACCTTCAAGAACTGACTTATAGAACCCTAATTACATAATTTTTCAAGCTTAACAATTTCTAAAGACTGTTGAAAACGTGAAATTGCAGTAAAGATTTATACATACTTCAAGCTTTGGTAATG
Source organism: Craterostigma plantagineum (assembly GCA_027422505.1). NCBI lineage: Eukaryota > Viridiplantae > Streptophyta > Magnoliopsida > Lamiales > Linderniaceae > Craterostigma > Craterostigma plantagineum. The sequence goes on along the minus strand of JAPQWV010000005.1, from coordinate 12,074,638 downwards.
CTTCTGTTCGGCTTCTTTCGTTCTCCTTACTTAGGTTTCAAGAGCTTAGTTTATACGTGCCTTACTGAATGAAATGAGAAGTTCCTTTCCCAGCTTTTATCTGAAGTTAACGTGTGGAAGTAAACAAATGACATCAACCCTATGTTAGTCCTTATCTTGATCGAGCTAATGTATTGTATTTTAGTTCTTTATCTTAAGACCAAGTAATCGAAACTTATCTTAGTTGTTATCCTCTTTATCGAGTTTTAAGAGTTTCGAGATTTTAAGGATTTGATTATCGAGTTTTAAGGATCTCGACTTTAAAGATCTCGAGCTCTAATAATCTCGAGCTTTAAAAGTCTCGAGATCTTAATGTATAGACGTTTGCTATCTCTCACTTTCTCAAACTCAAGGATTTCGAGATCTATATATCTCGAGCTTGAGAGGTTTCGAGATCCTAAGATAGGTTTTAAAATATCGAGTTGTTTGGTAATTCTATGATTTCGGCACTCATATTTGTCATGAGTTGTTCTTTCGAAATTTGAGTATATCGAGATTCAAAAATCTCGAGATTTCAAGATTTCATGATACCAAATTTCGAGCTCCTTTGCTTCGAAATTCATTCTCTTCCTATTTCATATGAAACCATTTCTAAGTTTAATTAGTTCTTCTACTTGGTTAGTTACCCTAATCGTACCTAATATATAATCACGTTGACATATAAAAATTGTAAAACATGTTCCATGAGTCACGTAAGTCGTAATTCGTGATACACATAAGAATTATAAATCACACAGCATGAAATCGCATAGGCATGTAAAAGGCTGTAATACATATATCATGTAATTCACATAACACACAAGCCATGTGAAGTACTAAAATAATAGTACATTTATTACAAAATAGTTTGTGTGACATACTTATTCTCCTATAGTCTTAACATCTTTATCTAATTAATCCAACAAGATTAATTAAATACTCTCCACCATTAATTTTATTGTAAATCCCGTAATTAAATTTTACGGGTATTACATCCTTCCCCCCCTTAAAAAGAATTTCACCCCCGAAATTCCATCAGTTGGAATAATTTAGTGTAACGATCGGTGGGGAATTTGATATAATCTTGAAAGACAGAAAAAAATAGGACAGAGAATTCTGAACCAAACGTGTAAATTTGGGATTAATAGTTTTGCAAAACTTGTTCGGGTACGGAAAATCTTACATATTATTCTGAAACAAGTAAGATCCTTCCTTGTATTGATCTTTTCTTGTCGATGAACTTTTCGTAGAAAATAACTATAATTCTTGACTTCGTTTACTTGCATTCAAAAATTTCGATTGTCCTAGAATCACAATCGAATAACAAGTACGGAACGTCATAAACAACAAGATTATCATAAATCAAGGAATTCAGCAAAACGGTATTCCCTGTCTCGATTTATCTTACCCTTGTCGTTTTTCCGTCATGCAAGGTTTCATCGAAGATTTCTATAACTTTCAAATGTGTTTATTGTAGGATACATCCTTGTCCTGAATCTTAACAGCACATGAGGGAAATCCAACAATTAATTCATAATCTACTCTTTCTCCCTTAAAAAAGATCTGCTACTCCTTATTCTTAGACGTCTGGAAATAAATGTTTCATGTGGTGACGGGACTTCAAGAAAGAAAAACATTCCACTGAAGTAGAATGAAGGGAAGCAGAAATAAAAAGTTATTGTAAGGTATCTCTTGTCGTCTTGGATGCTGACAGCTAATTCCTGATAGAATGCGTATGACGCTCATCTAAGTTGTACGGACCTGTATCGCCTTAAGGTGGGGCTAACGAGAACGGTTATTATTCTGATTCAGGCCAGAATTTAGAATTCATGAGCATCCACCACGCTTCCGCTGCGCCACTCTGATATGGAGCATGTATAATTTGCAGAAGGGGTTGAAAAGTTGGGAGGTCAGGTATATTCTGGTATAATTGGATTTAGGCTTATTGGGCTGAAAGAAATGAAATGTAGCTTCACCATCATATTCCATAAGGAAGAATATTCAAAGAAAAGAAATATAACTTTGATCGTGAATCGATCAGAAAATATTTTCGTAATACTATCGAAACATTCATTGGCGTCTTTGGGAGCTATTGGCATTATTTCAGCTAAGACTAAGAAAATTTCTCTGCTTAACCATTTATGCGAAAAGATTCGCAACTTGTCCTAAGAAGTTACTGAGGCTTTTACTTAGGTGTTTAGAGATTCTACTTTAGCTGATCCTGCCCGCAAGACGGGTATTTCTCTTCTCAGGAAATTGAAGCTTACGATCTTTCCTAGAGAAATCAGATACGGCTTCATATTTTGAAAGCCTATCTGTCAAGATCATAGTTTTCATCGATACCCAAGCTGCCATTCTATGGAAGTAATGGAGTATCTTTCCAACACTTAACTATTTCATGGTGGACCTCCAAGTGGCAGGTTAGTACATCATATTTGAATGGTAAGAAGGTATTTCCACCTTCGGTACGCGATATTGGCGACACATTTAAATGTGTGGCTCAGTTTCCTAAAATTAACCATCATAGTATAGGTACATTATAAATCATGAGTGTACCGATCATTCTCGTAGGAGGAAATTCTGTTTCTTCTAGGTTTAGGTTGGACATTCGTGGAGGAACTGGGAGGGTTGTGTCGATGTTTGGTCTGGTCCCAATAATATCTGCATTTGACAGATTTTTGCGAAATGTCCCCGCCTTCCACATTTAAAACAGTTGGCATTGTGAGTAGCAAATGCCTCTGTGTTGTCGTCCACACTGTTGACATTGAGGTATGGGGTTCGGGACATGAGCATGAAAAGTAGCATCCATCGGGTGGCCTTGATTGGCAAAGTTGGAACCCTTGATGAGTTATTTGGACATTGTGGGGATTCCTAAAATATAACGGCTTTTTAGTAGTTTTCGGTTCTGGCCTATTCTCCATCTTTCGCTTTCCTTTCTGGTTTTGGAACATCTGGGTTCCTTTCCTAATAGGGTTAGCAATATTTGCAGGTAAGAATCTACGGGGTTCGGATGATCTTGGTTCATTGATAAGCTTATGGACCAAGTCCTTGAGTTCACCAACTTGATCTTTAAGTTCACTGATCTGACCCGATTGCCATTGGATCAGTTCAGTAAGATGTGAGAGTGCTGAGTCTCGTTCGTTCATAGGGGACATTCTAAGAGATAGTATGTATGGTAAGAAAGAAATAATTGGGTGTAACCCCACGACTTGACTCACCAACGCATTCCCTAAGTTCGCTAGTCATTCTACAATTTATTCAAACAAATGGGCATGTTATTGTAAGCATGTAATCATATAAACCGCAAAAACTTACAGGCAAGGCTAATCCTCCAAACTTTTCAGTGGCCGTACATGGACAGTCTACAGAACCTATAACCTAAGCTCTGATACCACCTGTGGCGACCCTGACTTTCTAATCATTTTTAATGGCGGATTTTCGCAACGTAAGTCGCAGGAGACCCGTTTAACAAAAACTTTTCCTAAAGTATAATATATTACTACAAAACATAGCCTCCATCGTCTTAATTATACAAAGGCCGAAGCCCCAAAATATGTTCCTATCAAAACATATCCTAACATCGCTCCACAGGTCGTCATCCATGTACAGCCTTGCCCTCAAAAGACCCTGGAGTACCGCCGTCAGCCTACCTTTGTCGTGACGTTTCTAAACGTCCGACTCTATCGTACCTACCACACATAAAACGTGGTATGAGCTTATAAAGCTCAGTAAGTGGAAACCATGCAATGCACGTGTCCTAAAACGCAAAGGCATCAGCGTCAATGTTCCTAATCGTATCATGTAGTTTGTGTCTTGAAATTCATGTCTTGTATTCATGTCATGAAATTTGTGTCTTGTTTTATATTGTAGTTCGTGTCTTGTCTTGTAGGGCCATTGGCTTATCTTGCTATGCACCATCATGGAGCTCAAACCCACTAGGGTAAATATATATAAATATGGACGATACTTCCACTGAGAGGCTAACCCTAAGGTGCCTTTCCAATCCCAATGTAGTTTATCGATCCCACGGACGCTCACACTGGTAGACTCACTCTGAGGTTGCTGACACCGATTTTACCCTTGGTGCCGTTTGTTTCCTTAGGGTGTATCTTCCAAGTCGCAACTTTCCGCCACATGCATGCCACGCCTTGAGACATGTCATGTCATGTCTTGAAATTGGTGACATAAAATCACCGTGGTAGCATAGAAGAGCCATTAAATGCAAACTTTTATCATGTTTAAGCAATCAAATGTTACTTACGCTCGTGTTTTGTAACTTCGTGTACGTACGTGATAATGCGTACGTAAGTAATGCCGAAGTGCTTGTCATGCCACTTCATGTAATAATAAATTCACGTAAATAAATAAATCACATAAGGATCCACGTAAAGTCATAGAAGCATATAATCATGTCATTCAAGCGCATAACCATGTAATTCATGCACATATAATTTATGAGTTGTAGTTGGGATCTTCACTCACCTGGTATCCTTAGCTTACTTAATCTTATCGTACTGTAAGTCGTAAATCTTCAAACCCTAAGTATAGAAACATATAAAATTAGGGTTTGTTAGTCTAATTACAGTTTCACTAAAATGGCTTGATTTAGAAAACCCTAATTTTGACTTTTATAAATTTCGAAATTGAATCTCGACATGGATTTCAAACCTTATTGTGGCATAAAGGTAGATCTCGACATTGTATAAATCTCGACATAACTTGGACACAAAACTAGAGTTTAGGTTAGATATAAGTCTCGACATTTAAACAATGCACAAAGATCTCGATATGTTGATAAATCTCGAGCTTTAAGGTTATGTCGAGCTTCATGATTTCGACATGTTGGAAACAATTTTGGGTTACATAATAACTTAAATCTCGACATATATTATAAAGAGGATCTCGAGTTAAATCTCGATATAGATCTCGACATTACACATTATGACTTCGAGATTTAAACTAAGTAATATATACAATTTCGATATGATATACAAGGGTTCGACACTTTGACACTACACAACGATCTCGACATAAACTATGGAATGGATCTCGATATGTCAACTCGACATTTCCAACCCTAACATTTCGACATAGATCTCGAGATTTCCTTCGACATTTCCCTAACTCTTATTTCTTGATCTCGAGATTATTTCTACAGACTTAACAGGATTTGCTATCTACAAATCTGGAAATCACTTTTCTCGATATCTAAACCCCCGATCAAAATCCTATCTTCAAGAACAGTATAAATCCCGTATGAGCCTAAAACCTTCAAGAACTGACTTATACAACCCTAATTACACAATTTTTCAATCTTAACAATTTCTAAAGACTGTTGAAAACGTGAAATTGCAGTAAAGATTTATACCTACTTCAAGCTTTGGTAATGCTTCTGTTCGGTTTCTTCCTTTATCCTTACTTAGGTTTCAAGAGCTTAGTTTATACGTGCCTTACTGAATGAAATGAAAAGTTCCTTTCCCAGCTTTTATCTAAAGTTAACGTGTGGAAGTAAACAAATGACATCAACCCTATGTTAGTCCTTATCTTGATCGAGCTAATGTATTGTATTTTATTTCTTTACCTTAAGACCAAGTAATCGAAACTTATCTTAGTTGTTATCCTCTTTATCGAGTTTTAAGAGTTTCGAGATTTTAAGATTTTGATTATCGAGTTTAAGGATCTCGACTTTAAAGATCTCGAGCTCTAATAATCTCGAGCTTTAAAAGTCTCGAGATCTTAATGTATAGACGTTTGCTATCTCTCACTTTCGCAAACTCAAGGATTTCGAGATCTATATATCTCGAGCTTGAGAGGTTTCGATATCCTAAGATAGGTTTTAAAATATCGAGTTGTTTGGTAATTCTATGATTTCGGCACTCATATTTGTCATGAGTTGTTCTTTCGAAATTTGAGTATATCGAGATTCAAAAATCTCGAGATTTCAAGATTTCATGATACCAAATTTCGAGCTCCTTTGCTTCGAAATTCATTCTCTTCCTATTTCATATGAAACCATTTCTAAGTTTAATTAGTTCTTCTACTTGGTTAGTTACCCTAATCGTACCTAATATATAATCACGTTGACATATAAAAATTGTAAAACATGTTCCATGAGTCACGTAAGTCGTAATTCGTGATACACATAGGAATTATAAATCACACAGCATTAATCGCATAGGCATGTATATGGCTGTAATACATATATCATGTAATTCATATAACACACAATCCATGTAAAGTACTAAAATAATAGTACACTTATTACAAAATAGTTTGTGTGACATACTTATTCTCCTATAGTCTTAACATCTTTATCTAATTTATCCAACAAGGTTAATTAAATACTCTCCACCATCAATTTTATTGTAAATTCCGTAATTAAATTTTACGGGTATTACACTTTAAATGGGTTAAAAAGTTTATAAAGGAGATCTCCACGGCTCTGATTATCGTTGAATCCTCATCTGCCTCATCTGATAGCGATTCCAGCCCTTAGAACTTCAATTCCTAGTGATCTCCCAGCTTTAGTATGCCTAGTTCTAGTCTGCGCCTAATATTAAGTTCTTTTATTTTGCTGGTTTTTGGGTTAGAAGGTTGTGGTTGGTTGCAGTTTTTTGGTACGTTGGTGGTGTTTTGGGTCCCTCGTTTTTTATGCTGAAGGGGGAGAATTTTGAGCAATTAATGCCGTGTTTTGGGTGTTTTGGTTTGGTGTCGGGTTGTTCACTTTTTTGGCCCCTTAGGTATCTTGGAATGCGATTAATACTATCGGCTTGCTTTTATATGCTTATGTCTTAATCTCTCTGTGCTTGAGTTTGTGATTTGTTAAGGATTAAGGAATTCGCACGTAGGCAGGGGGAGCAAACTGATATGATCTGAAAATTTGCGACATTCCATGGTGACTTGTGACATTTCGTATGATATGACCTGGTAATTGCTATATATTTTTGCTGTCGTGCTTTACATAGGAATATTAGCAATTAGACATGGGGAGAATGCTTTAGAATTGGATATTAATTTGCTCTGATCATATGTCACATGCTTTGATACTTATGCTATGTGCTAAAATGGTTTCATATCGAGTGTACTCATATGCTTAAGATAGGCATTAATTACTTGTCATCATAAAAAAGGGGGAGATTGTAGACCTTTTTGGTCCAAATGATTATGAGAGTTTTGATTATTCCAAGTAATTATGTATTATGGGGGTACAATTTAGAAAACTCGATATGTATGATTTATAGACTTTTGTTGTTTGGAACTTTAATTATTTCTTAATTGTGTTGATCTTTAGAAAAAAAATTGTTTTGTTTCTCTATTGTTTTGTTTAATTTGGATTTAAAATTATTATTATTTAGTTTCTTCTTCCTATTCTTTTAAGTTAAACGAGTTGGGTTGTTAATGGGTTTGATTTGGGTAGGTCGGGTTTTATATCGACATTTTAATCTGTTTAAGTAAACAAGTCAGGTCAGGGTTGAAGTTCCCAACCCGTTTATTAAACAGATTGAACCCGAATGTGACCCAACCCAATGTTTATACCAACCCTACAAAATATACAGCTAGACCAAAAACAAAATGTATTATTGCATGATGGTTGTGTAATCAAGCCAAATAATGAGTATTATGTTGCTCGTCATTATCTTAACATTTTGCGGAAATGTGGTATATAACAGAATGAGGTTTTAGTAGCATATTTCGCAACTTAATATAAATGGGTAACCACCTATGGATCGACTTTTGAAACCTTCAAATGCTAATTTATTGACAACACCAACTTTGCTCGTGTGCGTGCTCACATCAGCAAGTTGCTCCTCTGCTTGACTGGAAGAGCTTGTAGACAGTATTTATGGGGACGGAATTTATTCTTCAACTATCTCAGTCACCAGAATTGAATGCGCTCTTCGTCACTTCGCGAATATACTTTTTTCTTAACTTGAATACAAAAAGTCTCTTTTGTAAGCGTTTGATGACTAGGACTCAAGATTAGGTCATTTTCCTCAAAGCAAAATAATTAGGCAAGTGTACCATTGTTAAGATCAATAGTGAAATGCACACTAATACTTCATAATTCCATATGAAAAAGGCTGAGGAAAAGATTCTAAAAGATTTCATTTAGCAACCAAGTTGTCCCTTGTGCTTTGGTTTTGTGACAACGATTTTTTTACATTTCATGCACTGAAACTTCCAATTAATTTTAGCAACTGTAGAAGCTCCAAACCCATCAAAAGCCATATAAAAGAACGGTTCCTGGGTATCAACAATTTTTAGTTTGACTTTAAGGCTGTGTTTGGATCATGGAGAGCGGTGGGGAAAAGAAAACTAGAGAGAAATTGATTTCCATTAGCTTTTCCTTTATTTGCATCACCGTTTGGTGAAGAAAATGATTTTTCATGGTTATGCTTAAACTTAACTTAAGTTTCCATTTCTTTTCCTCGTCTGTTTCTCTAATCAATCAAACACAAAAACAGATTTCCTTGTCCATTTCTTTTCTTTTCCTCAATAAATTCATTAAACCAAACACACCTAAGATTTATTCGAGTTCCCTATATACAAAATTGTGTAAATATTATCCAATGTTAGAAAGTTTAAAATAATATATAATAATATTGAAGAAGAAAGTTTTTATAATATATACTATGTTCGTATGATTCTGAGCATCTTTTACCGATTCCATGGAAACGCCCGACACCATCTCAGACAAGGGTTGCCGGGTAATATATGATCGAGCAGCTACGATTGCCTTCAGAACATCTAGGTTCTTGTTTCGCCTATACAAAAGTAAATATCACACAAACTCAGAAAATAGTCATTCAACATAAGTAAAATACATCATCAAGTGATTTGCTTTTCAAAGTACCATTATTTCAAAGCCATCGTCGAAGGAATCTCATGGTCAATATCAATTGCAGTTTGCGTAGGAGAGACAACCCTGAGAAACGATTTCAGTATCAATTGTAAAAGAACATATTTCACCTAAATTAATGGATAATGAAGGTCATATCATGATAGGAGTAAACAACCGCGCGACTCATTTTAATGATTGGCATATTGTTCTCTCCAACTAAAAGCATTGATCCGTTCACAGCAATGTTGTTCCACAGCATTAAGATACAAGGTTTCAAACTACAATGAAAATCATCAAAAATTAACCAACATAACGCAATGAAAAACTTGAATCAACCCGACATAAGATAGAATGGAGACAAAATATAATACCTTATCCACCACTGCAAAATCTTTAACGCGTACATTCCTTCCATCGATAACTAAAGACCTCTCAAGTAATTTGTCGATAACCACATCTATCACATCTATAAGATCAAGGTTAGTCCAGTTATTTGTACATTGACAGCCAATATAACAAATATTCATATTATTTTTTCTTATATTTTCAACATACCTATCAATGATTTGGTACCGATATAATTATGAAATTCTGAGAATGGAACAAACTTCGGCATATAGCATTTCGAGATATAGCTTCAGGAACATGCAAGACTGTAGTGCGAGCACTGATAACCCACTGATACAGGTTGTCTACAATCTTATATCTATCTTCAGTAGTAGTAACATGTGCTTCAGAGATAACGTAAGTTTCATTAAGCTGCAACGAATTACGAACCAAGTCTATGTCTCTCTCATTAATGGTTCCTACAACCCTACTTCCCTGTTGTGAGAACAAATAAAATCACATAAAAACACAGCCAAGTAATACACCGAATACTATACATGACCATCACATACCTTAGCATCAGTTAATGTTAGTCGTTCGTAATGCCTAGGGCAGTTCTGTCCCACGAGAATGGAGTCTCTCATCAAGACGAACCATTACTGTTATGATTTATAGTGTCCTCTAATTATTTAAGTTTTGGTTTATATTTTGTTATTAATTGGGTTGTAGTAGTTTGGGGAGACAAATGCAGTTTTAGATAAATTTGGTTATTGGGCCTTTATATACCAATTACTTGTGATATATAAGGCCATTGCTTACCCTAATTAGGGTTTATCAAAAGAATTATCAAAGATAGCCACCACGTACGTTTATCTTAAGAACACACACTTTCACACACTAAAGGTGACTTCGTTTTTAAACATTCAAACAATCTTTTGATCCTTGTGTGGTAATACCAGGGCCAACAAGTGGTATCAGAGCCTAACGTGGATCGATCTTATCGATTTGAATCCAGTTTCGTTCAATTCCGACGTGATTCAAGAGAGCATTTTCGAGAAAACTCATTTTCGACTTCTCCTCATTTTTGGGTGTTTTTGAATTGTTTTTACTGTTTTTAAACCCCTAAGAACTTAGAAAACTCTATATGAGCGATTTCATGTTCTTTTACGTCGATTTCTGTGAAGTTTGATTAGGATTTGAGCCAAAATCGAGCCTGAACTTTGAGTTTTTCTGGTTCTGTTCTTGATTTTCGAGTAGATAGGATAGAACAGTACAAATTCGGCTCTTACACCCGAAAATCCTTCATAACGCCGAAAACCAGTCCTAAATTAGTAGATTTTCGGGCAGCTTTACCTTGAACCTATTCGAATTTTAAAATCTCGGCGAATTTCTACTATTGCAGCACCCGAATTTTCGTTTTTCGGACAAAAGACACCCGAATTTTGTTTTTTCGGCCAAAATACAAAAGACCTGAATTTTGAAATTTTCGGCTAAGCAATTTCTCGTACATACTTACCCGAATTTTAACACCCATTGTACCCGAATCTTAAAATTTTCGGCCAAACATCTTTCGGGCAAACTTATCCGAATTTTTTATACCCAAAATACCCAAACTTCAAATTTTCGGATAGATAATTTTCGGACAAACCAATCCGAATTTCAAAACTCAAAGTTATAGTTTTCGACTAAATTTTTCAGACAAAACTTACCCGGAAATAAGTACCCGAATTTTAAAGTTTTCGGCCAAGCAAATTCCGGACACACGTATCCGAATTTCATATACCCAAAGTACACGAACTTTAAATTTTCGGCTAGACAGTTTTCGGTTCATCCAATCATACTCGAAAATTCCTGATTTCAAAATTTCCTAGGTTACTCGCTTTGTCTACTTTTCTACAGCTTTCAAATTTCTCTAAGTTATCCAAATTCACACGAAAACTTAATTTTCGGTCAACTTTTTTAATTTTGACCTAACCTTTTCCGATCACTAAGCTTATTTTTGAAAGTATATTGGTTGGATTACCTTGCGTAGCATTTAGTACATCAGATTGTTTACGATCCGAATACTTGTTCGATAGATTTAACAACGCCACGTACCTTCAATCCCAAGTCTTTTGATCAAAAATATTTTTTGAAATTTTTCTAAGTCCTAAATCTTACAAAATTACTACTCAAAGACTTTGAAAACCTTCTTGCATTTTGGTCCAAATTCCTTGCTCAAACTTTACGATAATTGTTTGAAACTAACCTTTCATTTCGCAGATCTTTCACGTAACGATCATTACCAAACTAAGCTATGGACGCATTTGCTATTGGATCTGACAATCGTACAGCACTTCTAAGATGGGGAGAGTATGGGATTTGGAAACAACGGTTCATCAACTTCAACGAAATCAAAGACGGCGACCTTGCTGATGACATGCTTTCGTCCATTTTTAATGGCCCAACTCAATTTTGGACCGTCATTCCAGAACAACCCAATGTAGTTCCTCTAATTTCGGAGAGAAGAACACCTAAAGATATTAGTCACTACACTGACATCGAGAGAGCACGTGTCAGAGTAGACAAACTTGCTCGAAGCTACGACCTCCAGGCTTTGCCCAATGACGTATTCAAGCAAGTGGACAGCATGGTCACTACCAAAGAAATCTGGGACGAAGTATCTAAAATGATGGTAGGAACATAATTCGGCAACTTATCCAAAAAATCTAGCATTCTCACTGCCTATAATTCATTCAAGCTAAGGAAAGGGAAGAACTTCGAGACTCTTACCTTCGATTCTTGACAATTATCAATGAGAGGAAGATCAACATCCATCGGTCAAACCTAGAGAACAACGTCAAATTTCTCTCCACACTTCAACCTGAGTGGAGAAGGATTGTTGTTCTGGTCAAGCAACAGAACAAAGACTTGCATTGGACATTCATACCTTACATGATAACCTCTTTCAGTACTCTCAGTATGCTAAAGAGATCAAGAACGAAGGAAAGACAAATGCTGATGTGGAACCTGTTGCTCTCGTGACCACCAAGTCCGGCAACAGAAGCTTAAAGACCTATAAGGGAAAACAGGTCATGCAATATGGCACTTCAGACAATGCTGAATCGGACCCAGATCCTGACGACGAACTTGAATACATCAGAAAGCAACTAGCCATGATCTATGAGCTGGTCAATAAGAAAAGTGCGAAGAGATCATCATCATCCTTCACCAAACAACGAACCTCAAGTGGGAAACAAAAGTTCATTGCTCCCGAGGTACCTGAGACTAAGGAAGCTGAAGCTCCAAAGAAGTGCTTCAAATGCGGAAAATCGGGTCACTTCGCTTCGGACTGTTATAGACCGAAAAGGAAGGACACCAATTAATACAATAAAAAGTTTCAGCTATCTCAACGCAAAGAGGCGGGAATTGTCCTTGATGCCGAGGAAGAAAATGGCTAGAGGACACGTCAGACGAGGAGGAGGGTGAAAAATCCTTCATGGTCAAGAGTGAGGATTATGACTCAGATGAGGATGTGGCAGGCTACGGCTCAGACAGGACGGATGTCTCTACATCCGACCTTGAGTGTACTCCCCATCCCCAAAGATGTCATTAAACTAAAACATAGGATAAACGAACTCTCCATGCATCGTAGGGATTATCAGAACTCCAAAATACTGTGACGACAATTATGCTTTACTAAGTAAACAACAGGAAAAGATAGCTATTCTTAAAGAATCTTTAACCTAATCTGAATCTAAAGTAAAAACTTTAGTACAAAGGGTAGAAAATAAGGAAAAAGAAGTTAGTGATGCATGTAAATGCTTAAAAGACATCGAAGAAGAACGAGTGGATATATCTTCTCAATATGAACTAATCACTAAAGAACGTGTTCGACTATATAAGAAAGTCAAACAATTAGAGGATCTTCTCACCAAAAGAGGTGAAACTGATCAAACCATCTTTCTCAACAAATCGAAAGATGTAGTATTTTACGATCCCCGTGAAGGATTGGGCTTTCAAGTCACAACAAACCCAAAGAAAGATGAAGTACTACCCCTGTACAACATTAAACGCTTTTGGTTGAGGCTTGAAAACTTAATGCCCTTTGTAGGATCGACCTTGGTGATCGAATCTGAATAACAGATACGGAAGAACGAAAATTGGGCTCAAATTGCATGTAACTATACAGAACTTAACAATATCTATAAAACCAAAAAGATAACATTCTCTGATGATTACTTGTCGCCTTTTGGTCCTGCAAATCAGGAAAGCTCCATTGAAAGGCTAAACCCATTCACTCATCCATTTACATTCCTGAGATAATAACATAAAACAGGCGACCTAACAACATCTCTAGAATTCGAAAAAAAAGCCCATTCAGAAGAAAAGACGATTCTATTGAGTAAAATCAACTCTCTCCAAAACTTTCCTGACGTGTATAAACCTTCCACTTCTGATTCTGTTCCTGAATCCTCTATATGTAAATGGAAGAAAACAACAGAGAAAACCTCATTGTCTCATACTAATTTTGTATCGCATGTCCCCACATACAAAGGCCTAGTTCTAGGGAGACGAAGAAGGTTAGATCTGGTTGAGCAAAGAAGGCAACTATCCTTAATAAGAAGAACCAGCCAGAAATCTTATTTCTCCTGTTTTCAATTCCTTTGCATTTCCAAAAGTGACTTCTTGTAATTCGCAGACTGTGTTTCCTTATTTTGTGTTCAAAACTCTAAATATCGTTATGACAACTATGATGTATTTTGATGTTCCCATAACGATCATTTTTGCAATAATGCTTCCACACTACATAACTATCATCCTAAAGGGGTACCTCATAAGCCCAATCGATGTACTCACAAAGTAAAGAGAAAGAAATACAATTCAACAGAAAATAAGGACAAGAACAAGCATACTAAAATGTCAAACCAAAGACAAATTTGGATTCCAAAATCCCTACTGCACACAATTGGCAACAATTGAGTCTGGGTTCTTAAGTCAGTCATCCAAGAATCTGACAAAGAACTCAATATAACAACAAATACGTTGGATCCATCACCTGCAATTGATTAAAGAAGGACCCGTCCTCGAATGGTCGTCATGTGTTGTACTTAGATTCAGGCTCCTCACACATGACGGGAAGTAAAGAGCTGTTGAGCAACTTTTCCGAGGGATATCTCGGGAAGGTCTACTTCGGAAACGGTCAATCTGCACCTATGATAGGAACAGGCGGCCTCATTCATGACAGACTTACCATCAAAGGCGTCTCTTACGGTGAAGAACTGAGCTACAACCTATTCAGCATCGGACGCTTCTGTGATAGAGGCTACAAGGTCAACTTCGAAACTAATAAGTGTAGCGTCACCGATGACAAGGGAAAAGAACTGCTCACTGGCTATAGAAAGACGAATCTCTACTCCATTGGCCTAAAGACAATCACACCAACATGCCTCATATCTCGTGCCTCCTTGTATCAGAACGACCTTTGGCATCAGCAACTCTCTTATCTCAACTTCAAAGACCTGAACAACGTATGATCAGAAAATTTGGTCAAAGGACTTCCCCTGTTTAGGTATAACAAAGATAAGGAAAGCATCCCACCGCAACAAACACATAGCTTCAACATCCAAACCTCTTGAACTCATTCACATGGATCTGTGTTGACCTAGGCGCACTCAAACCATCAATGAGCACAGATATGTGTTGGTAGTCATTGATGATTTCTCGCGCTACACATAGACCAAATTTCTCAGAACCAAGGACGAAACACCAGGTCTCATCATTGAGTTCGTCAAAACCGCACAGAACATCTACCAGCTAAGTGTCCAAATTATCAGGACTGACAATAGGATGGAATTCAAAAACCAAAAGCTCAGCGACTTCTATGCATCACTTAGAATCATCCAACAGTTCTCAGCGGCGATGACACCCCAGCAAAACGGAGTGGTCGAATGCAAAAATAGGACCTTAGTCGAAGCAATGCGAGAACACTCCTCATTCACTCTGGATTGTCCCACTTCTTATGGGCGGAAGCACTGAACACGGCTTGCTTCACTCAAAATCGTGCTTCACTTCACAAGAGGTTCAACAGAACTCCCTACTAGATGATCAATCGCAGAGTGCCAGACGTCTCCTTCATGAGGGTTTTCGGATGCAAGTGCTAAGTGGCCAATGATCATGAAGATAGGAGCAAACATAACCCAAAAGTGTTCGAAGGGATACTAGTGGGATACTCGACAACCTCCAAATCCTATTGAGTATACCTCAAAAGAAAAGATCAGTCATAGAAAGCATCAACGTTACGTTCGATGAAGTTGACCAAGTGGCTTCTATACAAATTAGTCCAGAACCCGGACTTCTACAAGAGTTGACAAAAGATCAACCAAGCACCTCTTCCACGGGCGAACCTTCAAGTACCCATACATTGAGCGATGTGGAACTTGATCTTTTATTTGAAGATCGCTTTCCAAAACCATTGCGACCCACAACTCCAATTTCTTCTGCAGCACCAAGCAATGATAATTCCCCTCCAAGGTAGGAAAATATCCAAATTGATGATGATAATGAACCTCCAATAGATTCTGACATCATTGCTAGCTCAGAAGCAGACACTCCTGAACCCACTAACACCACGATAGAAATCTCTTCAGGAGAGTCAGGACCCCAATCTGTGGAGACTAATGAACCTCAGACTATCCCTAGTCATGAAACTATGATGGGTACCGATGCGGTTGAATTTTCACATACTCATGCAAGAAAGTGGACCCGTGGTCACCCGAACTCGCAGATAATTGCGGAACCCTCAAGTGGAGTCACAACCGCGCGTCAACAGTCAATGAAAGTCTCTACTCATGCTTTCTCAACCAAAAGGAGCCAAGCAAAGTAGCTAAAGCCCTTACCGACCCAGATTGGATCATCAAATGTAGGAAGAAATCAACCAAGCACCTCTTCCACGGGCGGACATTCAAGTACCAATACATAGAGCGATGTGGAACTTGATCTTTTATTTGAAGATCGCTTTCCAAAACCACCGCCACCCACAACTCCAATTTCTTCTGCAGCACCAAGCAATGATAATTCCCCTCCAAAGTTGGAAAATATCCACATTGACGATGATAATGAACCTCCAACAGATTCTGACATCATTGCTAGCTCAGAAGCAGGCACTCCTGAACCCACTAACACGACGATAGAAATCTCTTCAGGAGAGTCAGGACCCCAACCTGCGGAGACTAATGAACCTCAGACTATCCCTAGTCATGAAACTACGATGGGTACCAATGCAGTTGAATCTTCACGTACTCATGCAAGAAAGTGGACCCGTGGTCACCCGAACTCGCAGATAATTGGGGAACGCTCAAGCGGAGTCACAACTCGCGGGTCAATAGTAAATGGAAGTCTCTACTCATGCTTTCTCAGTCAAAAAGAGCCAAGCAAAGTAGCTGAAGCCCTTACCGACCCAGATTGGATCATCGAATGCAGGAAGAAATCAACCAGTTTGAGAGGCTGGACGTCTGGAAATTAGTGCCTATACCGGCAGGAAAAGCCATAATAGGTACTAAATGAAACAAAGAAACCAGAAGGATGAACAAGGAGTCGTGACCGAAACAAAGGTAGGCTGATGGCAAACGGATACAATCAATAGGAAGGAATCGATTACGACGAGACCTATGCCCCCGACGCAAGAATTGAAGCCATCAGGTTTTCTTAGCTTTCACCGCACACAGAAACTTCAGAGTCTACCAGATGGATGTCAAAACTGCCTTCCTCAACGGAATATTGAAGGAAGAAGTTTTTGTATCTCAGTCTGAAGGCTTTGTGAGCGAAAAATTTCCCGACACGTGTACCCGCTAGACAAAGCTCTCTATGGACTCAAACAAGCTCCCCGAGCTTGGCACGAGGTCCTCTCGGATTTTCTCATCTCATTCGGATTCACGGAAGGGAAGATAGACACGACTCTTTTCATCAAAAAGGACGGCTCGGAAATAATGCTCGGATTACAAGACTGTGCAGGAACTTTGGAGACCTGATAAAGCAAAAATTCGAAATGAGCATGATGGGAGAGCTAAGCTTCTTCTTAGGTCTTCAAGTCAAACAGCTTCATGATGGAATCTTCATCAACCAATCCAAGTATATTCACGACATCCTCAGAAGTACAACTTGGACAACTCCACTCCTACCAACACTCCTATGTCCACCTCATGCTAGCTAGATGCAGATTCCTTAGAAAAATTTGTCAACCAAACAATTTATCGAGGCATGATAGGATCTCTACTCTATCTCACGTCCAGTCGACCAGACATCATGTTCGCCACGTGTCTCTGTACTCGCTTTCAAGCTGATCCGAAGGAGTCTCATATGCTCGCCGTCAAAAGGATCTTCAAATACCTCAAAGTGACTCCCAACCTTGGCCTATAGTACCCAATGGACTCTGACTTCAAACTCGTAGGATACACGGATGCTGATTACGCGGGATGCAAGCTGGACAGGAAGAGCACCTCAAGACCCGCTCAAATTCTAGGGGTAAATTCGTATGCTGGTCGTCTCAAAAGCAAAACTGTGTCTCAACTTCGACAGCGGAGGCAGAATATGTTGCCGTTGCGAGTTGTTGTTCACAGATTTTGTGGATGAGAACCCAACTACGAGACTTGGTATTTCATTTTCATGTTCCCGTTTTTAGTGACTCTAAAAGTGCATTAGCTATAACTTGCAATCCCATACATCACTCACACACAAAACACATGGACATTAGATATCATTTTATCAAGGAACATGTAGAACAAGGCACAATCGAAATGCAATTTGTTCACACAGATCTTCAACTTGCGGGCTTATTCACTAATGCATTGGATGATAAGCGATTCCAATTCCTGGTGTCTAAGTTAGGCATATTGAACCGTAAGACGTAATCGATTGTCCCTACTTGAACCTTATATTGTGTATAGGTCTTTAGTTTTATATATATATATATATATATCTTATATATCTATGGAAATGTAGGTTTCACCGTATTGCGCCACGTGTCCACTCAACTTGGTATAATTTTATCATATATCTAATGTTGGTTTCATCTCACCTTAGGAATTAATATATTAATATATTAAAAAATAAATAATGTAGGCCACGTATAATTCAAAACCACCCACTATAACCCACAATCATGTAAACCTCTTCTGTCCACGGTCATTGCCTCTCTCTGACCCCATTTTTCGCTTCAAAATTGGATATTCAAACAGATTTCTCAACACTTCCGACACCGACGACGCGCCACGAACATCGGTTACATCAAGCTGGGTTAGAAGAATCCAAAAGTAAGTAGTCATCAGAGAAGACGACGAAAGGAGAGGAGGCTGACGATGTTAAGAAGATGAAGCGTCTACCTATTGGTGATGCCACTGTAGCTTCGGACGTTCCTTCATTGATAGGTGATTTTTGTATGTATAGGTTTAGAATATTTTAGTAATTGCTTATAATCGGCACTAATAGAGTAAAGATTTCTCATCCTGACTGAAATTTCCTTCGATGTGTTGCCATTGTTTATCAGAGGTAGAGCAGATTGTATTCACTATTTAAAACTGATTGTAATTTATTTTGTGTAGACAAGCCGTGTAAAGGGAGGTGCTTATCTATACTTCATACATTACTGATCAAGTTTCTATTTTGTGGAGATGCATCTATAGTTCGACAGATCTTTAACTATAGATCGACTTATCTGTACTTCATACATTACTTATCAGGTTAATATTATTTCTGCTCACTTTTCTAGCGATGTGTGGATATAGCAACTTTGCTTTTGGATATCTTGACAACTTTGTCTTACCAGAGAAGCGCACCGAGAGGTGGGCATGCCATTTAATTTATTTTGGTTGCGTTTTGATGTTGGTTGGGTTTGCGATGGCCTGGCTTTTCGATTTTTATTTTGTTAAATAGTTGTGTGTATATGTGGATACAAATTACTTTTATATTCGTATTAGCGTGTCGATTTTCAAAACCATTTTTTCGTCATAAACGTAGGACTCACATGCCTTCTAGCATTGACAAACACTGGTCCTGGTGCTGTTTGCGATAGATTGGACTCCCAAAGCAAACAGAGGGCTGGATAACAAGGCAAATCAGAAATTTTGGTGTTCGTTACTTTGAATCCTATGGACAACTCTTTAGTATTAGATTGTTGAGCCATTGCAACTTTTTGGTGGTTTGTTAGGTTTGGGTTACAAACATTTGGCTCAGCCGATGATGAATCAAGAATGGCAGGCTAACAAAGTTTTTGGGCGATTTCTCTAAATGACTCCGAAGAGGAGGAGAGTAAGAATGTAAGTATCATGGATGATAACCAAAATCTATTGCTGGTCGGTTATAGTTTCCATTTTTTTGCATGGGATAGAGCTCAGTTTCTTTGTGTATGTTTTTTCCTACTACTTGATATTGGTGAACCATGACCATGCGTGTATTATTGGCTTCCCCTTTGTATTATTGTTTTCTAATTAGTTTCTGCTGGAGTTACATATTTTTCTGGCTGACTCTGTTGTATTTTTTGAGGTGATGTCAAGCACACTCATTTAGTCAAAGGGTTCGATTAAGCATTGCTTCACAAAGTCAGAAGTGAAATTGACATGAAACCTTATACTGGGAAGATGCTGACTGAAATACCAAGTAGGCTTCCAGTATCTCCATCATTTTCATGTACATATGTTCAACCTATATTCTTTTTTATTCATTTTCTCTATGAAGCGCCTATGCTTTAACTTAAATTATCTACACCATTATTTGTTTATGTTACCAGTAAAGTATGCTTATTGAACAGATGCCTTTTACTAGACTTATTATTTTTTTATCTATCATATTTACAAAATGATGAACCATTTAATACATTTTGGGATAAAATGACACCTTTTTCGGTAGGATAACAATGTTGAATATTAATATATAAGGTCTTTCCTAACAGTCTTTTTTCCAAGGTATGGCCAAATCGTCTTTTTTGAACGTGGAAGAGTACTACCACCGATCCCTCCAATCCCAACATTGCCAATGAAGATAGGGAGTTTTTACACCACTATCACTTGCAAGATTCAACAACTAGGATCACTGAGATGGTTTCTGATTAGTTTTGGATTAGAAGGTAAAAATTTCATTCTGTTTACGTAGCTGAGCAGATATATCGTTTGTGATCTTGGTTCTGTTGTGAATATGTTAGTCGATAACGATCTTATTTGAAGTTTATTATCATGCATACTTGAAATACGTCGTCGCTCCGCAAGTAACTATCGTCACTCATGTTCCCTTAAAAATTATCCTGATTTTATCATCATACAAAGGGAATTTTACGAAGCTTTTAATCTTACATCGCTACTGTTTATCTCCAGGCCGTGTCATCGACAATCGACTCGCTGGTTGGTACACCCTTTACAAGGTCTTTTTGAGATTAGATGAGCAATGCTTTTAGTATAGTTGCAAAGGAATCCGACTATGCTTATATCACTCCGAGAAGCCCTTATTATGCATACGGACCAATGATGATTCATTCAATTTTGATGACATCCAAAGTCCGAGAACTCCAAAGCTATCAAGGGCCGCACGTTCGATATTGAGTATAATGTCTGTGATTTCAATAGTCTGATGAAGAATGAAGAGATTCTTTGTCCTTGATTATTCTCAATTTATGTACAATTGTCATAGCGTGTCCACCCAATCGTGTTCGTAAGATAATTTTTCATAATAATTTGTCGTTAGGAGGATGGTTATGGCATTTCCAGGTCAAATTCTTTTTATTTATATAGTTTTCTTATTAATTTACTAAAGATGGTTAGTACCGGTCACCCGTGCCTCGCACGGGCAAGAAACTAGTATATATTTATATATATGTTCGATGTTTTATTATGTGCGCACGAGAACAAAGAGAAAAATTATTATTCAGTATAGGGGGAGGTTTTGAATAATATGCATAAATTGAAGGGGAGTTTGAAAATTATTTCAGAATTTCATTGCAAAATTAATCTTTGTAACTTTGAAAATTTACAAAGTTAAGATTTTCGGATACAATTCCTTTGAAATTTTTCGAAATTCGGGCGTTTTTCAATATCGGGTCTTTTTCACTCACTGTTTATAACACGACGAAAATTGTACTTACCCGAAAAATTGGTTCACCCGAAAAATCTGTTGTTCACTCCTATGTATATAACCTCGCTCGAAAATTCTTTTCACTTTATCCTCACCCAAACAATTCTAAAACCACTAAAATTATTATTCAATATAGGGGGAGGTTTTGAATAATATGCATAAATTGAAGGGGAGTTTGAAAATTATTTCAGAATTTCATTGCAAAATTAATCTTTGTAACTTTGAAAATTTACAAAGTTAAGATTTTCGGATACAATTCCTTTGAAATTTTTCGAAATTCGAGCGTTTTTCAATATCGGGTCTTTTTCACTCATTGTTTATAACACGACGAAAATTGCACTTACCCGAAAAAAATTGGCTCACCCGAAAAATCTGTTGTTCACTCCTATGTATATAACCTCGCTCGAAAATTCTTTTCACTTTACCCTCACCCAAACAATTCTAAAACCACTCTATTATTCTCCAAATCTCTCCCGAAAATCACCATCTGTTCGATCAAAACTTAGGTTTTCTTCCAATTTCTGCTCTATTCACTGGTTTCAGGTAAGGACAATTCGAAATCTACAAGTTTCCTACAATTTTTACTCGTTTTTTTAATGATTTTTGCATATTAGGGTTTTAGGATTTCGGCCAATTTCTGGTGAATTTGAACTTCTACCTAGTTTCGTACACCCGAATTTCAATAATACGGCGAACGCTGTAGAATACAAGTGCTTTTTACCCTAAATTCATCCCTTGGAATTTTCTCTACCCGAAGAGTAGATTTTTCGGGTGAATTTGAACTTCTACCCGAGTGTCATATGCCCAAATTTCTGCCCAAATTTCAATAACACGGCGAAAATTCACTATAGAATACAAGAGAATTTACCTGAATTTCAACAACGCGGCGACAATTCCATGTAGCTTACACGTAGCTTCAGGAGAATTTGGCTTCACCAATTTTCCCTGTAGCAGACA
The DNA here is from genome assembly GCA_027422505.1 of Craterostigma plantagineum. Classification (NCBI taxonomy): domain Eukaryota; kingdom Viridiplantae; phylum Streptophyta; class Magnoliopsida; order Lamiales; family Linderniaceae; genus Craterostigma; species Craterostigma plantagineum. Next base: position 12,052,398 of record JAPQWV010000005.1, on the reverse strand, counting down.
CTTCAATTTACACCCGAAATTTTTATCTCCTGAGTTCGACTTAAAATCGGCGAGACTTTGCACCCGAAAATTTCATTGACGTTTGACTTCTGACCTTGCTCGAAAATTCAACTTTAAGCTGGCAGAGTCTTAGACACCCGAAAATTTCTTATGCTTTACCCGAAAATTCAATTTTCGCCGCATGATTCATATTTACCCAAAAGTTGTCCGTATCACCTGAAAATTCTGATTTCCCCGAAAATTCAATTTTCGCCGCATACTCATTTTACCCGAATTTAATCTCCCGAAATTTGAATTGACACTTACTTGAATTAATTTATTTTTTCTAAGTCCAATTTCAATAAGTCCTGGAAGTGCAACGTGTCAAATTAACTCAATTGATTTTCGAAAACAAACACGGTCACACTTAGACAACTATGCGATCTGTATGCTAACTCTTTTCTCCTTTTGTATACAGAATATTAATGATGGTGCCTGCAATCGAAGATATTTTCAACCACCAAACTGGGCACAAAAACTACCTAATAACCTCCAACTCGACTTCGTAACGGCTCGCTGCCATATCCCATTATTCTTCGAATCTTACAAAACCACCCACTACATACAGCCCTCATAGTGGCCAAGAGTGTCCCAGAAGTCTACGTGCAACAATTATGGGTCTCTTTTATAAATACCTCAAATCGCGCAAACACCACCACTCCCACCTCAAAAATCGACCAAACCACTGTAATCCTAAACCTAAACCATCTTCGTACACTTTTAAACCTACCATTCAATCTACGCTAAGACCCCCACTGCACTGATCAAGAATTCATAAATGACTTTATTTTCATGGGCTGCAAAATTAACATTGACAAATCCATACACCTACCCGACTTCTCCGCCGAGGACATTCCCCAACCTCGGCGGACACTTTTCCTAATTGTCAACAAATGCCTATCCCCCAAACGTAGTTGCCCTGACCGATGCAACCACAACATATGCTCATCTTTCACGGCATCGTATTTAACAAAAAAATACGATGTCGCCATACTCGTATGGTCGGAACTGCTCGACTAACTTCGTTGAAGGGACCGTAAATCACCCAAGAAAGTGCTCTCATACATGACATGGCTCCCAGTGATTGTAGATCGAGCGCCACGACCCATCAGAAGCATACTCACTACCAAAGCTCGGATCTCTTCACTCATCGAATACCAAATTTGACTAGGAGGCTATGGTCATTCCAGACCATCTACTTCAACTCGTCGATTCCGTCGATCCTGTCTATCAAGCATATATGAAAGCAAATTGTTGAGGAATATGCCCTGGATGCCGTACGAGGACTGGGAGTACGAGGCCAATTTGGTAATTGTATAATGTTAACTAATGTAATTTGATTACTTCTATTAATGAAATAATTTTATTCAAAACTAATTATTATTCGATACAAAAATTAAAATGCATATTATTAATTAGTCTAAAGATTTCACCTTGCAGTCTCGGTGAATAAGACAAATTAAGAAAACACAAATATTGGCAGTTCACTTACTGATTCTTTGGGGACAGAGAGGGCCACCGGTAAGCTGAGATACTACAATATTAAAATTAGTCCACAAGTCTAAGTCTCTAGTAGGGTGACTGGATCAACAAGTATGACTTGTTTGTCGATGGGTCCAATACCGTTGTGCCAACCGTTCACTTGGGAAATGGGAGCCCGTGACAATGATACAAAATGAATCAGGGGATTATCTGTATTTGGACTCTGACTCGTTATCGAACGATCACGTGCTTGGATTGTCGTTGATCGATCGATTGACTGTAGTAATATGCGTGAACCTTAGACCGAAAAGGTTAACTTGGGGTTGGTCTTGAGGTCTTGACTTGTCACTAGTTTGCTAGGCCCGTCTTGCCGGTGGAATGGGTCAGCAGAGATTAAATTCGATTAAATTCGAGGTTAACGTCCTATGGCAAGTTTAATGTGCGGGAATTTATCTAAGTCTCTGGCCAGAGCATATAACTGACTCGCGATAGTCGTGGAGGGCAGTTTAGGTATTTTCAACGACATAAACGACATAGAGTCTAGTTCTGTAAGTTTGACAATGCGTGACTTTCAGTCGACCGGGACAAACGTAAAGGGTTTATACGTATGAAGAAAAATTACAGTCGGTTCGTGGATTATCATTAGATCATTGTACTCAACTTGGGATCTGCTCGGTACCACAGGGTTGGATAGGTGAATACCGAACTCCTAGATCCTCATAGGCCGGTTGAGACGAACCAAGAGAGTCGGGCTTAAAAGGGCAACCGACACAACGTCATCATCAGATAGAGACAAAGCTAGGTCCTAGATTGAGACATTAGGGTTTGGGGCTTGGCCAAACCCTGATCGGCAGAAAATACAAAGTTTGACTAGTGAGGGGTAAAATGGTCTTTTCACCTCACGAGATATTTTTGAAATAAAATACTGGATATTGAATATTTTCTACATGATTTAAATTAGATTTAAATCTTTATTATTGTCATAGAGAAATAATATTGTTTAATTTAGAAAAAAATAATAAAATATATCGGATCAATGTTGTAAAATTCGCTAGGCGCTAGTCGGGCGCCCGGTGAGGGCCTAGCGCCTAGACCGCCTAGGCGGGGCCTAGGCGGTTTCTAGGCGGGAATTAATCGGTATATCGATTTTTTATTGTTGTTTTTCTATAGATCATATATATCAATATTATAACTCTTTCCAAATATTTTAAATAAATAATGTCAATTTATATATGTTAGTTTATATAATTTACTTTAATATTCAGCGTTTAATATTTTACTTTAATGTTGGCTCATTGTCATTGTTACTAAAATTAACTCTAATCTCTTTAAAAATAATAAAAAATACAGGTAAAAATAATCGTACTCAAAATCGAACCCACAACCAAGGAGAAACCCAATACTTGCTATTTTTCCAATTACCACTGGGCCAGCCCAATTTTTGGGTTCAATTTTACATATATTTTATTAGTCCCGATTGATGCATCAGTTCTTTAGATGCAAAATTTGTCCCACACCGTTTGTTTCATCCAAGTTGTGGGTGAATCCTCTGTATATAAACACCTACATTCTCTCATAATGCATTCACACGATAGCTGTGTGCCACTTTAGTTATAGTGGCCCTTAGCAGCGATTTTTTATGCAGTCCAAATTTTTTTTATAATAATAAAATTTAATATATAAAATAATTTGTAATTGGCCTATTGGTGATTAATTTTTTTATCGCCCGATTAGGTGGGTTAATCGCCTGATTAGGCGGATTAATTGCCCGATTAGGCCGATTAATAGGTTGTATAGTTAGTCGGGGCCGATTAATGGGTTTTCGCCAAGGTGGGTGGCCGATCAGCGCCTAACCGGCGCCTAGGCGGCCGCCTAGACCGATTTTTACAACAATGTATCGGATATATATAAGATTTGGAATTTACATAAAATTTCAAAAATTATTAAATATATTTATATTGGATATTATAAAATACTAAATATGGTATTTTAATTAATTAAGATATTGGATATTTAATTAATTAAATTTAAAGTTTGAATTTTGAATTCGTTACTTGGAAAACGAAGACTTGGTAAAAGGAGAGGTGTGAGGATTTTTGTCCTACCACCTCAACCTATTTTTGGCCAATTCTAAGTGGTATAAATAAAGATTTTCGAGATCCTAAAGGAGAGAGGAATCTAATTTTCGAAACTTGAGTTCAAAAGAGGAAAAACTAAGAGTTTTCTCCTCTCATCACTTTCTCTCTCGCACTCTCTCTCTCGAGGGCAGCAAGTAGCTAGTTCTTGGCTTAGCCGCACATGCAAGAACATTTGCGACGTTCATGAAGTGCCGGCGTGACAATCTTGAGCAAAGAAAGGAGTCCCGTTCGTGTGCTTTTGGCGTAGGAGAGGGGCACTACGCCTCGGGGATTCGAAGGTTTCAAAGCTAGCCATCATCGAGAGATTTCAACAAGGTATCATGACTGATCCCTTATCTCTTTATGTCAATAAGTTCTTGTGTTTCTAGTCGAGCGATCTTGGATAGGTGGGAAACCCCGTAAAATTTTAAAATTCCGCCATTCTAGGAACGTGAGTCAGGGGACCCTCGGGGATTCCGAACAGTGGTATCAGAGCCTAGGCTCAGTTAAAGTCACGGGATTATGACAAAAAGACCACGAAAACCCCGAAAGCTTTAGCCTTGCGCATGGAGCACACGATGCCCAGACAGCCCGCGCGCGCCGCGCGCACGACTGCGTCTAATCACATGTGGTGCGCAACTAAGAGCAGGCTACGCACAGCGCGTGGCCTGCTCCTAGCCGTGTGCATGGTGCGCGCGACGCACGGGCAGCCGACGTGCAAGGCGCGCTCGGTGCGCGACTGAAGATGAGCTGGCCGCGCGCGGCGCGCGGCACATAGAGCTGACGGCGTGCGGGGCATGCGGCGCGAGAGACACGGGCTGCGCGCGTGCAGTGGGTGCGTGCGGCGCTCGGGAAAGCCGCGCGTGGACACTTGGAAAGTAGGTAGGACCGCGCACGTGGGTGCGCGCGGCGCTAGGCTAAGAGCATGCACGGGTGTGCGCGGATCGAGGCTGGCCACATGGTGCGCAAGGCACGGGGCTAGCAGCGCGTATGGCGGGAGCATCCCCGACACAGGCCTGAAAGGCCTGGTCCAGCCCATCCTACGGCCCAATACGCATAAGGCTTGGCCCAGCCCATCTAAAAGCCCAACTTCGATTTCAGCTCGGAAATGTGTTAAATTTGTCGTGATGCATGTTATTTGAATAACATGGTTATTGGTTGGGGAGTAGGTTCTGTTTTAGCCGGGTGATATGTTAAGGGTGACAAGGTCCCCCCGTGGTGTAGTTAACTTTTTTTATTAGATAAGACGGGCGGTTTTATTAGGGATGGATTCCCCGTCATTGGCTATTGTTGTTTTGTTATGACGGTCGTACGAGTGTCGATCGAGAGGAACCCCAATGAACGAGCTGGTAGCCGCCGCGTTCGTTCGAGCAAAGCCCGAAGACGTAGAGTCTTATTGTTTTGTACAATTAGGATAGAACTAGATCCTCACATTTACTTTAATAGGTTGAAATGTGCTCGTGTTAAAACTGTGAGGATTCTCCCGGGGTTAAACCTTTAATATCAAGTGAATGAAGGGGCTAGGCTTCTGTCTTCTATCAAGTCCAAAAATGTTACGACTTTGGGGTACGATTGCGGTTGACCGAGTTACGGCGCCAAAACCCTTGCCTTTGGCTGAACAGATTTGGATAAAATTATGATTTGCCGCTCACCGACCACTCTTCACCCTCTAACAAAGAGTTATCCCACGGGGGGATGAAGTTCACGAAAAAGTGGAAGGTGAGCAGGACGTTGATAGATTGCACTTGGACAGTCATTCCCAACATGTTCCGAGTTACGGCTGAGGGACCCTGGCTGAGACGAAGACGTTGAATCTTCTGTGGGACAGAAACGTGTGGGACACGACCTCGGCTAACCAGATGAGCCAATAAACTGTTAAGTTGAGGCTAGTTTGTTGTAGCGCGGGGAACTCAACGTCACTATGAAACACTACAAATTTAGTCTGATTAAACACTACAAATCCAAACTATCTGTTTATTTTCTGCTTTTTATTTTTTTTCTCTATTAGTTACGATGATAAACCCATTCTGACGCCCGGGGCCAATGAGGGCGGAGAGTGATTGCCGGTGCCAGAGAGGTGCACGGACAAGGGGCGGCTCCTGGCAGGCTTCTAGGCGAAGGGGTACATGAACAAACCGATCCGACACCCGAATGAGAGGGGATCCTGGACTGGCAACGTATGGGCGTGTCAGGCTAAAAATCGTATAAGAGAATTGATAGTACTACTCATATCACCAAGGTGGACCTACCTTTTCGGGAGTCCATCTATAGAAACTCCGAAGTTAAGCGTTCTTGACTTGGGGCAACCTAGGGATGGGTGACCCCCTGGGAAGTTTGCCCAGGGTGCGTGTGAGCGAGGACGAAGCACGCTGAAAGGTTAAATGGTGGTACAGTGGGGCCAGACTATCAGTCGGATTGTGGTGGGCCCAACCCCACAGGTCTCGGTAGGGACGGATGCTACAATGACACCCGGTATGAGACGGGATATTACAGGTAGTATCAGAGCACAACCTCTCACAGTACGGTGCTGGTTCGTGGACGAACCAGGCGGAAGCTGGTGGGCACGTGATGCCCGGGGCCGATGAGGGCGGAGAGTGATCGCCGGTGCCAGAGAGGTGCACGGACAAGGGGCGGCTCCGGGCAGGCTCTAGGCGAAGGGGTACATGAACGAACCGATCTGACACCCGAATGAGGGGATCCTGAGACTGGCAACGTATGGGCGTGTCAGGCTATGAATCGCTTAAGAGAATTGATAGTACTACTCATATCACCAAGGTCGACCTACCTTTTCTGGAGTCCATCTATAGAAACTCCGAAGTTAAGCGTGCTTGACTTGGGGCAATCTAGGGATTGGTGACCCCCTGGGAAGTTTGTACAGGGTGCGTGTGAGCGAGGACGAAGCACTCTAAAAGGTTAAATGGTGGTACAGTGGGGCCAGACTATCAGTCGGATTGTGTAGGCCCAACCCCATAGGTCCTGGTAAGGACCGATGCTACAGTGACACCCCGTATGGGATGGGTTGTTACACCCATTATTACACTCTTGGAGGAACATTGTTTGGTGGGACCGAACTAAATAGACTGGTTGAAAAATTTGAGGATCGTCCTCAAATTAGAGAAATTGGATTATGTCTTGGACATTCAGGAGCCAGAGTCGCCCATAGCTGAATCCATTGATGAGGAGATATTACTCCAGGATAAGTTGATTGAAGATTCAGCGAAGGTGCACGCCTATATGCTTGTTGCGACTTCTAGGTCAAAGGGATCGAAGAAGTCGAACAAGACAGGCGTGGCTACGGGTAGAGTCGCCAAGAGGCCGAAGACCAAGATGGTCGAGATGTCGACGCAAAGCCCACGGATAAGTGCTCCATTGCCAGCAGCTGGGCCACTGGAAGCGTGACTGTCCGAAGCTGGAGGCGTCTTACACCTCAGGAATGCAATTAGTTTTTGAAGATAATTGTTCTTTGTATTCTACTTCGTGGATACTTGACTCAGGGGCTAGTTCCCACATTTGTGTTTTGAACCAAGGTCTAGAACGAAGTAGGAAGCTTCGAGCTGGCGCGGTCTCGATCAATGTAGGTAGTGGACATGGTGTACCAACTACACACATGGGATCGAAGACCTTAGTCTTATCGTCATTACATTGTTTAGAACTTTATAACGTTTTGGTTTTGCCCAAGGGGTTTAAAACATTATTTCGAGTTCTGCTTTGAGCAGACTAGGTTATGAGTTTCGATAATGTTTGCCATTGTTTTTTAGAGATAAAAATGTTGGAAGTGCGACGTTAATAAATGGTTTATATTACGTCAACTTAAAAGACAATGTAAAAACTATAAATGCTGTGGCGCCCCACGCCACTACACTACTATACGACTCTAAGAGTAATACAATACGACTTCGAGAAAATAAAACGCAAGAAATCCGTTTGAAAATCGTCAATAACACCTGTACTCGACCAATCAAAACCTTCTCACCCGACAAAATTAGACTCGCAACTCGTAGTGAACTAACTTTACCTTCAAAAAAAGGAATAGTTCTCCCACAACATTCAAACTGACAAACTACACAGCCCAACTCGACCCTATATAACATATAAATACACATAGCATACATAGAGATGTCCAAAATATGACCAGACACAGTTCAACGCTAAGTCCCAAAACAAAAGAACTCGCTCGCCCACAGTTCGTCATCCATGTACACGTCATCTCAAAAGTCTGCTGGAGCTTCAACAGCTAGCCTCGAAAGCGAGTATCATACAACATCATCGGGCTCACCTACAACACATGAACGACGTGAGCTAATTGCTCAGTAAGCGACCATAATAATATAAAGTCGTGTAAAATATGATCGGAACTATATCGGCCTGCGATATGAATTCCTCGAGTGACTCAAATGCAACATGGTATGCTATATGCCACTCATATTCTCGTAACAGTGCAGTCATACCCTCATAATGATTCACTCAATATGGACCCTGAGACCGAATACTACGATACCGAAGAGCTCAATCAATATCAAGGAGGCCTATAAATATCAATGATGCACGGTCCTTTTCACCCGCCCAAAAAATGCTGCACGGTCTTTTTCACCCGTCCAAAAAATAGTTGCACGGTCTTTTTCATCCGTCCAGAAAAGACGTTGTCACGTCAGGCCAGTAAAGGGCGCCGTACCGCCAAAAAGGGGAACGACTCGAGTGGACCATCCCGTCAAGGCGGTCTTCTCCACTACGAGATTCCCTCGCATATCGTAGTATCGTCTCACAAAAGAACGTAATGCTCCTCACAAGATTAGTCGCGCCCAAAGCGACTACATGAAAATCCTCTCATGCTCAATCGCCAGTCGCCCAAAGCGACATAAATGACTCGATGTAAAAAAATCAATGCCCAATATACATGGCATATAAAAATTCATATTCGAAACGATAATTAGTGCCTAAGAACATACATCACAAATTGCTTGAGCTAACAAATAGTTCAACTCAAATCATATAAGGTCATATCTCAACAAATAATCAAAACAACGTATATGGCGACTCGCACCTGAGGTACGGTTATTAATCCCAAATAATTCATACCTCCCGAATAATCAAATAAATAATAGCACATATATCACAACAAAACAATTAAAGCTAGGTTCATGTGTCGTAGTTGCAGGGAACAGTCGCTTACCTATCGCTCCAAGTTTAACTATTTAAATTGCTTTCTTCGAACCTGTTTACGTTTGAATACCACATATAATATAGTTAAAAATATGCTTTTAAACGAGTGAAGAAATGTAAAAAGATCTATTATGAACTAACCCTTACTCCGTAGCTACGTTTGACATGTTACTTTCCTTATAATACCTATGACATTTAACCTTTCTTTATTATGAACACTATACCTTTTAAGAGCTGATTTGCTATGGATTAGAGGAGGTTTGATGTTACATGGACGTGCTGAAAAGAGAGGGCCAAGAGCAAATGATGGAAGAGAAGGAACGTGGTGTATAAAGTAACCATGGCGGTGGAAATACACTTAACCTCATGTGCTAAGCAACTAAATGATAATTACTAGGTTAACCTGCTTGTTACGCCATATCAAAAATATATATTTGTTGTTTTTAAAGCATTTATAATATTACTTGTGATTTAAATGGCATTTCTTCCTAAACTAATGGTATTTTTATATTATTATTATTGTACTTCCATACATGAATGTACATATATATTTCTAATTTGCAATAGTAAAATATATTTTTAATAATACTCATTAAAACTTATTCATATGAATATCATAATATATTATCTATACTCGTGTATCTAATTACACTGAGCACTCGACACGTATAACTAGCGCTGTTCACCCGTAGACACGTATATTTAGTAGTACTTAGTAATTGACACATGTCTCATCATTCGACATGTATAGCACAAGAAACCGACTAAAGTAATTAGGATAAAGAACTTCTATTTATTTAATTAACTAATTATTTATTTATTTATTTTTGTTATTATTATTATTATTATTATTTTTATATATATTACCAAGACACGTATAACTATTCTCCTCTAATGACTCCTATAATATTTCTCATGCCATAATTCCTCGGATTTATATATAATAAAATGCTGAAATTAATACATACTAGCCACATATTTGTATTAAAATATGCAAATCCTAAAAATGCACATAACATGAAAAGCATATAATTCAAATAATATGCAGATGCACACATTATATTAGCACGTAATTCGCGTAAGGTAGAAAATGCAATGCATGATTCATATTGGCCAAAACGGGTTAGGAATTGTTCGGGTATCACAAATGCAATCACCAAATCATCGACTGGGTCGAACGATCGATACATGTGGCACCTGCGACTAGGTCACGCAGTAGAAGCGAAGATTGAACAGATGAAAAAGGACGGTCTAATTAGCACAGTGTGAACAGGCCCGATTCCTACGAGTTAGTCTTGCATCTTAGAGAAAATGACCAAGTCGCCGTTCACAGGGACTTTTACTAGGGCCACATAAGTGTTGGGTTAGATCCACACTGACGTATGCGAACCATTTAAAGTAACGGCCCGAGGTAATTGCCGCTACTTCATAACGTTCACGGACGTTTTCTCCCGTTACGAGAATGTCTATTTGATGAGACAAAAGTCCGAATGTCTTTAAATGTTCAAAGAGTATAAAGCATTAGTGGAGAAGCAAACTGGCAAGATCATTAAAACCGTTCAATCAGATCGAGGCGGTGAGTACATGACTTGAGTTTGATGCGTTGCTTAGAGAAAATGGCATCATCATACAGTTTTCCCGCGAGGCACACCGCAATTGAATGGCGTGGCCGAACGGAGAAACCTAACGCTTTTAGATATGGTTCGGTCAATGATGAGTTACACAGATCTCCCCATTTCGATGTGAGGATATGCCTTAGAAACAGCGGCCTATATCCATGCAGCATACCTACCCGCTCTGCCGACAAGATTCCTTGCGAGGCTTGGTATAATCGTAAGGCGAGTAATCGTAAGCGAGTATGAGTCAAATTAGGGTCTGGGGTTGCCCCGCCTTTGCGAAAAGGTTGATGGCAGATAAGCTTGAATCAAGATCATTTATGGCGAGATTCGTCGGATACCCCGAGGACTCAATGTGGTATTACTTGTTCGTCCCAGACGAACACACATGGTGTTTGTCGCTTTACGCGCTACTTTCTTGAAGGAATAGTTCGTAGGCAAGGTGGTAAAGGACGAGAAATAACTCTAAGAGAGTTAGAGGACGAATCGACTCCTATTCCAGAGTCGTTAGACGACGTTCCAGAAAACCCGACTCAGCTGCAATTGCGTAGGTCCAGTAGGATATCTCATATGCATGAGAGATATGGTATGGTACACGTCGAGCATGGGATGCTGCGAGTGAGGGATGCGTCGGGGACGATCCCGTCACTTAAGTCGAGAATGGGGATGCTGCGACTAAGGGATGCATCGGGGACGATCCCGCCACCTACGACCAGGCAATTGTTGGTACAGACTCCTCAAGTAGCTTGAGGCTATGCAGGCCGAAATGGACTCGATGCACGTAAACCTGGTTTGGACTCTTGTAGACCTGCCTAATGGTTTTAGACCAATTAGCAATAAATGGATCTAGAAGAAAAAAATTGGATCCAGGTGGAGATGTAGAGAGCTAGGCTTGTAGCGAAAGGGTATATAAGTAAGAAAGGGGGAATTGACTATGAGGAAACCTTCTCACCTGTCGCAATGATAGTCCATTCGAATCATGCTTGCGATAGCAGCACACTTTGACTATGAGATCTGGCAGATGGACGTAAAGACCGCTTTTCTGAATGGATTCCTCCAGGAGGAGATCTACATAGAGCAGCCCAAAGGTTTTTACGTTACAAGCAGATGCTCGAATAGTGTGCAAGCTGAATCAGTCCATTTATGGACTGAAATAAGCTTCAAGGAGTTGGAATCTTTGGTTCGATGAAGTAGTTAAGAACTACGGATTCATAAAGAATGAAGGTGAGCCTTGTGTCCTTTTGATAGGAAACGACATTGGGATGCTCTCAGAAGTCAAAGCTTGGCTTTCAACCGAATTCTCTATAAAAGACCTGGGAGAAGCGATCTATATTCTAGGAATTCGCCTATTTAGAGACAGGGCAAAAAGGTCAATAGGCTTGTCCCAGGCCCTTTACTTAGATAAAGTCCTTAAAAGATTTAAGATGGATGACTCTAAGAAAGGGTTCATACCTATGAGGCATGGGATTCATCTCTCAAAGGTTATGTCCCCGCAGAATGAGGTATAAAGACAAGAGATGAGTGGAGTCTCCTATGCTTCAGCCTTGGGTAGCCTGATGTATGCGATGCTTTGCACGCGGTCGGACATAGCGTACGCTGTGAGCATAGTGAGTAGGTTTCAGGCTAACTCTGGCTAGCATAGTGGATCGCCCGCTGCCATTGTGGTGCGACAACAACGGGGCAATCGCACAAGCGAATGAACCACGTGCTCACAGTAAGTCCAAATATTGAGAGAGAAAATACCACGTGTGACGTGGGTTTGTTGAAAATGGCTCGATAGCCATGCAGAAAATCGCCTCTGCAAGGAATGCATCGGACCCATTCACAGAGCCACTACCACAGGCAGTGCTTGATCGACACCTCAATAGAATGGGGTTAAAAGATCATAGCACGTGGCATTAGTGCAAGTGGGAGATTGTTGAGGTATATGCCCTAGATGGCGTACGAGGACTGGGAGTACGAGCGCAATTTGGTAATTGTGTAGTGTTTAGTAATGTAATTTGATTACTTCTATTAATGGAATGATTTTATTCAAAACTAATTTATTATTCGATAAATAAATTAAAAGGCATATTATTAATTAGTCTAAAGATTTCACCTTGCAGTCTGTGTGAATAAGACAAATTAATAAAACCCAAATATTAAAAAAATTAGAATTGAAAAAAGTTTCTATCTCTAGCTTTCTCTCTCTAGGAATTTCCCTCCCCTCACGTAAACCCTAGTTTCCAATATTCAAAAAACCTTTAACCTTCCTAGCCGTTGCCGTCTTGAACCCACGTCATCTCCGACTGTATTGGTCTCCTCAAGGCGGTGAACGACGACCCCCCACCGCCGAGATTAGACGAAGGTGGTCTGGGGGGAGTTTTTGGTCTTCATGGTCTTCCCCCCCCCCCCCTTGTGACATTTCACCTTCTGTTTTTTGTTTCCTTTTCTTGCTACCATTTACCATTGCTGTTTCTGAGGAATTTCTGGATTGCCTTGGACCGCTGCCGGATTACGGATTCCCAAGGCGTAGCATCCCCGACTTTGAGGACCGATTCAACGTTGCTGCCTTCGAATCCCTCTTGGGTCGTGTAAATGGCGCCCAATCTAACCCTAAACCACCGGCGCCGCAAACAAACCTTATAACCCCACCTCCGCTGCAAACTAACCCCACCCCACCGCCGCCGCAACCATCTCTGAACCGACATGTACCTAACCCAAATGGGCAGACTGAATCGCCACAACTTACTACTGCCGTCGACTCCACACCGCCGTATGCGACGGGTTACGTCCACCATCGTATCCCTACGCGACCTAAGGCTATCCACACGGCCCCCTATTTGACGTGGCACCCCCACCTCCATCTGATTCCGCACGGAACATAGAGACTGCTTCTGATGACGAGCCGTCGGCCCTGCACGCTGTGACTAACTCTATGGCTGAAGGCAATTACCCTAGGGCTCCACTGAGGGAGCCCCAACATTCACCTAACGTCACCGGGCCCAGGATTTCATCGAGTGGGCCTCGGCCAAATAATGGAGCTGCCGTGCTGCAAACTCCGTCGGATTTAGCGCCTGCCGTCGAAGATGCCTCGGATGAGAAAATGCCATTGATTCCCACCCTTGATTGCCGTTTCCCTAGCCACCAGGCCACGACTGCAACGGCCTTGGGCTCAGGGCCGATCATGGTTAATGCCCTAGCATTGAGCAGCCGATTCAAATGGCGACTGTATTGACAGCTACTACGGAACGACCGGCTAGGGTCTACACTAACGAACCCACCCACAACGGACATAGTGGCCCCCATGATGGAACCCAACTCTCTTATGAGGCTACGATGAGGACCAACAACACATTATTTGCTGTTGTAGTTCAGGGTGCCATCATCAACCGAAACCAACCACGACGATCCCCTACGAAGCGCCTTGCCTTATCCTACACGGCGCCATCGATAATTAATGGTAAAGCTGAGGCCTGCTTGCCATGGGATGTGGTTCATAAAGGGACAGCTAGATGGGACCACACCCTTGTTGGATATTTTCTGGAAAAAAGGCCGTACTTCCCCCATGTTGAACGCTTCGCCCGATCTATGTGGCAGGATATTGTTGAGGTTCGAGCGACGATTAATGGATTTTTCAAGTTCAGATTCGCGACGGTCGAAGCTCAAACCGCGGTATTGGAAGGGGGACTATGGCTCATGCAAGGGCAGCCCCTATATCTCGAAACGTGGCGGATTGGTATGTCAGTTGAGAAAAAATGACACTTGGCTTTCCCGCTATGGGTCAAGCTGCGCAACGTCCCAACGAAACTGTGGACCCAAGAGGGCCTCGGAATTGTAGCAAGCGTCATAGGAAAGCCACTATTTGCAGATGCCATGACAGCTAATGCTGAGCGGCTTATATATGCAAGGGTATGTGTCGAGACATCACTAGATGAACCATTCGTCGAACAATTCAACGTTAGAATACCTACCAAAGAGGGTGAACAAGTGAGCATAGTACCTATTCAGGTAGAATACAAGTGGAAACCCAAGAAATGCGGGGCATGCAACTCATGGACTCACAGAGATGGGACTCGCCCTAGGAACCAACCAAAACTGGCCCCGTCGCAAACACCCACATCAGTCCCTAAAAAATCGACACGGCCGAATGATCAGCCAAGGACGCAAGGACAACCAGAGGCCACACAACATAACCCACGCCAGAACAACCAACCCAACAACGGAATGCAAGCACGGCCCGAATGGCGGCGCGTTACAGTCACGGATAACGGCAAATTTGTGCTTGTGGAGAATACCACGGGCTCTAAAGATGTGGAGAACAGAGCTAGGGGTAGCCACACACCCCAAGATCACACAAGGAGGACACGGCAACCAAATGAGGAATGTTCGACAAGCAAAGGTTTAGCTAGCACACCTCAACCTGACCACAACCTATTTGCGGTACTCGCTGAGCTGGAATGGGATAGCACTATAGCCACTAAATGTCCTACGATAGCCCTTCTAAAAGGTGTTCCATGATCCCTACGGCCGTATGGAATGCACGTGGTCTAAACAGGTTAGACCACAGATGGGCGGTGGGGGAATTGATTACGAAATATGGATTGAAGATTATTGGCCTGGTTGAGACAAGGGTAGCAGAACAAAATGCATCTACACTGGCTAACTCTATCAGATGCTAGGACTGGTTCTACGACTAAGACGATGGACTGGCATCCCGAATTTGGGTGGGATGGGATGCTTGCAACGTGACTATGACTATTGAGGCTGCCAATCCACAGGCTGTCCATTGCAAGGCCCATATCATAGCAGAACAGATGGACATCTATATCACCTTCGTGTGCGGTCACAATCAACGCACTGAAAGACGGGCTCTTTGGACTGATATTTTGGCTATCTCTGGAGCACGGGAAAATAGTCCTTGGGTGGTAATGGGGGACTTCAACGCGATCGTTGACAATACGGAGGCTAGGGGCAGCTCACCAGGTGGAGGTTGCTCTGAGATGGCTGATTGTCTCACTGTCTCTGACCTTATTGCACTACCTCGCCTTGGGTCTATCTTCACTAGGTACAATCAACAAAGTGGCACGGCTGGTGTGAACTTCCCCGTACGTCTGACCATTCTCCCCTGATCTTGGAGGACACTTCTCAACCGCGGGTTAAAAGTAAACCTTTTCGATTCGATAACTTCTTGATCAGGGACCCCCGCTTCCTCCCATTGGTTAAGGCTGCCTAGAATCATGAAGTCGGTGGTTACCCCATGTTCACCGTCGTGAAGAAA
The DNA here is from genome assembly GCA_027422505.1 of Craterostigma plantagineum. Taxonomy (NCBI): domain Eukaryota; kingdom Viridiplantae; phylum Streptophyta; class Magnoliopsida; order Lamiales; family Linderniaceae; genus Craterostigma; species Craterostigma plantagineum. Next base: position 12,036,724 of record JAPQWV010000005.1, on the reverse strand, counting down.
CTTAAGGACATCAAACAACAACTAAAGCGCCTCCGCCACGAAAAGGGCGATGTCAACCGCAACGTGATCGAGGCTCGAGGATTTCTGGAGACCGTCCAAGATCTCGCTAATCAACACCCTATGGAGCCGCAACTATTGGCCTTGGAAAAGTGGTGCCACTATGCTTATGCGAGAGCGGTGGATATGGAACACTCGGCTAAAGTGCTAAAGTGGCTTGGTTGAGGGATGGAGACAAGTGCACTGTTTCTTCTTCAAGAAGGTGGCCATGCGACGTGCTGCCAATCAGATTTATACACTTGAAAATGAAGCGGGGGACACGTTCAAGGGAGATGGTCAAGTCAGGACAGAACTCATCCGATACTACACTGAGCGCCTTGGACAATCTACCCGGACGTCTCCTTTGCATGGAGAGACGGTCACACCATATATGGCCCGTAAGCTGGCAGTCGCGGACTCTGAGGCGATGATTCAACCGATCACGAACGCGGAGATTAAGAAGGCGCTGCTATCCATTGGGGACAATAAATCTCCCGGGCCAGACGGTTTTTCAGCGGTTTTGTTCAAGGACGCATGGGACACCATTGGGCCGGAAATTACTCATGCGAGGAGTTCTTCAGAACTGGATTTCTCCTGGGAGAGCTGAACTCCACGCTTATCACTCTAATTCCAAAGAACACTAACCCGCGGTTGGCTAAGGACTACAGGCGGATATCTTGTTGCAATATACAATACAAAATCATTTCTAAGATCATCGCCAATCGTCTACGGAACAGCCTAGGAATGCTTGTTCATCAAACCCAAACTGCCTTCATCCCTGGCAGCCGTATTTCGGACAATATCCTTTTAGCGCAGGAAATCTGTAATGGGTACAACAGTAGGGGGCTGCCCGAACGGGTGGCCTTCAAGGTGGATCTTGCTAAAGCGTATGACATGGTTGAATGGGATTTCATGTTGGCTACTCTTGATGCTCTTAACTTCCATCGGGTATTCGTGGGATGGATCCGTGCATGCTTGACCACCCCGTCCTTCTAGATCAACATCAATGGCACACCGGCGGGGTATTTCAAAGGGCGTTGGGGTCTTCGACAAGGTGATCCGATATCACATTATCTGTTTACGCTAGTAATGGAGGTCCTGCACGGCATTATTGAGGATCGTATCAGACACACTGCCAACTTTCGATACCACTAGAATTGCGAGGCGACTTCGATGTCCATGCTCACCTTCGCGGATGATCTGCTCATGTTCTCGCATGCGGATGTCGAATCTGTTGGGGTTTTCAAAAGTAGCCTGGACCTATTCGCCTCCCTTTCGGGCTTAAAGGCCAACATCAACAAAAGTGATATGTTTGTTTCCAAGCGAGCCGAACGACTAAAGGGAACGATCCAAGACATCATGGGATTCCCGCCTGGATCCCCAGCTGTGCGATACCTTGGCGTACCTTTAATCACTTCTAGAGTTTCGATCGCTGAGTGTAAGCCCCTCCTAACTAGTGTGGACAGACGGCTGGGCTCATGGACTAACTTATCCCTGTCTTACACTGGGCGGGTCCAACTGATCAAGTCTGTCCTTCTTGGTCTCCACACCTACTGGGCAGGTGTCTTCCTCCTCCCTAAGGGCGTTATCCGAAGCATCGAAATGCGACTGAGGACCTTTCTGTGGAGGGGAAACGAGTGCGAAGGTTGTTTGGGTTGATATTTTGCTTGCCCAAAGATGAAGGAGGGCTCGGGCTACACTCCATTGAGATAGACAACAAGGCCCTCCTCATATGACTACTATGGAATATTTTAACGGACGGCGCTACCTCGATTTGGGCCACCTGGATTCGGAGAACAAGACTACACAATAAATCCTTGTGGACCATCCGACCGGGGGTGCGTACTTCTTGGAGCTGGAGGAAGATCCTGAAGCTTCGCACCGATTTCCGCCTGCTCATTCAGTTCTGCATCGGGGATAGGACTAGCACGTGCCTCTGGACTGACCCTTGGCTGATTGAAGGTCCCCTAGTGGATCGCTACCCTAGCTGTCCCATGATCATGGGCCTCCCACGTGACTCTAAGCTCAGCGATGTGATCAATGAGGGGGGGTTGGTGCTGGCCGGCTCAAACTTCGGAAGAGTACCTCGAGATTGTTCCACTTCTCCCTCACATTCAACCGGGAGAGCGGGACACGTATAGATGGGTCGCCTATTCAAATGGTCGGTTCTCTAACCATTCTGCCAGGGAAAGGCTTCGCCTTAGGCAATCCATTGTCCCCTGGTCCACTCACTTTGGCGGCCACTTGCCATTCCTAGACACGAATTCATGCTTTGGCTCGCTATTAGAGACAAATTGGCTACTAGAGACAAGCCGTTGGTGGCGATGGCGGCGGGAACCTCTGTCTGCCTTCTTTGCAATTCTGATCTTGTGGAGACAGCTCGACACTTATTTTTCGAATGTATTTACTCTAGACGCTGCCTTAATTTAGTACGTAACCACATGCATTTTGGGTGACCTTTCAGGGACTGGTCTGAAGGTATTCACTAGGCGGCTCGAAGATGGCGCGGGAACCATCTTGCCTCGATGGGGCCTCGCCACGCCCTTGCATCGCTGGTATACCACCTTTGGTCTGAACGGAAGAGAAGATGGCGCGAGGGATTCCGCCGACCACCTGAGCGAATTGCTGCTGATATTGAGGCGCTCTTAAGTGTTCGACTATCCACACTCCCTCACAAATACAACCTACAATCTTGCGCTATACGGTGAGTCTGGCAAATAGTTTGGAACAATTAGGGAGTCTCTCTTTCTCTCTGGCTCTTGTCTATCTCATCTTCTCCGTCACCTCGAATTATCTCCCTTCTTTAGCACTGTTTCATCTCCTTTCTCCTTTCGCCCCTTCCCCCTGCCCCCCCCCCCTCTTCTTGGTTGCTTTGCAGGTCTTGGGCTTGTTGGTCATCGAGGCTGGTCTGGCTCTGCACCTGCGTGGGTTGTGGCTTGCACTTCCCCACACTGCTTTGTCACGGGGCGGACCTCGCCGGTTGTCGCAGGTGGACTTTCGGCCTGGCTGATTTTGTGCCACTCTCATCTTGCTAGAAAGAATCAGGAGTTGGCATGGTTTGCCCTTTCCCCCGACCAGTTTGCGGATGCAGCTTCTGCATTTTCCCTCTCTCCGCGTGATGATCTTCCTTTGTGATCTGCCATCTGGTGTGCGCCTAGCGCTTGCCCTTGCACATCGGCCGGCTGCCATGCTGGCACTACATCTAGTGCCAGGAACCTGTAGCTTGTTGTGGTATTGGACTCCTACTTTAGCCTTAGGGTGATTTTGTTTCTTTCTCTTTCTGGCTGGGGTCTTGTAGGGACCTGTAGGTAGTCTGGGCTGGTTTGGTTTTACGGTGTGCTGTCTGGTCGGTCTAACTCTACCGTTTGGTGCGGCATGAGCGATATCATGCACGTTGCTTCTGTACTCCTGTTTTCTTTCTTTTATTTAGTGAACGTTACCAAAAAAATCCAAATATTGGCAGTTCAGTTACTGATTCTGTGGGGACAGAGAGGGGCACCAGTAAGCTGAGATTCTACAATATTAAAATTAGTCCACAAGTCTAAGTCTCCAGTAGGGTGACTGGATCGACAAGTACGACTTGTGCATGGGTCCAATACGGCTATGGCAACCGTTCACTTGGGAAATGGGAGCCCGTGACAATGATACAAGATGAATCAGGGGATTATTTGTATCTTGACACTGACTCGTAATCGAACGATCACACGCTTGGATTGTCCTTGATCGATCGACCGACTGTAGTAGTATGCATGAACCTTAGACCGAATGGATTGACCGGTGGCATGGGTCAGCGGCGAAATGCGGTGTTCACTTTTCGATACGATTGCCAGTTGAACCGCAGAGCGGGATTTACAGTCTCGATTAAATCCGAGGTTAACGTCCTATGGCAAGTTTAATGTGTGGGAATTTATCCAAGTCTCTAGCCAAAGCATATTACTGACTCGCGATAGTCGTGGAGGGCAGTTTAGCTATTTTCACCGACATAAATGACATGTAGTCGAGTTCTGTAAGTTTGACAATGCGTGACTTTCTCTCGATCGAGACAAACGTAAAGGGTTTATACGTATGGTGAAAATCTACAGTCGGTTCGTGGATTATGATTATATCAAATTCGTACTCAACTTGGGATTTGTTCGGTACCACGGGGCTGGCTAGGTGAATACCGAACTCCTAGATACCTCCTAGGCCGGTTGAGGCGAACCAAGAGAGTCGGGCTTAAAAAGGGCAACCGACACAACGTCATCATCAGAGAGAGAGAGACAAGGCTAGGTCCTAAATTGAGACATTAGGGTTTGGTGCTTGGCCAACCCTGATCGGCCGAAAATACTAAGTTTGACTAGTGAGGGGTAAAATGGTCTTTCCCCTCACGAGATATTTTTGAAATAAAATATTGGATATTGAATATTTAGTACATGATTTAAATTAGATTTAAATCTTTATTATTTTCTTAGAGAAATAATATTGTTTAGTTTGGAATTAAATAATATATATATCGGATATATATAAGTTTCGAATTTTATTAGATAAAATTTCAAAAATTATTAAATATATTTATATTGGATATTATATATTTAAAATACTAAATATGGTATTTTAATTAATTAAGATATTGATAATTAATTAAACTTAAAGTCTGAATTTTGAATTCGTTACTTGGTAAAACGAAGACTTGGTAAAAGGGGAGGTGTGAGGATTTTTCTCCTACCATCTCAACCTATTTTTGGCCAATCCTAAGTGGTATAAATAAGGATTTTTTGTGAGGTTCCGACGTGAGGATCTTGTGCAAAGAAGGAGTCCCGTTCGTGTGCTTTTGGCGTAGGAGAGGGGCACTACGCCTCGGGGATTCGAAGGATTCGAAGCTAGCCATCTTCAAGAGATTTCAACAAGGTATCATGGCTGATTCCTTATCTCTTTATGTCAATAAGTTCTCGTGTTTGTAGCCGAGCAATCTTGGATAGGCGGGAAACCCCGTAAATATTTAAATTCCGCCGTTCTAGGAACGTGGGTCTGGGGACCCTCCGGGATTCACAACACAAATAACCTTGAGGATATTCCTATGGTCCAACATGACCCAGTTGGACCTAACCCGGGAACAAGCGAACCCACACAACCCAGTCTAGGTCTAGCAAGCGTCGCATCCCCCGACAAAAACAAAAGAGAAATCCAAAAGGGATGTCGTAAGACACGAGCAGGAACGACGCACCAAACATAAAAGCGACCGTCAGCCTCCGCCCTTCAGTCCACTCATAAGCTGGACCCAACCCATAGGTACAAGGGACGACTTTGTCTTCCCCCGAGTAGAAGTCACGACATCTGGTCCAATCACGCACATAACGCCAGCTAGCCACTCACCCATCTCCAAACAGAGAGGTGTTTCACATATCCACAAGGAACCGCGTCAACCATCACCGCCTCGCTCGGAGCCGATCGATGTTGTACCAAACAGTCCTCAGCATATGACTGCACATTTCTTGATCACGAAGAGTCTAGTGTCTCCACCACCCATATTTTTTCCATTTACTAGGACACAAACACCTTTTACTGCACCTCCAGATCTTGGTGATCTTGACAGAATGCTCCACAACGTCTCCATACTAGATGCTAGTCAGGGACAGAATAGAAGACCCACAGTCGTCAACACCACAACAGCTACTGACATGGGCCATCGATCTGAGCCAGTCTCAGCATCGATGTCAACGGTGAGCCTAAGTGGCCCCAGTCTTACAAGTCATGTGCAAACGGGCGGCACGTCAGCCCTCTTCACCGACGTTGTGAGGACAGAACGCCTTGGTGGCACCGACTCGTTATTTTCCCCATTGGTGACGGAGGCTATGCTAGTCGAGTTCGCGAAAAGTCTCGAGAAATCAATCATGCCTGAGTGTACACCGCACTCGGCACGACAACTCGAGATAAAGGCAAAGCCCCCCATCGAAGACACACCTATTGCACCTGATCCGTCCGTTGATTCCGACGCCGGCCCATGGAACGTTCCAATAGAAGAACTCCATGACATCCTGCTGGCCCGACTCCGCACTGCATCCAATATCAGCGAGCATGAACAGGAAATCAAACGGCGGCTTGAGACCCCACTCTCCTGCCGCGGCAAGGCTCAGTTATCTCATCAACCACGTGACGACCCTGAAGATGAGGGTCGTCCCGAAGGGGAGAAGCAACCCACACTGTAGCCTCCGCCTTAGAAGCAGCAGGCATCCACTATCCAAACACCTACCCGAACTATCAAAACAACCCAACAGGCTTCCTTATCTAAAAAAGAAGCCTCCTCACCATCCCAGACTACAACTTCCACCTCCTATGATCTAGCCACTTTAAGCCCTTCCCTACCTCCTCCCATAAGCCAAAGAAGCCCTTTAATACCTCCTCCATCTCCTACCGACGAGCCAATCCTATCTGTCGAAGAGCTATACAACCCTCAAGCGCCGCAGAGAAATACATTCAACGATGAATGGTTAACTACGCCGATGGATCCGGCCATGGCCAAAGGGTTAATTGAAAATGCCAGATTCTTTCTAGTGAAGGCAAATGTAAGCCTAGCCCAAATCGACGATGACGAACTCGAGGAAGGTGAAGACTATGAAGCTGATTTCCCAGAACTTCCCGAGCTTCTCCAACACACCGTCGTCGATAGGTACTGACCACATTAAGGAACTCCTTACGTGCCTTCCAATTATTCAACTTTACTTCATTGTGATGGGTTGATTGTTATTTCACTTGGTTCAGCAATCGATTTATTTGATTCTTAAATAGTTGATCTCGACATTCTTTCAAATCTCGGCATTCTTTCGATTGTTTCGAAATTTTAATCCATCGAGATTTTTTTTTTCTTTTTTTCTTAGTTCTTTCGAGATCCTACATATTTCAATATTCCTGTTACTTTCATTTAGAAATCAACTTCCTCTTGAACTTATAAGTCTCAAGATTTTAAGATTTCGAGATCCAAAGGTCTTGATATCTATTGTTTCAAAATTGCTCTTTTTATCTCATATGAAACCCTAATATTTCACAAACTCCTCTTATCTAATTTCAATTTCTATCCATGTAAATGTTTAATTACTTCCTAAGTTAGAATCTTTCATAGCACGTAATTAATTTATCATTTCAAAATTTTCTAAATCCTACGTTCATCACTTAAGTCATAATTCGTAACACACATAAGAATTATAAATCACATAGCATGAAATCATATAGACAAATAAGTCATTTAAGAAAATAAAAACATGAAAGCATCGTATCACCCAAAGTCCTAATTTCTTTCTTTATTTAATTCAATGAAATTTCTAATTTGCTGCCTATTAAATCGTAAATCTCGTAATTAGATTTTACGGGTATTACATCCTCCCCCCCTTAAAAGAATTTCGCCCCCGAAATTCCGTTGGTTGGAATAATTCAGGGTAGCGATTGGTAGGGAGTTGAATTGGCTTGGTTAGAATTAGGTCATGGAAATTCGCCTTAGGAAGTTATCAAGGAATTTCAAATAATTTTCGAGGATAGAACGGAATAGGATCCTGACGAAATAGATATGAAGATTGTTCCAGTTAGTGGAACCCGTATAACCATGAAAGGGCTAACAAGAATTCCTAAAATTCTAACTTAGGCAGAGATTGAAAATCATCAGTGTCCATCACGCTTCCATTGCGCCATTCTGATACCGAACGAATATGATTCTCAATATGAGCAAAAGATTGGGGCATAGGATTATACCCCAATACTAATGGATCTTAGGTTTTAGGAATTAAGGTATGACTTTCTATTTCGGAAGCCTATCTACTACGATCACGATTCAGGTCAACAATTGAACTGGTATCAACCAAATCGGCTAAAAGAAATCTTGAGTCTTATCACATAAGTGGTGGATACAAAAGGAAGTGTGGCTCCTAAGTCCACTAACATGCATGTTGAGGTTTAATCGGTTAGAAGGGTACCTTCCGTCTCGGATGGATTGTTTTCTGCTTCTTCCGCTGTAAGCACGTATACCCGAGCAGGGGCCGTCAGCGGCTTAGCCTGATTTGCTCCCTGACATCTAGATGCATTCTCTGGGCACACTACGGAGTAGTGGCCTGCCTTGCCACATTTAAAGCAGGTGGAGTTTTGGGAGAAACAGACGCCTAGATGACGTCGTGCACATTTTGGGCACACGGGTGCATTCGGTTGGGGTCTCCCCTGATTCGGATTTGTTAGTTGAGGTGGTCGAGGGCGGTTTTGAAAATTGGGTTTCACATCTGAGGAACAAATGGTTTCTTCTGATTATTTCCGTTCCCCTTGGGTCCTTGTTCGAATTTCCTCTTAATTTCCTGGGCTCGCACAATTCTAAATTCGGCTTGCTCAGCCATCAGGGCTCGTTCCGCCATTTGGGCATAAGTAGCCCCTTGGAGTCCAGCCATGCCAACATCACGATAGAGTTCTGGCTTCAAGCCCTCCAAAAATCGTTCAATTTTCAGCGAGTCGGTGCTTACCATGTGGGTAGCGAATCGGGAAAGTTGTTCGAATTTCCTAATATACTCCGCCACCGTCATTGCTCCTTGGCGGAGGTTGATGAACTCGTTCATCCCCTGAGCACGGACGGGAGCAGTGAAATACTTATTTCGGAAAAGTTCTTTGAAATGCTCCCAGGTCATTGTCAAGGGATCTTCGAGAGTTAGTATGGTATCCCACCAATGACCTGCGCTTCCCCTTAATAGGTAGGTAGCGCATAAGACCTTTTCTATTTCAGGGGTACGGCTATGCTGGAACATAGTTTCTAGGGTTCGAAGCCAATCCTCAGCCGAGGTTGGGTCAATAGCATCTTCGAAGGTTGGGGGGTTAAGTTTACGAAATCTTTTCCCGACCATTTCGATTCTGTCGGCCTGAGAAGATCCGTTGCTTGATTGCCCGCCAGCATTTTGTTGCTGGATCAGTTGCTGGATTTGGGCAGATTGTTGGCGGACTAGTTCCGCAAGTTGAAGGATAGTCGCATCCCGACTATCAGTAGAGGCTGCGGGTTCTTTACCTTTATCTGTACCCGCACTATTTTCGTTTCTTGTTCTACCCATCGTTCTTCTATCTTAACGTTCCTAAGACCAATAAATCATGTAATACCAGAAATTTATAAAAACATAAAACTTACAAGCAAGGCCGCTTCCGTGCATTTGAGTGTGTGTACATGGACAGTCTACAGAACCTATATCCTAAGCTCTGATACCACCTGTGGCGCCCCGTCTTCCACCACTACTTTCTTAACTAGTCTACGCGACTAATGTTCTAATAATAAAATAGATCGTACGAAATTTCGTATAAAATTTTTCCTTTCATAAAAAGGAATCGTAACGGTTCCTACAAAATCATCCTGGGTCCTAATAACATAGGAAAGCGCGCATGCGGGTCAAAATAAATTTATCTACTGGGCCTCCACGAGGTCGCATCCATGCACACACTTCCATCTCAAAAGCCCCCGGAAGCTTCAAAAGTTGGCCTCGCCGTGAAAATGATCACGTACCGTGATCGCGGGGTCCTACAACACATAAAAATGTGGAATGAGCTTATAAAACTCAGTAAGTGAAAATCATGCATGCAATGCACGTGACCTAAATAGCGAAGGCATCCGCGCCAATGCTATTGACTTCTCTCATCCTTCTCGTTCTTTTCATTTCATATTTGGGCCCTTTCGGCTTTCAATCTTACTATGCACCATATAGAGCTCAAACCCCCAAGGGTATAAGTGGCAGTACACACATTGGGAGGCTAAACCCGAGTACTCAATCTGTGCTTAACCCTATGGTGCCTTTCAATCCCAATGCGGTCCACACTGAGAGGCTAATAGTGCCTTTCAATCCCAATGCGTTCCCATTGAGAGGCTAACCCGGGCACGCAAATTTCGTTTAACCCTAAGGCGCCTTTCCATCCCAATGCGGTCTGACACGCGGGCGCTTCTCACTGGTAGCTTACTGCGAGGTCGCCAACACTCGAGATTCCCTCGGTGCCGCTCATACCCTCGAGTCGCATCCTCCAGGTTGCATCTCCCGCTACGGGGTATTCCCCCTACCTTTTGTGAATCAGGTAATTCGGCTTCGTGAATCGCCGTGGTAGCATAGAAGAGCCGTGACTCATCATTGAGTCGACACAAATGCCTATATCGGCAAATATACATCGCTCTCAAGTGATCTTATACTCATGCACGCTATATCCCTGACTCTCATACTAGTCATGCGTGCATATGCTCATGCCATGAATATGCGTGCCATGTTCATATAATATTTTTCATCACATCAAATCACGTAAGTCACATAAGCAAGTAGTCGCATAAAATCATAAGAGCACATAACACATAATTTCATGCACATAAACTTATGTGTTGTAGTTGCGATTTCCACTTACCTGGTCTCCTTAGCTTATCGTACGGTAAATTGCTAATCTTCAAACCCTAAGTATACAAACATACAAAATTAGGGTTTGTTAGTCTAATTATTATTTTACGAAATTGGCTTAATTTGAAAATTCTAATTTCGACTTATATAATTTCGAAACACTAAAGGTTCGAACTTTGTTTTAAATTGGAAAATAACATTTTGAACTTCATAAGGATCTTGATATAAATTTCAAGTTTGGTTAATGATGGAATTTCAATATATTTCCTAAAATGGGTCTCGACATTGTATATATATAAGGGTTAAAGTTCTTGACATATGTCTCGATATTACACTAAAGATCTCGATATGTGTTCTCGGGATTATATATAAGGATTTCGACATACTTCCCAGACTTGACCTCAAGATTTAATAGTATTCAATTTCCACATGGATTTCGATATTTGATTGCTAGATATTAGAACAAAATGTCGAGATGTGTTTCGACATTTCAAACAAAATTTCGATATAGTCTCAAGTTCAATTGCTAAATCCTATGCTCTTAAATCTCGACATTGATCTTACACAAGGCTTCGAGATTTAAGCTGATCCATACACAAATTTCGACATTTATTTTATTTGAATTTCGAAGTTAACAACTATCAGAATTAAATCTCGTCATGTATTTCGAATTCCTTCTATTCACATCCTTGACCTCGAGATCTTTTCTACTAATCTTATACAGTTTGAGGTTCCTAATCTGGAAACATCATATTATTACTCGATATACCTTAAATCATTGAAACTTTCGTTCGACAGTTTCAAACCTTCAACTCCTCATTCTATTCTAAACCTCATTCTTATGATGATTCTAACCCATAATTCCTAATATCCAACACCTCTTATATCTTAAAATTATTAGTTCTGTCCAAAAATCCAACCTAGAAACCCTAAAACGTTTTTCATACTACTCGATATACAATTCACCCTAAATAAACCCTTCAATATGAGTTTATACACCAACTTAGGGTCTTTGCGTCTATCTTACGTTCAAATTTCTAAGCTTCCTGAATAAATTTTGTTAGAATATTTACACAAACTTAAATTACACGATTTTGTAAAGTATAAGTAAATTACTTACCAAACTCGAGATCTGATGCTTGGTTGGGATTTCTCTTATTACAACGTTTCTTTGCCTTTCCCTATTTACTTTATTTGGTAAGGGTTTTCTCTTATGTCTTTCGTTCTTATGAGGGTTTTTCTTTGCTTAGTGTTTTTAGTTTATAAGATAAAGATTAAGCTTAGGGATAAGTGATGAAATGACAAGTAGGTGACTAAGCTAGTGTTTTTCCCTCCTAGGTTAAGGAACTCCTTACGTGCCTTCCAATTATTCAACTTTACTTCATTGTGATTGGTTGATTGTTATTTCACTTGGTTCAGCAATCGATTTATTTGATTCTTAAATAGTTGATCTCGACATTCTTTCAAATCTCGGCATTCTTTCGAAGGTTTATTGTTTCGAAATTTTAATCCATCGAGATTTTTTTTTTCTTTTTTTCTTAGTTCTTTCGAGATCCTACATATTTCAAAATTCCTGTTACTTTCATTTAGAAATCAACTTCCTCTTGAACTTATAAGTCTCAAGATTTTAAGATTTCGAGATCCAAAGGTCTTGATATCTATTGTTTCAAAATTGCTCTTTTTATCTCATATGAAACCCTAATATTTCACAAACTCCTCTTATCTAATTTCAATTTCTATCCATGTAAATGTTTAATTACTTCCTAAGTTAGAATCTTTCATAGCACGTAATTAATTTATCATTTCAAAATTTTCTAAATCCTACGTTCATCACTTAAGTCATAATTCGTAACACACATAAGAATTATAAATCACATAGCATGAAATCATATAGACAAATAAGTCATTTAAGAAAATAAAAACATGAAAGCATCGTATCACCCAAAGTCCTAATTTCTTTCTTTATTTAATTCAATGATTTCTAATTTGCTGCCTATTAAGTCGTAAATCTCGTAATTAGATTTTACGGGTATTACATTCGGTAGGGAGATCCTATTTCGCCTTACCTTTTCACACTTGTCATGGAGGTGCTCCAAGGACTAGTTGAGGATCGCATACAGGCGGAACCCCGATTTCGATATCACTGGCGTTGCGAATCTACTTCGCTTCCTATGCTTGTCTTTGCGGATGATCTCTTGCTATTCTGTCATGCGGATGCCGTATCTGTAGGGGTGCTGAAGGACACCTTGACGACCTTTTCTGACTTGTCAAGGTTGCATCCTAATCCTGACAAGAGCGAGATGTACCTATCACGGAGGGCGGAGGGACTGAAGGCACAACTACAATCTATAATGGGTTTTTGAGAGGGTCGCTTGCGTGTGCGTTATCTTGGGGTTCCACTGATTGCTTCGCAATTGATGATTAGTGATTGCATTCCGCTATTGCAGCGGGTTGATGCTCGTTTGGGTTCATGGCTGAATCACTCCTTGTCGTATGCGGGCAGGGTCCAACTGATTAAGTCCGTACTTCAGGAGTTGCATGTATACTGGTCAGGGGTGTTCTTGCTGCCCAAGGGTGTAGTGTGCACTCTGGAGTCGAGATTTCGACGCTTCTTGTGGGGTGGCCCCTCGGCCAAGGTTGCTTGGGATGATGTCTGTCTTCTGTTGCTGAGGGAGGATTGGGTCTCCGTTCGATTGCGATAGACAACGGGAACTCCTGGTCCACCTACTATGGAGGGTGATTACTCGGGTGGCTGACTCGACCTGGGTGGAATGGTTGTACAGTACGCGATTGCACACGCGTTCGTTATGGACCATCACCATCTCGGCCAACACCGCATGGAGATGGAGGAAACTGATGCAGTTGTGGTCGGTGATTCTCCCACTTATTTCCTTTACGATCGGCTATGGATCGTCGTTATTGTTATGGGAAGATCCATGGCTCCGGGCTGCACCTTTATTGGAGCGTTATCCACGTGGCCCGCTGGCAATGGGGTTGCCAGTGGGGACGTGCACTGCTCTAATATAAATATATAGATATATACGGCCCTTTCGCCATCGGGCATTGCCCTATCATAACATAAATATACATACATATACATACATATATATATATATATATATATATATATATAACGACGATGCTCATCGCCGCCCTGGTGACATAGTAGTTAGCCATGACTCAACTGCGAGTCGACAACAAATGCCCATATCGGCAAGTATTATTCGCTTTCAAGCGACATAAGTATGCATATTCATCTCACACTTCCCTCCCACATATGATCGTGCATGCTCGTGAATATGCAATGTAAACTTCACCAAATATACTTACCACGTAGAAACGTATCAATTACTTCACGAAATCATGTAGTCATAGAAGCACGTAGTCACATACATTAGGCACGTAGTCAAGTAACGTTAGGCACACGCAAATAAGTTATGTGCTGTAGTTGAATTTCCACTTACCTGGCGTCCGTTGATTACCCTCTACTGTTTTGGTGATGTTTCTAGTTCCCGTCCTTTAGCACAAAATTATCATGTTAGTACTCTATTGAAGTTACTTAACTAGCTAAAATCTCGAATATCCCAAGTGTTGAAATATTACTTCCTAAATCGTGATTTGTGAAATATACTTAATTTGTGGACTAACTTTAGACTTAGGATTCGTGGCATTTGAATAACTCGTGAATTAACTTGGTTCTTTGCGAATTGATTTTACACTTATATAGATTCGCGAACTTATATAGTTTGCGAAGCTCGTGTAATTCGTGAAAGATATTTCAAGTACACTTCGCGAGGTCCCTAAGAATTTGACCCAGTTCGCACATTATCAATTTCGCGTCGTCTCACACGTTCATTTCGCGAAATGTTATACTTACACGATTCGCGAACCATACTTCTTCCCATCTTAATTCGCGAACTAATCAATCAGTTTTGTATTCAGCTACGGTGCATTATAGTGATTGGTTAAACTCTTGGGAAGCAAATCCCAAGGAGAGGAGTAAACCCCAGTTGGGGATATAACTTCTATAAAAATTCTGTCTCGCATTTACTTTTCAGTTATTTCTTTATCGCTGTGAGAAAGACCTGACACACATCCGACGTAACTAGGATATATCAGGCATACTCATCACGAGCATCAGTACGCATCTCTAAGTCACTACATATTAGATTTGTGAAAAGAAGAAGCATAAAATTTTATAAGCCTAATTCACCCCCCCTCTTAAGCACGTTTTTATCTTCATTTGGTATCAGAGCGGGTTACTCAAACAACGAGCCTAACAAGCCTGAGTTAAAGATCTAATGGCTTCTTCGAGTTTTGATGTTTTCGCAAAGCGACAATCCCATTCTAGGTCACCACTCTTCGATGAAACAAACTATGCCATATGGAAAAACCGTATGAAGGAATTCCTGCTTGCTGCTGACAATGACCTTTGGGATATCATCACGACTGGAACTTACAATCCCAAAAAGGCGGATGGAACTCCAAAAAAATGTTCTGACTACGATGCAACAGACAAGCGTGGAATCTCCTTGAATGCCAAAGCAAAGAACATGATCGCCTGCGCACTTACAAGAGAAGAATACAATCGGGTGAGTTCATGCGAATCTGCCAAAGATATGTGGGACATGATTCAAGTCACACATGAGGGAACCACTCGAGTTGTACAAGAAAGAATAGCCCTCTTAACTCACCAATACGAGCTGTTCAAAATGGAGGACAACGAGACCATAAGTCACATGTACGCGAGATTCATGAACATTATCAATCAAATGTTCTCGTTGGAAAAGAAAATACCAAACGGTGAGAAGGTGCAGAAAATACTGAGATCTCTTCCAAGAGAATGGAATCCCAAAGTAACTGCCATCTACGAAGCAAAGGACTTGGATGAACTTTACGTGTCAGAACTGATCGGATCTCTGACTACCTACGAGATGTCTCAGATCTCCATCAGACAGAAACCACCAGTCCGAAATCAACCAAATATTGCCTTCAACACTGAACAAGAGAACGATTCTGAGGGCGAAGAAGAAACTGAGGAAGACATACTGGAGCAGATTGCCATGCTGATTAGGAAATTTGAAAAGTCTTGGCTGAGAAGAAAGTTCAAGGGAAACTCCAAGTTCCAACCTAGGAACTAGGGAATATCATCATCCGAGAACAACGTGCAGAAATGCTTCAAGTGCAACAAACCAGGCCACTTCGCCTCCAACTACCCGATGGAGAACGGTGATAAAAAATAAAGAAGCAGAAAGCCATGGTCACCAACTGGGAAGAGGCCAAAAGCGAAGAAGAGGAAGATCTTGCCTACATGGCCGATGATGATGATCAGGTATCTTCTTCATCTACTATTAAGAAAATAATGTTTCTAAATGAATTATATGCTAGGCAAGATGAATCTCATGATAACGCTTCCTCAGTCCCTGAAGTAGATGAAAAAGAAGAGATGTTTGAGATAATTCAAAATGCAGAAAGGAAGATTAAGTCGCTCAACTCACAAGTAAAGAGTCTGGTTAGACAAAGAGATGACGTAGCTAGAGAAAAGCATCAAACAGATCTAGAGAACGAACGATTGAGAGCCGAGCTAGAAACCCTAAAGAAGAAAAAGCCTTGTGTAATTGTGAAGATCTTAGAAAGCAAAATAATGATATATCTGGAGACATGTCTGTTCTTAAGGAATCTCTTGAACAGAAATCACGTACTGTTGATAGACTTCTTGAAGGAAAACAAAATCTTGATATGTTACTTAGTATTCCTAGAAATGTTGGAAAATCAAGGATATTCCATGACACATAAACAAACTGCACCTCCGCAAAAATGTTAGGAAGCCTAAATGTTTTTCATGCGGCCGTCACGGTCATGATGCTAACCACTGTTTCTTGAAAAGAGCTGATAAATCTAGATATGTCTGGAGGCCAAAGGAAGTTCCTGAAGTATCTAACACTGGCCAACTTGTGTTTGAGAGATCACAGTCTGTGACTCATGATATATCACTTGTTAACAGGAGTTATTTTGCTGCTACCTTTTAGGACCCAATCAAAGTTGGGCACCTCAGAAAAGAACTGATTCATGCAGGTACGAAGAAGAAAATCCAACAAGAAAAACAAGTGGTACCTCGACAGTGGGTGTTCCCACCATATGACAGGTGATATCAGTAAGTTTGTGTTGGTGAAAGCGTATGACGGAGGATATGTCTCTTACGCCGACAACACAAAAGCTAAGATTATTGGAGTTGGAACTGTCGGTAACACTTTACATACTACTATAGATGACGTATGGTTGGTTAAGAATCTAGAGCATAATCTCATTTGCATTAGTCAATTATGTGATAAAGGGCATACGGTAACATTTGAAAATGATAAGTGTGTTGTTAGAAATCATAATAAGGTGTTATTTAGTGCATCTAGGGATAGAAATATCTACTGTATTACTCTTGATGATATCACTGACCAGAATGTCAAGTGCTTAGCAGTTACACAGGATAACACCTGGTTATGGCACAGACGCTTAGGACATGCTAACATGGAATTACTGTCTCATATTACAACAAGGAACTGGTACGAGGCGTTCCTGACATAAAGTTCGTCAAGGACAAAACATGCAAGGAACGCCAAATGGGCAAGCAGACCAAGACATCGTTCAGAGCAAAGAATGTGATATCCACATCCAGACCTCTGGAACTGCTCCATCTCGACCTTTTTGGTCCTGTTCAAAAGATATCTCTGCGAGGTAAAAGATATACCTTTGTCATCGTTGATGATTATTTCAGGTATACATGGGTGATATTCCTTGCACATAAGAATGAGGCATTAGATAACTTTCCACTGAATTTAATGTGCAATATTTAGTTAATATCTTTCCTTATACTTATTAGGATATTATATGTAGGAAAGAATTGATAAATTGACTTTTTGGATAAGATGCAATAAAATATGGTATGTGCTGAAATAGGTTGGAATCTCTGATATATGGAAAGTTCTGCTATGGCATATTAATTCGTGATATGAATGCTGTGATATGAATTGTGCGCTAAACATGGTAAATATGTTGATTGTATTATGTGCTAAACATGGAAAATGCATTGATGTGTTGCTATCTTGTGTGCTATACTTGGAAAAAAAATCCGGACTGATTTACTCTAGAAACAGATAGCAGGGAATCACATATGAAAAGTGCTGATATGGTAAATATATGTCGAAATAATTGAATATGCATTGATAACGAGTCTGAGCTTTTATATGGAATATGATCATGCATTAATGAGAAAAATGACCGTTATGAACGTTGATTATGAGCATGATCTACATGGCATGTTAACTCTCGAAATTTGCATGGAAAATATGCTTGATTTGATGATTATTATGTGATGTGACTTTCCATGTGAAGTGCTGATTTAAAAGGTTTATATACATGCTACACTTCAAAATTTCGAGCACTTAGAATTTGCGAACATACGTCTACGTGAGATTTTTGAGCAGAAACATATTGAGAGATTCCTGACCCTACATTTGCAATAGCTTTCTACCATACTGAGCTTTAACTTGCGATATCATCACTGCACGAGTGATTCATCCCGATATTCATACCTCCACCATATATCCTGTCTTCGGACGTGAGCAATACCAAGGAGACAAGGTCGACATTTACGCACACGTGAAGGGAAGGAAGAGTTCCAGGGGCCCTTCGGTAGCAAGCTGTGTCTGTCGGGATTAAGAGATTCCGAGGAACGAAACTCGACGTGTGGTAACCTAGTGTGGCTAGTGTTCGACTTGTTTCGGTTGTGTATTGGGCAAATCAATCAGTTTTGTATGCAGCTACGGTGCATTATGGTGATTGGTTAAACTCTTGGGAAGCAAATCCCAAGGAGAGGAGTAAACCCCAGTTGGGGATGTAACCTCTATAAAAATTCTGTCTCGCATTTACGTTTCGGTTATTTTTTTATCGCTGTGAGACAGACCCGACACACATCCGACGTAACTAGGATATATCAGGCATCGGGCATCGGGCATTGCCCTATCATAACATAAATATACATACATATATATATTATATATATATATATATGTATATATATAACGACGACGCTCAACGCCGCCCGTGACATAGTAGTTAGCCATGACTCAACTGCGAGTTGACAACAAATGCCCATATCGGCAAGTATCATTCGCTTTCAAGCGACATAAATATGCATATTCATCTCACACTTCTCTCCCACATATGATCGTGAATGCTCGTGAATATGCAATGTAAACTGTCACCAAATATACTTACCACGTAGAAACGTATCAATTAATTCATGAAATCATGTAGTCATAGAAGCACGTAGTCACATACATTAGGCACGTAGTCAAGTAACGTTAGGCACACGCAAATAAGTTATGTGCTGTAGTTGAATTCCCACTTATCTGGCGTCCGTTGATTACCCGCTACTGTTTCGGTGATGTTTCTAGTTCCCGTCATTTATCACAAAATTATCATGTTAGTACTCTATTGAAGTTACTTAACTAGCTAAAATCTCGAATTTCCTAAGTGTTGAAATATTACTTCCTAAATCGTAATTTGTGAAATATACTTAATTTGCGAACTAACTTTAGACTTAGGATTCGTGGCATTTGAATAACTCGTGAATGAACTTGGTTCTTTGCGAATTGATTTTACACTTATATAGATTCGCAAACTTATATAGTTTGCTAAGCTCGTGTAATTCGTGAAATATATTTCAAGTACACTTCGCGAGGTCCCTAAGAATTTGACCCAGTTCGCACGTTATCAATTTCGCGTCGTCTCACACGTTCACTTCGCGAAATGTTCTAATTACACGATTCGCGAACCATACTTCTTCCCATCTTAATTCGCGAACTAGTCTTAGGTCACGACATGTACATTACTTCGCGACCTTGTGTAGTTCGCGAACTATTAGGTCCCATGATTCGCGAAATTTGTTTCTCCTTATTCCTACTTCGCAAACTTATATTCGTGAAGTTTGTACAACTCTCTAAGCGTGACCTAATTTGTGACTTACCCAACATCGTGATACGTCACACTCGCTTCGCGAACCTATATGGTTCGCCAAGTTTAACCAATTCGCGGAATGCATGGATTCGCCAAGTTTTAGGTTCGCGACATGTATGAGGTTCGCGAACCTCTCATAGTTTGCGAAATCTCCTTTTCATTGATTCGCAAAATGGTCGGCACCACGAGTTCGCGAAAATGCTCGGTTCGTGACTTTATTAACTTCGCCAAATTCTAGTTCGCGACCTGTGGATTCGCCAAATCCATCTAAATCGCGAAGCGCTTTGCTCATCCTACGGTTCGCGAACTAGCCTACTTCGCGGCTTCATTCTCAATTCGCGAATTTAAGTAGTTTCGCGAAATACTCATGGTTCGCGAAACACTCCAACGCTCGCTTCACGAATTCATGCAAGGGGTCGCGAATTGGTGTTCGCGAAGTGAGTTCGCAAAGTCACATGGGTTCGCCAAATTCAACCTTGCATGGCTTCACGAAATTGAGGCCCCCTTTCCTAACTCGCGAACTTCGAGTTCACGAAGTTCATCTTTCGCGAGCCCGAGGTGTTCATAAACACTTTTTTAACCCGCAAACCCTCAAACCATCGATCAAAATGTCTACTTTTCCTAGAACACTATGAACATCCTATGAATTTCAAGAACCCAAATGATCAAGTTAACTATAGGACATGATTTTGGACAGAATTTTTTTTTTGAGTATGCTCACATCCTAAACATGTTAATCTAGGGCTAATGACGCCAATTAGGGTGGGATATATATATACTCCTGTCAAATAAAAATTCGCACCACTCTAGCTATGGTATCCTTGTGCTTAATCCCTAACATACACCATTACTTGGACCCAAAAACAAAGATCAAAGTAAGAAAATTATACCTATCCTCAAGCTTGCTTGGGTTTAGTTCGAGTTCTTCTTTTCTTCTTTGTTTAAGCTTTCGATGGTTTTTCACTAAAGGAGTTTATGGAGCTCGAAAGTTTTAGGTAGATGATATTAAGTTCTCAAGGGCATGGTGACGGGACATTATATGGCGTGGGGTTTCCCTTATTTTAAGGGTCTTTGTCTCAAAAAATCTCTAAGGATTTTGGGCCTAAGTTAGGGTTCTATTTGGGCCTTGAATTTTAATTCTTGGACCACTTATATTATATTTGTACCAAACAATAAGTTATTTTGGGCTTGAGTTTGGGTTTCAACCTAGTCCAATTACAACCATAGCCCAATTTTATCATTAGCTCAATTTCCATTATTCCTAATTTTTCGAAAATCCCTAATTAAGTTACGCATCACATAAGCGCATAATTAAATATACGAAATACATATAGTCACGTACGCACGTAAATAATGCACAAAATTCATACAGTCACATAAGCATATAATTAACACACGAAATCTTCACATCGCCCTAAAACATGTTTGAAATTCATTTGGTCATTTAGCTTACGGGGGCTCGGGTGCTACAGTGGGCGTGGCCATATAGGGACTGGTGCGAGGGTATACTGTGGGCCTCGCTGAGATGGCGTGGCAAGTATCTGTTACCGGAGACTTATCGGCATGTCCTAGCTTTGTTGATTTATCATATCTGGCAGGCACGCAATAAGCGCTGGAAGGAAGGGACCATCACAACTCCGGACAGGCTCGTTGCGGTCGTTCTTGACATGGTATGCATGCGACTACTTGGGCTATCCACAAAGTTTGATCTACAAAGGGCGGCTACACGGCGACTTTGGCGTGTAGCATGGTAGTTATCTTGATGTTTTTCATTACTGTGTTTTCCAGTACTCTGTTACTAGTTTGCTTGTGAGAGTCTCACTCATCTTGTACAGTCACACATCCTTTATATATATACACGGAATTTAATCAAAAAAAAAGTTTCAGGCTCCAAAGGGTGTTTTAAGTTAGGTTTCAGGCCCCTGTAAGAAAATTTTAGGGTCAAGGACCCAATTTTTGTAAAATTTAGAGATAAGGACCTTACGCAAGTGTTATACAGTGTATATAAACTGGTATCGGACTATCGTTGTGTGTTATTACAGAACAATGAAGTGGTACTACAGAACGATGAAGTGGTAGTGCAGAACGGTGAATTGATACTGCAGAACCATGAAGTGGTACTGTAGGTCTATGATATGGTACTACAGGTCCATGAAGTGGTACTGAAAAACACTTAAGTGTATCGGGTCCTTAAAATTAAAAATTTTCTTACAGGGGACTGAAACCTAAATGAAACTTATGTTGGTGCCTGACATCAAATTGCCCCTAACTAAAAAGCAAGCACATAATGATCATCAGACTGAAACCTAAATGAAACTTATTTTGGATTTCTAATAACTTTTTTTATATATACTTTTAGTAATTTAATAAATAAATAGAAAAACCTAAAAAAAAAGAAAAATACATACTACCGACTACAATTCTAGTCGAAATGATCATCGGAGACAAAAAAACGGTGAAATTCTTCGTAGGAAAACGCTGACCAATATCGGCTACAAGCTTGGTCGGCAAACAACGACTACAACGGTAGTCGCCATGTAGTCGCCAAATTCTGATTGCATCCCCATCGGCACGTAGCCGGTATATAGGGACGACTATGTCAGTCGTTGTTCACCTTTTTGGTCCATGAGCGTTAGAGAGGAACTATGTAGTTGTAATGACGTTAGGTCTATAAACTAAGCAATTCGATGAATGATCAATATAATGTCTAAGTACATGATAATATTTGACCATGCATTGTTTATGAGCTATAAATCAATTAAGTGTTGAATATTTGATTCACATGTGATTCTGTGATTATTTTGTGACACTATGTGATCCATGTCATAGGCAGCTCATGTGATAGGATATATCGTTCTGTGCTACATATGGAAATAACGTATGAGATATCCTACTGAGTTATAAAAGGAAAATATACCGTTTATATATGTAAAGTGATATATCTGTTGAAAAATCGTTTATTTGCGATTCTTTGCATGTCTTCCACTGAATTTAATGTGCAATAATTGATATCCTTCCTTATACTGATTGGAATATTCTATTTAGGAAAGATTTGATTTGATTTACTTTGTGGATAAGGTGCTATGGTATATGCTTTAAACGAATGTGATCTCTGAAATATGGAAAGTTGTGGCATGACATAGCTCATGATAGCTATGATCTGATCTGATTTATGTGCTACACATGGTAACTATATTAATCTGATGCTATGTGCTAAACATGGAAAATGTTTGATATGTTGCTATCTCATGCTCTATACATGGAAAGTAAATCTGGATTGACTTATTCTAGAAACTGATAGCAGGGAATCACTTATGGAAAGTTCTGTTATGGTAAATATAATTCGAAATGATTGAAGCATGCTTTGCGAACGAATCTGAGCCTTTATATGGAATATTATCATGCATGAATGAGCTTTTGACCGTTGTGAGCATTTATTGTGGGCATGATTTACATGGCATGTTGACTCTCGAAATATTACATGGATTATATGATTGATTTGGTGATTAATCTTATGATATGATTTTCCATGTGAGTGTTGAATGGAAAGGTCTATATATATGAGAAACACTTCAGATTGTCGAACTTAGAACTTGCGAATATACGAACACGAGAGTTTTTGAGCAGAAAATCATTATTTAGAGCCATCCCACACTTGTGATATATCCTTGGCTGTTTGAGCGTACACCAGTAATCACCTTCTCTCGACCTAAACTTTAACTTGCGATTCCATCACTGCACGAGTGATTTATCTTCGATATCATCATCCTCCACACCATATATTCTGTCTTCGGACGTGTTGTCTTCGGACGTGAGCTATACCAATGAGGCAAGGTCGACGTTTACGCACACGTGAAGGGAGGACAAGTTCCGGGGGCCTTTCTGTAGCGAGCTGTGTCTATTGGGATCAGGAGATTCCGAGGAACGAAACTCGGCGTGTTGTAACCTAGTAGTGTCTAGTGTTCGACTTGTTTCGGTTGTGTATTGGGCTAAACAATTAGTTTTGTATCCAGCTACGGTGCATTATAGTGATTGGTTAAACTCTTGGGGAGATGTAATACCCGTAAATTTTGATACGTGATTTCAGATGTAATTAACGTTGTAAAGTTTCGAACGAATGGAAATAATATTCGGACAAGCCCAAGTGAAGGTGTGTGCAAATAAGACATCTGGCCCAAGTTAATAGAAAATAATAAAGGAAAAAATTGCTGAAATAGTAAGGCCCCAAATAATTCTATTCTTGGCCCAATAAATAAAGGAGAAGAATATTACTTAACCGAAGTGGAAAAAGTCTACCATTTGTCACCTCCTTGTTTTTACTCACGTGTCCAAAGAACTAATACATATCAACACTTTGAACACAAAACCCTCATTTTACAAAGGGCAACGAGAAAAAAAAGGGAGAAAGGAGAAGGTCGAAGAGAAAGAAGTAAGGTTTGAATAGAAAGAAAATTGGTCGAAGAGGAGTTATGCAAACCTAAGAAACTCACTTCCTTCAACTGATGTTGCTCATTTCAGGTTCTGATCGAGTTGTAACGAGGAATGTATGATCGAAACTGTCCATTTGAATCACATGAACATGTTTCATTTGTTCTAGGTCGTAGTAATTCGTGCAGCCACTGTTCTAAAATAATTTTGACTTAGCTACGATTCTTAGATTCTTCTAAAACTTATTTCCTTGGAAATTTAACTTTCTCAGCTATTCATAGCCTTTGGAATGGTTCGATTGGATCATAATTCGATTTTCTGAGAATTTTTAAAGTTGACAGTGCAAAACCTGAATTCATTCTGAATTTTCTGTTTTAGATCTGGGCGCAGTTTTGGTTTTCAGAACATTTTACCTAGCTATTGTGGTCGGACTCCTTCGAAATGTATTTCTGATGAAAGCTAAGTTCCTAAGCTTTCCACAGCACTTGGAATCGTAACAATCCGGTGTTTGTAAGATTTTTTATGAATATATGAATTTGATAGTGCGAAACTGAGATTGTCTGATATCTGCTCTTTTTAGATCTGTGCCAAGCCTCACTCTTTACGTTTTGACCTAGCTATTGAGTTTCAATCCTTTCGAAACTTAATTCTGTTGAAAGCTAACTTCGTAAGCTTTTCAGATCTTCTTCATTCGTCTCAATCCGATATTTCTAGAATTTACTATGAATTTTCCAATTGGATGCTTCGAAGCTGGAAATCTTATCGGCTGTTTTGGAAAAACTACTGGTGCAGCTTTGTGTGTCTCAGTTTTGACCCACCTAAACTGCTCCGATTTAGTCAAAAATGGTTTCTTTTGAAAGCTAACTTCTTGGGCTTTCCAAATCCATTTGAGTTATCTCAATTGGACACGTTTTTAGTTTTTGGCTAATTTCTAAATTCTCTGCTGCGAAACAGAAATTTCTGCAATTCGTTTTCTGCGCAGCTTGGGTTTTACAGATTTTTGACCTAGTAAATAGGCTTCGATTTGTTCGAGACTAGCCCCTTCTAAAAGCTGACTTTCTCAGCTGTCCATAGACGTTCGAATCATCTCGATCTAATTTTCATGCCAATTGTTATGAATTTTTGAAGTTCCTTATACAAAACAGAATTTCTTATAGTTCGCTAAATCATTTAGAAACTTCTCTTAGCATTTACTTTGAATGGTCTTGAGCAGTATTCCGGCAGTCTGTAGGATCGGGCAAAAGAGTATCGATCAAGAGCACGAGGATAGCTTCAGACGCGAGGTAAGTGGATTCTTCACCTACAACATAAACCATTGTTGAGAATATTCAAAACTTGAGTGATAAAATATCCAAGTTCGAAAATGATGAATTTTAATTGTGTGGTAGTACGTGATGTTTTATGATGTGCTTTGAACCCAAAATATGGGTTTCTATGTGGATTTACATGCTTACATGATTAAGAAAATTCTATTAGTCGAACGTTTAACATTTTGGGTTAGATCTTCAACTGAAAAAGAATTTACGAGTGGAAATAGGAATTTTGGGTGAAGTTCAAACCTTAGTTCGTGGGTTGGGGTAGTCCACGAATTTGGGAGACGAGTGCGGGTCGTAAAGTAGTTTCACGGGCTAGGGACGTTAACGAATCGTGAGATAGAGCGGGCTGAAAACTAGTTCACGGGTCGAGGGTTTGCGAATTGGGAGAATAGATTTTGGGTCGAAAAGTAGTCTCACGAACTAGGAATTTCACATGTCCCCAGTAGTCAATAGCGCAAGGACGACGGATAAGTGGAAATCCCAACAACAACACACAAACTACATGTTTGTATTCGAATTATGTGGCTAGCGTAGGCCGCCCAGTGTGGAGCAACTGTCCGACAGGAGGAGCGACCTGGGTAGGGGCGACCTAGGTAAAGCTAGTGTAGGCCACCCAGCGTGTGGCAACTGTCATTGTCATTAGCGGGAATAAGCAAAAGTCTGGAGGAATCAACCTTGCCTGTAAGTTTCATGTTTGATATGATTACGTTACTATGATGACGTGCCTATATGTTTAGCTAATTGTAGATACAATAATAAAATGACTAGCGGAAATAAAGAATTCGCTGGTCAGACAAGTCATGGGGTTGCACCTGAATTCCCTATGAACCAACTTGACTCAATGGTTTATACTTTACGAAACTGATCCAAGAACAAACGGATCAGACTAGTGAACTTAAGGACTAGTAAGCGAGCTTAAAGATCCGGTCTATAAGCTCGCGAATATTCTATGTTCGTTCGGATTCCATAAATTCCCACAATATGAATGTGTGGAGACTTTAGAGAAACGAAAAGAAAAGAACAGTTACAGAGAGGAGTTGACAAAAGTCGACTTTCCAAGGACTCTAATAATCAAGTAGGGCCGAAAATCTGTGGGAAGTTAACCTCCCCACTCGAGCTCCAAATTTTATTCCTTGATGCCGATAATGTGGGCAATTCCATAAGGGCATCTGTTATTGTTTAATACCTAAATCCAATTGTCGATGCTTCCGATGTGGGAAGCAGGGACAATAGGTTAAAAACTCTCGGGAGCGCAAATTTGTTTTCGCTGGACTTAGTCCAAATATCGGGACAACCCTCACGGGTTTCTGACTGAATGTTCAATTTGAACCTTGAGGAAACGGAATCCATCCCACCATAATAACTGGTACGCTATAAATATCTACAGCATACCCGTTCCTATGTTAATAGAATTCATAGCCGTGAAATTTATTTGCACATGCTAACTATGAGATGAAGGTAGAAATATTTCTTGCCTTTCCTAGTATAGTGATGTAGAACTCTATCCATGCGGAAATCCAACGCGATTTAATAAACTGTTGGAGGTATATTTCAATACTCGAGAGTAACAGCGTGGATATTTGTTTGAATCGTAGTTCCAGTAAATAGGCTCTTAAGATATGAAAACATGTTCGATTAGAAAAATATATTTATATATATAATAATAAAAAAATAAATAAATACGGTAAGCCCCAATTACCCAGGAGAGGAGTATTCATCTTTTGGGTAAGATGAGCCAAAAAAAAATTTTCAAATTTCTACCCTAATGATTCAACGACTTTCGGGGACAAGTTGTGAGTCTCTTTTTGTGCGAGAATATGCGGCGAAGATGGAGAAATTACCCCCGCCTGAACCGAAATATGTGTTCATAATTAGTAGTTGTGTCGATGTGTGTATTCTGGAGGTTTCACGGAATTTCCCCTAATTCGTTGACGATCAACGAAATGTCATTCTTCGTTAAATATTCTTTATTTCTCCGGAATGTAATGATGAAACCACTTCTTTCAGCACGAAAGTTCTAAATCCTATAGGGCTGCTTTGGAGTGTAATAGTACAACTCTATGTTACGGCTTTTCTGTCCAATTTGTCAGTCGTATATGCTTACGGGCTCCATATCAGAGTGGCACAGTGAAGAGTGGTGGATCTACATGTTTACTATTCCAATCTGTATCAAAACTATACCTATTCTTGCTAACTTTTAGCTCAACCTCGTAATACAAAACCAATCAATTTAAGCTGTCATCGGATGTGTCCTGTCGGGGAACAACTATGCGAGGGCGAGTTGACCAGAAAGATCTTGCATTGACCTCCACGATCTTTATTTGCTATTTAATTTCCTTCGAGAAAAGTAGAAGTTTAGAAATTCGGATAATGTGGAGTTAAAAAAAATAGAGTTGTTTTGCTAGGACGGGCTGCCAAAACGAATCCTTAGATAAGAATCTAACTTTCTTCAGGATAATCTCTGAGGTTTTCTGTTATGTCCTAATTTATCAACTCTATGATCCTAGACATGAATTCTAAGGTTATCGATTGGAATTGAATAGAATTGGATTTCGATCGGAAACCACTTTAGAAGAACACGAGAGAGAATCCTTGTAGTGAGAGAAGGTATTTGCTGTTTCTCTCTCTAGAAATTGAATTGCAAGCCTTTCGGATCAATTTTCTAAAACTTCACTTATTAGCTCAATGTTTGTACATATATTTATACCAAACAAGCTTGGTATAAATTACAAACTAAGTCCTAAACTAAGGACAACTATACGTCAAGCCCCTAATTACAAGGACAACTAATAAAATCAAAGCACAACTAAACTGATATTCTACATTCTCCCCCTTTGTGCTTGATTTCTTTTCCGCACCGTCTGTCCTCGTCGGGCGTAGTACGACCTGCACAAGCCCAGCGCATGCTCATAATTCCTGAGCGTATTCCTTAGCTCCAGCTGCTCCTCGATGTCCTCAAGTAATTAGGAGCGGGTGTTCTCTCACAAACCGGTGGATCCTCAGCATCGTCTCTCGGTTGATTTCTTTCAACCTCTGCTCTATATTTCTCCTGATGACCTTGAGCGTCCCATCACAAAATTTGTGTATCTCAGTCTTCAGCATCATCCTAGTCTTCTTCGCGATGGTATTGTGGTTGGAGATGCCTAAGACTGAGCTGATGTGCACGTGATTGTTGGGAAGTCCTTCGATCTCAGGTCCTTTTTTGAGCGGGGCGATCATGTTGACCTTCTTCATGTTGCTATCCAGAGCCATCTGAAGGTCGTGTGCGGCAAAGTACTTGACTTGGCACATCATGAACCGGTAGAGTCCCTCGAGTCCTTCTTTCTTGATGAAGCCTTGAGGACCTTTGTACTTCTCTACATACAGCTTGTAGAGGTTGTACACCTCTTCGGCAGGGAGATACGGTAGGTCACTCTCGCTTAGATCTTCTCGAGTCCTATCTACTCGCTCAATGGCGTAGTGAGGTGTTGGAAGTCCTCCTTTAGCACAGTAGACGCTGAGTAGCTGACAGACTGGGGAGAGACTCTTGTAATGACTCTTGGCTTGGCTTTTAGTCATCCCCAATCTCACATCCGGTCCGAGGTGTCAGCATCCAGAGATACGTCATTCTCTTCTGCTGTTGCCAGTGAGAGATCCGTCTAAGCTCGAACTCATTCGGCTTCTTGACTTTGTTCGGTGACCTCCAAATGTGTTCACGAACTTCTTCATGGATAGGGATTTCAGTACGAATGTTTTCCAATGGCGTGTCGATCCGAACGAATCCTGGCATTTGTCTCGTTGGAGAATTCGCTCGTTGCGCAATCAATTCTGGAAGCCCTGTGGGATCTTGTTCATGATTTCACCTTCCTGAAGCTCTTCGTCTTCTATCAGTACGAAGTCCACCGAAGCTTGTTGTAGGAAGTGTCGAACGTCCTTAAGCCGTTGTCTCTGATGCTCATCGGGCATGGAATGGATCATCCACTGTCCTTCAAAGATATACTTGTCGAGGAACTCGTGTGGGTTGACACCATGTCCTGACGGTCCCGGTTGGTCTTGAGCAACTGAGGGAGTAGCTTGGGTTTGAGCCAGGGCCACGAGCATGGCGGCACTTGCTTTTTCTTCCAAAAGCAAGGGGCTTGTGAGTGTCGTAGATGTGGGCGGAGGCGTCCTTAGGCTGAAGGATGGTGGGTCTATATGTGTTAGAGTGGTGATGCGGTGCGTGGTATGGGTTGTTTGGGTGGTTTGGGTTTGGCCTGCTCCAGCGCCTATCTGAACTGTGCCTGAGCCTTGTCCTTGGCCTTCACCTTGGCCACTTGATAAGGTCCTAGGCCGTTTCTCCCCCTCATGACGATCCTGATCGTCTGGATCATCATGTCGATGCCGGGTGCGGGAGCTTTGACCTTGGCATGTTTGAGTGGGTGGCTCGGGGTGGTCCACCAGACGCCTGCAGAGAGATTCATCCTGAGGCGTTCGGGTGGGAAGGCCAATAAGGCGGGCGAGAAAGATGTCGTGGAGCTGGGTGATGGGAATGGTGTATGGGTTGATAAGGATTGAAGAGTCGGTTAGTGGGTCAATGGGTGTGGGTTGTGGGGTTGAGTGGGTTCGTGCTGAAGGGCCCTCTGAGACGGGTGCTTTCCCAGTGTCATGCTAGGACGTCTCGATGGCAGCTAGCACTCTCTCCATCATTTTGTCCTCTAGAGATTTGATGGCTGCAGAGAGCGCGGACTGGAATTGGGCTTCAGTGATGAACTAGACGGACGCCTCCGTCGAAGATGTACCAGGTCGACTGATGTCGCCTGTTAGCAAACCTTGAACAGACACCGGCTCCTCAGGTTGGCTCGCAGTCACTTGAGGTTGTGACTGTTGGAGACTTCCACCCAATCCTTGAGTCGAATCTTGAAGATTATCCTCTATGGGTGTTTCGGCAGACTAGGTTGGAACCTGCGAACCAGACACCGGTAGGTTGTGTTGCGGCTCAAGATTGAGCGAAGAAGTGGCCGCAACACTTGAAGAGATGATCTGCGCGATGTCTGATGCGGTGGTGACGGTGGGAAAGAGAGACTCCAGTTGAATACTTAATCTTCTGGGAGTTCGTCTCATTAGTTGGATCTCCTCGTCGGACTCCGTGTCGGATGAGGTGGCTTTGTGAGGAGTGGATTCACGTTCAACATCCTCATGAGCCTGTTCCGTCACTAGTTGGAAGTGAGCTTTGCCCCATTTCTGCCTCGGGCTGTGCGTCTTGTTGAAGAACCTCCTCAATGGGCTCTTCGAGCACGCCTACATGGACGGGCACTTCCACTTGAAGTTTTTCCGTTGGGGCCTCTCATTCCAACTCTTCTGCCACAACATCAATCAGCGTGGCATCGTCGTCAGGGATTTGCGCATCCTGAGTTGGAGGCTCCTGTTCTAGCTCCTGGGCCACAGCATCGATCAAAGTGTCCTCAGTGCTAGAGTGTTGTTGTAGTTGAGGGCTAACTGCGAAGTCTGTCGGAGGCCCTCTAATCATCTTTTCCGTCATATGATTCTCCCGGCAGTATGCTCTATACATGTCTCCCGTGGGGTCGGCGAGACGTAGCAACTCAAATGGTAAGGCCATTGATGGCTGGTCCAAGTCCGTTAGCTTCGGGTTGTGGAAAAATTTGAGCCTTGTTGGTTGATAATTTCCTCAAGGAGGTAGACGAGTTACGTTGTGCTCGTACAGCTCCATTTATTATCTAATGATAACGGAGAACCACCGAGCATACGTTACATTCTTCGATCGTTTGTTCTCCTTGTGTCGGATTTTCTCGGCTAGATCGTTCCAAATCAACTGAGCGAAATCGTAGTTGCGAGAGAAGGCAATCCCATGGAAAATCCGTAGAATGTTGCCGTTGCCTTTGTCGAAGCAGGCGTGCTTCGGGGATAGACATTTGTTGATGATTCCAAACAATGTCTTCCACGGATGAGGGATCCCGTTGCTCTGCACTTGTGCGAGTTTGTTGAGCGGCGGACGGTATCCCATCTGAAGAAAGTCTTGCACCAGCTCCGCATCAGTTGGAAGAGGGTCATAATTTTGGCTGAGAGGGAGGTCCAGACGAAGTCTGAACTCATTCTTGCTCATGCAGACGTGCCTCGCCCCTACAACCGTTGTAAAGTGGTATGATGTCCCCAACTCCTAGTATAGGGGCTGAGTCGTTGTTTCCGAATCTGACTTTTCCATTCGGTCGGTCTTTGTAGTTGCTCAACAGCTCTTGTATTCCCGTCATGTGTGTGGAGCAACCAGAGTCGAGGTACCACACATGATGGATCTGCAAAAATAATTAGAGCGCTTTAGGTACCCACTTATAAATGGGTCCTCTCAGATTAGCAGATTTAGTAGTTTGTTCAGAAATGATTCCTAAGTTAGTGTTTGTAGGTGATTTAGCGACCCAAGCCATCTTTGAAGAAGTCGATTTGGGTTTGTCCTTTGTAGAGAACTTGGCATTTCCGGCTTTTGTTTTCTTAGGCGCAGTTTTAGGAACCCATTTAGGTTGAACCTTGCGGGGAAGATTAATTTCAGCGCGGACAAATGTTTTGGTAGACTTGACCGAGGAAAAGATCTTTCCTTTTGATAATCTCCTAAGGTGCTTGGGGGATTCGATCTTAACTGGATACCTTAGGTGAGAACAAGCATGAATAGTGCCATATGCTTTCTTTATGACTGGATCATGTTTCCTACGGGTCACCCTAGTAGCATTTGTCTTAGAATGATTGGTTTTTGTTGCTGAAGTTGTTTCGAAATTAGTACTTCTAAATGTGATAGGCTTTAAGGAGCAAGTAGAAGCAATTATTTTGAGAGTGAAAATGTCTATTTTATTTCTACGAGTGTCTTTTATTTTTACAGAAGGAGATAAATTCTTATTAGCAGTCAAGTCGAGCTCCTTCTCTATTTTTAGACTAGACACTCTCGCCTTCGTCACTTGTGCTGGCTCTACGCTCCCTGTGGACGTAAGCAAAGCAGGATTAGATTTAGACCTTTTCTGATAATTTTTTATTTTCTGATCTTTTGAAGGCTCTTTTTCTTTCTTCACGCTTTTCAGAATGATATTTTCTTTTGGAGGAGATGCGTGAGAAATGGCTTTTGAGATGGAGGAAGCTTCGAGATTTTCCATCTCTTTTAGGAATTTTTTCTTTTCAGCTTCAAAATCCTCTCTTTCTTTTTCTAAGGCGGCCCTCACAATCCCTCTATTTTCTTAACTATGGGAGGTATGTAAAGAGAATTTTCAGAATGATGATTTTCCTCATTTTTAGAATGATCTTCAAGAAAATTTTCTGTTTCAAGGCTCCAGCCCTTGGGAGGTACCCAAGTTTTGTCGCGTTGATTCAGTTCGATGTAAGAAAAGGGTATTTCAGTCCTAGTGTTGGCTTGTCTCTTGGCTTCTTCTTCCTCAAACGTTGCTTTTGCGTTAGTAAAGGTCATGAGAGAAGTTAGTCCGAGACCCATGTATGAGATATCATAAAGTTGTTTGCAGTTAACCTTCTTCAAGTTACGTGGGTGCTCATAGCCTAAGCCATACTTATAGTCATAGAATTCTAAGTCCTTGTGCTGATTCAAAAATATAGTTTGATCACTATGTCACCTTTTCACCAAAAGATCTTCTAATTTCTTAATTTTATTATATAGCTTCTTACGCTCAGCGTCTAAGGTAGCATAGTTATTTAGAGCAGTGCTCTTTTCGGCCCGGCAGGCGTCTAGACTTTTACGTAGTTCACTAATCTTAGAATTTGACTTAGTCAATTCTTCTTCGAAATAAGTGACATTCTTAGTTGTTGCCTCAAGTCTACTTTTTGCAAGACTCTTTTCTTCCAAGTTCCTTAGTAGACATTTGTGGTTATTGTCTAGCCTGTCCTCTAGTTCTTTTATTACCGAACTATGCTTATCTAATGAGGTGTGCTTAGTCTCTTTAGACTGGAGTCTCTTAGTTAGTTCATCTATTTTGAGACTAGAACTCCTAACTTGTTCTTTGAGACTGGCTATGGTTTCCTTAGACCTAAGAAGCCGTTTCTCTACTTTTATTCCTCGTTTCTGCTCAGTTACCATGTTAGCAAATTTGGAGCTTAACTCAGCTAACAAGTCAGAATTTGTAGAGTCAGAGGTTTCTACCTCCTGAGATGGGGTGGATACTTTCTCGTCGTCCGTCTGTGCGGGAGTATCATCTTCCTTTTCATCATCAAGGCGTGCCATTAGAGCAAGATTGTCGGTGTCAGAATCTGAGCTGTCCTCTAGCCAGTGGTTCTGCTCTGCCATAAGAGCTACTCCAGCTTCCTTTTGTTTGGATAGTTGAAGCTTCCTGGTGTAGTAGTTTTGCATCCTTTTGCTTTGGGAGGGTGCACTCCCTGGCAAAGTGACCTGTTTTTCCACAATTAAAACATTTTAGTATGTGTTTGGAAATTATGACTTCTGAGGACTCAGCCGACTTGTCTTTATTCTTCGAGCTTGTAGTTCGAAGTCTATTGGCAGAAGATGATGACTTCTTCTTGAAGTACTGCTTTGTCATCATCTTGGCGACTAAAGCCAGCTGTTTGCCAATTTCTTTGATCTCAGAGGGAAGTTCTGAATCAGATATGTCTTCATCATCTGAGGAGCTAGGGAGCTTGACGTGCTTTTCCTTGCGTGAGCGGGAGCTCTTCTTCTCAGAAACTAGAGCTATGGAGTCCTCGGCCTGTTTGCCCTTTTGCTCCTTTTGTAAATAGCGTGAATATCCATCTCGTCCAAGTCCTTATTTTGCCGGAGTTGGGTAGAGATCTTCTTCTAGTCGGTGGGCAGTGCGGACAGGAACCGAATGTTCATCTCCATGTTAGTCTTTTTGATCTCAATCTTCCTCATTTCGTTGAGAAGAGTGAGGTATCGCTGATAAAGATCGTGTAAGCTCTCCTCACTTTTGGCCTTGAAGGAGTCATAAGCTGTGAGTATGTTAGCCTTCTTAGCTTTGGCACCGACTTCGGTTTTTTGCATCATTCGCTCCAGTTCATCCCACATCCCTTTAGCAGTTGCGATGCTATCTATTTGTCTATAGATATCATTCGGGATGCCCTGCATCAGTGTGTTCCTAGCTATGAGATCTGCTCTTGCTCTTCTTTTCTCAGCTTCATCATACTCACTAGGTAATTTTATTCGCCTGGTGGGTTCGATCGGAGGATTGTTCGAGCTATCACCTTCTTGGGTTATGTAAAAAGTTTCTGGTCCCTCATGAAGTGATTTGAGTAGATCTTCAGCCTGATCTTTAAGTTCGATGAAGTTTAAGAACCGACTTCTCCAAACTGTGTATTCGCCCCTTTTGAGAATTGGAGGACGATTATCATTTCCTAGAGAATAGGCATCCATTTCTTCTTTGAGTTGATGTAGGATCTTCGTTTGTTGTTTTGATGTCTTGAACTGATGTGGTGTGCTTCACAAGTAGCAGATTAGTTAGTAGCGTTTGATTCTAGAGCAGTTTCGAGAATAACTTTTGATTCAATCTTTAAAGTTTGATAAAAAATTGTCTTCTCGAGAAAAATTGGTGCGTTAATGTTCTCGTGCGAGAAAGTACGTCAGCGAAAAATTTTTCGAGCGAGATAAGTTGCTCAAAATAAATTCGTTGACTGGAAAAGTTTCTCGGACGCAAATGATTTTCGCTTAGTCAAACTGAGAAGTCTGACCGAAAAAGTTTTACGCGCGCAAAGTCAAAATTGGTCTTTGTCGAAAAAAAATTTCGCTAAGTAATGCTCGAGGAATTTTTCTACTAAAGTCGTTCTTGATAGAGGCGACTTTAGGTCTGACTTAGTATTCTGATCGAGAAAAATTTTCGCGCAGAGTTTTTCGATCGAGAAACTAATCTGATCGAAGAACCTTGCGAGAAAAATTGAAATTATCACAAAAATTCACAGAATACAGTTAACAGAGATTTAAGCAAAAACGATGAATTAGACGATGAAATTGTAGGTAATTTCTCGTAATCAGATGATGAATACGCACGAACAAAATTAAACACGTTGCGAAGCAAAACATGTCGAATTTAATCAAAATCAGAACGTGTTCAAACTGTTCTTAGCATGAACAGTAACTTCTCAGATTAATCCAAACTGCTAAAATGAAGTTCAAACATCTACGAATCTAATCGTACTCAATGTATATCACTACAATAGGCACAGAAACATGCCAATTCAGCACGGAATTAAGAAAATCAGATAGAAAATCAATTTTCGCGCAAAAACTATATTTCGTACGGAACAGTTTCAGAATAAAATTTTCGATCCGAATTCTAACAATTTTGATTCAAAACAGAACGAATCTGCTCTGATACCAATTGTTAGGTCCTAATTTATCAACTCTATGATCCTAGACATGAATTCTAAGGTTATCGATTAGAATTGAATAGAATTGGATTTCGATCGAAAACCTCTTTAGAAGAACACGAGAGAGAATCCTTGTAGTGAGAGAAGGTATTTGATGTTTCTCTCTCTAGAAATTGAATTGCAAGCCTTTCCGATCAATTTTCTAAAACTTCTCTTATTAGCTCAACGTTTGTACATCTATTTATACCAAACAAGCTTGGTATAAATTACAAACTAAGTTCTAAACTAAGGACAACTATACATCAAGCCCCTAATTACAAGGACAGCTAATAAAATCAAAGCACAACTAAAACTGATATTCTACATTTTCCCTTACCCGAACAAGCTTCACAAGGCTAGTGATAACCCAAATTTTCGCGCTTGACAGAATTCTCTGTCCTATTTTCCTTCACTATAGAAAGTTATGCCAAATCTTCTATTGACTTTCTATCACCCGGAAAGAAATGACTTTTTGGCCTGAGATCACCAACTAAAGCAGAAGAGTTATCAATAGCTTCGATTCTTTTCCCTCCTATTAGACTTGCAAAAGAATTCCTTCTTATCGTCCTTGCAGTAAGAGTCACCTTGAGCAAAGGGATAGTTAAGTGATTATTCTCACCTAACCAAGCCAAACTCAATTCCC
The DNA here is from genome assembly GCA_027422505.1 of Craterostigma plantagineum. Taxonomy (NCBI): domain Eukaryota; kingdom Viridiplantae; phylum Streptophyta; class Magnoliopsida; order Lamiales; family Linderniaceae; genus Craterostigma; species Craterostigma plantagineum. The sequence continues at coordinate 12,000,620 of JAPQWV010000005.1, read as the reverse complement.
TACCAATCGTTACCCTGAAATATTCTAGCTAACGGAATTTCGGGGGCGAAATTCTTTTAAGGGGGGGAGGATGTAATACCCGTAAATTTTGATACGGGATTTTAGATGTAATTAACGTTGTAAAGTTTCGAAGAGGAGTTATGCAAACCTAAGAAACTCACTTCCTTCAACTGATGTTGCTCATTTCAGGTTCTGATCGAGTTGTAACGAGGAAAGTATGATGGAAACTATTTGAATCACATGTACATGTTTCATTTGTTCTAGGTCGTAGTAATTCGTGCAGCCTCTGTTCTAAAATGATTTTGACCTAGCTACGGTTCTTTGATTCTTCTAAAACTTATTTCTTTGTAAATTTAACTTTCTCAGCTATTCATATCCTTTGGAATCGGTTCGATCGGATCATAATTCGATTTTCTGTGAATTTTTAAAGTTGACAGTGCAAAACCTGAATTCATTCTGAAATTTCAGTTTTAGATCTGAGTGCAGTTTTGGTTTTCAGAACATTTTACATAGCTATTGTGGTCGGATTCCTTCGAAACATATTTCTGATGAAAGCTAAGTTCCTAAACTTTCCACAGCACTTGGAATCGTACCAATCCGATGTTTGTACGATTTGTTATGAATATTTGAATTTGATAGTGCGAAACTGAGATTGTCTAATATCTACTCTTTTTAGATCCGTGCCCAGCCTCACTCTTTAACGTTTTGGCCTAGTTATTGAGTTTCAATCCGTTGAAACTTATTTCTGTTGAAAGCTAACTTCGTAAGCTATTATTAAAAAACCAACTTAAATACCAAGTCAAACTAAGTATCTTTAAATATGATACAAAATTCGAAACTTAATCCTAGATTAATTTCGAAATTTCAATTTTAGCCTCAAAGCCTTTTAAGCACTTGGCCAAGCCCAAGTCTTAAAGTTAGTTTCACACGAAGTCCAACTTCGGTCCATTAAACGGCCCGAGGCTCACTAAGGCGTGGCACAATGGCCCAAGGCCCGTTAAGACCCAAAACACTTTCTCTCCTTATCAGTACACGTTGATGATCCTTTTTAAGCCCGACTCTCTAAGTTCGACTCAATCGGCAAGGGGGGAATCCAAGAGTCCGGTAGTTACCTAGCGAATCCCGCAGTACCGGATCGTAACCCGATTCGAGTGCGAATTTCGACCCAGTCTTTATTCCAAAACCTAACTATAGATTATAGTACTATGTATAATCCCTTCAACTGTGTCCCAATCGAGTGAGAGCCATGGTCCATATCAAACTCACTCAACTCGATTCTATGATAAAACGGAGACGAGGCAAATTACCAAACTACCCTCCATGTCTAACATGAGTTAGTTCAATACATTGGCCAAGGATTTCGTAATTTCGTGTGGACACTTGTCTCGATTATTTACGAGACTGTGGATCCGTACTCGGGTGTCTGAGCCCGGCAATCACAAATCGTTATTCAGACCGCATCTGGCCCGCTGACCGATGCAACAACAAATTGGGTCGAGGGGAACCAGTGACAGTCTAGACTTCGAAGTCAACTCCGTCAAAGCCCCTTTCGGTCTAAGGTTCACGTAGACTACTATAGTGTTGTCTTCAGTCTTTGACACTCCTTGAGTAATAAGCCATGTTCGACCGTACGACCCGTGAGTCAGTGTCCATGAAACGATTTACTTCCTTGATTCGATTCGTATCACAAGCCACGACCTCTGCTTCCAAGCGGGATATCGGCACACAATAGGTCATCGACAAATAAGCCGTGATCGGTTATCCAGCACCCAACTAGAGCCTCAGGCTTACGTACTTTTAATGTTCGAGGTTAAGAGTCCACTGGTCTTCCTCTCTCGTGCCCATCGAGAACAGTGACTCAACTCGACAAATTTGGATTTGTTCATTTATTGCTTTACCGGATGCTAAGTAAGAACTCTTATATCCAACAAGCGAACAATGGCTTTCAATAAACACACGATAATATTTTATTACACAAAAATGTCGAATGATAAATAAGCTAATGCCCTATACAACTAGTCCTCGTATAGCATTCGAGGGCATATTCCTAACAATCTCCCACTTGCACTCAATGCCATGCGAGTCTAGCCAGCACTGCCTGTGATAGAGGCTTGGTGAATGGGTCGGCCACGTTTTCCACGGTCACAATCTTCTGCACGGCTATGTAGCCATTCTCAACGAATCCACGTAACACGTGATACTTTCTTCCTATATGTTTGGACCTGCTGTGAGACCTCGGTTCTTTTGCCTGAGCAATAGTGCCAGTATTGTCACACCACAATGGCAATGGCCTATCCGCTACAGGAACGACACCAAGTTCCTTCAAGAACTTTCTCATCCAAACACCTTCCTTAGCTGCCTCTGAGACCGCTATATACTCCGCTTCGCAGGTGGAATCAGCAGTAGTGCTCTGTTTGGAACTTTTCCAAGACACTGCTCCACTGTTGAGCGTAAGACGAATCCTGAGGTGGATTTTCGGTCGTCCATGTCAGAATGCAAATACAAATCCGTATACCCTTCCACTTCCAATTCTCCATTACCATAGACCAGCATCATATCGTTAGTCCGTCTGAGATACTTGAGGATAGTCTTGACTGCTATCCAATGTTCCTTACCAGGGTCAAAACCGACTGACTATGCTCACAGCGTACGCCAGGTCAGGTTGCGTGCAAAGCATCGCGTACACCTTATGAGCATCTACTTATGAGCATCTCCTTGCGAAGAAAAATCCTTGGGCTGCTCCATATATATTTCCTCCTTGAGGTATCCATTTAGGAACGCAGTTTCCACATCCATCTGCCAAATCTCATAGTCATAGTGTGCGGCTATCGCAAGAAATGTTCGAATGGACTTCATCATAGCGACAGGCGAAAGGTCTCCTCATAGTCAACGCCCTCTTTTTGACTGTACCCTTTCGCCACAAGCCTAGCTTTGTATATGTCAACCAATCCGTCAGATGTAATCTTTCTCTTGTAGAACCCTTTACAACTAATAGGTCTAAAACCATCTGGGATGTCTACTAGAGTCCAGACTTGGTTTTCGTGCATAGAATCTATTTCGGCTTGCATAGCTATAAGCCATTACTCCGAATCTTTGTCCCTGATTGCCTGGTCATAGTAGTGGGATCGTCTCCGACGTTCCCTTCCATCGCAGCAACCTCGTGCTCGGTGTGGACCATCCCGTATCTCTCAGGCTGGCGAGATACTCTACCCGACCTGCGCAGCTCAGGCTGTGTCTCGGACTGCTCCTACGGTGTCATCCAACACTGGAGTCTGTGAAAGCGCTTCTGACGACTCTCCAAGAGTTACTTCGAGACCCGCTCCACCTTCTCGAACGAACTCTTCTTCGAGAAAGTGAGCCTGAAGGGCTATAACGATTCTCTGATCGTCGTGGAAGTAAAACTGGTATCTCATGGAATCCTCAGGATACCCGACAAAACGTCCTTTCACAGCCTTTGATTCCAATTTATCTGTCTTGAGCTTATTCACGAATGCGGGGCAACCCCAAACTCTAACGTGATTCAAGCTCGGTTTTCGTCCTGTCCATATCTGATACGGAATACGACCGACAGACTTTGTAGGACATATATTCAGAACGTGTGTCGCTGTTAACTGGGCATGACCCCACAAGGATATGAGCTGGTCTGTTAACCATGGGGAGCGCCGGTTTTATTCGTACCGAAGAAGGATGGGTCGATGCGACTGTGTATCGACTATCGGGAGTTCGATCAAGAATAAATACCCGTTGCCAAGGATTGATGATCTGTTCGACCAACTACAGGGTGCTAAGGTATTCTCGAAAATCGATCTCCATTCGGGATACCATCAGCTAAAGATCAGGGAGACAGTTGTTCCTAAAACGGCTTTCAGTACGAGGTACGGCCATTACGAGGTTTTGGTCATGCCCTTCGGACTGACAAATGCCCCTGCAGCATTTATGGATCTTATGAACCGAGTCTTTAAAGACTATATCGACCGCTTTGTAATCGTCTTTATTGACGATATTCTGATATATTCTACGACAAAGGAAGAACACGAGCATCATTTACGAATCGTCTTAGGAATCTTGCGTGAGAAATAGCTTTACGCCAAATTCAAGAAATGGGAATTTTGGCTTGAGCAAGTAGCCTTCTTGGGACACGTGATTTCTGGGAAAGGAATCTCTGTGGACCCGAGTAAGATTGAGGCCGTGAACAGTTGGCCACGACCGACTACTCCGTCCGAGGTCCGAAGTTTCCTAGGACTTGCGGGATACTACCGTAAGTTCATAGCTGACTTCTCTAGCATTGCCTCCACTCTGACAAACTTGACCAGAAAGAATGTGCCTTTCAAGTGGTCTGAAGCGTGCGAACAAAGCTTTCAGGAACTGAAGAAACGACTCACTTCTGCTCCCATTCTAACAATACCATCGGGAACAGGAGGATTCTCAGTCTATAGCGACGCTTCGAAGAACGGCCTAGGGTGTGTGCTAATGCAAAACGGAAAGGTAATCGCCTACGCTTCAAGACAGTTGATAGAATACGAGAAGAACTATCCGACTCACGACTTAGAGCTTGCAGCAGTCGTGTTTGCCTTAAAGATATGGCGACATTATCTCTATGGAGAAAGGTGTGAAATTTTCACTGACCATAAAAGCCCGAAGTACTTCTTCACCCTGAAGGAGTTAAACATGCGACATCGACGATGGCTGGAGCTCGTAAAAGACTACGGCTGCGTTATCAATTATCATCCGGGCAAAGCGAACGTAGTCTCAGACGCGCTCAGTCGAAAGGCGATGAGTACAGAATTGCACAGACTTGGAGTGGAAATAGTCAATTTAGGCGAAGTCGAGACGAAACTAGCAGCGCTGACTCTACAACCTACGTTGCTAGAGAATCAGAAAAGCACAAGGAGAAGACGAATTTTATCTGAAGATGAAGGATGCGCTACCTGAAGACTTCGGAATCCGAGAAGATGAGACGTTGCTATACAAGAATCGGTTGTACATCCCCAATGATGAAGAATTACGGCAAATAACAATGACAGAAGCGCACGCAACAACGTACTCAGTGCTCCCGAGAACGACAAAGATGTACCAAGATTTGCGAATCATATATTGGTGGCCGGGAATGAAGAAGGATATCGCCACATTCGTAAGTAGATGTGTGACATGCCAACTGATCAAAGCGGAACACCAGCGACCAGCTGGAACTTTACAGCCCTTACCGATACCCGAATGGAAGTGGGATCACATTACTATGGATTTCGTCGTTGGTTTACCAAAGACGACGAAAGGCCATGACGCTATCTGGGTGGTAGTAGACCGCCTGACGAAGTCAGCCCATTTCCTTCCAATCAGTTCTACTTTTTCCATGGAACGCTACGCTGATTATATATTCACGAAATAATACGACTCCATGGAATTCCAACCTCTATCATCTCAGATAGAGATTCGAAATTTCTATCCAACTTTTGGTAGAGCTTACAGAAAGCGATGGGAACTAAGCTCTCGTTCAGTACTGCATATCACCCCCAGACCGATGGGCAGTCTGAGCAAACAATCCAAACCCTTGAGGATATGTTACGAGCGTGCGTGCTAGACTTCAAGGGAAACTGGAGTAAATATTTGCCGCTGATCGAATTTTCTTACAACAATAGCTTTCACGCTACGATCGAGATGGCACCGTACGAGGCATTATACGGGCGCAAGTGTCGGTCTCCTATTCACTGGGAGGAAATAGGCGAACGAGCATTGCTGGGACCAGAGATGATCCGTGAGATGACAGAGGCCGTGACGAAAATTCGGAAACGAATGCGAACTGTTCAAAGTCGACAGAAGAGTTATGCAGATCATCGATGACGACCCTTGGAGTTCGCAGAAGGTGACCAAGTATTTCTAAAGATCTCCCCAATGAAAGGAGTAAAGCGTTTTGGAAAGAAGGGCAAGCTAAGTCCCAGATACATAGGCCCCTTCAAGATAGTCAAACGAGTTGGCGAGGTTGCGTATCAGTTAGAATTACCGGCTTCCCTATCGCAAGTTCACGACATATTTCACGTATCGACATTACGAAAATACGTCGCGGACCCAAGTCATGTGATCCAGAACGAACTTCTTCATCGACAACTCAAGCCTGACTTGAGTTACGAAGAGAAGCCTGTAGAAATTTTGAAGTACGAAATGAAACAGCTCCGGAATAAAACTATTCCGTTAGTTAAGGTATTGTGGCGGAATCAGTCAATTGAGGAAGCCACGTGGGAGCGTGAGGATGATATGAGAATTCGTTATCCCGAGTTATTCCCGTCAGCGTAATTTCGGGGACGAAATTCTTTTAAGGGGGGAGGATGTAATACCCGTAAAGTTAATGCGGGATTTTGCTATAACTATCTGTGTAGTTATTTTGCAAATTAAGCACATTAACAACAAAAATCAAGTTATGCAACGAAAAATATGAATTTTAATAATTTCAAATTTATTCCGAAATTGAGCAAAGAATTAAATATAATTAATAAATAAGAAAATTTTGGACTAACATTTAACATTCGAAATTAGGCCCAGATTTAATTATTTTTAGGCCCAAAATTATATACATAATATATTAGATAAGTTTCCTTAAGCTTAGGGAAGAGAGATCGTTATCTCTCCCTTGTCCCATCAAGTTTTCTTTTAACCATGTAGTACTTATCTACCTTTACAAAGACTATAACGTCATTTTGAGGAAGAAAACCCCTAAGAGAAGAAAATAAGAAATCACATCAACAGTGAAGGAGCTTTTCAACGAAATTGAGAAATCTAACACCAAAAGGAGTTCGAAGGTGATAGTTACCAAAGGTATAATCTCTTTAGCCTTAATATTTAATTTATTTTGGTAACAAATGCTACTACACGGCTATATGAAGGTTTTAGAAAATTTCTAAACTTATAAGGTTTAAATATTAAAGAATTCGAAACTTCAGACCATATTCATGGGTAGTTAAATAGCCGTTCATAAGAAATCAATCATTATAAGCTGTATTAGTTTCTGGGATTAGTGTAGTTTTGGAGGATTAGTTTTGGAGGACGATTTTAATGGTACAGTTTTAGGGTTTTGGGGAGAAGTACTGTTTTTAGAAGGTCTCGACATTGTATAAGACTTCGATATTTATAAGGTCTCGATATTTATATGTCTCGACATTTATATTGGTAAAGACCTCGACATTTGTATGAATATTTCGACATTTCTTTTCAATTAAGGATCTCAACATTTCATGTTAACAAAGATTTCGAAATTTCTTCATAGAATAATCTCGAGATGTGTCTTATGAGAATCTCGACACCATCAAGGATTTCGACATGATAGGAACAGTTTCGAGATGTAACATAAGGAGAATCCGAAATATAATGGTTTTCGATATAATAAGATTTCGACATTGTGTTTTAGTTAATAAATTTTCGGTACTTTAGAACTATGCTATTTCTAGGGTTTTCGATATTTTAGGGTTTATTTATTTTTAGGGATTTCATTATTTCTAGGTTTTCATAAATTTTAGGGTTTTGATAATTTTTAGCATTTTCGAAACTTATATGACTTAGTAAATTTATTGATGTGAAAAATATTTTCAATATTCAGAGGATCGAAGCGTAAGAAATTTACCCGACTTCGTGACTAATTTTATCAGGAGGACAGGTAGGTGGATCATCCATCTACAATGCATAAACACATGTGTGATCTATGTGTTTTCATGTGATTCTGTGATTTACGTGGCTTATATGATTTACGTGTTTACATGTTCTACGTACGTTTTATTTAAATCATGCTTCCATGAGATTTTGTGAACATGCATGGCACGTGCATATCACGTCAGGAAGAGAGTGTTGTACCGTAGTGAGACGGTAACGATATGAGATATTGACGTACGGGGTAGAATGAGATGCTTGTGATTAGTGACTCTTAGAGGAGTCGAGGTTGGGCTCACTGGGCACCTGGCGGAGACAGGCGTGATCGATCTGTCTACTCGGGCGTGACCGTCCCGAGGTGCATACCGCCGGATGAGACATTGGTGCGACCTGACAGGAGGCCATTGGCGTGATCGTCCAGTGCACTATCAGTGTATGCTTTTGGTGCGGAGCGACCCGGTAGGAGGCCATTGGCGTGATCGTCCAGTGCACTACCAGGGTAGGCTGCTGCGAGACTTGGGGGTGGCCTCCCAGTAGTCTTTTGCGCGCGAAGGTGTTGAGCCTAACCTAGGGCCCTGTATTGTGTGAAATAGGAATGTGGAAAAAGAAGAGTGTGCATTATATCATGTTGTGAGATATGGGATTAGGGTTGAGTGCACACTTGCATACATGCATTTTATTCACCCACTGGGCAAAGTGCTCAGTGTTTATGTGTTGTAGGTACTGAGTCTGACGCTGATACGCGTCGAGACTGAGCGGTACATGGATGAAGACCTGTGGAGAGGCGTTAGGGCTTTTGTTCTTTTGATATTTTGGGGCTTTGGCCCATGTACAGAGATGACGTTGTAGACAGAGTTTTATAGTAATGTATATTATTTTAGGGAAAAGTTTTAATTAGACGGGCCTTCCGCGGCTTACGTTGCGGAAATCCGCCACTAATCCGAATTAGAAAAGTAGGGTCGCCAGATAACCTTTGGCAACTAACCCGACCTTGTTTCGTGTTACATTACCGTTTTCGTCCAGCTTGTTGCGAAACACCCACTTCGTGCCAATGATGGACTTTTCGTTAGGTCTTTTCACAAGAGTCCACACATGACTCTTTTCGAATTGTGCTAGCTCTTCTTCCATGGCAATAACCCATGATTCATCGTCAAGAGCTTCATTCACTGTCTTAGGTTCCATGGTTGATAACATCACGTTATGTGATTTCTCAGCGGTATCATTTCGTGCAGTTGCTCGTGTTTTGATCCCTAAAGTGATATTCCCTATGACCTGTTCAGTGGGATGGCTGGAGGCATGCCAGACAGGGTGCAGTTAGCGACTCAGTACACGGATTCGACTTTCTATTCTCTTTCTTCGCTCACAGGAAGAAATTCCATCGCTTACGCAAATTTCCTGCGCTGTTGTTCGTATGAAACCTCAGGTTCCTCTGACTTAGGGAATTCACATGGGTCTTGTTAAACACAACTATACCTTCCTCAGTAGCATCTGCATTATGAAATTCATCAAATGTAACATGTACAGATTTTTGAACAGTCTTCTTCCTATTATTAAACACTCGAAAAGCTTTGGAATGAAGGCTGTAATCTAGGAATATCCCTTCATCTACCTTGAAATCGAATTTTCCTCTCTTATCCCTATCATTCAATATAAAACATTTGCGGCCAAATACATGGAAATATCCTATGTTAGGGGTTTTGTCGTTCCAAAGTTCATAGGGAGTTCTCTTAATAATCGGTCTAAGGAAAATCCTATTCGAGACTTAACAAGCCGTACTAACAGCTTCAGCCCAAAAATGTTTTGGAGTATTATATTCGCTCAGCATAGTCCTAGCCCTTTCTTGTAATACTCTATTTTTCCTCTCGAGCACTCTGTTCTGTTGAGGGGTAATAGGGGCTGAAAAATTATGACTATAACCAGTTTCATCACAAAAGATGCAAAAGATTTACTATCAAATTCTAGACCGTTATCACTTCTAATCTTACGAACTTTCATTTCTTTCTCATTTTCAAGATTCTTAGTCAATGGTGCAAAGTTATCAAAGGCCTCACTTTTGTGTGCAAGACACAAGACCCATGTGTACCTAGTATAGTCATTTACGATAACAAAGGCATATCGTTTACCTCTCAAAGTCTCAATGGCATAACCTGTACCGGACCAAAAAGTTCAAGATGCAGTATTTCGAGGGGTCTCGAGGTGGATATCACATTCTTAGGTTTGAAGGACGTCTTGGACTGTTTCCCCATTTGGCATGCTTTGCAAATTCTGTCCTTGGTGGCTTTCATGTCTAGGATACCTCTTACCAATTCATTGCATGATATGTGAGACATCAGTTCCATGTTAGCATGTCCCAAACGTCTGTACCATAACCATGTGATATCCTGCATAACTGCTAGACACTTGACGTTCTGGTTAGCAATATCATCAAGAGTGATGCAGTAGATATTACCATGTCTAGATGCACTGAACACAACCTCATCATCCTTTTTAACAAAACACTTATCTTTAGCAAAGGCTACGGTATGTCCATCATCACATAGTTGGCTAATGCTAATTAAATTATGTTCTAAGTTCCTGAAAATCCATTCGTTATCTATAATGATATTTAAATTGTTACTGACAGTACCAACTCCAACGATTTTGGCTTTTGCATCGTTGCGTACGAAACGTATCCTCCATCAACCGCCTTTAACGACAAAAAATTACCTATATCACCTGTCATGTGGCGGGAGCACCCACTGTCGAGATACCACTTGTTTTTTTTGCTGGAATTCCTCCTTCGTACCTGTAGAAAGAAGTACTCTTCTGAGGTACCCAATTTCTGTTGGGTCCTAACATGTTAGCGGGGAAATAACTTCTGTTAACATATGAGATATCATTCTGCATAGACGGTGATCTCCTGTTATAATCAGATACAACAGTGGCATTTACAGGTGACTTCTTAGGTCTCCAAAGATACTTAGCTTTATCAACTTTCTTTAAAGGACAGTTATATGCATAATAACCATTTCTACCACAATAGAAACACTTGAGCTTAGGCACAAAATGTTTAGCATGCTTTCCTTTAGTAGAATAACCTATCCCTGACCTACCAATGTTCTTAGGAGTACTTAACATCATATCTAGGTTCCGCTTACCCTCAATGAGTCTATCAACTTTCTGTTTTTCTCTATCTAATGAGTTCCTGAGTTCTATGATATCGCTAGATAAGTCACTGTTTTTCTTTTCTAATTTCTCACAGTCACATGGAATTTCCTCTTCCTTAGCAGTAACTAACTCTCCTTTCAAACGTGAAATCTCTAGATCAGCCTCATGTTTTTCCTTAGCTAGGTCATCTCGCTGCTTTATCAGTTCCTTATTCAAGGAATTTAGTGACTTAATCTTTCTCTCTGCTTTTTGAAGTAATTCACACAATTCTTTCTTACTTTCTTCTATATCAGAAATAGATGATCACTTTCATAATCATTGTTATATAAACTATTTAGGATATGAATTTTCTCAATGGAGGAAGAACGAGAGAGCCAATCAATTCAGAGATGCTCAGTGCATCCAGATCCTTTGCTTCGTAGACGGCAGTAACCTCAGCATTCCATTCTCTTGGAAGTGATCTCAGTATCTTTCTGACTTGTTCACTGTCGGGGACCTTCTTTCCGAGAGAGAACATTTGGTTGATGATTCAGATGAATCTAGCATACAACCTGGCTTATGGTTTCGTCAGATTCCATTGAGAACATTTCGTACTGATGAGTGAGTAGAGCTAGTCTTTCTTGTACAACTTGTTGGGTTCCTTCATGAGTAACTTGGAGCATATCCCACATAGCCTTTGTTGATGAGCAGGAACTAACCCGAATGTATTCTCCTTATGTGAGTGCGCATGCGAGCATGTTTTTTGCCTTTGAGTTTCGCGTGATTCCCTTTTTGTCATCAGTAGTGTAATCTTTAGCAGCCTTTGGGTTTCCATCGTTTTTCGTAGTCGTATATGGTCCATTAGTGATTGTCTCCCAAAGATCATAGTCGGAATATCTTTTCCATATATAGCATACAATCGTTCATATCCAAGTGATCACAGTGATATTCTTTCCTAAAATAACTTATTCTCGCAGACATTTCACATATAACTCAACATAATATATTTTCCATATTTAGCACATAGTGAGATTCCATTCAAACTAAAACGTTCATAACTAGGTGATCACCAGCAATATTCCAGGTAAGCACAAGATCACAAAAATTCGATTATCTTAACAATTAAATCACATTTAAGCACTTAATCGTATATTTTTACATGCTTAAACATCATAGATCATACATATCCAGTTTTCTTAGTTGTAACCCCCAATTTACATAATTACTTGGAATAATCAAAACTCTCATAAGCATTGGACCAAAAAGGTCTACAGTCCCCACCTCACCCGATTCAAAATCACCACAGAATGCTGTTACACTAACCTTGGAAGATGAGGGAACATCATCAGAGTCGCTCAACTCAAGTGCAAAAATGGAATTACCTCAACACGATGAACAGCCTGAGATCACTGAAGATCTCGCTCCACAAATGGTTGATGCTTCGGACTCGGCCTTGCCTCATGAGCGCAAGTGGACTCGGCACATCCAGTTGATGAGATTATTGGTGATCCTTCGAGTGGCGTATGGACAAGACATCAGAAAGGACTTTTTAGTTGCTTCTTAAGCCAAAATGAGCCAACAAAGGTAGCAGACGCGCTTAAGGACACGGATTGGGTAATTGCAATGCAAGACGAAATCAATCAATTCAAATGTCTCCAAGTGTGGACATTAGTAGCCCGTCAGCATGGGAAACAATTATAGGGACAAAATGGGCATTCATGAACAAGAAGAATGAAGATGGAGAAGTGATCATTAACAAAGCACGATTAGTTGGTAAGGGCAACAACCAACAGGAAGGAATCGATTACGACGAGACCTACGCACCTATTTCCCGCATCGAAGCAATCCGCCTATTTTTGGCATATGCGGCTCATAAGGACTTCAAAGTCTATCTCAAATGGACGTGACAACTGCCTTTTCTCAATGGCATGTTAAAAGAAGAAGTCTATCGATTGGATAAAGCACTCTATGGACTAAAACAAGCCCCTCGTGCTTGGTATGACATCCTGAGTGAATTCCTCGTGAAGTCTGGATTTAGAACCATCAATACGACTCTCTTCATTAAATGGCAAGACAAAGATTTGATTGTCGTTCAAGTATACATCGACAACATCATCTTCAGATCTACAAATCCCCGGCTATGCCAGAAATTCGGAGATCTCATGAAGACCAAGTTTGAGATGAGCCACATGGGAGAAATGTAGTTTTTCTTAGGACTCCAAGTCAGGCAGCTTGAAGATGGAATTTTCCTAAGTCAAACAAAGTATATCAAGGACATCTTGAAGAAGTTCCATCAAGATCAGAGCAAGCCTCTCAGCACTGCTATGGCAACAAACTGCAAGTTGGATACCGATCCCTCTGGAAAAGCGGTCGACATCACACTCTATCGCAGTATCATCGGGTCTCTTCTTTATCTCACCTCCAGTCGGCCGGACATCATGTTTACCACTTGTATATGCGCCCGTTTTCAAGCAGATTCCAAAGAATCCCACATGCTAGCGGTCAAGAGGATTCCGCGCTACCTCAAGGGCACTTCGACTTTAGGATTGTGGTATCCTAAAGGAACTAATTTCAAATTAATTGGCTATACTGATGCTGATTTTGCAGGTTACCGAATGGATAAGGAAAGCACGTCCGGTGGCGCTCAATTTTTAGGTGAAAAGCTCGTCTGCTTGGTCATCCAAGAAGCAGAATTGCGTCTCAAAATAGACTGCCGAACCGAAATATGTTACGGCCGCCAGTTGCTGTTCGCAAAGCTGTGGATGAGGACTCAGCTCCGCGACTATGGGTACAATTTAAATAATATACCCATATACAATGATAGTCAAAGTGCCATTGCTATAACGTGTAATCCTGTTCACCATTCATGCACGAAACACATAGATATCAGATATTACTTTATAAAAGATCACGTAGAAAAAGGCACAATTGATATGTATTTGAACACGGAATATCAACTAGCCGATATTTTCACCAAGGCACTGAATGAAAAACGATTCCAATTCCTTGTCAGCAAATTAGGCATGTTGAACTTTCCGTGATATGTGCTTTACATGATCATTCTGTGCTCTCACATGCCTCATCTCTATGTGTTTTCTGATTTTAATTGCTATACATTGCGTGAAATAAAAACAAATTCTTCAATAATAATACCATAATAAAATCAAAAAATATTATACATATACTTATAATATTAGGGGAATGACGATATCTTTAGGATGCTCGATCTAAGTCACAAATAGATGTCCCTGACATGCGAATGATTAATTGCTTAGTTTTGTCAGTCTAAGTCGCATTCTAGTGTCTAAAGGTCATTAGTTCGGTCCACTAGATACAAAGCCACTTTACATAAGTGAGGATTCTAGCCTTTCATTTTCCTTCTACGGATTTTTTCTTGAGCGCGTCACACATCAATTGCTTGTCTTAATAGTGATTCTTGGCCTCATACTAACCTTGCGTTAGATCGTTAGGAAAATAATTAGGCCACTTAGAAAATTCCTCACTCGGCCACATCCATAAAATTTTTCAATCCTTTAACATCGCCTTTAGTCATCCACTTTGAGCCGTCTCTGAATACCTTTTCTTTATTTGAAACCCCTACGAGCCTTCAACCAACTATCTACATTTTCGACGGTTTGTTCAACCGAGAAAAGGAGGGGAAGAAAAGAAAAGAAAAAGATGACAAAAGAAGGTGGAAAGCGCACACGAGGAATTCTCAACACACAAAAAGCAGCCCAAAAGAACCTGCCCTACTAATTATTGAGATCGTTTAGAAATCATAAGAAGAGGGCCATGGATCTTGCTGTGAACTTCTCCATCGATAATCTCGTACGCTCGTCAGAACGGCGGAAAAGTGGAGCACCACGAAGTGAACTTCTCCAACGATAATTCGATCTTATATCGGGAAACGAGAAGAGGAGCACGGCCTTGGGTTTTAATTCCACAACTGTGAACTTCTCCAAATCGATAATCTCTGAAACCTTTCTAGGGATTAAGAGAAGAGGAGCACGGTATCGGCCCGAAAACCAAGAAGAAGAACTTCGCCTTAAATAATCTCTCAGCCTCGTAGAGAAGCGGAGCTTCAGCTTGAGCAAGTGTAGATAAATAACGAAAAAATAAGGATGAGAAAGACAAAAGAAAGAAAGAAAATTTTGCTAACGAAGGAGAGTGACTAAGAAAAGGAAGATGACGATATTAAGTCCACAATCCCAAAATTTTCCTTCCCTTCTAAGTCAGAGCCAAATTAAAATCCCTCAAAGTCCCTCTGATTCCAAATCGACGTTCTTTCGCTTAGGTGAAATGATTAAAAGTGCCTCGATCACAGGTAAATTGACATAATATTGCTTGTGTTGACTTGAGTGATATAAATATAAAAATCCCAAGTTGAAAATAATTGAGCGCTAGAGCGAACCTAGTGAGAGTTGTCGAATTGGACCATTCTATGAAACTAAATTTATTTTGCATATGCATTGACTTGCTTAATGCGAATATTTTTTTTGCTCATACCCTCACGCATTATTTTGAATACATGATTAAGGGGACCAAGTATCTAGGATAAATTCGATTAAATGCGTGTTATAATTGCTAAGTACATGAATTGATTTTATATAATTTCGTGACAAATCAATTTTGGTGCATTATTTACTGCTTCCGCCCAAAGAAAATGTGGATGTCCAGAATGTATGAGCATCGTGCGCGGCTTCCAGTAGTGTTCTGTTCTTTCGTTCGACTACCCCATTCTGCTGAGGAGTCTTGGCGGCTGAAAATTGTTGACTTATCCCAAGTTTCTGATAAAAAACACTGAGACATCTGTTCTTGAACTCAGTGCCATTGTCTGTTCGAATGACTTGGATAGTCTGCTGCAGCAAATTTTGAGTAGTGTTCACGAAATTGATGATCAAGTCCACTGTCTCATCTTGTTTTCGGAGAAACCTTGTCCAAGTGTAGCGAGAGTAGTTCACGACTATGACCAGTAGATACTTGCGTCCATTTATACTCCGTGTCTTCATCGGGCCACAGAGGTCCATATGTAGCAGTTCCAGAGGACGTGAAGTAGAGGCCACTTGTTTGATATGATGAGATGCTCGCTTCATTTTTCCTAATTGGCACGCCGAACATTAATGCTCTTTTTGTAAAGGTATAGTTGGAAGACCATGAACCAACTTTTTCTTTGAGAGATGTTGAAGAGCTTTGATGTTGAGATGAGACATGCGTTGATGCCATAAGTTGTTCCTCTGAATTACAGTCTGAGAGATGAGGCAGACAGCTGTCGAGGACCGCACGGATGTCAGGTTGATCGTGTAAAGATTGGATTTCCGAAGTCCAGAGGGGTTCTGTGTCCTGACTATCCAAAATTCTGCACCGGTCAGCATGAAAGACCACCTGGAATCCTTTGTCACAGAACTGACCTATGCTGAACAAGTTATGGCGGAGGCCTTCGACGTATGAGACATCTTTTATAGTCAGATTCTTCAGAATGATAACCCCAAGTCCTAGAATCGGGGCTGAATCGTTGTTTCCAAACCTGACTTTTCCGTTAGGATGGTCTTTGTAGTTGCTCAGCAGTTCTTGATTTCCCGTCATGTGTGTGGAGCAACCAGAATCGAGGTACCACACATGATGGATCTGCAAAAACAATTTAGAGAGCTTTAGGTACCCATTTAAACATGGGTCCTCTCAGATTAGCAGATATGATTTCAGGTTCAGATATAGTTCCTAAATTATTACTTGAGGGAGTCTTGACAACCCATTTCACTTTTGGAGAAGTGGGTTTGGGTGCTGCCTCTTTATGTGACTTGGCCGTTTCGGCTTTCGTCGTCCTAGGCGGAGATTTAGGAACCCATTTGGGTTGAACCTTGCAGGGAAGGTTAATTTCAGCACGTACAAATGCTTTGGTAGGTTTGATCGAGGAAAAGATCTTTTCTTGTGATAGTCTCCTAAGGTGCTTGGGGATTTAATCTCTACGGGATACCTTAGGTGAGGACGGTCATGTATGGCGCCATAAGCTTTCTTTATGGCTGGATCTTGTTTCCTACGAGTTTTCCTAGTGGCATTTGTTTCAGAATGATTAATTTTTGTTTTCGATGTGGAGCCTATTTCGAAATTAGTGCTTCTAAATGTGATTGGTTTGAGGGAGTGTGTAGAAGCAATTATTTGAAATGAGAAAATGGCTCTTTTATTTTTCCGACTGTCTTTTATTTTTGCAGAAGGAGAAACGATATTGGAAACATTCGAATCTATTGACTCCTTCTCTATTTTTATTCTAGACACCCACGCCTTCGTATCAAGTGCTGGTCCTACGCTCCCTGTAGACGTAGGTGAAATAGTGTTAGGCTTAGCACTTCTAATAATACGTTTATGATCTACTGAAGGCGTTTTTTCAATTTTCACGCTTTTTGGAATAGCGTGTGATTTAGCTTGGGATGTTGAAGAAGCTTTGAGATTCTCAATCTCTTTTAGGAACTTTTTCTTTTCAGCTTCAAAATTCTCTCGTTCTATTTCTAAAGAGCATCTTAACTCCCCTATTTTCCTAACAATAGGGGGTATATAGAGAGAATTTTCAGAATGATGATTTTGTGCTTCTTCTTTAATGGAAAGATCTTCAGGTAGTTCAATTGACTCAAGACTCCAACCTTTGGGAAGTTCCCTAATGTTGTAGCTTTGATTCAACTCGGTGTAGGAGAAGGGAATTTCAACCCAAGTCTTGGCTTTTCTTTTGGTTTCTTCTAAAGCATCTATTTCTTTAGCATTAGTAAAAACCATAAGATCTGTTAATCCTAAACCCATGTATTGAATGTCGTAAAGTTGCTTACAATCAACTTTCGACAGACACCGTGGGTTCTCAAAGCCTAAGCCAAATTTATAATCATAAAATTCTAAGTCCATGGGTTGATTTAAAAATATTGTCTGGTCAGTCTGTCCCCTTCTAACAAGAAAATCTTCTAACTTTTTAACCTTAGTATATAACTTCTTTCGTTCTTCCCCTAACAAAGCATAGTTATTTTCTATTGTAATTTTGGAGACTTGACAAGCATCTAATTCTACACCAAGTTTACTAACTTTTGCATTTGATTCTTCTAATTGGGCTTCTAAGTTAGTAATCATAGTGGTAACTTCGGTTATCCTACAATTGCGGGTGGCTTTCTCATTGAGATTCCTAACCAAACAATTGTAGTTATTTGCTAGCCTATCTTCCAATTCTACACTATGCTGCTCTGTCTTAGATGAACTAGTCTCCCTAGAATGTAAGCTCTTAGTGAGTTCTTCTATCTTCTTATGGGAGCTTCTAAGTTCGGATTCGAGACTAGTGATTTTCTCTTTAGACCTAGACAATTTGTCTTCTGCTTCCTTTATACATTTCTACTCATGTTTCATGTTAACGTATTCTATTTTATACGATTCTAGCATGGTCAATAATGTGGAAGGGAGGTCTACCTCTTGTGAATAGGTGGATGCGTTCTCGTCGTCCGTTTGATTTGCGGTATCGGCGTCTGATTCATTGTCGAGACGGGCCATGAGGGCTAAATTCTCTTCTTCATAACTCGATGTTTCCTCAAGCCATTGGTCTTGTTCGGCCATGAGAGCTACTCCAGCTTCCTTCTGTTTAGTCAATTGGAGCTTCCTGGAGTAGTAGTTGGCATCTCTCTTCTTCGGAAGAGTGCACTCTCTGGCAAAGTGACCTGTCTTGCCACAGTTGAAGCATTTGTTGACCTCTTTAGGATTCTTGACTTCGGAGCTCTCTGGTGCACGTTCTTTGTTTTTAGAGCTTGTAGTCCGAAGTCTGTTGGCTGAGGTTGATGACTTCTTCTTGAAGTACTTCTTACTCATCATTTTTCCTATTAGAGCCAACAGCTTTCCTAGGGCTTTCAAATTTGGCTCAACGTCTGAGTCCGACTCTTCTTCCGTCTCAGAAGTGGAAGGAGGCCTAACGATCTTTTCTTTTCTTGATTTGGAGCTCCTCTTTTCCGAGACTAAGGCAACAGTGTCCTCGATCTGTTTGCCCTTCTGCTCCTTGAGAATCTCGCTTATGTCTTCCTCATGTTGTGCGAGATTGTCAAACACGGCATGGATATCCAACTCCTCTAAATATTTATTCTGTCGGATTTGAGTGGATATTTTCTTTCATTCTGCGGGCATGAAAGAGAGAAATCTGATGTTTGTCTCCATGTTGGTCTTCGTGATCTCTATCTTCCTCATCTCGTTGAGAAGAGTGAGGTATCTTTGGTAGATCTCATATAGACGCTCCTCCGGCTTTGCTTTGAAGGTGTCGTAAGCAGTGAGAATGTTTGCCTTTTTGGCCTTTATGCCAACTTCCGTCCTCTGCATCATCCTATGCAGTTCATCTCACATTCCTTTAGCCGATGAAAGGCTATCGATCTGTCTGTATATGTCGTTGGGGATGCCCTGGATAAAAGTATTCATGACTACTAGATCAACCTTAGCTCTAGCCCTCTCCTCAATTGAGTACTCCCTAGGCTCCTTAAGTCGCCTAGTAGGAGGAATTGCAGGAGTGGCCGTTTCATCACCGGGTACATGAACCCAGAATTGTGTTGATCCCTGTTCGAGTGACTGCAGTAGATTCTCGGCCTGATCTCGTAAAGCGATGAAATTTAGGAAGCGGCTTCTCCAAACGGTGTATTCGCCTCGTTGCAAAATCGGTGGACGGTTGTCATTTCCGAGTGAGTATGCATCCATTTGTAGTTGAGTTGTTGAAGGATCTTCGTTAAGTGTTTTGAACTTTTGAAGATGATGTAATGTGCTTCACAAGTGACAAAGTTCGTTAGTAGCGTTTGATTCGAAAAATAGTTCGAGAATTATTTTCGATTCAATCTTTAAAGTTTGATCGAAAATAATTTCGTCGAAATCGAATGTACTGTGTACTGTTCTCGTGCGAGAAAGTCTGTCAGCGAAATATTTTTCGAGCGAAATAAATTGCCCAAAATCGTTCGGTCGAGAAAAATTTCAGATCGTGAATTTATTTCGATCGTAAAGAAACAGTACGTTAGTAAGTTTTCGACAAGTCAAAATAAATCTATTGACTAGAAAAGTTTCTCGCGTGTAAATGATTTTTAGCTTGGTCAAACTTCAAATGTTTGACCGAAAATGTTTTTCGAGAGAAAGTTTTTACGCACGCAAAGTCAAAATTGGTCTTTCTCGAAAAAGATTTTCGCTGAATAATGCTCGAGAAATATTTTTAACTAAAATTGTTTCTAGTAATGACGATTCTAGCGCCGAATTCGTATTCTGACTGAGAAAAATTCTCGCGCCAAGTTTTTCGATCGAGAAACTAATCAGATCGTAAACCTTAGCGAGAAAAATTAGAACGATCGAGAAAAATCACAGAATATGATTAACACAGATTCAAGCAAAAACAAGGAATTAAACATTGAAATTTCAGGTAATTGCTCGCAATCATTAACTAACAACGCACGAACAACAAATTAAACACGTTATGAAGCAAAGTATGCCGAATTTTGATCAAAATCAGAACGTGTTCTTCATGTTCTTCGTGAACAGTAAATCACAGAATCGATTTAATCCTCAAATCGAAGTTCAAACAGCTACAGAAGTGATCGCAATCATGATCTAACACTTAAACAAGCACAGAAACACCAAATTCAACTCAATTAAGCACAGAATTATGCTATTGGATCGAAAAAGATTTCGCGCCAAACTGTTCTTCGATGAACAGTAAACAGTAAATGGTTTTCGATCCAAATCCAACGAATTTTGATTCAAAACAAAATGAATTGTCTCTGATATCAATTGTTAGGTCCTACGATTAACAACTCTATGATCCTAGGCATGAATTCTAAGTAATTCGATGATAACGATTGACATTAAGATTCGATCGAAAAACTCAAATGAAGAACAAGAGAGAGAATTCGAGTAGAGTGAAAAAGTTACAGTTGTTTCTCTCTCTAGAAATTGAATTGCAAGCCTTTCGGGTCAATTTCCAAAACATTCTCTATTAAGCTCAATGTGTACAATCCTATTTATACCAAACAAACTTGGTATAAATAACAAGCAAGTCCTAAACTAAGGACAACTATACAAAACGCCCCTAATTACAAGGACAACTAATGACATCAAGCACAATTCTAAAAGTATACTCTACAAAGACAATAACGATTTGTTTCCTATAATAACTACATGCAACTAGTACAAAATAGGGCGTCAAGAGGAAGATCAAAAATTCGTACGACACCCAAAACTTTCTGAAACCATACAAATCTTCAACGTTAGTAATCGAAAAAGGTAAAATCGATCTCAATTTCTCATGAGTCCTCATAAACAAGGACAATTTTCGATGTTAAGTCGGAATAATGCTTCAAACACAATTAAAAAATTTTGGTAAAAAACGAGTGAAATCTCGAGTTTTATGCTCGAATAATGAGTATTCACACCAATTCGGGTGTGGGTCTTAGTAATCGACATGAAATAACAACGAATTTTGCTGCGAACTAAGATCGAAACGTTTTCAATTTTAGTAACACATCCCTTTATCTGGGTATCATTTTCTGCAAGTTCCAGAACTCTACCTTCAAAAATTGTAACAGATTACTAATAAATGGTAACAAGTCTTGCCTCATGTATAACACATAATAAGAAAACAATAACGGTTTGTTTCCTATAATAACTACATGCAACTGGTACGGACTAAGGTGTCAAGAGAAAGATCAAAAATTCGTATGCTACCCAAAACTCCCCGAAATTGAAGAAATCTTCAACATCAGTAATCGACAAAGGTAAAACCGATCTCAATTTTTCATGGGTCCTCATCAACAAGGAAAATTTTCGATGTTATGTTGGAATAATGCTTCAAACACAATTCAAAAATTGGTAAAAAAAAATAGTGAAATCTCGACTTTTATGCTCGAATAATGTGGATTCACACCAATTCTAGTCATGGAATAACGACGAATTTTGATGCGACCTAAGATCGAAACATTTTCAATTTCTGTAACAGATCGTTCTACTTTATTGGCGACCTAAGATCGAATGTTGAGGTTATTAGTTTGATAATGGAATAACGAAGAATTTTGATGGGAAATATTGGAACGTCTGCTAATTAAAAAGCTGGTTGGTAACACTTCATTTATTCTGAGTAACAATTCATGCATTCTGGGTAACACATCACTAAGAACATTCTAGAAGTTTCTAGATTGTCAGAGATATTAATAGTGCAATAACTTAATATTACCAGATTGCCTGCAAATAGTACCACATGTCTGATAAAAAATAACAATATAAACAAATGTTATAACACATTTGTAGCTACAAGAACCACAAAATAGCTAATAAATACCACATTACTATTTCGATTAATTTCACTCATAAATTCATTTCGTTGGGATGTATAAGATTGACATTCATGGAAATAGATGATATGATGAAGCTAAATCACAAAATTTCATCAAAAGTCACGTTTTGCGAATGTTGATCAATATGTGGAAGTTGAGATCAAAAGTCATGTAAACACATAGCTCTTCTTTCACAAAATATACTAGTATCTCTTTTGATGAGACATAACGTTATGAATTCCATCACAAACGTATTCAAAGTTCAACATTAAAGCACGAACAATATTTAACAAACCATAAACTCAACATTCGAGACCCCAACCCTAAACAATCGAAAAATGGATTTGTGAGCGAAATAAATGAAATTTGTAATGTGGTATGAAAAACCTATTATGTAGTATCAATATCAACAATAGTGTTAAAAATTGGATTTGTACTGTTGTTTTATATCGGACATTCGGTATTATTGGCAAGTAATGTGGTAATATTCCTTGACAATATAAAACATTCCGGAATATTCTTAATGAAATGTTTTCTTTTATATATACATGTGTTATTTTATTTGCAGAATGTGTTACTCACCTTACAAACGTTTTCCAAGAAAAAAAGCCAAATTCGCATTGTCTTCCAAACGCGGACATTGAGGTTAGTAGTCCAATGTTGATATCACTAGTATTGTAATCAAGATCACCTCCATTGGAATGTATATACTACACCCTATCATTATGTTGTTAATCAAGGTTCATGGTACGTTTCACATTAAGACGTTAATAATATCAACATATCCTCCGAGAAATACCTAGGAGCCATTGACGTTAAAACCCTAAACCTGAACCCGTCAGTTTAAAACATAATTTGAAATGAGTGATATGTTACCGAATAAGCCATTTTTTATACCACTTAACTAGAGGGCTGTACCACATTATTTGACGAGCTCCCTTGTCGCCAAATATTTCAATTCCCGCCTAAATTACTGAGATCCCACCTAAATTACTGAAATCCCTCCTAAATTGGATAACACAAGTTACATAGAGAATAACAATTAATAACTTACTGGTACCACTTTCTTATTTCGGAAACTTAGGCAAAAATCTAGCGATTGTATTTAAATTTTGGCAACCTTGAGCAACGAACAATAGAGCCAACACGGTGTCTCGGAGATTTGATCAGGATATGGGTCTCTAGAGTTTGTATGAAGTATCTTCAATTTGACCGAATTGGGATTCGATTTCATCGATTTTTATTATTTGCGCCAAAATAATTCCAAAAATATATCCGTAAAATCAAACATTTCGAGACCTCAATAACATAATAAATCATATAGGACTCACCCAACTTGGTTTGGTGAAGGATGCGTGTTCGTGCAGGTGGAAATAATATTTACGGTAATTGTTTCGATCGATTTTCCATTGTTATAATGATACCAGATAATAGAAACTTGGTACCAAATACAGCTTACAGCTACCTTTAAATCAAAACGTATACCAAATGAGAGTTTTTCAATACCTATTAACTGTTTTACTAGAACATATGCTTGACCGTCCATACCACGTTTCTAGAACAGTGGTTTAGGCAAAAATCTGACGATTGTATTTAAATTTCGGCAAACCTTGAGCGACGAAAAATAGAGTCAATACGGTGTTTTAGCGATTTGTTCAGAATATGGGTCTCTCAAATTTGTACAAAATATCTTCAATTTCGACCGAATCAGGATTCAATTTCGCCGTGTTTTTATTATTTGCGTCAAACGGATTTGAAAAATTTACCCGTATAATCGAACATCGAGACCTGAATAACATGATAAACCATATAGGATACACCCAACTTGGTTTTTTGTGCAGGATATGTGTTCGTGCAGATGGAAATAATATAATCGACGATTGTTTCGATCGAGTTTCCACTGTTGCAACAATACCAAATAATTGGAATTCGTTACCAAATCCAGCTTACAGATACCTATAAATCAATATTATATACCATATGCCATCTCACCAATACCAGTTAACTTTTTCAAGGTGACAAATCCATGACCATCCATACCACGTTTCGGGAACAGACGTTTAGCCAACAATCCGACGATTTTAAATTTTGGCAAACCATGAACGACGAACAATAGCCAATATTGTGTTTCAAAGATTTGTTCAGGTTACGGGTCTCTCGAATTTGCACAAAATATCTTCAATTTCGACCGAATCGAGATTCGATTTCATCGTGTTTTTATTATTTGCGTCAAAAGAGTTCGAAAAATATACCCGTAAAATCGAACATTTCGAGACCTGAATATCAAAATAAACCATGGTAGATAGACCGAGTTTCGTTTCCGAGGATCGTTCGAAAGAAAACAGAAATCTGTGCACAGTTTTTGATCGGAAAAAAAATTATGTACTTAATAATATGGTTAACGATGGTAACAGAAAACTGGTTCTGGGTATTATATAACTTCGTAGGGGTATTTTGGTAAGATCAAGTATTTGGTCTTTTTCTCTAAAGTTGAAAGATAATGGGTCCTTAATACTGAAATTAATACTGACAGTGGCTGAATTCTATTATGAAACTTAAAAGGGGGCTGATTCTTAAAAACCCCTTAATTTTTTAAAAAAAATTATTTTTTTTAACACTTGCGCGAAGGTTGCTTACGTGACAACCGTCGCACATGATTTATATAAAAAACAATCCCTCCTCCACACAACATTTTCGAACAGACGGAAAAAAAAACTAAGTGAGGCGTGGCTTTGGGCAATTTTTGGAACTTCTGCGACGTATCCGAGCGTGGGAACACGGTAAGAACTCCGTTTAGCAATTCCCCTCTTTGTATTTTGCTATATACAGCTTGAAATTTTCGAAATTGGTATTTTTGCGAAAATTGGGGTTTCCAATTTTCGAGATTTTGGAGCTTGATTTATGCTATTTCATAGCTTATTCGGGTGTTTTATTTGGTTTAAGGTTTTTATTGATGTTGATCTTGGCGAAAATTAGGCTTTTGATTAGAGTTTGTATACTTGGGATTTTCGGGTCGAAATTTGGCCGCTGCTTTGGCGATTTTCCGTCAAATTCAAAGGTTTTCCAACGTATCCGAGCTTGGAGAACACGGTATGAACTCCATTTAGCAATTCCCTTCTTTGTATTTCGCGATATACGGCTTGAGGTTGGTATAGAGCTTATATTTTGCGAAACGTAGGTTTTAGGTCAAAACGTTAGAGGATTTGGGCAATTTGGGCGAATTTTCGTGATTTTCCATTTATCTACAGTTTTCATTTCTTTTTTTTTTGCTAAATAAATCTTTTCCTGTTATTTTTTCAGGTACAATGTCTTCGGATCCCCCTACATCTTCCTCGCATGGTACCGAATCAAGCGCAAGAGAGGCCCGTACATCATGAAGAATCTACGTAAGAATTTGGCGGTGACTCGGATGAGTGCATCTTGCAGTTCAACGATGCCGGTACGTGCATCGGTTCTGATAATGATAACAGGGTGAAATTTAGCAACTACATTGGTCATGTGACAAGATCACAGGTTACCGACTACGTGACCAATTGGCGCGAGATCGATGTCGGGCTCAAGAAGGTATTTTGGGCAGACACTCAGGTAATTTAGTGATTATTTTACTTGTGTTTGTTATCTGTTGTATATAAATGATATAAATTATACCCAAAATACATTATCAGCGGACCTGGAACTTGCCCGATAATCCTGCTATAAAGAAGAAGGTCCTCAAGAAAGCCGGTGAGCTTCGCAAGAATTGGAAGCACAAATATGCTGTCAAGGAGAAGAAGAAGGGCCTGAGTTTGCTAACGAGTACGAGCACCTCAGTCAGGAAGGATTGCAGGCGTGGAGGAACTATAGGGAAGCCGCGGAATTTCAGGTGAAATTTTGATAGTCCTCTAATTTTTCACATATGTATATATATATATATATATTGAAACCTATATTTATTTTTATGAATATTGTAGGAGATTAGTCAGAAGGCTAAACAAAGCCAGGCTCACCACTTATACCCACACCATCTCGGTACGGCGGGGTATATAGGTCGGCGAGCCGAATTGGTTGAGGAGGACCTGCTAACGCACATTCCCCCCGAAGACAGGGAAATTTCCGAATCAATCCTCCAAGGAAATAATAGAATTAAGGACTATTTTCGTAGCCGAATGAGCAAAGGAGAAGATGGTCAGTATCACCTTGACAACCCGGCGAATCGGGATCTGGCTGAGAGATTGGTAAGTGTATTACTTTATAAAAGTACCTCACACAATATATATCTTACTTACAATATCTCATATTTGACAGATAGAGGTGCACGCCGAATAAGCGCGAGGAGAATTTGTTCCTAATAGGCAGAAAGATGCGTTGTTGAGAATTCATGGAAAACCCGATCATAGTGGGCGACCTAGAGGATGTGGGAAGGATGAGACGATACGGAGCGTGTTCGGCAACCCATCCGAGCGATCGAGGCCCTCTTCGAGCCAGATTTCCATGGAACAAATGAGGGCCGAGTTGAGGGACCAGTTGAGGGCCGATATGAGGGAGGAGACTGTGGCCGAGTTTAGGGACGAGATGCGGGAGGAGAGGAGGACTGAGATGAGGGCTATGTTCTCTCAAATGGGCCTTCCGGAGCCCAACCGGGAGCAAGACGAAGTGGCCCGCGGCAATGTTGGATTTGACCCTCCCAACTAGATACCGAGTTCTCGCGGTTCAGGAGGCGAAGCCTTAGATCCATTTCCGTTGTCGATGAATATGACAGTATGCATTTATTCTTAATTATTGTTAATGTGCAGCGATTTAATGTCTTAGTAACATTAACAATTTATTCTTTTAAAATTGTATAGTATCCTAGGGTTCGATTGATGTTAGACATCGAAGGGACGTTAGAGGTTGTCGGTCTTGGCACAGTCACTGAGGAATGTTCCCAAATTCGTGTAACATCGGTTACGGCAGACAACGTTGTTGTCTCCGTTGATACCGTCGTTCTCGGCGAGGTCCAACTACTTGTACCAACTATGCATCTGATAACTCTTGGAGATGCACTAGGCAGCTACGTTCAGTGGCCAAGAGAGTTAATAAGTTCGAATAATGCGGTAATAAAGTACTATTTATTGATTTTCGAATAATAATGTTTAGTAACATAATCTACTTGTAGGCACGGAAAGGAAAGTCGCCAGCGAAAGCGCCAAATGTGTCCATTCGTCGACATCACACGCCTCGATCAGAGGGTCGTGCGTAGTTTGGGCACGCAGTGTCGCCAGCTGTTCGATTACCTTGCGTTACATGACGATCGACGAATGTCAGCTTCCCTCTCATTCTATATGAGAGATGTCTACTACAATAATGACTACTTTGTGTACATTGACAACAATGACTTCGTCGATCTGTTCAAGCTCATGAGTGTAGATTCCTCACCTATTGAACTTTTTTAGGCATTATTTAATATTTCGCTGAAACAATAAGTCATTACAAGTTTTGTTTTTCGCTTTTATACATTTTATTGAGTAATCATATTATCAGGTATCTTAATAAGGAGTCTTAGAATTTCAAGTGTTGCGATCTAAGTCGTCTAGCGGCTATGGAACATGATGAGACATCAAATAGTGAAGTTGATTTCCTGGCTGCTATTATCAAAGATGCGCATGTGGCCGACAGTTACTTGTTTGCGACTTTTTGTGACCGGTTAAGATATATATTTTCTTGATTTATGCCTATGTTCTAAATAGTGATTTCGTTTCTTTGTTTTAGTGACGATTGGATTCTATTGGTTGATTTTCCCTCGAACGCGGTATATGCGTTCAATTTGCACGCACAGAACATCGGCGTAAGGAAGCTAAGAGTTCGTCCTCGAATAGATGCGTAAGTTTTTTATATATAATAAAGTTCATATATTAGTAACTCTATATTAAAACATTAATTTATTTTACATACTTTCGAGTTCCATGGCAATTCTCACGGCATCGCTGACGGGTGCAGTCCAAAATCGGAATAGGAAACAGAAGGTTACTTGGAAGAGATGCAAGGTTTGCATTAATTTGACATATGAATTTTCAAAGTTATTTGTGTTAAATTATTACCATTATTCGATATTGTATCACATGAAAATCTTTCTAAAGTAGTGCCCACGACAATCGAGCGGGAGTGAGTTATGTGGATTTACGTCATGAAATACATGTACGATATTATCTGCAATCATATCGGCAGAGATGATACAACCAACTTGCCAACGGTATTGAACTTTAAAACCATCAGCTTCTTTAAGTTTCAAGCTTAATATATGTTTATTAGTATGTTTAAACATTATCCTGTTTTATAGATACTAGAGCGCTCCTCTTGTGGCGTCGAAGAGCTCAATGAAGTACGTGAATTGTGGGCGGATCATTTTATATGCAATCTTTGACGTAGGTTAGACTTTTACGTTATATGTTTGTGTTTATGTTATGCGGATCGATATTTGTTTGTTGGACGATGATGTAACTGTTGATTTTATTGACGATTATTAGTAACTGATTGATTGTTGGGTTGATTTTGGATTTCATTTGTTGCGATTTTGGATTTGATTGTTGGGGGCATAAGTAAAACAGAAAATACATTTTTAAAAAAATATAGGCATAGGCGATGGTTCCTAGCCCAGGAGCCGTCGCCCATTTGTTATTTAAAAAAATAAATATCACATCATGGGCGACGGCTCTAACGTAGAAACCGTCGCCCAATCTCCTTTTAAAACAAAAAATATATTATGGGCGACGGGTTCTGGCTTAGAACCGTCGCCCATGCAAAAAACAAAGTAACCAACGGAAGATCATAGGCGACGGTTTCTGTAAGAGCCGTCGCGATAATACGTCTTCGGCGACGGGTGTATTGTAGTGTTCATGGGAGCACGAGAAGTGGAGTATTTTTAGAGGTGATCAAGCAAGTCAAGAGTCATTTCATGGTCATGCAAGCATCATATTCATGTCATTTTAAGACTAAGATTCATGCTCATATTGATGCTATTTTAAGACCTATTTTTATGCTCTTTAAGAGACATAAAGCACAGGAGTCATGCATTGCTTTTTTTATAAGAATCCAATGATCCATTAAATAATATTCAAATAATATCCTAAAAATCGCCCACTCATACATTAGAAAAATTACATTTAAGTCATGGTGTGCTCAATAAACTTTGAACCATAACCTTAGACAACTGAGTCTTGAATCACTATGAAAGTGGTGAAATTAGATTTCTATGAACCAGTAGCCATGATGTAAAACAGAGGTCACAATATCATGAAGTTTTCCCCATCTCCATTTCTAACATCGGTTGGGCGCCTCTCTAGCCATGCACGTCCTTTTAATTTTTTGAGAAAAGCTTTAGGAAACTTAGCCTTATTTTCATTGAGGCAGCCACACCTCTCTTTTCTTATAGGTAAACAAACATTTAAGGAACTCTTATCCTTAAGTCGTCAACATATGACTTTGTCTAGTAAGAGTAGAACTCAACCTTACACTTCAAATTTTGAGCTTCTCTACAACATAGGTACGAATTATATAACCTCCAGCACAACATGTGCTTCATTCTCACATATATGAACCTTTCTCATGGAATCTCCATTCATCAAGGTTACGTATCCACACATATCAATGATCAAGTGGCACAAGTCCAGTACCCCTCGTTGTTTTCTCAATTAAAGACTTCCTAAGGGCTTAGTCAGAGGATCAACTAAATTTACCTATGATGGAAACAACCTCATTTTAAACAATTGCTTAATCACATTGTGTCTTAAGCGAATATGTCTACTCTTTCCATTATAAGTTTATTCTTCGCTATAAGCAATTTCTGCTTCACAATCACAATGCATAGATATAGAGGTGATCAGTCTCTTATCAATTGCAATATCGCAAGTTTAAAGCCACTCAGCTTCCACACAAGCAAGTGCTAATGCAATGAACTCCAAATCCATTGTAGAACGAGCAATTAAAGTTCGCCAAAAGGATCTCCAAGCCACCGCTCCTCCTCCCAAAGTGAACATATATCCACTTGTGGATTGTATCTTCATAATCTGAAATCCAGATTGCATCACATAAGCCTTCAATTACTTCAGGAAAACCACTATAAAAAATTCCATGATTTATAGTATCTCTAATATATCTCAATAAGCTCAACAAGGCTTTCCAATGAATTTCGCTAGGATTTGTCGTATATCTTCTTAGTCGTGAAACTGCATAAGCCAAGTGGAGCCTTGTGAAGTTTGCTAAATGCAAGAAACTTCCAATTAATGGAGCATAAGTTGCTTGTTCCTCAGGTGCACCTCGGTTTTCCTCAAGATACACGATTGTATCAAAAGGGGATGATAATGGTTTAAGATCAAAGCATCCAAAATTTTTCTATACTTTTTCCAGTATCGAAAATTTTTCAATATTTTTTCCGCGCAGTGATCTTATACCAATAAAATACCATTTTCTTTTCTTATAATTCTGACATAAAGAATGACTTGAGCTTCTCCCAAGTCAAACCTATCGAATTTCTTCGATAAGATATCTTTTGTAGGTTTGGCTACACTCAAATAAGTACCAAAAAATTAGCATGTCATCAACATAAAGAGCAATGATGTTACAATGACCTTCTGTCTTTTTAGATACACACATCGATCAACTTCAACTATCGAAGCTGAGAACCCTTCATTCTCTAAGGCCGCGTTCAGTAGATCAGATTAGTCAAGATAAAGGGCCCATAGTATAGTCTAATGTTGTTCAGTTGCAAAACTCATTTATCTTCTAAACCAACAAATCCAAGATAAGTTAACCCAAGGGCTTTGCCAATATTATTTATCCAAACCCCCTATAAATTACACAAAGACAAAAATATCCTTATTCCACCCAATCACAAAATTATTTTTATTGCATGTAACTTTTATGATAAAAATAAATAACAACACTAATTTATTCCTTACTTCATGCCGATCAAATTGACATCCATATCTTATATTTTTCGATATTCATAAGAATAATTATTTTGTAAGCTATATATTGATGAAATGAAGACTACTTTTGTAAATTTACAAATAATATGGGGACAAAAATTTTATTATGTTGGAAACTAAACAAGATAATAACAATTTATAATGATGGTAAAATTACAAAGTGAACATAAGATCCATATAAATATTAAGATTATAATCTTCAGATAAAATTGTATCACATAATCTTATACGGACAACTAAACGCAGCCTAATGTGTTATCTAGTTTCTCATGCCACTGCTGTGGCGCTTGTTTTAAGCCATGTATTGATTTCTCAATTTACACACCTTAGGTTCCTGTCCTTTCATAATGCAACCGTCAGGTTGCCACAGATAAATCTCTTCTAAATCTTCATTTAGAAAAGTTGTTATCCATTTGATGAACAAATAGATTGTACGTTGCAGCCAATACTATCAAATACATTATTAATGCAATTCTCGTGACAGGAAAATGTCAAAATAATTAACAATTTTTTGTGTAAATCACCGATCAACCAATCTTGCTTTATATTTTTCAGCACTTCCATCAGGTAGATATTCTTTTTGAATATCCACTTTCTACTAATTGGTTTCGTACAAGGTGGTAATCAACCAATCCCCAAGTGTTGATACTCAAAATTGAATCTAACTCTGATTTTAAACTGTCTTTCCATCTCTTGGAATCTGATGATGCTATCGTTTCATTAAATGTTTTTGGTTCATTATCTACCATGTACATGTAGTAGTTGTAAAATCTCGGGAACTGTGGGGTTGGGCTTACCGAACTCCGACTGATAGTCTATCCTCACTGTACCACCACAGGCCTTCCCCGCGTGCTTTGTTCTCACTCGCACGCACCCTGGACAAACTTCCATGGAGGTCACGCATCCCAGTGCTACTACAAGTCAATCATGTTTAACCTTGATGTTCTTATAGATGGGCTCTCGAAAAGGAAGGTGCACCTTGGTGGTATGAGTGGCACTACAAGTCTCTTATACCATTCCTTGACTTTACACTGCCCGGTTTCGGAATCCCTCTCATTCGGATGTGGGATCAATTCATTAATGTACCCTTCCACCTAGAAGCCTGCCAGCAGCCGCTCCTAGTTCGTGCACCTCCTTGGCACCGGTGATCACCACCGCCCTCGTCTGCCCCGGGCGTCACATGTCCACCAGCTTCCGCTTGGTTCATCCCCGAACCAAATCGTAGTGGGAGAGGTTGTGCTCTGATACCATTTGTAACGTCCCGTCTCGGGACCTTTGGGGTTGGGCCCACCAAACTCCGATTGATAGTCTATCCTCACTGTACCACCACTAGCCTTCCCAGCGTGCTTTGTCCTCACTCGCACGCACCCTGGGCAAACTTTCCAGGGGGTCACCCATCGCAGTGCTAATGCAAGTCAAGCACGCTTAAACTTGAACTTCTTATGGATGGGCTCCCGAAAAGGAAGGTAGACCTTGGTGGTATGACTAGCACTACCAGTCTCTCCATTCCTGACTTTACACTGCCCATACACTGCCCAGTCAAGGAATCCCACTCATCAGGTGTGGGATCGGCTCATTCATTTACCCCTCCGCCTTAGAGCCTGCTAGGAGCCGCTTCTTGTCCGCGCACCTCTTTGGCACCAGCGATCACCCCCCGCTGTCGTCGGTCCCAGGCGTCACAGTAGTATCCACCAAAAGTATTCGGACTTTTCTTCTCTTTCATATCCCCTCATTAGGATTAGGATTTTGGAAAAATTCCACCTCGTCATCATCATTAGTCTTCCCTTTTTCTCTTTCAATGGAAAGATATGTTCAAAAAACTCGGCATTCTTTTATTCTATGATTGTAATTTCAGCAACTTATTCACTTTTGATTACTAAAAATCGGTAAGTTACCAAATTTGAGAATAACCAACGAACATACAATCATATGTTCTTTGTCCAACTTTTCTCTTCTTTGGCTCGGTTAATAAAACATTTTCCAAGCACCCCCACAGTTTAAATATTCAATATTTGGTGCATATCCTTTCCATAATTCGTATGGAGTTTTTCCAATTTTCTTGTTAGGAATTCTATTTCGCAAAATCACGCAGTTAGAATTGCTTCGCCCCAAAGTTCTCGTGAGCACTTGACTCAATCATCATGGCGTTCATTTGTCACTAATTGGTGTTGTGCTAGAATCACCCATAAACTTCCCATTTTTTTATCCTCAACGAAGGCTTCTCCGTTCCTTGTATGTGCTTTATGCACCCGAGTCCACAATCCATGCGCTTTGTGAGAGTGAGAACATGTTTACCTCCGAAACCATGGCAACTATCACATGATCATCTCCTTGAACAAGATTAACCTTGTTCTTAGTAGGAGGATTTTCTCATTCTCAAGTGTTGCCCTCTTTCGGCATTGAGCGGCATAGTGCCCTTGTTTTCCACACACGAAACATGCGCTCATCTTCTTTTTCATAAAAGAAGGTTTCCGCTTGAACGAACTCTCACCCTTCTCGAGAAATTTTTCTTAGGAATTTTGGATCTCTTATCCTTTTTCCCCCACAAGATTTTCTTTCGTTTAAAAGTCTTTGGAAACCCCACATATCTGAATCGGGTGTTTATTCGCCGTCATTCCACGAAGGAGGTAATTTTTTAAGCAACAACTCAGCCACAAACTCCTCGGGGAGACTGATTTTATCCACTTTGATACCTTCAATAAATTGAAGGTACTCATGATTTGCTCATGAACATCACGGGGTTCCACCATCTCCCATCGATAGAAGGCGGGACAAGCAAACTTTTGCTTCGTGGCATTCTTGGCCGTGTATTTCTCCAACATGGAATCCGATATTGCTTTTGCATCTGTGTAACTCACATAAACATCAAAGAGCAAGTTAGAAAGCGTAGAGATCATAGTATGCCTACAGATCTTATATGCTTGCACCCAATTCACGTAGTTGGTCTCTTCGGTGAGTGGAGTTGTGAGCAGCCATGCCACACCATTCATGTCGAGCAAGGAGAACACTTTCTCCTTCCATCTCTTGTAATTTGTGCCATTGAACTCCTCAATCCTCGAAATATCCGGATACTTCACCATGATGGCTGTTGGGTTGAAGTTGTTGATCGAGAGTGGATTCGATGAGCTTTAATGGTGTCATGAGAGCAAACTACTCATCGTCGTTGTTGAGAATATTATCGTCGTTGTTGAGGATATCATCATCGTTGTTCAGCATATCATCATCGTCGTTGAGAATCAAGATCATCTAACTCATCATTGAGGCGTGAAAAGTCCTTCACTGCCCTGAAAAGCTATTTCAGGAACTCTCTTGTAGCTTCCAAGGGTTCAACAACCTCTTCCAAGAATCACTTATATGTGTTGTAGTGTTCATGGGAGCAAGGGAAATGTAGTATTTATAGAGGTCGTCAAGCAACTCAAGGGTCTCTCATTCAAGAGTCATTTCATAGTCATTCAAGCCTCTTAACCATGGTCATTCAAGCCTTATATTCATGTCATTTTAAGACTAATATTCATGCGCATATTGATACTCTTTTAAGGCCCATTTTTATGCTCTTTAAAAGACATAAAGCTCAAGAGTCATGTATTGCTTTTTGATAAGAATCAAATGACCCATTAAATAATATTCACATAATATTATAACAAAGAAAAGATAACTTAAATGATTTTCATTCCAAATGATTTCGCGTCTACTTTTTGTGTCAATGATGAAAATGCTCATTTGATCTTGCAATTTTCATTAACTTTCAAGATGAAGAGAATTGGTTGATCCTCTATCGTTTTATTATGTAGTACTATGTGCTTTATTATTTTATACTTTGTTATGTACCATCGAAATCAATGTGGATGATATATACTATTAACGTAACACTGCCTGAGATGAATGAGAACGTGGACCATTAATCATGTTCATCACAAGAATTCAATTAATGAAATGATTCGCCAAAGTGGAATGTTGCAATTGAAGTATAACAAAAGTTATTTGAGAAACGAAAATTTTTTCGGATATCAAACTCGCATATCAGAAAATGTAAAGCATGCTTAATAAAAATGAATTCTCATCATAAAGGTAAAAAATTTGAAATTATGAGATATAAATCACGACGTCTTTCACGAGTTTTTCACAAAGACCCAACATTGATTATGAGATAGCCGTATTCTCTTGTGGTGGATCCAACAACTTTTCATTATATAATTAGTTTAACAGAATTTTAAAAAAGACTCGATGAGCATCTATGGATATTGGAACCAGCTTATGTGTTATTATTCGAAAAGTTACTTCCGATTATCTTATTTGAAGTGCAACATTTATTACCAACGACTAAAATATTAAAAGAGTATAACAAAACATATTTCACCAAAAAAATCATGTTTTAGAAAAAAATGATGATATTGATCTACAACAAGTGCGATCAAGAGAAGTGCAAATTTATCTGAAAAATATAGAACCCAATTTGAAATTCTCAAATTACACATAAAATCCCTGAAATAGACATATGGAAGAATTAATCGAGACATGTTAACAAAAAGTAAGACATGAAAACTCTAGTCGAACAAGTAACAGAAAGGTAACACGACTTAGAGAGAATTTGATGAAAAATAAAAAATCACAAATCTTTCTCTTCAAGGCCCGACGACGGCGACGATTCTTTGGACATTTCTTCATGGAGCAATTTATTTTGGGCATTCGATTCAGGACTTCGATTGAGAGTAAGACTCTTGATTTGGGATGTGAACTTTTGTTTGGTCTTGTGCTTGATCGTTCCTTAGTTTTTGGTTTGTCTTTTGTTTTCACAAGAAAAAAACAGATTGAATTATAATTATGGAAGTTTTAAGGTGTTACAAGGTTGACGGAGTTGATCGTTTACCGCGGGTCAACGGTGGTCGGAGAACGACCGGCGGGTGACCGCGAGGCCGGAGCTATTTGGGATGTCCAGCGGAGTATGACCTCCGCCGGAGCTTAGTCGGACATGTGGCCCGACTACGTCGAAGGGATCTCGACACTTTGGGACGTGCGTGGCCGGGACTTGGCTCGGACCTGAAAGTGTAGAATACACTTTAGTTGTGCTTTGATTTTATTAGCCGTCTTTGTAATTAGGGGCTTTTATTATATTTGTCCTTAGATTAGGACTAAATTGTTATTTGTACCAAGCTTGAGTTGGATATCCACGCCATTTTCGACAATCTCGCACAACACGAGGAAGACGTTAGCGAGATTCAGAAGGAGCAAAAGGGCAAACAAACCGAAGACACTGTTGCCCTAATCTCAGAGAAGAGGAGCTCTAAATCACGCAAAGAAAATATCACTAGGCCTCCCACACCATCAGAGTCGGAAGCTGAATCAGACTCTGACGTCGAGCCACATATCAAGGCACTGGGAAAGCAGTTGGCTCTAAATTGGAAAGATGATAAACAAGCAGTACTTCAAGAAGAAGTCTTCATCACCCCAATAGACTTCGGACTTCTAACTCAAAGAACAATAGCACTCACTGATAGGTCCCTAGATTATCAACTCTAAGATCCTAGGCAGTAATTCGAAGCATTTGATGAGATTTATTGAGAATTGGATTTCGATCGAAAACCATCTTTGATGAACACGAGAGATAATCCCTGTAGTGTGAGAAAGTGTTTGCTGTTTTTCTCTAGAAATTGAATTGACAGCCCTTCGGATCAAATTCTAAAACTTTCTCTATTCAGCTCAATGTGTACAAATGTATTTATACCAAACAAACTTGGTATAAATAACAATCTAGTCCTAAACTAAGGACAAATACAATAAAAGCCCCTATTTACAAGGACAACTAATAAAATCAAAGCACAACTAAAAGCGTATTCTACATTCTCCCTCTTTTGTGCTTGATTGCCCTTCCTCGCATCTGTCCTCGTCAGGCATAGAAAGACTGCGCAAGCCCAGTGCATGCCCGTAGTTCCTTATGGTGTTCCTCAGCTCCAATCGCTCCTTGATAGCTTCAAGTAGCTCCATCAGAAGCGGTTGTTCTCTCACGAACCTATGCAGATTCAACATTGTTTCCTTGTTGATCTCTTCCAATCTCTTCTCTATATTTTTTCTGATTGCCTTGAGCGTCCCATCACAGAATTTGTGAACCTCAGTCTTCAGCATCAACCTATTCTTCTTAGCAATTGGATTGTGGTAGGTGATTCCTAGGACTGAGCTTATGTGTACGTGATTGTTGGGAAGCCCATAGAGCGGATAGACAGAACTCGAGAAGAGCTTAATGAGAGTGATCTGCCATATCTTCCCGCTGAAGAGGTCTACAATCTATACCGAATGTACGCGAGGAAGTACAAGGATCCTCAAGGCTTCATCAAGAAGGAAGGACTCTAGGGACTCCACAGATTCATGATGCACCAGGTCAAGTACCATGCCGCACACGACCTTCACAAGGCTCAGGAGAGCAATATGAAGAAGGTCAACATGATCGCTCCGAACAATCAAGGACCTGAGGTTGGAGTTGGAGTGCCGCCTTTTGCATAGTAGACTCCTAACATCTGACATATCAGAGATAGATCCTTGAAATGGCTCTTCAGCTGATTTTTGGGAATCCCAGCCTTCGATCAGGTCCAAGTTGGGTCAGCATGTATAGACAATTCATCATTTTCTGCTGCTCCCAATGAGAGATGCCTCCGAGCTTGAATTCGTTCAACTTCTTAATCTTGTCTGGTGACCTCCATATCTACTCACGAACATTTTCTAGAAAGGGGATATCAATCCTTATGTTTTCCCATGGCGTGTCGACTCGAACGGTCCCTGGAGTCAATCTCGGAGGGTGTCCGCTCGTTAAGCAATCAACTCTTGAAGCCTTGGGAGATCCTTCTCGTAATCTTCACCTTCATGAAGTTCTTCGTCTTCAATTAGAACGAGGTCAACCGATGCTAATCGTAGGAAGTGTCGAATGTCTTTTACTCTTCTCTGAGCCAAGTCGGAGGGCAAAGTGCGAGTCATCCACAAGTCGTCGAAGATGTATCGATCCAGCACTTCACGTGGGTCGACTCCACTTCTTGAAGTTTTAG
The DNA here is from genome assembly GCA_027422505.1 of Craterostigma plantagineum. Classification (NCBI taxonomy): domain Eukaryota; kingdom Viridiplantae; phylum Streptophyta; class Magnoliopsida; order Lamiales; family Linderniaceae; genus Craterostigma; species Craterostigma plantagineum. Next base: position 11,962,586 of record JAPQWV010000005.1, on the reverse strand, counting down.
CGAGCTTGAGGGTCCTTGCGTTTCTGCTAACGCTAAGAGCATTGCGGCACTTGATTCTTCTTTCGGAAGCAAGGGGCTCGTGTAAGTCGTTGGTGGTGTCGACGGAGGCGTCCATTGGTTGAAGGTTGGTGGTTCGATTGGTTCCAAAGTATGGGTGTGGTGCGGGTGCGTGGTTATTTTATGAGTGGTTCGGGTTTGTGTAGTTGTAGTGGGTTGTGAGGTTTCAGCTGCTCCAGTGCTTGTCTGTGCCGTGCCCGAGCCTTATCCTTGACTTCTTGAATATACTCGCAGCCTCTTCCCCCCTCTTGACGATCCTGGTCGTCAAGGTCGTCATGTCGTCGTTTGGAGTGAGAGTCGTGGCCTCGGCATGAATGGGTAGGGGGGTCTGGACAATCAACCAGACGGTTTTAAAGAGCATCCTCTTGAGTCATCAAGTTGGTTAGGCCAATTAGTCGGGCGAACATTATGTCGTGGAGTTCGCTGAGGGGTACGGTGTATGGGTTGATGAGGATAGGTGATGGGATGGTTGGGGCGGTGAGTAAAGGTTGTGAGGGTGTAAGGTTCGGTTGTGAGGTTTGTCCGGACGGCTCTGCCTCAGAGATCGGTCCCTTCTCGGTATCTCATCGGGAAATCTCTATGGCAGCGTGTACTCTCTCCATAAAACGTTCCTCGAATTGTGAAGCGCAGAGGAGAGAGCAGCCTGTAAACGTTCTTCCGCACGAACAGGATAGAAGCCTCCGATGATGAACCAGGATGACTGATGCCGCCTGTTAACAACCCTTGAGTGAAAATCGTCTCAACGGGCTGGCTCAAAGTCGCTTGAGGTTGCGATGGTTCGAGACTTCCATCCAATCCTCGAGATAATTCCAAAGGAATTGTCTCTATGGATGTTGTTGCAGGCTCAGATTGAACCTGCGAATCAGACACTTAAAGTTCTTGGCCGGTAATAGTCGACATCTGAATCTCGGCCTCGACTGATGCTAAGGGATCGGGCTGCGGCTCAAGATTGAGCGAAGGAGGGTCCTCAGCCCTTGGAGTGATAATCGGCACCGTGTCTGATGTGGAACCAACAGCAGTTAAGACGGGCTCGTCGGATGTGAGTTGATGTGTGGGAGGCCGTCTAATCAAACATATCTCCTCATCTGACTCTGTGTCTGATGAGGTAGCTGTGTCAGGAGTTGGGTCACGTGCAGTCTCCTCATGAGCTTGTGCTGTTGGTTGAGGCTCGTTAGGTGTAATCGAGTCAATAAGAGCCTCGGTCTCAGGCGTGGTAGCCTGCTGAAGTGGGTTGTGTCCCATTTCTGTGTCGGGCTGTGCTTCTTGTTGAAGGCTCTCCTCAATAGACCCTTGAAACACGTCTATATGGATGGGCACTTCAGCTCCTAGTTCATCAACTGGAGCCTCGACTTCTCATTCTTGCGCCACTTCGGCAATCAACGTGGCTCCAAGGTCCTGGAAGTCTCCACTTCTGTCTCCTGGGCCACTTGATCAATTATCTCGGCCTCAGGGCTTTGATGGTGTTGCGGAGGACTCAGTTGAAATCTGCTGGGGCCCTCGTATCATCGCTTCCGTTAGATGATGTTCGCGATAGTATAGTCTATATACGTCTCCCGTTGGGTCGGTGAGACGTTGCAGCTCAAACGGAACAGGTATCGATGGCTGATCCAAATCCGTGAGCTTGGAGTTGTGGAAGAACTTGAGCTGGGGTGGTTGATAATTTCCTCTTGGAGGCAGGCGAGGAATACTCTCGTGAAGCTCCATGAGGTGGGCGATGATCACACAAAACTACCTTGCATATGGTACATTCTTCGATCGCTTGTTCTCCTTTTGTCTGATCTGTTCTGCAAGGTCATTCCCGATCAGCTGTGTGAAATCATAATTTCGGGAGAATGCGATGCCGTGGAGTATGTGAAGGATGTTGTCGTTGCCATTTGTCAAAACCGGCGTGCTCCGGTGACAGACACTTATTGATAATTTCAAATAGTGTCTTCCATGGATGTGGGATGCCATTGCTCTGTACTTGCACGAGCTTGGTGAGCGGCGGATGGTATCCTATTTGGAGAAAATGGTGTATCATCTCCGCATCCGTCGGCAGAGGATCGTAGTTCTGGCTGAACGGGAGGTCCAAGACAAGGGCAAAATCGTCCTTACTGAAGCTGACGTGTTTTGTCCCGACCACCGTTGTGAATTGGTAAGTGCCCATAACTACATGTCTCTGTATACGTCCCCAAAATTATTGGAGATAGACCATTGGCACCGAGGCTGTCACTGTGAGTGCGTGCCAGATGGGATTGCCTTGTAGGATGGACACCATGATCTCGTCAGGACATCGGAACGTAGTCAGGTCTAGGTGAAAGTTCGTGTCCTGAACCTTGAGATATAGGTTGTGGTCGTAGATGTGGTTGTACTGAGGGTAACGATCCATATGAAAAATAAGAAGAAATCATTAGTTCAATCTTAAATTGAAGTCGAAATATTCGAACAAATTATTTCATGTTTAACAGACATATAAGAGATAATTTTGCACATATGTCATACGAAAGTGAACTAATGAGTTGGTATTTATTAATAAGATTTTCGAAAGTTGTAAATGAAGCATATAGGGTCCTGTTCGAAAAATATTATAAGTGTTGAATTGTAATACCCCGAAATTTTTACGAGCATGCTAATCTGTGAACTTATAGTTAAATTTTGTGGTTACGTGAATTTAACATCATGCGCTTATATATGTTTATGTGAAATCTAATTTATTAAGAAGTTAGATTTAAGCCTTAGGAGAAATTCGAAATAGAATGGGAAGGCCTTCGAAAGAATAAATGTTGATTAGCCAATTACAAAGGAAGAGATTTTCGAAATGTACGATCAAAAATTCAGAAATTCTCGAAAGATGATCGAGAATTAGATACTTTTGAATGATAATAATTTGGTGAAGCTTAAAATATTGTCGATATTTTAGAAGAGGCCTGCGACGTTTTCGTGGGATATATTCAAGATTAGAAAAGTTTTCGTGGTGGTAATACGAGTGAAGTGGAAATTAATAAAATAAATTTATGCAAAGAGGCAAAGCTCTCGTACTAAAAACTATAAAGTTTTCGAGTACACATTATATATTGTATTATATTCCCTAGAAACTTTAGCAAAGTTTTCATGAGGGTCAAAGTTTTTGTACAACATATTAAGACTTGGAAACTTATTATGACTATGTGAATAGATATATAACCAAACGAAATGATGTGACTACTTACAAATATATAATAAGAGTATTCTATCAAAGGAACTAAAGTAGTACACGTGTTAACCATGTATGCTATTCTTAAGTGTGACTAATACCAACTTTCTTAACCCTAAGGTAATTGACCGTCAATTGGGAAAAAGTACACCTAGGTGCATATTTATAATACGAGAGTTGTAGAGATTTAAACAAGTAAGAAACCCTCGTGAAAGCAAGTGGGAAACACGACTTTGAGCACTCAAGTTATCAAAGAAACCAAGCATTCAAAGGAGGTATGGAAATTTATATGTAGAGTTGCTTTGTTTCAAGGTCTAACGTGAATTTATTATGTAGTCAGAATGGACTTTAGGAAGATTCGCAATCTTCATGTTAGGTATAAATTTCAGATTCATAAAAATAGTCATATTAAGTATTATTTAGTGAGTTGTTAATACGATTCTAATACCTAAGCTATCTTTCGATGACATGTAGTTTCGATAGGAACCAGCCCAATTAGGTAATATAAGGAATCTTTCGGTGTATGAAAATATTAATAAGAGTTTGAATTTCAGTGCACTACTTTCATGGAATTGAAGTTTTCGACACCCTCTAGATTAATCAAAGTTTTCGATGTTTTATATAGGAATAAGTGAGTTTTCGTGATGTTATATTGGACTTAGTTTTCGTGGGTATGTTATTGAGCTAAGTGAGGTTTTCGTGACTATGGTCTTGGGGTTAGCAATGTGTTACTAATTTAATTTCGAGGGTTGACTTACTTACCTTGTTAACTATATATGATCAGGTTTTAAAATAACAATCTTCGGTGGTTTTATGAGTGGGTAGCATAGCACATACATAAAGTTTTAGGTATATTGATTTAAGATTTTCGCCATTTAGATGTTGAGTTTTGGAAGATTTCGACAAAGCATATTTTTGACATTCTAGGGTTTTCTTTATGTCTTAAAAGTTTTCGATATTCTCATTCAGTAAAGTTTCAGTATACGCATAAAAGATTTCGACAAGGTTTATCTAGGTTTTCGATATTCAATAAAGGTCCCGACATTTAATTTGTCAAGCTTTTCGGCACTACTATGTTCTCGGCATCTAACCTTAATTCGCAACAAAGTTTTCGGCATCTCTTATTATGAAAAGTTTTCGGTACAACTATATAAATTTTTTGGCACTAAGTAGTTCTCGGCACAGGGTTTTCATTATTTTAGCGTTTTCATGATTTTAGGGTTTTGATAATTTTAGGTTTTCGATACTTAGAGTATTGGAAATTTCGAAACTTATATGACTTAGTAAATATAGTGATATGAAAATATTTGCAATACTCAGAGGTTCGAAGCATAGGGATATCAGATTACGTGACTAATTATCTCAAGAGGACAGGTAGGTGAATTATTCATCTACAATGCGTAAACACTTATTTGAATTACGTGTTTTTATGTGCTTCAATGATTTACGTGATTTATGTGCTTTACGTATATTTCATGTGAAATCACGAATTCATATGTTATCACGTTTATATGCATGGCATATGCATATCATATCACAGGGGTGAGATATTTACACCGTATTGAGACGGTTGATTTGAGATATTGTCGAGCGGAGTAGAATGAGATATTTGTGATTTTTGTTGTTGACTCGTTGAGGAGTCGAGGTTGGTACTCGTATGACACCTGACGGCAGACAGGCGTGATCGATCTGTCTACTCGGGCGTGAACGTCCCGAGGTGCAAAACCGTCGTGATTATATTTTCAGCGGAGGGAGCGACCTGACAGGGCAGTTGCGTGATCGTCAAAACGCTGTCGGCGTAGGCTACCGCTTACGGAAGAGCGGCCTAGCAGGGCAGTTGCGTGATCGTCAAAACGCTGCTAGTGTAAGCTTCCGTTATATTATGGGCGCGCGAGGTGTCAAGTCTGACCTAGGGCCCTGTGTTGTGTGATTTGAGATAGGATTGTGGGGAAAAGAAAGAGTGAACATTGCATGCGAGACGTTAGGGTTTGAGAATGGGGTCGAGCGCACGTTGCATACATGCATGTTTCACCTACTGAGCGAGGAGCTCAGTGTTTACGTGTTGTAGGTACATTTGAGTCCGGCGCTGATGTGCGTCGCGACTAGGCGGGCTGACGGCGATGCTCCACGGACTTTTGAGGGTGAGGCTGTACATGGATGCGACCTGTGGAGCGATGTTAGGGTTTGGTCTTTTGATATTTTGGGGCTATGCCCTTTGTATAGAGGCTACTATGTAGAATTACATTTTGTTGTATTATATTATCGTTTAGGAAATAATTAGACGGGCCTTCCGCGGCTTACGTTGCGGAAATCCGCCACTAATCTTACTTAGAAAACGAGGGTCGTCACAGGTGGTATCAGAGCTTAGGATACAGATTCTGTAGACTGTCCATGTACAGCCGCTCAAAAGCGTGGAGGATCAGCCTTGCCTATAAGTTTTACGGTACGATGTGATTATTTGCTTACGTGGCTATTTATATATAATTTGCTTACGTGGCTATTTGTATATAATATGGATGCTTAGCTAGATTTAGCTAGAGTGCGCAGCGGAAGCGTGGTGGAAATAGGACTACGTATGTCTAGAAGACGTAGAAAATATGTGCGCGAGTCTAGCCGTAGAGCCAGACTCAAGTCCCCTACCACAGAATTTCGGGGGCGAAATTCTTTTAAGGGGGGGAGGATGTAATACCCCGAAATTTTTACGAGCATGCTAATCTGTGAACTTAGTTAAATTTTGTGGTTACGTGAATTTAACATCATGCGCTTATATATGTTTATGTGAAATCTAATTTATTAAGAAGTTAGATTTAAGCCTTAGGAGAAATTCGAAATAGAATGGGAAGGCCTTCGAAAGAATAAATGTTGATTAGCCAATTACAAAGGAAGAGATTTTCGAAATGTACGATCAAAAATTCAGAAATTCTCGAAAGATGATCGAGAATTAGATACTTTTGAATGATAATAATTTGGTGAAGCTTAAAATATTGTCGATATTTTAGAAGAGGCCTGCGACGTTTTCGTGGGACATATTCAAGATTAGAAAAGTTTTCGTGGTGGTAATACGAGTGAAGTGGAAATTAATAAAATAAATTTATGCAAAGAGGCAAAGCTCTCGTACTGAAAACTATAAAGTTTTCGAAGTACACATTATATATTGTATTATATTCCCTAGAAACTTTAGCAAAGTTTTCATGAGGGTCAAAGTTTTTGTACAACATATTAAGACTTGGAAACTTATTATGACTATGTGAATAGATATATAACCAAACGAAATGATGTGACTACTTACAAATATATAATAAGAGTAATCTATCAAAGGAACTAAAGTAGTACACGTGTTAACCATGTATGCTATTCTTAAGTGTGACTAATACCAACTTTCTTAACCCTAAGGTAATTGACCGTCAATTGGGAAAAAGTACACCTAGGTGCATATTTATAATACGAGAGTTGTAGAGATTTAAACAAGTAAGAAACCCTCGTGAAAGCAAGTGGGAAACACGACTTTGAGCACTCAAGTTATCAAAGAAACCAAGCATTCAAAGGAGGTATGGAAATTTATATGTAGAGTTGCTTTGTTTCAAGGTCTAACGTGAATTTATTATGTAGTCAGAATGGACTTTAGGAAGATTCGCAATCTTCATGTTAGGTATAAATTTCAGATTCATAAAAATAGTCATATTAAGTATTATTTAGTGAGTTGTTAATACGATTCTAATACCTAAGCTATCTTTCGATGACATGTAGTTTCGATAGGAACCAGCCCAATTAGGTAATATAAGGAATCTTTCGGTGTATGAAAATATTAATAAGAGTTTGAATTTCAGTGCACTACTTTCATGGAATTGAAGTTTTCGACACCCTCTAGATTAATCAAAGTTTTCGATGTTTTATATAGGGATAAGTGAGTTTTCGTGATGTTATATTGGACTTAGTTTTCGTGGGTATGTTATTGAGTTAAGTGAGGTTTTCGTGACTATGGTCTTGGGGTTAGCAATGTGTTACTAATTTAATTTCGAGGGTTGACTTACTTACCTTGTTAACTATATATGATCAGGTTTTAAAATAACAATCTTCGGTGGTTTTATGAGTGGGTAGCATAGCACATACATAAAGTTTTAGGTATATTGATTTAAGATTTTCGCCATTTAGATGTTGAGTTTTGGAAGATTTCGACAAAGCATATTTTTGACATTCTAGGGTTTTCTTTATGTCTTAAAAGTTTTCGATATTCTCATTCAGTAAAGTTTCAGTATACGCATAAAAGATTTCGGCAAGGTTTATCTAGGTTTTCGATATTCAATAAAGGTCCCGACATTTAATTTGTCAAGCTTTTCGGCACTACTATGTTCTCGGCATCTAACCTTAATTCGCAACAAAGTTTTCGGCATCTCTTATTATGAAAAGTTTTCGGTACAACTATATAAATTTTTTGGCACTAAGTAGTTCTCGGCACAGGGTTTTCATTATTTTAGCGTTTTCATGATTTTAGGGTTTTGATAATTTTAGGTTTTCGATACTTAGAGTTTTGGAAATTTCGAAACTTATATGACTTAGTAAATATATTGATATGAAAATATTTGCAATACTCAGAGGTTCGAAGCATAGGGATATCAGATTACGTGACTAATTATCTCAAGCGGACAGGTAGGTGAATTATTCATCTACAATGCGTAAACACTTATTTGAATTACGTGTTTTTATGTGCTTCAATGATTTACGTGATTTATGTGCTTTACGTATATTTCATGTGAAATCACGAATTCATATGTTATCACGTTTATATGCATGGCATATGCATATCATATCACAGGGGTGAGATATTTACACCGTATTGAGACGGTTGATTTGAGATATTGTCGAGCGGAGTAGAATGAGATATTTGTGATTTTTGTTGTTGACTCGTTGAGGAGTCGAGGTTGGTACTCGTATGACACCTGACGGCAGACAGGCGTGATCGATCTGTCTACTCGGGCGTGAACGTCCCGAGGTGCAAAACCGTCGTGATTATATTTTCAGCGGAGGGAGCGACCTGACAGGGCAGTTGCGTGATCGTCAAAACGCTGTCGGCGTAGGCTACCGCTTACGGAAGAGCGGCCTAGCAGGGCAGTTGCGTGATCGTCAAAACGCTGCTAGTGTAAGCTTCCGTTATATTATGGGCGCGCGAGGTGTCAAGTCTGACCTAGGGCCCTGTATTGTGTGATTTGAGATAGGATTGTGGGGAAAAGAAAGAGTGAACATTGCATGCGAGACGTTAGGGTTTGAGAATGGGGTCGAGCGCACGTTGCATACATGCATGTTTCACCTACTGAGCGAGGAGCTCAGTGTTTACGTGTTGTAGGTACATTTGAGTCCGGCGCTGATGTGCGTCGCGACTAGGCGGGCTGACGGCGGTGCTCCACGGACTTTTGAGGGTGAGGCTGTACATGGATGCGACCTGTGGAGCGATGTTAGGGTTTGGTCTTTTGATATTTTGGGGCTATGCCCTTTGTATAGAGGCTACTATGTAGAATTACATTTTGTTGTATTATATTATGGTTTAGGAAATAATTTGACGGGCCTTCCGCGGCTTACGTTGCGGAAATCCGCCACTAATCTTACTTAGAAAACGAGGGTCGTCACATGAATCGTAAAAGTCAAGCATTGTTCACTCCATTCTATTTATCGCTCGAGAATTGAATTCTTAATTTTAATTTCCTATGTGTTAGTTTCTGATTGAAGTCTCCGTTTAATTTTGCGATCGAGAATTTTATTCGCGGGGTACGCTACAGTGTTAAAGACTTACGGAAAATTTTTCGAAGTGTTAAAGTGTTACGCGCAGTACTATAGACGATCAATTTACGGTCGAGAAAACTTTTCGTGTAAATTTACGATCGAGAAAATTAATTTCCGCGTAAATTTACAATTGAGAAATTTTTCGCGCGTGAATAAAATTTTCGTCGCGACTTTTATCGAGCGAGAAAGTTTTTCGATTTTAAAGTAGGTTTTCGCTGCAAAATTTTATGATCGAGAAAATTGACAATGAAAAACTAGTTTAATCGCCAAAAAAATTTTCGATCGATCAAAATCATCGCTCCGTAGTTTTACGATCGAGAAATTTTAATGTCGAAAATTGATTTTAACGCCGCTAAATTTTACGACCTTAACTAAAATGAAATCAAAACTGCTGTTTTCGATAGTAAGTTTTGCGCTCGTACTAAATTGCATCCATTATAACTATTCCACTTGTTTATTTTTCGCTCGCATAAAATCCTAATTAGGTTTCTTGATGGTAAGTAAATTTTCGATCGTCATCTATCTTAACGACTCAGTCAAAATTTTAGAGATCGAAAATCTTTTACGATACAAACAGTATCTTAATTAAACCGGAATTCAATTAAGACTGTTTGAGATCGAAAAAGTTCTTCGACAGCTTCAAACGTTCAAAAACTTAGTTTCAGTCGAGACTTAAATCTGACTCTAAACGCAGAATATCGAAAATTTTACACTGTCAAACTGATCGAAAACACCTAAACGACGATAAAACACTGAAATCGAACTGGATAAATGCATCTAGAGGTCTTAGATTTCTGAAAATAGCCTACGGGTTTTCAAATAGTTCACAGACGAGAAATTTGTCATCAAATCAAGCGAAAAATCACAAAATGCAGATGCAAACGGAGTTTAAATGCACACAAATCTCTAAAGAATGTTGAATCTACCTTAAAATGAGGAAAATCTGTTGAAAAGTAAGAGAAGGAATTTTGAGTTCGTCTTTTTAAGTTTTTCGCGAGAAAGAATTTCGATTGATACTTTTGAATTCTCGAATGAGGGTTTTGCGTGAGAAATACTTTTTTTACTGCAAAAAGTAAAATTGTTTTAATGGGCTGACAAGACGTATTTGGTTCTCGATTGGACAGGTCCATTACTATTTACGCTAGAGAAACTTGGGATTGCATTTTCTATCTAGTTTCTCGATCGTAAGTATTCCTATGTGTTCAGATAAATCCCTTTTTCAGATAATAGTCACAAATTTACTCCCCTTATGTATTAAAATTAAATGCGATTAACTCCCTGAAGTTCCGAGCAATGACATCTGGCTCCACAGTGGATTTTTGAAAAATCTGCCTTACTTAGAGCAAAAAGTTCAAAATGTTAGAGTTAAATCAACAAGTTTTTTTAACAAGGCTCCCCATGAATTTGTTACATCAATGCCATTAGCTCCATATCATGAAAAATCGTGAAGTCCTTCTTTTGAAGTGCGTTGTAGCAAGAGATCAGAATCGAAAATATTTCTGCAACACTTAAAGAAAAACATCAAAAATATTAGGAGCTCAAGGCATATTATTGTGTAAATGCTCCCCCTCAAATAATGCACTAAAATTGATTTATCATGTAAACATATAGAATCAATTCAAGTAGCAATCATTAAAAATCACGCAATTAATCAAGTTATCTTAGATACATGGTCCCCAAAGCATGTGCTCATAATTTTGCGCGAGTGTATGAGCAAAGACAAAAAATCACATTTTAAACTATTTAGTATCAATGCAGGCTAAACATGCATTCAGAATGTGCGAATTATGACAAAGTAAAAATGTCGCATTTTATCAATTCAATGCAGATGCAAAATTAAATTGCATGTCATAATGTGCGAATTATTTTTTTTAATATATAAAAAAATCATGAAAAATATTATCATATATACGTATATTATATATATTTTTTTATATTTTAATGTATATTGATATTATTAATAGTATGGGGTCAGATTATTTTGCTTCGAGCGACGTCACGCCTAAAATTTCACAAGACACGTGGAAAGATCTTATGCCGTCAGGTCATGTCATCAAACTAAAGTCCTAAAGTCATGGAATAATCCATTTCGACAACTCTCACCAGGTTCACTCTAGCACTCGATTATTTATAACTTGGGATTTTTATATTTATATCACTCAAGTCAACACAAGCAATTTTAAGTCAATTCACCGGTGATCGAGGCGCTTTTAGTCATTTCACCTAAGCAAAAGAACGTCGATTTGGAATCAGAGGGACTTTGAGGAATTTTAATTTGGCTCTGACTTAGAAAGGAAGGAAAATTTTGGGATTGTGGACTTTAATATCTTCATCTTCCATTTCTTAGTCACTCTCCTTCGTCGGCATATTTTTCTCTCTTCTTTTGTCTTTCTCATCCTTATTTGTTTCGTTATTTTTCTACACTTGCTCAAGCTGAACCTCCGTTTCTCTACGAGGCTGAGAGATTAGCTAAGGTGAAGTTCTTCTTGTTGGTTCTCGGGCCGATACCGTGCTCATCTTTTCTTTTTTTCTTCTTTTCTCCCCCTCCTTTTCTCGTTTTAACAACCCGTCATCGGTCAAAGGCTCGTAGGGATTTCAAATGAAGAAATGGTATTTGAAGAAGGCTCAAAGTGGATGACCAAAGGCTATGTTAAAGGATTGAAATTTTATGGATGTGGCCGAGTGAGGAATTTCCTAAGTGCCCTAAATCATTTTCCTAACGATCTAACGCAAGGTTAGTATGAGGTCAAGAATCACTAATTAAGCCAAGCAATTGATGTGTGACGCGCTCAAGAAAAAAGATCCGTAGAAGGAAAATAAAAGGCTAGAATCCTCATTTATGTAAAGTGGCTTTGTGTCTAGTGGACCGAACTAATGACCTTTAGACACAAGAATGCGACTTAGACTGACGAAATTAAGCAGTTAATCATTCGCATGTTAGGGACATCTATTTGTGACTTAGATCGAGCATCCTAAAGATATCGTCATTCCCCTAATATTATATATATGTATAATATTTTTGGATTTTTATTTTTACTAAATTTTCACGCAAGATAAGGCAATTAATTTTCGAAAGCACATAGAAAACATTTGAGAGCACATAGGATCAGTCAAAACACACATCACGGAAGATTCAACATACATAATTTTTCGACAAGAAATTGGAAGCATTTTTCATCCAATGCCTTGCTGAAAATGTCGGCTAGTTGTTACTCCGTGTTCACAAAGTACATATCAATAGTGCCTTTTTTCTACGTGATCCTTGATAAAGTGATATCTAATGCCTATGTGTTTCGTGCGTGAGTGGTGAACAGGATTGCACGTAATAGCAATGGCACTTTGACTATGACTATAGATGGGTATATTATTTAAATTGTACCCATAATCGCGAAGCTGAGTCCTCATCCACAGCATTTGCGAGCAACACCTGGCGGCCGCGAGGTATTCTGCCTCAGCCGTCAATGTTGAAATGCAATTCTGCTTCTTGGATGACTAGCAGACCAGCTTTTCGCCTAAAAATTGAGCGCCACCAGACGTGCTTTTTCTATCCATTCGACAACCTGCATAATAAGCATCAGTGTAGCCAATTAATTTTAAATTTGTTGCTTTAGGATACCATGGTCCTAAAGTTGAGGTGCCCTTGAGGTAGCACAGGATTCGTTTCACCGCGAGCATGTGGGATTCCTTGGGATCGGCTTGGAAACGGGTACAGAGACAAGTGGCAAACATGATGCCCGGCCTACTCGAGGTGAGATACAGAAGAGACCCGATGATGCTGCGATAAAATGTGATGTCGACCGCTTTTTCTGAAGGATCGGCATCCAATTTGCAGCTTGTGGCCATGGGAGTGCTGAGAGGCTTGCTCTGATCTTGATGGAATTTCTTCAAGATGTCACGATGTACTTGGTCTGACTTAAAAAAATTCCGTCTTCGAGCTGCCTGACTTGAAGTCCTAAGAATGTGGCTCATTTCGAACTTGGTCTTCATGAGGTCTCCGAATTTTTGGCAAAGCTGGGGGTTTGTAGACCCGAAGATAATGTCGTCGACGTAAAACTAGGACGACCATCAGATCTTTATCATGCCATTTAATGAAGAGAGTCATATCGGTGGTTCCTCGGATAAATCCAGATTTCACGAGGAAATCGCTCAAGACATCATCCAAGCACGTTGGGCTTGTTTTAGTCCGTAGAGAGCTTTATTCAATCGATAGACGTGATCGGGATGTTCTTGATCAACTAAGCCTTCAGGTTGGGCGACATAGACTTATTCTTTTAACACACCGTTGAGAAAGGTGTTTTCACGTCCATTCGATAGACTTTGAAGTCCTTATGAGCCGCGTATGCCAAGAATAGGCGGATTGCTTCAATGCGGGCAACTGTGCGTAGGTCTCGTCGTAATCAATTCCTTCATATTGGTTGTAGCCCTTAGAAACTAAACGTGCTTTGTTCCTGATCACTTCGCCATCTTCATTCTTTTTGTTCTTGAATACCCATTTCGTCCCCATGACTGTTTTCCCATGCGGGCGGGGTAATAATGTCCACACTTGTAGTCGCTCGTACTGGTTGATTTCGTCTTGCATGGCGATCACCCAACCCGTGTCTTTAAGCGCGTCTATTACCTTTGTTGGCTCATTTTGGCTTAAGAAGCAGCTGAATGGTCCTCTTTGGTTTCTTGTCCGTACTCCACTCGAAGAATCACCAATGATTTGATCGACTGTGTGGGCTCGAGTCCAGTTGCGCTCCTGAGGCAGAGCCGAGCTTGAGGCATCAGCCATTTGTGGATCGAGATCTCCAGTGATCTGAGGCTGCTCATCCAGTTGAGGCAAATCCATTGCTGTACTTGAGTTGAGCGACTCTGGCGGTGGTCCCTCAACATACATGGTTGGTGTAGCAACATTCTGTGGTAATTCTGAATCTGGTGAGGTAGGGACATTAGAAGTACTCGGTACATCGGCTTCGTCAAGTGGAGGTTCCACAGCAGCTGTGGTAACGGTATTGTTCGGCCGATATATCTGCTCAAAGAGCGAATCCAAGTCTTCTAAAGCAAATCTCATAGCTTCTTCTGATGTTGAATCCTGAATTGTTGCCATACGCTGTTGGTCTTGTGCCAACACACCTGTAAGCACGGGTTCTGAACTGTCGTATTCAGAAGCCATCAGGTTAGGCACGGGTCCTGAGCTGATGTGTGCAGGAGCCATCGGGTTGGGCACGGGTCCTAGACTGATTTGCCTAGAAGCCATCTCTGCCATTTCTGGGAAAGTGACATTGTAGCTTTCTTGGATTGTTCGGTTGGACTTGATGTACACTCTGTATGCCTTAGAAGTTGAAGAATATCCGACAAAAGTGGCTTCGAATGCTTTAGGGCCAAACTTAGCACGTTGCTCTCTGTCGTTCGCCACAAAGCACTTGCACCCGAAGACCTTAAAGAAAGAAATGTTGGGTACTCGCTTGTTGATGATTTTGTACGGAGTTTTATCGAAGCGCTTGTGAACTAACGTCATGTCCTGAGTGAAGCAGGCGGTATTTACTGCTTCAGCCCAAAGGCAGTGTGGGAGGCTGGAATGAATCAGCATCTGTCGCGCCCCGACTTCCTAACCGCCTAACCTAGCGTATTTCTACGTGCCTAGCGAGTTTGTAAGTAAAGAAGTGCACCGATAACGCGTACAAATTTTTCATTTTTCATTTACGAAATGGAACATTGTTCTATACAAGACAAAAGAATGCATGTCGAACATCAAGTTCCAGACATGGTCTCACTACAACGGCGAAGGTGTGTCGGCACAGCAAAAGCTCCTATGCGCCCGGCCTCACAGGTCGTCATCCACACACACACGTCCACCCCAAAAGCAGCGCGAAGCTCCCAAAAGATCAGCCTTGTCTTACAACACGATCACATACCGTGGTCGTCGGTGCCTACAACACACAACGTAAGGAATGAGCCACCGAGGCTCAGTAAGCAGAAATCATGCATGTATGCGCGTGTCACTCTCCCGCAAAGGCAATCCACGCCGATGCACATAACATCACTACGCAAAGGCAATCCACGCCGATGCACATAACACTCCGCAAAGGCGATCCGCGCCAATGTTCCTAGTACTCATACTAGTACCACTCAGGGCCCGCGACGCACTTACTATGCACCACTATGAGCTCAAAGTCCTCAATAGGATCGTGACAGCGACCCACGCTGGGTAGCCTACGCTAGGTTTCCCTAGGTCGCACCCTCCCAGGTCGTCCCCTCTGTCACACGGTAGCCCACGCTGGTAGCCTACGCTAGGATTCCCCCCTAGGTCGCTCCTTCCAGGTCGCTCCTTCCGCAAATAGGGCAGTTGCCTACGCCAGTTAGCCTACGCTAGCATAGCTAGGTCGCTCCTTCCTGGGTCGCTCCTCCTGCCTCATCATAATAATCGGCGTCATACGCCATATAGTGTGCCATAGCAGTCGTCTGTGACTCAACTACGAGTCGACACACCGGCCTATATCGGCGGGTCTTAGTCGCATACAAGCGACATAATAGTACTCACACTCAACCCCACGACCCTCCCTCACGAGTTCGTGTGTGCACGTGAGTATGCATATGCAGATGCAGGTAAATGCAACATAGTCTTACCACATTTAAAATACTTAAATCAATTTACAAATTCATGAAACCACGTAGACACGAAATCAAGCAATTTAGGCACGTAAGATAAGTTGTGTGTCGTAGTTGGATTTCTACTTACCTGGAGTCCGTAGATTAGCAGTCACTTGACCCGTAAGTGTTTCTAAGTCCCGACCTTAGGCATGAAATATTGGTGTCAGTGCGCTATTTTATTTAATGGTTTAGGTATGCTAATCTTCGAGCCCTAAATGTATATCATAGGTTAAAATAGATTTCGAGTTGTTGGTTAAATTAAATCTCGACATTATAAGAAAATCTCGAGCTATTGTTTTCGAAATAAATCTCGGGTCTGATAGATCTCGAGCTTGATCTCGAGATTTTTAGGTGAATTTATATATATAATAGGCCTCGACATTGTTATCGACATTCAAAACAGAAAATGTCGACATGTCTCAACATGGATCTCGATATTTATTATTTGTTGACCTCGACATTTATTTTGGTAAGGGTTCGACATTTGGCTGTTGAAGGATCTCGACATTTCATAAGGGCTCGACATTTTGACCTCTCGACATTATCTTCCAGTTCGACATTTATACCCGGATAAAGTCTCGACATCTCTAAATGTCGATATATGATATGTAAAAATCTCGGCATAGCTTGTAAAGAAATCTCGATAGTAAACTCGACATTTAGTAAATCTCGGTATCTAACTCGACATTTTTATTCCTTTTATCTCGATATTTTGAAACTGAAAAATGTCGTCATGAATTTGACATTTAAGGTATTGAAAGATCTCGACATTAGCTGAGGCTCGACATTTTAACTATCTTAGCTCGATATTACAACTCGACATTTTTACTATCTTAGCTCGATATTACAACTCGACATTTTTACTATCTTAGCTCGATATTACAACTCGACATTTTTACTATCTTAGCTCGATATTACAACTCGACATTTTTACTATCTTAGCTCGATATTACAACTCGACATTTTTACTATCTTAGCTCGATATTACAACTCGACATTTTTACTATCTTAGCTCGATATTACAACTCGACATTTTTACTATCTTAGCTCGATATTACAACTCGACATTTTTACTATCTTAGCTCGATATTACAACTCGACATTTTTACTATCTTAGCTCGATATTACAACTCGACATTTTTACTATCTTAGCTCGATATTACAACTCGACATTTTTATACATTTCGATCTTCGAATGTTCTTCACTTTTGGTCGAAACTTTCGACTGCTCATCTTCTCAAAATTAAATCGTAACCCCTCTTTTCAGATTTCATAAGCTCCATGGTATTTTATTCAACCCAAAAACACCTAGAGCTAGCTCAAAATAATTTAAGTTAACCAAATTCTAAGAAATTCAAGGGTTTCCCCAACCTTATGATTTCGTCCTCCACACTTATAGCTTTGCCGTCTACAATACACCCATATTTATTAAGCTTCAAACGTAAAGTGTAGGTTTAGAGATTTTCTTACCTCCTCCAAAGCACAAAGTCGATTTCGTCTCTCTCCTTTCTTGGCTTGAGCTTTCGTTAGTTCCTTGGCTAGGGGTTGAGCGGACTTGAAATGGCTTTCTAAGTGAGATTTAAGTGGCTAAGGCCTTAAGTCACGAAATATCCCTTAAATCAAGGGGTTTGTTTGCTAAAGTAAAGCCATTTCTAAGGGTATTGGGCCAATTTCTAAATTCCTAGCCCACTTGAGGCCCTTAAGTCACATTTTTATTCATGGCCTAGTTTCCATCTTGGGCCTATTTTGAAGTTCTAATTGAATTGGAACCTCGTAGCCCGACTAATTTTTGGGAGATTTCCTAAGCCACGTAAGTACGTAATTTTTCCACACGAAATTCCACGTAGGTAATATGAGCACAAAATTAAGTGAATCGCATAGTCATGGCATTAATGCACCTACTTCACACAAACGCACATAAATCGCATAAATGCACAGAGAGCACAAAATCATATTTCGCTAATTCATTGGCCCTAAAGACTTACGGAGAACCCAGGTGCTACATCCTCCCCCCTTAAGGAGGATTTCGCCCCCGAAATCAGCCCGTTCGGAACAATTCAGGATAGCGGGTTTTCATCTCATCCTCGCGTTCCCATGTGGCTTCCTCTACTGACTGATTCCGCCACAGAACTTTCACTAGAGGAATCTCTTTGTTCCTAAGCCTCTTCGTCTCATTCATCAATATCTCTACGGGAATTTCCTCATAACTCAAGTCTGGTTTCAAGTGTTGATGCAGTGAGTCGTTTATCAACACGTGGCTTGGGTCAGCGATATACTTCCGCCACGTGGAAACATGGAATACATCGTGTATTTGCGACAACGATGCTGGTAGTTCTAGTTGGTAAGCCACTTCACCTACTCTTTTCATTATCTTGAAGGGACCAATGTATCTCGGGCTTAGTTTTCCCTTCTTTCCGAACCTTTTGACTCCTTTCATTGGTGATACTTTCACAAAGACCCAATCATTCATCTCGAATTCTAGCGGTCTGCGTCTTCGATCCGCATAACTCTTCTGTCTACTCTGCGCCGTGCGCATTCTCTCTCGGATCATCGTAATAATTTCCGTCATTTCCCGTATCATATCTGGGCCTAACATCGCCCGTTCACCTACTTCATCCCAATGCACTGGGGATCTGCACTTCCGGCCGTATAAGGCTTCATAAGGAGCCATCCCAATTGTAGCTTGGTAGCTATTGTTGTACGAGAATTCTACAAGCGGAAGGTACTTGCTCCAGTTGCCTTTGAAATCAAGTACACAGGCTCGTAACATATCTTCCAGCGTTTGGATTGTCCGCTCGGATTGGCCGTCCGTTTGCGGGTGATATGCTGTGCTAAATGCCAATTTCGTCCCCATGGCCTTTTGTAAACTTGTCCAGAATTTAGATAGAAACCGTGAATCGCGGTCTGAAACTATCGTTATGGGTGCCCCATGGAGTCTTACTATCTCTTGGATGTACAATTCTGCATACCGCTCCATGGTGAACGTTGTACTTATCGGCAGAAAATGGGCAGATTTCGTAAGTCGATCTACAATTACCCAAATTGCATCGTGTCCTTTCGCGTTCCTCGGCAATCCGCTCACGAAATCCATCGTTACATTGTCCCACTTCCACTCCGGAATGGGCAGAGGTTGCAGCGTCCCTGCCGGTCGCTGATGTTCTGCCTTAATTTGCTGGCAGGTGAGGCATTGGCTCACGAACGTCGCTACGTCCTTTTTCATTCCCGGCCACCAGTAGTTAGTCCTTAGATCCCTATATAGCTTCGTAGCTCCTGGGTGTACCGAATATGGCGTGGTATGTGCTTCCGTCATTATGACTCGTCTAAGATCCGCGTCGTTCGGAACGTACAATCTACTCTTGTAGTATAAACTTCCATCGTCCCGAAACACGAAGTCCGTCATTGGTTGCTCGGTTTGCGCTTTCTTCGTCTTCAGGTAAAACTCGTCATTTTCCTGTGCCTTTTTGATCTGCTCCAGTAGCGTTGGTTGCAGAGTGAGGGTTGCTAACTTCACCTCGACTTCTCCCAATGGTACGATCTCCACATCGAGTTGTTGAAGTTCTGCACTTACTGATTTCCGGCTTAGGGCATCAGCTACCACGTTCGCCTTTCCTGGGTGGTAGTTGATCACACAATCGTAGTCTTTCACCAATTCTAGCCATCTTCTCTGTCTCATATTGAGTTCTTTCTGGGTGAAGAAATACTTTAAACTCTTGTGATCGGTGTAGATTTCGCATCTTTCCCCATACAAGTAGTGTCTCCAAATCTTGAGAGCAAAGACTACAGCAGCAAGCTCCAAGTCGTGTGTAGGGTAGTTCTTTTCGTACTCCTTCAGTTGCCGTGAGGCGTAAGCCACCACGTTACCGTTCTGCATCAGTACGCATCCTAACCCGTTCTTCGAGGCGTCGCTATACACTGAGAACCCTCCTGTTCCCGTGGGTATCGTTAGTACTGGGGCTGTAGTAAGCCGCTTTTTCAGTTCTTGGAAGCTTCGTTCACACTCCTCGTTCCATAGAAAAGGCGTGTTCTTCTGGTCAACCTTGTCAGCGTAGAGGCGATTCTAGAGAAATCCTTGATGAATTTCCTATAGTAGCCTGCTAAGCCCAAGAAGCTCCGTACTTCCGTTACGTTGGTCGGCTGCGGCCAATCATTAATCGCTTCGATTTTGCTCGGGTCCACCGAGATTCCTGCTCCCGTGACGATGTGCCCCAGGAATGCTACTTGGTCCAGCCAGAATTCACACTTCTTATACTTGGCGTACAACTGCTTTTCCCTTAATACTCCGAGTACTACTCGTAGGTGTTGCTCGTGCTCCTCCTTCGTCTTGGAGTAGATGAGGATGTCATCTATGAATACAATTACAAACTTGTCTAAATAGGCTTCGAACACCCGGTTCATTAGGTCCATGAAGGCCGCCGGTGCGTTCGTCAGTCCGAAGGGCATGACTAAAAATTCAAAATGCCCGTATCTGGTACTGAACGCCGTTTTGGGAACATCTTCCTTGCGGATTTTCAGTTGATGGTAGCCCGACCTCAAGTCGATCTTAGAAAATACTGTGGCGCCTTGTAATTGGTCGAAGAGGTCGTCTATTCTGGGTAGTGGATACTTATTCTTGATCGTCAGCTTATTAAGCTCTCTGTAATCTATACACAGTCTCATCGAGCCATCCTTCTTTCGTACGAACAGGACTGGCGCACCCCAGGGAGAAAAACTGGTCTGAATGAATCCTTTTTGTAGGAGTTCATCTATTTGCTCCTTCAGCTCCTTCAGTTCGGTTGGCGCTAATCGGTATGGAGCCTTGGATACTGGTGCTGCTCCCGGCACCAGGTCAATCGTAAACTCAATGTCTCTGTCTGGGGGTAGTCCCGGCAGGTCTTCTGGAAATACGTCCGGGAACTCCTTAATCACGGGTATGTCTTCGAGTTTCGTGGGGGTACTCTCTTCTGCCTTCAGCGCGAACATCAGGTATGCCTCGCATCCGCAATTGATTAGTCGCTGAGCTTTTAATGCTGATATCCTCGGAGTGCCTCTCCCCTTCATTGTTCCCTTGAAGGTGAAAGGTTCTTCTTCTTCTAGGCTAAACGTAACTACTTTACGGTTACAGTCTATCACTGCTCCGTACTTTGAGAGCCAGTCCATCCCGAGGATCACCTCGTAGTCGTCCATCGGGATGACTATCAGGTCTACAGGCAATTCTTTATTACCGATTAGGATTGGGCAATTTCTTAACATTTGGCTAGTCCTAGTTGGCGCCCCGCTTGGGATTGCTACGCTATACTCGTAATCTACTCGCTCAGGCATTACCCCGAGTTTCATCACATACTTTACAGATGCAAACGAGTGGGTCGCCCCGGAATCTACTAGAATGCACGTGGGAGTTTGGTGGATCGGTAGGGTACCTGTTACCACCTCCGGGTTGTTCTCTGCTTCCTCAGACGTGATAGTGTACACCCGTGCGGGCACCATTGAGGGTCTTACTGGGTTTCCTGCCTGGTTTCCTGGAACGTTTTCAGGGCACTGCTTCGCGAAGTGACCAATCTTCCCGCATCTGAAGCACGCATTGGCGGGTGTGTTGCAGTTCCCAAAGTGCTTCCTTCCACACCTCTGACAGTTAGGGAATTGAACTGCCCCTTGATTCTGGTTTGGGTTCGGTGGTCTGTTCATCATTCCCTGAGGCTGTTGAGGAGGCCGGTTCTGGAATCTCTTCTTGCCCCCTCTAGGCATAAACTGCCGTTTCGGGTCTCCTCCACTCCATTGAGTTCCTTGTATCTGAGCGAATTTGCGTTTAGCCTCTTGTGCCTTCACGATCCTGGCCTCCGCCTGTTCGGCTACCATAGCTCTTTCTGCTACCTGAGAGTATGTAGCTCCCTGAGTCCCTGCCATGCTCACGTCCCTGTAGAGCTCAGGCTTCAATCCCTCCAGGAAGCGTTCGACTTTTAGAGCTTCCGTGCTGATCATGTGAGCAGCGAACCTGGACAGCTGCTCAAACTTCCTTATGTACTCGGCCACTGTCATGGGCCCCTGCCTGAGATTGATGAATTCGTTCAGGCGCTGTGCTCGAATCGGAGCGGTGAGGTACTTGCCCCTGAACAACTCCTTAAATCTTTCCCAGCTCATTGTAGCGGGGTTCTCCAACACCATGATGGTGTCCCACCAGTGTCCTGCGCTCCCTCGTAGTAGGAACGCAGCACAAAGGGTCTTCTCCGCCTCCGGAACCCTACTATATACGAACATACTCTCAAGAGTTCTCAACCAGTCCTCAGCCGCTGTCGAGTCAGCTGTGTCTTCAAAGGTTGGTGGGTTCAACCTCCGAAAGCGTTCTCCCACCATCTCGGTCCTTTCTGCTTGAGTTGGTCCAGTATTAGTAGCATTTTGTTGGATCAGTTGTTGGATCTGCGTCGATTGCTGGCGGACTAGTTCCGTCAGTTGGAAGATCGTCGCGTCCCGATTGTCGGGAGGGGCCGTGTTTCCCCTGTTCTGGTCGTCGCCACCACTCGACTCACCTCTCGTTCTTACCATCTCTATACCCTATCCTGATTGTCCTATGGCCAATAAATTATACAACATAGAAACTCACATAGACTCAACACTTACTTGCAAGGCCGCTTCTGCTCTTTTGGGTGTGTGTGTGGACTGTCTACAGAACCTGTGACCGAAGCTCTGATACCACCCTGTCGCGCCCCGACTTCCTAACCGCCTAACCTAGCGTATTTCTACGTGCCTAGCGAGTTTGTAAGTAAAGAAGTGCACCGATAACGCGTACAAATTTTTCATTTTCATTTACGAAATGGAACATTGTTCTATACAAGACAAAAGAATGCATGTCGAACATCAAGTTCCAGACATGGTCTCACTACAACGGCGAAGGTGTGTCGGCACAGCAAAAGCTCCTATGCGCCCGGCCTCACAGGTCGTCATCCACACACACACGTCCACCCCAAAAGCAGCGCGAAGCTCCCAAAAGATCAGCCTTGTCTTACAACACGATCACATACCGTGGTCGTCGGTGCCTACAACACACAACGTAAGGAATGAGCCACCGAGGCTCAGTAAGCAGAAATCATGCATGTATGCGCGTGTCACTCTCCCGCAAAGGCAATCCACGCCGATGCACATAACATCACTACGCAAAGGCAATCCACGCCGATGCACATAACACTCCGCAAAGGCGATCCGCGCCAATGTTCCTAGTACTCATACTAGTACCACTCAGGGCCCGCGACGCACTTACTATGCACCACTATGAGCTCAAAGTCCTCAATAGGATCGTGACAGCGACCCACGCTGGGTAGCCTACGCTAGGTTTCCCTAGGTCGCACCCTCCCAGGTCGTCCCCTCTGTCACACGGTAGCCCACGCTGGTAGCCTACGCTAGGATTCCCCCCTAGGTCGCTCCTTCCAGGTCGCTCCTTCCGCAAATAGGGCAGTTGCCTACGCCAGTTAGCCTACGCTAGCATAGCTAGGTCGCTCCTTCCTGGGTCGCTCCTCCTGCCTCATCATAATAATCGGCGTCATACGCCATATAGTGTGCCATAGCAGTCGTCTGTGACTCAACTACGAGTCGACACACCGGCCTATATCGGCGGGTCTTAGTCGCATACAAGCGACATAATAGTACTCACACTCAACCCCACGACCCTCCCTCACGAGTTCGTGTGTGCGCGTGAGTATGCATATGCAGATGCAGGTAAATGCAACATAGTCTTACCACATTAAAATACTTAAATCAATTTACAAATTCATGAAACCACGTAGACACGAAATCAAGCAATTTAGGCACGTAAGATAAGTTGTGTGTCGTAGTTGGATTTCTACTTACCTGGAGTCCGTAGATTAGCAGTCACTTGACCCGTAAGTGTTTCTAAGTCCCGACCTTAGGCATGAAATATTGGTGTCAGTGCGCTATTTTATTTAATGGTTTAGGTATGCTAATCTTCGAGCCCTAAATGTATATCATAGGTTAAAATAGATTTCGAGTTGTTGGTTAAATTAAATCTCGACATTATAAGAAAATCTCGAGCTATTGTTTTCGAAATAAATCTCGGGTCTGATAGATCTCGAGCTTGATCTCGAGATTTTTAGGTGAATTTATATATATAATAGGCCTCGACATTGTTATCGACATTCAAAACAGAAAATGTCGACATGTCTCAACATGGATCTCGATATTTATTATTTGTTGACCTCGACATTTATTTTGGTAAGGGTTCGACATTTGGCTGTTGAAGGATCTCGACATTTCATAAGGGCTCGACATTTTGACCTCTCGACATTATCTTCCAGTTCGACATTTATACCCGGATAAAGTCTCGACATCTCTAAATGTCGATATATGATATGTAAAAATCTCGGCATAGCTTGTAAAGAAATCTCGATAGTAAACTCGACATTTAGTAAATCTCGGTATCTAACTCGACATTTTTATTCCTTTTATCTCGATATTTTGAAACTGAAAAATGTCGTCATGAATTTGACATTTAAGGTATTGAAAGATCTCGACATTAGCTGAGGCTCGACATTTTAACTATCTTAGCTCGATATTACAACTCGACATTTTTACTATCTTAGCTCGATATTACAACTCGACATTTTACTATCTTAGCTCGATATTACAACTCGACATTTTTACTATCTTAGCTCGATATTACAACTCGACATTTTTACTATCTTAGCTCGATATTACAACTCGACATTTTTACTATCTTAGCTCGATATTACAACTCGACATTTTTACTATCTTAGCTCGATATTACAACTCGACATTTTTACTATCTTAGCTCGATATTACAACTCGACATTTTTACTATCTTAGCTCGATATTACAACTCGACATTTTTACTATCTTAGCTCGATATTACAACTCGACATTTTTACTATCTTAGCTCGATATTACAACTCGACATTTTTATACATTTCGATCTTCGAATGTTCTTCACTTTTGGTCGAAACTTTCGACTGCTCATCTTCTCAAAATTAAATCGTAACCCCTCTTTTCAGATTTCATAAGCTCCATGGTATTTTATTCAACCCAAAAACACCTAGAGCTAGCTCAAAATAATTTAAGTTAACCAAATTCTAAGAAATTCAAGGGTTTCCCCAACCTTATGATTTCGTCCTCCACACTTATAGCTTTGCCGTCTACAATACACCCATATTTATTAAGCTTCAAACGTAAAGTGTAGGTTTAGAGATTTTCTTACCTCCTCCAAAGCACAAAGTCGATTTCGTCTCTCTCCTTTCTTGGCTTGAGCTTTCGTTAGTTCCTTGGCTAGGGGTTGAGCGGACTTGAAATGGCTTTCTAAGTGAGATTTAAGTGGCTAAGGCCTTAAGTCACGAAATATCCCTTAAATCAAGGGGTTTGTTTGCTAAAGTAAAGCCATTTCTAAGGGTATTGGGCCAATTTCTAAATTCCTAGCCCACTTGAGGCCCTTAAGTCACATTTTTATTCATGGCCTAGTTTCCATCTTGGGCCTATTTTGAAGTTCTAATTGAATTGGAACCTCGTAGCCCGACTAATTTTTGGGAGATTTCCTAAGCCACGTAAGTACGTAATTTTTCCACACGAAATTCCACGTAGGTAATATGAGCACAAAATTAAGTGAATCGCATAGTCATGGCATTAATGCACCTACTTCACACAAACGCACATAAATCGCATAAATGCACAGAGAGCACAAAATCATATTTCGCTAATTCATTGGCCCTAAAGACTTACGGAGAACCCAGGTGCTACAGCATCGCACGCGCGACTTCCACTAGAGTTCTGTTCTTCCTTTCAACTACCCCGTTCTTTTGAGGCGTCTTTGCGGCTGAAAATTGCTGACTGATTTCAAGTTTCTGATAGAAGTCACTGAGAAACTTGTTTTGAACTCAGTGCCATTGTCGGTACATATGAATTGGATAGTCTGCTGCAGGAGGTTCTGAGTCGTGTTCACAAAATTTACGATCAAGTCCCCGATCTCATCCTTTGTTTGGAGGAATTTCGTCCATGTGTAGCGAGAAAAGTCGTCAACAATGACCAGCACATATTTACATCGGTTGATACTATGTGTTTGCATAGGTCCTCAGAGGTCCATATGAAGTAATTCCAGAGGACGTGAAGTAGAAGCAACTGTCTTGGATGAGAGGCTCACTTCATTTTTTCAAGCTGACACGCCGAACAGTGATGTTCTTGCGCCATCAAATTTGCTGGTAGACCGTGAACCAACTTCTTGGTGGAAAGGCGCTATAGAGCTTTGAAGTTAAGATGAGATACCCTTTGATGCCATAGACTGTTCCTCTGAATATTTGTCTGAGAAATGAGGCAAAGAGCACTCGACGGCCGCACGGACGTCAGGTTGATCGTGTATAGATTTGATTTCCGAATTCCTTGCAGGAGTTCTTTGTCCTGACCGTCCAAAATTCTGCACCGGTCAGCAAGGAAGACAACGTGGAATCCTGTATCGCTGAACTGGCCTATGCTGAACAAGTTATGGCGGAGGCCTTTGATGTATGAGACGTCTTTGATGATCAGATTCTCCAGAATAATATCGCTGAATCCTAGTATAGGAGCCGAGTCATTATTCCCGAATCTAAATTTTCCATTTAATCAGTCTTGGTAGTTGCTCAGCAGCTTTTGATTTCCCATCATGTGTGTGGAGCAACCGGAATCGAGGTACCACACATGATGGATCTGCAAAGACAAATTAGAGAGCTATAGGTACCCACTTATAAATGGGTCCTCTCGGATTAGCAGATTTAATCTTAGGTTCTGATACGATTCCTAAATTATTGCTAGTGGGAGTTTTAGCGACCCAAGTTAACTTCGAAGAAGTAACTTTGGGTTTAGCCTTGTAGAAGCTTTGGCCTTGTTGGCTTTCATCTTCCTAGGCGAAGTTTTAGGGATCCATTTTAGTTGAACCTGGCAGGGAAGATTAATTTTAGCGCGGACAAATGCTTTGGTAGGTTTGATCGAGGAAAAGATCTTTTCATTTGATATTCTCCTAAGGTGTTTGGGGGGTTGAATCTTTACGGAATACCTTAGGTGAGAACATGCATGAATAGCACTATAAGCCTTCTTAATGCCTGGATCTTGTTGAGCCTATTTCGAAGTTAGTGTTCTAAAGGTAGTAGGTCGAAGAGAACATGTAGAAGCAATGATTGAGATGAAGAAATGACTCCGTATGAGATCATTAACAAGCGAGTACCCAACATTTCCTTCTTCATGGTCTTCGGGTGCAAGTGCTTTGTGGCGAACGACAGGGAGCAACGTGCTAAGTTCGACCCTAAAGCATTCGAAGCCAATTTCGTCGGGTATTCTTCAACTTCTAAAGCGTACCCGAGTATACATCAAGTCCAACCGTACAATCAAGGAAAGCTACAATGTCACTCTCCAAGAAGTGGCAGAAATGGCTTTTGGGAACATCAGGCCAGGACTCGTGCCAACCCGATGGCTCCTGCTCACCTCAGTTCAGGACCCGTGCCTAACCGATGGCTTCTGAATATGCCAGTTCAGAACCCGTATTCACCGGTGTGTTGGCACAAAACCAACAGCGAACGGCAACAACTCAAGACTCATCGTCAGGAGAAGCTATAGAATTTCTCTAGAAGACTTGGACTCTCTCTTTGAGCCCGTATATCGGCCACCCAACATCGATACTACACCTACATTGGATTTTCCACTCGGCGAAGCCGATGTACCAAGTTCTTCAACTGTCCCCACCTCACCCGATTCAGAATTACCTCAGAATGCTGAAGAACCTACCGTGGTTTTTGAGGAAGTATCATCAGAGTCGCTCAACTCAAGTGCAGAAATGGAATTACCTCATCAAAGGAACAGCCTGAGATTATTGGAAACCTCGGTCCACAAATGGCTGATGCATCTACTTCGGCCTTGCCTCATGAGCGAAAGTGGACTTGAGCGCATCCAGTTGATCAAATTATTGGTGATCCTTCGAGTGGAGTACGGACAAGACATTAGAGCGGATTATTTAGTTGCTTCTTAAGTCAAATGAGCCAACAAAGGTAGTAGACGCACTCAAAGACACGGATTGGGTGATAGCTATGCAAGATGAGATCAAGCAATTCGAACGTCTCCAAGTGTGGACTCTTGTACCCCGTCCGCATGGGAAAACAATTATAGGGATGAAATGGGTGTTCAAGAACAAAAGGAACAAAGATGGAGAAGTGATCCGGAATAAAGCAAGATTGGTTGCTATGGGCTACAACCAACAGGAAGGCATCGACTACGATGAAACATATGCTCATGTTGCCCGCATCGAAGCAATCCATCTATTCTTGGCTTACGCGGCCCATAAGGACTTCAAAGACCAAATGGACGTGAAAACCCCATTTCTCAACGGCTTGCTAAAAGAAGACGTCTACGTCGCTCGCCCAGAAGGCTTCATTGATCAAGACCATCATGATCACGTCTATCGATTGGACAAAGCTATTTATGGACTAAAACAGACCCCACGTGCTTGGTATGATATCTTGAGTGATTTCTTCGTGAAGTCTGGATTTATCCGAGGAACCATCGATACGACTCTCTTTATCAAATGGCAAGACAAAGATTTGATGGTCGTTCAAGTATACGTCGATGACATCATCTTCGGATTTACAAATCCCCAAATATGCCAGAAATTTGGAGATCTTATGAAGACCAAGTTTGAGATGAGCCACATGGGAGAAATGCAGTTCTTTTTGGGAGTACAATTCAGGCAGCTCGAAGATGGAATTTTCATAAGTCAGACCAAGTATATCAGAGACATCTTGAAGAAATTTCATCAATATCAAAGCAAGCCTCTCAGTACTCCCATGGCAACAAGCTGCAAGTTGGATGCCGATCCCTCTGGAAAAGCGGTCGACATCACACTCTATCGCAGCATCATCGGGTCTCTCCTGTATCTCACCTCGAGAAGGCCGGATATCATGTTTGCCACTTGTCTCTGTGCCCGTTCCCAAGCCGATCCCAAGGAATCCCATATGCTCGCGGTTATGAGAATTTTGAGCTACCTCAAGGGCACCTCAACTTTAGGACTCTGGTATCTTAAAGGATCTAATTTCAAATTAATTGGCTATAGTGATGCTGATTATGCATGCTGCTGAGTGGATAGGAAAAGCACATCAGGTGGTCTGTTGGTCATCGAAGAAGCAGAATTGCGTCTCAACATCGACGGCCGAAGCAGAATACATTGTGGCTTCTAGTTGCTGTTCGCAAATGTTGTGGATGAGGACTCAGCTCCGCGACTATGGGTACAATTTAAATAATATACCCATATATAGTGATAGTCAAAGTGCCATAGCAATAGCGTGCAACCCTTTCCACCACTCACCCACAAAACACATAGATATTAGAAATCATTTTATCAAAGATCACGTAGAAAATGCACAATTGATATGTATTTTATGAACACGGAATATCAATTAGCCGACATTTTCACCAAGGCATTGGATGAAAAACGATTCCAATTCCTTGTCGGAAAATTAGGCATGTTGAATCTTCCGTGATCTATGCTCTACCTGATCATTATGTGCTCTCACGTGCTCATCTCTATGTGTTTTCTGATTTTAACTGCTATACATTGCGTGAAAATTAAATCAACAATTTTTTAAAAAAATCCAAAAATATTATACATATACTTATAATATTAGGGGAATGACGATATCTTTAGGATGCTCGATCGAAGTCACAAATAGATTTCCTGACTACGACTGATTAATTGCTTAATTTTGTCAGTCTAACTTGCATTCTTGTGTCTAAAGGTCATTCGTTTGGTCCACTTAGACACAAAGCTACTTTACATAAGTGAGGATGCTAGCCTTTTATTTTCCTTCTACGGATTGATTCTTGAGCGAGTCACGCCAATTGCTTGTCTTAACTAGTTATTCTTGGCCTCATACTTGCCTTGCATCAGATCGTTAGGAAAATGATTTGGGCACTTAGGAAATTCCTCACTCGGCCATATGTATCTCTCAGTCCTTTGAAATAGACTTTAGTTATCCATTTTGTGCCTTCTCCGAATACCTCTTCTTCATTTGAAACCCATTCTAGCCTTCAACCGACTGTCAAAATCTTCGGAGGGTTGTTCAAACGAGAAAGGAGGGGGAGAAAAGAAGAAAAGAAATGAAAAATATGACAAGAGAAGGTGAAAAACGCACACGAGGAATGCTGAACGCACAAAAAGCGGTCCAAAAGAACCTGCCCTCCCATTATTGAGATCTTTCAGAAATCATAAGAAGAGGGGCATGGATCTTGCTGTGAACTTCTCCATCGATAATCTCGTACGCTCGTCAGAACGACTGGAAAGAGGAGCACCACGAAGTGAACTTCTCCTACGATAATCCGGTCTTATATCGGGATATGAGAAGAGGAACACGGCCTTGGGTACGAATTCCACAACTGTGAACTTCTCCAAATCGATAATCTCTGAAACCTTTCTAGGGAATAAGAGAAGAGGAGCACGGTATCGGCCCGAGAACCAACAAAGGAACTTCGTCTTAGATAATCTCTCAGCCTCGTAGAGAAGCGGAGCTTCAGCTTGAGCAAGTGTAAAAAAAAATAAGGATGAGAAAGACAGAAGAAGAAAGAAAAATATGCCGAAGAAGGAGAAAGACGAAGAAATGGAAGACGACAAAAAGCTCACAATTCCCAAATTTTCCTTCCCTTCTAAGTCAGAACCAAATTAAAATCCCTCAAAGTCGTCCCTTTGATTCCAAATCGACGTTCTTTCGCTTAGGTGAAATGATTAAAAGCGCCTCGATCACAAGTAACTTGACTTAAAATTGCGTGTGTTGAGTTGAGCGATATAAATATAAAAATCCCAAGTTAAAAATAATCGAGTGCTAGAGCGAACCTGGTGAAAGTTGTCCAAATGGATTGTTCCATGACTTTAGGACTTTAGTTTGACGACATGACTTGACGGCATAAGATCTTTCCACGTGTCTTGTGAAAATTTTAGGCGTGACGTTGATCGAAGCAAAATAATCTGACCCCATACTATTAATAATATTAGTATATACATTGATACATATATAGGAAAAAAACAAAAACTAGTATTTTTCTGTTTTTCTTATTTTTTTATTTTTTTGAAAATTATAAGAAATCGCACATTATGGTATGCAATTTTATTTTGCATCTGCACTGAATTGTATAAATGCGATATTTTTGCATCTCATAATTTGCACATTCTGAATGCATGTTTAGTTTGCATTGACATTGAATTGTATAACTACAAGTATTTTTTTTGTGCTCATACCCTCACGCATTATTTTCAATACATGTTTAGGGGAGCAAGTATCTATGATAAATTTGATTAAATGCGTGTTATGTGTCCTTGGTAATTGAATTGATTTTTCTATGTTTGAATGATTAATTAATTTTTGGTGCATCATTTGAGGGGGAGCACTTACGAATTTCATGCTGTGTTCCAAACATTTTTTATGTTTCAGATTTTCTCAAACGCTATTAAAGAGAGGGACGTCACATTTCGTAAATCCAAGGAGCTCATGTTATCCAATTAAAAAAACAAGGGGGGGGGGGGGCTCTATTATTAAATTTACTCGTTGATTAACTCTTAATATTTTCGACATTTTGCTCTTAGTGATGCAGATTTCTCGAAAATTGGCTAATACATAGGGGGAGCAGATTTGTGGTTACTGATTTAAATAAGGGTTAATCTGAAAATATAGGAATACTTACAATCGAGAAATTGGATAGGAAATGCAATTTTGGATCCCAAGTTTCTCGAGCGTAAATAGTAGCGGGCCTATTCAACTATGTCTCAAAAATGTCCAATCAGCCCAATTATGAAAAGTTACTTTTTGCAGTCGAAAATCTCTAATACACGTATAAATCCCCAATCGAAAAACTTCACAACGTCGATAGAAATTCTCGAGCGAAAAACCTATTAAAAAGACGAACTCAAAAATCACTCAAACTCTTATTTCTTAACAGATTATCGTCTTTTAAAGGTAGAATCGACGTTTATTAAGTGTATGCGATCTATTGAACCAGTTTGGGTCTATATTCTGTGATTTTTCGCATGCTTCTTTAAGAAATTCTCATCTGTTTTGAATATGAAAACTTGAATGTTTGTTTGCAGAGATTAAGACATGTTTAGGTGTTTATCTGGGTTAATATCTGCAACTTTAGATAGTTCTGGAGTTTTCGTTCAATCTAGTGGTGTAGATTTTCAGTAACCTGTGTCTTAGATTTAAAAATCTGAGTTTCGACTTAAATGGATTTTTGAACGTTTAAAGCAGTCGAAGAACTTTCTCGATAGCAAATAGTCAATTGAATTTCTAATTTGATTAAGATACTGTATGCATCGATAAAAATTTTCGATCGCTAAACTATTGTTTAAGTCACTACGATAGATGACGTTGACCGAAAATCACTTACCATCGAGAATTCTAATTAGGATTTTATGTGAGCGAAAAATTAATGAGTGGAACAGATAAAATAGGTGCAATTAAATTTTGAGCGCAAAACTTACCGTCAAAAATAGTATTTTCGATTTCATTTTCTTTCGGGCGTAATATTTTTAGCGGCGATAAAATTAATATTTCTACGTTAAATTTCTCGATCACAAAATACACGGCGATAATTCTGTTCGATCGAAAATTTTCTCGGCGATTGACTTAGTTTCTCGTTGACTATTTTATCGATCGACAAACTTCGCAGCGAAATCCAATTTTAAAATCGAAAAACTTTCTCGCTCGATAATTATCACGACGAAAAGTTTATTCACTCGCAAAAAATTCTCGATTGTAAATTTACACGGAAACCAATTTTCTCGATCGTAAATTTACACAGTAATTTTTCTCGATCGTAAAATTTCTTGGCTACAGTACTTCGCCTATCAAACACTTAGAAAAATTTCTCTAAGTCCTTTACACTGTAACTTAGCGAATAGAATTTTCGATCGCAAAATCACGCGGAGACTTTAAATAGAAATTAACACATAGGAAATTGAAATTGAGATTTCAATTCTCGAGCAAACAATTTAACGGGGTGAACAGTGGTATTCTCGCACACTTAGCAAAATTTTTGATAGAACTCTTATGTTAGGTCCTCGATTATCAACGAGCCTAGACTTGAAATCTAAGGCAATCGATTAGAATTGTTAATAATTAGATTTCGATCGAAAACCTTCTTAGAGAGCTTCGAGAGAGATTTCGTTTAGTGAGAGAAAGTTTTCTGAATTCCTCTCTCTAGAATAGGATTTGCAAGCCTTTCGGATCAATTGACTAATTTTCTCCCTATTAAGCTCGTTCTTTACAATCCTATTTATACCAAACAAACTTGGTATAAATAACTAACAAGTCCTAAACTAAGGACAAATACAAACAAAACCCCTAATTACAAGGACAGCTAATAAAATCAAAGCACAACTAAACGTATATTCTACATTCTCCCCCTTTGTGCTTGATTTCTCTTCCGCGCTATCTGTTCCTCAGCTCAAATCGCTCGTCGATGACTTTAAGTAGTTCCATTAGGAGGGGTTGCTCTCTCACGAACCTGTGAAGCTTCAGCATGGTCTCTCTGTTGATCTCTTCCAATTTATTCTCTATATTCTGCCTGATGACCTTGAGAGTCCCATCACAATACTTATGAACTTCAGTCTTCAGCATCGACTTATTCTTCTTTGCAATCGGATTGTGGTAGGTGATCCCTAAGACTGAGCTGATGTGCACGTGATTGTTGGAAAGCCCTTTGACCTCAGGTCCTTTGTTGAGCGGAGCGGTCATGTTGACCTTCTTCATATTGCTCTCTAGAGGCATCTGAAGATCGTGTGCGGCATGGTACTTGACCTGGCGCATCATGAACCGGTAGAGTCCCTCGAGTCCTTCTTTCTTTATGAAGCCTTGAGGACGCTTGTACTTCTCTACGTACTGCTGGTAGAGTCGGTACACCTCCTCGGCAAAGAGATAAGGTAGGTCGCTCTCGCTTAGCTCTTCTCGAGTTCTGTCTATCCGCTCTATGACATAGAATGGAGTTGGAAGACTGCCTTTCGTACAGTAGACGCTTAACCGCTGACAGATTGGGGATAGGTCCTTGAAATGACTCTTCAGTTGTCCTTTTGGAATCCCCTGCCTCACACCTGGTCCAAGATGGGTTAGCATACAGAGATAAGACATTCTCTTCTGCTGATCCCAGTGAGAGATGCCTCTGAGCTCGAACTCGTTCAACTTCTTGACTTTGTTCGGTGACCTCCATATGTGTTCACGAACTTCCTCAAGGAATGGGATCTCAATCCGAATATTCTCCCACGGCGTGTCAATTCGAGCCTGGGGGGATCTTATTCATGATCCTCACCTTCCTGAAGTTCTTCGTCTTCTATCAGAACTAAGTCAACCGAAGCTTGTTGCAAGAAGTGTCGAACGTCCTTGAGTCGTTGTCTTTGATGCTCATTGGGCGTAGTATGGGTTATCCACTGTCCTTCAAATATGTATTTGTCAAGGAACTCAAGTGGTTTGACACCATGTCTAGATGATCCCGATTGGTCTGGAGCAGTCGAGCTCGAAGTGGCCTGAGTCTAGTGCTATGAGCATTGCAGCACTTGCTTCTTCTTCCGAAAGCAAGGGGCTTGTGTAGATCGATGGTGTGGGAGGAGGCGTCCTTATGTGTAAGGTTGGAGGTTCAATTTGGGTTAGAGTTTGGGTGGTGCAGTGCGTGGTGGTGGTTGTTTGGGTAGTGGGTTGTGGGGTTTCAGCGACTCTATCACTTGTCTGCATCGCGCCCGAGCTTTGTCCTTGACCGGTCGTAGAAGTCCTTGGCCTCCCCCTCATGACGGTCCTGGTCGTCAGGGTCGACGTTTGGAGCGGGAGCTTTGACCTCGGCAAGATCGAGTAGGCGGGTCAGGATGGTCCACGAGATGTCTGAAGAGGTCTTCCTCTGCAGGCGTCCGGGTGGTCAGCTCTAGTAAGAGGGCAGCTAAAATGGAGTGGAGGTCACTGATGGGTATGGTGGTAGGGTTTATAAGGTTGTGTGTGAGGATGGAAGTGGCAATTGAGATGGGTTGTGTGGGTTGAGTGGGTGTGAGGATAATTTGTGAGGTTTTTCCGACAGCTGGGCCTTAGAGATTGGTGCTTTCCTGATATCTCATCGGGATATCTCTATAGCCGCGTGAACTCTCTCCATAAGGCATTCCCCGAACTGTGATAGAGCAGAGGAGAGAGCAGCTTGTAAGCGAGCTTCCGTCACGAACGGGGTATGAGCCTCCGATGATGAACCAGGTCGACTGATGTCGCCTGTTATCAACCCTTGAGAGAACACCGTCTCAATGAGATGGCTCTTTCTCACTTGAGGTTGTAACGGGTCGAGATTTCCACCCAATCCTCGATTTGAATCTAGAAGGTTCGCATCTATGGGTGTTGTTGCAAGCTCTGACTGAACTTGCGTATCAGACCTTGGGAGTTCATGGCCAGTAATAGGTGATGTCTGACTCAGCCATAACTGAGGCGGAGGGGTAGGGCTGTGGCTCAAGATTGAGCGATGAAGGATCCTCAGCCCTTGTAAAGGTAGCCAGCGTGTGACGCCCGGGGCCGAAGAGGGCGGGGAGTGATCGCCGGTGCCAGGGTGCACGGACAAGGAGCGGCTCCTGGCAAGGCTTCTAGGCGAAGGGGTACATGAATGAACCGATCCCACACCCGAATGAGAGGGGATCCTGAGACTGACAATGTATGGGCATGTCAGGTTAAGAATCGTATAAAAGAATTGATAGTACTACTCATATCACCAAGGTCGACCTACCTTTTCGGGAGTCCATCCGAAAGAACTTCGAAGTTAAGCGTGCTTGACTTGAAGCAATCTTAGGATGAGTGACCCCCTGGGAAGTTTGCCCAGGGTGCGTGTGAGCGAGGACGAAGCACGCTGAAAGGTTAAATGGTGGTACAGTGGGGCCAGACTATCAGTCGGAGTGTGGTGGGCCCAACCCCACAGGTCCCGGTAGGGACGGATGCTACAGTGACACCCGGTATGGGACGGGTCGTTACACAGTGTCTGGTCTGATGCGAGAGTGACAGCTTGGGAGACGGACTCGGTGGATATGAGTTGACGTGTGGGAGGCCGTCTTATCAATTGGATCTCCTCATCTGACTCAGTGTCCGATGGGGTGGCCGTGTGAGGTGATAGTCCACGATCAACATCCTCACGGGCCGGTTCTGTCACTAGAGGCTCTCGAATTGAGCTGGGCCCCATTTCCGCCGCAAGCGGTGCTTCGTTGGTAGGAACCTCCTCAATTGGTTCCTGAAGCATTGTTACTATAACTGGGCCTTCTTCTTCGAGTGCTTGTTGTGGAGCCTCGAGTTCCAACTCTTGTGCCACTACATCAATTAACATGGCATCTAGATCAGGTAGTTGAGTTTCTTGAGTTGGAGGCTCATGTTCTAGTTCCTGAGCTACTGGATCAATAAGTTCAGCTTCAAGGCTCGGAGTTGTTGAGGGCTCACTGTGAAGTCTGTCGGGGGCCCTCGAATCATCGCTTCCGTAAGATGATTCTCCCGGCAGTAGCATCGGTACTCGTCTTCCGAGGGGTCGGCAAGACGTAGCAACTCGAATGGGATCAGCATCGATGGTTGATCCAGTTCCGTGAGCCTGGGGTGGTGAAAGAATTTGAGCCGAGATGGATGGTAATTCCCTCCTAGAGGTAGACGAGGGATGTTCTCGTGAATCTCCATGATTTGTCTGATGATGACTGAGATCCACCTCGCATATGGCACATTCTTCGAGCGCTTGTTCTCTTTCTGTCTAATCTGTTCTGCTAGATCATTCCAGATCAGTTAA
The DNA here is from genome assembly GCA_027422505.1 of Craterostigma plantagineum. Classification (NCBI taxonomy): domain Eukaryota; kingdom Viridiplantae; phylum Streptophyta; class Magnoliopsida; order Lamiales; family Linderniaceae; genus Craterostigma; species Craterostigma plantagineum. Next base: position 11,926,186 of record JAPQWV010000005.1, on the reverse strand, counting down.
GCGAAATCGTAATTCCGTGAGAACGCAATTCCGTGGAAGATGCGGAGAACGTTGCCGCTGCCTTTGTCGAAGCCGGCGTGCTTTGGCGACAGACACTTATTGATAATTCCAAAAAAGTGTCTTCCATGGATGTGGGATGCCGTTGCTCAGAACTTGAGCAAGCTTGGTGAGCGGCGGACGGTATCCCATATGAAGAAAAACACGCACCATCTCTGCATCCGTAGGCAGAGGGTCATAATTGGGACTGAAAGGTAAGTCCAAGACGAGGTCAAGATCATCCTTGCTGAAGCTGATGTGCCTCGTCCCGATCACCGTTGTGAATCGGTAGGTGCCGTCAACTATGAGGCTCTTTATTCTACCCCAAAACTGTTGGAGATAGACCACGGGCACCGACGCCGTCACGCCTTCATCGGCACTTTTCTTTTCGTATTTTATTTTGTCATTTTCATCCTTTTGCATTTTTCATATCTGTCTACACTTGCTCAAGCTGAAGCTCTGCTTATCTACGAGGCTAAGAGATTATCTAAGGCGAAGTTCTTCTTGTTGGTTCTCGGGCCGATACCGTGCTCCTTTTCTCTTAATCCCTAAAGAGGTTTCAGAGATTATCGATTTGAAGAAGTTCACAGTTATGGAATTTGAACCCAAGGACGTGCTCCTCTTGTCGTTTCCTGATATAAGACCGGATTATCGTTGGAGAAGTTCACTCGTGGTGCTCCTCTTTCCATCCGTTCTGACGAGCTTACGAGATTATCGATGGAGAAGTTCACAACAAGATCCATGCCCCCTTCTAAAGATTTGGGAATTTTAGTAGTCCAGAGGCAGGTTCTTTTGGACTGCTTTTTGTGCATTGAGCATTCCTCGTGTGCATTTTCCACCTTCTTTTGTCATCGTATTCTTTGTCGTATCCTTTTCTCCCCCTCGTTTTCTCGTTTGAACATCTCACCGAAGACTTAGATAGACGGTTGAAGGCTCAAAGGGGTTTCAAAAGAAGAAAAGGTATTCGGAGAAGGCACAAAATGGATGGCTAAAGGCTATGTTAAAGGATTGAAATTTCTATTTGGCCGAGTGAGGAACTTCCTAAGTGCCCTAATCATTTTCCTAACGATCTAACGCAAGGCGAGTATGAGGCCAAGAGTCACTAGTTAAGACAAGCAATTATTGTGTTACTCGCTCAAGAATAAATTTATAGAAAGAAAAATAAGAAGGCTAGAATCCTCACTTATATGAAGTGACTTTGTGTCTAGTGGAGCAAACTAATGACCTTTGGACACAAGAATGTTACTTAGACTAACAAAATTAAGCAATTAACCCGTCGCATGTCAGGAAAATCTATACGTGACCAGATCGAGCATCCTAAAGATCGACATTCCCCTAATATTATAAGTATATGTATAATATTTTTTGATTTTATTTTACTATTATTGTAAGTATCACACAAAATATAGCATTAAGGTACGCAAAACACATAGAATAGAACACATGAAAGCACAGTAGAGCACATAAAGCACATATTACGGAAGATTCATCATGCCTAATTTGCCGACATAAAATTGGAATCGTTTCTCATCTAATTCCTTAGTGAAAATATCAGCTAGTTGATACTCCGTGTTCATAAAATACATATCAATTGTACCTTTTTCTACGTGATCTTTTATAAAGTGATATCTAATGTCTATGTTTTTCGGGCGTGAATGGTGAACAGGATTGCACGTTATCGCAATGGCACTTTGGCTATTACTATAAATGGGTATATTATTTAAATTGTACCAATAATTGCGGAGCTGAGTCTTCATCCACAGCATTTGAGAGCAACAGCTGGCGGTCGCGACGTATTCTGCCTAAGCCGTTGAAGTTGACACGCAATTCTGCTTCTTGGATGACCAGCAGACCAGCTTTTCGCCTAGAAATTGAGCGCCACCGGAGGTGCTTTTGCTGTCCATTCGACAACCTGCATAATCAGCTTCAGTATAGCCAATTAATTTGAAATTTATGACCTTAGGATACCCCAATCCTAACGTCGAGGTGCTGTAGCACATGATCCTCTTGATCGCGAGCATATGAGATTCTTTGGGATCGGCTTGGAAACGGGCGTATAGACAAGTGTCAAACATATGTCCGGCTAACTCGCGGTGAGATACAGAAGAGACCCGATGATGCTGCGATAGAGAGTGATGTCGACCGCTTTTCCAAAGGGATCGGCATCCAACTTGCAGCTTGTTTCCATTTGAGTGCTGAGAAGCTTGCTCTGATATTGATGAGATTTCTTCAAAATATCTTTGATGAATTTCGTTTGACTGATGAAGATTCCATCGTCGAGCTGCCTGATTTGAAGTCCTACGAAGAATTGCATCTCTCTCATGTGACTCATTTCAAACTTGCTCTTCATTAAATCTCCAAATCTCTTGCAAAGCCGTGGATTTGTGGATCCGAAGATAATGTTGTCTACATAAACCTGGACGACCATCAAGTCTTTGTCTTGCCATTTGATGAAGAGTGTCGTATCGATCGTTCCTCGGATGAATCCAGATTTCACGAGGAATTCGCTCAAGACATCATACCAAGCACGTGGGGCTTGTTTTAGTCCGTAGAGAGCTTTGTCCAATCGATAGACGTGATCGGGGTGTGCTTGATCAACAAAGCCTTCTAGCTGAGCGACATAGACTTCCTCCTTTAACACGCCGTTGAGAAAGGCGGTCTTAACGTCCATTTGGTAGACTTTGAAGTCTTTATATGTTGCATAAGCCAAGAAAAGGCGGATGGCTTCGATTCGGGCAACAGGAGCCTACGTCTCGTCGAAGTCAATGCCTTCCTGTTGGTTGTAGCCATTCGCAACCAGCCTCGCTTTATTCCTGATCATTTCTCCATCTTCATTCTTCTTGTTCGTAAACACCCATTTCGTCCCAATAATGGTTTTCCCATGCGGACGGGGTACTAATATCCACACTTGAAGACGTTCGAGTTAGTTGATCTCGTCTTGCATAGCAATTACCCAATCGGGATCTAGAAGTGCATTTGCTACCTTGGTTGGCTCATTATGGCTTAAGAAGCAGCTAAACAGACTGTGCTTATGTCTTGTCCGTACTCCACTCGAAGGATCACCAATTATCTGATCAACTGGATGTGCTCGAGTCCACTTTCGCTCATGAGGTAAGGCCGAAGTTGAGGCATCAGCTACATGTGGACCGAGATTCGCAACAATCTCAGGCTGGTCAGTTGAGTGATGTAATTCCAATTCTGCACTTGACGGGAGCGGCTCTGATGAGATTTCCTCACTAACCATGGAGGGTTCTTCAGTATTCTGAGGTAATTCTGAATCGTGTGAGATGGGGACATTTGACGAGCTTGGTATATCGGCTTCGGCAAGTGGAGTATCCACTATAAGTGTAATAGTGATGGTTTCTGGCCGATAGACTATCTCGAAAAGAGAATCCAAGTCTCATGGCTTCTTCTGACGATGAGTCGTGAATTGTTGCCGGTCGTTGTCGGTTTTGTGCCAACACACCACCGAAAATGGGTTCTGAACTGTCGTATTCAAAAACTATCTGGTTAGGCACGAGTCCTGAACTGAGATGCTCAGGAGTCATCGGGTTGGGCAGGGGTCCTGGACTGATGTGCCAAGAAGCCATTTCTGCCACTTCTTGGAAAATGACTTTGTAGCTTTCTTTGAATGTCCGGTTGGACTTGATGTATACTCGGTACGCTATAGAAGTTAAAGAATACCCAACAAAAGTGGCTTCGAATGCTTTAGGGTCGAACTTAGCACGTTGCTCTCTATCGTTCTCCACAAAGCACTTGCACCCGAAGACCTTGAAGAAGGAAATGTTGGGTACCCGCTTGTTAATGATTTCGTACGTAGTCATATCAAAGCGCTTGTAAACTACCGTCCTGTTCTGCGTGAAACAGGCGGTGTTTACTACTTCAGCCCAAAGAAAATGTGGAAGGCCGAAGTGAATCAGCATCGTATGCGCGGCTTCCACTAGAGTTCGGTTCTTCCGTTTGACGACCCCGTTCTGTTGAGGCGTCTTTGCGGCTGAAAATTGCTGACTAATCCCAAGTTTCTCATATAATTCACTGAGATACTTGTTCTTGAACTCAATTCCATTGTCTGATCGGATGGTTTGAATAGTCTCCTGCAGTATGTTCTGAGTAGAATTCACAAAATTGACAATCAAGTCCCCTGTCTCATCTTTAGTTCAGAGGAACTTCGTCCATGTGTAGCGAGAAAAGTCGTCGACAATAACTAGCACGTACTTGCGTCCGTTGATGCTCTGTGTCTGCATCGGTCCACAGAGGTCCATGTGTAGTAGTTCCAGTGGACGTGAAGTAGATGCAACTAGTTTAACATGATGCGATGCTCGCTTCATTTTTCCTAGTTGACATGCCAAACAGTGATGCTCTTTCTGTAAAACTATAGTTGGAAGACCGTGAACCAACTTTTTCGTTGAAAGACGTTGAAGAGCTTTAACGTTAGATGAGACATGCGTTGATGCCATAAGCTGTTTCTCTGAATTACAGTCTGGGAGATGAGGCAAACAGCTGTCGAGGGCCGCACGGACGTCAGGTTGATCGTGTATAGATTTGACTTCCGAATTCCTTTAAGGAGTTCTTTGTCCTGACTGTCCAAGATTCTGCACCGGTCAGCATGAAAGACCACCTGGAATCCTTTGTCACAGAACTGGCCTATGCTGAACAAGTTATGGCGGAGACCTTCGATATAGGAGACATCCTAGATGATCAGATTCTCGAGAATGCTGAGTCGTTGTTCCCGAGTCTGACGTTTCCTTTAGGTCGGTCTTGGTAGTTGCTCAGCAGTTCCTGATTTCTCGTTATGTGTGTGGAGCAACAGGAATCGAGGTACCACACATAATGGATCTGCAAAACCAGATTAGAGAGCTTTAGGTACCCACGTATACATGGGTCCTCTCAGATTAGCAGATTTAGTTTTAGGTTCAGATAGAGTCCTAAATTATCACTATTAGACACTTTAGTAACACAAACCATCTTCGAAGAAGTTGATTTGGATTAGCTCTTCGTAGAAGACTTAGCCCTTTTGGCTTTTGTCTTCTCAGGTAGAGATTTAGGAACCCATTTGGGTTGAACCTGGCAGGGAAGAGTAATTTCAACACAGGCAAATGATTTGGTAGGCTAGATCGAGGAAAAAATCTTTTCATTGGATAGTCTCCTAAGGTTCTTGGGGGATTTGATCTTTACGGGATACCTTAGGTGAGAACAAGTATGAATAGCACTATAAGCCTTCTTAATGGCTGGATCTTGGTTCCTATGAGTCTTCCTATCGGCATTTGTTCTAGAATTATCATTTTTAATTACTGAAATAGAGCCTATTTCGAAATTGATGCTTCTAAAGGTTGTAGGCAGAAGAGAGCATGTCGAAGCAATTATCTGTAGCGAAGAAGTGGCTATTTTATTTCTACGAGTGTCTTTTCTTTTTACAGAGGAAGAACGGACATCGGAAGTATTCAAATCTACATGTTCCTTCTCTATTTTTATTCTAGACACTCTCGCCTTCGACTCTTAGACTCTGTCGCTATGCTCCCTGTAGACGTAGTAGAGGCAAGATTAGAAATAATATTATTGGAAATATTACTCTTGGGTGTTGGATTAGGAGAATGCATCTTTTCTTTCTTCACGCTTTTCAGAACAATGTTATTGAGGGAGATGCGTGAGAAATGGTTTGTGAGATGGAGGAAGCTTTGAGATTTTCTATCTCTTTTAGGAACATTTTCTTTTCAGCTTCAAAATTCTCTCGTTCTTTTTCTAATGAGGCTCTTAACCCTTTTATGTTCCTAACAATAGGGGGTATATAGAAAGAATATTCATAATGGTGAGTTTGAGCTTCCTCGTTTGTAGAACGATATTCGGGAGAATGAATTGACTCAAGACTCCAAGCCTTGGAAAGTTCCCTAGTCTCGTTGCCTTGATTCAATTCCGTGTAGGGAAAGGGAACTTCAACCCTAGTCTTGGCTTTTCTCTTGGTTTCTTCTAAGGCATCTATTTCTTTAGCATTAGTAAAAACCATAAGGTTCGTTAGTCCGAGACCCATGTACTTGACATCGTAAAGTTGTTTGCAGTCGATTTTCGTCAAGCAACGTGGATTCGCAAAGCCTAAGACAAATTTATAGTCACAGAATTCTTGGTCCATGGGTTGGTTTAAGAATATCGTTTGATCTGTTTGTCCCCTTTTTACGAGAAGATCTTATAATTTCTTATCTTTTGCGTATAGCTTCTTACGTTCGTCTTGTAAGAGAGCAAAATTATTTTCCACCATTAATTTGGCGGAGTTACAAGCGTCAAGATCTTTCGTATGTTTACAAACCTTAGCATCTAATTGAGCTTCTAGGTTGGTGACCTTAGTCGTCGCTTCAGTTAACCTGCAATTGAGGCTAGCTTTCTCATTGAGATTTCTAACCAAACAATTATAGTTATTTCTAGCCTGTCTTCTAATTCCTTAATTTTTAAGTCATGCTTCTCTATTTGAGGATTCCTGGTCTCACTTTTATATAAGCTCTTAGTAAGTTCTGCTATTTCTGTGTTGGAGCTTCTAAGTTCTATCTCGAGACTAGTTATCCTCTCGTGAGATTTAGTTAATTTCATCTCTACTTCCTTTACGCTTTTCTGTTCACGTTTCATGTTAGTGTATGCTAGTTGATACGATTCTAACATGGTCAATAATGTGAAAGAAGGATCTACCTCTTGTGATGAGGTTGATGCATTGTCGTCATCCGTCTGATTTGAGGTTTCGGCGTCAGAGTTGTCGTCCAGGCAGGCCATGAGGGCGAGATTCTCTTCTTCAGAACTTGATGTATCCTCGAGCCAGTTGTCCTGTTCTGCGATGAGAGCTACTCCATCTTCCTTCTACTTTGTGAGTTGAAGCTTCTTCGGAAGAGTGCAATCTCGGGCACAGTGACCTGGTTTCCCGCAGTTAAAGCACTTGTTCGGCTCTTTGGCGTTCTTGACTTCGGAGGTCTCGGGTGCACGTTCTTTGTTTTTTGAGCTTGAGGTCCGAAGTCGGTTGGCTGATGATGAGGACTCTTCTTGAAGTATTGCTTACTCATCATTTTTCCAATTAGAGCCAACTACTTTCCCAGCGATTTCATATTTGGCTCCATGTCTGAGTCTGATTCGTTTTCCGACTCTGAAGGGGTAGGGGCCTAATGATCTTCTCTTTCCTTGACTTTGAAATCCGCTTTTTTGAGACTTGAGCAACTGTGTCTTCGTTCAGCTTACCCTTCTGCTCCTTCTGAATCTCGCTTACATTTTCCTCGTGCTGTGCGAGATTGTCAAATATGGCATGGATATCCAACTCCTCAAGATCTTTGTTTTGTCTGATTTGAGTGGATATCTTCTTCCGTTCTGAGGGCAGAGAGGATAGAAATCGAATGTTGCTTTCCATGTTAGACTTGGTGATTTCTATTTTCCTCATCTCATTTAGCAGTGTGAGATATCTCTGATAGAGATCATGTAGGCTCTCCTCAAATTTTGCTCGGAAAGAGTCGTAAGCTGTGAGAATGTTTTCCTTCTTGGCCTTGATGCCTACTTCCGTGCATCATCTTATGTAGTTCATCCCACATTCCCTTAGCCGTTGGAAGGCTGTCGATTTGTCGATATATGTCATTTGGGATGCCCTGCATTAGAGTGTTCTTGGATATCAGATCAGCCTTTGCTATGGTTCTTTCCTTCTCTTTGTATTCCCTAGGCTCTTTGAGTCGCCTAGAGGCGGGAATTGGAGGATTAGCTGTGTTGTCGCCGGGTACATTTACCCAGACCTGAGCTGGACCTTGCTCAAGTGATAAGAGAAGGTTGTTGTAGAACCCGAGTCCCGTAAGTAGACCGGCCAATAAATTGGGTGCATTTTATATGTTTTACGTGACGGCATATTATGTGTTTTATGTGACTGCACGAACATCATGGGTCAATTATACTGCCGCACGATGTCATGAATTTTGTGCAAGTAATTATGTGCTTATGCGATGTTGTGAATATGTGTGCCTTAATGATGTGCTTATGTGATTGTATTATCTCATGTACTATTAGATGCATATGTGACATCTAATTTAGTAGGGATTTTCAAAAATATAGAATAAGGAAAAATTTAGGTAATAACAATAATAACACTAGGGAGGACAAAAATTGGGCCATATTTATATTTGGGCTAGGATTAAATTCAACCCTTAAAGCCAAAAACATTTGAAATAATCTTTAGGACAAGTTTCTTAAATTCAAGGGCAAATCACGTTAACCCATGCCACATTCACCATACTTTGGTAGCAAAAATATCTAAAGCATCCCTCACACTAGAAATCGAAGTTAGAGAGAGAGGAGAATTCGAACTAAGCTTTGGAAGAAGGTATGAAATTTCTACTATACTTTTATGATTTAGCTTGTAGACTTGGGTCCTAAGTTCTAGATTAACATGTTTAGGATAGACGCACACGAAAAATATGCACAAACTAGTGATTATGTTAAGTCCGGTTATTAGGGTTTGGAGTTTTTAGGGTGTTCAACGTGTTCTTGAGAAAGGATGTGTTTTGATCTTAAGATTTGATAGCTCGCAAATCAAAAAGATGTTTTGTACGATGGGGTCGTGAAGTGTGGACTTCGCGAACCCAAGTCATGAACCTTAGGCCGAACAAGGTTCACGAACCCTAAAATGCATGGACTCGTGAGTAGGGCATTTCGCGAATTGAAGAGTGTCACGAATTGAACTTCACGAGCCGAGTTAACTTGGTGAAGTGACCATGCAAGGGAATTTAAATTGGCGAATTAAGGTGAAGTGGAGGCTAGATAATAAACTTTGCAATTTGAGAGCACTTCGCGGACCATGATGAGTTCACGGGGCATAAGGAGTGCGCGAAGTTGACACTTGGCGAACCCTAGCTAGTTGGCGAATTGAGTGAGAGTTCGCGAAACTATATGAGTGTCATTTGGCGAACTCTAGTTCGCGAACTAGGCTAGGTGTTTAATTTCGCGGACCATAAAAAGTTCACGAACCCTAAGAGGTTCGCGAACTCGACAAGAAATGAGATGCATCGCGAAACTTGGTGTAGACTTTGGCGAATCCCGAAATTGGCGAATTAAGTTTTACGAAACGAAGGTTTCACGGGTCATGCAAAATGCGCAAACCAAAAGGCTTCATGAGATGCGGAATTTGCGAACCATAAGACTTCGTGAAATATTGAACTCGCAAACCCTAAGTCACGAACACTTGGCGAATTGAGAGACAAAAGAGATAGAGTTCGCGAAATGAGCTTGAAGACTTTCGCGAACCGAGTAAGTCGCGAATCCCATATAGTATTTGAGTAAAGATTTGCGAAGTATAAGTTGGCGAATCCATTGGGTCTTCGCGAACTACTAACCGAGAGACACATCTCGCGAATTAGGTATGATGCTTTGGACTTTGCGAACTAGGAGAAACAAGTCAAGAATTAAGAGTAATTCACGAATCAATTCTACGAACTAAGGATGCATCTCACTAATTGAAAGTGAGGAGATTCGGGAAATTGTAGGGTTCGCGAATTAATTAGATTCGCGAATTAAGCTTGGAAAGTTCACACAAGGCATAGATTTTCACGAACACTAGTTGATGAATTTTGTGTGTGTTGCACTTCGCGAGTTGTAAGTTTATTTGGGCTAAGTTTAGTTAGGCACTTCACGAACCTAAGAATGTTTCACGAATCACAAGTCCCAAGTAAATTGCGAACTAAGTATAACTCACGGGTCATAAAGGCCTTCACAAGTTTAAATTTACTACATTTCAAACATCAAGTCAAAGATAATAATTCAACACGTAGGAGTTTCGAGTACTTAGTTGATCTAATAAATTAAATAGCGTACTGACGTTTAATATTCTATGCCTAAGGTCGAGACTTAGGAAATTCAACGGGTCAGTAGCTAAAACCTACGGACGACAGGTAAGTGGGAATTTCAACTACAACACATAAAATTATGTGCCCGTTATTTACATGGCTATGTGCTTCTATGATACTATGTGATTTATTACATGGCACGAATTACACGTTATATGACATGGCATGACAAGTCTTGTGGAATTTTGATACATACATTTTCATGAGCATATACGAATCCCACGAGAGTTTTAAGACATGACATGCGTTACGTATAATCGCCGGGGCGTGATAAGTAGTTGCTAATACTAGTATGTCACCATTTTCAAGACAAGACATGTGCAAGACAAGACATGTACTACGGCCCTTCTAATGCTACGAGGTGACTTTCTATGTCATCGTTTTCAAGACAAGACATGTGCAAGACAAGACATGTAATACGGGCAAATGCCCTTGTAGCAAGATTAGCCGAGTGCCCTACAAGACAAGACATGCGCAAGACAAGGCATGTATTAGGGACTCTACAAGACAAGACAAGGCAAGACAAGACATGATTACTGTGAGGATTAGTAAGCATTGGCGTGGATGCCTCTGCAAGTTACGACACGGGCACAACATGCATAATTCCTACTTACTGAACTTTATAAGCTCATCCCATGTTTTTATGTATTGTAGGTTCAAGCGAACACGGTACGTGATCGCCTAGCTGGCAAGGCATTCTTTTGAAGCTTCCAAGCGTCTTTTGGGGGTGGTGTGTACGTGGATGACGACCTGTGAGGCCGGGCGCATAGGATTCTTTTGCTGTGCATGTGTACTCGTCTAGTATAGTTAAAACTAACATGTAACTAGGAAGTAAATGTACTCTTTTGACATATAAAGAAAACGACTTCCTTCGTGAAAAAGGAAAAATTTCATACGCATTTTCGCATCTCTTTTAAGTTATCGCATCGTTAGGCATTTAAGATAACGCTAGAAATGGTAGCGATGGTTAGGGTCGCTACAGTTGTCGGCCCGATCTTTTAGCTCGATGAAGTTAAGGAAGCGGCTTCGCCAGACAGTGTATTTGTCGCATTTCAAGATTGGCGGACGGTTGTCGTTTCCAAGCGAGTAAGCATCCATTGATTATTTTTCGAGTTGATGAAGGATCTTCGTTTGTTGTTTTGATGGTTTGAACTGATGTGATGTGCTTCACAAGTAGCAAATTAGTTAGTAGCATTTGATTCTAAAGCAGTCGAGAATTATTTTCAATTCAATCTTTAAAGTTTGATCGAAAATAATTTTGTCGAAGTAAAATGTAGTCGTTACTGTTCTCGTGCAAGAAAGTCTGTCAGCGAAAAATTTTACCAGCGAAATAAATTGCTTAAATAGTTCGGTAGAGAAAAATTTTTGGATCGTGAATTTATTTCGATCGCAAAGAAACAGTACGTTTAGTAAGTTTCTCACTGAGTCAAAATAAATCCGTTAACTGGAAAGTTTCTCGAACGCAAGTGATTTTTGCTTGGTCAAACTTAAGAACTCTGACCGAAAAAGTCTTTCGAGAGAAAGTTATGCGCAGAGTCAAAACAGATCTCGTTGAAAAAGTTTTTCGCTGATTAATGCTCGAGAAATTTTTCTACTAAAATCGCTTCTAGCAATGACGACTTTAGTACTGACTTAGTATTCTGAATCGAGAAAAATTTTCATGCAGAGTTTTCGATCGAGAACCTAGCGAGAAAAATTGAAATAGCGCACAATTATCACAAATCAACACTGATTCAAGCAAAAACAGCGAATTAGGCAGTAAAATTGCAGGTAATTGCTCGAAATCAACCACAATCTACGCACAAACATGCAATTAAACACGTCATGAAGCAAAATATATCAAATTTTAGCAAAATCAATACGTGTTCAAGTAGTTCTTCGTGCGAATAGTGACTCCACAGATTCACTGAATTCTGCTTAATTGATGTTCTAAACGCTACCGATCTAATCGTAAATGATTTCTAGCCCTGAATCGAGCACGTAAACATCAAATTCAAGTCAAATAATAACAGAATTAAGCTATCATATCGAAATTAATTTTTGCGCCAAAATTGTTCTTCGCACGGAACAGTTCCAGAATTGAATTTCGATCCGATTCTAACAATTTTCGATTCAAAACAGAACGAATCTGCTCTGATACCAATTGTTAGGACCTCGATTATCAACTCCTAGATCCTAGAGTTGAAATCTAAGGCAATCGATTAGAATTGTTAAGAATTTGATTTCGATCGAAAACCTTCCTAGAGAGCTTCGAGAGAGATTTCGCTTAGTGAGAGAAAGTTTTCTGAACTATTTCTCTAGAATATGATTTGCAAGCCTTTCGGATCAATTGACTAATTTTCTCTCTATTAAGCTCATTCTTTACAATCCTATTATACCAAACAAACTTGGTATAAATAACAAACAAGTCCTAAACTAAGGACAAATGCAAATAAAGCCCCTAATTACAAGGACAGCTAATAAAATCAAAGCACAACTAAACGTATATTCTACATCTTATATTCTTTATATGTGACTTTCGAAAATTTCATTACATACCATTGTATTTCTTCACTTCCGTAAAATCTATGTGCAAAATTTTATTTTACATATCTCCCAAGCGTGAAATAAATTGTTTGAATATTATAGCTTGAAATGATATATTTCGATTCAAATTTAAAATGAACTAATAAAGTTTCTTTCCTATCTTTTTCAGATGGCTAACTATCCAGTGTACGACCATATCTACGACCACAACCTATATCTCAAGGTTCCAGACACGAATTTTCAGCTCGACCTGACTACCGTCCGGTGCCCAGACGAGATCATGGTGTCCATTCTACAAGGCCATCCCCTCTGGCACGCACTAACAGTGACGGCCTCGGTGCCAATGGTCTACCTCCAACAGTTTTGGGGACGGATAAGGAGCCACATAATTGAGGGTGCTTACCAATTCACAACGGTACTTGGGACAAGACAGTCAACTTCGACAAGAATGATTTTGGCCTCGTCTTAGATCTCCCGTTCAGCAACCATTATGATCCTCTACCAACTGATGCTGAGATGGTACAAGACTTCCTCCAAATGGGATACCGTCCGCCGCTCACTGAACTTGCACAAGTTCAGAGCAACGGCATCCCTCACCCATGGAAGACCCTATTTGGGATCGTCAATAAGTACCTCTCGCCGAAGCATGCCGGTTTTGACAAAGGCAATGGCAACATTCTTCGCATCTTCCACGGCATCGCATTCTCCCGAAATTACAATTTCGCACAGTTGATCTGGAATGACCTTGCAGAACAGATCAGACAGAAGGTGAACAAGCGATCGAAGAATGTACCATATGCAAGGTGGTTTAGTGTGATCATTGCCCACCTCATGGAGCTTCACGAGACCTCGCCTGCCTCAGCAGGAAACTATCAACCACCACGGTTCAAGTTTTTCCACAACTCCAAGCTCACGGATCTGGATCAGCCGATGCTGATCTCATTCGAGCTTCTACGTCTCGCCGACCCCACGGGAGACGTATATAGACTGTACTGTCGGGAAAATCATCTGACATAAGCGATGATACAAGGGCCCCCGGCAGATTTTAATGTGAGCCCTCAACAACAACCAACCCCTTAGGCTGCACTAATCGATGAAGTAACCTAGGAGCTTGAACAAGAGCCTCCAACTCAAGAAGCTGAAATGCCTGATCCAGATGCCACGATGATCAATATAGTGGCACAAGAGTTGGAAATCGAGGCTCCACAACAACAACTCGAAGAAGAAGGCCCAGCCATTGTCGACGTGCTTAAGGAACCTATTGAGGAAGTTCCTACCCACGAGCACTGCTCGGAGCGGACACGGGGCCAAGCCCACTTCTAGAATCTCAGGAGACAGTACCTGCCCATGAGAACGTTGAATATAGACTAACTCCTCACACGGCTACCTATTCTGAAGCCATGGATTCAGACGAGGAGGTTCAATTGATTAGACGGGTTCCACGACTTCAACTCCAATCCAGTCCACCCGTCGATACAGCTGTCTTTACCACCACCTCAGACACGACGCCACTTATAACTCCAAGTGCTGAGGACCCATCTTCGCTCAATCTTGAGCTGCAGCACAACTTAGAAGCGTCCATCGAGGCCGAAATTCAAGTTCCAACCACTTCCGGCCCCGAAGCACAAGTGTTTGACTCGCAGGTTCAATCTGAGCCTGGAACAACATCCATAGAGACGATTCCTTTGGAATTATCTCGAGGATTGGATGGAAGTCTCAAAACGTCGCATCCTCAAGCGATGACGAGCCAACCCGTTGAGATGGTGTTAACTCAAGGGTTGTTAATTGGCGACATCAGCCGTCCTGGGTCATCATCGGAGGCTTCTACCCCATTCGTGACGGAAGCTCGCTTACAGGCTGCTCTCTCCTCTGTGCTGTCACAATTCGAGGAACGCTTTATGGAGAGAGTCCATGCTGCCATAGAGATTTCCCGACGAGATACCGAAAAGGCACCAATCTCTGAGGCACAGCCGTCCTAACAAACCTCGCGACCTACCCTCACAACCTTTACTCACCGCCCCAACCGTCCAATCACCTATCCCCATAAACCCATACACTGTACCCATCAGCGAGCTCCACAACATTATGCTAGCCTTACCAACCGGACGCCTGAAGAGGAAGCTCTTTACAACCGTCTGGTGGATCGTCCTGACTCGCCTACGCAGTCATGCCGAGGCCAAAGCTCCCACTCCAAACTCCGACATCACGACCCTGACGATCAGGATCGTCATGAGGGGGAGAAGAGGCTGCGAGTATCTTCAAGAGGTCAAGGACAAGGCTCGGCCGCGGCACAGACAAGCGTTGGAACGGCTAAAACCACACAACCCACTACAACTACACAAACCCAAACCACCCATAAAACCACCACGCACCCGCACCACACCCACACTCCCGAATCAATCGAACCACCCACATTCAACCTACGGACGGCTCCGTCCTCACCACCAACGACATACATAAGCCCCTTTGCTTTCGGAAGAAGAAGCAAGTGACGAAATGCTCGTAGCATTAGCAAAAACGCAAGGACCTTCAAGCTCAAATGCTAAAACGTCAGGAAGTGGAATCGACCCACATGAAGTGCTGAATCAATACATCTTCGACGACTTGTGGTTGACCCACACCTTGCCCTCCGACATGGCTCAGAGAAGAGTTAAAGACGTTCGACATTATCTACGCCTAGCTTCGGTCGATCTAGTCTTAATAGAAGACGAAGAACTTCAGGAAGGTGAAGATCATGATGAGATTTCCCCAAGGCTTTTAGAATTAATTGCTCAATGAGTGGACACCCTCCGAGACTAATTCCAGGGACCGTTCGAGTCGACACGCCATGAGAGAACAGAAGAATAGAGATTCCTTTCCTTCTGGAGGTCACCGGACAAGGTTAAAAAGTTGAACGAGTTCGATCTAAGAGGTATCTCTCACTGGGAACAGCAGAAAATGATGTCCTATCTTTGGATGCTAACCCAGAACGGACCTGATCGGAGACTGAAGATTCCTAAAAATCAGCTGAAGAGTCATTTCAAGAATTTATCTGTCGATATGTCAGCTGATAGGAGTCTATTATGCAAAAGGCGGTCTTCCAACTCCAATCTACATTATAGAGCGGATAAACAGAACTCTAGAAGAGCTTAATGAGAGTGATCTACCGTACATTCCTGCCGATGAGGTCTACTATCTCTACCAACTATATGCAGAGACGTACAAGGATCCTCAAGTCTTTATCAAGAAGGAAGGGCTCGAGGGACTGTATAGATTCATGATGCGCCAGGTCAAGTACCATGCCGCACACGACCTTTAGATGGCTCTGGAGAGCCACATGAAGAAGGTCAACATGACATCTCCGCATAATGATGGACCTGAGGTCGAAGGGCTTCCTTACAATTACATCCACGTGAGCTCAGTCTTAGCAATCACCTACCATAATCCAATCGTTAACAAGAATATGTTGATGCTTAAGACTGAGGTCCACAAATTCTCTGATGGGACGCTCAAGGCAATCGGGAAGAATATCGAGAAAAGGTTGGAAGAAAGCAACGAAGACACCATGCTTCTCCAACATCAGTTCGTGAGAGAGAAACCGCTTCAGCTTGAGCTACTTGAAGCTATCGACAAGCGGTTAGAGCTGAGGAACACTATAAGGAACTACGAGCATGCGCTCAGCTTGCGCAAGTCATTCTACGCCCAATGACGACAGATAGTGCAGAAGAGCAATCAAGCACAAAGGGGAAGAATGGAGAATACACTTTAGTTGTGCTTTGTTTTTATTAGCTGTCTTTGAAATTAGGGGCTTTTATTATATTTGTCCTTAGATTATGACTAAATTGTTATTTATACCAAGCTTGTTCGGTATAAATACTCATGTACACATACGAATTGAATACAGAAAATAGTTGAATTGATCCAAACGGCTTCACAATTCAATTCTAGAGAGAAAAACAACAGAATCATTCTCTCACTAAACGAATTCTTTCTCGAGGTTTCAAACTGAGTTTTTCGATCGAACTTAGATTTCATATAATTCTAATCGAATTACTTAGGATTGAAGTCTAGAATCATAGGAGTTGATTATCGAGGACCTAACAGGAAGGAACCTGGAGCGGACTTGGGATGCGGCGCGGGACATAGGACGCGTGTCTGGAATGGAGACAGCTTTTCCTGACAGCAATCATTGCTGTTCAGATCAGCTACTGGCCTGGAAGCTGGAAGGTCACTTTGAACTTCCCAAAAGCTGTTGTTCCGCATACCATCATTGGAGACAGCCCAGCAGGCTAGAGGACGCCTGCCACTTCCCTGCTTTGCCCGAAAAGTTAGGCAAGCTCAAGTGTGAGCGACTAGTACTTGTACGAGCAAAAGCGAGCTTGTACGTCCCATCTTTGAGAACCCCATTTCTAAGTGATATGAAGTGCATTGGGAGGTGTGCCTCCCGTAATCGTCTTGTGTTCTAGTTTGTTCGAGTTCTTTGGTCTGAGTTCGGAATTAACTAAACATGAGGGCTTTAGCGAAAAATAACGAGGGTTGAGAAGAAGGAACTACCTTGAGTACGCGCATTCCGCAAACAAACAACGAAGGCTTAGTGACGGGCTTGGCGGAGCTGCGTCACTGCCGTGTCCGAGGGAGCTTAGAATGCGAAAAATTAATTAGGTTAATTACCCCCGTGCATAAGTAGGGATGTCAATTTTTTTGGGCCCGGTCCATACCCATAGGATCCCACCCATTAATTATGGGTATGGATCTTTAAAAATTAAATTTAATGGGTATTGCTAGACCCAGACCCTATTAAATTAGTTTGGGTCTTAAATGGGTATACCCATTTATCCATTTACCGAAACCTAGGGGTGTTTGCAATTCGGTATACCGCCGAACCGACAGAAAAACCGAAAATTCAGCACAAACCGAATATCGAACCGAAAATTCGGTTCGGTATTCGGTTTAAAAATACTAAATTTTCGGCAATTCGGTTCGGTACAAATATATTGGTTCTGTAAACCGTACTGTACCGAAT
Source organism: Craterostigma plantagineum (assembly GCA_027422505.1). NCBI lineage: Eukaryota > Viridiplantae > Streptophyta > Magnoliopsida > Lamiales > Linderniaceae > Craterostigma > Craterostigma plantagineum. The sequence continues at coordinate 11,908,774 of JAPQWV010000005.1, read as the reverse complement.
TACATAGTTTCCTCTATTATATTTAAAAAATAAATCTATTAAAATTAAAACATATACTTTATATTAAACATAAAGTGACAGCCCAACCCTTTTGTTTTATTTTATTTTTTTAGATATGTTCTATTAGTTTATTTTTTTACTTTTTTTAATTTTTAATTTTTTTATTTTGTATAAAGAACGGTTAAACGAAAAAAACCAAATTATAATTCGGTATAACCGAATACCGAACCGAGTAATTCGGTTCGGTATTCGGTTTTGAATTTATTCGAACCGAGATTTCGGTTCGGTACGGTTTCTACCGAACAAAACGCCCTACCAAAACCATTTAAACTAAACGTTATTCTAGTCATTTAGTTTGAAGATGATATTTGATTGGACTTGGACTTGGAGCATGGATTTACTACATGAAATGAATATTTTTTCGTTTTCGTAATTCTAAAACATCAAACTTTGTAATCATTTCTTATTTGCATCTTAATGACTATTGCTATCATTGTTATTGTTATATCAATTGATACTACAAAGTACTTATTGGCTCATTTAGTTAATTTCTGCTAAAAGTTAAAGATTCGTTCAATACCCAGTTAGGACCCGTTTACCCGTTAGATTTAATGGATTTGGGTCCATACCCAATTAATTGGACCCATCAAATATTGGATAAGATTCATACCCATCTATTTAATTGGGTTTGAGTATGGGTCTAAGTGGATCTACCCATACCATACCCGTTGCCATCCCTATGCATAAGGGATGGTTTGGTCTAATTGATTCTTAAGTTGAGAAATGTTTCAAGTGGATCCTTGAAAGAAACAAATTATAAGAGAGGGGTTTATGTTAGGGCTGCTAAAAACCAATCCGACCCGCCAACCCGACACGAACCGCACCCAAAAATAGCAGGTTTGGTTTTTCAACCTGTTTAAGTAAATGGGTAAACCCGAACCCAACCCGAATATTAAGTGGACCAGGTTAGGGTTCGAATTTTTCAACACGAAATCAACCTGAAATCAACCCGTTTATCAACCCATTTAACCCGAATAATATAATTTATTAAAATATCCTTAATATAAATAAAATAAACTGCTTTTTATTTAATTATATACTATTTGGAATTTTAATTTTTGTTGATTTTAGAAAAAACAATTGTTTGTTTCTCAATTATTTTATTTATTTTCTTTTGATTATTTTTAGTTATTTTTTTCTTTTCTTAATTTTAAACGGGTTGGCGAGTTAATGGGTTATATTTGGGTTAAAGCAGATCGGGTTATGGTTCGGTATTTCAACCCGTTTAAGTAAACATGTCAGGTCAGGGTTGGAGTTTTCAATCCGTTTATTAAACGGGTTGAACCCGAATGTGACCCAACATGATCTGTTTACCACCCTAGTTTATGCGATGAAATTTTATGCCGATGGGATTTAAGCGTTTTTATCCGTAAATTGGCATATAATAAAAGCGTGTGTACAATCGTTTCGAGAAATAAGCATAATGTCGATCAAAACTTTAAAGTAATCTCCAACTAGTTATTATCATTGTGTATTTATTTCCCCACCAAATCACAACCTCCCCAATTCTTCTTACCTTTTTTCTTTATATTCCACTCACCAACAGCAACCGACTTTAAAGCAGTTCAACCCTCGAAAACGTCACTCTGACTGACGCCAAAAAAGTAGCAGAATCATGGGTCTCAAATTCTCTCCGGCGTCGCCCGCCGGTAAGTGGCTGGGCTTTGTGACGGCGGTTTGGGTTCAGGCGATCTCAGGCAATAACTACACATTCTCTAACTACTCCGACGCCCTCAAGTCCTTGATGGCGCTGACCCAACTACAGTTGAACAATCTCTCTGTCGCCAAAGACATTGGGAAAGCTTTCGGCGTCCTCGCCGGACTCGCCTCCGACCGCCTCCCCACGCCGGTTATACTCTTAATCGGTTCGGTCGAAGGATTTGTTGGGTACGGCGTACAGTGGCTTGTCGTCAGCCGGCGTATTCAGCCTCTGCCCTATTGGGCTGTAAGTCAAAAAGCAGCTAATTTTATTACATTTTTTTCATTAATACTGTAGGGTAATGAATCCAATTCAGCTGCGAGCCTACTACGATTATCCCCAAGTGTGTCATTTCTTAACTTGCCAATAAACTATACTCCCTCCGTCCCGGTAACTTTGTCACATAAGTTGCCGGACACTTAAATTAAGGTGGTATTATTATAATAAATAGTACATTAAAAAAGTAATAAAGTGTATATTTCGACACGTCTTTTAAGAATATTTAATATTATTATATTAATTGTTCGTAATAGTGTTTTGCTAAATAAGGAAATGTGATAAAATTAGTGGGACGCTCGAAATGGCAAAATGTGATAAAATTAGTGGGACGGAGGGAGTAATATTTTGGGATCTCCCTTATTCAGTCAGAAAATCTCTTGACTTTTGATTGTGAGATAATATGCCTGAAGCTTGATTTTCTGCAATCTAGATCTGATTTTAAGTATCTGACACGTCCGGTGAGGTGTAATCTTGCACCGTTGGGTTATTGATAGAATCCCTTAATGTTTATGTTTCCTATTTTACATTCTCAAGACTGGAGTTTTCCCATTTATCTTCTGATGGCGAAACTCCATTGTTTTCTTTACACAGATGTGCATCTTCCTTTGCATGGGAGGGAACAGCACGACATGGATGAACACGGCAATCTTAGTCACGTGCATTCGCAATTTTAGAAAAAACAGAGGACCCGTCTCGGGAATCCTAAAGGGCTATGTCGGACTAAGCACAGCCATCTTCACCGACGTATGTTCGGCTCTCTTCGCCGATGATCCATCGAAGTTCCTTCTCATGCTCGCAATTGTGCCCTTTGTGATCTGCCTCGCAGCCATTTTCTTCCTCCGTGAGGTGCCATCCACTACAGTGACCGAGGAGCAAGAAGAGAGCAAATACTTTGGTGTGATCAACGTCTTGGCCGTGGCGATTGCTCTCTATCTTTTGCTGTTTGACATAACAGCTCCCCATGGGATTATCTATTCCCGGGTTTTCGCTGCTGTTCTCATGGTTCTCCTCGCTTCTCCTTTGGTCATCCCAATCTATGTACGGTTAAAGAAACTCGTAAGGTCAGGGGAGAGTAATGGGTTCGATGTGGAGGAGCCATTGCTGGTCGAGGAGGAGGAGGAGGAGGTAGCTTCTACGGTGGTGGCTGTAGTACTTGAGAATAGCAGGCCATTGCTCGGCGAAGAGCACACGATATTCGAGGCATTGAGGACCGTAGATTTTTGGATACTTTTCTTGTCGTTCTTGTGCGGAGTTGGGACGGGCCTTGCGGTGATGAACAACATGGGACAGATGGGGTTGGCTCTTGGCTATGCGGACGTCTCTATATTCGTTTCGTTGACGAGCATATGGGGCTTCTTCGGTCGGATTTTGTCGGGTTCGGTTTCAGAGTACTTCATAAAGTAAGTTTACTACTTGTCTAATTCCATGAAACTAGTCAACTTTTTTCGGTGCGTAAATGCTAGTTGGCACTAGAAAATTGTTTTCAAACCTATGCAATGCATGCTTTGAACTTAAGTTTTTCTGCAGCTATTTTCAAATATGTTGATCAGGTCAGCCTTTTGTAGGTTTTGACTTTAAGTATAGTAAAAGTATGGTGCGTGGGGTGGCCCATGCCTTATTATAGGATCATATTTTTTACTTGCGCTTGCCTCTGTTTTTCTTGAGCAGTTGCTCTTAGTATTCGTTAATCATAATTATTAGATAAGTTTCTTGAGATTAAATATCAGCACAGTTTTTCACATAATCAGTGGTCAATTAAGTACCACGAATGAGGTCTTCCTTTCGATTCTTATCCTATTCCCGCTTTAATGCTGTGGGTCAGGAGGATGACAATGACTTGTTTGGTAACTTTTTATTTAAAATCGAGGGCCATTGGCGTAACTTCACTTTGAAGAGAGAAAACAACTGATTACCACTGCTCACCCACATGTCTAGCCTTAGTGGTTGGAAGGGTGGATTTTCCATCCTCTTTTCACGGGGTCGAATCCTGTGATTGTCGTTGTTTGTGGGGGTTTAGGGTAGTTTCACTTCACATAACCAGGGAGGATTAGTCCCGCTTTAAACTGTGATCGTCTCATAGCCAACTATTCGATTCATACTGAACTTAGTCGGAGTGTGAGGATTACACAGTAGCATTGTGTGGGGATACTTGCCTATAACCAAAAAAAGGTGATCAGCTAATGTTATTAATACTTAACTTTACAGGAAAGCAGGAACGCCAAGGCCAGTGTGGAACGCGGCTTCCCAAATCTTGATGGGCGTAGGCTACATCCTAATGGCCATGGCCTTGCCCGGCTCGCTCTACGTGGGGTCCATCGTGGTCGGGATTTGCTATGGGGTCCGCGTTGCGGTGACCGTCCCGACGGCGTCGGAGCTCTTCGGGCTAAAGTACTACGGACTCATCTACAACATTTTTGATACTTAACCTACCGCTCGGCTCCTTCCTCTTCTCGGGACTGCTCGCGGGAATCTTGTATGACGCACAGGCGACCCAAACTGCGGGCGGGGGAAACACGTGCATCGGGGCCCACTGCTACAGGCTCGTGTTCTTGGTCATGGCGGTCGCTTGTCTGATAGGGTTCTGTCTCGACGTTCTGCTGTCTTTCAGGACCAAAGCCATCTATTCCAGGATCTGCACTAACCGAAGGTCCAAGAAATCATCATCGTCCTCCTAGTACATAGTTATCATTTATCAGGCCATCATCCCCTTATATGTTTTTTCTACGTATGTTCTCAACGATGGCACTCTATTGTAGCAATTTTTTGGTTTAAGTTGGTATTAATCGTTACTACGGTAAATGCACGTGACATCAATTAAAGGCTCTGATATGTGTCTAACACCACTTGGAATATTTTTCAACAAAAGTAGTAAGACGCGCCTTTGGTGGACATTGCACGTGCGAGATGCGGCCAAGACACAGAATTTCCTTGCTGCCGAGTTTGTTTTGCTGTGCCTTAAATACTCGTGTGATCGTCTGGACCAAAAATTTATTATACAAATACGGCGAGAAAACGGAAACCATTATATAAATAGTTGGCACGTTGGTGGATGATGCCCATACCAATATTAAATAGGTTAGATCTGATTTCTGCTTTTAAATAGACGTTAGTCTTCGTGCATTCGATGTGCACAAGTATTAAAGCTTCATACACACATATATACTAGTTACTGTGGTCGCGCGTTGTGCGGCTACTAGGGGTGGGCATTCGGATTCGGGTTTCGGGTATCCGACCCGACCCGATCGGGTTTTAACCCGATCGGAAGAAAAATCGGGTTAGATGTCGGGTATCGGGTTATACCCGACCATGTATATCGGGTCGGGTATCGGGTAGCATATTGCTACCCGATTTACCCGATCGGGTACCCGACATATATATAAAAAAAAAGTTTAATCGTTAATCGGCCATTTAATAAAATTAATGGACAATTAGTTAAAATTATTTATTTATATAAAAACTTTAACGTATAAGAAATTCAGTTCGCATCCATGTAGTGTATATGCATTTATATAGAAATATTTTCACCTACATTTTGGGTGAACATCCGATGTGGGACAAAGAATTTCCATAGAAATTGACGCGCTTACAGTACTAGTAGAGGTAACGTAGAAATTTTAATCAAAAATCGTTTGGCCCAGTGGTAGAAGCAGAAGTCATAAGTGCTTGCCACCCACATGGTGTGTGTTCGAATCCCACATTTTGTATATTTTTAACTAATTAAAAAAAAATAATAACAAATAAAATACCCGAACCCGACCCGCGGGTACCCGACGGGTTTCGGGTACCCGAAAATCGGGTACCCGCATTTGATCGGGTCGAGATCGGGTATCAAATTCACTACCCGATATTATCGGGTACCCGACCCGAAAAACCCGAAATCCGAAAAACCCGACCCGATCCCACCCCTAGCGGCTACCGGCTAAAACAAAATTTTAGCCCAGAACGAAATCATACAGAAAGTATAACATTGAGCAGTTGTATTAGTGCTGATATTGTATTTTGTTGTAAAATGGACGCTATAAAAAATAAAAGAGACACCGAAAATTTACGTGGAAAACCCCAAACTCGGGGTGAAAAACCACGGGAAAGGTAAGGATATTTTAATGTCGGTAAGGAGTTACAACTCTCTACCGTAAGAAGAAAACTAACTCTATCTCTTACAATAGGAGACTCACAAACTCTCTAAATATTTTTCTCGCAACACTTGTATATACTGTACTTTGCTAATATAAGAAGAAATTATTGTTTTCGATTATTTACAATGACTATAGCTAGTCTATTTCTAGCAGAAGTTTTAGGCTCGTACGAATCAGAATCAGCCGTGAATCTAAACACGTGGACGAATCAGAACCCAGACGAACCAGAATCAGCCGTGTAGCTATATACGTGGAGAAATCGTGACTGTCCAAATATTATAACATATTTGTCAAGCAAAATGATTCTGATATGACCGTAGTTGGTTATAATAAAGACAACATATGTACACATCACATATAACATTGATGTAACTGGCTTCTGTACGAAAGTAACTCCCGATGTGTTCAAACTGGAAAAGGTGATTGTTGTAACTTATCCTTCTTGTTACGTGTTTCATTGCAGTACTTATATCGGACGACACGACGGTTCAAACTTTCTTTTGACACTGATTGAGGGAATGGGTTCTTTTCCCAATTTAGATGTGTTGTCCTTCATTTCGACTCCTTAAAGTTGCCCTGTCGACGGTGCGCTCTAATCAGAAAACCATGCAATCACTAGATAACGAACTATTTGTAATTCTAGATTATCCAAGAACAATTCAACAGATTAAACCTTCGTAGAATGTGAATAGTGTACTTTAGAGGTTTAGTGTTGAATACGTGTGAGTTTTGCAAATGGAAACTTGGATTAATGAGTGTTAGGGTTTAAGCTTAAATACCTTGTGAGGTATTTAAGCCCATTGGGCCCCTAACAAGCCTATTACAAATACAACCCACTAACATATATAAAACATCTATAAATACTTTGAAAAGAAATTACAAGACTTAGTATTAATATTTTGGACACTTCTAAAATATTCCTAACATTCTCCCCCTAAGTGTCCAAATTACAATCGAGCAAATAAATTAAGTCTTCATTTCTTTTTCTTCGAGCGAGGTGGAGGTGGAGGTTCTCTATGGGCCAAGTAGGTCTTCCTGAATCCTAGGGCAGTCTCGAACTGTCTGATGTCGTTCCGAAGAACGATTCAATATCTGATCTTCTCGACGAGTTTCCGTAGGACATCTTTCTCTTCCAGTTCTGTTCCTTCTAGTTTGTCATCTTCGGAAACTGTCTTCTTCTTAGCCCGAAGTTGGTTGAGGATAATCTTCAATGTTCCATCTGAGAATTTGGAGACCTCTGACAGAAGTAGCACCTGCTTCACTTTCTTCTGAGCTTGAAGGTAAGTGACCCCAGGTTGTGGTTCAAGGAAGATAAATCCCTCTTCATACTTTTCGAGATCCTTATATCTGTTGTCTGAACGTGTCAGGTTGACCTTGCTCATATTGCTTTCTAAGGCCATTTGGAAGTCATGAGCAGCGAAATACTTGACCTGTCTCAGCATACACTCTATAACCATCTCGTCTTGTGTGAGTGTCAAGGGGAAACTTATTGCGATAAATATTGTAGAGCTTGTTGAGTTCGCCCAGTGGAAGATAGGGAAGATCTGCTTCTGAATATTTTACAATTTTCCTGTCATAACGATCAATAACAAAGACAGGGCCTCCATATCTTCCTACCGCCCATTCGACATCCACAATATCACAGATGGCCGATTGATCTCTCATGTACTTCCTGTATTGATCTCTATTCATTCCTTTCTTGGCCGTGACTTCCCAGAGCATAATCTGATGGCTAAGTCCCCTAAGCGTCCCTCTTAGGTGCTCAAGGCCTCGAAGATTCAGCTCGTTGACTCCCTTTATTTCTTCTTCCTTCCTCCAGATCTTTGGATAAAGATCCTCAAGAAAAGGTGCCTTGATCTTCGCGTTTCTCCAACGAGTTTCTATGAACTCGTAGCCTGGCGTCGGTTCCTCGGGCACCTGATGTTGAAGGAGTTCTGGAAGATCTGCCTCAGGATTTTCTCCTTGCTCCTCTTCCTCTCGCCCGATGAAGCAGAAGTCTGCTGCTGCCGCCTTTAATAAATTACGAACACTTTCAATCCTTAGGCGGGACTCTTCTGCTGTCTCTGTTCTCGTCGTCCATTCCTCGTCTAAGATGTATCTGTCAATGTAGCCTTGAGGATCCTTTGGACGAGGGGTTGTAGTTGCTTGGACTGGTGGGGTGGAGATCCTCGAGGGAGCAGACTCGACTTCACCAAGGGAAGTTGTCTGGTTCGGCCCTAGTGTAGCTTGTCTGCCACTGGAGGACCTTGGTGGTCGTGAGGAACTGCCTCCACGCGTTTGAACCCCGCGTCTTCTGCCTCTTCTGCCGCGAATAACAGGGGACTTGGTTCTCGGTCTCTTGCTGCTCTCCCCCTCAGGACGATCCTGGTTGTCTGGATCGTCGTGACGACGTCTCTGACTGGGGCCTTCTTGGCGGCATGTGTCGGTCGGGATGCTCGCATCAGGAGGTGGGATGACGCCACCTGCGACCAGCTTTCGGTAGAGGTCTTCTTCTTCAATGCTCCGGTTGCTGTCGAGATCAATTATGCGAGCAATGCCGACGTCAAAGAGCTCTAGCAGAGGCACTGTGTACAGGTTGGGTGTCGTCGGGTTGCGTGGTGGCAGGGTGAGAAGACGAGGAAGTACCGGCTGTTGAGGAGGAGGTTGGTCAGATATGGGAGCTTTCCCTTTGTCGGTGGAAGTTGCTTGAATCGCCTCCTTAATAAGACCTTTGACCCTTGGCAGGGTTACGGTCTCGAAGAATTCGAACAGCCGATTCTCCAAGTAGGCAGTCGTCACCTGTGTTGGAGTGGATCCGGCACCACTAGAGGTAGCCGTTGGCACACGTTCAGAACGAGGTTCTGGACGGTGGCCCTCGTCACCCGAAGTTTGTGGAACTTCGGGGTCCTTGGGTCTTCCGACCTCTCCTTGCGACACATCTTTTGGAGATGGTGCTCGGGTCGTTGTTGCCACGTCAGTGTGACGGGCTTGGGTGGAGCTATCTCCGGGATCGCCAAGGCGTCCCGTTAGCACGCGTCCAGAACTAGGTTCTGTACGGTGGCTCGCGGATGGTGAGCTGCTGAAATCATCACCATCCGAGAGACTTCCGTCCAATCCTTGAAGAGCCTCTATTTGGGGCTATTCTATGAACGTTGAGGCCTGAGGATCAGCAGAGGCTCGGTCTGTGTCATGGAAATGGGAATTTCTCGAGTTGGTACAGACACAGGAACCGAGCTGCAGGAGGTTTGGGGTGGTTCGTGTTGCGTTGAGACATTGTCTGTTGGGAGACAAGTGAATGGTCTGGTGGGGTTCGCTCATGCGTCGTTGGGTCGATTACGACGTCTTCTATCCTATGGATTGACCCGGCTTTTTCTGACTGAGTTAGTGCAGTCGTGATCGTCTCGGGAACATCTATGTGTGGTTGTTCCTCGAGCGATTGTTCAGGTATTGTTTGTTTAGAGGATGGTGGTGGTTGGTCGGGGATTGTTTCTTGAGATGTAGTCTGTGGTGCTTGTGGGATAAATTCGGTTTCTGTGGTTTCTCTCAGTATCTCACTTGTTTGTTCTCTCTCTCTTGTTTCTATTCTCTCAGTCTCACTAACCCCTGGGTTAGACTCGGGTGGGTCGGCCTGAGTCATGGGGTTTGGAATTTTGGTCCTCTTGCAGTATTTTTCAATGTCTTCTGGGTTAGCTAGTAGTAAGGTAGCGCGCGGAATGGGCATTGGTTTTCGTGAGTATTTTTCATCTGTCTTTCCTTTTTGAAGAAACTTGAGCTTGGGAGGGATGTAGTTTTCTTCTTGTGGCCTTGTTGGTATCCCCGGTGTTGTAGTCATAAAGTGGTGGATCATTAGTGAGAACCACCGGGGATAGGGCAGATTCTGTGTCTTTTCGATTTGGACTTTGATCTCTGATGAAGCTGATCATCCAAGTCCATTGTGATCAGCTTGGCATAGTCGTATCCTTTCCTGAAGACGATCCCATGAAAGATTCGTAGGATCGTAATGTTGCATCTGTCCCATCCGGAGTGCTTTGGTGAGAAGCACTTGTTGACAATTGCGAAAAGAGTTCGCCATGGATGTGGAATCATTGATTGTTGAAAACGGGAAACGAGCTCGAGTGAGCTATAGTAACCCATTTTCAACATATCTGCGATGAGCTCGTTCTCGGATGCCTCCTCTTCATATTCTGGTTGAAGAGGCAGCCGAAGAATTTGTCGAAGAAAGTCCCTGGTGATTCTGACGGTTTCGTTTGCGATTTGGGCTTCATAGTATGTGGTGTTGTCTTGAGAAATTTTGGTAGTCATCGTTCCCCAGAACTGTTGAAGGTACACTGTTGGTGCAGGAACTGATGCAGAGAAGGCGTATCCCAGGTGGTGGTTCCTCAGAATGGATGGGATGATCTCTTCTTGACACTTGAAAGTGTTCAAGTCGAGTTGAAAGTTGTTGTCTTTGATTACAATCCATTTGGTGGTTGAGTAGACGAGATCTGCTGGTGTAGTCATTTTGTTGAAACTGCATTATAAGAGAGAAAAAATTGTGAGTAACGTTTTATGAGAATATATTTTTAAAAAAGACTTAAAATTTTTGAATTTTTTGACAAAGTTTCATGAATTTGAGCAGTTAGTTCAAAAAGACTTAAAGAAATTGATGTTGCGAGTCTCTTTAGATCGAATTTGAGTCATACATTTTATTTGCGAACATAAAGATATGCGGGTCTGTAAGAACTTGAAATTTTTGTTAAAAATTTTACTAAGTTAGATTCGCGAATCAGTTTGAAATACTGAGAGGGTTCCGTTTGCGAATTGATTTGAAATTGAGAAGAATCAATTTACGAATTGACTAAGTCAAGTTTGGATTGGAAAATTTGGGGTTTGCGAACTGAATTTTTTTTTTTTTTAAATTTGTAAAGAAAAGTTCGAAAGACTAGTTCGCAAGTTGGAAATTTTGCGAGGTACAAATTTGGCGAATTTGGAAATTTGCGAGTCTGTCAAAGGAATTTCGCGAATTGACTTTGAACTTTGAAAATTTGGCGAATTTGGAAATTTGCGAGTCTGTCAAAGGAATTTCGCGAATTGACTTTGAACTTTGAAAAGAATTTGGCGAAGTGTGAACTGACAGTTCGGGAAGTGCGAATAATAAAAATTTGCGAATAAAGATTGGCGAATTCGGCGGTTCCCGAAGTGACAATACTACTCACAACCCGCAAAACATCAGTTCGCGAATTTAGATTCGTAAAATCTTTAGTTGGTCAACCAGTCAACTTAAAAGTGCGAAAGCATTTTACTAACATATTTTACGAATTCATTTTGCGAACTTATTCTACGCATTAATTCGCAAAAAACACATATTCAATTCGCGAATCATGAACAGACAGATCAAAAAAGCAAATTTTTGAATAAAACCCAGAAAAGCCCTATCGATTTCAAAAACGATATCGAAGAATCCTGTCAACACGGTTCGTATTCCTTTTCACGATAATCATCTAAACAGAGTATGAATAAGAATGACTAAAGAGCACAAGATCAAACAACAAAATAAACAGAGACAGACTCCCTGTTGTTTCCGATTTCGAACCTGCAAAATCAACGAAGAGAATACATGAAACAAGATTTAAAGACTGTTTCTTCCATACCTCAACGAAATCTGTGAGTGTGTGTGTGTGGACTAAAGCGCAGCAAAGAAAATCCAAAGTTGAGTTTGATGCGTTTTTTGAGTGATTTTGAGATTTGGGGTTCGTAAAAACTGATTTGGGGAAATTCGCGAATAGATAGAGAGAGTTTTGCGGGCCGGAAGATAACGAATAAGTTTAAAACTGAGCCGCAAAATTTAGTTAAAGAGGCCCAACCTAGAGTTCGCGAATTATCTCTTAGAAGAATCAGTTCGCAAATCAGGGATTTAAAACTTTAGCGAGTTTTTTTTTTTTTTTTTTTTTTTAGCGAATTATTTACCAAAGATATTAAGTAATCTAGTAATAACCCAAATACTACCACTTTGACTCGATCAATCACTAGGATAACATCAAATCTATGGGATTTTCAAGATCGATTTTCATGATACGATATCCTTGTTGGAGAAAAAAAATCGTCGCCTTAGTAAAAAATTCGTCTTAATGTCGGGACAATAAATGACGTAAATTTCCTTCATGTTTATAAATAGATATGTCTCAAATTTCATTGAAGTACCTTACATCTAAGGACTAACTCATTTCTAATTTTCTCGTTTACAGATGAATTGGCAGAAGCAGGAAGAAGAGAAGAAGCTCAAGGAACAGGCAAAGTTAAGACGTGACTTTGAGCATAACTTGAATATGCTGGTTTTTGAGATTTTCCTTCTTTTGAGCTTATTCGCTGTTTTACTTGCTATTCTGCTTTGGGTCTTAATAGGGCATACGAGTATTTGAGAGTTATCTAAGTATTATGAATGTTTTATGTGTTTGAGAGAGTTGTTGTACTAAACTCCCCCTAGATACAATGCCTATCGAGTATCTTAAACATTGAATGATTGAACTTACTCCCCCTCGATGCATGGATATAACATTTCTCCCCCTCGATGTATTGCCATCAGCATTGACAATACATCGACTTATTGAACACAAGAAAATTTATTGAAACGTAGAAAGTAAACAAAAGAAAAGGAAAAAAATAGTCCTAATTAACCAATTAAGATAGTAAACACGCACAGAATAAGAAAGAATTAAAAACATAGCAAATAGATAAACGGTCAACTGTAGGAAGGCATAATCGAAATTAAAAATTGAGGTTCAACATTCCCAACTTTGCAACTAAGAATTGGAAGCGTTTTTCATCCAATGCTTTTGTAAGCAAATCGGCTAGTTGAATCTCTGTATTGACAAAGTACATTTCTATTATGCCTCTTTCTACGTGGTCCTTTATGAAGTGATATCGAAGATCTATGTGCTTAGTGCGTGAGTGATGAACAGGGTTACATGTAATTGCGATAGCACTCTTGGAATCACAGTAAATAGGAATTCTATTTAGATCAAACCCGTAGTCCCGTAGTTGAGTTCTGATCCACAAAATTTGGGAGCAGCAACTCGCTGCAGCAACGTATTCTGCTTCCGCCGTAGAAGTTGATACACAATTTTGTTTCTTCGAGGCCCAACATACAAGTTTGTCGCCTAGGAATTGGATGTGTCCAGACGTGCTTTTTCTGTCTAGTCTGCAACCTGCAAAGTCTGCATCAGAATACCCTATTAGTTTCATATTTGAGTTCTTAGGATACCACGGTCCAAGGTCTGGTGTCCCTTTCAGATACTTTAAGATTCTTTTGACGGCATGAAGATGCGACTCCTTGGGGTTAGCTTGAAATCGAGCACAAAGACATGTAGAGAATAAGATGTCTGGTCGACTGGCTGTGAGGTAGAGTAATGATCCAATGATCCCTCGGTAATGAGTAACATCTACAGGTTCACCTAAGTGATCTGCATCAAGTGAGCATGATGTGGACATAGGTGTACTCGATGATTTGCTCTTGTCAATCCCATATTTTTTGAGAATATCTTGGATGTACTTTGATTGATTGATAAAAATCCCATCCTGAAGTTGTTTGATTTGTAATCCGAGGAAGAATGACATTTCTCCCATCATACTCATTTCAAATTGTGATTGCATCAGAATGCTAATTCTTCACAAAGTTTAGGATTAGTAGAGCCAAAAATGATATCATCCACATAGATTTGCACAAGCATGATATCAGAACCATCTTTCTTTACGAACAAAGTAGTGTCAATTTTCCCTTTAGTGAAACCTGAGGAGATAAGAAAGTCGGATAGCACCTCATACCAGGCCCTTGGAGCTTGTTTAAGTCCGTACAGTGATTTGTCAAGTTTGTAAACAAAGTCGGGATGTTCAGCATTGAGAAATCCGTCTGGCTGTGACACATAAACTTCTTCTTTCAGAATTCCGTTCAGGAAGGCTGTTTTTACATCCATTTGATAGACAGTAAAGTCTTTGTGTGCTGCATATGCAAGGAATAACCTAATAGCTTCGATTCTGGCTACAGGGGCAAACGTTTCATCGTAATCAATTCCTTCCTGTTGATTATATCCCTTAGCAACTAGCCTAGCCTTGTTTCGAATTACAACACCATCTTCATCCTTTTTTTTTAAATACCCACTTTGTTCCGATCACAGTTTTCCCTTTTGGACGAGGAACTAAGTTCCAGACTTTGAGACGTTCGAATTGATTAATCTCCTCTTGCATAGCCACTATCCAGTTAGGATCCCGTAGTGCGTCGACTACTCTTTTAGGTTCTGTTTGGCTCAAGAAATAGGTGAACTGACATTCATTTGAATGTGATCTTCTAGTCGTTACTCCTGTATTGGGATCTCCTATTATTTGATCAGTAGGATGATGTCGAACCCATTTCTTTTCGTGAGGTAATGTCATTTCGTCTATTTGTGATTCCTCACTGAGTGGATAGTCGATTGCAGACCCGGGAATGTTGCCGGTTGAAGTTGAAGAGGAGGCCTCTGTCTGCGTTGTTGTCACAGTTGTTGGGGGCGAGGCTTCTGAATCTGATGGAGGAATTGTCTGGTTAGGAATAGGTTCTGACTCATGAGTTGACAAACTAGGACTGGATTCAGTATTTGGAATGGGATCGGTGGATGGTCTTGTCTGATTTTTAGATATATAAATATGCTCAAAAAGTAGATCCAGATCCTGTTCCTCTTGAGCTCGTTGAGTGAAGCGTGTGGGGTTGCTTTGTTTAGAATTATCAGTTGATTGTTGATCTGGCTTCAAACTCCCTTTGTCCGAACCCGGTTCTGAAATGTTCCGTTCAGAGGCATCTCTCGAACACTCTCCTTCTTCGTTATGAGAATGAATAAGGTGTGGTGTTCTAGAGACTTGTCCCAAATTGCTGTGTCCAGTTGAAATTTCGAGTCCCTCATCAAAGGTGACATTTATACTTTCAATGATCATTCTTCTGTTTCTGAGAAATATCCTGTACGCCTTAGATTGTGCAGAGTAGCCTACGAAGATTCCTTCAGTTGCTTTTGGATCAAGCTTGGACTTGTCTTCGCGGTCGTTGGCGACGAAGCACTTGCATCCAAAAATTCGAAAATGAGCAATGTTAGGCAGTCTTTCATTTATAAGTTCATAGGCGTCTTTCCAAATCTTAGATGAATGTTTGTGCGATTCTGCGTATAGCAAGCAGTATTCATTGCTTCAGCCCAAAGGAAATGAGGTAGTGATGATTGGATGATCATTGTTCGAGCAGCCTCTACGAGTGTTCGATTTCGCCGTTCGACAACCCCATTTTGTTGAGGTGTGTAGATAGCAGAAAACTGTTGAGTAATCCCTATGGATTCGTAGAAGTCACTGAGCTGTTGATTCTTGAATTCTGTTCCATTGTCTGATCTAACTATTGTAACACTGCTCTGGAGTAGGTTCTGTGTTGTTCTGATTAGGTTTGGAATATGATCGACTGTCTCTGATTTAGTCCGTAAAAAGCGTACCCAAGTATATCGGGAATAGTCGTCGACGATAACCAGCATATACCGCTTTCCACTTATGCTTTCAGTTCGCATTGGGCCACACAGATCCATGTGTAAAAGCTCTAGAGGATGTTGAGTGGATGCTATGTGTTTTGTAGGATGTGAAGCTTTCTTCATTTTTCCTTTCTCACAAGCAGAGCATATATGCTCTTTTTGATACTTCAGTGGTGGTAGTCCAATAGTCAATTTGTTGGTTGACAGCTTGTTGAGGGTCTTGAAGTTAAGATGAGATAACCGCTGGTGCCATAAGTCATTTTGAGCTGAAGTTGCTTTGGAGATTAGGCAGATATCGGTCTTTGGTTTGACAGTTCTAATATCAATGGTGTAAAGATTTGTCTTGCGAGTTCCAGTGAGAAGTTCTTCACCATTGGTATTGAGAATTTTGCAAGTTTTCTTTAGAAATACAACTTGGAGTCTAAAATCACTGAACTGTCCTATTGATAAGAGGTTGTGTGTCAGTCCTTCAACATACGAGACTTGTTTAATTGTGAGTCCATTGCATATGAGATCGCCATAGCCAAGGATTCTGGCTCCATTGCTATTACCAAAGCGTACCAGTCCTCCAGGTCTATCAACGTAGTTGCTCAACAGTTCCTTTGTCCCAGTCATGTGTGTGGAGCAACCAGAATCTAAGTACCACACATGAAGGGCCTGCAAATATAAAACTAGAGGGTTTTAGGTACCCATTGAAATATGGGTCCACCTCTGTTAGTTTGTTAGTCCGTTTAGACTCCCTAGGTTTTCCTTTGTTAGGGGATGACACAGAGTCACTAATTATTTCTAAGATAGGAATTTGTGTTCCTGCAGTTTGAAACTTTGGTATCCATTTTTGCTCTAGTAAGGGTCTTTTTGTCTTAGGTTTAGACTCGAGTTTTTCGGTTTTTGTAAGTTTGACAGGTTCTTTGAGAGCTTTTGATTTTGATTTTGTAGTTTTGTTTTTAGGAATTGTTTTGTGAGTTTGTTTGGTGACATGATCACGCACGGAAAGCTTTGTTTTTGTTGAAGAAGATAATTTTTTCGATACATGACAAAACAAAGATGGTACAAAGGTTTTGGAAGGAAAATATTCAATGACAAAAGGGACATTGAGATCGCGATTCTCCTTCAAGATATCTTCCTTTTTAACCCATACTTGACCCTTCAATGGCTCTTTTGTGGGTCCTGAAAATTTTAATGTATTAGTGCAGGAAATTTTGTCATTTGAAATTAAGGTGTATGAAATTGTGTGTAATTTTAATTTTTCTTTAAGTGAAGATATTTCATGAAGAAGTTTTTGCCTTTCTTCATCAAATGACTTTCTCTCGCTTTCGAGAGTGGAGTGAAGATCACTGATTTTCTTTATGCAATCAGGCATATATCCAGTTGCATATGTAACCATTGGTGCCATACTTTCCGAAGCACCTGAGGTTTCTCCTTCATTTAGATGAGAAATATCTGTCTCAAATTCAGTTATTGCTGGACAACTTCTTTCTTTATAACTATCATTTAATTCTGTGTAGTTAAAAGATATTTGAGTTTTACTGTGTGTTGATGTCTCATTTTCACTGACAAAAGACATGAGATTCGCCAGGCAACCTGTCTGCATAAATTTGAGATCATATAGATAAGGTGAACTTGATATGCCTTGTTTTAACTTATGTGGATTTTCAAAACCTAGTCCTTTATGGGGATTGTAAAAATCAATGTTAGCTGGTTTGTTTAAGAAGATTGTTTGTTCTGAATGATCTCGTCGGGTTAAAAGGTCCTCCAATTTTTTTATTTTGGAGTACAGTTTTTCCCGTTCTTTACTTAGTAGGTCATATTTAATTGTAGCGTCCATTGCCTGATCTCTATGAGATTTCATTTCTTTTTCTAAATCCTTGGCTTTAGCTTCGGTTTTTTGCACTTGTATCTCCAGCTTAGCAATTTTTTCATTTGCTACAATTACACGATTCTTCTCACATGCATAATCATATCTAAACTTATCTAATACTACTAAATTTTTCTCTAAGTTAGCTTCTAGTTCCTTGATTTTTCTTTTACCTAGTTTGTTAGATTTATATAAGGATAAAAATTCATTTTTCATCTTAAGTAAAGCATCATAATCTGCTTCACTTACCTCCACCATTTCTGAATTGTTAGAGGTTTCCTTGTCTGACTCGCCTCCTTCAGCTCCAGCTCCAACTCCTTCGTCATCCAGCTTGGCCATCAGTGCCGCGTTCTCATTCTCGCTGTCTGAGGTATCTTCAACCCAATGATCCTCTTCTGCCATTAAGACCAGTCCCTTTTCTTTTTGTTCAGCTAATTGAACTTTCGACGGTAATAGTTAACATCCTTTTTCTTGGGCATTCTGCACTCTCTAGCAAAGTGTCCATTCTTACCGCAGTTGAAGCATTTTCCGCCTTGATGAGGAGTTCCGAGTTATTTTCCTCATCCTGAATCTTTCCTCTGGAGTTGGAGGAGGTTCTTTGACGATTGGAGGAGGATCCAGTCTTCTTATAATACTTCTTCTGCACAAAATTCGAGACCAGAGCGAGTTGCTTAGCAAGATCCTTGAGAGTAATTTCCTGGTCTCCAAGTTTAGTAAGTTCCTTGGATTCGTCATCAGAATCAGAGTCTCCTCCTTCCTTAACTTGTGATGACTGCATAATTTCTTTGTCCTTGGTTTGTTTTTGATGAACGTTCAGTCATAAGAGCAAGTGAGTCGCTTCCTATTGATTTGATTTCCTCCCTACGTTTCTCCACATGATTGGAATGTTGATTGAGGTAGTCGAACAATGTATGAATGCTAACTTTGGTTAGGTCGTTCATTTGTCTTATCATAATTGCTGTAGCCTCCCATTCTGGATGAAGTGATCCCAAGAATTTGATATTGATCTCCATTACGCTTTTTGTGACTCCATTCATCTTAAGCTCGTTTAGAAGAACAAGAAATCGATGGAATGGAGAGTTTCCCCTTTGTTAGCATGAAAGCGGTCATAAGATATGAGTGTGTTCGCCATTCTTGCCATTGTATTGACTTCTGTCCCCTGCATCATAATACGAAGAGCATCCACATTTCTTTTGCGCTATCACCACATTCGAGTTGCATTAAGATGTCATTCGGAATGGCTTGCATCATGTATGATTTCGCCACTTTGTCTGCCTTTAGTCTCAGTTTTTCTTCATCACTGCATTGGTCAGCAGTCTTCAAGATCCTCTGTTCCTCTCTTGCTGGAGTGGTGTCAGTAGTGGCGGGAATTATGGTCCAATACTGTGTAGGTCCATTGTAAATAGATTCCAGAAGGTTCTCTGAATTGTCCTTGCTTTCTATGAAGTTCATGAACCTTCTCTTCCAGACTGCGTATTCTCCATGTCGGACGATGGGAGGTCTAACATCATTGCCCATACTGAAAGAGTCCATTGCTTGTGTTTTGGATATGATCGTTAACGTGTAATGTGAGGAAAGGTTAATTTGAAATGAAACTGGTTCAAAGTCAAAAACTTTGGACTTTGACTTTGACTTGAAAAATGTGTTCGTGGAATTTTGTTCAGAGTCGTGGATTTTGTAATGTGAGGATTGTGATATGTGTTTACGAGCGTACTTTATCGAGAATAAATCAAGTTCGCAAGACGTCAAAGGTTCGCAAATCGCGGGATAGAAATGATTCGCAAATTAATGTGGGATTCGCGAAATGTCCAGTGACTTGTACGATTCTCCAAATTCGCAGAATGAGACGAGTTCGCAAAATTGTAAACGAGTTCGCGAATTTCTACTGTAGTTGAGGTCCGTAAAACTTCTTCGAACGAGTTCGCAAATTATGCGAAGAATGAATTCGCAAAACTTCTTCAACTGGATTCGCAAATTTCTGCGGGCAACGGAGTTCGCAAAATTTCTCTCAGAGATGCGATTCGCGAAATGTGTCAGTGAGTATTTCTTGATTCGCAAACTTTAGTTTCAAAAAAATTGAGGAAATATTTTGCGGGTTGACTTGATTCCTTCAAGTCACAGTCGGTCCTCAACTTGAATTCGTGAAACTGAATTGCGAATTTAGAATCTGCGAATTCACATCCAACTTAAGTGCCGTTCGCAAACTCAAAAGCAGGCCAAACAACCAAGTTGTTCTTCAAATACTCCAGCAGAAATCCAGAAATTTAACACAAATTGACAGAAACAGAATCAGTAGTTCCCAGAACATAGAGAAACCAGTCAGCCGTCCAAGTTGCAGAAAATCCTCAGAGACAAAACTTAAATCCACGAAACAGAGCTTTGAACTGAATGCTTGAAAAATCACGATGCAAACGAACTTGCAATGAAGTTTCCTCACCTACACGCTTGCTCTGATACCACTTGTAATTCCAGATTATCCAAGAACAATTCAACAGATTAAACCTTCGTAGAATGTGAGTAGTGTACTTTAGAGGTTTAGTGTTGAATACGTGTGAGTTTTGCAAATGGAAACTTGGATTAATGAGTGTTAGGGTTTAAGCTTAAATACCTTGTGAGGTATTTAAGCCCATTGGGCCCCTAACAAGCCTGTTACAAATACAACCCGCTAACATATATAAAACATCTATAAAATACTTTGAAAAGAAATTACAAGACTTAGTATTAATATTTTGGACACTTCTAAAATATTCCTAACACTATTGTGTGTCCTTGTTTATTGATGTATGATAGAAGGTGGAAAAGAAACTGGACAGTTCCTGAATTTCTCGATGGATACATGGTCGAGAATTTTCTCCCAATAAATAACGAAGGTTAGGTGAATTATGGGAATTGAAATATAATTGATTTTGAGAAGAAAAAAGGGGCAAAAACCTAAAACGGTCCCCAATGTTTACCCCTTAAACGACTTTAGTCCCCGATATTTCGCGATGACCAATAGTCTCCTATGTTATCGGATTTGAACCAAATTGTCCTCGCCGTTAAATAGTCGTTAATTTGGATGGAAGTTGACACGTGTCGACATGCGATTGACCAGACTTAAAAAATCATGAATTAAACATTAAAAAGGGGAAAATCCAAAAAAAAAGAAAAAAATTCAAAAAATAGAGTAAAAAATTCAGAAAAAAGAGAAAATTACTAACAAATTAAATAAACAATAAATAATATAAAAAAGAAAAAAAATAAATTAAAATCAAATAAAAAGAAAGAGAGATTGAAAATATATTAAAAATAATAAATTAAACAGAAAAATACAAGAGAAAAATACAAAATAAATAGGGAGAGTAGATTAAAATGAGAAATGATAAATAAAAATTTAATATTTAAAAAAAAAGTATATTTTTATTTATTAAAAACTAAATTAAAAGAAAAACAAAATTAAGGATAAAAAATACCTCTAAAAGTTTTACGAAGACCGTCCCTGCCAAGTTAATGAGGACATAATCGTCCCAGTTCTCGAATTTTTTAACAAATACATTAGCACGATTAAATCCCCGTTAACTGGACAGAGACGAGATCGGGAATTCTCATAAACTTTCAGTGACATTTTTATCCTATTTTATTTTTGTACTTATTTTGAGTTTATAATAAATAAATATTATTGAGCCCGGCAATCACAACGCCCCTGACCCATGCACAACAAATCGGGTCGAGGGGAACCAGTGACAGTCGAGAGTTCGAAGTCAACTCCGTCAAAGTAGAGATGGCAATGGGGCGGGTCCGGACCCGGACCCGCCTTGGACCCGCCCCGAAATAACCGGGTTTTACCCGATAATCCGGGTCTCGGGGCGGGTCCTGGGTCTCAAAAGTAGAAACCCGACCGGGTCCGGGGCGGGTCCTGGGTCCGGCCAACCTCGCCCCGAGACCCGGCCCGAAACCTGCCCCAGAATATATATATATATTATAATTTAATTCGTAATTACGTATTATATAGAATTATTGTTGATATTATGAATAGAAAATCTATTGGTCTAATGGTAGAGGTTTGGTATTATAAACGTAAGGTCACGGGTTCGAGTCTCAAGCACTAACATTTCTCCATTTCATCTTTTAAAAAATAAAAAAAAAGAAAAAAATTAAAAAAAATCACAATAATCGGGTCTAACGGGTCACACTGGGTCCAGTGAGGGGCGGGGCGAGTCCAGACCCGAGGTGGGGCGGGGCGGGTCCGGGGTCTGCTTAATAATGACCAGGGCGGGTTCCGGGTCCGGCCAAACCCGACCCATACCCGCCCCGTTGCCATCCCTACGTCAAAGCCCCTTTCAGTCTAAGGTTCACGCAGACTACTATAGTGTTGTCGTCGCTCATTGACACTCTTTGAGTAATAAGCCATATTCGACCGTACGACCCGTGAGTCAGTGTTCATGAAACGATTCAATCCCTTGATTCGACTCGTATCACAAAGTCATGACCTCCGCTTCCGAGCGGGATAGCGTCACACGATAGGTCATCGATAAATAAGCTGTGATCGGTTATTCAGCACACAACTGGAGCCTTAGGCTTACGGGCTTTTAATGTTTGAGGTTAATACTCCACTGATGCCTTCCTCTCTCGTGCCCATCGAGAATAGTGACTTAACTCGACACATTTGGATTTGTTCATTTATTGCTTTACTGGATGCTAAGAAAAGAACTCATATATCAATAAACGAACAATGCCTTTCAATAAACACACGAAAATATTTTATTACACAAGAAGTCTAATAGTTAATGCCCTATACAACCTAATCCTCGTATAGCATTCGAGGGCATATTCCTAACAATCTCCCACTTGCACTCAATGTCATGCGCTGCAGTATCTAATACCCATCTTTTCGAGATGTCTAGCAAGCACTACCTGTGATAGAGGCTTGGTGAATGGATCGGCCACGTTTTTCGCGGTCACAATCTTCTGCACGGCTATGTAGCCATTCTCAACAAATCCACGCAACACATGGTACTTTCTTTCTATATGTTTGGACCTGGTGTGAGATCTTGGTTCTTTCTATATGTTTGGACCTGCTACAGAAACGACACCAAGTTCTTCCAATAACTATCTCATCCAAACACATTCCTTAGCTGCCTCTGAGGCCGCTATATACTCTGCTTCGTAGGAGGAATCTGCTGTAGTGCTCTGTTTGGAATTTTTCCAAGACACTGCTCCACCGTTGAGCATAAATACCAATCCCAAAGTGGACTTTCGTTCGTCCACGTCTGACTGGAAATCCGATCCATATACCCTTCCACTTCCAATTCTCCAATACCATAGACCAACATCATATCCTTAGTCCGTCTGAGGTACTTGAGGATAGTCTTGACTGCTGTCTAATGTTCCTTACCAGGGTTAGCCTGAAACCGACTGACTACGGTCACTGCGTATGCCAAGTCAGGGCGCGTGCAAAGCATCGCGTACATCAAGCTACCCACTGCGGATACACAGGGGATTCCACTCATCTCTTTCCGCTCCAACTCACTTTGAAGGCTCATAGCCGTAGAAAGGTGAATCCCATGTTGCATAGGCAGTAACCCTTTCTTAGAGTTGTCCATATTATATCGCTTCAGGACCTTCTCTAAGTAAAGGGTCTAGGAGAGTCCTAACATACGATTCGCTCGATCTCTATAAAGGCGAATACCCAAGATGTAGGTAGCTTGTCCCAAGTCTCTCATGGAGAATTCGGTCGAAAGCCACGCTTTTCACCATCGAGAGCATTCCAATATCATTTCCTATCAAAAGGATGTCGTCCACGTACAATATGAGGAAAGATATTTTGCTCCCACTGTTTTTCTTGTATCGCAAGGTTCATCTTCGTTCTTCAAGAATTCGTGGCCCTTGACCACTTCATCGAATCGAAGATTCCAGCTTCTGGAGGCTTGTTTAAGTCCATAAATGGACTTGTTCAGTTTGCTCACCTTATGAGAATCTACTTGCGATGTAAAACCCTTGGGCTGCTCCATATATTTCCTCTTTGAGGTATCTATTTAGGAACGCAGTTTCACATCCATCTGTAATACCCGTAAAATTTAATTACGGGATTTACGATTTAAGTAGTGATAAAAATATTTAATTAAGAACTTTTGGATTAATTAGTATTTTTGATGATACGATGCTTTCATATTCTCATGCCTTTAAGTGACTTATGTGCCTATATGATCTTATGTTACATGATTTATAATTTCCTATATGTTATATGTACAATACATGATTTAAGACATTTAAGATGGTATGAAATAGTTTCGATTGATTTTGGACTAAGAATCGATTAATTAAAGGTAGGAATCGACTGATTCTATGTTACAGATAGCAGAATCGATCGATTGTGAGAGTGGAAAAATAAATGATTATATATTATGTGTTATATGATTGATGTGGTGACATGAGACTTAGAAAATCTAATTACTACTTATATGTGTGGAAAAAGGGAGTTTTGAGCAATCTAAATATAAATTTAGAATTCGACCGATTGGTGGGAGAATAGAATTCGATCAAATTGATCAATTCGATTATCATAGAAGGGAGTTTTGACCGATGCATGTGCCATTAGGAATAGACCAATCATGATCTAGATAAATTAAATAATTAAAAGACATAAAAGTATTCCTTAACCTAAGGGATAAACATTGATACTTAAATTACTTAAGCATAAGGTAACCTATATTGCCTTTATGTCACATCAATTATATGTTATCTAAATGATACTCATCGAAACCACCTGATAAGAAAGGTTATTCAAACAAGAAACCCTAAGCAAGGAAGAAATCAAAACAAAAGTCAAGCAAGGAATAAAAGAACGAGTTCTACTTTAAGGTATAGCTTTATGCATAGTTTGTAAATCAATATAAAGTACAGAGTATTGATGTTATACTTATTAATTCGCGTGATCTATGGGTAGGAGACAGAGATAAGGTGTTGGGTTTTCTCAGCTTTGGATAACTTGTAAGGAAAATTTTGATTTTTAGTTGTTTAATGATTTTAGGGTTCGAACTTTAAGTATAGTAACATGACTGATATAGAGTAAAGTAGGTTATGATTGGAAAGATCTGTATGATATGGATCATAGTTAAGGAGAAGTAGACAGCTTCAACTAGGATGTCGAATCAAGCTTAAAGACTCTGTTGAAATTTTGTATTGTTTAGTTTAAATTTCGAAATCATGTTAGTTTTATAGGAATAATGTCGAGATCTTAAACATGTCGAAACTGATCTTTTAAATTGATCTCGAAATCTTTATTTAAAATGTTGAAGTCAATCTCGAAATTTTAAGTTGTAATGTCGGGATTTGTCTTGGAGAATGATACCGAAATTTTGTTTGAAATGTCGACACATATCTCGACATATTTTTATAATTTAGACACATCTAATATCGACACACATATTTCAAAGTCTTGTATAAATTCAATATCGAAATCTAGTTGTAAAATCTCGAGATTAAAGCTCGACATTCATCTCAAAAAGCCGTGTCGAGATTTAATCTTAATAGTGACTTCGAAATTATGTATAACATATCGAGATTTTTGCTTATAAATTTTAATATACATCTCGAAATCCTAATGCAATATCAATATCGAACCTATATAATGTCGAGATCACATGTCAACATTTGCATTGTTTGGTTCAATCTCGAGATCTTTGTGCACCATTTCAAATGTCGAACCTTTGTACATACATATCGAAACTTATTTTAATATTGATATCGAGATCTACCTTATATCTGATATTGAAATCTTTGAGATCCTTGTGTATTATTAAATTCGAAGTCTATGTGTATTGACTAATCAAATTCGAGTTTATGTCGAGATCTTTAGGGCCCAAATGTCGAATTAGGTAGAGTGCAATGTCAAGATTCTTGTTTAAAATGTAGAACTATGTCTAATAAGATCACGAAATAATACTTTTCAATTCAAGTCAAGGTGTTTTAAAATTTAGGGTTTCAAAACCCATAAAAATCGAAACTAGGGTTTTTAAACTAAGCCACTTTAGTAAAATTGTAAATAGACTAACAAACCCTAATTTTGTATGTTTCTATACTTAGGGTTTGAAGGTTAGCAATTTACCGTACGATAAGCTAAGGAGACCAAGTAAGTGGAAATCGCAACTACAACACATAATTTTTGTGTGTATGAAATTATGTGTTATGTGTTTTTATGATTTTATGTGACGTGTCTATGTGACGTAAATTTACGTGATTTTTATGTGATGTAAATTATTCTATGAATATTGCATGCATGTTTACATGATTCATGGCATGAGCATATGCACGCACGACTAGTATGAGAGTCAGGGAAATAGCGTGCATGAGTATAAGATCGCTTGAGAGCGAAGTATATTTGCCGAGATAGGCATTTGTGTCGAGTCAATGATGAGTCACGGCTCTTCTATGCTACCACGGCGATTCACGAAGCCGAATTACCTTATTCACGAAAGTTAGGGGGAATACCCCGTAGCGGGAGATGCAACCTGGAGGATGCGACTCGAGGGTATGAGCGGCAACGAGGGAACCTCGAGTGTTGGCGACCTCGCAGTAAGCTACCAGTGAGAAGCGCCCGCGTGTCAGACCGCATTGGGGTGGAAAGGCGCCTTAGGGTTAAACGAAATTTGTGTGCCCGGGTTAGCCTCTCAATGGGACTGCATTGGGAATGAAAGGCACTAGTAGCCTCTCAGTGTGGATCACACTGGGATTGAAAGGCACTGGTAGCCTCTCAGTGTGTACCGCATTGGGATTGAAAGGCACCATAGGGTTACGCACAGATTGAGTACTCGGGTTTAGCCTCCCAGTGTGTGTACTGCCACTTATTTATACCCTTGGGGGTTTGAGCTCTATATGGTGCATAGTAAGATTGAAAGCCGAAGGGGCCCAAATATGAAAGGAAAAGAATGAGAAGATCATGAGGAGTTAATAGCATTGGCGCGAATGCCATCGCTATTTAGGTCACGTGCATTGCGTGCATGGTTTTCACGTTGTTAAGTGTTGTAGGACCCCGCGATCACGGTACGTGATCATTTTCACGGCGAGGCCAACTTTTGAAGCTTCCGGGAGCTTTTGAGATGGAAGTGTGTGCATGGATGCGACCTCGTGGAGGCTCAGTAGATAGATTTATTTTGACCCGTATGCGCGCTTTCCTATGTAAATAGGACCCATGATAACTTTGTAGGAATAGTTATGATTCCTTTTTATGAAAGGAAAAATATTATACGGAATTTCGTACGATATATTTCGTTATTAGAACATTAGTCGTGTAGACTAGTGTAGAAAGTGGTGGTGGAAGGCGGGGCTGCCACACCATCTGCCAGATCTCATAGTCATAATACGAAGCTATCGCAGCAATGATCGAATGGAATTCATCATAGGGACAGGCGAAAAGGTCTCCTCATAGTCAATGCCCTCTTTTTGACTGAACCCTTTCGCCATAAGCCTAGCTTTATATGTGTCAACCAATCCATCAGATCCAATCTTTTTCTTGTAGATCCATTTACACCCAATTGGTCTAAAACCATCTCGGAGGTCTACTAAAGTCCAGACTTGGTTTCCCTGCATAGAATCCATTTCGGCTTGCATAGCTATAAGTCATTTCTCCGAATCTTTATCCCTGATTGCCTGGTCATAGGTAGTGGGATCATCTCTGACGTTCCCTTCCATCGCAGCAACCTCGTGCTCGATGTGGACCATCCCATATCTCTCAGACTGGAGAGATTCTCTACTCGACCTGCGCAACTCAGGTTGCATCTCGGACTGCTCTACGGTGTCTTAAGACACTGGAGTCTGTGAAAGCACTTCTGTCGACTCTCCAAGAGTTACTTCGCGACCCGCTCCACCTTCTCGAACGAACTCTTCTTCGAGAAAGTGAGCCTGAAGGGCTACAACGATTCTCTGATCATCCTGGAAGTAAAACTGGTATCCCATGAAATCCTCAGAATACCCGACAAAACATCCTTTCAGAGCCTACGATTCCAATTTATCTGTCTTGAGCTTTTTCACGAATGCGGGGCAACCCCAAATTCTAATGTGATTCAAGCTCGGTTTTCGTCCTGTCCATATGTGATACGTAATACGATCGGCAGACTTTGTAGGACATCTATTCAGAATGTGTGCCGCTGTCAACAGGGCATGACCCCACAACGATATGGGCAGGTCTGTATAGCTTAGCATAGATCGAACCTTATCCAACAGAGTTCGATTTCTATATTAGGACACACGTTCCACTGTGGTGTTCCGAGCGGTGTCATCTGGAAATAATCTCGTTCTCATTCAAGAACTCGTCAAACTCGAGGCTCATGTACTCACCACCTCGATCTGATTGAACTCTTTTAATGCTCTTTCCAGTCTAATTTTCCACCAAAGCCTTGTACTCTTTGAACCATTCAAAAGTATCAGACTTGTGCTTCATGAGATACACCTTGCCGAAGCGAGAGAGATCATCAGTTAAGGTAACGAAATCAGGAAGTTACCGCGAGCCGCTACCCCGACGGTCCGCAAACATCCGTGTGGATCAAACCGAGAAGTTCTGCGGCTCTCGTGAAAGTTGCTGTGAATGACGATTTGGTCATCTTTCCAAGGATACAAGATTCGCAAGTCGGATAGGGATCAGACCCAAGCGGCTTTATAATGCCGATTTTCTCCAACTCAAGAATCTTTTATTCTCCAGCGTGACCGAGTCGAAGATGCCACAACAGTCTTGAGTTCGACTCCAATTTTCGTTAGTTGGTGATTGTATTCACAGTTTTTGTTTTATCTTTGACATTTAGATAATACAATCCATTTAGTAAACTAGCACTTCCGACGCGATTATTTCCAAAATAAATATTGCAAATATTATTACTAAAATGGAACTCGTAGCCGTTTCCGCTCAAAACGGGAATAGAAACAATATTCTTAAGCCCCTTGGGTAAAACTAAACAGCCGAAAAGCAGTAAACTATGTCTAGTAGATAAAACGAGAGTTCTTGATCCAATATGGGTCGCCGGCACACTATGTCCGCTTCCTACATTAATCATATCTCTCGGTCCGCCAGCTTCCTACTTCGTTTCAGACTCTGGTTCGAAACACAGATGTGCGCACTAGCTCCAGAGTCGAAGATCCACGAAGCAGAATATACCGTCATAGAACAATTAGTTTCTAAAATATAAAGTTCTTTACCTGAGGCGGCTAGCGTCAGGCAATCGCGCTTCCAATGGCCAAGCTTATTGCAGTGAATGCACTTGTCCGTCGGCTTGGCAACTTTAAACACGTTTCTCTTGGCATTGCCTTTCGAAATTCGTCATTTGGGCTTAGTGGGCTTGTCTGACTTTTTCTTTCTACTCGACCCTCGAGTCTTAGCATTCGCTAAAAGAACAACTTCCTTTCCTTTCACCTTCTCATCTGAGTCTGCGCCTTCGACAACTGGTTCATCAACCCAGTCAATGTCATCTTGGTCTTGTTCAGATTAAAATTCACAACGAATTGAAGGAAGGTGGGAGCGACTGAAGTATGAGATCATTCTGGAGCTCATTATCCATGATAAAGTCCAGTGCCTCGAGTCTTTTTATCCAATCGATCATCTTGAGCACATGCTCTCCGACGTCACTATCCTTAGCCATTTTGCAATGAAATAGTTGCTCAGTCAGGGAATAGCGAGCACTCCTGGAATGTTCGCCAAAAAGCTCCTTCAAATGAAGCAAAATTGCGCCCACTTCCATTTCCAAGTGAGTGCGCTGCAACTCATTGTTCATGGAAAGAAGTATATAGCCCTTGACCTTTGGCTCGTCTATCTGCCATATGGCATACCCAGTCCGGTCCTCGTCACTCGCATCAGCCCCTGGGACTTGCGGTACGGGTGAATCGAGGACATAAGTTAGCGACTCCATACCTAGGACTAGTAATAATGTTCGTGATTGCAGTAAATAGAAAGAAACGTAAAGCTGCAGAAAATAAAGATCTAATTAGGTTTATCTTATCATTCGTCAAGCAAAAACAAGTACTTTTCGTTTCGCTTGACTCCCACTATTTTTCTCGAAAAACTATCCTCCCGAGAAGAGTTTCGGAAACCTTGTTGAATGTTTCATGGTGGAGTTGATGTCCCCGACTCGACTAGACTCGCCTCAGCCTTTAACGCAATATTTGGCTCATCTAGTCTTATCGAAGTCACATCAAACACGAACTTATCTAATAAGAGTTTCAACTATCTTTGTCTCAGTCATTGACCCTCACGGCTAACCCTGCTTATTGGGTATAACTTCCTAAGTGCGACCAATCAACCTATGCTCAAATCGCACAAAATGTACCGCCCCTTGCTGCCATATGCTTCGTGGGGGCGGACTGGTATGACGAGCGGCGTTTAACTTACTCGGAACAAATCGTGAAACTCCCTAATGCTAGACATCTCAAGCATGATAGAAGACATTAATTCAATTCCTTCACCCACTTAGTATTTATCAAACGGGAGAATAAACCATCTCACATAAGAGCTGTTAGGTCCTCATTTATCAACTACGATCCTAGACTTCAATCCTAAGGAAATCGATTAGAATTATAGAAATAGAATTTCGATCGAAAACCTTCGTTGAATAACTTCGAGAGAGAATTCGTGTAATGAGAGAATGTTTTCTGACTTTCTCTCTCTAGAATTGGATTGTGAAGCCTTTCGGATCAATCGACTAAAATTCTCTATTAAGCTCAAATGTGTACAAGGTATTTATACCAAACATACTTGGTATAAATAACAAGCTAAGTCCTAAACTGGATAAATACAAATAAAGCACCTAATTACAAGGACAGCTAATGAAATCAAAGCACAATTACAAATGGTGTTCTACATTCTCCCTCTCTGTGCTTGATTGCCTTTCCGAGCCATCTTTCCTCATCGGGTAAAGTAAGACATGTGCAAGCCCAGCACGTGCTCGAAGTTTCTAATGCTGTTCCTTAGCTCCAGCCGCTCCTCGATGTTCTCAAGAAGTTCCATCAGAAGAGGTTGTTCTCTCACGAACCTGTGAAGCGTCAGCATGGTCTCTCTATTGATCTCTTCCAACCTCTGCTCTATGTTCTTCCTGATGACATTGAGCGTCCCATCACAAAACTTATGAATCTCAGTCTTCAGCATCAGCCTAGTCTTCTTGGCAATAGGATTGTGGTAGGTGATTCTATGACTGAGCTGATATGCACGTGATTGTTGGGAAGCCCTTCGACCTCAGGTCCTTTGTTGAGCGGAGCGGCCATGTTGACCTTCTTCATATTGCTCTTCAGAGCCATCTGAAGGTCGTGTGTGGCATGGTACTTGACCTGGCGCATCATGAACCGGTAGAGTCCCTCGAGTCCTTCCTTCTTTATGAAGCCTTGAGGACCCTTGTACTTCCCTACGTACAGTTTGTAGAGATTGTACACCTCTTCGACAGGAAGGTAAGGTAGGTCGGTCTCGCTTCGCTCCTCTCGAGTTCTGTCTACTCGCTCTATGGCGATAGTGTTGGAAGACCTCCTTTAGAACAACAGACGCTTAGTAGCTGACATACGGGGGATAGACTCTTGTAATGGCTCTTTGATTGTCCTTTAGACATCCCCAGCCTCACATCTGGTCCAAGATGGGTTAGCATCTAGAGATAGGTTAGTCTCTTTTGCTGATCCCAGTGAGAGATCCCTCTGAGCTCGAACTCGTTCAACTTATTGACTTTGTCCGGTTACCTCCATATATGTTCCCGAACTTCTTCAGGAAGGGAATTTCAATTCTGATATTTTCCCACGGCATGTCGATTCGAACGGATCCTGGCATTAGTCTCGTAGGAGAATACGCTCGTTGAGCAATCAGCTCTGGAAGCCCTTGGGGAATCTGTTCATGGTCTTCCCCTTCCTGAAGTTCTTCATCTTCTAACATAACTAAGTCGACCGAAGCTTGTTGGAAGAAGTGTCGAACGTCCTTGAGTCATTGTCTTTGATGCTCGTCGGGTATAGAATGGGTCATCCACTGTCCTTCAAATATATATTTGTCGAGGAACTCGTGTGTGTTGACACCATGTCCAGATGGTCCCGATTGGTCTGGAGCGATCGAGCTTGGAGTTGCTTGAGTCTGCACCAGAGCTACGAGCAAGGGGCTTGTGAGGGCCTGTAGTGGTGTGGGCGGAGGCGTCCTTATATTAAAGGTTGGTGGGTCGATTTGGGTTAGAGTTTGGGTGGTGTGGTGCGTGGTGGTGGTTGTTTGGGTAGTGGGTTGGGTTTCAACTGCTCCGGCACCTGTCTGCGTCGCGCCTGAACCTTGTACTTGACCTTCTCCTTGGCCACTCGAAGATGTCCTAGGTCTTTTCTCCCCCTCATGATGGTCCTGTTCGTCCGAATCGTCATGTCGACGTCGTGTGCGGGAGCTTTGGCCTCGCCAAGATTGAGTAGGTGGCTCAGAGTGATCCACGAGACGCCTGTAGAGTGATTCTTCCTGAGGCGTTCAGGTGGAAAGGCCTATAAGACGGGCGAGTAGGATATCATGGAGTTGGGTGATGTGGTATGGTGTATGGGTTAATGAGGATGGATTTGTTTATGAGAGGTCGGTGGGAGAGGTTTGTGAGGTTGGGAGGTTTGCTTACGCTGAAGTGCCCTCTGAGACGGGTGCTTTCCCAGTGTTGCGTCGTGACGTCTCGATGGCTGCCAGCACTCTCTCCATCATTTTGTCTTCTAGGGATGTGATGGCTGTAGAGAGAGCTGCTTGGAAGTGCGCTTCAGTTACAAACTGGACGGACGCCTCCGTTGATGGACCATGTCGACTGATGCCGCCTGTTGTCAACCCTTGAGCTAACACCGGCTCCTCAGACTGGCTCCTAGTCACTTGAGGTTGTGACTGTCCAAGACTTCCACCAATCCTTAACTCGAATATTGTAGAGTCTCTTCTATGGACGTTGGGGCATGTTCAGATTGAACCTGCGAAGCAAACACTTGAGGGTCAAGGCCGGTAGTGGAGGGAATCTAAATCTCGGACTCGAAAGACGCTGATAAATTAGGCTGCGGCTCAAGATTGAGCGAAGTATGGTCCGCAGCCCTTGGAGTGATAGCTGACGTCGTGTCTGATGTGGTGGTGACAGGTGTGAAGATGGACTTGAATGGGATGCTCAATCGCCTTGGAGCCCGTCTTATCAAACAAATTTCCTCGTCTGACTCGATGTCTGACGGGGTAGCCGTGTGAGGTGATAATCTGCGTGCAACATCCTCACGTGCTTGTTCTGTCACCAGAGGCTCGTTGGGCTGAATTGTTGTGATCAGAGCCTCGGTTTCTAGCGTTGTAGCCAATGGAGGTGAGCTGTGCCCCGTTTTTGCTTCGGGCTGTGCTTCCGGTTGTAGGATCTCCTCAACAGATCCTTGAAACACGCCAACTATAAGGGCACTTCGGCTTGGAGCTCCTGAACTTGAGCTTCAACTTCCAGCTCGTGGGCCACTTTGTCGATCATCATGGCTTCAAGATCTGGTAGTTGAGCTTCTTGAATTGGAGGCTCCTGCTCAAGCTCCTGGCCCA
The DNA here is from genome assembly GCA_027422505.1 of Craterostigma plantagineum. Classification (NCBI taxonomy): domain Eukaryota; kingdom Viridiplantae; phylum Streptophyta; class Magnoliopsida; order Lamiales; family Linderniaceae; genus Craterostigma; species Craterostigma plantagineum. The sequence continues at coordinate 11,875,767 of JAPQWV010000005.1, read as the reverse complement.
CTGCATCTATCATTGCAGCCTCAGTGCTTGGGTGTTGTTGTTGGGGAGGGCTCACATGAAAATCTGTCGGGTACCCTCTAATCATCTGCTCTGTGAGATGATTCTCCCGACAGTACATCTTATAGACGTCTCCCCAGGGGTCGGCAAGACGAAGCAGCTCGAACAGAATGGCCATCGATGGTTGATTTAAATCCGTGAGCTTTGAGTTGTGGAAGAATTTGAGGCGTGGTGGCTGGTAGTTTCCTCCAGGAGGCAAGCGAGGAATGTTCTCGTGTATCTCCATGAGTTGTCTGATGATAACCGAGAACCACCTTGCATACGGAACGTTCTTGGAGCGTTTGTTCTCTTTTTGTCTGATCTGCTCTGCTAGATCGTCCAGATCAGTTGAGCGAAATCGTAATTCCGCGAGAACACAATTCCGTGAAATATCCGTAGAATGTTGTCGTTGCCCTTGTCGAAGCCCGCGTGCTTCGGTGATAGACACTTTTTAATGATTCCAAAGAGTGTCTTCCATGGATAAGGAATTCCGTTGCTCTGCAATTGTGCGAGTTTGGTGAGCGGTGGACGGTATCCTATTTGGAGGAAATCTTGCACCAACTCAGCATCCGTTGGCGAGGGGTCGTAGTTGTGGCTGAATGGAAGGTCGAGGACGAGCCCAAAGTCGTTCTTGTTCATGTTGATGTGTCTCGTCCCGATCACAGAAGTGAAGCTGTATGCTCCTTCAACTACGTGACTCTTGATCATCCCCCAAAACTGTTGGAGATAGACCATCGGCACCGAGGCTGTCACCGTAAGTGCATGCCAAAGGGGATGGCCTTGGAGTATAGACACAATAATCACGTCCGGACACCTAAAGGTAGTCAGGTCGAGCAGATAGTTGGTGTCTTGAACCTTGAGGTACATGTTCTTATCGTATATGTGGTTATAAGCAGGGTAGTGATCCATCTGAAAGACAATTTAGAACAACAAATCATTAGTTCAAAAATAATTGAGTCGAAATGAATTTAATATCAAACTATAATTGTCTATCAATTCATAACAAGTTTGATAAAATTTTAAATTGGAGATATGTATGGTGCACATAGGTTATAAGAAGTGAAGATTAAAGTCATGATGAAATTTCGACATTGACATATAAGGCAAATAACATTTCTGCCGAAAATATTTTAATTGTTGAAGGCCACTATTCACTCTGCTAAAGTTTGCTTTCCTAAGTGCTGATTTTTAATCTCAAGTCTCCGTTCTATTTTACGATAGAAAATTTTATTCGCTAAGGTTCGCTACAGTGGAAAATAATTAGAGGAAATTTTCTAAGTGTTTGAACTTAAAATGTCATACTGTAGCCGAGAAATTTTACGCTCGAAAAAACTTTTCGTGTAAATTTACGATCGAGAAAATTGATTTCTGCGTAAATTTATGATTGAGAAATTTTTCTCGCTTGAATAAAATTTTTCGTCGTGATTTTGTCGAGCGTGAAAGTCTTTCGATTTAAAAAAAATGGCTTTCGCTGCGAAGTTTGTCGATCGAGAAAGTAGTCAGCGAGAAACAAAGTTAATCGTCGAGCAAATTTTCGATCGAAGAAAATTATCGCTGCGTTTTTACGATCGAAAAATTTTAGCGTCGAAAAATTGATTTTTAACGAGGATGGCTGGTGCTGGCCTACTCAATCGTCGGTGGAATATATGGAGATTGCGCCTTTGCTTCCCCAGATTAGGCTGAACGAAGAGGATACGATTAGTTGGATTGCGTCCTCCAATGGTACGTTCTCTACCTCCTCCGCTACGGATAGTCTCCAAGTGCGGCGTCCTAAGGTTCCCTTGTATACGCTCTTCGGGGGTCCGCTGGCCATTCCCAGACATGAGATCATGCTTTGGCTTGCTATTCGGGATAGACTGGCGACGAGGGACAAACCGTGGGTAGTGGCAAAGGCGGGAACCTCTACCTGCTTACTTTGCGACACGCAAGAGGTGGAGACTACTAGACACCTTTTCTTTGAATGTCCCTACTCCAAACGGTGCCTTCGCTTACTTCATGGGAAACTGCGATTTGGTTGGCCGGCTAGAGATTGGTCTGACGGCAATCGTTGGGCGGCTAGGTGGTGGCGGGGCAAGCATCTTGCAAAATTGGGCCCACGACATGCCTTAGCTTCCTTGGTGTATCACTTGTAGATGGAACATAATAAGAGATGGCACGAGGGGAGACAACACTAGGCCGCTCAGCTCATTACTGATATCGAGTCGCTGCTTTGTCTACGTCTTTCCACTTTCTCTTCCAAATACGCGCTGCAAGTCAGCGCCCTTCGGCGGATGTGGCACATCGCTTGGTAGGAAACCTTTTCTCCCTACGGTTCTGTGTTCCCTTTGCTGTTTTCTCGTCGGGTTTTGAGGCTGGTCAAGACCAAGTGGCGGCGTGATAGACAGCGAGGCACTACCAACCGGCGTCTTGTGGAAATTGGGTCACTTCTTAACACTTCGTATCTTTTCTCTTGGTCCATCTTTTCTCCGTCTTTTACCTATATCCCGACATCTTTCCTCCTAGTCGTTTTTCTTTCTTTTTTTCGCTTGATGAAGGTTGTAGCTCCTTTTGTTCGTTGGCCTGTGTTGGTTGAACCTGTGCCTATTCTTGTTGGAAGAGTAGATCACCCTGGCCTGGCGCGTGCTCCACCTGTTTTTTTCTCCTTTTGGAATTTCAGGAGGTGGCGTGAAAATGCCTTATCACCGACCAGCCTTGCGGATGCATTGATTGCAATTCTCCTTTTCCGCTTGAAGCTTATCCTGTGTGATAGTGTCTTCTGTTCTAGTGCTTCTGGCGCTGTTTGTGGCTTTGCCTGACGTCCCCGCTGGTACTAAATCTGGTGCCAGGAACCTGTTGTTGGAAGTGGTTTCGCGACACCTACCTAGCTTTGGTCTTGATCGTTATGTGATCGTTATGTAATCATTCTGTTTTCTTTTGGCCGTGGTCTTGTTGGGACCTCGTAGGTTGTCTGGGTTGTCTGGTTTTTTAGCTGTTGTTTGGTCGGTAGACATTACTGCTTATTGCGTCATGAGCGATATCATGCACGCTGCTATGTACTCCTATTTTTTCTTTATATTAGTGACAGTTTCCAAAAAAAAAAAAGAGACATGCGTTGATGCCATAGACTGTTCCTCTGAATTACAGTCTGAGAGATGAGGCAAACAACAGTCGAGATCCGCACGGACGTCAGGTTTATCGTTTAAATATTTGATTTCCGAAGTCCTTGGAGGAGTTCTTTGTCCTGACTGTCCAATATTCTGCACCGGTCAGCATGGAAGACCACCTGTTGTCGCAGAATTGTCCTATGCTGAACAAGTTATGGCGGAGACCTTCGACGTAGGAGACATCCTTTATTGTCAGATTTTCCAGAATTATATCTCCGAAGCCGAGAATCGGAGCCGAGACGTTGTTCCCAAATCTGACTTTTGCTCAGCAGCTTTCGATTTCCCGTCATGTGTGTGGAGCAACCAGAGTCGAGGTACCACACATGATGGATTTGCAAAATCAAATTAAAGAGCATTAGGTACCCACTGGTAAATGGGTCCTCTCAGATTGGCAAATTTAGATGTTGGTTCAGATATGATTCCTAAATTAGTGCTCGTAGGAGCTTTAACAACCTAAGTCAATCTCGAAGAAGTTGAATTGAGCTTGTCCTTTGAAGAAGACTTGGCCTTTTTGGCTTTCGTCTTTTTAGGTGGGGATTTAGGAACCCATTTAGGTTGAACCTGGCAGGAAAGATTAATTTCAGCACGGACAAATGCTTTGGTAGGCTTGATCGAGGAACAGATTTTTCTTTGGATAGTCTCCTAAGGTTCTTGGGAGATTCAATCTTTACGGGATACCTTAGGTGAGAACAAGCATGAATAGCGCCATGTACTTTCTTAATGGCCGGATCTTGTTTCCTACGAGTCATCCTATAGAAATTTGCTTTAGAATGATTATTTTTTATTGCTGATGTAGAGCCTATTTCGAAATTAGTGCTTCTAAAAGTGGTAGGCTGAAGAGAACATGTGGAAGCAATTATTTGAAGAGAAGAAACGGCTCTTTTATTTCTACGAGTGTCTTTTATTTGTACAGAAGGAGATATATTCTTAGAAGCATTCAACTCTACGAACTCCTTCTCTATTTTTAAACTAGACACTCTTCCTTTCAACATTTTCTTTTCAACTTCAATATTCTCTCTTTCTTTTTCTAAAGAGGCCCTTAACTCTACTATTTTCGTAAAATTGGGGGTATATAGAGAGAATTTTCAGAATGATGAGTATGCACTTCCTCCGATTTAGAACGATCTTCGGGAAGTTAAATTCACTCAAAGCTCCAACCCTTGGGAAGTTCCCTAGTTTTGTCACTTTGATTCAATTCAGTGTAGGAAAAGGGAATTTCAGCCTTAGTCTTGGATTTTCTCTTAGCTTCTTCTAACGCGTTAATTTCTTTTGCATTAGTAACAACCATAAGAGATGCTAGTCCGAGACCCATGTACTTGACATCATAAAGTTGTTTGCAGTCAACTTTCTTCAAGTGTCGTGGATTCTCGAATCCTAAGCCAAACTTATAATCATAAAATTCTATGTCCTTGGGCTGATTCAAAAATATAGTCTGATCAGTTTGATCCCCTTTTACAAAAAGATCTTTTAATTTCTTAATCTTAGTATGTAGCTTCTTACGTTCGACATCTAAGGTAGTATAGTTAATTAGAGCAGTGCTCTTTTCAGCTTGACAGGTATTTAGCCTCTTCCCCAATTCACTAATCCTTGAATTGATTTTTCTAATTCAGCCTCTAGACTAGTGACCTTTTTCGTTGCTGCTTCAAGTCTACTTTTAACAAGGCTCTTCTCATCTAAGTTCCTTAGTAGACATTTATGGTTATTGTCTAACCTGTCCTCTAGCTCCTTTATTACCGAACTATGTTGTTCTAGTGAGATATGCTTAGTCTCATATGATTGGAGTCTCTTAGTTAATTCGTCTATTTTGAGACTAGAGCTCCTAACGTTTTCTTCGAGACTAGCTATGGTTTCCTTAGACTTAAGAAGCTTTTTCTATACGTTTATACTGCGTTTCTGCTCAAGTACCATGCTAGCAAATTTTGAATTTAATTCAGCTAACCGGTCAGAATGTGTAAAGTCAGAGGTTTCTACCTCCTCGGATGTAGTGGATGCATTATCGTTGTCCACCCTCGTGGGAGTTCCATCTTCCTCATCATCGTCGAGGCGCACAATTAGAGCGAGATTTTCAGCGTCAGAATCTAAGCTGTCCTCTAGCCAGTGGTCATGTTCCGCCATTAGAGCTACTCTAGCTTCCTTCTATTTTGTAAGTTGAAGCTTCCTGGAGTAGTAGTTAGCATCCATCAGATCTGCCTTCACTCTTCTTTTCTCAGTATCGTCGTACTCGCTAGGTAGTTTCACTCGCCTAGTGGGTTCGACTGGAGGATTATTCGAGCTATCACCTTCTTGATTTATATATAATACTTCTGGTCCCTCAAAGAGTGATTTAAGCAAGTCTTCAGCCTGATCTTTAAGCTCAATGAAATTCAAGAACTGACTCCTCCACACTGTGTATTCGCCTATTTTGAGAATTAGAGGACGATTGTCGTTTCCAAGAGAGTAAGCATCCATTTTTTGTTTTTTGAGTTGATGAAGGATCTTTGTTTGTTGTTTTGTTGATTTGGACTGATGTTATGTGCTTCACAAGTAGCAAATTAGTTCGTAGCTTTTGATTCTAAAGCAGTCGAGAATTTTTTTCGATTCAATCTTTAGAGTTTGATCGAAAATAATTTTGTCGAAGTAAAATGTAGTCGTTACTATTCTCGTGCGAGAAAGTCTGTCAGCGAAAAATTTTACGAGCGAAGAAAATTGCTCAAAATCTTTCGATCGAGAAAAATTTCAGAATCGTGAATTTATTTCGATCGCAAGAAACAATACGTTTCGTAAGTTTCTCGCTGTGTCAAAATAGATTCGTTGACTGGAAAAGTTTTTCGACCGTAAATGATTTTCGCTAGGTCAAACTTTAATAGTCTGACCGAAAATGTTTTTCGACAGAAAGTTTTGCGAGCGCAAATGTCAAAATTGGTCTCGTCGAAAAAAATGTTCGCTTGATAACGCTCGAGAAACTTTTCAACTACAATCGCTTCTGATTACGACGATTTTAGCGCTGACTTAGAGTCTGACCGAGAAAATTATTGCGCAAAGTTTTCGATCGAAGACTCTAGCGAGAAAAATTGAAATCGCGCAAATAGTCTTAGAACCCTAATTAACACTGATTTCAGCAAAAAACAATGAATTAGACCGCGAAATTATATGGTTTGTGCTCGTAATCAGCTGATGAATACGCACGAACAAACAATTAAACACGTCATGAAGCAAAATATATCAAATTTGAGCAAAATCAGAACGTGTTCTAAGATTTCTACGCGCGAAAAGTAACTTCTCAAATCTAATCGAATCTGCTAAATTGATGTTCTAAACACAACCAATCTAATCGTAAACGATTTTTAGCACTAAAGCAAGTACAGAAACATCAAATTCAAATCAAATAAGCACAAAATTGAGCTATCAGATCAAAAATGAATTTCGCGCCAAAACTGTTCTTCGATGGAACAGTTCCAGAATTAAATTTCGATCCGATTCTAACAATTTTCGATTCAAAACAGAACGAATCTGCTCTGATACCAATTGTTAGGTCCTAATTTATCAACTCTACGATCCTAGACATCAATCCTAAGGAAACCGATTAGAATTATAGAAATAGAATTTCGATCGAAAACCTTCGTTGAATAACTTCGAGAGAGAATACGTGTAGTGAGAGAATGTTTTCTGACTTTCTCTCTCTAGAGTTGGATTGTGAAGCCTTTCTGATCAATTGACTAAAATTCTCTATTAAGCTCAAATGTGTACAAGGTATTTATACCAAACATACTTGGTATAAATAACAAGCTAAAACCTAAACTAAGTACAAACACAAATAAAGCCCCTAATTACAAGGACAACTAATGAAATCAAAGCACAATTACAAATGGTACTCTACAAGAGCACATAAAACATGCATATCATTTCAAAAACCAACACGCACGTAGGTAGTAAATTAATCCTAGAAAATAAACTACAAGACAACACAAGCGGGTATCCCTATTACATGCGTCTCCAAAAGACTTCGTGTCGTCGCACGAGTCTTGGAGTCGTCAAACGTCCTTCGTCATTCGAACGGCAAAGTCACCGAACACCACCACCTTGTTGTCACCACCAGGGGGGGTCACCATCCATCAAATGGGTCCTCGTGTTCGTATTTAAGTCTAATCTAATAAATCTATAAATTACAACACGGGGGGGATCATAAGTCCCGAACAACCCGTATAAAACAAGTACAACCTGGGGGGATGTCCTTAACAAATGACCCGGAAACCAAATTCATAAACCAACAAGTGCGCCTTAAATCACATTCATAACGAGCATGTTGATAATTACATGATTTTAAAAAGAAACGAAAATTGGGCCTTAAACAGGCCAAGTCCATTAAAAAGGCCCGTTAAAGCTTTGAGCGTGAAGCCCTAACGTAGCCGCCGCGACTCAAATCCCCCAGCCGTCAAGACACGCCGAAGAGCCACGACGGAGTAGGCCATCGGCGCGGAGTCCAGGCCGGAGCTGGAACCGCTGCCGCAGGCAATGCCACGCCGCACGCGTCGCGCGCAATTTCAGCCTGCGGCAGAATTTTACCGCGGCTGATTGCTTGTCATCGCAGCCGCTCGACGCGACGGCACCACCCTGGAATGGCACCGGAGCCACCATGGCCTGTGCCAGACCCAGGGATCACGGCTTCGAGCAGCCCGATCGTATGAGCGCGCAGCCGCGCGCAACTTGCAGTCGCGGCCGGATTGCACCGCCGCCCACGGCTGCCCACGTTCCGGTCTTGATAGTGGCTGCCTCATCGGCCACGCCACACGAGGTGGTGGCCGTGGGATGGCAAACGACGCATCGATCAGCCCCACGTCGGTCAAACAGTGTTGTCTTTCGATCGTCTTCCATGTTCCGGTTTTAATTTAAACACGTTATGGTTCCGATCACGAGCGCCTGCTCTGATACCACTGTTGGGTTACCCAGTGTCTCCCGGAGACGCCACGTCCCTGGGTTCGGTGTGGAACAAAAATTTTCTGGGTTCCCCAATTGCCCTCGTAGCTCGGATCAGAATAGTAATAGATAGACACGTAATAGGGCAGGTCAAATCCGTAGATATTTACCAGTTGAAGCGAGTGGCAGCTCCTCGTCCTTTTCTTCAACATTACGTCGATGGTGGTGGATGGCATTAAATCGTCACGCCGATCTCGCAGTGTACCACGGAATCAATTCTCTAAAGATGGCTTGAGGGAACTGTTCTGTCGCTTCAGGAGAAGGTGTGTGTGTTTCGGTGTGTTTTTTGTGCGCGTAACATGTTGTTGTTTTGGACGAGGGTTTCACCCTTTTTATATTAGGGTAGGACACGAAATTTTTGGCCTCGAATTTTAAGCCATGATCCAGTGAGATCTTTTTGCCATAAATATCTCTTTCCTTTTGATTCCAAATCAATTAAGGAAACAACGCATAATTACCCTTACTAACTTTAGATATTTACTCCAAATAGAATATCTTAAATGTGGATTAAATATTCGAAAATTATCCCATATATATTTCGATTTTCAGTTTAAAATAAATAATATTCCGAATATTTTATTTCCATATTTATACACAACAAATAAGTAAATTTCGAAAATACCCTCAAAGGCATATTTCGAAGTTAGCTTAAGATCCAATTTTACCCTCAAGCCTATTAAGCACTTGGCCAAGCCCAAGTCTTAAAGTTAGTTTCATGTGAAGTCCAACGTCGGTCCAATAAATGTCCCGAGGCCCATTAAGGCACGGCACAAGGCCCGTTAAGGCCCAAAACACTTTTCTCCTTCTCGGTATACGTTGATGATCCTTTTTAAGCCCGACTCTCTAGGTTCGACTCAATCGGCAAGGGAGGAATCCAAGAGTCCAGTAGTTACCTAGCCAATCCCGCAGTACCGGACCGTAACCCGATTCGATTTCGACCCAGTCTTTATTCCAGAACCTTATTATAGGTTATAGTACTACATATAAACCCTTCAGCTGTGTCCTAATCGAGTGAGAGCCATGGTCAATGTCAAACTCACTGAACTCGATTCTATGATAAAACGTAGACGCGACAAATTACCAAACTACCCTCCATGTCTAACATGAGTTAGTTCAATACCTTAGCCAAGCATTTCGTAATTTCCTGTCGCCATCCACATAGGACACATGTCTCGACTACTTACAAGATTGCAAATCCGTACATTGCTGTCTGAGCCCGACAATCATAAATCGTTATCAAGACTGCATCTGGCTCGCTGACCCATGCAACAGCAAATCGGGTCGAGGGAAACCAGTGACAGTCGAGACTTCGAAGTCAACTCCGTCAAAGCACCTTTCGGTCTAAGGTTCACGCAGACTATAGTGTTATCGTCGGTCATTAACACTCCTTGAGTAATAAGCCATATTCGACCGTACGACCCGTGAGTCAGTGTCCATGAAACTATTCAATCCATTGATTCGACTTGTATCACAAGTCATGACCTCCGCTTCCAAGCGGGGTATCGGAACACGATAGGTCATCGAAAATAAGTCATGATCGGTTATCCAGCACCCAACTGGAGCCTTATGCTTACGGACTTTTAATGTTCGGGGTTAAGAGTCCACTGGTGCGTTCCTCTCTCGTGCCCATCGAGAACAGTGACTCAACTCGACACATTTAGATTTGTTCATTTATTGCTTTATCGAATACTAAGCAAAGAACTCATATATCAATAAACGAACAATGCCTTTCAATAAACACACGAAAATATTTTATTACATAAGAAGTCGCATGATAAATAAGCTAATGCCCTATACAATCTAATCCTCGTATAGCATTCGAGGGCATATTCCTACCAAGGGCTATAAGGTCAATAGGCTTGTCTCAGGCCCTTTACTTAGATAAAGTTCTTAAAAGGTTTAAGATGGATGACTCTAAGAAGGGTTCCTACCTATGAGGCATGGTATTCATCTCTCAAAGGCTATGTCTCCTCTGAATGAGGTACAAAGCCAAGAGATGAGTGAAGTCCCCTATGCTTCAGCTGTGGGTAGCCTGATGGATGCGATGCTTGCATGTGACCGGACATAGCGTACGTTGTGAGCTTAGTGAGTAAGTTTCATGCTAACCGTGGTAAGGAACATTGGGTGGCAGTAAAGACAGTTTTGAAGTACCTTAGATGGACTAAGGACTTGATACTGATTTATGGTACAGGAGAATTAAAAGTCGATGGATATAATTCGGACTTCCAATCATATGTGGATGACCTAAAGTCCAGGTTTTGTCTTTACGCTCAATGGTGGCACAATGTCTTGGAAAAGTTCCAAGCAAAGCACAACTGCTGATTCCACCACTGAGGCGGAGTACATCGCAGCTTCAGAAGCTGCCAAGGAGGGTGTTTGGATACGCAAGTTCTTGGAGAAACTACAAGTGGTACCTAGCATAGTGGATTGCCCGCTGCCATTGAGGTGCGACAACAGCGGGTCAATCGCAGAAGCTAAGGAACCACATGCTCACAGTAAATCCAAACAAATAGAGAGAAAATACCACGTGCGATGTTTTTTGAAAAATGGCTCGATAGCCATACAAAAAATCGCCTCTGCAGAGAATGCAGCGGACCCGTTCACGAAGCCACTACCACAGGCAGTGCTCGATCGACACATCGATAAAATAGGGTTAAGATATGATAGCGCGTGGCGTTAGTGCAAGTGGGAGATTGTTGAGGTATATGCCCTAGATGCCGTACGAGGACTGAGTGTACGAGGGCAATTTGGTAATTGTGTAGTGTTTAGTGATGTAATTTGATTACTTCGATTAATGTAATGATTTTATTCGAAACTAATTTATTATTCGATAACCAATACCACTAATCTGTTTTCACGTACTCACTATTGATTGCTTTTCTTCAAGCCTCATAGCAGCTTGAACCATCTGAAACGAGGAGAGAGAATGACATCTATGACGAACTCAAGAAACATTGGAGAACATCTATCTTCTTCCTTCTCAAAAATGAAAAAGATTGAAACATGGTAGATTGATCTCGCAAATTTCACATAGGCTCGCCATGCACGCCTTCTTTCGTGATTCATTCTTTGTGCTCATAAAGCATCCTCAGATAGCGTGCAATCCGTATTATTATTAATAAAGTATCCTCGTTGTCCTAGAAATAATAAAGTAATTGTAATACCCGTAAAATCTAATTACGGGATTCATAATATAATTAATGGCATGACGTCCTAAATTGCGGTGCTTCCAGACAAATTAAATAAGGAGTTCAGGACTACAAGAAAATAAATACATACATTGTTCTCTATTTTGGGTACCATAGTTAAATTCAGTTACGCTATGTGAAATCAAACTTTCACCATAAATATGCATATATATTATATCGTTTACGTGACTGCATGAGACCCATTTTGTGACGTTTATATGCTTAAATGATTTCATATTATATGCTAACATGACATGAATAAATTAGGAAGTAGACTTTGAATTTAGGCTAGTTATTTATTTTAGGATTTTTAGTACATAACATGCTAACCTAGAAAATTTAGTTTAGTTTATTAAGTATTGATACCGTGCCCTAAGGAACACGAATTAGTAGGAATAGATTTCGAAAGGACTAGATAGAGATTTTGATGCATTAGGGTTTCGGAACATAAAACCTCGAGACCTTTGAATATCGAAATCCTTGAAGCTTAAATTAAATCTCTAAATGAGTGAAGGTCGAAATTATAAGATATTGAAATAAGAAGGTTGCTAAATGAGAAACTTCGAAATCAATGAATATTGAAAAGCTCGATATTCTTAAACTCAAAAGCTCTAAATCTCGAGATATATAATTTCGAGAGATAAAGTTCAATCAGTTAATAAACTCGAGAAATAAGATAACCATTAAGAGAAGTTTTGATTACTTAAAGGAAAGTCAAGATAAGAATTAAACCATAAGTTGTAGACGTCATTTCTACAAGTTGACACGCCAAATGAGAATAAGGATAAAAAAAAAGAAGGAAAACTCTTATACCATTAGATGAAAACTCACGATAGAAGTCATATACATAATAAAGAAGATTTCGAACACCACTTGGAGAAGAAAAGAAACGAAGACCGAGGTGCTGTAAGCTGAGTTGGTATGAATCTTCATCTTAACCTATCTATTTAAATTCGTGTTTAGTATATTAAGACCTGTAGCAAGCCGACAGTTTGTATAATTTCAGGTTTTAAAGTAGGGTTTTAACTAGTTATTTTAGGGTTTTAAATAAGGTTTATACAACCTTTAAACTGTTCTTGAAAAGTAAGAGAGTTTGATCGAAAACAGATTATGTTATAGGGTGTTTTCGAATGATGATAGGATTTTTCCAGATCTTGAATCTCGAAGCTGTTAGTTTGGTAAGAATGATTTCGAGATCGTCATAAGGATTTAAGAATGTCGAAACTCATGTTGGTAGAATCTCGAAATCAAGCCTGAAACTCATATCGAAATCCTTAGGTGTTGTTTAATTAATATCGAAATCGTCGCATGTCTTGTGTCGAGATTTATATCGAAGTTTATGTTAGTATTAATGTCGAAATTTTTTGAATGGAATGTCGAAATGTGGTGGAAAATCTCGAGTTATATTGATATCGACATTTCATCTCGACATGTTGTTATCATATATAATCTCGACATCTCATTTATAATCCCAACATAAATCTCGACATCCTTAGATATATTATATTGAAGATTTGTGAAAATCTCGAATCATATATATAATATGTCGAGATTGAAGTGCATATCGAGATCATGTCAAACTTAGAATGGGATATCAAAATTATACTCAAAACCCATGTCGAGATTTTTATGTGTAATATCGAAATCTATGTCAAACTTATGTGTATATGATGTCGAGATTTAGCCTACCATACAGCTCAAGATTTATCTTGGATTATATCGAGATCCTTGAGCATAGAGTAAATATCGAAATCATAATGTGTAGTAATGAGAACTCAAGAACCATTTCATGCCTTATGTCGAGATATTTAGTCCATAGTAGCATATATATATCGAGATCTACCCTATACTATATATAAAAATCTATCTCTAAAATAATAATTTTCAGTTTTGGTTAAAGTTCTAAATTTTAGGATTTCAAAATTTTAGAAGTCAAAATTAGGGTTTTCAAATTAAACCAATTTCGTGAAGTTATAGCTAGACTGACAAACCCTAATTTTATATGTTTCTATACCTAGGGTTCGAAGGTTAGCTATTTAACCATACGATAAGCTAAGGATACCAGGTAAGTGGAGATCCCAACTACAACACATAAATTTATATGTGCATGAATTACATGGTTACGTGCTTGAATGACATGATTATATGCTTGTATGACTTTACGTGAACCCTTATGTGATTTATTTATTTACATGAATTAATTATTACATGAAGTGGCATGACAAGCACTTCGGCATTATTCACGTACGCATTATCACGTGCATATACGAAGTTACAAGACACGAGTATAAGTCAAGTATGATTGCTTAAATACGATAAAAGTTTGCATTTAATGGCTCTTCTATGCTACCATGGTGATTTTATGTCACCGATTTCAAGGCATGACATGACATGTCTCAAGGCAAGGGCATGCATGTGGCGGAAAGTTGCGACCTGGAAGATGCACCCTGAGGAAACAAACGGCACCAAGGGTATAATTGGTGTCAGCAACCTCAAAGTGGGTCTACCAGTGTGAGCGTCCGTGGGATCGATAAACTACATTGAGATTGGAAAGGCGCCTTAGGGTTAGCCTCTCAATGGAAGTATCGTCCATATTTATATATATTTACCCCGAGTGGGTTTGAGCTCCATGATGGTGCATAGCAAGATAAGCCAAGGGCCCTACAAGACAAGACACGAACTACAAGATAAGACAAGACACGAATTTCATGACATGAATACAAGACATGAATTTCAAGACACGAATTATATGACACGATTAGGAAGCATTGGCGCGGATGCCTTTGCGTATTAAGACACGTGCATTGCATGGTTTCCACTTACTGAGCTTTATAAGCTCATTCCACGTTTTATGTGTTGTAGGTACGATAGAGTCGGACGTTGAGAAACGTCGCGACTAAGGCGGGCTGACGGCGGTACTCCAGGGTCTTTTGAGGGCAAGGCTGTACATGGATGACGACCTGTGGAGCGATGTTAGGGTGTTTTGATATGATATATATATTTTGGGGTTTCGGCTTTTGTATAATTACGATGATGTGGGCTACGTATTTTCGTAACATATCATATTTTAGGAAGAAGTTTTTATTAGACGGGTCTCCCGCGACTTACGTTGCGAAAATCCGCCACTAAATATGATTAGAAAGTGAGGGTCGTCACAGTAATAATGTATCTGCTAAAGATTAAAGAGCAAACTAGATGATACAAACTTGTTTTTTGACGTTTTTGCGCGCATTTGTTATTTTTCAAAATATATGCATGCGCAAATATACTTGCATGTTGATTTTTGGAAGGTAAAACTGTTTGGAAGGTAAATGTTTAGAAAGGAACTGATCAAAGGCGATTTTAATGTAAGAACTTTTCGTTTAAATAACAGAGTAAGAAAAAATATCTACTTATGGGGAAAGAGCAAACTTGACGACACATATTTTGTTCTGTGATGGAGGATTTTGAATTATATGTACCTGCATGCACATTTACAAAAAGAAACAAATCGCGTACAAAACCTCATTTGTGAAGCAGGTTATGTTTCGTTTAATTCGCTCTTTTAGTACACAATTGTTTTTACACCTGTGAGTTCAAAGGAAACTTCTTACATTGACTCGCCTTTGATCGGTTCTTTTTAAACATTTACCTTCAAATAATCAACATGTCTCCATGTCAAAATATTTCGAATATTTGAATATTAAGTTAGTTCCTAGATTTGGGCTGGTTAGTTCCTAATAATATGTGGTATGATATCTTCCTTAGGTATGATCATAGATATGATCTTAGATATGATCT
The DNA here is from genome assembly GCA_027422505.1 of Craterostigma plantagineum. Classification (NCBI taxonomy): domain Eukaryota; kingdom Viridiplantae; phylum Streptophyta; class Magnoliopsida; order Lamiales; family Linderniaceae; genus Craterostigma; species Craterostigma plantagineum. The sequence continues at coordinate 11,860,667 of JAPQWV010000005.1, read as the reverse complement.
ACATGTTTATATATAGGGTTGAATCTATCTCCGCAAAAATAACAGTCAGAAAGTAAGTTACTCTACAAGTTCTCTCAATTTAACAAGGTATCAGAGCCCTAAAGCATCGAGCAACACAAGTGTATCCTCATGGCATCTTCCTCAAGCGTATCAGGAGTGAGTGCAATAACAGGAAACACCAACCATTGGGAACTGCAAAATATTCAACTTGCTCATCGGCTAAATGGGAAAAATTATTTAAAGTGGTCTCAACTTGTCAAGACCTTCTTAAAGGGAAAAGGAAAGTTGGACCGCCTCTCATTAAGCCAGCCCCGACAACAACAGATCCCACCTTCAATGCATGGGATGTAGAAGACTCCATGGTGATGTCATGGCTATGGAATATAATGACATCAGACATCAGCGACATGTTGATGTTCCTGAGCAGCGCCAAAGAAATTTGGGACACCATTCACACGACATTGTTGGGATTCCCCGAGGCTTCCCGGACCCACGTTCCTTGAAAGGCGGAATTTAAAATTTTTCGGGGCTTCCCGCCGTTGCAAGATCGCTCGGTTACAAACACAAGAATATAATGACACAAAAGACAGAGTTTTCAGCCATGATACCTTGACGACACTCGTGAAGGTTGCTAGCTTCTAACCCTTCTTTTCCTTGAGGTGTAGTGCCCCTCTCCTTAGCCAAAAGCACACGAACAAGTTTCTTTGCACAAGATCGTCACGCCGGTACCTTACAACGTCCCAGCCCTAGCTTGTTTAAAATGGCTAGATTCAAGCTCGGCTGCCCCTCGAGTCTTAACAAGGCCGAGAGAGATGAGAGTATGTAGAACGAGAAAGCCTTTTCCTTCTCCTTTTTTTTGGATTTCGAAAATCAACTTCTTCTTTAAGCTAGGGTTTCATAAACGCTATTATACTACCCAGAGCTGGACGAAATTAGGTTGAGGGTGGGAGAAAAATCCTCAACCACCTCCTCTTTTACTAAGTCTTGTTTTTACTAAGTTATGAATTGAAAATTCAAACTTTAAATTCAATTAATGAAATATTTAGAATAATAATTAATTAAAATACTATATTAGTATATCTTAAATATACAATATCAAATATAAATATATTTAATAATTTTCGAAATTAATTAATAATTAAAATCGAAATTTATATATATATATCTAATATATTATATTTAATTCCAAATTAAATATATTATTTTTCTAAAACAATAATGAAGATTTAAATCTAATTTAAATCATATACAAAATATTAAGTGAGCAATATCTTATTTCAAAATATTTCGTGAGGAGAAAAGATCATTTTACCCCTCACTAGTCAAACTTTGCATTTTCGGCCACTTGAGATTTTGGCCAAGCCCCAAACCCTAGACTCTCAATCTAGGACCTAGCCTAGTCTCTCTGATATAGATGTTGTGTCGGTTACCCTTTTTAAGCCCGATTCTCTTGGTTCGTCTCAACCGGCCTAGGAGGAATCTAGGAGTTCGACATTCACCTAGCCAGCCCCGTGGTGCCGAACAGATCTCAAGTTGAGTACGAATTTGATCAAATCATAATCCATGAACCGACTTTAGATTTTCGTCCTACGTATAAACCATTTATGTTTGTCCCGGTCGAGTGAAAGTCACGCATAGTCAAACTAACAAAACTCGACTCTATGTCGCTTGTCTCGGTGAAATACCTAAACTGCCCTCCGCGACTATCGCGTGTAAGTTATTTGCTCTGGCCAGAGTCTTGGGTAAATTCCCGCACATTAAACTTGCCATAGGACGTTAACCTCGAATTTAATCGAGACCGTAAATCCCGCTCCGCAGTTCAACCGGCAATCTCATCGAAATTCAAGACTGCATTTCACCGCTGACCCATGCCACCGGCAAGACGGGCCTAGCAAACTAGTGACAAGTCAAGACCCTAAGACCAACAAAGAGTTAACCCTTTCGGTCTAAGGTTCACGTAGACTACTACAGTCAATCGATCGATCAAGGGCAATCCAAGCGTGTGATCATTCGATTACAAGTAAGTGTCCAAATATAGATAATTTCCTTATTCATCTTGTATCAATGTCACGGGCTCCCACTTCCCAAGTGAACGGTTGGCACAACCGTATTGGACCCAATGACAAACAAGTCATACTCGTCAATTGAGTCACTCTACTGGAGACTTAGACTTGTTGACTAATTTAATATTACAGTATCTCAGCTTACTGGTGCCCCCTCTCTGTCCCCACAGAATCAGTAATTGAACTGCCAATATTATGGTTTCATTAATTTGTCTTATTCACGTAGACTACAAGGTGAAATCATTAGACTAATTAATAATTTGCCGTTTAATTTATTTATTTGGAATATTCAATCATTCCATAAATGAAAGATAATCCAGTTACATTTCTAAACACTACTAAATTACAAAATTGCCCTCGTACTCCCAGTCCTCGTACGGCATCTAGGGCATACACCTCAACAGACATATTCCAAAGTGAATGATGCTGCCCAAATCTATGAAATCAAAGTAAAGGTGACTAATACTAAACAAGGAAACAGAACCATTATGGAATATTCAAATTCCTCCAGACGTTGTGGCAAGAAATTGATCACTACCAGAATATCCAGATGACATGTCCAACAGATGTAGCCGCACTAAAGAACTTCGTGGAAAAGGAAGGAACGTATGAATTATTGGCTAGGTTAAATGTAGAATTTGATGCCGTGAGAACTCAAATACTCACTCGGCAAGTATTTCTCAGCATGAATGAGGCAATTGCTATCATCCAAGGAGAGGAAGGGAGATGAAGTGTGATGCTTGAACCACCCAACTTGGAGAGTTCGGCCCTAGCCTCATTGAAACAACCCGCGGCATATAAACAAACTCAGAGTACAAGATATATAAATCCACGGAGAACAAAACACCACCTTCTCAAAAATTTGCAAAGACTCGATGTGGTGCAATTACTAAAAAAAGTCTAGACACACTGTGGAGAATTGTTGGAAGCTGCATAGAAAACCACCCAGACCGGGACAACCTCGGAGTAGGACAGGCATATACGACGGAGTTTCAACAAAACGAAAAGCAAACTTTCAACTTCTCTAATATATAGAACTTAATGACGAGATGAGAAATAAAGGAGATGATTAACTCCTCAAGAAAAGGTAATGAAACAGGTGCTTGCACTTTAGCATCAAAATGTATACTCTCTCGTTCTTTGCTCTACATGCTTCAAAAAAGGTTCTTCCAATCCTATGGATCATTGATTCCGGAGATACTGACCGTATGACCCACTCATCTAAAAAAATTACTGTTAGGAATATTTTATAGTGTTCAATTTCATTGTGTTTATCTTAGTTGGTTTGTATTTAATTAACTTTGGGCTAGTTTTGTAATATTCTAGTTCTTAGTTACAAGGGGTATAATATACCAACTCATGTGTCATATGTACCCCCCAAACCGTAATTCATTAGGGTGTGTGTTTTGTGTGATGTGTTAGTGCGTGTGTGTTGAATAGTAAGAAAAGCATTTTGACAAATTCACCTTCGTTCACAAACACACCCCACGCACTAAGCTTCAAATCCACATCCAAAGCGTGGTAAATTCATTCTTTGTAGATTGTTTGGATAGAATAGGGACCAACAAGTGGTATCAGAGCAAGCACGTTCGGATTTGAGTGAGATTTCTGAAACTTTTGGGTATTTTTTTGGTTCGAATTTCAGCTTGTTCTTGAGTTTGTTGATTTTACTTATTTTGCAAACTCTAGAGGTAAATAGGTTGATTTTGACTGCTTTTATGTGTTTACCCAACATTTTTCAGTTGATTTGAGTGAGTTTTTGGTTGAAATCGAGTCTGAAATTCGTCACTTGCCCAAAATTTTTCTTACAGAACATCCGATCGGGCGATTGTACACACTAGCAATAGTTTCGCCCGATTTCAATTCAATCAGAGAATTGCACGATTAGGATTTCTCAATCTTTACTGTAGCAAGGACTTTGAATCGCCCGACTTGAACACTGTAGCAATCGCGCGATTTGAATTTGCACTGTAGCTAACACAGAATTGCCCGATTTGAATGTGCCCTGCAACAAAACATCGATTCTCAATTGTTAAAGTTCAAGTCGCCCGATTGTTCAATTTCCACAGAATTTCTCTCTGCGAATTTCAATCGCCCGAACCTGAATCGCCCGAAGGTCTATAGTGCACCTCTTTCTTAATTTTTCAAATAGCCCGAATCTGATTTTCAGCCACTTCACATTTCGACCGAGTTTTACAATTTTAGTGTTTCGCCCGATTTTGATGTTCGCCCGATTCTCAGTTTCGCTCAAATTTAAATTTGGCGAATTTTCACTTTCGCCCGATTTAGCTACCCAAAATTCGCACGATCTCAAAACTTTGAACTTTCGATCGAAGCCCTCATCATTCGAAACTTTAAATCGGGCGATCCAATTCTCACTAACTCACTCGTCAAAAATCACACTTAAACGTTTTCAATCACCAAAGCTATTGGACCCCTTGAATAAAAATATTTTAAGTCCAAAAAAAAAACTAACAATTTTTGAGGAAAATTATTTGAAAAACATTCTGAGTCCAACGAGCATAGTCAATCCTAACACCCATTTATAATTTTCCTTCCAGTCCAAAAAATTTCGGTGTAGACTGTTTTCTATCAAATAAGCAAATCCACAAACGTGTCAACGATCACTTATCCAATAATCTAATTAGGACGTTTGGCATATTATAGAAAAAGTTTTGGTATTTTTATTGAAGTTTCGAAATTATTTCAAAAATTTTAGGTGCACACCGAAAAATTTTCGACACCTAATATCTTCGATACTTCACCATTTCTCAAGTAAACCAAACTTTTCGGAACAGAATTTCCAAAAGACAATTTTTTTAATTAAAAAATATATATATAAACATAAATAAAATCAATTTAAAATGGATACTCAAGGTAGGAAGATTGAGGAATTAGAAGCAAGATGTGCTAATAATTACTCCGTGTTGCTTAAGCAACAAGAAAGCCTAGCTTATGCTAATGAAGATTTGACAAACGCAAAGCCAAAGATCATTAGATTAGAAACTAAGTTAGAAGATAGTGAAAAGAGGGTCTAAGAGATGACTAAGAATTTACCTTCTTGCGAAGCTGAGCGAATAAAGTCTCATCAAAATATGAGACCGTCTTAGAGGATCAACGTATGCTTACTATTAAACGGTTAGAGAATGTTATTTCGAATATAAGTATAACATACCAAAACTCCCCTTCTAACTTAATTTCTAACGGGGAAAATACTTTACATGATCAAAAATCTACCCTATGTGATACTCCAGATACATTTCGTAAATTAAAAAGTTTACAAGATACTTTTGGTGTGAATACTCATTATTCGAGCATAAAAGTTGAGATTTCACTCGTTTTTTACCAAATTTTTTTAATTGTGTTTGAAGCATTATTCCAACTTAACATCTAAAATTGTCCTTGTTTATGAGGACCCATGAGAAATTGAGATCGGTTTTACCTTTTTCGATTACTGATGTTGAAGATTTGTATGCTTTCAGAGAGTTTTGGGTGTCGTACGAATTTTTGATCTTCCTCTTGACGCCCTATTTTGTACTAGTTGCGTGTAGTTATTATAGGAAACAAATCGTTATTGTCTTCTCGTTATCTGTTATAAATGAGGCAACTTTTATTCCCCAATGTTAGGAATCTGTTTGATAGGGGTGACCTATCCAGCATTCCTCCTGACCTGACAACCTACAAAGAACAGAGTAGGAGATTTGGTCTGAAGGAGGTAAGGACCAGGTACGAGGTCCGACCAGAACGGTGTACGAAGGTGAGGTTCAGAGGAGCTCGGGAGATACTCCCCCGAGCTACGGAACTATTCAGAAGAGTCCAATGAAGTGCCCGAGAAGGACTAAGTGCGAAGCTCGACTAGAGGCAATGTACGAAGGTGATATTGGGAGGAGCTAGGGAGATGTCCCAGGAAGCTACGGAGCTATCCAGAAGGACCAAAGGAAGTAATCGAGAGAGCTAAGGAAGTGTCCAGAAGACCTGAAGAGGGAGATATCCCAGGAAGCTACGGAACTATATGGAAGGGCCAGAAGAAGAGCTGGGGGAGCGTCCGGGAGATCTGACGAAGAAGGGTAGTATGAAACCCTAGACGCGTGAATAGTATAAATAAGTGGCTTTTATCCATTTTACATCATCTTCTACCCGCCCCACACACACTAACACACCAAGAACACACACACATGCTCTCTCTCCCTCTCTTTATCTTCTCTTTACTGTTTAGAGCTTAGAATCACTTGTAAACGTGAGTGAAGGTGAGATTGAGTGTGTACTCTTTCTCCGTTATTAGTGAATATTCTCCGGCGGCCCGTGGACGTAGGATTCACCCGAATCCGAACCACGTAAATCATCGTCTCGTTACTTTTCCGTCTCGTTCTTCATACATTCAACCATGATTTCATCCGAACCGGCTCTCACCTTATTTCCCGGACCATAAATCTTGTTGATCGGGGTCGTACCCGCATCAAATGGCGTCGTCTGTGGGAACCGAGGGTTGGAACGTGAGATATGGAGTCGTGGCTTGGATTCAACGGCTGTTTTTAGAAGATTTTTGGGCTGCCGTTCTTGGATTTCTTCTATGGAATTTCGTCGAACACCTGTCGGGCGACAGTTGGTCAACCAATAAACATGGGCCTCGGCCACCTTGGCCCTGTGATCAGCGACCCCAGCCCATCGTCGCCGATGACTTCCTGTCTTAGATGATGCCTGCGTCACTCCGTCACCCAATCGAAGGACGACGAGCAACGACTGCCCCTCGAAACCTAAAATCTGGGAATAAAGTCCCAACAGCGAACCAAAGTCCTAACGTCATCAGATCTAAGGATGGGCAAAATCGACGATAATTCCTCAAAATCGAGGGTGCCCAAGGTGTTGACCCTCCGTTTCGTTCCCTCGTCGGTCAGAACGCGCCGTTGCCAGGGCTAAATCGGTGGGGACGACGGTGAAGAAGATGAGACAAGAACGATTACGTCGAGGTCGGATTTCGGACTCCGTCGAGCTTGAACCACCGCAGCCATGACTGTCATGCCCGGAGGCAAGGGCCGCCATGATCACCGCCCCGGTCGCCGGCGACGTCTCAGCCGAAAACGGCACCTTCGGTGTCTGTTGTAAGTTTTCTAACTTTTTGGGGTGCTAAATGGAATTATAGAAATAATAGGGTCAATTCTGTTATTTTCCTTGGGAACCAAATGCTGTGAAGTTTAAAGTCTGAGGGGCAAAATAGAATTTTTCATAATATTCGGGGCACTATGAGTTATTGTACCTAGGGTTTTCTAACGGGCTTGGGCCTATTAAGTATGTAGGAATTATATTTGGGCTGCTGGAATCATTGCCATTGGGCCGCTGGCCCAGTAGGTCTCCATCAGGACTGCTAGAAGGCACAACCTAGGACAGACAGTCAGAGGCGTACTATTGTCAGACTGACAGGTCCTCTGTCTGACCATAATGTTCCCCGACCAACACCCTATGTGTGTCTCCTTGTCGGCTATGAACAGTCTCGTCCTTCTCAATACCTCGTGTCAGGATTAGCAGGGATTATGTACTTCCCCCGTACACTACCTTTGACCTCCAACTTTCCTACTCAGCTACTCAGATTTCCTACTCAGCCACTCAGATATTCTACTTAGCTACTGACCTCCTAATTTCCTACTTAGCTACTCAGATTTGCTGCTTAGCTACTCAGATTTCCTACTTTGCTACTGACCTCCAACTTTCCTACTTAGCTACCTCCTATCTCGAAACCTGACCTTTCTAGATCATCAGAGTAGGAAAAATATTGGGTTATGTGCTGAAATTTGTTTGTATAGGCTTATCTCCAACCTGCCATTTAACGCATTGCTTCCACTATGTCATTACTAAATATTATTTGATTATCGCTTTTATCTCATGACACTTACCGTGTCTCGTGCGTTGGAGTTGCTTGCGTGTGGTTTTGTAGGTTTGGCAGGTATGCCGGTCCAGCTATCAGCTGGCTACAGGAGACCATAAGCCTCGACCTAGCCCCGGCAGAAACCTTCCGGTGTAAGATCTACAGATCGGCCGATGGTAAGTCTCCGGACTATAAAAAAAAGAAGACCGTAAGCCCTGGTTTAGACCCAGGCTGGAAATAGAGGACCGTAAGCCCTGGCTTAGACCCAGGCTGGAAACAGAACCCCGTAAACCCTGGCTTAGATCCAGGCTGGGAGTGAAGCCTGTAAGCCCTGACTTAGATCCAGGCCAGGCCCGAAGCCTCTAAGCTCCGACGTAGCTCCAGATGAGAAAGGAGGCCATGAGTCCTAGCTCTGATGCTAGGTGAAAGAGAAGCCTATAAGCCCTGGCTTAAATCCAGGCTGGAAACAAAGTCCGTAAGCCCTGACTTAAATCCAGGCTGGGAGCAAAACCCCATAAGCCCTGGCATAGATCCAGGCTGGACACGAAAGCTCTACGCTCCGATGTAGGTCGAAAGGGGAAAGGAGGCCATAAGCCCTAGCTTCAGTCCTAGGCAGGAAAAGAAGCCTATAAGCCCTGGCTTAGATCCAGGCTGGAAAATAGGCCCAGATGCGGCCGTGCAGATGAACACCTATAAGCCTAGATGTGGCTGGCCCAGACGTGGCCGCGCAGATGCGCACTTATAGCCCAGACGTGGCCGCGCAGATGCGCACTTATAGCCCAGACGTGGCTGGCCCAGACGTGGCCGCACAGATGCGCACTTATAAGCCTAGACGTGGCTGGCCCAGATGTGGCCGCGCAGATGCGCACTTTTAAACCCAGACGTGGCTGGCCCAGATGCGGTCGCGCAGATGCGCACTTATAGCCCAGACGTGGCTGGCCCAGACGCGGCCGCGCAGATGCGCACTTATAGCCCAGACGTGGCTGGCCCAGACGTGGCCGCGCAAATGCGCACCTATAAGCCCAGACGTGGCCGCCAGATGCGCAATTATAAGCCCAGATGTGGCTGTGCAGGTGGCTCCCATATAGAGGTGTCCCGCTTCCAGGTCACATTGGACAAGCGCTCGGCGAGCTTGGACGAGGCTATCATTGGCGAGCCTCGCTGGTCCCCATGTCAGCCAAGGCTGACCTCGCAGAAGGGGGAGAGGTCCGCTGATATCCAACAGACCTGATGAAAAACGAAAATGGGCAACAAACTTGATGTACCACTGAGCTCCCCAGGTACACGTTTTTATTTACCAACAACCTCTTAAATGAAGATTTCGAATGCAAATTGCGATGGAATGTTGGAAAGAGAACGCATGGAAGGCGAATGCTTCTTATAAGCAAACACGCGGGATATTACTGATTGGAGAGCCTAGGCATACCACCAAGTTTTAACAACGTAAGAGGCGAGGTTGGTAAGTCAGGAGGAACATTCCTCGTATACTTCGAATGTGCTAATAGACATTAGCACAATCCGAAGTAGGGAGAGTGGAGAGAGGTAGTAGTACAGGTCCCCGCATTGACAGAGAGGCTGGCTACAAATACTTAATGAAAAATGTTCATAGGATGAAGATAGGCCCCGGGTGGAAAGCTTACCTGGTGACCTACAAACCTGGCGATGACGAACCCCCAACCTATAAAAATGAAAGCAAGGGGCGCTGGGTGCAGCTTATACTAACATCTCCCAGGTACACGTTTAGATACACCAATAACCTCTCAGATGAAAGTGTTGGATGTGAATGCAGTAGAATGCTGCGATGAAAGGGCAATGGACGGAAATGTCGTCCCTAAGTAAACATCCAGAGTACTGCAATCTGTCGAGATGGATCAGCGTGGGTACTCAAAGTGCAGCTTGCAAGGGAATGATTGAGGTCGGCAGATAAGGAGGCATACTACTCACATACTTCGAATGCGCTGACAAGCATTAGCACAATTCGAAGTAGGGAGAGTGGAGAGTGGTAGTAGTATAGATCCGGACATTAACAGTAAAGCTCGCTCAGGATACTTAATAAGAAAATTCCTCCGAAAGGAGATAAGGACATGAGCAAAATGCAAAGAAAACATTCTGCGAAGCCTCCAGGCCTTGACTCAGCTCCCAAGCTGGAAACAAAGCCCGAAGGCCCCAGCCTATCTCCAGGTGGGAGCCTTCCTAGTCAGTCTGCAGACCTTGTGATGACTGGCATCCAATCCATGAAAACAAAACGCATCATGCCCGACTTAGGCGGATATCGTTCAGCCAGAAGGTGGGATTAAGAGTCGTCTCAGGATCCCCTTTAAAGGCCCGAGGAGCACTCATAGCCGCCACCGCTACAGCCATGGTGGAAGCTGGCTCTTATCCAGCAGCAAAACCTTCCAAGAAGTAGTGCCGTATGAGAGGTGGAGGGATATTTTTGGCAGTGTTCCCTCTAGCCTGCTTGCAGAACGCCCTTCGTGTAGCATTGAGTTACTCTGCACTTCCTTCACCACCAACAAACCCTAAACCTTGAGCTCGGAGAGTTGCTGTTGCCCCTCGATGAGCCGGTTCAGAGTAGATGCGAAGTCATTCCCCCTGGCAGCGAGAATAGCTGCATCCTGCTCCTCCAGCTGGCGCAACTTTTGAGGGGTTAGGTCCTTAACATGGGTTGCCAGAAGCCAGCGCAGCACTCCCGACTCCAGACGGATAGCATAGTCAATAACCTACGGACCTGGTGAACACGAGCCCCCAACTTGTAGGAACGAGAGTGATAAAACACCATGTCCAGCCTCGACGGACACCTTCCAGGTACACGTTCGAATCTGCCAATGACCTTTCTGGTGAATGTTTGGATATAATTGCAGCAGGATGTCAGAAGAAAAGTACATGAGGAGGGGATGTCGCCCCGGCTGGATACGAATATCATAAGCCCTGGTCTAGCCCAGGCGGAAACATTTCAGCATTTACTACTGATCTACGGATCTGCCGATGACAAGTTCCAAGACTACAAAACGGAAGGCAATAAACCCTAACATGTTCAGGTAATGCTAACTTCATAGCATTCATACTTCGACTAGCTTTCTGGCGCAGGTTTCGAGATTAGCTGTCTGGCATGGACCTCCAGACGACCAATGCAGGTCGCCAGAAACCGGCACAGATCTCCCAGCTCTCGCACCATGAAAGGAGGGTGCAAAAAGGAGAACATGTAGCAAATAGGGTAGCTAGCACGATGCAAGTACCATTAATGCTGCCTGGTGGCCAAAGACCCAACCTAACTGTTGGGATATCTATCTAAGTCCAGCTCCGGGCTGGCATATAAAGGCCCAACCCAACCTGACTGTTGGGATGCCTAAGTCCAGCTTGACCCTGGCACCAGGAAACCCAACCACCTGTTGGGAAATCTAAGTCCAGCTCCGCACTGGCACCAGAGTACCCAACCTACGTGGTTGTGAAGATAAGTCTAGCTCCGTGCTAGCATAGGAAACCTAATCCATCTGGATGGGGATATCAAAGTCCAGCTCCGCGCTGGCATGGAAAGGCCCAAGCTATCTGTTTGGGTTATCTTAGCCCATCTCTGCACTGGCATTCAAAGACCCAACCTATCTGGAGTGGGATATCTAAGTCCAGTCCCGTGCTGGTGCATAATACCTAACCTATCTGTTGGGACATCTAAGTCCAGCCCCGTGCTGGCACTCGAAGACCCGGCCTACTTCATCGGAATACCTAAGTTCAGCTCCAACCTGGCCGGCAACGCTCGACCCAGCGTTCTTGAAGCATCAGCACGACCCTTCGCTGAAGTTTGGCCACAGGAAGGCGAAGTTTGGCCACAGGAAAGCCCTGATAGGAAGGGACCACGGAGAGCTGGAGAGCTGGAAGTTGAGACAGGATTCCCCGCAAGCGAAGGCGAATAATTACGCCACGCTGGCTTCATGCAGGATGAAATCCAGATCCAGCAACGAAGTCTCCGTGCCTCCTTTCTGACTCTTACTTCGACGGCTCCAGCCTGGCGTTTTGCTCCTTTGCCAACAGATTTGCAGCCTTTCACTCGAGGAGCTGCTCCTGTTCTGCTGCAAGCTTGTTAACTCATCCTTCAGCCGTCTTACCGTGGCATCTCTACGCTTCAGCAGCTCGGCTAGCTCCATGGAGACGAGCCATGATCAGGAGGTTGGCCAGCGGAGTGGACATCCCACTTACCTAAGGAAATCGAGGGGGCCTTGTAACGACCCGACCCATACCGGGTGTCACTGTAGCATCCGTCCCTACTGGGACCTGTGGGGTTGGGCCCACCACACTCCGACTGATAGTCTGGCCCCACTGTACCACTATTTAACCTTTCAGCGTGCTTCGTCCTCGCTCACACGCACCCTGGGCAAACTTCCCAGGGGTCACCCATCCTAAGATTGCTTCAAGTCAAGTACGCTTAACTTCGAAGTTCTTTCGGATGGACTCCCGAAAAGGTAGGTCGACCTTGGTGATATGAGTAGTACTATCAATTCTATTATACGATTCTTAGCCTGACACGCCCATACATTGTCAGTCTCAGGATCCCCTCTCATTCGGGTGTCGGATCGGTTCGTCCATGTACCCCTTCGCCTAGAAGCCCTGCCAGGAGCCGCTCCTTGTCCGTGCACCCTGGCACCGGCAATCACTCCCCGCCCTCTTCGGCCCCGGGCGTCACATGCCCACCAGCTTCCGCCTGGTTCGTCCCCGAACCAGCACCGTACTGCGAGAGGTTGTGCTCTGATACCACCTGTAACGACCCGTCCCATACCGGGTGTCACTGTAGCATCCGTCCCTACTGGGACCTGTGGGGTTGGGCCCACCACACTCCGACTGATAGTCTGGCCCCACTGTACCACTATTTAACCTTTCAGCGTGCTTCGTCCTCGCTCACACGCACCCTGGGCAAACTTCCCAGGGGGTCACCCATCCTAAGATTGCTTCAAGTCAAGCACGCTTAAATTCGAAGTTCTTTCGGATGGACTCCCGAAAAGGTAGGTATGAGTAGTACTATCAATTCTATTATACGATTCTTAGCCTGACACGTCCATACATTGTCAGTCTCAGGATCCCCTCTCATTCGGGTGTCGGATCGGTTCGTCCATGTACCCCTTCGCCTAGAAGCCTTGCCAGGAGCCGCTCCTTGTCCGTGCACCCTGGCACCGGCAATCACTCCCCCACGCCAACAAACGAAGACATGGTTCCTGGAGCAGGAGTCATACATCAGCTCTCCGTCGATGAAGAGACCTAATCTATGCGACCAGGGGTCCATCTTCGAGCTGATGAATGGAGATCTGGTCCATCTTGTCAAGATTCACAGGCCAGCCCTTTAGTAGGAGGCCCAACCTACACGATCAGAGGTCCAGCTTCGAACTGATGAACGAAGACCTGATTCACGTCCTCCAGGTTTTCAGGTCAGCTCTTCGGATTCCAGGTTAGTTCTCACCCACAAGCTGGATCTGCCCGATCCTAATTTACGAGTCCAGAGCCCAACTACGGGCTAGCAAACATGCGAAGTCCTGAGTTGTTTGGGACTTCTTGGGCAACGGGAGGAAACGGGAGAAGAAATTGAAGGACATGAAAAGAGGAATGCTTTCTTAATAATACTCCGAGCTGCAATACTAGCATATTGCAACTCAGAGTAGGGGGACTGGATGATATGGGTGACCTATCCAGCATTCCTCCTGACCTAACAACCTACAAAGAACAGAGTAGGAGATTGGGTCTGAAGGAGGTAAGGACCAGGTACGAGGTCCGACCAGAACGGTGTACGAAGATGAGGTTCAGAGGAGCTCGGGAGATACTCCCCCGAGCTACGGAACTATTCAGAAGAGTCCAATGAAGTGCCCGAGAAGGACTAAGTGCGAAGCTCGACTAGAGGCAATGTACGAAGGTGATATTGGGAGGAGCTAGGGAGATGTCCCAGGAAGCTACGGAGCTATCCAGAAGGACCAAAGGAAGTAATCGAGAGAGCTAAGGAAGTGTCTAGTAGACCTGAAGAGGGAGATATCCCAGGAAGCTACGGAACTATATGGAAGGGCCAGAAGAAGAGCTCGGAAGAGCTGGGGGAGCGTCCGGGAGATCTGACGAAGAAGGGCAGTATGAAACCCTAGACGCGTGAATAGTATAAATAAGTGGCTCTTATCCATTTTACATCATCTTCTACCCGCCCCACACACACTAACACACCAAGAACACACACACATGCTCTCTCTCCCTCTCTTTATCTTCTCTTTACTATTTAGAGCTTAGAATCACTTGTAAACATGAGTGAAGGTGGGATTGAGTGTGTACTCTTCCTCCGTTATTAGTGAATATTCTCCGGCGGCCCGTGGACGTACGATTCACCCGAATCCGAACCACGTAAATCATCGTCTCGTTACTTTTCCGTCTCGTTCTTCATACATTCAACCATGATTTCATCCGAACCGGCCCTCACCTTATTTCCCGGACCATAAATCTTGTTGATCGGGGTCGTACCCGCATCACTGTTATTGTTTTTAGGGAAAGGGTTTCCAAAATAGTAAAAAGTGGTATCTAGATAAAGTGACGTGTTAATTGAACTGATTTGTTATTAGTGAGGCAACATTTATTCGTCAATGTTAAGAATCTGGTATTTTTTATGGTAGTGTTTCCATACGAGCATAAAGTGGTACCCAGATCAGGTGATTTGTTACTGAAATTGAAAATGTTTGGATCTTAGGTCGCAACAAGATTCGTTGTAATTTCGTGTCGATTACTAAGACCTACATCCGAATTGGTGGTCAAGATTTCACTCGTGTTTGTACCAAAATTTTCGAATTGAGTTTGAAGCATTATTCCAACATAACATCGAAAATTTTCGTTTGTTACGAGGACCCATGAGAAATTGAGCTCAATTTTACCTTTTTCGCTCAATAACGTCGAAGATATATGAGATTTCAGGGCGTTTTGGGTGTCGTACGAATTTTTGATCTTCCTCTTGCCACCCTAGTCCGTACTAGTTGCATGTAGTTATTATAGTAAGTAAACCGTTTTTGTTTTCTCATTTTTTGTTATACATAATGCAACATTTGTTCCTCTGTGCTAGTCATCTGTTATTATTTTTGAGGATGTTGTTTCCGAAACAGACGCAAGTGGTACCACGATGACGTGATGTATTACTGGAATTATTTATCTTTCTCGTGACACGTTATTGTTTTCTAATTATTTGTTATTACTTTTTTATTCAAAGAATTATTTGTTATTATTGAGGCAACATTTATTGGTCAATGTTAAGAATTTGGTATAGTTTTTTATGTTAGTGTTTTCGTACGAGCAGAAAGTGGTACCCATGTAAAGTGATTTGTTACTGAAATTGAAAATGTTTGGATCTTAGGTCGCGGCAAGATTCGTTGTAATTTCGTGTCGATTACTAAGACTCACATCCGAATTGGTGTGAATCAACATTATTCGAGCACAAACGTCAAGATTTCACTCGTGTTTGTACCAAAATTTTCGAATTGAGTTTGAAGCATTATTCCAACATAACATCGAAATTTTCCTTGGTTACGAGAACCCATGAGAAATTGAGCTCGATTTTACCTTTTTCGCTCAATAACGTCGAAGATTTCAGAGATTTCAAGGCGTTTGGGTGTTGTAAGAATCGCAGATCTACAAAAATCGTACGAGAAGGATGATGGCATAACTTTGTAAATTTTCGCAACACTTGAGGGCAAATGGTCTTTTTATCACAATCGGGTCCTTAACTTTAAGGCACACTTGAGATGGGTGTTTTAAACTGAAATTTAAAGCAATTGGGGCTGAATCCAAATGAAGTTGCTCAATGTATTGGGCGACGGTTTTTATTGAATCAAATAACCGTCGCCCATTCTAGAAAAAAATAATTTAAGAAAATTTAAAGACTTGGCGACGGATGTTTAGTTCTTAACCGTCGCCCAAAGTTTATTAAAATCATAGGCGACGGTTTTTATAGGACAACCGTCGCCTATGTTCACCATAACTTAAAAAAAATTACATTAATGCCACCGCGTTTATTATGGGCGACGGATTTTGTACAACTGTCGTCCATAGTGCCGTGGCCTATTCATCATTTTCTACTAGTGATCTTGGAAGAGGTTGTTGAACCCTTGAAATCTACAAGAGTTCTCGAATAGCTTTTTAGGGCAATGAAGGAATCTTCACGCCTCAACCTTCGTGTTTATAATCCGCCGTTCTTAGAGAAATACTACAATACTATTTGCCTTTTCGTGATTGTTGATATTACTCGACAAGATGTTCACGACCCCATTTTCACAAACAATGGCCCAAACCAACGAAACTACAACATTATTCGTCATAATTGTTTTCTTTACCGTGCTGCTTCTCATCTTTATTGTCATAATTTTTTGCATTTGTGGAATATTTTGATTAATACCACTATGTAACACCACACCAAAATACGTCTAACCACAATAATGTCATGCGACCACATGACTTATCTAGTCTCCGGCAAGGGTTCCCTAGCTCACCAAAAAAAGAATACTACGATATTGCTATATTACATAGCTTATGAGAAAGATTAGAGATAAAATATGAAATACATTTTAATATTTTATTCTCTCATACATCAAACTCTAATAACTTATTTATACAACTAAAAATTCTCTACTGCAATTAATCTCATAAATATCATAATTTTACCACAATACATCTACCATCTATTATTATTCAAGAAAATACCTTATTAACATTTAACAACAATATTATTAATTATACAACTAATTTTATCAGTATAAAAACATTTTCACTTATTTCATATTTTCGTAATAACCTCAATCATGAAGGGACAGAACTAATCTACATTTCTATTCCCTATATATATATATCGTCCATATTTAGATTAATTTATTTTATTTGTCTGGTTGTCGATTCAATTTGATTTGAACGTGTTCTATGTGTGTCACGGGGTCGACACATTAGTCGTGTTTATAGGATGAATTAATCACTCATCTCGTGGGATAAAATTAGAATATTGAGCTAAAGTACAAAAAATGTGGACACATAACATAACACGTACGGATTGAAAGGATGAAAAATAAAATATGTGTGATCTGCTAATCAATTTATCAACTTGATGGAGACATGCACGATGGTTTTACGATATATAGGCTTTACAGCTAGCAAAGATGGGATGGGGGATGTGAATTGCTTTTCAAAAATTGTGCAAGATGTAATGCTCATCAATTAATCCATGTATTAATGTCTGAATGATATATATGCGACTCGACCTATTTGGTTCTTGCACACGATGGCAATACATTAAGAATATATATAGTTAATTATATTTTATTACAAGATAAAATACCACGTAGCTCTCTTTCGTGATTCCATCATTAGAGTTAGTGGTCCAATCTCTAATAAAGTAGTTCTATTTACTATGGTACCCTAAACCTCACAAATAATTTTTCTATACACAAATTTATATCATGATTTCCTAAGTAAATATTTTAAACTACTAATAACAGTATATTAAAGCATAAACATCAAACATGCATAATACACATCATCTTTAAATTGAATAAGTTACCAATTATATATTTTGGTTACCACCGGTTTCCGGGTTGCCCCGACTAATCCGGTTCATGAGGCTCCCAAAGGGGGTGCTGCATACACAAGGATTCGAATACGAGACCTTGCCTAAGCGATACCAAGCCGTTTACCACTTGGATCAACCCCCGTTGGTGTTACCGATCATATTTTATCACTAATAATTGGATAGCAACTAAATTGAAGCGGTGCGATTGTGCATGAAAAATACAGTTTGTGAGCTAAACCAAAAGTTATGGCAAAATCATAATTTGGGTTAGTATTTCGATTTTGATAATATATTTGACCTCGAACTTCATTAATTGAAATAAATTTAGTTCTCCGATTTTTTTCGACAAAATAAGTCTGAAATAATAGTTGATGATACTCTAGATCATAATTAAATAGATGGAAGCCATTCGGGATGTGTATTTTATAATCTTGCCTCCTATAAACTAGAAAGAAACAAAATCATTCAGCAATTAACTCGACCTACTAACAGGTTATTGAACCATGGAGTTTTACGAAATAACTCGACCTACTCGCAGCCTCTTCTCCCCCTCATGACGATCCTGATCGTCAGGGTCGTCATGTCATTGTTTGGAGTGAGTTCTTTTGTAACACCCGTAATATTAATACGGGATTAGGACGGAACTAATTTTGTATGAGCTCGAACTTAATGAAATTTACGTTCGGACGGGTTTGAAATCGAGTGAGAAATTCGGCCCAAAACAATATTCGAATCAAACGTTTTGGACAAAAGTTAATAGAACCCAATAAACAATACTTCCCCCAATTATTCTAAGGCCCAAGTAGGAACAACTAGGTGCTAAGAGGGTGGCCCAAATGAATTAAAAAAAAAAGGGATGGAAAAACACCTTGAGGCCCAAAGACATCTTTCCTAAATTTAAGGAGACCCAATACATGGACTCCATTACCTATGCTAACCTAGGTCAAATCCATTGTTAGACACCCTTAAAATGTGGGATTTTTATATTGAAAACAAGGCAACTCACGTGGGTTGCATATCACCACAACTAAAACCTCACATGAAAATAAAACTCACACTCCAACACAAAAGGAACGAAGCTCCCAAAAGAGAAGAGAAGTGGATTCTTGGCAATCTCCATCCGATCTCCACCCCGAAAGAAGTAAACCTAAAATAGCTTGGAGGCTAGGTAGGTGTATTCTGCACCTACAACACATAAATAAGTTCAATTTTTCAAACTTGGGTGTTTCAACCATTCAAGTTCGAATTTATGAACTTTGGAATATATGATTTCGTTACTTATAAATTTCTATGTGTTAGTCGTAAGCTTTGAACCCAATGTGTGTGTTTTTGGATGAATTTATATGTTTATGTGCTTAGGAAATAATTTCGGGTGCTTGAGCGGTTTCGGGGAGATGAATTTAGAATCGAGTGATTGTTTAACAGTTTTAGATGAAAGTAGGGGATGTATTGTGGAAATCGGGCAAATTGGGTGAGACACAAAAATCGAGCAAAAAGGAGTAGGGCTGAAATCGGGCGAATTTAATAGGTCTCAAAATCGGGCAATAGATACATATAACATAATAAAGAAGAATACCGAATCAGCTGTAGTCTCAATAATCGGGTAGAACTAGGTAAGATTTTTACATTCTTAATGCCCCAGAATCGGGCGTTTCCAGCAAATAAATTCAGACTCTTCAAAATCGGGCGAAACCTACCAAGAAATTTACAGAAATCGGGCAAAAATCACACAAAAGAAATCGGGCGATTCTCAGCTGCAACACGTGTCGGGCTGTCGAGAAATCGCCGAACTCTTACACAAATCGGGCGATTCTCAATCGGGCGATTTGCTCCACGCTGCAGCCCTCTCAAAATTCAAATAATCGGGCGATTCTCTGCCACTCCAAAATCGTCCGATTTCAGTGAGCCTCAAATCGGGCGATCCCAAGTCGCCATCAAATCGTGCGATTTCAGTGCCTACACAAATCGGGCGATTTCAGTCGAAACATCTCAAGTCGGGCGATTTCCCATTTTCTCAAATAAGCGAAAGCTGAAATCGCCGAGAACCCCAAAATCGGGCGATTTTCCCGCGACAACACGTGTCGAACACCCAAGAAATCGCCGAGCTTTCTCCAGAAATCGGGCGAATTACGTCCAAACGAGAAATCGGGCGAATGCTGAAAATTGCCAAGCTGCCCTCGAGACCTCAAATCGGGTGATTATGGTCCAATCCAAATCGAGCAACACCTATCGCCAATCGGGAGATTTCAAGCAACTTCAATTCGGGCAAATTCCTTTTCTTTTTTTAGCAACCACAAATCGCCGCTCAACTCTGAAATCGGGCGATTCTTTCCGTCGTTGACCAATAGACGAGTTGACCTAGATTTAAGATATAGTTGGGCTTTAGATTTATTTGGGCCCATTTCCACTCTTAAGTCTATTATTGAACAATAGGAGTTAAAAAGGCATTCGAAACTTAGAAGCGATAGGAACTACGATAAGTATCGTTTCTGTAGGGGCTGAAATACTTGATTCTATTTTTTTGCGGAATTATAAATGGTGCAAGTATTACATCATACGATTTATGACATGTGCATTTCATATCACGACACGTCACGACATTTTGGGAAAAGATGACCACGTTAGTGGCGACAACCTATGGGGTTGTTGGTGCGGGGTAGAATGAGACGATGGTGAGGATGTGGTTAGACTCATGGGGCACCGGTGGGAGACAGACGTGATCGATCTGTCTACTCGGGTGTGAGCGGCCCGAGGTGCAAACCACTTATTATTAGCTCCAGAGCGGGAGACAGACGTGATCGATCTGTCTACTCGGGGGTGAGCAACCTGAGGTGCAAACCGCCAGATATTTGCTCAGGTGCGGGAGACAGGCGTGAACGACCAGTCTACTCGGGCGTGAGCAGCCCGAGGTGCAAACCGCTGGTTACGTTAGCTCCAGAGCGGGAGACAGACGTGATCGATCTGTCTACTCGGGTGTGAGCAGCCCGAGGTGCAAACCGCCAGATATAGCTCAGGGACGGCAGACGGGCGTGAACGACCTGTCTACTCGGGGGCAGCGTGGTGGCGCCACCCGAGGTGCAAAACCGTCAGTGGTGTGATTTGATTTGAGCGCGAGGTGCCGAGTCTAACCCAGGGCCCTAATGTGTAGGACTGTGAGAAAATGAGCGTGCATTGCATTTATTTTATGCTGTGAGATATTGGGTTGGGGGCTGAGAAGACGTTGCATATGCACGAATTCACCTACTGAGCAAATCGCTCAGGCCTTTATGTGTTGTAGGTAACGATGAGCCCGACGTCGGCGAACGTCAGGATTAGATTAGCGGCTGGCGGCGGTGACTCCACGGGCTTTTGAGGGCGAGAGTGGTACATGGATGCGACCTGTGGAGCGGCTCTAGACATTGTTTAGATTTTTGGGGCTTCGGCCCATGTAAATACTAACTTTTGTAAAATACTGTTTTATGATATGTAAATCTTTTACTTGAAAAGTTTTCGTAAAATGGGCCTTCCGTGGCTTTCGTTGTGGAAATCCGCCGAACAATTTAATTAGAAAAGTAGGGTCGTTTCAGGTGGTATCAGAGCTTCGGCTCTAGATTCTGAAGACTGTCCATGTACCGCCGCTCAAAAGACGGGAGAACCGGCCTTGCCTGTAAGTTCTAATACTTGATAGGAAATAGGTGACTAATATTTGATCGTTATATTACCTAGCTAAAGATGCCAAGGACGCGTAGAGATGTAGGCGAGTCTAGTCATAGGGAAGGATCAGGATCCCCACCAAACGACGATCGTTCCACCATCTCCCAACTGACTGAACTAATCCGGCGACAGTCGGATCAAATTAACGAGCTCATCCATCGACAAAGCTCGTCCGAACGCCATACATCCCTGGTAGTCGAGCAAGTGGGAGCTACCGGGGAAAGGTTCCGAAGGTTAAATCCCCCGACATTCGAGGAAGCGGCCGATCCTACACTGGCAGAGGACTGGCTTAGGACGATAGAGAGCATGTTCCGCGTCAGCCAGCTCCCCGAGGCTGAGAAAGTGATTAGCGCCACTTTTATGCTACGCGGGAATGCGGGCTACTGGTGGGACACCGTCCAAGTGCTCGAAGATCCTGCTACCATGACCAGGGAAAGGTTCAAGACGCTATTCCGGGGAAAGTACTTCACCGCCCCGGATCGAGCACAGAAGGTGAACGAATTCATCAACCTCAAGCAAGGGGGGATGTCGGTGGCGGAGTACATCCGCCAGTTTGAACAGTTGTCAAGGTTCGCGCCACATATGGTGGCTACTGATGAATTAAAGATCGAGAGGTTCCTCGAAGGTCTAAAACCCGAGATCTTTCGGAATGTAAGCATGTACGACACTGAGGGGAAGACCTATGCTCGTATTGCTGAGCGAGCAATCCTAGCCGAGCAGGCAGAGGCTAAGATCTCGAAGGCGCAGGAGGCGAAGAGGAGAGTCGAGGGACAACAAGGGGGAGGAGTTCAGAAACGCCAATTCTTTGGCAAAGACCTAAACAACCGAGGGAACCGGCCGAACTAGCAAAATTGGCGGCCAAGGCCAAATCAGGGGCCGGGATATGCTCCGAACCGACCCCCAAATGCCGCGCCCCAATGTCAGCAATGTGGGCGCTACCACTACGGAGCATGCTTGGAAGCGAGGCCCAACCCCTACCTACAATGTTTCCGCTGCGGAAAAATGGGGCACTATGCAAGAACCTGCCAGGAGAGTGTGCCCCAAGCACCGAACCAACCGCTCCTCCGACCTCCACCAGTGCCGGCGAGGGTCTTTACCCTGACCAACGAGGAGGCTGAAGCAAATCCGGCAGTCGTTACGGGTACGTTGAAAATTTTTCACGTGCCCACTTCTGTCCTGATCGACTCTGGTGCCACACACTCTTTCATGTCGGCCAATTACGTAACTAGGGTGGGAATATATCCCACCCGCTCCCAATGTAATTTCGTGGTAACTCTACCTCACGGAGACCCAACTAAGACCAACCTGATAGTAGAAAACTGTTTAGTAAGCATAGAAGGAAGAGATCTAAGAGTCGATTTAATCGTAATCCCGATGAACGACTACGACGTGATATTCGGGATGGACTGGCTCTCAAAGTACGGAGCCATGATCGATTGTTCTAGGAAACTAGTGAGATTCTTGTTACCGGAGGGAGACGAATTTGTGTTTTCGGGGAGATCGAGTAGCAACAGGGTCGCCCAGATATCTGCTCTAAAGGCTCAGCGACTCCTAAATTCGGGCTGCGAGGCTTTCTTTGTGTTCGCAGTAAAAACCGAGGAATCATCTTCGCCGAGACTCGAAGAAGTCCCGATAGTTAACGAATACAGAGACGTGTTCCCTGACGACCTTCCGGGTTTACCACCCGATCGAGAAATCGAATTTTCAATCGACCTAGTACCAGGGGCAGCCCCGATTTCTAAAGCCCCTTATAGGTTAGCGCCAAACGAGTTGCGGGAGCTAAAGGAACAGTTGGAGGAACTGCTCGAGAAAGGATTCATTCAACCAAGCTTCTCACCGTGGGGAGCACCGGTGCTGTTTGTAAGGAAGAAGGACGGATCAATGAGGCTATGCATAGATTATCGTGAACTAAATAAGATCACGATTAAGAATAAGTATCCATTGCCTAGGATCGATGACCTGTTTGATCAACTGCAAGGGGCAACAGTATTCTCCAAGATTGATCTGCGTTCCGGATACCACCAACTGAAAATCCGTAAGGAGGACGTCCCGAAGACAGCATTCAGCACCAGGTACGGGCATTACGAATTTTTAGTCATGCCCTTCGGACTGACGAATGCACCGGCCGCCTTCATGGATTTGATGAATAGAGTTTTCAATAAATTCTTGGATCAGTTCGTCATTGTCTTTATAGACGACATTCTCATATACTCTTAGACGAAAGAGAAACACGAAGAACATCTGAGAACGGTCCTCGGGATTCTACGGGAGAAGCAGTTGTTTGCAAAATTCAAGAAGTGTGAGTTTTGGTTGGAACAAGTGGCGTTTCTGGGTCACATCATTTCCGGGGACGGGATTTCGGTGGACCCCAACAAAGTTGAAGCAATAGAGAACTGGCCACGGCCAACCACTCCTACGGAAGTACGGAGTTTTCTCGGACTCGCTGGATATTATCGAAATTCATCAGGGATTTTTCCAGCATCGCCTCAACACTCACCAACCTGACTAAAAAGAACGCCTCGTTCAAATGGACGGACTCGTGTGAGCAGAGCTTTCAGGAGCTGAAGAAGAGACTGACGACCACTCCGGTTCTAACAATACCGTCAGGGAACGGAGGGTTCTCGGTCTACAGCGATGCTTCTAAGAACGGGTTGGGGTGTGTGCTCATGCAGGATGGAAAGGTTATTGCCTACGCGTCCAGGCAGCTAAAGGAGTATGAGAAAAACTATCCCACACACGACTTGGAGCTTGCAGCGGTAGTGTTCGCTCTCAAGATATGGCGACACTACCTCTACGGAGAGAAGTGCGAGATCTACACAGACCACAAGAGTCTGAAGTATTTCTTCACCCAGAAGGAACTAAATATGAGACAACGGCGATGGCTCGAACTGGTGAAGGACTACGATTGCATAATCAGCTACCACCCGGGCAAAGCCAACGTAGTAGCAGACGCTTTGAGTCGTAAAACCGTGAATGCGGAGTTGAGTCAATTCGGAGTAGAAGTACTCAACCCCGGGGAAGTCGAAACAAGGATGGCAGCGTTAACCCTCAAACCAACGCTGCTGGACCAAATCATCGAAGCTCAGAAGAAAGACGAACTATACCTGAAAATCCAAGGGGAACAAAATGAAGATATTCCGACAGATTTCAAAGTTCGAGAAGACGGAGGGTTGACCTACCAAGGTCGATTATACGTACCTAGGGATGAAGAAACCCGCCGAAATATTTTGACTGAAGCACACGCGACCCCTTACTCGGTGCACCCTGGGGCAACGAAGATGTATTTGGACGTACGAAACAATTATTGGTGGCCGGGAATGAAGAAAGATATTGCCGAGTTCGTGATTCGGTGTCTAACCTGCCAGCGTATAAAGGCAGAACATCAACGGCCAGCGGGAATGTTGCAACCGTTAACAACCCCCGAGTGGAAATGGGACCACATTACGATGGACTTCGTAACCGGCCTTCCGAAGACCACAAAAGGCCACGACGCCATCTGGGTAATCGTAGATCGATTGACGAAGTCCGCCCATTTCCTACAGGTTAGTGCAGCATTTACCATGGAGAGGTTTGCCGAACTCTATATCCAGGAAATAGTTCGACTCCATGGAATCCCGACTTCGATAGTTTCGGATCGGGATCCGAGATTTTTGTCCAAATTCTGGACGAGCCTACAGAAGGCTATGGGGACAAAATTGTCATTTAGCACAGGCTATCACCCCCAGACAGATGGACAATCGGAGCGAACGATCCAGACACTCGAGGACATGCTACGAGCTTGTGTGCTGGACTTTAAAGGAAATTGGAGCAAATACCTCCCGTTAGTTGAATTCGCATACAACAATAGCTACCAAGCTACTATCGGGATGGCCCCGTATGAAGCACTATATGGACGTAAATGTCGATCCCCAGCCCACTGGGATGACATAGGTGAAAGAACGTTGTTAGGCCCTGAAATGATTAGAGAGATGACGGAGGCGGTTGCGAAAATTCGAGAAAGAATGCAAACGGCCCAAAGCCGTCAGAAGAGCTATGCTGATAAGAGACGTAGACCGCTGGAATTTGAGGAAGGTGACTGGGTGTTCCTCAAGGTATCACCCATGAAGGGCGTAAAGAGATTCGGACGAAAAGGCAAGTTGAGTCCACGATTTATAGGGCCCTTCAAGATCCTGAAGAGAGTCGGTGAAGTTGCGTATCGACTAGAGCTACCTACATCCTTGGAGAAAGTTCACGACGTTTTCCACGTGTCAACATTACGAAAATACGTGGCGGACCCCGAGCACGTGTTGGAAAATGAAGGACTCCACCAACACCTGAAACCAGACTTGAGTTACGAAGAGCAACCAGTGGAGATCTTAATGCGAGAAGAGAAACGACTTCGGAATAAAAATATTCCGTTAGTTAAAGTGCTGTGGCGAAACCAATCGGTCGAAGAAGCCACGTGGGAACGAGAAGACGACATGAAGAATCGATACCCCGAGTTATTCCAGACAATCTAAATTTCGGGGACGAAATTTTAAATAAGGGGGGGAGGATGTAACACCCGTAATATTAATACGGGATTAGGACGGAACTAATTTTGTATGAGCTCGAACTTAATGAAATTTACGTTCAGACGGGTTGGAAATCGAGTGAGAAATTCGGCCCAAAACAATATTCGAACCAAACGTTTTGGACAAAAGTTAATAGAACCCAATAAACAATACTTCCCCCAATTATTCTAAGGCCCAAGTAGGAACATCTAGGTGCTAAGAGGGTGGCCCAAATGAATTAAAAAAAAGGGATGGAAAAACACCTTGAGGCCCAAAGACATCTTTCCTAAATTTAAGGAGACCCAATACATGGACTCCATTACCTATGCTAACCTAGGTCAAATCCATTGTTAGACACCCTTAAAATGTGGGATTTTTATATTGAAAACAAGGCAACTCACGTGGGTTGCATATCACCACAACTAAAACCTCACATGAAAATAAAACTCACACTCCAACACAAAAGGAACGAAGCTCCCAAAGAGAAGAGAAGTGGATTCTTGGCAATCTCCATCCGATCTCCACCCCGAAAGAAGTAAACCTAAAATAGCTTGGAGGCTAGGTAGGTGTATTCTGCACCTACAACACATAAATAAGTTCAATTTTTCAACTTGGGTGTTTCAACCATTCAAGTTCGAATTTATGAACTTTGGAATATATGATTTCGTTACTTATAAATTTCTATGTGTTAGTCGTAAGCTTTGAACCCAATGTGTGTGTTTTTGGATGAATTTATATGTTTATGTGCTTAGGAAATAATTTCGGGTGCTTGAGCGGTTTCGGGGAGATGAATTTAGAATCGAGTGATTGTTTAACAGTTTTAGATGAAAGTAGGGGATGTATTGTGGAAATCGGGCAAATTGGGTGAGACACAAAAATCGAGCAAAAAGGAGTAGGACTGAAATCGGGCGAATTTAATAGGTCTCAAAATCGGGCAATAGATACATATAACATAATAAAGAAGAATACCGAATCAGCTGTAGTCTCAATAATCGGGTAGAACTAGGTAAGATTTTTACATTCTTAATGCCCCAGAATCGGGCGTTTCCAGCAAATAAATTCAGACTCTTCAAAATCGGGCGAAACCTACCAAGAAATTTACAGAAATCGGGCAAAAATCACACAAAAGAAATCGGGCGATTCTCAGCTGCAACACGTGTCGGGCTGTCGAGAAATCGCCGAACTCTTACACAAATCGGGCGATTCTCAATCGGGCGATTTGCTCCACGCTGCAGCCCTCTCAAAATTCAAATATCGGGCGATTCTCTGCCACTCCAAAATCGTCCGATTTCAGTGAGCCTCAAATCGGGCGATCCCAAGTCGCCATCAAATCGTGCGATTTCAGTGCCTACACAAATCGGGCGATTTCAGTCGAAACATCTCAAGTCGGGCGATTTCCCATTTTCTCAAATAAGCGAAAGCTGAAATCGCCGAGAACCCAAAATCGGGCGATTTTCCCGCGACAACACGTGTCGAACACCCAAGAAATCGCCGAGCTTTCTCCAGAAATCGGGCGAATTACGTCCAAACGAGAAATCGGGCGAATGCTGAAAATTGCCAAGCTGCCCTCGAGACCTCAAATCGGGTGATTATGGTCCAATCCAAATCGAGCAACACCTATCGCCAATCGGGAGATTTCAAGCAACTTCAATTCGGGCAAATTCCTTTTCTTTTTTTAGCAACCACAAATCGCCGCTCAACTCTGAAATCGGGCGATTCTTTCCGTCGTTGACCAATAGACGAGTTGACCTAGATTTAAGATATAGTTGGGCTTTAGATTTATTTGGGCCCATTTCCACTCTTAAGTCTATTATTGAACAATAGGAGTTAAAAAGGCATTCGAAACTTAGAAGCGATAGGAACTACGATAAGTATCGTTTCTGTAGGGGCTGAAATACTTGATTCTATTTTTTTGCGGAATTATAAATGGTGCAAGTATTACATCATACGATTTATGACATGTGCATTTCATATCACGACACGTCACGACATTTTGGGAAAAGATGACCACGTTAGTGGCGACAACCTATGGGGTTGTTGGTGCGGGGTAGAATGAGACGATGGTGAGGATGTGGTTAGACTCATGGGGCACCGGTGGGAGACAGACGTGATCGATCTGTCTACTCGGGTGTGAGCGGCCCGAGGTGCAAACCACTTATTATTAGCTCCAGAGCGGGAGACAGACGTGATCGATCTGTCTACTCGGGGGTGAGCAACCTGAGGTGCAAACCGCCAGATATTTGCTCAGGTGCGGGAGACAGGCGTGAACGACCTGTCTACTCGGGCGTGAGCAGCCCGAGGTGCAAACCGCTGGTTACGTTAGCTCCCGAGCGGGAGACAGACGTGATCGATCTGTCTACTCGGGTGTGAGCAGCCCGAGGTGCAAACCGCCAGATATAGCTCAGGGACGGCAGACGGGCGTGAACGACCTGTCTACTAGGGGGGAGCGTGGTGGCGCCACCCGAGGTGCAAAACCGTCAGTGGTGTGATTTGATTTGCGCGCGATGTGCCGAGTCTAACCCAGGGCCCTAATGTGTAGGACTGTGAGAAAATGAGCGTGCATTGCATTTATTTTATGCTGTGAGATATTGGGTTGGGGGCTGAGAAGACGTTGCATATGCACGAATTCACCTACTGAGCAAATCGCTCAGGCCTTTATGTGTTGTAGGTAACGATGAGCCCGACGTCGGCGAACGTCAGGATTAGATTAGCGGCTGGCGGCGGTGACTCCACGGGCTTTTGAGGGCGAGAGTGGTACATGGATGCGACCTGTGGAGCGGCTCTAGACATTGTTTAGATTTTTGGGGCTTCGGCCCATGTAAATACTAACTTTTGTAAAATACTGTTTTATGATATGTAAATCTTTTACTTGAAAAGTTTTCGTAAAATGGGCCTTCCGTGGCTTTCGTTGTGGAAATCCGCCGAACAATTTAATTAGAAAAGTAGGGTCGTTTCATCTTTGGCCGCGGCATGAATGCGTAGGCGGGTCAGGAAGATCCACCATACGGTTGTAAAGAGCTTCCTCTTGAGGCGTCCTGTTGGTTAGGCCAATTAGTCGGGCGAGCATTATGTCGTGGAGTTCGCTGAGGGGTACGGTGTATGGGTTTATGAGGATAGGTGATTGGATGATTGAGGCGGTGAGTATGGGTTGTGAGGGTGTGAGGTTTGTCCGGACGGCTGTGCCTTAGAGATCGGTGTCTTCCCAGGTATCTCGTTGTGAAATCTCTATGGCAGCGTGTACTCTCTCCATAAAACGTTCCTCGAACTGTGAAAGCACAGGGGAGAGGGCAGCCTGTAAACGTGCTTCCGTCACGAACGAGTTAGGAGCCTCCTATGATAAACCAGGACGACTAATGTTGCCTGTTAACAACCCTTGAGTGAACACCGTCTCAACGGGCTGGCTCGTCGTCGGTTGAGGTTGCGACGGTTCGAGACTTCCATCCAATCTTCAAGATAATTCCAAAGGAATTGTCTTTATGGATGTTGTTGCAGGCTCAGAGTGAACCTGCGCGTCAGACACTTGAAGGTCTTGGCCGGTAATAGTCGGCATATGATTCTCGGCCTCAACTGATGCTAAGGGATTGGGTTGCGGCTCAAGATTGAGCAAAGGAGGGTCCTCAGTCCTTAGAGTGATAACCGGCATCGTGTCTGATGTGGAACCAACAGCACTTATGACGGGCTCGTCGGATGTAAGTTGATGCGTGGGAGGCCGTCTAATCAATTGTATCTCCTCATCTGACTCTGTGTCTGATGAGGTAGCCGTGTGAGGATTTGGGTCACGTGCAGTCTCCCCGTGGGCTTGTGCTGTCGGTT
The DNA here is from genome assembly GCA_027422505.1 of Craterostigma plantagineum. Classification (NCBI taxonomy): domain Eukaryota; kingdom Viridiplantae; phylum Streptophyta; class Magnoliopsida; order Lamiales; family Linderniaceae; genus Craterostigma; species Craterostigma plantagineum. The sequence goes on along the minus strand of JAPQWV010000005.1, from coordinate 11,831,153 downwards.
GAGGCTCGTTAGGTGTAATCGAGGCAATCAGAGCCTCGGTCTCAGGCGTGGTAGTCTGATGAGTTGGGTTGTGCCCCATTTCTACGCCGGACTGTGCTTCTTGTTGGAGGATCTCCTCAATAGACCCTTGAAACACGCCTACATGGAGGGGCACTTCAGCTCCTAGTTCATCAACTGGAGCCTCGACTTCTAATTCTTGAGCAACTTTGTCAATCACCGTGGCTTCAAGGTCGTGTGTAGAAGTATCCACTTCTAGCTCCTGATGTTGTTGCGGAGGGCTCAGGTTGAAATCTGTCGGGGGCCCTCGTATCATTGCTTCCGTTAGATGATGTTCCCGACAGTATAGTCTATATACGTCTCCCGTGCGGTCGGTGAGACGTAGCAGCTCGAATGGAATCGGCATCGATGGCCCAGATCCGTGAGCTTCGAGTTGTGGAAGAACTTGAGCCGTGGTGGTTGATAATTTCCTCCTGTAGGCAGGCGAGGAATATTCTCGTGAAGCTCCACGAGGTGTTTAATGATTACATTAAACCACCGTGCATACGGTACATTCTTCGATCGCTTGTTCTACTTTTGTCTGATCTGTCCTGCAAGGTCATTCCAGATCAGCTTAGTTTCGGGAGAAGGCAATGCCGTGGAAGATCCGAAGAATGTTGCCGTTGCCTTTGTCAAAACCGGCATGCTTCGGCGAGAGGCACTTATTGACAATCCCAAACAGGGTCTTCCATGGGTGAGGGATGCCGTTGCTCTGAACTTGGGCGAGCTTAGTGAGCGGCGGACGGTATCCCATTTGAAGAAAGTCTTGTACCATCTCAGCATCCGTCGGTAGATGGTCATAGTTGTTGCTGAACGGGAGGTCTAAGACGAGGCCAAAATCGTTGTTGTCGAAGTTGATCTGTCTTCTCCCAAGAACCGTTGTGAATTGGTAAGCTCCATCAGTTATGTGGCTCCTTATCCGTCCCCAAAACTGTTGGAGGTAGAACATTGGCACCGAGGTCGTCACTGTGAGTGCGTGCCAGAGGGGATGGCCTTGTAGAATGGACACCATGATCTTATCAGGACATCAGAACGTAGTCAGGTCTAGCTGAAAGTTCGTGTCCTGAACTTTGAGATACAGGTTGTGGTCGTAGATATGGTCGTATGCTGGATAGTTGGCCATCTGAAAAAGATAAGAAATAAACTTTATGAGATCAACTTTAAACTTGAGTCGAAGTATATCATATCAAACTATAATGTTCAACCAGTGTATATCGTGTTTGATGATGATTATAATGAAATTTCGTGCACATATGACATATGGAACGAACGGATGATATGGTCTTTAATAAAATTTTCGAACGGCACATATGTGACACATAGGAAGTATATCAAAAATTTTCTAAGTGTTAAGCACAAGAATACCGATGTTCATTCCGTGAAATTTGTTTCGCTCAATAATTGAATTCTCAATTTTAATTTCCTATGTGTTAATTACTGATTAAAGTCTCCGTTTAATTTTGCAATTGAAAATTTTACGGAAGAATTTTTCTAAGTGTTTTTGTGTTAAGCGCAGTGCTGTAGACGATCAATTTTACGGTCGAGAAAAATTTTCGTGTAAAATTCACGATCGAGAAAATTAATTTCCGCGTAAATTTACAATTGAGAAAATTTTCACGCGTGAATAAAATTTTCGTCGTGACTTTTGTCGACCGAGAAATGTTTTCGATTTTAAAGTAGGTTTTCACTTCGAAATTTTACAATCGGAAAAATTGACAACGAAAAACTAGGATAATCGCCGAGAAATTTTTCGATCGATCAAAATCATCGCCGTTAAATTTTACGAACTTAATTAAAATGAAATCGAAACAACTGTTTTCGATGCTATGTTTTGCACTCGAACTTAATTGCATCTATTTTATCTAGTTCAATTTTTATTTTTTTTGGCTCGCAGAAAATCCTAATTAGATTTCTCTATGGCAAGTAAATTTTCGATCTACATCATCTATCTTAACGACTAAGTCAGAATTTAGCGATCGAAAATTCTCTTACGATACACACATTATCTTAATTAAATCGGAATGCAATTAAGACTGTTTGAGATCGAAAAAGTTCTTCGACTGCTTCAAACGTTCAAAACTCAGTTTTAGTCGAAACTTTAATCTAACTCTAAAACGCAGAATATCGAAAATTTTATACTATCAAACTGATCGAAAACACCTAGACAACGATAAAACACAGCAATCGAACAAGATAAACGCATCTAGAGGTCTTAGATTTCTGAAAATAGCCTACGGGTTTTCAAACAGTTCACTGACGAGAAATTTATCATCAAATCAAGCGAAAAATCACAAAATGCAAATGCAAACGGAGTTTAAGTGCATGTAAATCCCTAAAGAATGTTAAATCTACCTTAGAAAGAGGAAAATCTGTTGAAAAATAACAGATTTGTAGGAATTTTGAGTTCGTCTTTTAAAGTTTTTCGCGAGGAAGAAATTTTCGATTGACACTGTTGAATTCTCGAATGATGGTTTTTGCGTGAGAAATACTTTTTCGACTGCAAAAAGTAAAATTATTTTAATGGGCTGACAAGACACATTGTGTTCGCAGATTAAATAGGCTCATTTCAATTTTTCGATCGAGAAACTGGGATTGAAAATTATCAATTGGTTCTAATTCAATTTTCGCTCGAATAATTCCGATCGAATATTACCATTTAGTCCCAGTTTTTTTTCGATGATAAGTTTCTTATTTTTATGAGATTAACCCCTATTTCAGCTAAAAACCAAACATTCGTTCCTCATATGAATTAAAATGAATGCAATTAACTCCCTGTAAATCCGAACAGTAACATCTGGCTCCATAGCTGATTTTTGAAAAATCTGCATTACTTAGACCAAATTGACGAAAATTTTAGAATTAATCAACAAGTAAATTTTAATAATAGAGGTCCCCTGAATTATATTATCGGATAACATGAGCTCCGTGGCTTGACAAAACGTGAGTCCCTCTCTGAAATGGCGTTCGAGAAAAATTTGAAACACTTAGAGAAAAACATCAAAAATGTTTGGAACTCATAGCATGAAATTTATATGTGATCCCCCTTAAATAATGCACCAAAATTGATTTGTCACGAAATTATATAAAATCAATTCAGGTACTTAGCAATTATAACATGCATTTAATCGAATTTATCCTAGATACTTGGTCCCCTTAATCATGTATTCAAAATAATACGTGAGGGTATGAGCAAAAACAATATTCGCATTAAGCAAGTTAATGCATATGCAAAATAAATTTAGTTTCATAGAATGGTCCAATTCAACAACTCTCACTAGGTTCGCTCTAGCGCTCAATTATTTTCAACTTGGGATTTTATATTTACATCACTCAAGTCAACACAAGCAATATTATGTCAATTTACCTGTGATCGAGGCACTTTTAATCATTTCACCTAAGCGAAAGAACGTCGATTTGGAATCAGAGGGACTATGAGGGATTTTAATTTGGCTCTGACGTAGAAGGGAAGGAAAATTTTGGGATTGTGGACTTAATATCTTCATCTTCCTTTTCTTAGTCACTCTCCTTCGTTAGCATAATTTTCTTTCTTTCTTTTGTCTTTCTCATCCTTATTTTTTCATTATTTTTCTACACTTGCTCAAGATGAAGCTCCGCATCTCTACGAGGCTGAGAGATTATCTAAGGCGAAGTTCTTCTTCTTGGTTCTCGGGCCGATACCGTGCTCCTCTTCTCTAGATCCCTAGAAAGGTTTCAGAGATTATCGATTTGGAGAAGTTCACAGTTGTGGAATTAAAACCCAAGGCCGTGCTCCTCTTCTCGTTTCCCGATATAAGACCGGATTATCATTGGAGAAGTTCACTTCGTGGTGCTCCACCCGCCGTTCTGACTAGCGTACGAGATTATCGATGGAGAAGTTCACAGCAAGATCCATGCCCCTCTTCTTATGATTTCTAAACGATCTCAATAATTAGGAGGGCAGGTTCTTTTCGGCTGCTTTTTGTGTGTTGAGCATTCCTCGTGTGCGTTTTCCACCTTCTTTTGTCATCTTTTTCTTTTCTTTTCTTCCCCTCCTTTTCGCGTTTGAACAAACCGTTGAAAATGTAGATAGTTGGTTGAAGGCTCGTAGGGGTTTCAAATGAAGAAAAGGTATTCAGAGACGGCTCAAAGTGGATGTCTAAAGGCGATGTTAAAGGATTGAATATTTTTTTATGGATGTGACCGAGTGAGGAATTTTCTAAGTGGCCTAATTATTTTCCTAACGATCTAACGCAAGGTTAGTATGAGGCCAAGAATCACTATTAAGACAAGCAATTGCGTGTGACGCGCTCAAGAAAAAATCCGTAGAAGGAAAATAAAAGGCTAGAATCCTCACTTATGTAAAGTGGGTTTGTGTCTAGTGGACCGAACTAATGACCTTTAGACACTAGAATGCGACTTAGACTGACAAAATTAAGCAATTAATCATTCGCATGTCAGGGACATCTATTTATGACTTAGATCGAGCATCCTAAAGATATCGTCATTCCCCTAATATTATAAGTATATGTATAATATTTTTGGATTTTATTATGGTATTATTATTAAAGAATTTGTTTTTATTTCACGCAATGTATAGCAATTAAAATCCGAAAACACATAGAGATGAGGCATGTGAGAGCACAAAATGATTATGTAGAGCACATATCACGGAAAGTTCAACATGCCTAATTTGCTGACAAGGAATTGGAATCGTTTTTCATTCAGTGCCTTGGCGAAAACATCGGCTAGTTGATACGTGTTCACAAAATACATATCAATTGTGCATTTTTCTACGTGAGCTTTTATAAAGTGATATCTGATATCTATGTGTTTCGTGCGTGAATGGTGAACAGGATTACACGTTATAGCAATGGCACTTTGATTATCATTGTATATGGGTATATTATTTAAATTGTACCCATAGTCGCGGAGCTGAGTCCTCATCCACAGCACTTGCGAACAGCAACTGGCGGCCGTAACATATTCTGGTTCGGCCGTCGATTTTGAGACGCAATTCTGTTTCTTGGATGACCAAGCAGACGAGCTTTTCGCCTAAAAATTGAGCGCCACCGGACGTGCTTTTCTTATCCATTCGGCAACCTGCAAAATCAGCATCAGTATAGCCAATTAATTTGAAATTAGTTCCTTTCGGATACCACAATCCTAAAGTTGAAGTGCCCTTGAGGTAGCGCGGAATCCTCTTGACCGCTAGCATGTGGGATTCTTTGGAATCTGCTTGAAAACGGGCGCATAGACAAGTGGTAAACATGATGTCCGGCCGACTAGAGGTGAGATAAAGAAGAGACCCGATGATACCGCGATAGAGTGTGATGTCGACCGCTTTTCCAGAGGGATCGGCATCCAACTTGCAGTTTGTTGCCATAGGAGTGCTGAGAGGCTTGCTCTGATCTTGATGGAACTTCTTCAAGATGTCCTTGATATACTTTGTTTGACTTAGGAAAATTCCATCTTCAAGCTGCCTGACTTGGAGTCCTAAGAAAACTGCATTTTTCCCATGTGGCTCATCTCAAACTTGGTCTTCATGAGATCTGAAGATGATGTCGTCGATGTATACTTGAACGACCATTAAATCTTTGTCTTGCCATTTAATGAAGAGAGTCGTATTGATGGTTCCTCGAATAAATCCAGACTTCACGAGGAATTCACTCAGGACGTCATACCAAGCACGAGGGGCTTGTTTTAGTCCATAGAGTGCTCTATCCCATCGATAGACGTAATCAGGATGTTCTTCATCAATGAAGCCGTCAGGTTGGGCGACATAGACTTCTTCTTTTAACATGCCGTTGAGAAAAGGCAGTTTTCACGTCCATTTGAGATAGACTTTGAAGTCCTTATGAGCCGCATATGCCAAAAATAGGCGGATTGCTTCGATGCGGGAAACAGGTGCGTAGGTCTCGTCGTAATCGATTCCTTCCTGTTGGTTGTAGCCCTTACCAACTAATCGTGCTTTGTTCATGATCACTTCTCCATCTTCATTCTTCTTGTTCATGAATGCCCATTTCGCCCCTATAATTGTTTTCCCAAACTGACGGGGTACTAATGTCCACACTTAGAGACATTTGAATTGATTGATTTCGTCTTGCATTGCAATTACCCAATCCGTGTCCTTAAGCGCGTCTGCTACCTTTGTTGGCTCATTTTGGCTTAAGAAGCAACTAAAAAGTCCTTTCTGATGTCTTGTCCATACGCCACTCGAAGGATCACCAATAATCTCATCAACTGGATGTGCCGAGTCCACTTGCGCTCATGAGGCAAGGCCGAGTCCGAAGCATCAACCATTTGTGGAGCGAGTTCTTCAGTGATCTCAGGCTGTTCATCGTGTTGAGGTAATTCCATTTCTGCACTTGAGTTGAGCGACTCTGATTATGTTCCCTCATCTTCCGTGGTTGGTGTAACAGCATTCTGTGGTGATTCTGAATCGGGTGAGGTGAGGACTGTAGACCTTTTTAGTCCAATGCTTATGAGAGTTTTGATTATTCCAAGTAATTATGTAAATTGGGGGTTACAACTAAGAAAACTCGATATGTATGATCTATGATGTTTAAGTATGTAAAAATATTCGATTAAGTGCTTAAATGTGATTTAACTGTTAAGATAATCGAATTTTTGTGATCTTGTGCTTACCTGGAATATTGCTGCGATCACCTAGTTATGAACGTTTTAGTTTGAATGGAATCTCACTATGTGCTAAATATGGAAAATATATTATGTTGAGTGATATGTGAAATGTCTGTGAGAATAAGTTATTTTAGGAAAGAATATCACTGTGATCACTTGGATATGAACGATTGTATGCTATATATGGAAAAGATATTCCGATTAAGTGCTTACATGTGATTGATCTATTTTAGGAAAGAATATTATGAGATATCCGTTGAGTGCAATATTATTTGACTTTTAAATCAGTGAATCAATGATCTACCTTTCCTTATGCGACTTGGGATTTATATTTTGGAAAGTGATTAGTTGATTGGGCTTATATGTGGTAATATGCTGATTGAGTCTATATATGGAATGTGCCGACAAACGGATGAGATTACCTTGGAAGGAAAGTAAGACTGTGGTATTTATAGAATTCATGCATGACCGTTGAGCTTAATTGGTTTATTCTTGGCATGATTCCTTGAGTTAATGCACGTGATTATTGAGCTTTCTCTTGCATATTCTGTGCTTAACTTTCCTTGTGAAGTGTAGTACCATTCGTGGGTCTATATAGAAGATAAACACTTCACGTTGAGGGTACGAAACGAACACACAAGCCATCGAATTCCTTAGACTGTTTTTGAGCTTTAATTTGCGAAAAATTCGTAGTTTCAGTTGAGCTTACATTTGCGAATCTGTACCCGTGATCGATCTTTAGCAATACCCTACCCTAAATCCCTTGTCTTCGGACGTGATTTGTCTTCGGATGTGTTGAGCGCATAAAGGAGCACGAGTGGAGTCTTTCGCACGTGGTGGGACGAATTTGGTGGATTCGGTGGCCCTTCGGTAGCAAGCTGTGTCCAGTCGGGGAATTGGTTTCCTGGGTAAACGACGTGGAACGAAACATGGCGTGCGACAGCCTAGAACGAGGTCTAGTATCCATAGTGCTTCGGTTGGGTAAGGGTCGATCATTCTGTAACAAAAAACGTTAATACTCAGTGATTGATTGGAACTCTTGGGGAGATCGCACCCAAAGGACAGGATTAAACGCCAGTTGGGGATAAAACCTGTATAAAAATCCCGTCTCACTTTACTTCAGTTATTTACTTTTCTGTTAGACAAACCCGGAACGCTGCAAATGACTAGGTAATATGGTTGAAACGCTTTCTGAAAATAACGTGATATTTTGCGAAACAGGGTTAGGGAGATAACGTTGATACTCCTACTGCATTCCGGAAAGTAACACACTCTGCAATTATCTTCTTAAAGAAAAGTATTTTTCAAAGATGAACAAGCCAATAATTTTTATAGACTAATTCACCCCCCCCTCTTAGGCATATTTTACACATCATTTGGTATCAGAGCGGGTTGTAACGAAAGGCCTAACATGCTTGAGAAGATCTAATGGCTTTTTCGAGTGTTGATGTATTTGCAGAGGGTCAATCCCACTCTAGTCGATGGAACGAACTACACAGTTCGGAAGAATCGTATGATCGAATTTCTCATTGCTGTCGACTACGATCTTTGGGAGACAATCTCTAATGGACCATATATGACTACGAAAAACGATGGAAACCCAAAGGCTGCTAAAGATTACACTGCTGATGACAAAAAGGGAATCACGCGAAACTCAAAGGCGAAAAACATGCTCGCATGTGCACTCACACGAGAAGAATACATTCGGGTTAGTTCCTGCTCATCAACAAAGGCTACGGGGGATATGCTCCAAGTTACTTATGAAGGAACCCAACGAGTTGTACAAGAAAGACTGGCTCTACTTACTCATCAGTACGAAACTCAATGGAATCTGACGAAACCATAAGCAAGGTGTATGCTAGATTCATGTGAATCATCAACCAAATGTTCTCTCTCGAAAAGAAGGTTCTCGGGAACAAGTCAGAAAGATACTGAGATCACTTCCAAGAGAATGGAATGCCAAGGTTACTGCCATCTACGAAGCAAAGGATCTGGATGTACTGAGCATCTCTGAATTGATTGGCTCTCTCATCTCTTACGAAATGATTCAAACGTCAATAAACGAGAAGTCGCAGCACAAAAATCAGAAGTCTATTGCGTTCAAATCCAACCAAGAAGAATCTGATTCTGACGACGAAAAAGAAAGCTTGAAAAACAAGGGAATCTCACGTCCGGGAAGAAAGTTCAGAAATACTTCCGGTGCAACAAACCAGGCCACTATGCACATGAATGCCCAACAAGGAAGCAGAAGGCCATGGTGACAGAATCTAACGACTCTGACGAGGATCACGCTTATACGGCTGACGAGGATCAGGTATCTCGTTCTTCCTCCATTGAGAAAATTCATATCCTAAATAGTTTATATAACAATGATTATGAAAGTTATCATCTGTTTCTGATATAAAAGAAGTAAGGAAGAATTATGTGAATTACTTCAAAAAGTAGAGAGAAAGATTAAGTCACTAAATTCCTTGAATAAGGAACTAAAGCAGCGAGATGACCTAGCTAAGGAAAAACATGAGGCTGATCAAGAGATTTCACGTTTGAAAGGAGAGTTAGTTACTGCTAGGGAAGAGGAAATTCCATGTGACTGTGAGAAATTAGAAAAGAAAAACAGTGACTTATCTAGCGATATCATAGAACTCAGGAACTCCTTAGATAGAGAAAAACAGAAAGTTGATAGACTCATTGAGGGTAAGCAGAACCTAGATATGTTGTTAAGTACTCCTAAGAACATTAGTAGGTCAGGGATATGTTATTCTACTGAAGGAAAGCATGCTAAACATTTTGTGCCTAAGCTCAAGTGTTTCTATTGTGGTAGAAACGGTCATTATGCATATAACTGTCCTTTAAAGAAAGTTGATAAAGCTAAGTATGTTTGGAGACCTAAGAAGTCACCTGTAAATGCCACTGTTGTATCTGATTGTAACAGGAGATCACCGCCTATGCAGAATGATATCTCATATGTTAACAGAAGTTATTTCCCCGCTAACATGTTAGGACCCAACAGAAATTGGGTACCTCAGAAGAGTACTTCTTTCTACAGGTACGAAGGAGGAATTCCAGCAAGAAAGCCACGTAGACATGAAAGCCACGTAGGACAGAAAGACACGTAGGACAGAATTTGTCTCAGAAGTTATTATGCATATGGAATTGATGTCTCACATATCATGCAATGAATTGGTGAGAGGTATCCTAGACATGAAAGCCACGTAGGACAGAATTTGCAAAGCGTGCCAAATGGGGAAACAGACCAAGACGTCCTTCAAACCTAAGAATGTGATATCCACCTCGAGACCACTCGAACTACTGCATCTTGACCTTTTTGGTCCAGTACAGGTTATGCCATTAAGAGGTAAACGATATGCCTTTGTCATCGTAGACGATTATACTAGGTACACATGGGTCTTGTTTCTTGCACACAAAAGTGAGGCCTTTGATAACTTTGCACCATTGACTAAGAAGCTTGAAAATGAGAAAGATATGAAAGTTCGTAAGATTAGGAGTGATAACGGTCTAGAATTTGATAGTAAATCTTTTGCATCTTTTTGTGATGAAACTGGTTATAGTCATAATTTTCAGCCCCTGTTACCCCTCAACAGAACAGAGTGGTCGAGAGGAAAAATAGAGTATTACAAGAAAGGGCTATGACAATGCTGAGCGAATATAATACTCCAAAACATTTTTGGGCTGAAGCTGTTAGTACGGCTTGTTATGTCTCGAATAGGATTTTCCTTAGACCGATTATTAAGAGAACTCCCTATGAACTTTGGAATGATAAAACCCCTAACATAGGATATTTCCATGTATTTGGCCGCAAATATTTTATATTGAATGATAGGATAAGAGAGGAAAATTCGATTTCAAGGTAGATGAAGGGATATTCCTAGGTTACAGCCTTCATTCCAAAGCTTTTCGAGTGTTTAATAATAGGAAGAAGACTGTTCAATAATTTGTGCATGTTACATTTGATGAATTTCCTAATGCAGATGCTACCGAGGAAGGTATAGTTGTGTTTAACAAGACCCATGTGAATTCCCTAAGTCAGAGGAACCTGAGGTTTCAGATGAACAACAGCGCAAGAAATTTGCGTAAGCGGTGGAATTTCTTCCTGTGAGCGAAGAAAGAGAATAGAAAGTCGAATCCGTGTACTGAGTCGCTAACTGCACCCTGTCTTGCATGCCTCCAGCCATCCCACTGAACAGGTCATAGGGAATATCACTTTAGGGATCAAAATACGAGCAACTGCACGAAATGATACCGCTGAGAAATTACATAACGTGATGTTATCAACCATGGAACCTAAGACAGTGAATGAAGCTCTTGACGATGAATCATGGGTTATTTCCATGGAAGAAGAGCTAGCACAATTCGAAAAGAGTCAGGTGTGGACTCTTGTGGAAAGACCTAACAAAAAGTCCATCATTGGCACGAAGTGGGTGTTTGGCAACAAGCTGGACAAAACGGTAATATAACACGAAACAAGGCCAGGTTAGTTGCCAAAGGTTATTCCCAAGAAGAAGGTATAGATTTTCAAGAAACCTTTGCACCCGTAGCTAGGCTTGAGTCAATACGCATTTTACTTGCATATGCATCTTTTACAAGATTCAATGTTTTTACAAATGGACGTGAAAAGTGCACTTTTAAATGATTTTATAAATGAGGAAGTTTATGTCGAACAACCTCCTGGTTTTGAAAAAGAAGAATTTTCAAATCACGTTTTCAAATTAAACAAAGCTCCATATGGTTTAAAACAGGCCCCTCGGGCATGGTATGAAAGATTGTGTAGATTCTTACTAGACATGGGCTTTACAACAGGAACAATAGATAACACTCTGTTTATAAAATGCGAAGGGAATCACATACTGCTTGTGCAAATATATGTTGATGATATATATTTGGCAGTACGGACATCACTCTTTGCGAGAATTTTTCAATGTCTATGCAACAGGAATTTGAGATGAGTCTAATGGGAGAACTCACGTACTTCCTTGGATTGCAAATCAAGCAATTGGACACGGGAACATTCATATATCAAACGAAGTACACGAAGGAACTACTTGAAAAATTCGAAATGGCTGATTCCAAAGTACTTCCCACTCCTATGCATCAGACTGCCAAAAATGACAGTGACGAACAAAGTACACCTTTAGACCAAACTAAGTATAGAGGTATGATCGGAAGTTTGCTCTACCGTACGGCAAGCAGACCCAATATTATGTTTGCTACTGGTCTATGTTCTAGATATCAATCGAGTCCTAGGGAATTACACTTGACAGCAGTCAAGCGGATACTTATATATTTGAAAGGAATAATGAATTGTGGAATGTGGTCTCCAAGATCCAAGGAATTTCCATTAATGGGATACTCGGACGCTGAGTATGCCGGTTCTAGAGAAGATAGGAAAAGCACTAGTGGTACTTGCCAGTTACTATGGAATTCCCTTGTAACTTGGTCCAGTCGAAAACAAAATGCCGCCGCCCTGTCCATAACCGAAGCAGAATATATGGCCTTAGGAAGTTGTTCTTAGCAAATCATTTGGATGAAATAGACCTTGAGTGATTACGGTTTAAGGTACGAACAAATTCCTATTTTCTGTGATAGTACTAGTGCCATTAGTATCACTAAAGAATCCCGTACACCACTCTCGAACTAAGCACATAGAGGTGAAACATCATTTTGTTCGAGATCATGTTCAGAAAGGGAATATCAGCGTGAACTTTGTAGGAACTAATGATCAGCTGGCTGATATCTTCACGAAACCCCTCATTGAAAGTATATTTTGTGATATTCGCGACCGATCAGGAATTATTGAGCTCAAATAGAAAAGTGACTAGATAAGTTAGTCCATAGTAATTCTTTGATCTTATCCTTTAGGATCTCCTCGATTTTATCCCTTGATTCTATTAATATTTTTCTTGACTCTATCTTCCTTATCTATCCAAATCCTTTCCATTCATAGGGTGATTACTTTTCTCTAAATAGATTTTCTTCGAGGTATATGTCAAAATCTATTTTAAGTCGAAAATTTCTTCTTATTTTTGAATTCTGATCTTAGTCCTTATTTCCTTCCTCAATCTCCGCGAGATGTCTTCTCATCCTTATTTAATTCACTAACGGGCAGTTTTCTTCTCTCTACCTTTGATCTTTTTTCTAAAATTCAAATTTTGAAATCCTTTCCTTATCTGCCGCACGTCTAGTCGATATTACATCTCTCCATAATTCCATTCTCATCAAAGAAGCTTTCGACCTTTATGTAACCACCCACTCTCTTCCTTCTTTAATCTATTCAACCCTAAGTCTTTCACTTCATTATTTCGCTCTTTAAGTCTGCAATCTGAATCGTGACGAAAACCAAAGGCGTCGGATCTGTCTCCGACAAGAAGCGAAAGGCTGCTCTGATCAAATCTCCAATCTCTCCGAAAGCCACTCGTTCGAAATTAGGAAGAAAGAGGATCAAGAGAGCGACGACGAGCAAGGAACCATAGCTGATTTTGGTAAGTTGGTGGTGTTATGGATCCCTCCTTTTTATGCTGAAGGGGGAGAATTTGGGCAACTAATGCCGTGTTTTGGGTGTTTGGTTTGGTGTCAGGTCGTTCACTTTTGGCCCGTAGTTATCTTGGAATGCGATTAATACTATCGGCTTGCTTTTATATGCTTATGTCTTAATCCCTCTGTGCATGAGTTTGTGATTTGTTAAGGATTAAGGAATTCCGCACATAGGTAGGGGGAGCAAACTGATATGGTGTAATAATTTGCTTATTCCATGGTAACTTGTGACATTCCATATGATATGATCTGATAATTTGCAACGTTCCATTGTAACTTGTGAAATTCCATGTGATATGATTTGGTGTTGGCCCTTATATTACCAAACAAGGATCAAAAGAAAGGTTTGAATGTGTAAAACGTGAAGAACACCTTGAGTGCGTGTTAGTGTGTGTTTTCTAAGGGAAAGTACAAGGTGGCTTACCTTTCTAATTCTTTTGATAAAACCCTAATTAGGGTAAATGGGGCTTTATATACCACAACTATTTGGTATATTAAAGCCCAATACAAACCTATCAACAAATATCATAAGTCTCCTCAAACTACTACAACCCACTAAATAAACCCAAGATTACATAAATCAAAGGATGCTACAAAATATTCCTAACAATCTCCTCCTTAGCATCCTTTTTGCTTTGACGTCCTTGAAGTTGTCTTCTTCTTGGGTTTCTGCACATAGTATGGAGATTTCCGGAGCCCTAAGAAGTACTCAAACGAACGTAACCTTCTTCGAAAGGAAATCTTCGTAGAGATGGTCTCGATCAGCTTTTCGTATTTCTCTTGAACTTCGTACTCTTCTTCTTTTAGCTGCTCGAGTATCCTTCTGAGTTTCTTCCTGATAATCAGTAGGGTTCCGTCGCTGAACTTGTGAATCTCTGATGTCTTCATAAGTCTCTTCTCTCCTTTGAAGTTGATGTAGACGATTGATGGATCGTCGTCTTCATTTATGATGTGCCCTTCACCATAACTTGGATCTGGGACCTCAAAGGATGGCTTCGTCAGATTCACCTTCTTCATGTTGCTCTCGACCGCCATTTGTATATCATGTGTTGCGTTGAACTTGACTTGGCGTAGAATGAACCTCTTCAGTGCGTAGTAGCCAAGTCTGAGTTCTGGCATCTTGAGTGCTCCAAGCATTCTATATTCCCTCGCTATTTGTTCGACATCTTCTCCTCTGATGTAGGTGAGGTCGGCTTCATTCAGTTCTGCACATTCTCCATTTTCTCGCCGTACCTTGTAGATAGGCATTTCCATGTCAGCGAACCTCACTTTGCGAACCCCCATAATTTCTCTGATTCTGGGCTTCTTCGTCTCTTCCTTTCTCAGAGTGTCTACGTTGCCCCCTTGTCCTCTGAACATCAAAATTCGTCGAAGCGACAGCAGGTACTGAACTGCTTTCGGTCTGGAGAGATGGCTCAGTCCTCTAAGCTCAAGTTCGTCGAGCTTCTTGATTCTATCCTCTTTTCTCCAGATTCTCCTTCGAATTTCTTCTTGATAGGGGCAGTTACTTTGACATTCTCCCATGGCAATTCCACCACCTCCTTTGTCTTTGTCTTCATTGGTGGACCTTCCTCATCGATGACGGTGTGTTAGAGTAACTCGAGAAGTTCTGGGATGTCTGCTTCGTAGTCTTCACCTTCCTCGAGTTCATCGCCATCGATAAGGGCCAGGCTGATGTTTGCCTTCATTAGGAAATATCTGGCATTCTCCATTAGTCCTCTGGCCATGGCTGAGTCCATCGGTTTGGTTATTCAATCCTCGTTGAAGATGTAGTTTTCCATGGCGCCATGTGGATTGTACAGTTCTTCGGTTTGTTGGATTGGTTCGTTGGTCTGAAGGGAAAGGATGGGATATGATGGATATATCAAGGGACTGTCTTGGTTTGTGGGAAGAGGAGGTGAGAGGCTCATAGTTGGTGAGGAGGGCTGTTGGGTTGTTTTGGTGGTAGTTCGGGTAGTTTTCTTTGTATGTTTGGGTGTGGCTGGTTTTGTTCTGGTGGGAGTTTGGGTGGCTCTAGGCTGTGGCGGCGTAGGTCGAGGCCCTGTCCCTCGTCTCGTCTCCCCCTCGGGTCGTCAGGGTTGTCGGGGTTGTCGGGGTCGTCACGTGAATGTGAGGTTTGGGCCTCGCCTGGGTTCGTTGGGTTGAATGGAAGCTCCAGACGTCTGAGTACCTCCGCTTCATATGCGGTTAGCTTCGGCGCAGTGCGGAGTCTGGCCAGTAGAACGTCAATGAGTTCGGAGATTGGGACGTTCCACAGCCCGCCGTCAGCGTCAGGAGACGGTGTGGCGTGGGGGGTAGCTTCTTCGGTGACGGGGGCTTTCCCTTTGTCTCGAGAGGACGTCCCAATGGCGCTGTAGACTTGGGTCATGATCGTGTCCTCGAGATCCTTTCTGATCTCAGCCAGGCGATCTTCCAGCCTTGCCTCCGTCACGAATGGGGAAAATAACCTGACGGAGTCACTAAGACGTTTCGCCGTCACAACATCAGTGGAGGGTACTGATGTGCCGCCTGTTTGCACAGGGCTTGAAAGACCGAGGCCACTTAGGCTCATCGTTGACATCAAAGCTGAGACAGACTCAGATTGATGGCCCAAGGTCGTAGCTGGAGTGATGTCCACTACGTTGGGTCTTCCGCTCTGTTCCGTACTAGACTCTAGTACGGAGACATCATGGAGCATTCTGTCTAGATCACTAAGATCTAGAGGTGCAGAAAGTAATGGTAGTGTACTAGAAAGTGGAAAAATTATGGATGGTGAGGGCACTAGACTAGACGTGATCAAAGAAGGTGCAGTCTGAGGCTGATGACTGCTTGTTATATCAACCTCCTCCGAGCGAGGTGCTGATGAGTGACGTGGCACCTTGTGAGTATGTGAAACAATCATCTGTTGGGAGATGATTGAGTGGCTGGGGAGGGTAGTTTGCGCGATTGGACCAGATGTCGCGACTTCTACTCGGGGGAAGACATAGTCATCCCCTGTACCTACGGGCTCGGTCCGGCTTGTTTGTGGACTGGTGGACTGAGGATTACGGTCGTGTTTTTGCTTTGTACTCCGTTCCTGTTGGACGCCTCTATCACCCCCTTTTGATTTTCTCTTTTGTTTTGGAGTAGGGGATGAAGAGCTTCCTAGACCTACATTTGGCTGTGGGGATTGGCTTGTCCCTGGGTTAGGTTCAACTGGGATGTGTTGAACCACTGGAATGTCATCAAGGTTGTTGGCTCGTAGGTATTTGAGGAGCTCCGGCTCATTTGGATCGAGGAGTTGAGTTAGATAGTCTGGGATGATCATGGCCTCCTGATCGAGTTTGCTTTTTGTAGATTGTATCTTGATGAGCTTCGGAGATTGGTAGCCTTCATCTCTGGGTCGGCGCTCGATTTCGGGATGAAGATCCACGAAATGTTGGACGATGACAGGTAGCCACCGTAGGTATAGGAGCACCGGCTTCGTGGATCCAAGACCTCATCTTCAAAGTCGGTCAAGGATGTCCGTCCAGATTAGTTGGGCGACGTCGTAGTTCTTGTTGAAGACTATCTCGTGGAAGATGATCATTATGTTCCGGTTGCACTTGTCGGACCCTGAGTGCTTTGGTGAGAGGCACTTGTTCACTATTAGGAATAGGGTCCTCCAAGGTGCAGGGATGTCTTTGGCATTGAAGTCAGGGAGGTGAATAGAGTTTTGGGCGTTAGGTTTGTGGCCCATGAGTAGGAAGTCCCTGATTAGGTCGTCGTTGGAGGGATGGGGATCATATAGGAGTGGGTGTGGTAGGTTAGTATGGAACGAAGAATGGACGGGGTAAAGACAACTATGGTGTTGTCTATTTTGGCTGAAAGACTAGTTATTCTTGGTTTATTGGTTGGTTTTTGAAGGATGGACCAGAATTGTTGCACATATACTTCAGGGACTACCTCGGTGATGTTTAGGGCGGTTTTTAGAGGGTGGTTTGCTAGGATTTTTATAATGATAGGATCTAGGCACGAGGTGGTGTCAAAATCAAGTTGGAAGTTGTTGGCCGTCCTCTGTGCCCAGTCCTTAGTAGCGAAGATCTCATCTATCAGTCGCACCATTTTAGTATATCTGTAAGATGGGAGCAAGGGATTAGTGAGAACCAATCATGTTAACTTAGAAATTTTGGAAATTTGATGACACAATGTTCACATGATAGGACTTAGAGAAATTTCGGCATATTTAATGTTCACATGATAGGACTTAGAGAAATTTCGTCGATAGGAACGAAAATGGAGAATTGATTGAATCACTCGGCGAAACTTGGTATAGTAAAATCAATTTAGGAAGTTTCGACCGAAAGTCTAAGTTCAATAAGTGAAATCAGTTTAAAATTTGTAATGTCCAAGTGTCGACCGAAAGTCTGGAATTGTGCGATAGAATCAAAGTACAATTGAATTCGGAAATTGGTTTCGGGCGAAAGTGGAATGCAATTAATCAATTTTAGTTTGGAGTCAGTTTCGGCCGAAAGTCAGATTCAATTCAATTTCGATCTAAAATCAGATTTAATTTAGAAAGGTTCGGCGAAAGTGAAATTCAAGTCAGTTTCGATCGAAAGTCAGATTCAATTGAAATTAAGCAATTGAAATTAATTTAAATTGGTAAAAACCAGTTTCGGCCGAAAGTCCTAAATTTGGCAATTGAATCAAAATGAAACTGTATTAGATAGTTTCGGGCGAAAGTCGATCGAAAGTCAGATGCAATGTAGACAGTTTCGGTCGAAAGTCAAAATCAAACAGTTGAAATCAATTTTAAAATGTTAAAGTCCAGTTTCGACCGAAAGTAAAAAGAAATCGCTCAAATTGTTCGATTGAAACCCATAGAAGTAAAGATTATCGATATCAATCGATTTTAATGGGAAATTGAATCTGGGTTTTTGTTTCTGGCGAAGTTAGAACTAAACGGAAACACGATTGAAGCTCGAGTCGCACGAACCCACTTAACCTTAATCTGCGCGATCTGCAAAACGAGAATAATGTTAGTTAAAATCTGCAGATAATGCGTTTATCCTTACCAAATATGCTGTTGGTGCTGCGAAAATCGTGAAAAATTCGAGTTTGAGTGTCTCTGTGATGCGATTTGTGGGCGACGACTGTGATGGTTTTGAAAGTGAATTTTGAAAATCGATGAAGAAGAACAGTGTTTCGGGCGAAACGCCATATGTATAAGTTGGGTTTCGATCGAAACTCAGTTTCGCCGAGAAAAAATTACAAAGGGTTAATTTTGAGTGTCGATCGATTTGATTTAGTTTCGCCGTGTATCTTATAAAGGATTTCAGTTTCGATCGAAACGTGTTTCGGGCGGAACTCAGTTTCGCCGATAATCTTATAAAATGATTTACACAAATTTTCAATTTCAATTGAAACGAGTTGCGGGCGAAAGTCAGTTTCGCCGAGAAAATTCTAGAGTGATTTAAAGAAAATTTTCAATTCCGATTGAAACGAGTTTCGGGGGAAAGTCAGTTTCGCCGAGAAAATGATAAGGGTAATTAAATTCAGTTTCGATCGAAACGCAATTTGTGCGATTTATCAAATCAATTTGAAGGAGTTTCGGGCGATACGTAGTTTCGCCGAGAAAGGTTTTGAATTAATTGAAAATTCAGTTTCGATCAAATTTTTGAGTTTCGCCAAGAAAATTTGTTTTAAGGTTATAGAAATTATTATTTTATAACTTTAACCCTTAAAGCAATTTTGAAAGTTAAATTTGGTAAAAGATCATGAAAAACTCCCCCTCAATTTGTGCAAAGTGTTCAATGACTCCCCCTAGATTAGTGCATAATTTTCAAAACACTCCCCCTAGAACCATGCATAGAGTTTTTATTGAACTCCCCCTAGATACGATAGTTTATGGAATTTTTTACATTCATATGAAAAGCATATAGAGAAAGAAAATTAAGTGACCGATTTAGACAATATCAGGTTCATGTAGGGACAATCGATCATGTCTAACGGTTCAACATGCCTAACCTAGATACCAAGAATTGGAATCACTTTTAATCCAATGCCTTAGTGGATAGGTCGGCAAGTTGAAGATCTGTGTGAACAAAATGCATTTCGATTGTACCTTGTTCCACATGTTCCTTGATAAAGTGATATCTAATGTCTATATGTTTTGTGCGTGAATGGTGTACTGGATTACTTGTTATAGCTATAGCACTTTTGGAGTCACTAAAAATTGGATATGATTCAACGTTATGCCAAAATCTGGCAGCTGGGTTCTCATCTACAAAATTTGTGAGCAGCAACTCGCAGCAGCAACATATTCTGCCTCTGCTGTCGAAGTTGAGACACAATTTTGCTTTCGAGACGACCAGCTTACGAGTTTACCCCCAAGAAGTTGAGCGGCTCCAGAAGTGCTCTTTCTGTCCAGTTTGCATCCTGCGTAATCAGCGTCAGTGTATCCTATGAGGTCGAAGCTTGACTCCATCGGGTACCATAGACCTAGGTTTGGTGTTCCCTTGAGGTATTTGAAAATTCTCTTGACCGCGAGCATGTGAGACTCCTTTGGATCAGCTTGGAAGCGAGCACAGAGGCATGTGACGAACATGATGTCAGGCCGACTGGACGTAAGATAGAGTAAGGATCCGATCATGCCTCGATAAGTCGTCTTGTTAACAGATTTTCCTGATGGATCTGCATCAAGTTTGCATGAGGTAGACATGGGAGTGTTGGTAGCATTTAAGTTGTCCAAGTTGTACTTCATGAGTATGTCGTGAATGTACTTGGACTGACTGATGAAGATTCCATCGTGAAGCTGCTTAACCTGAAGCCCTAAGAAAAAGCTTAGTTCGCCCATCATGCTCATTTCAAATTTCTGCTTCATGAGATCCGCAAAGTTCCTGCACATTCTTGAGTCCGTCGACCCGAATATGATGTCGTCGACGTAAATCTGTACTAACATAATGTCTGAGTCGTCCTTCTTGATAAAGAGAGTTGTATCGATCTTCTCTTTTGTGAAGCCAGAGGAGATGAGAAAATCTGAGAGGACCTCGTACCAGGCTCTGAGAGCTTGTTTAAGTCCATAGAGAGCTTTATCGAGTCTGTAGACATGGTCTGGGAGTTGTTCGTTTATAAAACCTTCAGGTTGTGATACAAAAACTTCTTCTTTTAGGATTCCGTTGAGGAATGCAGTTTTGACATCCATCTGGTAGACTGTGAAGTTCTTGTGCGCAGCGAAAGCTAAGAAGATCCTGATGGCTTTAATTCTTGCGACTGGGGCACATGTTTCATCATAGTCGAAATACGTTCAGCGACATTACAAGAAGTCACTTTAGGAAATGCAAAAGATTTCGAAACATGAGAAGAATGGTTGGGGACTGGTCTGTTTTTCTTGTCAGGGGCTGTTGTCTTCTTTGCTGAGCCAGATCGAACCTTCTTCGCTTCCTTAGATCTCACGCCTTTGTCTGTGGGTACATGTGATACAAAGTTAGTGTGAGATACAGGAATTTCCTTGGCAGATTTCTTGCATTTATATGTAGAGGATTCTGGAACAGGACGGGAGGTGGAAGGTTTGTGAACATCAGGAAAGTTTTTAAGAGTATATATTTTGCTCAACAAAATAGTTTTCTCTTCTTCGTGAGCTTTCCTTTCTGATTCAAGAGAGGCTGTCAAGGCACCTATTTTGCGAATAATCTCAGGAATATAAATAAATGAATAAATAGGTTTAGCATGTTCGTCAGAGCCTTCTTGAATTTCGGGTCCAAATGGTGACATGTAATCATCAGAGAGAGGTATCTCTCTAGTTTTGTAGCTATTGTTGAGTACTGTGTAGTCACACGCGATTTGAGCCCATTCCTTATTTTTCCGTTTCTCTTCGTCAGACTCAGTCACCTCTCTTGAGCTGGGCCTTAACTGTTCAATACTTAACCCAAACCATTTAATATTGTACAGTGAGAGTACTTTATCTGTTTCAGGGTTAGTAGTCGGCTCATATCCTAACCCTTCACGGGGATCATAGAATTCTACATCTTTAGGTTGGCTAAGAAAGACGGTTCGTTCAGATTGACCTCTCTTGGTGATTATATCCTCTAACTCCTTGACTTTCTTGTAAAGACGAACACGTTCGTTCGTGATAAGTTCGTATTGAGATAATACATTATCTCGTTCCTCTTCACTGTCTTTCAAGCTTCTCCTTATATCACTAATTTGCTTTTCTTTGTCTTCTATAAGATCTTCTAAAGTCTTTGTTTTAGTTTCAGATAAGGTTAAAGATTCATTAAGAATAGCTATCTCTTCCTGTTGTTTGTTTAATAAGGCATAATTTTTGTTAAAATTTCTTTGGAGTTCTGAGTAATCTTTACGATGCATGGAGAGCTCGGCTATCCTACGTTCTAGTTTAACGAAATCATCTAGGGATGGAGTGTATACCTCCAGGTCGGATGAAGAGACATCCGTCCTGTCTGATCCGAGGGCTGGCTCATCTTCGTCGGAGTCATCCTCAATGCTTTTCACCATGAAGGCCATTTCTTCTTCCTCCTCGTCAGATGTGTCCTCCAGCCATTCCTCTTCCTCAGCTACCAAGACAATCCCCGCCTCCTTGCGCTGTGAGAGCTGAAATTTTTTCTTGTAGTATTCAGTGTTTTTCTTCTTAGGTCTGAAACATTCAGAAGCAAAGTGACCCGGCTTGCCACAGTTGAAGCACTTGACCACTTCAGATTTCTTAGTTTCAGTCTAACAAGGGGCAGCGAACTTCTGTTTTCCACTTGAGGTTCGTTGTTTGTTGAAGGAGGAGGATGTTTTCTTGGCGCTCATCTTATTGACCGTTTCTGAGATCATGGCCAGTTTCTTTCTGATTGATTCGAGTTCGTCCTCAGATTCTTGGTCAGATTCGGCGTTGTCAGAGGTGTCAGATTGAACGACCTGCTTTCCTTTAGAAATTCTTGAACTCCTATTGCTTGACTTAGAAGTCACGAGTGCGATTGGTTCCATGTCAACATTGGTTTTCCCTTCGTTCTTGATTTCTTTGGCATATTGTGAGTACTGTGAGAGATTATCGTGTAGGGAGTGAATGTCCATAGCGTCCAAATCTTTGTTCTGTTGCTTAACCAGAACTGCAATCCGTCCCCATTCAGGTTGAAGTGTCGAAAGGAACTTGATGTTGTGTTCGAGATTGGAGCGTTGGATATTGATTTTTCTCATCTCGTTGATGATGGTCAGGAAACGAAGATAGACATCTCGAAGTTCCTCCCCCTCCTTAGCTTTGAAGGAGTCATAGGCAGTGAGAATGCTGGACTTCTTAGACAAGTTGCTAACTTCTGTCCCAACCATCATCTTGCAGACTTCATCCCAAATTTCCTTTGCAGTGACCATTGCGTCAACTTGCTTGTAGACATCATTTGGTAGAGCTTGAAGTACATAGTGTCGGGCAAGCTTGTCTGCTCTGGCTCGTGCTCTCTCAGCATCGTTGTATCGACTAGGGTCCTTAGGAGTTCTCCTCTTTGGAATTGCAGGAACCGCATCGGGTTGAGCAGGAATGATGGTCCAAAATTGAGCAGGTCCTTCAAAAATGGAGGAAAGCATGTCGTTCGCGAGGTCTACATCCTTGATTTCTATGAAGTTGATGAATCGTTGCTTCCATATGCCGTACTCTCCCCATCTTAGTAGTGGTGCACGGTTGTCAGATCCAATAGCAAGACCGTCCATGTTTATGTTTGGTAATGATCGTTAACGCGAGATATATCTGCGAAATGAAATGCTTTAGTTTTGAATAAAATATAGTCAAGTTTGAATAATTTCTAGTGTTGAGTCTAAGTAGGTAAATTCACTTAGTGAATTCTGTCGCAATATAAGAATTTGGTGAATTTAGTGTACTGCTCAAGTATGGAACGATTGGTGTTATGTGAGATTGAGGATTTTGTTCTACTCAATTTGAATGCTTGATCGATTTTAGTATGATATGGACACAAACTCGGCGATTGGTCCTAAGTGTTGAGAATTGGGCAATTGAAATTGAGTTAAGATTTCAAGAATCGGGCGAAAGAGTTTTGAAAATATGAGTTTCGATCGAAAGAGGGATTTCAAATTAGATTGAATAAATAGTTTCGATTGATAGAAATGAGAAGGTTTCGGGCGATCTTGGTCCAAATTGGCTTAATTTTGGACTTTCGTCGAGATATGAGTTGGGCGAAACTTAGCAAATCGATCGAAATTGGATAATGTAGCGTTTCGGGCGAAATTGATTTGGCTTTCGCCGAGAATTGTATCGATCGAAACTGTAAAATTAGGAACTGTAGCGTTTCGGGCGAAACTGATTTGGCTTTCGCCGAGAATTGTATCGATCGAAACTGTGAAATTAGGAACTGTAGCGTTTCGGGCGAAACGGATTTGGCTTTCTCCGAGAATTGTATCGATCGAAACTGTGAAATTGGGAGCTGTAGTGTTTCGGGCGAAACGAATTTGGCTTTCGCCGAGAATAGTATCGATCGAAACTGTGAAATTGATGAGAAAGAACTCAAAATCAAATCGATTGAAACTACTCACTATGGGTTTCGATCGAAACCTTCAAACTCAAAAGTACTGTTCTATCGATATTTATGAACAGTTCAGTAAAAACCCAGATTTTTGGATTCGATTTTGCTCAAATCTTACTCAAACTTGACTGAAATCGACGTGAAAGAACATAAATATACTCAATAGCAGTTTTCTAACGTTTTAGGGGTCAAAAATCATTGAAGACGAGTTAAAGACACCCAAAAACAGAAAAAATGTTGAAAATGAGTTTTCAAGCCAAAAACTTCTTCAAATCACGTCGTAATCGAGCAAAACTGGATTCAAATGGCAGATATTGATCCGCGTTAGGCTCTGATACCACTTGTTGGCCCTTATATTACCAAACAAGGATCAAAAGAAAGGTTTGAATGTGTAAAACGTGAAGAACACATTGAGTGCGTATTAGTGGGTGTTTTCTAAGGGAAAGTACAAGGTGGCTTACCTTTCTAATTCTTTTGATAAACCTTAAATTAGGGTAAATGGGGCTTTATATACCACAACTATTTGGTATATTAAAGCCCAATACAAAACTATCAACAAATATCATAAGTCTCCCCAAACTACTGCAACCCACTAAATAAACCCAAGATTACATAAATCAAAGGATGCTACAAAATATTCCTAACATCTGGTAATTGCTAAATTTTGTGATACCGTGCTTTACATAGGAATATTATCAATTAGGCAGGGGGAGCCTGCTTTAAATTTTGATAAATTTATTTGCATTGATCATATGTCACATGTCTTGATACTTAAACATGCTATGTGCATAAATGGTTTAATATCGAGTGTACTCATATGGTTAATCTAGGCATTAATTACTTGTCATCATAAAAAAAGGGGAGATTGTAGACCTTTTTGGTCCAATGCTTATGAGAGTTTTGATTATTCCAAATAATTATGTAAATTGGGGGGTACAACTTAAAAAACTCAATATGTATGATCTATGATGTTTAAGTATGTAAAAATATTTGATTAAGTGCTAAATGTTATTTAATTGTTAAGATAATCGAATTTTTGTGATCTTGTCCTTAACTGGAATATTGTTGTGATACCTAGTTATGAACGTTTTAGTTTGAATGGAATCTCACTGTGTGCTATATATGGAAAATATATTATGTTGAGTGATATGTGAAAGTCTGCGAGAATAAGTTATCTTAGGAAAGAATATCACTGTGATCACTTGGATATGAACGATTGTATGCTATATATGGAAGAGATATTCTGATTAAGTGCTTACATGTGATTGATCTATTTTAGGATAGAATATTATGAGATCTCCGTTGAGTGCAATATTATTTGACTTTTAAATCAGCGAATCAATGATCTACCTTTCCCTATGCGACTTGGGATTTATATTTTGGAAAGTGATTAATTGATTGGGCTTATATGTGGTAATATGCTGATTGAGTCTATATATGGAATGTGCTGACAAACGGATGAGATGAAGGAAAGTAAGACTGGTATTAATGGTAAGAATTCATGCATGACCGTTGAGCTTAATTAGTTTATTCTTGGCATGATTCTTTGAGTTCATGCACGTGATAATTGAGCTTTCTCTTGCATATTATGTGATAACTTTCCTTATGAAGTGTAGAAGCTATTCGTGGGTCTATATAGAAGATTAACACTTCACGTTGAAGGGTACGAAACGAACACACAAGCCATCGAATTCCTTAGACTGTTTTGAGCTTTAATTTGTGAAAAATTCGTAGTTTGTGTTGAGCTTACATTTGCGAATCTGTACCCGTGAGCGATCTTTAGCAACACCCTACCCTAAAACCCTTGTCTTCGGACGTCATTTGTCTTCAGACGTGTTGAGCGTGCAAAGGAGCACGAGTGGAGTCTTTCGCACGTGGAGGGACGAATTTGGTGGATTCGGTGGCCCTTCGGTAGCAAGCTGTGTCCAGTCGGGGAATTGGTTTCCTGGGTAAACGACGTGGAACAAAACATGGCGTGCAACAGCCTAGAACGAGGTCTAGTATCCATAGTGCTTCGGTTGTTTAAGGGTCGATCATTCTGTAACCAAAACCGGTAATACTCAGTGATTCTTTGGAACTCTTGGGGAGATCACACCCCAAGGACAGGATTAAACCCCAGTTGGGGATATAACCTGTATAAAAATCCCGTCTCACTTTACTTTCAGTATTTACTTTTCTGTGAGTCAAACCCGGAACGCCTGCAAATAACTAGGTAATATCGTTGAAACGCTTTCTGAAAATAACGTGATATTTTGCGAAACAGGGTTATGGAGATAACGTTGATACTCCTACTGTATTCCGGAAAGTAACACACTCTACAGTTATCTTCTTAAAGAAAAGTATTTTTCAAAGAAGAACAAACCAATAATTTTTATAGCCTAATTCACCCCCCGTCTTAGGCATATTTTACACTTGAGGGACAATTGAAGTTCTCGGTACATCGGCTTCGTTAAGTGGAAGTTCAACGGCAGGTGTGGTAACGGTATTGTTAAGCCGAGATATCTGCTCAAAGAGCGAATCCAAGTCTTCTAAAGCAAATCTCATAGCCTCTTCTGACGTTGAATCCTAAGTTGTTGCCATTCGCTGTTGGTCTTGTGCCATCACACCTGTAAGCACGGGTTCTGAACTGTCGTATTCAGAAGCCATCTGGTTAGACACGGGTCCTGAACTGATGTGTGCAGGAGCCATCGGATTGGGCACGGGTCCTGGATTGATGTGCCCAGAAGCCATCTCTGCCTTTTCTTGGAAAGTGACATTGTAGCTCTCTTTGATTGTGCGGTTGGACTTGATGTATACTGTGTACGCCTTAGAAGTTGAATAATACCCGAACGAAAGTGGCTTCGAATGCTTTAGGGTCGAACTTAACACGTTGCTCTAGGTCGTTCGCCACAAAGCATTTGCACCCGAAGACATTAAAGAAAGAAATGTTGGGTACTCGCTTGTTGATGATCTCGTATGGAGTTTTATCGAAGCGCTTGTGAACTACCGTCCTGTTCTCAGTGAAGCAGGCGGTATTTACTGCTTCAGCCCAAAGGAAGTGTGGGAGGCCGGAATGAATCGGCATCGTACGCGCGGCTTCCACTAGAGTTCTGTTCTTCCTTTCAACTACCCCGTTCTGTTGAGGCGTCTTTACGGCTGAAAATTGCTGACTGATTCCAAGTTTCTGCTAGAAGTCACTAAGAAACTTGTTTTTGAACTCAGTGCCATTGTCTGCTGCAAGAGGTTCTGAGTCGTGTTCACAAAATTTATGATCAAGTCCCCGGTCTCATCCTTTGTTCGGAGGAACTTCGTCCATGTGTAGCAAGAAAAGTTGTCAACAATGACCAGTACATACTTATGTCTGTTGATACTCTGTGTTTGCATAGGTCCACAGAGGTTCATGTGAAGTAGTTCCAGAGGACGTGAAGTAGAAGCAACTGTCGTGACGTGATGAGAGGCTCGCTTCATTTTTCAAAGCTGACACGTCGAACAGTGATGCTTTTGCACCATCAAATTTGCTGGTAGACCGTGAACCAACTTCTTGGTGGAAAGGCGCTCTAGAGCTTTAAAGTTAAGACGAGATACCCTTTGATGCCATAGGCTGTTCCTCTGAATATTTGTCTAAAAAATGAGGCAAACAGCAGTCGAAAACCGCACGGACGTCAGGTTGATCGTGTATAGATTTGATTTTCGAATTCCTTGGAGAAGTTCTTTGTCCTGACTGTCCAAAATTCTGCACTGGTCAGCAAGGAAGACCACCTGGAATCTTTTATCGCAGAACTGGCCTATGCTGAACAAGTTATGGCGGAGGCCTTCGACGTATGAGACATCATTCATAATCAGATTCTCCAGAATAATATCGTCGAATCCTAGTATAGGAGCCGAGTCGTTGTTCCCGAATCTGACTTTTCCATTTAAACGATCTTGGTAGTAGCTCAGCAGCTCTTGATTTCCCGTCATGTGAGTGGAGCAACCGGAATCGAGGTACCACACATGATGGATCTGCAAAGACAAATTAGAGATCTTTAGGTACCCACTTATAAATGGGTCCTCCCGGATTAGCAGATTTAATCTTAGGATCTGATACGATTCCTAAATTATTGTTAATGGGAGCTTTAGGGACCCAAGTTAACTTCGAAGAAGTAACTTTGGGAGCCTTGGTAGAAGATTTGGCCTTGTTGGCTTTCGTCTTCCTACGCAAAGGTTTAGGATCCATTTTGGTTGAACCTGTAAGAGAAGTTGAATTTCAGCGCGGGCAAATGCTTTGGTAGGCTTGATCGAGGAAAAGATCTTTTCATTAGATAGTCCTAAGGTGTTTGGGGGATTGGATCTTTATGGGATACCTTAGGTGAGAGCATGAGTGAATGGCGCCATAAGCTTTCTTAATGGCTGGATCTTGTTTCCTACGAGTCATCCTATCGGCACTTGTCTTAGAATGATTATTTATTACTGTCGATGTTGAGCCTATTTCGAAGTTAGTGCTTCTAAAGGTGATAGGCGTTAAAGAGCATGTAGAAGCAATGATTTTGAGATGAGAAGTGAATCTTTTATTTCTGCAAGTGTCTTTAACCTTTACAGAAGGAGAAATAGCATTTCAGACATTTAAATCCAAGGACTCCTCAATTTTTGTTCTAGACACCCACGCCTTCGTCTCCTTATGCTTTGGTACTAGGCTCCATGTAGACGATTAGAAATAATATTTTTCGAAATATTTTTCTTAGGTTTTTGATCTTGGGCTGGCGATTTTTCTTTCTTCACGCTTTTCATAATTTCATTTTCTTTTGAGGGAGATTCGTGAGAAACGGTTTGGGAGGTCGAGGAAGCTTTGATAATTTCCATCTCTTTTAGGAACATTTTCTTGTCCGCTTCAAAACTCTCTCTTTCTTTGTCTAATGAAATTCTTAGTTCCTCTATTTCCTTAACAATAGGGGGTATGTAGAGAGAATTTTCAGAATGATGAGCTTCGGCTTCCTTGAGTTCAGGTTGAGGCTCAGGAGGTTTGACTATGTCACAGTCACGCGTCAACGATATTTCCCTCGATTTGTAACTGTCATTTAATTCCTAGTAGTCGAAGGGAATCTGGGCCCGATGTTTGGCTTTTCTCTTAGCTATTTCTAAAGCACCTATGTCATCTGCTTTAGAAAAGTTCATAAGAGTGGTTACGCCTAATCCCATGTTTTTTACATCGTATGCTTCTTTCTTCTTTAGTACACACGGGTTAGTGAAACCTAAGCCTTCTATTGGATTATAAAATTCTCTATCCTTGGACTGATTCAGAATAATTGTCTGTTCGGTCTGTCCCCTTCTTGTAAGATGATCGTCTAATTTTTTTTATTTTGGCATATAACTTCTTACGTTCTTCGCCTAAGAGAGCATAGTTATTTTGTACCGTCAGTGGCGGCTTTACAGGCATCTAGTTCTTTAACTAGTTCACTAACCTTGGTATTGGATTTATCTAGTTGGGCTTCTAAGTTAGTGACCTTAGCAGCATCATCTGTTAACCTACAATTGAGGCTGGCTTTCTTATTGAGATTCCTAACCAAGCAATTATAGGTATTCTCTAGTCTGTCTTCTAATTCTTTTACTATCGAACTATGCTTCTCTAAGGGAATATACTTAGTCTCATCAATATTGGTGCTCTTAGATAATTCATCTATTTTCGCACTAGAGCTCCTAAGTTCCACCTCGAGACTAGCTATTCTCTCCTGAGACCTAGATAGTTTCTTTTCTACTTCCTTTACACTTTTCTGCTCACGTTTCAAGTTAGCGTAATTTAATTGATATGTTTCTAACATGGTCAATAATGTGGAGGGTGAGACTACCTCCTGTGAAGGTTCGAATGCTTGGTCATCGTCCGTCTGATTGGAGGTTTCCGCGTCTGAGTTCTCGTCCAGGCGAGCCATGAGGGGCTAGATTTTCTTCCTCGGAGCTTGACGTATCCTCGAGCCAGTGGTCTTGTTCTGCCATTAGAGCTACTCCGGCTTCTTTCTGCTTTATGAGTTGAAGCTTCTTGGAGTAGTAGTTGGCATCTCTTTTCTTTGGGAGAGTGCACTCTCTGGCGATGTGACCGGGTTTGCCGCAATTAAAGCATTTTGTTGGCTTTTTGGTATTTTTCGAAATTACCCTCCTAGGCGTATTTCGAAATTAAGTTTAGGGTGAAATTCCAATTTTACCCTCAAGCCTTTCAAGCACTTAGGCAAGCCCAAGTCTTAAACTTAGTTTCTTATGAAGTCCGACTTCGGTCCAATTAATGGCCCGAGGTCCATTAAGGAGCGGTCCAACGGCCCAATGCCCGTTAAGGCCCAAAATACTTTTTCTCCTCATCGGTACACGTTGATGATCCATTTTAAGCCCGACTCTCTAGATTCGACTCAATCGGCAGAGGAGGAATCCAAGTGTCCGGTATTTACCAGCCAATCCCGCAGTATCGTACTGTAACCCGATTCGAGTGCGTATTTCGACACAATCTTTTTTTCCAGAACCTTACTATAGATTATAGTACTACGTATAAACCCTTCAGCTGTGTCCCAATCGAGTGAGAGCCATGGTCTATGTCAAACTCACTGGACTCGGTTCTTTGATAAAACGGAGACGAGGCAAATTACCAAACTACCCTCCATGTCTAACATGAGTTAGTTCAATACCTTGGCCAAGGATTTCGTAATTTCCCATCGCCGTCCACATAGGACACTTGTCTCGATTACTTACGAGATTGTGAATCCGTACTTCGCGGTCTGAGCTCGGCAATCACAAATCGTTATCAAGACCGCATCTGGCCTGCTGACCCATGCACAACAAATCGAGTCGAGGGGAACTAGTGACAGTCGAGACTTCGAAGTCAACTCCATCAAAGCCCCTTTTGGTCTAAAGGTTCGCGCACACTACTATATTGTTGTCGTCGCTCATTGACACTCCTTGAGTAATAAGCCATGTTCGACCGTACGACCCGTGAGTCAGTGTCCATGAAACGATTCAATCCATTGACTCGAATCGTATCACAAAGTCATGACCTCCGCTTCCAAGCGGGATATCGGCACACGATAGGTCATCGACAAATAAGCTGTGATCGGTTATTCAGCACACAACTGGAGCCTTAGGCTTACGGGCTTTTAATGTTCGAGGTTAATAGTCCACTGATGCCTTCCTCTCTCGTGCCCATCGAGAATAGTGACTCAACTCGACACATTTGGATTTGTTCATTTATTGCTTTACTGGATGCTAAGTAAAGAACTCATATATCAATAAACGAACAATGCCTTTCAATAAACACACGAAAATATTTTATTACATAAGAAGTCTAATGATAAATTAGTTAATGCCCTATACAATCTAATCCTCGTATAGCATTCGAGGGCATATTCCTAACAATCTCCCACTTGCACTCAATGTCATGCGCTGCAGTATCTAATACCCATATTTTCGAGATGTCTAGCAAGCACTACCTGTGATAGAGGCTTGGTGAATGGGTCGGCCACGTTTTCCGCGGTCACAATCTTCTGCACGGCTATGTAGCCATTCTCAACGAATCCACGCAACACGTGGTACTTTCTTTCTATATGTTTGGCCCTGGTGTGAGATCTTGGTTCTTTCTATATGTTTGGACCTGCTACAAAAACGACACCAAGTTCTTCCAATAACTATCTCATCCAAACACCTTCCTTAGCTGCCTCTGAGGCCGCTATATACTCTGCTTCGTAGGAGGAATCTGCTGTAGTGCTCTGTTTGGAATTTTTCCAAGACACTGCTCCACCGTTGAGCATAAAGACCAATCCAGAAGTGGACTTTTGTTCGTCCACGTCTGACTGGAAATCCGATCCGTATACCCTTCCACTTCCAATCTCCATTACCATAGACCAGCATCATATCCTTAGTCCGTCTGAGGTACTTGAGGATAGTCTTGACTGCTGTCCAATGTTCCTTACAAGAGTTATCCTGAAACCGACTGACTAAGGTCACTGCGTATGCCAAGTCAGGCCGCGTGCAAAGCATCGCGTACATCAAGCTACCCACTGCGGATACATAGGGGATTCCACTCATCTCTTTCCGCTCCAACTCACTTTGAGGGCTCATAGCCGTGGAAAGGTGAATCCCATATTGCATAGGCAGTAACCCTTACTTAGAGTTGTCCATATTATATCGCTTCAAGACCTTCTCTAAGTAAAGGGCCTAGGAGAGTCCTAACATACGATTCGCTCGATCTCTATAAAGGCGAATACCCAAGATGTATGTAGCTTGTCCCAAGTCTTTCATGGAGAATTCGGTCGAAAGCCACGCTTTCACCATCGAGAGCATTCCAATATCATTTCCTATCAAAAGGATGTCGTCCACGTACAATATGAGGAAAGATATTTTGCTCCCTCTGTTTTTCTTGTATGGCAAGGTTCATCTTCGTTCTTCAAGAATTCGTGGCTATTGATGGTTGATCTAAATCTGTGAGCTTTGGGTTGTGGAAGAATTTGAGGTGTGGAGGCTGGTAGTTTCCTCCAGAAGGCAAGCGATGAATGTTCTCGTGTATCTCTATGAGTTGTCTGATGATAACCGAGAACCACCTTGCATACGGCACGTTCTTGGAGCGTTTGTTCACTTTTTGTCGGATCTGCTCTGCTAGATCGTCCAGATCAATTGAGTGAAATCGTAATTCCGCGAGAACACAATTCCGTGAAATATCCGTAGAATGTTGTCGTTGCCTTTGTCGAAGCCCGCGTGCTTCGGTGATAGACACTTGTTAATGATTCCAAAGAGTGTCTTCCATGGATAAGGAATCCCGTTGCTCTGCAATTGTGCGAGTTTGGTGAGTTGTGGACGGTATCCCATTTGGAGGAAATCTTGCACCAACTCAGCATCTATTAGCAAGGGGTCGTAGTTGTGGCTGAATGGAAGGTCGAGGACGAGCCCAAAGTCGTTCTTGTTCATGTTGATGTGTCTCGTCCCGGTCACAGAAGTGAAGCTGTATGCTTCTTCAACTACGTGACTCTTGATCATCCCCAAAAACTGTTGGAGATAGACCATCGGCACCGAGGCTATCACCGTAAGTGCGTGCCAAAGGGGATGGCCTTGGAGTATAGACACAATAATCTCGTCCGGACACCTAAAGGTAGTCAGGTCGAGCTGATAGTTGGTGTCTTGAACCTTGAGGTACATGTTCTTATCGTATATGTGGTTATAAGCAGGGTAGTGATCCATCTGAAAGACAATTTAGAACAACAAATCATTAGTTCAAAAATAATTGAGTCGAAATGAATTATAATATCAAACTATAATTGTCTATCGATTCATAACAAGTTTTGATAAATTTTAAAATTGGAGATATGTATGGTGCACATAGGTTATAAGAAGTGAAGATTAAAGTCATGATGAAATTTCGACATTGACATATAAAGCAAATAACATTTCTGCCGAAAATATTTTAATTGTTGAAGACCACTATTAACTCCGCTAAAGTTTGCGATCGAAAATTGAATTTTCAATTTAATTTCCTTAGTGCTGCTTTTTAATCTCAAGTCTCCGTTCTATTTTACGATAGAAAATTTTATTCGCTAAGGTTCGCTACAGTGGAAAATAATTAGAGGAAATTTTCTAAGTGTTTGAACTTAAAACGTCATACTGTAGCCGAGAAATTTTACGCTCGAAAAAAATTTTCGTGTAAATTTACAATCGAGAAAATTGATTTCTGCGTAAATTTACGACCGAGAAATTTTTCTCGCTTGAATAAAATTTTTCGTCGTGATTTTGTCGAGCGTGAAAGTCTTTCGATTTTAAAAAAATGGTTTTCGCTGCGAAGTTTGTCGATCGAGAAAGTAGTCAGCGAGAAACTAAGTTAATTGTCGAGCAAATTTTCGATCGAAGAAAATTATCGTTGCGTTTTTACGATCGAAAAATTTTACCGTCGAAAAATAGATTTTATCACCGCTAAAGTTTGCGACCGAAATAAAATTGAAATCGAAGATACTATTGCGATGGTAAGTTTTTTGCTCGTAAAAGAATTGTATCTATTTTATCTATTTCACTTAATAATTTTTCGCTCGCTTAAAATCAAAATTTGATTTCTCGATGGTAAGTGATTTTGCGACCTACGTCATCTATCTTCAAAACTAAGTCAACTTTTAGCGATCGAAAATCTTTTACGCTTCAAACAGAATCTCAATCAAATTGAAATTCGATTGAAAACTATTTGCGATCGAGAAAGTTCTTCGACTGCTTCAAACATTCAAAAACCCAGTTTTTAGTCGAAACTTAAATTTTAGCTCTAAAACGTAGAAAGTCGAAGATCTACACCATCGGAATGACCGTAAACACAAAGACTATCTTAACTAGTAAATCTAAACCCGTCTTAAGCACAGAAATAGGTCTAAATCATTTAGAAAATAGCCTTCGAGGCTTCAAAGTTAAAGCCAGAAGAAATCTAACATAAAATCCGGCGAAAAATTACAGAATGTAGATACAAACTGAAATCAATCAGAGGCAAACACCTAATGGATGTCGAATTTACCTTTGAAAGACGAAAACTGTATAAGATTTAAAGATTTTGAGTGAGATTTTGAGTTCGTCTATCGTTTTTGAGTTTTTCACATGAGAAATTTCAATCGACACTGTTATGAGGGTTTTGCGTGAGATAAAGTTTTTCGACTGCAAACAGTAATTTCGTTTGAGTGGGCTGATTAGACGTTATCGACACTTACCAATTTCTAAGCCCATTACTGTTTACGATCGAGAAACTTAAGATCGAAAATTACATTTTCTATACAATTTTCGATGGTAAGTGTTCTTATATTTTCATATTGTCCCCTATTTGATTTAAAATCACATATATACTCCTCATGCAGTAAAATTAAAATGTAATTAACTCCCTGAAATTCCCAGCAGTGACATCTGGCTCCAAATCCGATTTTCGAAAAATCTGCATTACTTATAACAAAATGTCCAGAGTGTTAGAGATAATCAATCAAGTAATTTTAATAAAGCTCCCCCTGAATTTTTTGTATCAATGTCGTAATTTCCAATTCGTGAAGTCCTCTTCGTCGAAGTGTTTTGTAACAAGGAATCATTATTTACAATAATCTGCAACACTTGGAGAAAAGTCATCAAAAATATTTGGAGTTCAATGCATATTATTTTGAAAATGCTCCCCCTCAAATAATGCACCTTAATTGATTTAATCATATAAGCGAGGAAATCAATCTACGTAGCAAACAATCAAAACACGCAGTTTTGATCAATGTAGCTAAGATACATGGTCCCCTAATCATGTAATCAAACTTATGCGCGAGGGTATGAGCAAGAACAATCTATCGCATTTAATCAATTCAGTGTAAATGCAAATAAAATTGCATATCAGAATGTGCGATTATCTTTTATATATATATATATATATATATATTATTTTTTTCGTAACATATAATAATAAGAAAAATAGGAAAAAAACTTCAAGAAAAATTATCATTTATCTTTATAGTTTTTTTTCGTATGAATATTAATATTATTTATAGTATGGGGTCAGATTATTTTGCTTCGATCATTGTCACGCCTAACATTTCTCAAGACACTTGAAACGATCATATGACGTCAAGTCATGTCGACAAACTAAAGTCTTAAGTTCATAGAATGGTCAATTTCGACAACTCTCACTAGGTTCACTCTAGCGCTCAATTATTTTTAACTTGGGATTTTTATATTTATATTACTCAAGTCAACACAAACAATTTTATGTCAATTTACCTGTGATCGGGGCGCTTTTAATCATTTCACTTGTGCGAAAGACCGTCGATTTGGAATCAAAGGGAGTTTGAATGATTTTAATTTGGCTCTAACCTAGAAGGGAAGGAAAATTTTGGGAATGTCGTCTTCTATTTCTTCGTCGTTCTCCTTCTTTAGGCATTTTCTCATATCTTTTGTCATTCTCATCCTTTAATTTTTTCGTATTAGTCTACACTTGCTCAAGTTGAAGCTCCGCTTCTCTACGAGGGTGAAATTATCTAAGGCGAAGTTCTTCTATTTGGTTCTCGGACCGATACCGTGCTCCTTTTCTCTTAATCCCTATAGAGGTTTCAGAGATTATCGATTTAAAGAAGTTCACAGATATGGAATTCGAACCCAAGGCCGTGCTCCTCTTCTCGTTTCCCGGTATAAGACCGGATTATCATTGGAGAAGTTCACTTCAGGGTGCTCCTCTTTCCAGCCGTTCTGACGAGCATACGAGATCATCAAGGGAGAAGTTCACAGCAAGATCCATGCCCCTCGTCTTATGATTTCCAAAAGATCTCAATAATTAGGAGGGCATGTTCTTTTGGTCTGCTTTTTGTGCGTTGAGCATTCCTCGTGTGGGCATCCTGAAGATATCGTAATTCCCCTAATATTATAAGTATATATATAATATTTTTGGATTTTATTTTATTAGCATATATACATATTCATTTATTATATAATTCTTTATTTTTCACGCAAGATATAGCATTTAAGAGTGAAAACACATGGAATAGGGCATATGAAAGCACATAGGTGCACGTAAAGCACGTATTACGGAAGATTCAACATGCCTAATTTTCCGACAAGAAATTGGAATCGTTTTTCATCCAATGCCTTGGTGAAAATGTCAGCTAGTTGATACTCCGTGTTCACGAAATACATGTCAATCGTGCCCTTTTCTACGTGATCTTTTATAAGATGATATCGAATGTGTTTTGTGTGTGAGTGGTGAACAGGATTACACGTAATCGCAACGGCACTTTGGCTATCACTGTAAATGGGTATATTATTTAAATTGTACCCATAATCACGAAGCTGAGTCCGCATCCATAGCATTTGCGAGCAACAACTGGCAGCCACGGCGTATTCAGCCTCAGCCGTCGACGTTGAGATGCAGTTCTGCTTCTTGGATGACCAGCAGACTAGCTTTTCGCCGAGAAATTGAGCGCCACCGGAGGTACTTTTCCTGTTCATTGGGCAAACTGCATAATCAGCGTCAGTATAGCCTACTAATTTGAAATTTGTGCCCTTAGGATACCATAAACATAGTGTTGATGTTCCCTTGAGGTAGCGAAGAATCCGTTTGACCGCGAGCATGTGAAAGTCTTTGGGTCGGCTTGGAAACGGGCACAGAGGCAGGTGGCAAACATAATATCCGGCCGGCTCGAGGTGAGATAGAAAAGAGAGCCGATAATGCTGCGATAAAGTGTGATGTCGACCGTATTTCCAGTGGGATCGGCATCCAACTTGCAGCTTGTTGACATAGGAGTGCTGAGAGGCTTGGTCTGATTTTGATGGAACTTCTTCAGAATGTCCTTGATGTATTTTGTCTGACTTATGAAGATGCCATCTTCGAGCTGCCTGACTTAGAGTCCCAAGAAAAATTGCATCTCTCCCATATGACTCATTTCAAACTTTCTCTACATTAAATCTCCGAACTTCTTGCAGAGCCGTGGATTAGTTGATCCGAAGATGATGTCGTCTATATAAACTTGGACGACCATCAGATCTTTGTCTTGCCATTTGATGAAGAGGTCGTATTGATCGTTCCTCTGATGAATCCGGACTTTATGAGGAAATCGTTCAAGACATCATACCAAGCACGTAGAGCTTGTTTCAGTCCTTAAAGAGCTTTATCCAATCGATAGATGTGATTGGGATGTTCTTGATTAATGAAACCTTCTGGCTGAGCGACATAGACTTCCTCCTTTAACACGCCGTTGAGAAAGGCGGTCTTAACGTCCATTTGGTAGACTTTGAAGTCTTTTTGAGCCGCTTAAACCATGAAGAGGCGGATGGCTTCGATTCGGGCAACATGAGCATATGTCTCATCGTAGTCAATGCCTTCATGTTAGTTGTAGCCCTTCGCAACCAGTCTTGCTTTATTCCGGATCACTTCTCCATCTTCATTATTTTTGTTCTTAAACACCCATTTCGTCGCGATAATTGTTTTCCCACGCGGACGGGGTACTAATGTCCACACTTGGAGACGCCAGAATTGGTTGATTTCGTCTTGCATTGCTATAACCCAATCGGGGTCTTTATGTGCGTCTGCTACCTTGGTTGGCTCATTTTGGCTTAAGAAGTAGCTGAAGAGACTGCATTGATGTCTTGTCCGTACACTACCCGAAGGATCACCAATTATTTGATCAACCAGATGCGCTCGTGAGGCAAAGCTGAAGTAGATGCATCAGCCATTTGTGAGTCAAGATTTCCGAAAATCTCAGGGTGTTCATTAGATTGAGGTAGTTTCATTTCTGCACTTGGATTGAGCGATTCTGATGAAACTTCCTCAACAACCATGGTAGGTTCTTCAGTGTTCTGTGGTAATTCTGAATCGGGTGAGGTGGGGACATTTGAAGAGCTTGGTACATCGGCCTCATCGAGTGGAGAATCCACTAGAGGTGTAGCAGTGATGGTGACTGGCCGATATACGGGCTCAAAGAGAGAGTCAAAGTCCTCTAACGCAAGTCTCATAGCTTCTTCTGACATTGAATGCTGAGTTGTTGCCATCTTCTGTTGCTTTTGTGCCAACACACCAGTGAATACGGGTTCTGAACTGTCGTATTCAGAAGCCATCTGGTTAGGCACGGGTTCTGAACTGATGTGTCCAGAAGCCATATCTGCCACTTCGTGGAAAGTGACATTGTAGCTTTCTGTGATAATTCGGTTGGACTTGATGTATACTCGGTACGCCTTCGAAGTTGAAGAATACCCGACGAAGGTGGCTTCGAATGCTTTAGGGTCGAACTTAGCACGTTGCTCTCTGTCGTTCGCCACAAAGCACTTGCACCCGAAGACCTTGAAGAAGGAAATGTTGGGTACTCGTTTGTTAATGATCTCGTACGGAGTCTTATCGAAGCGCTTGTGAATCACCGTCCTGTCCTGAGTGAAACAGGTGGTATTTACTGCTTCAGCCCAAAGGAAATGTGGGAGACTGTAGTGAATGAGCATCGTACGTGCGGCTTCCACTAGATTTCTATTCTTCCTTTCAACGACCTCATTCTGTTGAGGTGTCTTGGCGGCTGAGAATTGCTGACTAATCCCATGTTTTTTGGTAAAAGTCACTGAGGTATTTGTTCTTGAATTCAGTGTTGTTGTCCGTTCGGATAACCTGGATAGTCTGCTGCAGTAAATTTTGAGTAGAGTTCACGAAATTGATGATCAAGTCCCCTGTCTCATCCTTAGTTCGGAGGAACTTTGTCCATGTGTAGCGAGAGTAATCATCAACGATAACCAGCACGTACTTGCGTCCATTAATACTCTGTGTCTGCATCGGTCCACAGAGGTCCATGTGTAGCAGTTTCAAAGGACGTGAAGTAGAAGCAACCAGTTTAATATGATGCGACGCTCGCTTCATTTTTCCTAGTTGACACGCCAAACATTGGTGCTCTGTCTGTAGTATTATAGTTGGAAGACCGTGAACCAACTTTTTCATTGAAAGACATTGAAGAGCTTTAATGTTGAGATGAGACATGCGTTGATGTTCAAGAGCTGTCTGGAACAGTTTGCTACGCTTTCTGGTTTGCGGGCCAATACTTAGAAGAGCGAGATGTTCATCTCCAAAAGAGTTGAGCGACTGAAGGGTGCCGTTCAGGCCGTTATGGGCATCCCTTACGGGTCTCTTCCTGTGCGCTATCTTGGGGTCTCTCTCATCGCGTCGCGACTTACGATTGCGGACTGCAGCCCACTTCTCAACATTATCGACCGTCGGTTGGGCTCCTGGACAAGTCTTTCCCTTTCCTATGCGGGTCGGGCCCAACTTATCAAGTCTGTCCTACTGATCTTTCACACGTACTGGGCGGGAGTCTTCCTTCTTCCCAAAGGTATTATTAGGAGCATTGAGACTCGTCTTCGGGCGTTCTTGTGGAGAGGCACTTCTGCTAAAGTGCGACGCCCCTGACTTCCACCGCCCATTCTTATTACCAATTCATGTGACTGCATGTGATATAAACGAAATCTATATACAAAAATGCGTACAAAATTTTTCCTTTTATATAAAGGAAACTCTTCTGTACAATACAAAATATACGTAGGACATAAATACAAGGTGAGTGCGCAATGCGTGTTCAAAATAATCTATCGGCCCGCCACTCAGGTCGCATCCATGTACACACTGCCACCTCAAAAGTCCTCCGGAAGCTTCGAAAATAGACGTCACATCCGTAAAGGTCACGTACCGTGATCCCGTGAAGCTAGAACACATAAATTCGTGGAATGAGCTTATAAAGCTCAGTAAGTGAGAGCCATGCATGTTATGCACGTGTCCTAAATTCGCAAAGGCATCCGCGCCAATGCTTCCTAGACCTTATCTTTTTCCTTGTCTTGTCTTGTCTTGTCATGTAGGGCCCTCGGCTATCTTGCTATGTACCATCATGGAGCTCGAATCCACAAGGGATAAATAATCATATAAGTGGCAATACCCACTCAAGAGAGGCTAACCCTAGCGCGCCTTTTCTGTCCCAAGGTGGTTTCATACGCCACGCGGATGCTTCACACTGGTAGCCTATTCCGAGGTAGCAACACCAGAGGTACCCTCGGTGATGCTTACTCCCTCAGCTCGTATCCTCCAGGTTCCACGTTCCGCCATAAGAGCATTAGCCCTAAAATCATGTCTTGTCTTGAACATGTCATGTCTTGACGGTAACGACATACGACGTCACCATGGTAGCATAGAAGAGCCGTGACTCAACTGTGAGTCGACATCAGACGCCCATATCGGCGAATCTTTATCGCTATCAGGCGATCGTATATTATGCACGCTCTTATATCATGCCTTTTGTACTAAACGTGCGTGCATATGCTCATGTCAGGAATATGCGTGTCATGCCATCATATCATGTAAATTAAATCATGCGTGTCATGTAACACAAATAATTCACGTAGGAAGTCACGTAATGTCATAGAAACACATAACACAAAAACACATAATTTCATGCACATACAATTATGTGTTGTAGTTGGGACTTCCACTTACCTGGTATCCTTAGCTACTTAGCTTATCGCACTGTGAGTCGCTAACCTTTGAACCCTAAGTATAAAACATTGGATTAGGGTATGTTAGTCTAATTATAGTTTAACGAAAGTGGCTTAGTTTGAAAACCCTAGTTTCGACTTTTATAAGTTTCGAAATTTCCTTCAGACATATGTTTCGACATTTTTAATAAAGATTTTGAGATTTAATTATGGGACTTCGAGTTGCATTGTAAAATAAATCTCGACATGTTCTCGAGACTGATCGTATAGCATATAATATTTCGAAGTCGATCTCCACAAGGATCTCGACATGTATTTCGAATATATAATTGTGGGATGTCGAGGTTATCTTCAGAAATGGATCTCGACATGGACTTTGGATTTTTAACATGGATTTCGAGCTTTATTAAGGAATTTCGACATGGATTTCGAGATGTGCTATCGAGATTATACACAAAGATTTCGATACTAACATAGATCTCGATATGAATCTCAAGATGTTTTGTAAAATGTTTCGAAGTTTGTTAATTGATATATAAAATCTCGAAATGGATTTCGAGATAAGTTTCGAATTTCTTTTCCAATTCCTGTTTCGATATTCTTAAGAATTCCGAAACTGAATTTCGAAATGACTAGTTCGAAACTCATTTCGAACTTGGTTTCGAAATTCTTTTCTTCTCATAATTGATTTCGAAATTCCTTTTATAACATTGACATAGTTTCGAAAATCATAAAATTGTAAATCATATCTTATCCGAAACACTCTTTTTATACCAAACTATCTAAGCCTTCGATTAAAACCCTATTTCTTAAGAACAGTATGAATATCGCTTAAATTTCTAAGTATACTTAAAACTTCAAGGTCTATAACCTAAATAACATAAATTCCTAAGGCTTTCGTGCATATCAGTACTTAAAACATGCTATAATTACGAAGGAAAACATAAGCTCAAGGTAAGAAATTATACCCTTTCCTAGCTTAGGTTTGATCTGTTCTTGGAATTCCTTTGTCTTCTCTCTAGGTTAGATCTCGAAAGCTTTTGTTAAATTGATCTTGTTCTTTCATTTCTTTCTCTTATCTAAAGTTGGCGTGTGAAGTAAACAAATGACATCAATACTATGTTAAACCTTATCTTGATCGAACTAATATGTATTATTATATTACTTCTTTATTTTTCCTCCCACACTAGGTTTCGAAACATATAGAAAACCCTAGATAAATAAGATTCGACATTCTCTTTATTTGCAATTCCCTTCTTTTTAAATTCTTTAATATGCCATGATCTCGAGTTTTAAGGGCTTCGACTTCAAAGATTTCGAGCTCTATCAATCTCGAGCTTCCTTCTTTCGACATTGTTAGTTTTGAAAAACTCTTAACTCGACATTTATGCTATTTGAATTTCGTAGTTGACTTTCTCCCGCAACTATGCATCTAGAGACTCCAATATTTCGAGATCCAAAGATCTCGAGCTTCTAATATATCGAGACTCATCCTTTCCTACCTTACATGAAACCCTTTCTAAGTCCAATTAGTTCTTCTACTTGGTTAGTTACCCTAATAACACCTAATATGCAATCATGTTGACACATAAAATCGTAAAACACGTTCCATGCAGTCACGTAAGCCATATAATATGTATGCATATTTATTGGCCGGCTAACTTACGGGACTCGGGTATTACATAAAGTCACTTGAGCTGATATCTGTCTCCCTAAAGAGGAAGGTGGCCTGGGGATGCACTCGATCGAAACTAATAATAAGGCATTATTACTACAGCTACTTTGGGCTCTACTGAGCGGGGATGATTCTTCGATCTGGGCCACTTGGATTCGGCAGACACGATTACACAACTCCTCACTTTGGACCACCAGGCCTACCACGCGGACGTCGTGGAGTTGGAACAAGCTCTTAAAGCTTCCCGACCATATCAGACCACTCATTACTTTCAACATTGGGAACGAAAATACCATACGAATGTGGACTCATCCGTGGTTGCTCACGGGACCCATGATCGATCGCTTCCCTCGGGGACCAATGATTATGGGAGTCCCTCACGATTCGAAGCTTAGCAAAGTTATTAACGAGGATGGCTGGTGCTGGCCCACTCAATCGTTGGTGAAATATATGGAGATTGCGCCTTTGCTTCCCCAGATTAGGCCGAATGAAGAGGATACGATTAGTTGGATTGCGTCCTCCAATGGTACGTTCTCTACCTCCTCGGCTAGGGATAGTCTCCAAGTGCGGTGTCCTAAGGTTCCCTTGTATACGCTCTTCGGGGGTCCGTTGGCCATTCCCAGACATGAGATCATGCTTTGGTTGCTATTCGGGATAGACAGGCGATGAGGACAAACCGTGGGTAGCGATGAAGGCGGGAACCTCTAGCTGCTTACTTTGCGACACGCAAGAGGTGGAGACTACTAGACACCTTTTCTTTTTGAATGTCCCTAATCCAAACGGTGCCTTCCCTTACTTCGTGGGAAACTGCGATTTGGTTGGCCGGCTAGAGATTGGTCTGACGGCAATCGTTGGGCGGCTAGGTGGTGGCGGGGCAAGCATCTTGCAAAATTGGGCCCACGACATGCCTTAGCTTTCCTGGTGTATCACTTGTGGATGGAACGTAATAAGAGATGGCACGAGGGGGAGACAACACTAGGCCGCTCAGCTCATTACTGATATCGAGTCGCTTTGTCTACGTCTTTCCACTTTCTCTTCCAAATATGCGCTGCAAATCAGCGCCCTTCGGCGGATGTGGCACATTCGCTTGGTAGGAAACCTTTTCTCCCTACGGTTCTGTGTTCCCTTTGCTGTTTTCTCGTCAGGTTTTGAGACTGGTACAGACCAAATGGCGGCGTGATAGACAGCGAGGCACTACCAACCGGTGTCTTGTGGAAATTGAGTCACTTCTTAACACTTCCTATCTTTTCTCTTAGTCCATCTTTTCTCCTTCTTTTACCTATATCTCGACATCTTTCCTCCTAGTCGTTTTTCTTTCTTTTTTTTTCGCTTGATGAAGGTTGTAGGTCCTTGTGTTCGTTGGCCTGTGTTGGGTGAACCTGTGCCTATTCTTGTTGGAAGAGTAGATCACCCTGGCCTGGCGCGTGCTCCACCTATTTTTTTCTCCTTTTGGAATTTCAGGAGGTGGCGTGAAAATGCCTTATCACCGACCAGCCTTGCGGATGCATTGATTGCAATTCTCCTTTTCCGCTTGAAGCTTATCATGTGTGATAGTGTCTTCTATTCTAGTGCTTCTGGCGCTGTTTGTGGCTTTGCCTGACGTCCCCGCTTGTACTACATTAGTTGCCAGGAACCTGTTGTTGGAAGTGTGTTAGGATATTTAATAGATTGTGTCAATAGTTTAAGTCTTGGGTTATCTTTTGTAATTATCCTTTTAGCTTGGGCTTTGGACAAGATTGTAATTAGTTAATCTTTATTGTTTGGGCCTTAATATACCTAGGGTTAATGTGGTATATAAGGTATTTCCAGCACTATTTTCAAAGTAATCAAAGATCAAAAGGCTAACCCTACTTTTCACACAATACACACACTTGAAGGTGAGAACCTCTCCCTTTTCATCGTTAAAGATGTATGCCTCGATCTCGTTCTGTGCGCAGTAGACGTCCTCGGAAGCCACGTTGGAATCGGTATTGAGAGGGGTATGGCTGTGTGGTGGCGAGGGTGTTGTGTCGGAGGAGTTTGTGGATTGTGGGGATGGTTGTGGTGGAGATTCTGGTGGCTCGGTTGTGGTGATGGTTTTGGCGAGGATGATTTGGGTGTCGGGTGGTGTAGATGTGGTGGTGGCCTCTAACGTCGATGTGATAGTTAGAGGTTCCGAGATGGTGGGTGGAGAAGGTGTGGTGGTGGTCTCTAACACCGATGTGACGATTAGAGTTTCGGAGACGGTAGTAGGTGGTGGTAAGGGTGATTTGGCTAGTGACTCGGGGTTAATAGGGTGGGATTTTTGGCTAGTGGGGTGTGAGGTTT
This sequence comes from Craterostigma plantagineum, assembly GCA_027422505.1. Classification (NCBI taxonomy): domain Eukaryota; kingdom Viridiplantae; phylum Streptophyta; class Magnoliopsida; order Lamiales; family Linderniaceae; genus Craterostigma; species Craterostigma plantagineum. Next base: position 11,786,582 of record JAPQWV010000005.1, on the reverse strand, counting down.
CTGTTGCGGGCGTCGTTTCAGGTGCAGAGGAGGAAGGCGGCGTTGATTGTACGGGTCCTTGAGTTTGTGAGGCTTGCTGCCTATTCTCCCCCTCGCGGCGATCTTGATCATCGTCTTGATCGTCGCGCCTGATCCCGCTAGACTCGCCTTGAGTGCGGCAAGTCATTGGTTGAGTCATGATGTTCTTCATTTGCTGTTCCTCCTCGTCGAGTTCCGTCATTGATTCGAATCTTGCTCGTAGGATGTAGAAGAGCTCCTTTGCGAAAATGGAGGAGAGAACAGCTTCTGCGTCCACATTTTGCGTTGGTGGTGGAGTCTCCGGGGCCACACCTTTGCCTTTGTTGATGGTGGACGTATCGAGATGCGCATAGACTTTATCGAGGATGGACGCCTCAAGAGTCTTTGCAAACTCTTGAAGACGAGTCTCTAGCGCGGTCTCGGTGACGAACTGGGGTAAGTTTAACAAGTTGGAATCACGAAGAAATCCAACTGACACCGAATCGGAGAAGATAGCCGATCGGCCGCCCGTTTGCACAGGACGGGAAAAGACGGGGTCACTAAGACTTCCCGTTGGCATCATCGATGAGACAGACTCAAACGAATGATGGCCTAGGCTCACGGTTGTTGTGATGTTGGCCGTGCTAGGTCTTCCGCTCTCAGTCACAGAGACATCACCGAGCGTTCCGACAGAATCACGAAGACTCTGTAGTGCAGTAAAAGGTGTATGTGTCCTAGAAACGTATGAAATTATGGGGAGTGAGGGCAGTAGACTCGATGTGATTGAAGAGGATGCAGTCTGAGGCGAAGGACTGCTTGTTTCAACATCGACTATCTCCAAGTGGGATGTCGATGGCATACGTAGCTCCTCGTGGAATGAAATATCTTCCTGTAGAGAGGAAGATAAGTGGATTGGTGGCGTCGTTTGCGTGGTTGAGCGAAATGCCACGTCTTCTACTCGGGAGGTGAACACATCACCTCCTGTACCTATGGGTTGGGCTTGGCTTGTCTGTGACTGAGGAGGTTGATCGTGTTTTTGTTTCGATCGACGCTCCGTGGTACGGCTTACGTCATCTTCACGCGATCGTTTTTTCGGTTCGCGGGTGGAAGAGGATGCGGTGCGACCCGATGTCCTTTTAGAAGTGGTGGTGGGGTTTTGGCTAGTCCCGGGGTTAGGAGCAGTGGGGTTGATCTGCTCCGTAGGGACAATGGATAGTGGACGGGGGCTTTCGCGGAATGAGGTGGTGGAGGCGCGATATTCTCGTACGTGCGGATTGGTCGGGTCTGCATAGGCGAGAACGTCGTCCGGGATTATCATAGCGTGTCGATCTTTTGCCGGAGTGTTTTTCTTGGCGAACTTCTCGACAATGGGGATTACGAAGTGTTCAGTTGCTGGGCGGACGCGGATGTTGGTGGAGAGCAGGAGGAAGTGTTTGATGAGCGCTGGGAGCCACCGCATGTAGGGTACAAAGCGGTTCGTGACTGCCTTGGCGACTTCCCGATCGCGACGTTGAATCATGGGGACGAGGTCCATCCATATTATCTCAGCGTAGTTGTACTTGCGGTTGTGGGCGATGCCGGTTAGGATGGTAAGGATTTGATGGTTGCCACGGTCCTGACCAGCATGCTTCCCTGACATGCATTTGTTTATCAGTAGATACAGTGTTCGCCAGGGTTGAGGTAGATTGCGTGTGGTGACTTCACTGAGAACAAGTGGGCCCTTCTTCTTCTTCTTGTTTTCTGGTTAATAGCCCAATCTGTCGATGTCTTCAATAAGTTGTTCGTGCGTCGGTAGTTGATCATAGGGTGAGTAGACAGGGAGGTCAAGAACTTCTTGGACGCTTGCGGGTGAGGACTACTGTTTCTTGATCGATTGTGGCGGACATTGCTGAAGCTCGGTAGTGGGGTCCAGCAATCTGCAATGTGTGCCAGAATTGTTGAAGATAGACTTGCGCTTCTGGCTCGCCATGAGTGAGGGCGTGGCGGAGTGGGTGCCCTTTGAGGATCTCTATGATGATGGGAGCATCGCCCCGGAAGTTGTCCAAGTCCACCATGTGGTTGTTTGGTATCAAGGCAGCCCATCTACCTGTTGGGAATACCTGCTCGATCGGTGGAACGTACGTCAATGTATTGAGTTCGATGCGAGCGACGTCCCTTTGAATTGCGGCATCCCCAAGCGCTTCAAGTGCTTCTTGGTTTGTGTTAGACATATCTGTGCTCGACAGAAATTGTAGTATTATTAGTATGGACTAAATTGTGAGAAGGTGGATTATAAGTAAGTAATGGGTAAACAATAAAAGGAGACATAAAAGTGCCCAAAATAGTAAAGATAAAAATAAAATTAAAATTAAAGCTAACTTACAGTCCTTTTGAAATAAAGTTGTCAAGATTGAATGATGGTCATGTGATGGTGAGTTTCGACAATTTTAGGAAGTTAAACGAAATTTATTTTTCAACACTTAGAAAATTTTTAGGATTGAAAGTGTTCATGTGATGTGCGAAAATTTTGGTACTTGAGTAAACAAAAAATTTTCGCATTTGGTGTAGAATTTCGCAAGTGGAAAATTTTTTCGCAAGTAGTGGAAAGTTTTCGCAGAATATGGAATTTCACAAGTTGTCAAAAATTTTCGCATTCAAGATATCCAAGAATTTTCGCATGTAAGGAAATTTCGCTAATTATCACACATAGGCAAGTCGAGAGAAATTTTCGCAGATAGAGTAAAATTTTCGCATGTAGTGTTAATTTTCGCACGTTAAGGGAATTTCGCTAATTATCACACATAGGCAAGTCGAGAGAAATTTTCGCAGATAGAGTAAAATTTTCGCATGTAGTGTTAATTTTCGCACGTTAAGGGATTTTCGCATTCAGAGTAAAGTCTTGCATGTAGTGGAAAATTTTCGCATTCAAGTTATCAAATTTATAAGTTATCCAAATTTTCGCATGTAGTGTTAATTTTTTTTTTTTTCAAGTTAGCATACTTTCGCAAGTATTGATTTTTTTTTTCAAGTGAAATGAAAGTTTTGCGGAGTGATAAAGCTTTGAAGAAACATCTGCTCAAGTGATAAAATTTCTCGGGTTGAAATTTTTTAGTTTTGACAAGTGAAAAGAAATTTCTCGGATTGATAATTTTTGCAGATAGAGAAAGTTTCGTGATCCGCGAAAAGATGATGCATGTAAGGGTCGAGAAATTATTGAACCACTGTAGCTGCGAAAGAATTGATGAGCATGGATCCGAGAAAAATTTAAGTTTGCGGATTGAGAAAATTTTGGTTACTGTAGTTGCGAAATAGTGAAGATGCGAAAAAATGAAAATATATGACGAGGTGTATGAAAGTTTCGCGGGGCATGACTCACTGTAGCAGCAAAAGTTTTAATCGTAAGAAAATTCTCGGATGAAAACTTTCGCGAGACTTCACACACTGCAGCAGCGAAAATTTACCGCAAGAAATATCTCGGATAAAATTTTCGTGGAACCTTACTCACTGTAGCAGCGAAAATCTATCGTTAAATTAATTTTCTGAAAAGTTTTTCGGTGAAGAACACTGTGCGAAAACGTTCAAAGCGACGCTGTGATTTTTGCCTTAGACCCACTCAAATCTTAACCAAAATGCAATAAACTGGACCCAATCGACTCGAAATTTGACGGGCAATACATATTTCGGGGTTTTAAACACCGAAAACCTAACATACGTCCGAATTAAAGCCGAGTAAAAAATTAATTTAAAACCTAAAATTTAACAGTCGGGGCTAAAAACAGAGTAAATCGAACGAGAAGCAGTTTATTTACGATATATTCATACCGAAAAGCTTATTTGCGACAATGGAGTAAACAGCAAACGGATTTTTCAGGGCAGATTGAAGAAGACGATGATGCGAGGGGTTGAGAAAATTTTCGAAAAAGGGGGGTGCGAATTTTTGAATTTTTTCTCGGGAATTTGGAAATATTGTGAAGAGAGTTAAGTGTTTTCTTTTTTTTTTTTTTAAAATAGGCAAAATCAGAAACTCCCCCTTAATCTATAACTCCCTTTTTAGATAAAAAAAGAAACTCCCCCTTAATCGAAAACTCCCCCTTAAGAGACATAATTCAGAAGACACATAGAAAATGGAGTAAGGTAAAAAGACATATGTACACTTTATCAAAGTTCATGTAGGGTCGATTGATCACAACTGAAGATTCAACATGCCCAACATAGTCACAAGGTGTTGGAATCGTTTGACATCCAACGGTTTTGTGAATATGTCGGCTAGTTGATCTTCGGTAGTGACGTAGTGCAATTCAATCGTCCCTTGTTCGGCATGTTCTTTGATGAAGTGGTGAAGAATATCTATGTGTTTCGTTCTCGAGTGATGTACCGGATTACTCGTCATCGCAATTGCACTCTTCGAGTCACAATAAATGGGAATTTTATCAACATAAAAATTAAAATCTCGTAGTTGGGTTCTCATCCACAATAGTTGTAAGCAACAACTAGCGGTGTCGACATATTCTGCCTCCGTCGACGAAGTTGAGACACAGTTTTGTTTTCGAGAAGACCAACTCACGAGTTTACCGCCCAAGAAGTGTGCAGCTCCAGAGGTGCTTTTTCGATCCATCTTGCATCCGGCGTAATCTGTCCGAGAATCCAACCAGTTTGAAGTTCGATCGAGTGGGGTACCACAAACCCAGATTGGGTGTTCCTTTGAGATAGCGGAGAATCCTTTTGACAGCAGTGAGATGGGATTCCTTAGGTGTAGCCTGAAAACGAGCGCAGATTCCTGTCGAGAGAATGATATCCGGTCGGCTAGCAGTAAGGTACAGAAGAGAGCCTATTATCCCACGATAGATGGTTTGGTCAACGGGAGCACCAGATGGGTCTGCGTCGGGTCGGCCAGAGGGTGACATAGGTGTAGCAGCAGTCTTAGCATCCTTCATTCCATATTTCTCGAGGATGTCATGGATGTATTTGGACTGGTTGATGAAGATTCCGTCGGGGAGTTGCTTTACTTGAAGACCAAGAAAGAAATTCAGCTCGCCCATCATACTCATTTCGAATTTCTCTTTCATCAATTCTGCGAACTCTTCACACAGTTGTGGTTTAGTCGATCCAAAAATGATGTCATCGACATAAATTTGTACAATCATGATGTCCGGGCCACTCCGCTTGGTGAAGAGAGTTGTATCCAGAGATCCTTTCTTGAATCCAGACTGAACAAGGAAGTCTGAAAGGACGTCATACCAAGCTCGGGGAGCCTGTTTCAGTCCGTAGAGAGCCTTGTAGAGTCGATATACGTGATGAGGAAACTCTTCGCTCAAGAACCCTTCAGGTTGATCAACGTACACTTCTTCTTTGAGAAATCCATTCAGAAATGCAGTCATTACGTCCATTTGGTAGACTTTGAAGTTCTTGTGAGCAGCAAAGGCAAGAAAAATTCTTATCGCTTCGATCCTGGCAACGGGGGCGAAGGTTTCATCGTAGTGCCTTCTTGTTGATTGTACCCTTTAGCCACAAGTCTTGCTTTATTGCGGATGACAACACCGTCTTCATCCTTTTTGTTCTTGAAGATCCACTTCGTGCCGATAATGGATCTGTTGCGAGGGCGTGGTACGAGTTCCCAAACTTGTAGACGTTCGAACTGATATTTCCTCTTGCATTGCAATCAGCCAATCAGGATCATTAAGAGCTTCAACTACTCGAGATGGTTCGGCTTGACTGAGATAGCAAGCGAACAAACTTTCATTCATCGTTGCCGAATGCGTCGAAACACCGGATGTGGGATCCCCAATAATCTGATCCGTAGGATGAGAGCGAGCCCACAGTGGTACATTAGTCTGTGAGGAGCTAACCGTATTTGTGTCGAGTGGAGGCTCATTAGATTGGGGTCCGGTGTCCGAAGAGGAGATCTCAACCGTAGTAGATTGAGAGGGTTCGATATCAGGATCAGCAATGTTCCCATGGTTGGGTAAAATGTCGTCTTCGTTGAGATTGAGATCATCCAAGTTTGGAGGGACGACATCATTGCCGATATTCGGTGGTGTAAGTGGGGTGGTTGCAGCGGTAGGTTGAGTGGTGGTGACGGGTGTCTTGGGGACTGGATAGAAGTACTCGAAAAGCAGATCGAGATCCAGTTCGCCAGTGTTTCCTTCAGATGAGGAAGTTCCCGTCGATGAAAGTTGACCTTTTGTCAACGACTGTAGAAGACCTGGTTCTGGTCGGATATGAGCAGAAGCCATGAGGTCGCCTTCGCTTTCATCAAAGGTGACGTTTGTACTTTCTATGACTGATCGTTTCTCTTTAAGATAAACTCTGTATGCCTTCGAGTTCAGAGAATATCCAACAAAGATGCCTTCAAGTGCTTTAGGATCGAGCTTCCCAAGTTGTTGGCGATCATTGGCAACAAAACATCGGCAACCGAAGATCCTTAGATACGATATATCCGGGATACGACGGTTATTCAGCATCTCATATGGTGTGCGGTTGAATCTCTTGTGGATAGAGGCCCGGTTCTGTGTGTAGCAAGCCGTTTGAATAGCTTCGCCCCAAAGAGAATGAGGAAGGCCGGATTGGATGAGGAGAGTCCTAGCAGCTTCAACTAGGGTCCTATTCTTGCGTTCGACAACACCATTTTGTTCCGGTGTCTTCACAGCTGAGAACTGCTGGGTGATGCCCTGAGTGGCATAGAAGTCACTGAGCTTCTTGTTCTTAAACTCAGTTCCGTTGTCAGTTCTGATAATCCGAACCTTCTGTTGATGAAGATTTTGGGATGTAACAACAAACTCGACGATTACATCAGGAACTCCATCCTTTGTAAGAATGAGTTTCGTCCACGTGTAGCGCGAGAAGTCGTCGACAATCACAAGAATATACCGTCTTCCTCCGAGTGTAGCCGTAAGCATCGGGCCACAAAGATCCATGTGCAAGAGCTCGAGAATGAGCTTAGAGGACGGCGTTTCCTTGGAGATGTGAGACGAGCGCTTCATCTTCCCCAATTCACAGACAGAGCAGAGATGCTCCTTAGGATAGGATAGCTGAGGTAGACCGTTGACGACTTATTCTGGCGCAGTTTGTTGAGTCTTGAAATTGAGATGTGAGAGACGTCGGTGCCACAGATCGTTCAACTTGGGTGCAGCACGAGAGAGAAGGCATATTGGTCGAGAGGTCGTAAGATTGAGTACGTAGAGGTGAGGCGTGCGCGTTCTAGAAAGAAGAGGCAGTCCCGAGGCATCGATAATGCTGCTGATGTTAGATTCGAAGAGAACCTTGTATCCTTTGTCGTAGAAACGACCAATGCTGAAGAGATTGTAGCTCAAACCCTCGACGTAAGAGATGCCTTGATCGTCATTTTGTCATGGACGAGATCGCCAGTTCCGAGAATTGGCGCCATTTGACTGTTTCCGAAGGAGACCATTCCGAGATAGCGCTCGGAGAAGTTGCTCAACAGCTCCTTGTTCCCCGTCATGTGTGTGGAGCAACCGGAGTCTAGATACCACAAATGACAGACCTGCAATCATCAACAAACGTTGGGTCCCCGTTTACGGACGGGACCTTCTTGTGATATAAGTAAAATTTTCATGCGCTTAACGGGAAATGTGGGGTCTAAATCAGGTTGCGCTAGATCTAATTTAGATGTCCCATCGTGATTTGTTTGATGAGTCAGGATTATGGTTTTTCTAATCCATATTTGCCTAACTTGTGCTTGCATGTACGGTGCCTTATTCATGAATTGGCGTGGGGATTTTGGTTGTTGTTGTCGTCCTTCGGTTTTAGTCGTCTTTTGCTTGCGAACAGTAGGTGACTTTGTATTTAGCGTCGGAAGGCGTTTTCGCTTAACCGTAGGCTTAGATGAGCTGGGAGAATGCAAAGGCGTCGTATAGGAGGTTTGCTTGTTTGGTCGGAGTGTTGCGTGTTCGTGTGCTTTATATTCATGAAAGCGTGGAAGAATAAAGTCATTGCAGCAACACATAGACATAAGTTTGGCAAAGGAAAGATAAGTTTTGGCAACATAATTGTCTACGTCTTTAAGACATTGGGATTTAGTACATAAAGAGGAAAGACGAATATAGGATGGTCTTTTCTTCTTGTCATCGAAGAGCGGGTTCTCCTTTATTTCATACGAACTCCCTTCCAGAGACGTCGAACTCACATTCCCTGTATCCATAAGAATACGAGAGTTAGTGTTAGAACATGTGTCAGCTTCAGGAGTCATCTTCGCCGTCCTCTTACATTTACATGTGTCAGCTTCAGGATCATTAAGAGCTTCAGCTACTCGAGATGGTTCGGCTTGACTGAGATAGCAATCGAACAAACGTTCATTCATCGTTGCCGAACGCGTCGAAACACCGGATGTTGGATCCCCAATAATTTGATCCGTAGGATGAGAGCGAGCCCACAGTGGTACATTAGTCTGTGAGGAGCTAACCGTATTTGTGTCGAGTGGGCTCATTAGATTGGGGTCCGGTGTCCGAAGAGGAGATCTCAACCGTAGTAGATTGAGAGGGTTCGATATCAGGATCAGCAATGTTCCCATGGTTGGGTAAGATGTCGTCTTCGTTGAGATTGAGATCATCCAAGTTTGGAGGGACGGCATCATTGCCGATATTCGGTGGTGTAAGTGGGGTGGTTGCAGCGGTAGGTTGAGTGGTGGTGACGGGTGTCTTGGGGACTGGATAGAAGTACTCGAAAAGCAGATCGAGATCCAGTTCGCCAGTGTTTCCTTCAGATGAGGAAGTTCCCGTCGATGAAAGTTGACCTTTTGTCAACGACTGTAGAAGACCTGGTTCTGGTCGGATATGAGCAGAAGCCATGAGGTCGCCTTCGCTTTCACCAAAGGTGACGTTTGTACTTTCTATGACTGATCGTTTCTCTTTAAGATAAACTCTGTATGCCTTCGAGTTCAGAGAATATCCAACAAAGATGCCTTCAAGTGCTTTAGGATCGAGCTTCCCAAGATGTTGGCGATCATTGGCAACAAAACATCGGCAACCGAAGATCCTTAGATATGATATATCCGGGATACGACGGTTATTCAGCATCTCATATGGTGTGCGGTTGAATCTCTTGTGGATAGAGGCCCGGTTATGTGTGTAGCAAGCCGTTTGAATAGCTTCGCCCCAAAGAGAATGAGGAAGGCCGGATTGGATGAGGAGAGTCCTAGCAGCTTCAACTAGGGTCCTATTCTTGCGTTCGACGACACCATTTTGTTCCGGTGTCTTCATAGCTGAGAACTGCTGGGTGATGCCCTGAGTGGCATAGAAGTCACTGAGCTTCTTGTTCTTAAACTCAGTTCCGTTGTCAGTTCTGATAATCCGAACCTTCTGTTGATGAAGATTTTGGGACGTAACAACAAACTCGACGATTACATCAGGAACTTCATCCTTTGTACGAACGAGTTTCGTCCACGTGTAGCGTGAGAAGTCGTCGACAATCACAAGAATATACTGTCTTCCTCCGAGTGTAGCCGTAGGCATCGGGCCACAAAGATCCATGTGCAAGAGCTCGAGAATGAGCTTAGAGGATGGCGTTTCCTTGGAGATGTGAGACGAGCGCTTCATCTTCCCCAATTCACAGGCAGAGCAGAGATGCTCCTTATGATAGGATAGCTGAGGTAGACCTTTGACGAGCTTATTCTGGCGCAGTTTGTTGAGAGTCTTGAAATTGAGATGTGAGAGACGTCGGTGCCACAGATCGTTCAACTTGGGTGCAGCACGAGAGAGAAGGCATATTGGTCGAGAGGTCGTAAGATTGAGTACGTAGAGGTGAGACGTGCGCGTTCCAGAAAGAAGAGGCAGTCCCGAGGCATCGATAATGCTGCTATTGTCAGATTCGAAGAGAACCTTGTATCGTTTGTCGCAGAAACGACCAATGCTGAAGAGATTATAGCTCAAACCCTCGACGTAAGAGATGCCCTTGATCGTCATTTTGTCATGGACGATATCGCCAGTTCCGAGAATTGGCGCCATTTGACTGTTTCCGAAGGAGACCATTCCGAGATAGCGCTCGGAGAAGTTGCTCAACAGCTCCTTGTTCCCCGTCATGTGTGTGGAGCAACCCGAGTCTAGATACCACACATGATAGACCTGCAATCATCAACAAACGTTGGGTCCCCGTTTACGGACGGGACCTTCTTGTTGTATAAGTAAAATTTTCATGCGCTTAATGGGAAATGTGGGGTCTAAATCAGGTTGCGCTAGATCTAATTTAGATTTCCCGTCGTGATTTGTTTGATGAGTCGGGATTATGGTTTTTCTAACCCATATTTTCCTAACTTGTGCTTGCATGTACGGTGCCTTATTCATGAATTGGCGTGGGGATTTTGGTTGTTGTTGTCGTCCTTCGGATTTAGTCGTCTTTTGCTTACGAACAGTAGGTGACTTTGTATTTAGCGTCGGAAGGCGTTTTCGCTTAACCGTAGGCTTAGATGAGCTGGGAGAATGCAAAGGCATCGTAGAGGAGGTTTGCTTGTTTGGTCGGAGTGTTGCGTGTTCGTGTGCTTCATATTCATGAAAGCGTGGAAGAATAAAGTCATTGCAGCAACACATAGACATAAGTTTGGCAAAGGAAAGATAAGTTTTGGCAACATAATTGTCTACGTCCTTAAGACATTGGGATTTAGTACATAAAGAGGAAAGACGAATATAGGATGGTCTTTTCTTCTTGTCATCGAAGAGCGGGTTCTCCTTTATTTCTTACGAACTCCCTTCCAGAGACGTCGAACTCACATTCCCTGTATCCATAAGAATACGAGAGTTAGTGTTAGAACATGTGTCAGCTTCAGGAGTCATCTTCGCCGTCCTCTTACATTTACATGTTTGAGAGTCGGGTACTTGACTCGACATAGAGGGTTTGTTCGTATTGTGAAATTGCTCTAGGGTAAAGATTTTGCTAAGTAGATCTTCTCGCTCTTTTGCAAAGGCTTTCCGCTCTAATTCTAGGGTTCGTTCTAGTTCTGCTATGACCAGAAGTTTCTCTGGGATATAGATGCGAGAAAGTGCTTCTCGGAAAGCAATTTCCTGTTCTTTGGTTGGAAGTAGAGTCTCGATGTCCTCAGAGAGTGAAGGTTTCTTATAAAGTCTTGCATGTAGTGGAAAATTTTCGCATTCAAGTTATCAAATTTTATAAGTTATCCAAAAATTTTCTCGGTTAACATATTTTCTCAAAAGTTATTAAATTTTCGCAAGTAGAGAAAATTGTTTTTTTTTCAAGTTAGCAAACTTTTGCAAGTATTGATTTTTTTTTTCAAGTGAAATGAAAGTTTCGCGGAGTGATAAAGCTTTGAAGAAACATCTGCTCAAGTGATAAAATTTCTCGGGTTGAAATTTCTTAGTTTTGACAAGTGAAAAGAAATTTCTCGGATTGATAATTTTTGCAGATAGAGAAAGTTTCGTGATCCGCGAAAAGATGATGCATGTAAGGGTTGAGAAATTATTGAACCACTGTAGCTGCGAAAGAATTGATGAGCATGGGTCTGAGAAAAATTTAAGTTTGCGGATTGAGAAAATTTTGGTTATTGTAGTTGCGAAATAGTGAAGATGCGAAAAAATGTAATATGACGAGGTGTATGAAAGTTTCGCGGGGCATGACTCACTGTAGCAGCAAAAGTTTTAATCGTAAGAAAATTCTCGGATGAAAACTTTCGCGGGACTTCACACACTGTAGCAGCGAAAATTTTAACGCAAGAAATTTCTTGGATAAAATTTTCGCGGAACCTTACTCACTGTAGCAGCGAAAATATATCGTTAAATTATTTTTCCTGAAAAGTTTTTCGGTGAAGAACACTGTGCGAAAACGTTCAAAGCGACGCTGTGATTTTTGCCTTAGACCCACTCAAATCTTAACCAAAATGCAATAAACTGGACCCAATCGACTCGAAATTTGACGGGCAATACATATTTGGGGGTTTTAAACACCGAAAACCTAACATACGTCCGAATTAAAGCCGAGTAAAAAATTAATTTAAAACCTAAAATTTAACAGTCGGGGCTAAAAACAGAGTAAATCGAACGAGAAGCAGTTTATTTACGATGTATTCATACCGAAAAGCTTATTGCGACAATGGAGTAAACAGCAAACGGATTTTTCCGGGCAGATTGAAGAAGACGATGATGCGAGGGGTTGAGAAAATTTTCGAAAAAGGGGTGTGCGAAATTTTTGAATTTTTTCTCGGGAATTTGGAAATATTGTGAAAAGAGTTAAGTGTTTTTTTTTTTTTTTTAAATAGGCAAAATCAGAAACTCCCCCTTAATCTATAACTCCCTTTTTAGATAAAAAAAGAAACTCCCCCTTAATCGAAAACTCCCCCTTAAGAGACATAATTCAGAAGACACATAGAAAATGGAGTAAGGTAAAAAGACATATGGACACTTTATCAAAGTTCATGTAGGGTCGATTGATCACAACTAAATATTCAACATGCCCAACATACTCACAAGGTGTTGGAATCGTTTGACATCCAACGGTTTTGTGAAAATGTCGGCTAGTTGATCTTCGGTAGTGACGTAGTGCAATTCAATCGTCCCTTGTTCGACATGTTCTTTGATGAAGTGGTGACGAATATCTATGTGTTTCGTTCTCGAGTGATGTACCGGATTACTCGTCATCGCAATTGCACTCTTCGAGTCACAATTTTGGTTAGAGAAAGTTTCGTGATCCGTGAAAAGATGATGCATGTAAGGATTGAGAAATTATTGAACCACTGTAGCTGCGAAAGAATTGATGAGCATGGGTCCGAGAAAAATTTAAGTTTGCGGATTGAGAAAATTTTGGTTACTGTAGTTGCGAAATAGTGAAGATGCGAAAAAATGTAATATGACGAGGTGTATGAAAGTTTCGCGGGGCATGACTCACTGTAGCAGCAAAAGTTTTAATCGTAAGAAAATTCTCGGATGAAAACTTTCGCGGGACTTCACACACTGTAGCAGCGAAAATTTTAACGCAAGAAATTTCTCGGATAAAATTTTTGCGGAACCTTACTCACTGTAGCAGCGAAAATCTATCGTTAAAGTATGTTTCCTGAATAGTTTCTCGGTGAAGAACACTGTGCGAAAACGTTCAAAGCGACGCTGTGATTTTTGCCTTAGACCCACTCAAATCTTAACCAAAATGCAATAAACTAGACCCAATCGACTCGAAATTTGACGGGCAATACATATTTGGGGGTTTTAAACACCGAAAACCTAACATACGTCCGAATTAAAGCCGAGTAAAAAATTAATTTAAAACCTAAAATTTAACAGTCGGGGCTAAAAACAGAGTAAATCGAACGAGAAGCAGTTTATTTACGATGTATTCATACCGAAAAGCTGATTTGCGACAATGGAGTAAACAGCAAACGGATTTTTCAGGGCAGATTGAAGAAGACGATGATGCGAGGGGTTGAGAAAATTTTCGAAAAAGGGGGGTGCGAAATTTTTGAATTTTTTCTCGGGAATTTGGAAAGATTGTGAAAAGAGTTAAATGTTTTTTTTGGGGGTTTTGTGACTGTTCATGCGAGATTTTGAGTTAATGGGCCGAAATTCGTGGGCTTAGTCAAAATTGGGTCCTGAGCCGATTTTCGCGGGCTTGGTCAAAATTGCGTCCTATTGGTCCAATTTTGACCCCGTTTGACCAAAAATTAAACTTTCAACCCAAAAATCAATTGGTCCAACTTTGACTCCGTTTGACCAAAATTTAAAATTTCAACCCAAAATATATATTTTTTTTAAATAGGCAAAATCAGAAACTCCCCCTTAATCTATAACTCCCTTTTTAGATAAAAAAAAAAGAAACTCCCCCTTAATAGAAAACTCCCCCTTAAGAGACATAATTCAGAAGACACATAGAAAATGGAGTAAGGTAAAAAGACATACGTACACTTTATCAAAGTTCATGTAGGGTCGATTGATCACAACTGAAGATTCAACATGCCCTACATAGTCACAAGGTGTTGGAATCGTTTGACATCCAACGGTTTTGTGAAAATGTCGGCTAGTTGATCTTTGGTAGTGACGTAGTGCAATTCAATCGTCCCTTGTTCGACATGTTCTTTGATGAAGTGGTGACGAATATCTATGTGTTTCGTTCTCGAGTGATGTACCGGATTACTCGTTATCGCAATTGCACTCTTCGAGTCACAATAAATGGGAATTTTATTAACATGAAAATTAAAATCTCGTAGTTGGGTTCTCATCCACAAAAGCTGTGAGCAACAACTAGCGGCGGCGACATATTCTGCCTCCGTCGACGAAGTTGAGTCACAGTTTTGTTTTCGAGAAGACCAACTCACGAGTTTACCGCCCAAGAAGTGTGCAGCTCCAGAGGTGCTTTTTCGATCCATCTTGCATCCTGCGTAATCCGAGTCAGAGAATCCAACCAGTTTGAAGTCCGATCGAGTGGGGTACCACAAACCCAGATTGGGTGTTCCTTTGAGATAGCGGAGAATCCTTTTGACAGCAGTGAGATGGGATTCCTTAGGTGTAGCCTGAAAACGAGCGCAGATTCCTGTCGAGAGAACGATATCCGGTCGGCTAGCAGTGAGGTACAGAAGAGAGCCTATTATCCCACGATAGATGATTTGGTCAACGGGAGCACCAGATTGGTCTGCGTCGGGTCGGCCAGAGGGTGACATAGGTGTAGCAGCAGTCTTAGCATCCTTCATTCCATATTTCTCGAGGATGTCATGGATGTATTTGGATTGGTTGATGAAGATTCCGTCGGGGAGTTGCTTTACTTGAAGACCAAGAAAGAAATTCAGCTCGCCCATCATACTCATTTCGAATTTCTCTTTCATCAATTCTGTGAACTCTTCACACAGTTGTGGTTTAGTCGATCCAAAAATGATGTCATCGACATAAATTTGTACAATCATGATGTCCGGGCCACTCCGCTTGGTGAATAGAGTTGTATCCAGAGATCCTTTTCTTGAATCCAGACTGAACAAGGAAGTCTGAAAGGACGTCATACCAAGCTCGGGGAGCCTGTTTCAGTCCGTAGAGAGCCTTGTAGAGTCGATATACGTGATGAGGAAACTCTTCGCTCAAGAACCCTTCAGGTTGATCAACGTACACTTCTTCTTTGAGAAATCCATTCACAAATGCAGTCTTTACGTCCATTTGGTAGACTTTGAAGTTCTTGTGAGCAGCAAAGGCAAGAAAAATTCTTATCCCTTCGATCCTGGCAACGGGGGCGAAGGTTTCATCGTAGTCGATGCCTTCTTGTTGATTGTACCCTTTAGCCACAAGTCTTGCTTTATTGCGGATGACAACACCATCTTCATCCTTTTTGTTCTTGAAGATCCACTTCGTGCCGATAATGGAACTGTGGCGAGGGCGTGGTACGAGTTCCCAAACTTGTAGACGTTCGAACTGATTTATTTCCTCCTGCATTGCAATCAGCCAATCAGGATCATTAAGAGCTTCAGCTACTCGAGATGGTTCGGCCTGACTGAGATAGCAAGCGAACAAACTTTCATTCATCGTTGTCGAACGCGTCGAAACACCGGACGTGGGATCCCCAATAATCGGATCCGTAGGATGAGAGCGAGCCCACAGTGGTACATTAGTCTGTGAGGAGCTAGCCGTATTTGTGTCGAGTGGAGGCTCATTAGATTGGGGTCCGGTGTCCGAAGAGGAGATCTCAACCGTAGTAGATTGAGAGGGTTCGATATCAGGATCAGCAATGTTCCCATGGTTGGGTAAGATGTCGTCTTCGTTGAGATTGAGATCATCCAAGTTTGGAGGGACGACATCATTGCCGATATTCGGTGGTGTAAGTGGGGTGGTTGCAGCGGTAGCTTGAGTGGTGGTGACGGGTGTTGGGGACTGGATAGAAGTACTCGAAAAGCAGATCGAGATCCAGTTCGCCAGTGTTTCCTTCAGATGAGGAAGTTCTCGTCGATGAAAGTTGACCTTTTGTCAACGACGGTAGAAGACCTGGTTCTGGTCGGATATGAGCAGAAGCCATGAGGTCGCCTTCGCTTTCATCAAAGGTGACGTTTGTACTTTCTATGACTGATCGTTTCTCTTTAAGATAAACTCTGTATGCCTTCGAGTTCAGAGAATATCCAACAAAGATGACTTCAAGTGCTTTAGAATCGAGCTTCCCAAGATGTTGGCGATCATTGGCAACAAAACATCGGCAACCGAAGATCCTTAGATACGATATATCCGGGATACGACGGTTATTCAGCATCTCATATGGTGTGCGGTTGAATCTCTTGTGGATAGAGGCCCGGTTCTGTGTGTAGCAAGCCGTTTGAATAGCTTCGCCCCAAAGAGAATGAGGAAGGCCGGATTGGATGAGGAGAGTCCTAGCAGCTTCAACTAGGGTCCTATTCTTGCGTTCGACGACACCATTTTGTTCCGGTGTCTTCACAGCTGAGAACTGCTGGGTGATGCCCTGAGTGGCATAGAAGTCACTGAGCTTCTTGTTCTTAAACTCAGTTCCGTTGTCAGTTCTGATAATCCGAACCTTCTGTTGATGAAGATTTTGGGATGTAACAACAAACTCGACGATTACATCAGGAACTTCATCCTTTGTACGATCGAGTTTCGTCCACGTGTAGCGCGAGAAGTCGTCGACAATCACAAGAATATACCGTCTTCCTCCGAGTGTAGCCGTAGACATCGGGCCACAAAGATCCATGTGCAAGAGCTCGAGAATGAGCTTAGAGGACGGCGTTTCCTTAGAGATGTGAGACGAGCGCTTCATCTTCCCCAATTCACAGGCAGAGCAGAGATGCTCCTTACGATAGGATAGCTGAGGTAGACCGTTGACGAGCTTATTCTGGCGCAGTTTGTTGAGAGTCTTGAAATTAAGATGTGAGAGACGTCGGTGCCACAGATCGTTCAACTTGGGTGCAGCACGAGAGAGAAGGCATATTGGTCGAGAGGTCGTAAGATTGAGTACGTAGAGGTGAGACGTGCGCGTTCCAGAAAGAAGAGACAGTCCCGAGGCATCGATAATGCTGCTGATGTCAGATTCGAAGAGAACCTTGTATCCTTTGTCGCAGAAACGACCAATGCTGAAGAGATTGTAGCTGAAACCGTCGACGTAAGAGACGCCCTTGATCGTCAGTTTGTCATGGACGAGATCGCCAGTTCCGAGAATTGGCGCCATTTGACTGTTTCCGAAGGAGACCCTTCCGAGATAACGCTCGGAGAAGTTGCTCAACAGCTCCTTGTTCCCCGTCATGTGTGTGGAGCAACCCGAGTCTAGATACCACACATGACAGACCTGCAATCATCAACAAGCGTTGGGTCTCCGTTTAACGGGAAATGTGGGGTCTAAATCAGGTTACGCTAGATCTAATTTAGATTTCCCGTCGTGATTTGTTTGATGAGTCGGGATTATGGTTTTTCTAACCCATATTTGCCTAACTTGTGCTTGCATGTACGGTGCCTTATTCATGAATTGGCGTGGGGATTTTGGTTGTTGTTGTCGTCCTTCGGTTTTAGTCGTCTTTTGCTTGCGAACAGTAGGTGACTTTGTATTTAGCGTCGGAAGGCGTTTTCGCTAAACCGTAGGCTTAGATGAGCTGGGAGAATGCAAAGGCGTCGTAGAGGAGGTTTGCTTGTTTGGTCGGAGTGTTGCGTGTTCGTGTGCTTCATATTCATGAAAGCGTGGAAGAATAAAGTCATTGCAGCAACACATAGACATAAGTTTGGCAAAGGAAAGATAAGTTTTGGCAACATAATTGTCTACGTCCTTAAGACATTGGGATTTAGTACATAAAGAGGAAAGACGAATATAGAATGGTCTTTTCTTCTTGTCATCGAAGAGCGGGTTCTCCTTTATTTCATACGAACTCCCTTCCAGAGACGTCGAACTCACATTCCCTGTATCCATAAGAATACGAGAGTTAGTGTTAGAACATGTGTCAGCTTCAGGATTCATCTTCGCCGTCCTCTTACATTTACATGTTTGAGAGTCGGGTACTTGACTCGACGTAGAGGGTTTGTTCGTATTGTGATATTGCTCTAGGGTAAAGATTTTGCTAAGTAGATCTTCTCGCTCTTTTGCAAAGGCTTTCCGCTCTAATTCTAGGGTTCGTTCTAGTTCTGCTATGACCAGAAGTTTCTCTGGGATATAGATGCGAGAAAGTGCTTCTCGGAAAGCAATTTCCTGTTCTTTGGTTGGAAGTAGAGTCTCGATGTCCTCAGAGAGTGAAGGTTTCTTAGTCTTATCACTAGCATTCAATTTTGTGTAGTCATACGCGATTTCCGCCCAATGAATGTTCTATTCCCTCTTTTCTTCCGAAAGGACAACGGAGGATGATCTCATAAATGGCATAAGCTGTGAGGGAGCACCCTTTCTTGTTTGCGGGAACGTAGTGTTACACATGTTATACCTTTTAACCATTCTGTTTCCGCCGGTTGGTTCAACTGGCATAAGAGACGTGCGTTTTTGTTTCTAAGGTGAAGCTGCTCTTCAAGTTCTTTCACCTTTCGGTACAGCCTAACTCTTTCCTTAGTAAGCAGTTCATATTGTGCGGCCGTCAAGAGACGAGATGTTTCACATGAACTGATGGCCAATGTGGTTTCCTTAACCTTAGTCTCACTTTGTTTATTCTTGTTTTGCAGACGTTTGACTAACGCTTCAGAGGCAATTAGTCGTTCGTTTACGCAAGCGAGCTCTTCTACTTTTAAACTAAGTAAGGCATAGTTGTTTTCAAATTTTAGTTTAAGTTAATCATAATCCCTAGCGTCTATGGTGGGTTTCTTAATGGTGTGACGGTGATTAAACACATCATCGAGTTGTGAAATTCGTACCTCAGACTCTGCGTTGGTAGGGGTCTTAGCAGAGTTCTCACCGTTGTTAACCAGCTCCTCGTCCTCGTCATGTTCGACTAGCCTTGCCATGCAGCAATCCTCATCCTTAGGCTCCTCGTCTTCGGAAGTGTAATTCACCCACTCAGCTTCTTCGGTGAGAAGAACTTTCCCACTTTCCATTTTGCGGGTCATTTTGGCCTTACGGTCGTAGTAGCCAGAGTCCTTCACGCGTGAGGCGTGGCATTCCTTGGCAAAGTGGCCTGACTTTCCACACCGAAAGCACTTCACAGACTTTTGAGGTTTGAATTCCTCCTCTTTCTTTAACGGCTTAGATTCCTCGTAGGAGTGGTCTTTTTGGTGCCGCTAAAGGTTCTTTGACGATTGGAGGAAGATGATGATTTTTTTTCGCTCTTCTTTGAGACCATCTTTGTGAGCATTGCCAGAAGTTTTGTATGAACGTCTTCATCAGATTCCGTATCAGCTTTGGATCCTGAAGAGGTGTCAGATACAACAGCTGGTTGCTTCCCTTTGTTCTGTTTGGCCTTAAAGGTGGAAGATCGTTCAGCAATCTTGTTCGAGAGGAGAGCCAGCGGGTCAACTAGAATGTTGGTAGACTACTGTTGCACGTAAGGAGCATAAGCAGACAGGCTGTCGTAGAGGGCGTGGATGGAGGTGTTGGAGAGGTCCTTACTCTGAATCTTCATTACCGTCGCATTGCCCCAATGTGGTTTGAGGCTACCAAGGAAGTGGTTGTTGATATCGAATTTGTCCCTCGAGATCTTGGCTTTCTTGAGTTCATTGATGACTTTCAAGTATCGGAGGTACGTGTCACGCAGCTCCTCTCCTTCATAGGCTTGGAAGTGTTCATACTGTGAGAGACAGGCTGATTTCCTCCCCTGAGCACTCTCTGTTGTGCCTGCCATAATTTCCATGAGTTCATCCCATATTTCCTTGGCAGTTGTGCAGCACTCGATGTGTGCGTAGACTTCGTTGCCCATAGCTTGGAAGAGGTATCCTTTGGCAGTCTCATCGGCCTGTAGGCGGGCCTCTTCGTCCTCATTAATGGGGCCTCTTGGAGTGCGGCGTTCATCCATAGGAGGATTCGCATTTGGTTGAGCAGGGATGATCGTCCAGAACTGTGCTGGTCCGTTGAAGATGGAGTCCAGTAAGTACTGAGAGAGTGGTGCGCCTTTGTTCCAGATGAACGTGAGGAACCTGTTTGTCCATATGCTGTAATCGCCTTGTCGCAGCATCGGAGGCCTAGTGTCAGAACCCACTGTTGAGATGTCATTTGTGGTAGACATGGTTGGTGCAGTCGAATCGTCCGTGGTTTTGATCTTGTATAGATAAGAAGGTTAGTGACGAACGAGATGAGAAATATGAGTTTTACGAGTAGAGTTTGAGAAAATCGTTTAAAGAATTTCTTAGAACTAAGTGAACGTGTGTGATGGTCGAAAATGTATGAAGGGAAAATATATCTTGAAATTCAGAGTAGTTCTAGAGATTTAAAAACGAGATTGGAAGAGTAAATTTTTGTCAAAAGTGGTCTAGGGGGATAGGACTAAAGTGTAAAGGATCAAGACTTGAATAAGTTCAAAAAAAAGATTAACACGAGAAAAATTTAACACGAGAAAAAATTTGCGGTTTGAAGGGACGTTTCAAAATGGTTCGTGATTACAAGATAAATTACCCGAGAAATTATTGGTTGAGAAATTTCAGTGTTTGCGTGAGTTTAAAGAGAAATTCTCGGACAGAAAAAAAATTCTCAGTTGAAAATTGTTTTCTCAGAAAATTTCGCATGTGAGAAAGTTTCTCAGTTTTGAGAATTTTCAGGTTAAAAGAAATTTCAGTTTGGAAGAAGTATCGCGGGTTGAAGTGTGGTTTTAGAAAGTTTCTCGAATTTGAAAAAGTCGTGGTTTTGAAAAATTTTCTCGGAAGAAAGAAACTTTCTCGGCTGAAAATTTCTTGGATTTGACAAACTTTCTCAGTTTCAAAGAATTTTCGCGGATTTGAAAACTTTCTCGGTTTTATGAAATTTCTCGACTTAGGAATATTTCTCAGCTTTTGAAAATTTTCGCGACTCAGATAAATTTTTCGGAATAAACTTTCTAGGTTTCAAAAAGTTTCTCGGCTTAGAAATATTTCTCAGTTTTGTAAATTTTCGCGGCTCAGATAAATTCTCGTAATAAAAGTTCTCGCATATAAAGTTTCTCGGATTTTGAAGGATAAGCAGTTGAGAAAAAGTGAGGTGACAGTGAAGTGAAACAGTGAAATTTTCGCGGTTTTAGAAGGATTCTCGGAATGTAATTTCTCGGATATAACAAATTTCGCGGACTTGAACTAAGCAACAGGAAATTTCGCGGCCAAGAACATTAAGTCACTGTTCCATTGCTTGTCGCGAGTTTTACCAGAAAATCGTCCGGTTCTCACTCAAATCTCAACCTAAATCACTCAAACTTGATCGAAAACTTCAGAAATTCTTCCCTAAACACATAATCGACCGATTTGTGGGCTAAAAACAACAAAAAACGGATCAAATCGACCAAAAACAGAAAATGGCCGAGATGATTTTTTTTGAAGATTTTTGCTTCAATCTTGCTCAAAACTCGTTAAGACTGATCCAAAAGTGTTCTAAAAACATTTTAGGCATAGAATCGATCTGGGAGAAGGTTTTAAACACAAAAACGAAGCATTAAAGCCCCAAAACGAATCCAAAATACCCGAAAGTGATTTTTTGCCCAAAACACCTTTAATCTTTTTCGAAATCGAACGAAACGGGATTCAAATCACTGTAGATCGATCCACGTTTGCTCTGATACCACTTGTTGGTCCCGATTTGCACCAAACAAGGAATCAAAGAGGCTTAGATGGGATGAAAAGGGAGAGGTTCTCACCTTCAAGTGTGTGTATTGTGTGAAAAGTAGGGTAGCCTTTTGATCTTTAATTACTTGTTTGGTGCAAATCGGGACCAACAAAGTGGTTTCGCGACACCTACCTAGCTTTGGTCTTGATAGTTATGTGATCGTTATGTAATCATTCTGTTTTCTCTTTTGGTCGTGGTCTTGTTGGGACCTTGTAGGTTGTCTGGGTTGTCTGGTTTTTTAGCTGCTGTCTGGTCGGTAGAACATTACTGTTTGTTGCGTCATGAGTGATATCATGCACGCTGCTATGTACTCCTGTTTTTTCCTTTATATTAGTGATAGTTTCCAAAAAAAAAAAGAGACATGCTTTGATGTCATAGGCTGTTCCTCTGAATTACAGTCTGAGAGATGAGGCAAACAACAGTCGAGCCGCACGGACGTCAGGTTTATCCTTTAAAGATTTGATTTCCGAAGTCCTTGGAGGAGTTCTTTGTCCTGACTGTCCAATATTCTGCACCGGTCAGTATGGAAGACCACCTGTTGTCACAGAATTGGCCTATGCTGAACAAGTTATGGCGGAGACCTTCGATGTAGGAGACATCCTTTATTGTCAGATTTTCCAGAATTATATCTCCGAAGCCGAGAATCGGAGCAGAGACGTTGTTCCCAAATCTGACTTTGCAATTTGGTCGGTCTTGGTAGTTGCTCAGCAGATTTTGATTTCCCGTCATGTGTGTGGAGCAACAAGAGTCGAGGTACCACTTGTAAATGGGTCCTCTCAGATTAGCAAATTTAGATGTTGGTTCAGATATGATTCCTAAATTAGTGCTAGTAGGAGCTTTAACAACCCAAGTTAATCTCGAAGAAGTTGAATTGTGTTTGTCCTTTGAAGAAGACTTGGCCTTTTTGGCTTTCGTCTTTTTAGGTGGGGATTTAGGAACCCATTTAGGTTGAACCTGTCAGGAAAGATTAATTTCAGCACCGACAAATGCTTTGGTAGTCTTGATCGAGGAAAAGATCTTTTCTTTGGATAGTCTCCTAAGGTTCTTGGAAGAATCAATCTTTACGGGATACCTTAGGTGAGAACAAGCATGAATAGCGCCATGTGCTTTCTTAATGGCCGGATCTTGTTTCCTACGAGTCATACTATAGACATTTGCATTAGAATGATTATTTTTTACTGCTGATGTAGAGCCTATTCGAAATTAGTGCTTCTAAAAGTGGTAGGCTGAAGAGAACATGTGGAAGCAATTATTTGAAGAGAAGAAACGGCTCTTTTATTTCTA
The DNA here is from genome assembly GCA_027422505.1 of Craterostigma plantagineum. Lineage (NCBI taxonomy): Eukaryota > Viridiplantae > Streptophyta > Magnoliopsida > Lamiales > Linderniaceae > Craterostigma > Craterostigma plantagineum. The sequence goes on along the minus strand of JAPQWV010000005.1, from coordinate 11,763,716 downwards.
CGAGTGTCTTTTATTTGTACAGAAGGAGATATATTCTTAGAAGCATTCAACTCTACGGACTCCTTCTCTATTTTTAAACTAGACACTCTTGCCTTCGACTCTAATGCTGGCCCTACGCTCCCTGTAGACATAGGGGAAACAGGATTAGAGTTCGGACTTTCCAAAATATTATTTTTCCGTTTCTGATCTTTTGGAGGAACTTTTCCTATCTTCACGCTTTTTAGAATGATCTTATTAGTTGAGGGAGTTGTGTGAGAAATAGCTTGTGAGATGGATGAAGCTTTGAGAGTTTCCATCTCCTTTGTCAACATTTTATTTTCACCTTCAAAATCTCTCTTTCTTTTTCTAAAGAGGCCCTTAACTCTTCTATTTTCCTAACAATTGGGGGTATATAGAGAGAATTTTCAGAATAATCGGTATGCACTTCCTTCGATTTAGAACGATCTTCGGGAAGATAAATTGACTCAAAGCTCCAACCATTGGGAAGTTCCCTAGTTCTGTCACTTTGATTCAATTCAGTGTAGGAAAAGGGAATTTCAGCCTTAGTCTTGGATTTTCTCTTAGCTTCTTCTAACGCGTTAATTTCTTTGCATTAGTAATAACCATAAGAGATGCTAGTCCGAGACCCATGTACTTGACATCTTAAAGTTGTTTGCAGTCAACTTTCTTCAAGTGTCGTGGATTCTCGAATCCTAAGCCAAATTTATAATGATAAAATTCTATGTCCTTTGGCTGATTCAAAAATATAGTCTGATCAGTTTGATCCCGTTTTACAAGAAGATCTTCTAATTTCTTAATCTTAGTATATAGCTTCTTACGTTCAGCATCTAAGGTAGTATATTTAATTAGAGCAGTGCTCTTTTCAGCTTGACAGGTATCCAGACTCTTCCCAATTCACTAATCCTAGAATTGGATTTTTCTAATTCAGCCTCTAGACTAGTGACCTTTTTAGTTGCTGCTTCAAGTCTACTTTTAACAAGGCTCTTCTCATCTAAGTTCCTTAGTAGACATTTATGGTAATTGTCTAACCTGTCCTCTAGTGTTAGGTCCTACGATTAACAACTCTATGATCCTAGGCATGAATTCTAAGTAATTCGATGATAATGATTGACATTAAGATTCGATCGAAAAACTCAAATGAAGAACAAGAGAGAGAATTCGAGTAGAGTGAGAAAGTTACTATTGTTTCTCTCTCTAGAAATTGAATTGCAAGCCTTTCGGATTAATTTCCAAAACTTTCTCTATTAAGCATAATGTGTGTACAAGTATTTATACCATACAAACTTGGTATAAATATCTAACTAGTCCTAATCTCTGGACTAATACAAATAAAGCCCCTAATTACGAGGACAACTAATGAAATCAAGCACAATTAAAATGTATACTCTACAATCTCCCCCTTTGTGCTTAATTGCGTCTCCGCGCCGTTTGTCCTCGTCGGGCATAGTATGATCTGCGCAAGCCCAGCGCATGCTCAAAGTTCCTGAGCGTGTTCCTCAGCTCCAGTCGCTCCTCGATATCTTCAAGTAGTTCCATTAGGAGCGGCTGTTCTCTCACGAACCTGTGGATCCTCAGCATCGTATCTCGATTGATTTCTTCCAACCTCTGCTCGATGTTTTACCTGACGACCTTGAGCGTCCCATCGCAAAACTTATGAATCTCAGTCTTCAGCATCAACCTATTCTTCTTAGCTATTGGATTGTGATAGGTGATGCCTAGGACTGAGCTGATGTGCACGTGATTGTTGGGAAGCCCTTCGGTCTCAGGTCCTTTGTTGAGCAGAGAGGTCATGTTAACCTTCTTCATGTTGCTCTCCAGAGCCATCTGAAGGTCGTGTGCGGCAAAGTACTTGACTTGGCGCATCATGAACCGGTAGAGTCCCTCGAGTCCTTCTTTCTTGATGAAGCCTTGAGGACCTTTGTACTTTTCCACGTACAGCTGATAGAGATGGTATACCTTATCAGCAGGGATGTACGGTAGGTCGCTCTCGCTTAGATCTTCTCGACTTCTATCTACTAGCTCGATGGCGTAGTATGGTGTTGGAAGTCCTCCTTTTGCACAGTATACGTTGAGTAGTTGGCATATTGGGGAGAGACTCTTATAGTGGCTCTTGACTTGTTCTTTAGTCATCCCCAGCCTTACATCAGGTCCAAGTTTGGTTAGCATCCAGAGGTAGGTCATGATTTTCTGCTAATCCCAGTGAGAGATCCCTCTCAGCTCGAACTCGTTCGGCTTCTTAACTCTCTCCGGTGACCTCCAAATATTTGCACGAACTTCTTCAAGGAAGGGGATTTCTATTTGGATGTTCTCCCATGGCGTGTCGATCCGACCGGTCCCTGGCGTTAGTCTTGTGGGGGAAGTCACTCGTTGCGCGATCAACTCTGGTAGCCTTGGGATATCTTGTTGGTAATCTTCACCTTCCTGAAGCTCGTCGTCTTCTATGATCACGAGGTCTATGGAGGCTTGTTGTAGGAAATTCCGAACGTCCTGAAGCCGTTGTCTTTGATGCTCCTCGGGCATGGAATGGGTCATCCACTGTCCTTCGAAGATGTATTTGTCTAGAACCTCGTGTGGATTGACGCCATGTCCTGAGGGGCCCGGTTGGTCTGGAGCGATCGAGGGAGTGGCTTGAGTAGCTGCTAGGGCTACGAGCATCGCGGCACTTGCTTCTTCATCCGGAAGCTAGGGGCTTGTCAGAATCAGTGGGGTGGATGGGGTCGACGGAGACGTTCTGATGGTGGGTTGGTAGAATGGGCTTAGAGGTTGTGTGCAGTGCGTGGTGGTGGTGGTTTGTGTAGTGGGTTGTGAGGTTTCTCCGGCTCCAGTTCTTGTCTGCGCAGAGCCCGAGCCTTGGCCTTGTTCTTGACCACTCGTAGATGTCCGTGGCCTCTTCTCCCCCTCATGAGGGTCCTGATTGTCAGGATCGTCATGTCTGCGTCTTGAGTGGGAGCTTTGGCCTCCGCAAGTTTCAGTAGGTGGCTCAGGATGATCCACCAATCGCCTATAAAGAGACTCTTCTTGAGGCGACCTGATGGAGAGGCCGATCAGGCGGGCGAGTAGGATGTCGTAGAGCTCGGTTATGGGTATGGTGTATGGGTTGATGAGGATGGATGAAGTGGCTAAAGGGTCGGTGGGTGTGGGTTGTGGAGGTGTGAGGTTGGTTTGTTACGAAGGGCCTTCAGAGACAGGTGCTTTCCTGGTATCTCTTCGGGATGTCTCGATGGCGTGGAGTACTCTCTCCATGATCTTGTCTTCCATGGATTGTACAGCGGCAGAGAGAGCGGCCTGGAATTGCTCGTTCGTCACAAAAGGTGTGGAAGCCTCCGTCGAAGATGTACCAGGTCGACTGATATCGCCTGTTGACAACCCATGAGCAGGCACCGGCTCCTCAGGTTGGCTCACAGTCACTTGAGGTTGTGACTGTATGAGACTTCCATCCAATCCTCGACTTGAATCTAGAAGATTCGCGTCTATGGATGTTGTGACAGTCTCAGATTGAACCTGTACGTCAGACATTTCAACATCGAGGCCGGTAGTGATAGGCTGATCCTCGGCCCCGACCGCCGCTGTGATAGTGTGCTGCGGCTCTAGATTGAGCGATGAAGGGTCCTCAGTCCTAGAAGGTATGACAAGCGGCGTGTCTGACGTGGTGGAGACGACGGTGAAGAGGGACTCGATCTGAAGGCTCAGTCGACGTGGAGTCCGTCTTATAAGTTGGATCTCCTCATCAGACTCAGTGTCTGACGAGGAAGCCGTGTGAGGTGTCGGTTCTCGTGCTTCTTCCTCACCGGCGTGTTCCGTCGTCTCAGGTGGTGAGCTGTGCCCCGTTTCCGCCTCGGGCTGTGCCTCCTGAAGTAGAACCTTCTCAATAGGCTCTTGGAGCACGCCTACATGTACGGGCACCTCCACCTGATATTCGTGTTCAGGAGCCTCGAGCGCCATCTCATTAGCCACGACGTCTGTTAGTGTATCATCTACGTCGGGCATTTGCTCTTCGACAAAAGGAGACTCCTGTTGAAGCTCCTGAGCGACAACATCTATCATCGTGTCCTCAGGGCTTGGTTGGTGTTGCGGTTGGGGAGGGCTAACTCCAAAATCTGTCGGGGCCCTCGAATAAGCTCCTCGGTGAGGTGATTCTCCCAGCAGTAAGTTCGATACACGTCTCCCTGGGGGTCGGCGAGACGTAGCAGCTCAAAAGAAATCGGCATTGACGGTTGGTCCAAGTCCGTGAGCCGTGGATTGTGGAAGAATTTGAGCCTTGGTGGTTGATAATTTCCTCCAGGAGGTAGACGAGGGATGGACTCGTGCAACTCCATGAGTTCCCTGATGATCACATTAAACCACCGAGCGTAGGGCACGTTCTTGGATCTCTTATTCTCCTTTTGCATGATCTGGTCTGCAAGATCATTCCAGATCAGCTGCGTGAAATCATAGTTCCTAGAGAATGCGATTCCGTGGAAAATCCGCAGAATGTTGCCGTTGCCCTTATCGAAGCATGTATGCTTGGGCGATAGCCACTTGTTCACAATCCCGAACAGTGTCTTCCACGGATGAGGGATACCGCTGCTCTGGACCTGAGCTAGCTTGGTGAGCTGCGGTTGATATCCCATCTGCATGAAATCATGCACCATTTCTGCGTCTGATGGGAGCGGGTCGTAGTTTGCGCTGTATGGCAAGTCCAGAATCATCCCGAACTGGTTCTTGTTCATATTAATGTGCCGCGTCCCAATTACGGTTGAGAAGGAGAAGGCCCCATTTTCCACTGCTCCTTGAATGCATCCCCAGAATTGCTGGAGATAGACCATTGGCACCGAGGCGGTGACCGTCAATGCATGCCAGATGGGGTGGCCTTGCAGAATTGATATGATGATGTCATCTCGACACCGAAAGGTGGTCAGATCGAGTTGAAATTTGTATCCTGGACCTTCAGGCACAAATTATGGTCGTAGATGTGTTGTATCGTGGGTAGCGATCCATCTGAAGGAAAAAAAGATATAAAAAGTTCATTAGTTCAAAATTTAATTTTAGTCAAAAATTGATTTAATTTCATCAAACTATAATATTGTAACAAGTCATGACATGTTTGATATGAATTGAAATTGTGTAGTGTGCATATAGTATAATTGATTTTGAAAAATGTAATGGCATGTTCGTAATTTCGAATGAAACATATAACGCGTGAAAAGAGTTCGAAATTTTCTAAGTATTTGATCGCGGGAAATGTCACTGTTCATGCCGAGATATTTTTCCTCGATAAATTTGGTTTTCAAATTGATTTCCTATGCATTGATTTCTATTGAAATAACTCCGTTTAATTTTGCGATCGAAAAAATTTTTATTCGCTTAATGTTCGCTACAGTGTAAAAGACTTAGAAAAAAACTAAGTGTTGAAGTCGTAATCATGGACTGTAGCCGACCAATTTTACGATCGAGAAAAATTCCGTATAAATTTAAGATCGAGAAATTATTTCTCAGGCAAATTTACTATCGAAAAATTTTCCTCGATTGAATAAAATTTTTCGATTTGAAATTTGTCGAGCGGTACGTGATTTTCGATCCTAAGTAAAATTTTTGCTGCGATATTTTTCTATCGAGAAATTAGTCAACGAAAAAACTAAGTCAATCGTCGAGAAATTTTTCCGATCAATTAAATCCTAAGCGGCGAATTTTACGATCAGAAAATTAAGCGTTGAAAAACTAATTTTTCGCTGCTAAATTTTTGCGACCGAAATAAAATGAAATCGAAAATTCTATTTTGCGATAGTAAGTTTTACGCTCGATCTAATTTGCATCTAAATTGTCTATTCAGCGCTTAAATTTTTCGCTCGCAGAAAATCCTAATTAGATTTCTCGATGGTAAGTGATTTGTCGGTCTAAATCTTCTGACTAAGTCAGAATTTAGCGATCGAAAACTAATTCGATACAAACAGTATCTCAATTGAATCGGAATTCAATTAAGACTCTTTGCGATCGACAAAGTTCTTCGATGGCTTCAAACATTCAAATCCCCAGTTTCTTTCAAAACTCAACTTAGTGGTCTAAGATGCAGATTTTTCGAAAGGTTAAACTACCAGATTCATAAAAAACATCGAAACTATCTTAAGTGCAGGCATTAACCCAGATAAAACTCGTAAACATGCGTAAATCACTATAAAATAGTATACGGTTTTCTCAGTTGAAGAACATTCGAGAATCTAATCCTAATCCCGCGAAAAACTACAAAATGCAGATGCTAATGGAGTTAAATTGCACGCAAATGTCAAATGAATCTCATTTCTACCTTAAACAGACAATTTGGTGTTGAAAATCGAAAGATTTGTGAGAGATTTGAACTGTCTGTGAAAGTTTTTCGAGAGAGAATTTTTTGCGATATTAGGTTTGCGTGAGATAAAATTTTTCGACTGACAAAAAGTGAACTTTTATTAACTCGCTGTAAGTCAATGTCGGGTTTGCGATTGGGCGTTTTGCGATTAAATGGATCAGGCCCATTACTATTTGCGCTCGAGAAATATTGATTCGAAAATTATTCTTCAATTCAATTTCTCGATCGCAAATTATCGCGGCCAATCAAAATCGTTCCCAACATGGTTTACGATCGAGAAACATATGATTGCGAATTAATTCTTATATCCAATTTCTCGATTGTAAGTACTTCTAAAAATTTTCAGATTGATCCTTATTTCAAATAAAATCACATTGTAATGCTCCCCCTCAGAATTAAAATAAATGCAATTAACTCCCTGGATTTTCTGTGTAGTAACGTCTAGCTCCCCTGGCAGAATAAAAAAATATGTACCACTTAGAAAAAAACGTTAGAAATAATGGAGTTAATCAACAATATTTTAGGCATTTTTTCTTGAAATATTTGGTCTGTGACTAGCTCCTTTCCTTGTAGAGTCGACGTCTCACTCCTTAATTTTGTTCGAAGGAATCTGAAACGCTTAGAGAAAAATGTCAAGAATATTTGGAGCTAATGCACGATTTTTATATTTGCTCCCACTCAAATACTGCGCAGGAATTGACTAAACATGCAAGCATATGAAATCAATTCAAGTCATGAGCATATAACACACAAAATTACCTAGTAAGCACATATACATGGTCCCCAAAAAACATGTATTGAAGATATTGCGTGTCAGGAACCGAAACCTCATATTATAATTTCATGCATTTACATAAATTCATGCATTCATATAAGTTATTTTAAAACAGAGGTATATGTAGAATAAGATATTTTAAGTATTATAGTTCTAGGTTCTCAAAGAGATATAAGTGGTAAAGAACTGAATGTTACGGAAGTTAGAAAAGTATGAAATTTCTAAGGTTTTCTCAGGTTTTGAGGAACTTTATATATTAATTGAAGTAATAAAATAAATTAGGAAGTTTAATGATAATCTTGAGATTCTTTAAAATGGAAGAAATATTTAAATAATATTAAGGTATAACTAAAGAAGAGATCATTCGAAACCCTAAGTAAAATGTCTAAACTTTTTAAGGGTTTCGAAATTTGTCCAATAGGGATTTCGAAATTCCTCAAACCAAGGTTTCGAGATTTATTCAGTAAAGATCTCGAAATCTCACTTACGAAAACTTAATGATAAAGGAATGATAAGAAAAATAGTAATAATATAATCAATGTTTCATAGGAAGAAGATAAGTATTGATAAACATATTAACGTCATTTAGTTAGTACCACACGTAACTTAGGTTAAGGGAAAGGAAAACGAAATTCATATCATTTAGAAGAACTTGTGAAACTCAGAACAGAGAAACCAAGAACTCGATTCCAATTAAGCTAAAGGAAGGGTAAGACATCTTACCATAATTTTCATATTCTAGTTATGACCTAACATAAAGTATTAGCATGCATAAAAAGGTTGTAGGAGCTCATGCTTTATTTAAGTCTGATTACAAAAGAATTTAAATGATGTTTTCCTAGCTTTACATACTTGTATGCGTTGGAATTAGTTTGTGAACTTTAACAATTATGCTAAGAATACGTGGGTAATTAAGGAAACTATTTTCGACCTAGGACAATGGTTGAAAAACTTCTAGGACTGTTTTGAAATTACTGTTGTGAAGATTTGGATTATATTAAGTAAAAGGAAGTTCTGATATTGATAATTGTGGGAAGTTTTCGTAACTATTTAGGGTTTCTTTTAGGATATTGAAAGGATTTTATACTTGTTTAGTTGAATAATTTTTTTTTGGTAAACTGAACTTTCATTTACCACGAAGGACCAGAGTTTGACAACACCTCACCACCCATACATCCCAAAATTGCCACCACTTGGTAAGACTAATACAGGACCATTTTATCTTGAACAAAAATGAAAATTTGCCACCTGCTTCACATGATTAAATGACTTTAACCTTGTTTCTATTTCCTTCTTGATCCTATGTGTCAGCTGTTCCTCATTACTAGCCTCCTCTCCGTGTACTCGCAGGTTACGCTCACGTCAGATATTATATATTGTTGAAGTATAGCAAGCCACCTTAATGCGCTGATGAGTTGATCTCTTCCTCCCCACCAGTTCCATCCAATTGCACAATTCTTCAAATGACTGCACCAGAGCTCCCATATTTACCCATGCATTAATATTTGAGCACACTTTCTGACTAAGCGAACAAGCCAGAAATAGATGTTCCACAGTTTCCTCAGCCGCATCACAGAGCCTGCAACTTGAGTTAGATAATTGCATCCCCCACTTCCTAAGCCTGTCCATAGTTAGGATACGTTTCTGTAGCACCAACCAAAGTAGAATGGACTGCTTAGGAATGTTGAGCCTATTCCATACAGCATTACAAAAGGGAAAATCTGGATTGACCCCTTTGAGCCAAACATATCCACTACGGACAGAGTAAAGTCCATCCTTTGCTGGAGTCCATTCTGTACCTCTGTACCCCATTCTGAACCTTTCTTTTAATCTGTTAAGCTTCCTCCAATGCCAACTCACATCAGTCCCAGGTCTGTAGTCCCAAAATGTAGTGCCCTTTAAGTACACTCTATTTATCCAGTTAATCCATAAAGATTCTACTGCCATTGTAAGGTCCCAAATCTGTTTCCCTGCTAGCGCAAGATTCCATATCACGCAGTCGCGCATATTCAGCCCTCCCTGTTTCTTTCGCAAGCACACACTGTCCCAGTTAATCAGGGACATGCACCTGCCACGAGTTTTCTTACCCCATAGAAATTCCTTACAGATTCTATCTACCTCCTTGACCACAGCTTTTGGCAGGAAAAACATGGAGCCCCAGTAACCGTGAGTAGATAACAACACAGCATTGATAAGACACATCCTCCCGGCATATGACAAGTTCCTAGTGGACCAGCATCGCATACGAGCAGTAATCTTTTCCACTAATGATTGGCAGGAGCTGCGAGTCCATCTAATTGGGGATAGAGGTACCCCCAAATACCTCATAGGATACTTACCCAAAGTAAATCCAGTAGTCTCTAATATCTTTTCAGCTCTTTCACTAGTGGTACCAGCAAGAAAAACACTTGATTTCTGTTGGTTGGCCACTAGTCCAGAGACTAAATGGAAGTGCTCAAGAGCTTCCATGACCACTGTAACAGCCCCATTACTGCCTTTGCAAAAGATCATAAGGTCATCCGCGAAACATAAGTTCACCACTTTGAGATGCTTGCACATAGGGTGAAACCTGAAGCGGGTGTCTTGAGCTGCTAACTGCAATTTCCTAGTCAAGTACTCCATCGAAATCACAAAGAGTAATGGAGATATAGGGTCCCCTTGCCTCAAACCCCTAGCTCCTTTGATTACTCCTGTTAAAGACCCATTTATAGAGACTGTGTAGGATACAGTGGTCACACATTCCATAAGCCATGTTACAAATCTCCTAGGAAACTTGAGACTACACATCCAGTCATGCAAAAACTCCCAGTCCACTGAGTCGTATGCTTTTCTGATATCAACCTTCATAAGCGCCCGGGCTGAGGCACTCTTTCTGTTATACATCCTAAGTAGGTCCTGATTTAAGAGTATATTATGTACTATTGATCTCCCCTCTACAAAAGCGCTTTGATTAGCATGAATGAGTTTAGGGAGCAGAGGTTTAATTCTTCCACATAGCATCTTTGCAATACACTTATATATAGTATTACAACACGCTATGGGCATCTTTGGTATCAGGCATATCACTGTTTTATTGAGTCTGGGCAGTAATTTGCCTGTGGCAAAAAATTCCATAATTGCGTTGGTGACTTGTCCACCTAGAACATTCCAGGCATCCTTGAAAAAACCACTCCCAAATCCATCAGGCCCCGGAGCCACATCAGCGTGTATGGATTTCATAGCATCCCAGACCTCTCCTCTTTCAAATGGCCGACTGAGCCTCAACTGATCATCCAGCGTTAGAGTATATCCCATACCAGTCACCCTGTGGTCCAACTGATTTCTATTTGATCTCTTTCTGCCCAGTACTTCCTGGAAGTAATCAGAGAAGTGTTGTGTTATTTTTCCATTATCAGTAACTATAGTGCCATCAGAATTGATTATGGTCAGGATTTTGTTTGAGTAGGTTCTTTGTTTGATTCTAGCATGAAAGAATGCTGTGATTTGATCTCCCTTATCCAGCCACCTAGCTTTGGCTTTTTGCCTTAAGAATTTGTCAGCAGCCACACTTAGATACCCAAACTCTGTTCTAGCAGCTTTCTCTCTTGCTTGAAGCTCCAAATTCAGGGGATTAGCATGGAGACTAGCTTGCACTTCCTCAAGTCTTTTCCGGGCCATTTCTGTGGTATTAACAATGTTGGCAAAATCATTCTTGTTTAATGTTCTGAGAGGTTTCTTCAGTTTATCCAAATTGCAACAGACATCCCTCATTTGTGACCCAGTTTTAGTACACCAGTGGACCTCTACTAACCTGAGAAATGTAGGGGCCAGAGACCACATATTGAAGTACTTGAAGTCCCTTCTTGTATTTTGTTCCTGTTCTGTAACCCTAAGCACAATGGGTGAGTGATCAGAGACACCCTCCAGCAGCAATACTGTGAAATAGTTGCTGTATTTGGATATCCAGAGTGGATTTGCTAAAGCCCAATCAATTCTACTCCATACTCTCTTCTCAGGGCACTGCTTGTTGGACCATGTAACTGGTTACCACATCTCTTAATTTCCTGCAGCTGACATGTTTGCAAGCACTGGTTAAACTCCCTAAACTCAGTTTCATTAATGGCTGCCCCCCCGAGTCTATCCTCAAACCCTCTGATGTTATTGAAGTCCCCCCATACCATCCATGGGTCAGCTATGGAACCCCCAATCTGCACCAGTATTTCCCACAATTTACCTCTGGCAGCCAGCTCATTGTGTCCATAGACACAGTGAGATAGGTGACTAAGGTATTGTCCTTAAGAATTTTGAAATGCATGTGCTGGGCTGATTTTGACACCAATTTCAACTCAGCTTCATCTTTCCAGATCACGACAATTCTTCCATTAGGGTGTTCACTGATGTTGTGACAAAACTCCCATCCTTCAAACATTCTGTTTATTGCGCTATTTACAGAATCTTTCTTTAGTTTTGTTTCTAATAAGCAAATGATATTTAGTCTATATCTACTACAAAATAGGGCCACCTCCCTCTGTTTGGCCGGGCTGTTTAGGCCCCTTACATTCCAAGAGGCACTCCTATCCATTCCCAGGATCAATGACCCTCTGCTTGGAAGGGTTACTTGCATGTATCTCCAAGTTCTTCACTCCCTCCCTCTGAACCAGGTCAGCCCAAGATTGCCTTGAACCATAAGCTTGTGACTGGTCCTCCTTTCCCACACTGGATGCTTGTTTTACTGGTGATTGATTGGCCCGGACCACCTTTTCTGAGTACTGCACATTTGTTACTGGAGCCACTGGGATATCAAGGTCTGAAACATGCATCTGTTGTTTCTGATTGCCCTTGTAAACAGGTTGCCAATCTTTTGGGATCACTTTCCTGCACAAAGCTTCCTCATGACCATATCCCTTACAGTTATTGCATTGCACGGGTTTCCATTCGTATGTGACTTTCTGCTCTAGGAGTTGTCCCTTCTCATTCAAGAACTGGATGATATCCTTAAGAGGCTTGTTGAGGTTCACTTCCACTAGGATTCTAGCATAATGAATCCTCGCTTTTTGCCTAGTGACATCATCTGTCATCACTGGTTTTCCAATCAGACTTGCAAGCTTTCCCAATGTTTTAGTCCCCCAATATTTCAATTCCAGTTGAGGTAATTGTATCCAGATGGGGACACTATCAACTCCCAGCTTATTCAGTTGCGTGTCTTCAGTCCATGGTGTTAGAACCACTGGTTTTTCATCAAAATGAAGGATTTCAGTTTGAAGGATTTTATCCCTTGCAGCCACACTTCCAAATCTTGCCAGGAACAAGCCCTGCCGTACTTGCCAAACATTCTGTAGCCCTAGTTTGCCCCATTTTCTCTTCAAAAATCCAGACATAACACCATATGGCGGATTTGCTCCCAGAACATAGCACAACAGAGCAGAGTTCCAATGCTCAACTTCCTCTTGAATCTCCTATAATTCCACCTGACCTATTTCCTGTCCATCCTCAGTAATAGGAGCCACATATTCAAGACGATTATCCTGTTTTTGTAACAAGTTTGCATTGAATTTGACCCAAGGGGAGTCCGCAAACTATTGCCCAGGGTTAATACTAGGAGTTTCTACCAATTTAGGCCATACCTCATCCTCTATTCCATCAGTAACCAAATTAATTGGCGTCTGGTGATTAGTATGTGTTCCCAGGGGTATTGAACACCTTAGACCATCCTTAGTAGCCTTCAATTGAGATCGTTCCCTGTCGGATTGGCCAAATTTGACAGGCGATAGGATCTGCGATTGAACCACCAATGGAACAGTGCTCTTCATATTTTCAGGTATGCTGCTTCGCTGCTGTCTTCGATCACTCACAAGCATCGATTCCTCACTCAATTGCTCATTAGGAGGGGGCGGCATCGTCATCACCGTGACCGGCGCTGCCCTCTGTGACGCCGTTTTCCTCTTTTTCGCCATGGCTGAAGGAGAGAAAATTGGCGCGAAAGTTTTAGTTGAATAATTTTGGTATAAAGACATATGTTAGGGTTTGAAATAAGTTTGTAATCCTATGATTTCGAAAAGATGAGGTTAAGATTTCGAAACTCAGAGGAGTATAGCAAAGTTATCGAAGTCTATCTCGAAATTGAATATCGAAAGAAATCTGTTTTGGAATAACAAATGTCGATAACTATATAGGATTTCATAAGAAATGAAATGTCGATATTAAGAAATACCATTACAAAACATGTTTCGAAATCCTTTAGGTTATATGTTAAAGATCTCGACATATTATAATTTAAAGACCTCGACATGTTATATTTTAAAGATCTCGACATGTTATATCGACATGTTATATTTTAAAGATCTCGACATGTTATACCTTAAAAATCTCGATATGTACCACCAAGTTTTTGATAATTATAGATTTCAAGATATAACTCGAATTTTAGAAATGCAATTAAATAGAATTGAGAAATAAAGATATATTTATATATATATATATATATATAAAGAATTTCAATATCACATAAAGTGTTCAATATTTAGGGTTTCGATATAAAATAAGTTAGGGTTTTTGGTAAAGGCTACGGATAGAAACGATCATGCATAATAAAGCATGCATATCACGCACGCATATCATTATAGGAATTTTATATTTACCAGATAAATAATTATATAGGTCAGGAGTCGGATAAGGGCAAGGACAAGGTCGAGTAAGCGAACGGAGAAAATAGGCGAAACTGGTGAGTATGATTTGCAACATGTATCTTCTGTGCCTTATGTGTTTACATGCCTTACATGGATTAATTGACTAATATGTGCTTTATATGGTATTCATGAATGTGAATTAAGTGACGGTAAAGTGCCTTTATATGATTTATGTGTTATATAAAGTATTTTATATAGCATTGCGTACATATAAATAAAAGGAGAAACCGTTATGACTGCTACGACTACGGACGGTACGATACGGATGCTACGGCATACTTCCCTCCAAATCGGGGGATGACAGTTACTTCCCTTCAAATCGAGGGATGACAGAGTCCTGTATAGGCACATACAGACATTTACAGTATTGACAGAGTCCCATGCATGGGCGCCGACTGGGCTTACAGAATACGAGTCTAGCTAGTCTATAACGGGAGTATCAAAATAAACGGACATATAAAATGGCATGTGATCTACGGATCGTATGAATGACGATTATGTGAACGATGATTTTATGATTAAAAAGGGCTATGTTATTTACGAAAATGGATGAGTTACTACTTACTCTATTACTTATATGTTATTTGTTAACATGTTGCGATCATACTCTGAATCGGTGTCTTCACAGTTGTTGTAGATAATTAGCAGGCTGCGTAGAAAGCATAACATAAGCATGGATTCAAGGTTGGCCAGCTACGCTCTCCTCCTACTCCCCTCTGGTTCATCGTTAGCATGTAGAATAGAAACGGATTTAGACTGTTGCATTTTGTGACTCATATGATAGGTACATATATGTACATTATTGTGAAAGGAATTAGACCGGATGTACGCACCTGTTTTTGTTAAAGGAAATGGTTATGGGAATCGCGAAAAATTTTATACGAATATTTTATAGCTGCATAAAAAGGTAATAGGAAACGGGGTGCTACACGTAGTGGTATCAGAGCCTAGGCTTTAGGTTCTGTAGACATTTGCATAATATGTGCATTGTTATGGATTGCCGTTAAACTTTTCTTGCGTATATAGGCAAAGGGTAGTAGGTGCTCCGATACCTATAGAACATGATGAACCTACTATAGAGGGAGGAGGAAGAACGGCCGTACCTGAATCCCATTCATCGCATACTCTTAGACAGCATGAATCCGAACACCCCCTGACAACTCCCCGAGAACGACGATACGACAAATTAAGGAAAATGGGTGCTGTGGATTTTACGGGCACGACCGATCCTGCAGAAGCAGAGACATGGTTGAAAAGAACGGAAAGGGTATTTTATATGATGCAATGCACCCCAGAAGAAAAGTTCGATTATGCAGTCTCGCTCCTTCAGGGACATGCATATGAATGGTGGGAGACTGTTCCGGATAGTATGGCTCAACCCCCAGTGTTGACCTGGGAAGATTTTCTGAGGGAATTTAATGATACGTACATGCCTGAAGTTTACAAGGATCAGAAAGAGAAGGAATTTCTAGAATTGAAACAAGGTAACAGGTCCATAGGCGAGTATGAGATGCTGTTTAATCAGTTATCCCGTTATGCACCGCACATGGTTGCTACTGAAAGAAATAAGTGTCGAAGATTTGAAGCAGGACTCCGCTATATGATTAGAAATCGTATTACGCCATCAGATATGGAGTCCTATGGGAAATTGAGGGCGGCAGCTATTCGTGCCGAAAGATTAGAAACTGAGTCTCGGAATTTTCAAAGTAGTAAACGAAGGTTAGGCGAAGAGTCGTCTAGTGGAAAAATGAAAAAGGCGTATAGTTCGCCTAGATCAATGAGTGTTCAAAGTGGCTCTGCAAAGGGCAGTACAAGCGGGCCAAGAACTACAGGACGGGGTATAGAGACTTCGCAACAAATACCAACATGTGAACACTGTGGGAAGAACCACAGGGGCGTACGTAGATGGCTCACAGGCGAATGTTTTACGTGTGGGCAATCGGGACATATAGCTAGGAATTGCCCAACATTGCGAACAGAACCTAAAGTAGATCAATCAAGAGTAAGCGGACCCTCCACAAACCGTGGAAGAGGAAGGGGCCGAGGACCGTTTAACACAAGTTTTGGGAGAGGAAGCTCAGGAGGCCAAGCCTATAGACCGCCAGCACAAGCAAGGATTTTCACCATGACTCGTGAGGAAGCCAAAGAAGGATCACACGTGATTACGGGTTAATTATTTATCTGTGATATTGATGTATATGTTTTATTCGATCCAGGTGCCACTCATTCATTCATATCACGAACATTTGCATCATTATTACCTGATAAACCTGAACCCCTAGAAGAGGAATTGTATGTTCGACTTCCAACGGGCGAAGTGGTTATAGTGAACACAATATACTTAGAATGCAGAATGGTCAGTAAAGGGATAGAGATGCGAGCAACCCTATTCGTTATTCCTTTAATGGATTTCGACGTAATATTGGGCATGGACTGGTTGTCAAAATACCGAGCGAATCTTGATTGTTTCAAGAAGGAAATTGAATTGACCCCTATAGATCAAACCCATATAATACTTAAGGGAGAAAAGTGCGTACGGACGGCGTATCAGATATCAAGTTTAGAAGCTTCTAAGATGATTAGGAAAGGATGCGAAGGATATATAGCCTATATTATAGATGCGCAGTTAAGTGGACTAAAAATAGAAGATATTCCGGTAGTCAGTGAATATCCTGATGTTTTTCCTGAAGAGTTACCAGGATTACCTCCCGATCGAGATACGGAGTTCACTATTGAACTTCAACCAGGCACAACGCCAATTTCTATTCCACCATATCGGATGGCTCCAATCGAATTGAATGAGTTAAAGGTACAGTTGAAAGAATTACTCGATAAGGGTTATATACGGCCAAGTGTATCGCCATGGGGAGCACCCGTTCTTTTCGTTAAAAAGAAAGATGGGACACTCAGATTATGCATAGCCTACCGACAATTGAATAAAGTAACGGTGAAAAATAAATATCCGTTACCTCGGATTGATGATCTATTTGATCAGTTGCAAGGTGCTAGGGTCTTTTCAAAAATCGATCTGAGATCAGGATATCATCAATTGAAGATTGCAGATGGTGATATTCCAAAGACGGCTTTTAGAACAAGATATGGACATTATGAATTTCTAGTTATGCCCTTTGGGTTAACGAACGCTCCTGCAGTCTTTATGGCATTGATGAATGATGTGTTCCGACCCTATTTAGACCAGTTCGTGATCGTCTTTATTGATGATATTCTAATATATTCCAAGTCAAAGGAGGAGCACGAACAACATTTAAGGGTTGTACTTCAGACTTTACAAGAAAAGAAGTTATATGCGAAGCTTTCGAAATGTGAATTTTGGTTAGATCAAGTAGTATTTCTGGGGCACGTAGTCTCTGGTAAAGGTATTCAAGTCGATCCCAGTAAAATCGAAGCGGTAATTAAGTGGGAAAGCCCTAAAAATGTAGCAGAAGTTCGTAGTTTTCTGGGATTGGCCGGATATTATCGGCGATTCGTAGAGAATTTCTCACTAATAGCAGCCCCAATGACGAAGTTATTATGTAAAGGAGTTGTATTTAAGTGGACTGATGAATGCCAAAGGAGTTTGGAAGAATTGAAGGAGCGATTAACGACCGCTCCTGTGCTGACTATTCCATCAGGTACTGAAGGTTTTGTGATTTATAGCGACGCGTCGTATCAAGGACTAGGATGCGTATTAATGCAACACGGAAAAAGTAGTGGCGTACGCATCTCGACAACTGAAGCCATACGAAACATCCTACCCAACTCACGACTTAGAGCTAGCGGGTGGTATTTGCACTGAAGATATGGCGACACTACTTATATGGTACAACATTTCAGATATTTACTGATCACAAAAGTTTAAAATATCTATTAAGCCAGAAGGAATTGAATATGAGACAGAGGCGGTGGATTGAATTACTGAAGGATTATGATTGTACCATAGAATACCATCCTGGAAAGGCCAACGTCGTTGCTGACGCTTTGAGTCGAAAATCGTATGGTACCATTTCTTATTTATCAGTATGTTCTTTATCAAGTTTGATTGATCTTAGGAAGATGAATACGGAAATGAAAGTAGACGATACCGGTGCTATCTGTGCCTCAATTATAGTTCGACCTATCATGTTAGATCGAATTAGACAAGTACAGTTTAAAGGCGAGAAGCTGGCTAAGATTGCTGATAAAGTGAAACAAGGGTTAGGGAAGTCTTTTTTAATAGGCGATAATGGAACTTTGACGATAAATGGCCGCATATGTGTTCCTGATATTGATAATCTTCGACAAGAAATAATGGAAGAGGCACACACTGCTCCTTATGCTATGCATCTAGGCAGTACGAAGATGTATCGGATCCTTAAATCTCATTATTGGTGGCCAAGGATGAAGAAGGATGTGGCCGAGTACGTTTTAAAATGTTTAACGTGTCAGCAAATCAAAGCTGAACACCAAGCTCCAGCGGGTAAATTACATCCTTTACCCATACCAGTTTGGAAATGGGAGCGAATAACGATGGATTTTCTTTATGGACTTCCTCCAACGGCTAAGAAAAATGATGCCGTGTGGATAATTGTCGACAGGCTCACAAAATCAGCCCATTTTCTACCATTTAGATGGGGTTCTACGTTAGAATACTTGGCAAAAAGATACATCAACGAAATAGTTCGGTTACACGGGGTACCCATTTCTATCGTATCTGATCGTGATCCCCGATTTACTTCCAGATTTTGGGGAAGTTTACAAGAAGCGCTCGGAATGAAATTACATTTTAGTACGGCATTTCATCCACAGACAGACGGACAATCAGAACGGACGATACAGACCCTAGAAGACATGCTTCGAGCGTGTGTAAGCGAATTCAAAGGCTCGTGGGATGATTATATAGCGCTAATGGAATTTTCTTACAATAATCAGTACCACTCAAGTATTGGAATGGTCCCGTATGAAGCCCTGTATGGCCGAAAATGTCAAAACCCAATTTGTTGGGACATGGAAGGAGAACAAGTATTGGAAGGGCCAGATTTGATTCAAGATACAATGGAAAAGATTAAAGTAGTAAAGAGTAGACTTAAAGCGGCCCAAAATAGACAAAAGAGTTATATAGACCAACATCGACGAGAAATGGAATATGAAGTTGGGGAGAAGGTATTTTTGCGAGTATCTCCTTGGAAAGGTGTATTGCGATTTGGAAAGAAAGGAAAGTTAAGTCCACGATATATCGGACCGTACGAGATAATTGAAAGAATTGGACCATTAGCATACCGATTGGCATTACCACCCGAATTATCACAAATACACAATGTCTTCCACGTTAGTATGCTGCGGCGATACAGATCAGATCCTACGCATGTTCTACGTGACGAACCGATAAATATTTCTGAGGACCTTAGTTACGTAGAAGAACCAGCAGAAGTCCTGGAATATGCTGACAAGAAGTTACGAAATAAAACGATTCCAATGGTAAAAGTACGGTGGAAAAATCATTCGGCTCGTGTAGCTACGTGGGAAACCATAGACAATATGAAGACCCAATACCCATGGTTATTGACTGAGACAGGTACGAAATTTCGAGGTCGAAATTTTAAAAAGGGGGGGAGAATTGTCAGGAACCGAAACCTCATATTATAATTTCATGCATTTACATAAATTCATGCATTCATATAAGTTATTTTAAAACAGAGGTATATGTAGAATAAGATATTTTAAGTATTATAGTTCTAGGTTCTCAAAGAGATATAAGTGGTAAAGAACTGAATGTTACGGAAGTTAGAAAAGTATGAAATTTCTAGGGTTTTCTCAGGTTTTGAGGAACTTTATATATTAATTGAAGTAATAAAATAAATTAGGAAGTTTAATGATAATCTTGAGATTCTTTAAAATGGAAGAAATATTTAAATAATATTAAGGTATAACTAAAGAAGAGATCATTCGAAACCCTAAGTAAAATGTCGAAACTTTTTAAGGGTTTCGAAATTTGTCCAATAGGGATTTCGAAATTCCTCAAACTAAGGCTTCGAGATTTATTCCGTAAAGATCTCGAAATCTCACTTACGAAAACTTAATGATAAAGGAATGATCAGAAAAATAGTAATAATATAAGCAATGTTTCATAGGAAGAAGACAAGTATTGATAAACATATTAACGTCATTTAGTTAGTACCACACGTAACTTAGGTTAAGGGAAAGGAAAACGAAATTCATATCATTTAGAAGAACTTGTGAAACTCAGAACGGAGAAACCAAGAACTCGATTCCAATTAAGCTAAAGGAAGGGTAAGACATCTTACCATAATTTTCATATTCTAGTTATGACCTAACATAAAGTATTAGCATGCATAAAAAGGTTGTAGGAGCTCATGCTTTATTTAAGTCTGATTACAAAAGAATTTAAATGATGTTTTCCTAGCTTTACATACTTGTATGCGTTGGAATTAGTTTGTGAACTTTAACAATTATGCTAAGAATACGTGGGTAATTAAGGAAACTATTTTCGACCTAGGACAATGGTTGAAAAACTTCTAGGGACTGTTTTGAAATTACTGTTGTGAAGATTTGGATTATATTAAGTAAAAGGAAGTTCTGATATTGATAATTGTGGGAAGTTTTCGTAACTATTTAGGGTTTCTTTTAGGATATTGAAAGGATTTTATACTTGTTTAGTTGAATAATTTTTTTTTGGTAAACTGAACTTTCATTTACCACGAAGGCAGAGTTTGACAACACCTCACCACCCATACATCCCAAAATTGCCACCACTTGGTAAGACTAATACAGGACCATTTTATCTTGAACAAAAATGAAAATTTGCCACCTGCTTCACATGATTAAATGACTTTAACCTTGTTTCTATTTCCTTCTTGATCCTATGTGTCAGCTAAGAATATAACGTTTCTCTCTCTACGTTTCTCTCCCCAAACCTTTCGAGACTCTTCACATTCCCATCGTCCCACCATCTTCTACATCCACCTAGATCAGTGCCGGCGACCACCACCTATTACTGATCGGCGGCGACCATCTCCCCTCCCTCCATCGCCGGGATCAGACGGCGATGGGAGGGCCGTGACTCTCCATCTTCACGCTTTCTCCCACCACAACCATCTCGTGACCTATCACCTTCTCCTCTTCTTTTCTTCTCTGAAATCCCATGGAAGATCTAGATTGTCCTGGTTCGTTGCCGGATTATGACTTGCTTAAGGCCAAAATCCCGGACTTCGATACTAAGTTTGGAATGGCAAAATTTGAGGACCTCTTTGCCCACGTCACCAATGGTTCTCGTCGCCCTCAGCCTTCGCCGGAGACCCAAGCACCGGCTACTACCTGGCCGGAACCACCTCCTAAAGGGCTTCCACCGACAAGTGACACCCAACCACCATGGAAGCCGCACCACCGCAAGAAACGAACCACGTCTGCCATAGTGCCGCTTCGGGACACGCGGCCTGAACCTCCCCGGCTGATACGCAGCGGCACTCCGCCGCGTCCTCCTACCACCAGCCGCGTCTTGGAGGCCGTGCCTGACGAAGAGCCGCTCAGTGCCGATCCTTCCTCCATGGATGCTCCTAGGGCTGCTACAGTGGCGGCGCCCCACACCCCTGATGGTATTGGGCCCAACGTGTGCCCTAATAGGCTGGGACTTGAGGCCTCTACTGCTGTAAACGGGCATAAGGCCTGCCATAGCAGGCCTCCACATGAAGTGAATGACAACCTTAATACTGTTGGGTTTTTTTCAGCCTCTAATGGGCCCGGCAACATGGAGGATGCGTACCTTAACAAGATTGGGCCGAAAGCTACTCCTAACGTGGTGGATGCTAACCCTCACAATGTCGAGCCTCCTTCCTCCCCTTATGGGCCTCGACCTGAGATGGATGTGGCTGCGGTGGCCACTCCCGGGTCTAATGGTCAAGGTCTTGGCTGTCGCACGATGCCTGACGTTGTTTCCTTGGCCGGAGCTAAGCACAGCGAGCTGGCCCCGATCGTTGAAAACGCGTCGAATGAGAATCCACCTGGGGTTGCCAAACAATCGCTCATGACCGCCGGTGCTGCCGAACCAGACTCGCATAATAGGCCGCCTGTGATGGCTGCCCAGGCCGGATCTCTCGCTCTTGGACCGTCCTTCTCTGACATGGTTCGTGGCGTCATCAGCAACCGGAATCTAACCAGCCGTGGAGGGTCCACTTGCTCGGCTCGACTTCCTTTATCTTACTCGACGCCTACTGTTGTTAATGGAATCGCTGCGGCTCGTCCTTCTTGGGAAGTGGCTCAACAAGGCGTCGCACGGTGGGAACATACGCTTGTCGGGTATTTCCTTGGGAAGCGACCGTACTTTCCACATGTGGAACGCTATGTCCGCTCTATTTGGCAGAATCTTGTGGAAGTTAGATCGACGATTAACGGATTTTTCAAGTTCCGGTTTAACTCGGAGGTGGCGGCTGCGGCGGCCTTGGACGGCGGACCATGGCTACTTCAGGGACAGCCGCTCTTCCTTGAGGCTTGGCATACGGGCTTCTCTTTCGAAAAGAAGAAACACTCGACTGTTTCGCTTTGGGTTAGACTCCGAAACGTCCCTACGGAATACTGGACCCAAGCCGGACTAGGAATTGTTGCTAGTGTGATTGGAAGGCCCCTATTTGCGGACGCAATGACGGCTCGTGCGGAACGTCTTGAGTATGCTAGGGTGTGTATTGAAGTGACCTTGGCGGAACCTTTTGTTGAGCGTTTCGATATCCACATCCCAACTAAGGATGGTGGTTCCTCGGGGGTAGTACCCGTCAGTGTTGAGTATGAGTGGCGACCGAAGAAATGCTCGTCATGTGACTCATGGGCCCATAGTACCGTGGCTAGCCACACCACCCGGACAAAGCAACCGCAAAAGAGTTCGGCCAAGACACCCCCGCTACCTAATAGCTCGACTCGGATTCCGTCGCAGCCTAACTTACCACCGTCACGACCGGCTAAGGTGACGACACAAAGGCATGCATGGAGTCATGTGGAAGATAATAGAAAAGGTATTGCTCACAAGGAGGCCAACACGGCTGCCCTTGATGGGGAAGTCAAGGAACGCAGCCCTTACCAGTCTTCGGGACGGGGTAATCGACCATCGAGACCTAGAACGGCAGATACATCCACTAGCAAGGATGCTGGGACGCTGAACCACCACGTTGATCGTAACATGTTCGAGGTTCTCGCTCAACCCGAAAATGACCTAGAAACGATGGACACTCGATACCAGGATCCTATCGCTGGCCTCCACGTGGATGTCCCTTGATCCTGCTCGCCCCATGGACTGCCACTTGGAGGCTCGGGGGCTTCTTTGGATTGCTTGTTTTGGCTTTCATTGCTCCTTTTGGTTTTTTGTGTTGGTTGATTTCTGTGGCTTTGCTTGTGCTTGTGTATGTGTGTAAGCTGGTAGCCTGTTACCAGTTGGTTTGTGCTCCTTGAGCGAACACCATGTACTGCTTTTTTTTCTGTTTAGTGAACATTCCCAAAAAAAATTATGCTAAGAATACGTGGGTAATTAAGGAAACTATTTTCGACCTAGGACAATGGTTGAAAAACTTCTAGGACTGTTTTGAAATTACTGTTGTGAAGATTTGGATTATATTAAGTAAAAGGAAGTTCTGATATTGTTAATTGTGGGAAGTTTTCGTAACTATTTAGGGTTTCTTTTAGGATATTGAAAGGATTTTATACTTGTTTAGTTGAATAATTTTGGTATAAAGACATATGTTAGGGTTTGAAATAAGTTTATAATCCTATGATTTCGAAAAGATGAGGTTAAGATTTCGAAACTCAGAGGAGTATAGCAAAGTTGTCGAAGTGTATCTCGAAATTGAATATCGAAAGAAATCTGTTTTGGAATAACAAATGTCGATATCTATATAGGATTTCATAAGAAATGAAATGTCGATATTAAGAAATACCATTACAAAACATGTTTCGAAATCCTTTAGGTTATATGTTAAAGATCTCGACATATAATAATTTAAAGACCTCGACATGTTATATTTTAAATATCTCGACATGTTATATTTTAAAGATCTCGACATGTTATACCTTAAAAATCTCGATATGTACCACCAAGTTTTTGATAATTATAGATTTCAAGATATAACTCGAAATTTAGAAATGCAATTAATTAGAATTGAGAAATAAAGATATATATATATATATAAAGAATTTCAATATCACATAAAGTGTTCAATATTTAGGGTTTCGATATAAAATAAGTTAGGGTTTTTGGTAAAGGCTACGGATAGAAACGATCATGCATAATAAAGCATGCATATCACGCACGCATATCATTATAGGAATTTTATATTTACCAGATAAATAATTATATAGGTCAGGAGTCGGATAAGGGCATGGACAAGGTCGAGTAAGCGAACGGAGAAAATAGGCGAAACTGGTGAGTATGATTTGCAACATGTATCTTCTGTGCCTTATGTGTTTACATGCATTATATGGATTAATTGACTAATATGTGCTTTATATGGTATTCATGAATGTGAATTAAGTGACGGTAAAGTGCCTTTATATGATTTATGTGTTATATAAAGTATTTTATATAGCATTGCGTACATATAAATAAAAGGAGAAACCGTTATGACTGCTACGACTACGGACGGTACGATACGGATGCTACGGCATACTTCCCTCCAAATCGGGGGATGACAGTTACTTCCCTTCAAATCGGGGGACGACAGAGTCCTGTACAGGCACATACAGACATTTACAGTATTGACAGAGTCCCATGCATGGGCGCCGACTGGGCTTACAGAATATGATTCTAGCTAGTCTATAACGGGAGTATCAAAATAAACGGACATATAAAATGGCATGTGATCTACGGATCGTATGAATGACGATTATGTGAACGATGATTTTATGATTAAAAAGGGCTATGGTACTCACGAAAATGGATGAGTTACTGCTTACTCTATTACTTATATGTTATTTGTTAACATGTTGCGATCATACTCTGAATCGGTGTCTTCACAGTTGTTGTAGATAATTAGCAGGCTGCGTAGAAAGCATAACATAAGCATGGAATCAAGGTTGGCCAGCTACGCTCTCCTCATACTCCCCTCTGGTTCATCGTTAGCATGTAGAATAGAAACGGATTTAGACTGTTGCATTTTGTGACTCATATGATAGGTACATATATGTACATTATTGTGAAAGGAATTAGACCGGATGTACGCACCCGTTTTTGTTAAAGGAAATGGTTATGGGAATCGCGAAAAATTTATACGAATATTTTATAGCTGCGTAAAAAGGTAATAGGAAACGGGGCGCTACATTGCGTGAGGGTAAGAGCAATGAAAACTTTATCGCATTTTAAACAATTTAGGATCAATGCAATCTAAAATTGCATTTAGAATGTGCGATAACAAAATAAATTCCCATTTATTCAATTCAACGCATATGAAACATAATATTTCATGTCAGAATGTGCGATAACAAAATAAATTCGCATTTTTTTTATGAATATTAGTATTATTATATTACAGGGTCAGATTATTTTGCTTTGATCAATCGTCACACCTAAAATTTTACGAGACTTTTGAAAGAAGAAAAATGCCGTCAAGTCATGTCGTCAAACTAAAGTCCTAAGTTCATAGACTGGTCCATTTCGACAACTCTCACTAGGTTCGCTCTAGCACTCAATTATTTTTAACTTGGGATTTTTATATTTATATCACTCAAGTCAACAAAAGCAATTTTAAGTCAATTTACCTGTGATCGAGGCATTTTTAATCATTTCACCTAAGCGAGAGACCGTCGATTGGAATCAAAGGGTTGTAAGGATTTTAGTTTGGCTGGGACTTAGAAGGGAAGGTATTTAGAGGAAAGTGAGCTTATCTCTTCGTCATCTTCCATTTCTACGTCCGTCTCCTTTTGCGTCTTTTTTCTTTTCAATCTTTTCTCCCTCTTTTTCTTTTAAGAACTATCCCTTTTTATGCTATGCTCAAGCTGAAGCTCCGCTTCTCCACAAGGCTATAGGAGATTATCGTAGGCGAAGTTCTTCTTGTTGGTTCTCGGGGCGATACCGTGCTCCTCTTCTCTTAATACCTAGAGAGGTTTCAGAGATTATCTTTTTGGAAAAGTTCATGGTTATGGAATTCGTACCCAAGGCTGCGCTCCTCTTCTCTTTTCCCGATATAAGACCGGATTATCGTTGGAGAAGTTCACTTCGTGGTGCTACTCTTTCCAGCCGTTCTGACGAGCGTACGAGATTATCGTTGGAGAAGTTCACAGCAGGATCCATGCCACCTTCTAAGAGATAGTCGGAAGGCAGGTTCCTTTGGTCTGATTTTTGCGCGTTGAGCAATACCTTCTTTTGTCATCATCCTCTTTTCTTCTTTCTTCTTCTTTTTTTTTATTTTCTCCCCCTCCTTTTCTCGTTTGAACAACCATCCGAAGAGTATAGAATACAGTTGAAGGCTGGGAATGGGATTTAAAGGAAGAAAAGGACATCGGAGAAGGCTCAAAGTGGATGACTAAGGGCTAATGTGAGGGAAAAAAGAACTTTATAAGGCCGAGTGAGGAATAACCTAAGCGCCCTTATCATTTTCCTAACGATCTAAGGCAAGGTGAGTATGAAGCCAAGTATCACTAGTTAAGACAAGTAATTGATGTGTGACTCACTCGAGAAATAGATCCAAAGAAAGAAAAATAACAAGGCTTGAATCCTCACATATGTATAGTGGCTTTGTATCTAGTGGAGCAACCTAATGACCTTTAGACACAAGAATGCGACTTAGACTGACAAAATTAAGCAATTAAATCGATCGTATGTCGGGGTAAAATTCTAAGTGACTTTAGATCAAAGCATCCTAAAGGATTTCATCATTTCCCTAATATTATATATATTTATAATGTTTTTGAATTATTTTATTTTATTTTTTTTAAAAAAAATTTATTTATTTCATGCAAGATAAAACATATAAGCAAAGAAAACACATAGCATAGAACATTTAGTAGCACAGAAGATCAGGTAAATCACATATTACGGAAGATTCAACATGCCTAATTTTCCGACAAGGAATTGAAATCGTTTTTCATCCAATGCCTTGGTGAAAATGTCAGCTAGTTGGTACTCCGTGTTCACGAAATACATATCTATGGTGCCTTTTTCTACATGATATTTGATAAAGTGATATCTAATGTCTATGTTTTGTGCGAGAGTGATGAACAGGATTGCAAGTAATAGTTATGGCACTTTGACTATCACTATATATGGGTATATTATTTAAATTTTACCCATAGTCGCGAAGCTGAGTCCGCATCCACAGCATCTGGGAGCAACAACTGGTGGCAGCCACGTATTCCGCTTCGGCCGTCGAAGTTGACACACAGTTCTGCTTTTTAGAGGACCAGCAGACCAGCTTTTCGCCTAGAAATTGAGCGCCACCGGACGTGCTTTTCCTGTCCATTCGGCAACCTGCATAATCAGCGTCAGTATAGCCGATAAGTTTGGAAATCGTACCCTTTGGATACCATAGTCCAAGGGTAGAAGTGCCCTTAAGGTAACGCAGAATCATTTTAACCGCGAGCATATGGGATTCTTTGGGATCGGCTTGAAAACGGGCACATAAACAGGTGGCAAACATGATATCCGGCCGGCTTGAGGTGAGGTAGAGAAGAGATCCAATGATGCTGCGATACAGCGTGATGTCGACCGATTTTCCAGAGGGATCGGCATCCAACTTGCAGCTTGGTGACATAGGAGTGCTGAGAGGCTTGCTCTGATCTTGATGGAATTTCTTCAGAATATCCTTGATGTATTTTGTCTGACTGATGAAAATCCCATCTTCGAGTTGCCTGACTTGTAGTCCTAAGAAGAACTGCATCTCTCCCATGTGACTCATTTCAAACTTGCTTTTCATTAGATCTCCAAACTTCGTGCAAAGCCGTTGATTAGTTGATCCGAAAATGATGTCGTCGACGTATACTTGGACGACCATCAGATCTTTGTCTTGCCATTTGATGAAGAGGGTTGTGTCTATCGTTCCTCGTATGAATCCAGACTTCACGAGGAATTCACTCAGGACATCGTACCAAGCACGAGGGGCTTGTTTTAGTCCGTAGAGAGATTTGTCCAAACGATAGACGTGATCGGGATGTTCTTGATCGACAAAACCTTCCGGCTGAGCGGCATAGACTTCTTCTTTTAAAACACCGTTGAGAAAGGCGGTCTTAACATCCATTTGATAGACTTTGAAGTCTTTGTGAGCCGCATAAGCTAAAAGAAGGCGGATAGCTTCGATTCGGGCAATAGGAGCATATGTCTCGTCGTAGTCAATGCCTTCCTGTTGATTGTATCCCTTTGCAACTAGCCTTGCTTTGTTCCGGATCACTTCACCATCTTCATTCTTCTTGTTTTTGAATACCCATTTAGTTCCGACAATTGTTCCCATGCGGACGGGGTACTAAGGTCCACACTTGAAGACGTTCGAATTGATGAATTTCATCATGCATCGCTATTATCCAATCCGGGTCTTGAAGTGCGTCTGCTACCTTGGTAGGCTCATTTTTACTTAAGAAGCAGCTGAAGAGACTGTGTTGACGACGTGTCCTCACTCCATCCGAAGGATCGCCAATTATCTGATCAACCGGGTGACCTCTAGTCCACTTGCGCTCATGAGGCAAGGCTGAAGTCGATGCATCAGCCATCTGTGGGTCTAGATTTCCTATAGTCTCCGATTGATCAATTGTTTGAGGAAGTTCCAATTCTGCACTTGGAACGATAGTCTCTGATGATTCTTCCTCAATAACCACTGTAGGTTCTTCGTTATTCTGTGGCAATTCTGAATCGGGTGAGGTAGGGACGTGAGAAGCACTTGGTACGTCGGTCTCGTCGGGTGGAGAATCCACTATAGGTGTAGCAGTGTGTGACCGATATACTGGCTCGAAGAGAGAGTCCAAATCGTCTATGCTTCTTCTGACGTTGAATTCGGAGTTGTGGCCATCTTCTGTTGGTCTTGTGCCAACACACCAGTGAAAACAGGTTCTGAACTGTTATATTAAGAAGCTATCTAGTTAGGTACGGGTCCTGAACTGAGGTGTGCAGGAGCCATCGGGTTGCGCACGGGTCCTGGACTGAAGTGACCAGAAGCCATCTCTGCCACTTCGTGGAAAGTGACATTGTAGCTTTCTTTGATCGTGCGATTGGACTTGATATATACCCTGTACGCTTTTGAGGTTGAAGAATACCCGACGAAAGTGGCTTCGAGTGCTTTAGGGTTGAACTTAGCACGGTGCTCTCTGTCGTTGGCCACAAAGCACTTGCACCCGAAGACTTTGAAGAAAGAGATGTTGGGTACTCGTTTGTTGATAATTTCGTACGGAATCTTGTCGAAACGCCTCTGAACAATCTTCCTGTTTTGAGTGAAACAGGCGGTATTTACTGCTTCAGCCCATAGGAAATGTGGAAGGCCTGAGTGAATTAACATCGTACGTGCTGCTTCCACTAAAGTTCTGTTCTTTTGTTCGACTACCCCATTCTGTTGAGGAGTCTTGGCGGCTGAGAATTGTTGACTTATTCCAAGTTTCTGATAAAAATTACTGAGAAATTTATTCTTGAACTCAGTGCCGTTGTCTGTTCGAATAACTTGAATAGTCTGTTGCAGCAGATTTTGAGTAGTGTTCACAAAATTGATAATCAAGTCCCCTGTCTCATCTTTGGTTCGGAGGAACATTGTCCAAGTGTAGCGAGAGAAATCATCGACGATCACTAGCACGTACTTGCGTCCATTGATACTCTATGTTTGCATTGGCCCACAGAGGTCCATGTGGATTAGTTCCAATGGTCGAGAAGTAGACGCAATTATCTTGACATGATGAGACGCTCGCTTCATCTTTCCTAATTGACATGCCGAATATTGATGCTCCTTTTGTAGTAGTATAGCTGGAAGACCGTGAACCAACTTTTTCGTTGAGAGATGTTGAAGAACTTTGATGTTGAGATGGCGTTGATGCCATAAGCTGTTCCTCTGAATTACAGTTTGAGAAATGAGGCAAACAGCTGTCGAGGGCCGCACTGACGTCAGGTTTATCGTGTATAATTTGATTTCCGAAGTCCTTGAAGGAGTTCTGCGTCCTGACTATCCAAAATTCTGCACCGGTCAGCATGAAAGACCACCTGGAACCCTTTGTCACAGAACTGGCCTATGCTGAACAAGTTATGGCGGAGGCCTTCGACGTAGGAGACATCTTTTATAGTCAGAATCTCCAGAATGATATCACCAAGTCCTAGAATCGGGGCTGAATCGTTGTTTCCAAACCTGACTTTTCCATTCAGTCGGTCTTGATAGTTGCTCAGCAGCTCTTGATTTCCCGTCATGTGTGTGGAGCAACCAGAGTCAAGATACCACACATGATGGATCTGCAAAAACAATTTAGAGAGCTTTAGGTACCCACTTAAAAATGGGTCCTCTCAGATTAGCAGATTTAGATTTTGGTTCAGATATGATTCCTAAATTACTACTTGAGGGAGTTTTAATAACCCCGTCACTTTCGTAGAAGTGGTTTTGGGTGTTGCCTTTTTAGGTGACTTGGGGGACTCAATCTTTACAGGATACCTTAGGTGAGTACAAGCATGTACGGCGCCATAAGCTTTCTTTATGACTGGATCTTGTTTTCTACGAGTCTTCCTAGTGGCATTTGTTTCATAATGACTAATTTTTGTTTTCGATGTGGAGCCTATTTCGAAATTAGTACATTCGAATCTATTGACTCCTTCTGTATTTTTATTCTAGACATCCACGCCTTCGTATCTAGTGCTGACCCTACGCTCCCTATAGACGTAGGTGAAATAGTGTTATGCTTAGCACTTCTAATAATACGTTTATTATCTACTGAAGGCGCTTTTTCAATTTTCACGCTTTTTGGAATAGCGTGGGAATTAGCTTGGGATGTTGAAGAAGCATTGAGATTCTCAATCTCTTTTAGGAACCTTTTCTTTTCAGCTTCAAAATTCTCTCGTTCTATTTCTAATGAGCCTCTTAACTCCTCTATTTTCCTAACAATAGGGGGTATATAGAGAGAATTTTCAGAATGATGATTTTGTGCTTCTTCTTTAATAGAAAGATCTTCAGGTTGTTTAATTGACTCAAGACTCCAACCTTTGGGAAGTTCCCTAATGTTGTAGCTTTGATTCAATTCGGTGTAGGAGAAGGGAATTTCAACCCTAGTCTTGGCTTTTCTTTTGGTTTCTTCTAAAGCATCTATTTCTTTAGAATAAGTAAAAACCATAAGATCTGTTAATCCTAAACCCATCTATTGAATGTCGTAAAGTTGCTTACAATCAACTTTCGACAAACACCGTGGGTTCTCAAAGCCTAAGCCAAATTTATAATTATAAAATTCTAAGTCCATGGGTTGATTTAAAAATATTGTCTGTTCAGTCTGTCCCCTTCTAACAAGAAGATCTTCTAACTTTTTAACCTTAGTATATAACTTCTTTCGTTCTTCCCCTAAAGAGCATATTTATTTTCTATTGTAATTTTGGAGACTTGACAAGCATCTAATTCTACACCAAGTTTACTAACTTTTGCATTTGATTCTTCTAATTGGGCTTCTAAGTTAGTAATCGTAGTGGTAGCTTCGGTTATCCTACAATTGAGGGTTGCTTTTTCATTGAGATTCCTAACCAAACAATTGTAGTTATTTGCTAGCCTATCCTCCAATTCTTTAATCTTCACACTATACTGCTCTGTCTTAGATGAACTAGTCTCCCTAGAATGTAAGCTCTTAGTGAGTTCTTCTATCTTCGTATGAGAGCTTCTAAGTTCGGATCCGAGACTAGTGATCTTCTCTTTAGAAGGGAGGTCTACCTCTTGTGAAGAGATGGATTCGTTTTCGTCGTCCGTATGACTGGCAGTTTAAGCGTCCGATTCATTGTCGAGACGGGCCATGAGGGCTAAATTTTCTTCTTCAGAGCTCGACGTGTCCTCGAGCCATTGGTCTTGTTCGGCCATGAGAGCAACTCCAGCTTCCTTCTGTTTAGTCAATTAGAGCTTCCTGGAGTAGTAGTTGGCATCTCTCTTCTTCGGAAGAGTGCACTCTCTGGCAAAGTGACCTGGCTTGCCACAGTTGAAGCATTTGTTAGCCTCTTTTGGGTTCTTGACTTCGGAGCTCTCTGGTGCACGTTCTTTGTTTTTAGAGCTTGTAGTCCGAAGTCTGTTGGCTGAGGTTGAAGACTTCTTCTTGAAGTACTTCTTGCTCATCATCTTTCCTATCAAGGCCAACTACTTCCCTTGGGCTTTTATATTTGGCTCGTCGTTGGAGTTCGATTCTTCTTCCGACTCTGAAGGTGAAGGAGGCCTAACGATCTTTTCTTTTCTTAGCTTTGAGCTCCTCTTCTCTGAGTCTAAGGCAACAGTGTCTTCGATTTGTTTGCCCTTCTGCTCCTTTTGAATCTCGCTTATATTATCCTCATGTTGTGCGAGATTGTCAAACACGGCATGGATATCCAGCTCCTCCAGATCTTTATTCTGTCGAATTTGAGTGGATATCTTTTTCCATTCCGCTGGCAGGGAAGAGAGAAATCTGATGTTTGTCTCCATGTTGGTCTTCGTGATTTCTATCTTCCACATCTCGTTGAGAAGAATGAGGTATCTTTGGTAGATCTCATATAGACTTTCCTCCGGCTTTGCTTTGAAGGAGTCGTAAGCAGTGAGGATATTTGCCTTTTTGGCCTTTATGCCGACTTCCGTCCTCTGCATCACCCTATGCAGTTCGTCCCATATTCCTTTAGCCGATGAAAGGCTATCAATCTGTCTATATATGTCGTTGGGGATGCCCTGCATAAGAGTATTCATGGCTACTAGATCAGCCTTGGCTCGTGCCCCCTCCTCAATAGAATAGTCCTAGGCTCCTTCAGTCGCCTAGATGCAGGAATTTGAGGAGTCACTGTGTCATCACCGGGGATATTAACCCAAAACTGTGCGGATCCCTCTTCTAGTGATTTCAGCAAATTCTCGGCTTGATCTTTTAAAGCGATGAAATTGAGGAAGCGGCTTCTCCAAACGGTATATTCGCCTAGTTGCAAAATCGGCGGACGGTTGTCATTTCCGAGAGAGTATGCATCCATTTTGTGTTGTAGTTGAGTTGTTGAAGGATCTTCGTTAAGTGTTTTGAACGTTTGAAGATGATGTAATGTGCTTCACAAGTGACAAAGTTCGTTAGTAGCGTTCGATTCAATCTTTAAAGTTTGATCGAAAATAATTTCGTCGAAATAGAATATAATGTGCACTGTTCTCGTGCGAGAAACTCTGTCAGCGAAATATTTTTCGAGCGAAATAAAATGCCCAAAATCGTTCGGTCGAGAAAAATTTCCAGATCGTGAATTTATTTCGATCGTAAAGAAACAGTACGTTAGTGAGTTTCTCGACAAGTCAAAATAAATCTGTTGACTAGAAAAAATTTCTCGCGTGTAAATGATTTTTAGCTTGGTCAAACTTTAGATGTCTGTAACATCCCGTCCCATACCGGGTGTCATTGTAGCATCGGTTCCTACCGGGACTAGTGGGGTTGGGCCCACCACAATCCGACTGATAGTCTGGCCCCACTGTATCACCATTTAACCTTTCAGCGTGCTTCGTGCACTCGTTCACACGCATCCTGAGAAACTTCCCAGGGGGTCACCCACTAGATTGCCCCAAGTCAAGCACGCTTAACTTCGGAGTTTCTATCGATGGACTTCCGAAAAGGTAGGTCGACCTTGATGATATGAGTAGTACTATCAATTCTCTTATACGATTCTTAGTCTGACACGCCCATACATTGTAAGTCTCATGATCCCCTCTCATTCAAGTCAAGCACGCTTAACTTCGGAGTTTCTATAGATGGACTCCCGAAAAGGTAGGTCGACCTTGATGATATGAGTAGTACTATCAATTCTCTTATACGATTATTAGTCTGACACGCCCATACATTGTCAGTCTCAGGATCCCCTCTCATTCGGGTGTCGGATCGGTTCTTTCATGTACCCCTTCGCCTAGAAACCTGGCAGGAGCCGCTCCTTGTCCGTGCCCCTCTCTGGCACCGGCGATCACTCCCCGCCCTCTTCGGCCCCGAGCGTCACATGCCCACCAGCTTCCGCCTGGTTCGTCCCCGAACCAGCATCGTACTGCGAGAGGTTGTGCTCTGATACCACCTGTAACATCCCGTCCCATACCGGGTGTCACTGTAGAATCGGTTCCTACCGGGACTAGTGGGTTGGGCCCACCACACTCCGACTGATGGTCTGGCCCCACTGTATCACCATTTAACCTTTCAGCGTGCTTTGTGCACTCGCTCACACGCACCCTGAGAAACTTCCCAGGGGGTCACCATCTCTAGATTGTCCCAAGTCAAGCACGCTTAACTTCGGAGTTTCTATAGATGGACTCCCGAAAAGGTAGGTCGACCTTGATGATATGAGTAGTACTATCAATTCTCTTATACGATTCTTAGTCTGACACGCCCATACATTGTCAGTCTCAGGATCCCCTCTCATTCGGGTGTCGGATCGGTTCGTTCATGTACCCCTTCGCCTAGAAGCCTGGCAGGAGCCGCTCCTTGTCCGTGCACCTCTCTGGTACCAGCGATCACTCCCCGCCCTCTTCGGCCCCGGCCGTCACAATGTCTGACCGAAGATGTTTTTCGAGAGAAAGTGTTTACGCGTGCAAAGTCAAAATTGGTCTCCCTCGAAAAAGATTTTCGCTGGATAATGCTCGAGAAATATTTTTAACTAAAATCGTTTCTAGTGTTGACGATTCTAGCGCTGACTTCGTATTCTGACCGAGAAAAATTCTCGTGCCAAGTTTTTCGATCGAGAAATTAATCTGATCGTAAACCTAGCGAGAAAAATTAGAACGATCGAGAAAAATCACAGAATACGATTAACACAGACTCAAGCAAAAACAACGAATTAGACAGTGAAATTTCAGGTAATTGCTCGCAATCATTTACTAACTACGCACGAACAAGCAATTAAACACGTTATGAAGCAAAATATGTCGAAATTGATCGAAATCAGAACGAGTTTTCCAAGTTCTTCGCAAACAGTAAATCAAAGAATCAATTTAATCCTTAAAATGAAGTTTAAACAGCTACAAATCTGATCGCAATCAACATTTAGCACTTAAGCGACCACAGAAACATCAACTTCAAGTCAATTAAGCACAGAATTAAGCTACGGGATCGAAAATAATTTTTCGCGCCAAACTGTTCTTCGATGAACAGTAATCAGAAAAAGATTTTCAATCCAATTCTAACAATTTTCGATTCAAAACAGAACGAATCTGCTCTGATACCAATTGTTAGGTCCTACAATTAACAAT
This sequence comes from Craterostigma plantagineum, assembly GCA_027422505.1. Classification (NCBI taxonomy): domain Eukaryota; kingdom Viridiplantae; phylum Streptophyta; class Magnoliopsida; order Lamiales; family Linderniaceae; genus Craterostigma; species Craterostigma plantagineum. The sequence goes on along the minus strand of JAPQWV010000005.1, from coordinate 11,728,634 downwards.
TCTATGATCCTATGCATGAATTCTAAGTAATTCGATGATAATGATTGACATTAAGATTCGATCGAAAAACTCAAATGAAGAACAAGAGAGAGAATTCGAGTAGAGTGAGAAAGTTACTATTGTTTCTCTCTCTAGAAATTGAATTGCAAGCCTTTTGGAATAATTTCCAAAACTTTCTCGATTAAGCAATGTGTGTACAAGTATTTATACCATACAAACTTGGTATAAATATCTAACTAGTCCTAATCTATGGACTAATACAAATAAAGCCCCTAATTACAAGGACAACTAATGAAATCAAGCACAATTAAAATGTATACTCTACATCTAGCTCCTTTATTACCGAACTATGTTGTTCTAATGAGATATGCTTAGTCTCATATGATTGGAGTCTCTTAGTTAATTCGTCTATTTTGAGACTAGAGCTCCTAACGTTTTCTTCGAGACTAGCTATGGTTTCCTTAGACTTAAGAAGCTTTTTCTCTACGTTTATACTTCGTTTCTGCTCAAGTACCATGCTAGCAAATTTTGAATTTAATTCAGCTAACCGGTCAGAATGTGTAAAGTCAGAGGTTTCTACCTCCTCGGATGTAGTGGATGCATTATCGCTGTCCACCCTCGTGGGAGTTCCATCTTCCTCATCATCGTCGAGGCGCGCCATAAGAGCGAGATTTTCAGCATCAGAATCTGAGCTGTCCTCATCCAGTGGTCATGTTCCGCCATTAGAGCTACTCCAGCTTCCTTCTATTTTGTAAGTTGAAGCTTCCTAGAGTAGTAGTTAGCATCCTTCTTCTTTGGAAAGGTACACTCTCTGGCAAAGTGACCAGTTTTCCCACAGTTGAAGCTTTTAAGTGGGTTTTTAAAGATTGTGGCTTCTGAGGACTCAGTTGGTTTCTCTTTATTCTTCGAGCTTGTAGTTCGAATACGATTAGCATAAGATGGTGACTTCTTCTTAAAGTATTGTTTCGTCATCATCTTGGGAATTAGGCCAATTGTTTCCCAAATTCTCTGACTTCAGGAGGAAGCTCTGAATCCGATGGTTCCTCATCCTCTGAAGAGCTGGGAAGCTTGACATGCTTTTCCTTGCGTGAGCTGGAGCTCCTCTTCTCCGAAACTAAGGCTATGGAGTCTTCGGCCTGTTTGCCCTTCTGTCTTTTTGTATCTCGCAGATGTCTTCTTAATGTTGAGCGAGGTTGTCAGAAACAGCATGAATATCCAACTCATCCAAGTCTTTATTCTGTCGGAGTTGAGTGGATATCTTTTTCCATTCGGTGGGCAGCGAGGACAGAAACCGAACATTCATCTCCATGTTTGTCTTCTTGATATCAATTTTCCTTATTTCGTTGAGAAGGGTGAGGTACCGCTGTAAAGATCATGTAATCTTACCACATGCATGAGCTTTATATGTTCAAGGTCTTCCCAAAAAAAAGATCATGTAATCTCTCCTCATTCTTAGCTTTGAAGGAATCATACGCCGTGAGTATATTCGCCTTCTTAGCCTTGACGCCTACTTCGGTTCTTTGCATCATCCTCTCCAGTTCATCCCACATTCCTTTAGCCGTTGGGAGGATATATATCTGTCTATAGATATCATTGGGGATGCCCTGCATTAGTGTGTTCTTGGCTATCAGATCTGCCTTCACTCTTCTTTTCTCAGTATGGTCGTACTCGCTAGGTCGTTTCACTCGCCTAGTGGGTTCGACCGGAGGATTATTCGAGCTATCACCTTCTTCATTTATATAAAATACTTATGGTCCCTCAAAGAGTGATTTAAGCAAGTCTTCAGCCTGATCTTTAAGCTCAATGAAATTCAAGAACCGACTCCTCCATAGTGTGTATTCGCCTCTTTTGAGAATTGGAGGACGATTGTCGTTTCCAAGAGAGTAAGCATCCATTTTCGTTTGTTGAGTTGATGAAGGATCTTTGTTTGTTGTTTTGACGATTTGGACTGATGTTATGTGCTTCACAAGTAGCAAATTAGTTAGTAGCGTTTGATTCTAAAGCAGTCGAGAATTATTTTCGATTCAATCTTTAGAGTTTGATCGAAAATAATTTTATCGAAGTAAAATGTAGTCGTTACTATTCTCGTGCGAGAAAGTCTGTCAGCGAAAAATTTTACGAGCGAAGAAAATTGCTCAAAATCTTTCGATCGAGTTCAGAATCGTGAATTTATTTCGATCGCAAGAAACAGTACGTTTCGTAAGTTTCTCGCTGTGTCAAAATAGATTCGTTGACTGGAAAAGTTTTTCGACCGTAAATGATTTTCGCTAGGTCAAACTTTAATAGTCTGACCGAAAATATTTTTCGACGGAAAGTTTTGCGAGCGCAAATGTCAAAATTGGTCTCGTCGAAGAAGATTTTCGCTTGATAACGCTCGAGAAATTTTTCAACTAAAATCGCTTCTGATTACGATGATTTTAGCGCTGACTTATAATTCTGACCGAGAAAAATTATCGCGCAAAGTTTTCGATCGAAGACTCTAGAGAGAAAATTTGAAATCGCGCAAATAGTCTTAGAACCCTAATTAACACTGATTTCGGCAAAAAACGATGAATTAGACCGTGAAATTACAGGGTTTGTGCTCGTAATCAGCTGATGAATACGCACGAACAAACAATTAAATACGTCATGAAGCAAAATATATCAAATTTGAGCACAATCAGAACGTGTTCTAAGATTTCTACGCGCGAAAAGTAACTTCTCAAATCCAATCGAATCTGCTAAATTGATGTTCTAAACACAACCAATCTAATCGCAAACGATTTTAGCACTAAAGCAAGCACAGAAACATCAAATTCAAATCAAATAAGCACAGAATTGAGCTATCAGATCAAAATTGAATTTCGCGCCAAAACTGTTCTTCGATGGAACAGTTCCATAATTAAATTTCGATCCGATTCTAACAATTTTCGATTCAAAACAGAACGAATCTGCTCTGATACCAATTGTTAGGTCCTAATTTATCAACTCTACGGTCCTAGACATCAATCCTAAGGAAACCGTCGTTGAATAACTTCGAGAGAGAATACGTGTAGTGAGAGAATGTTTTCTGACTTTCTCTCTCTAGAATTGGATTGTGAAGCCTTTCGGATCAATTGACTAAAATACGCTATTAAGCTCAAATGTGTACAAGGTATTTATACCAAACATACTTGGTACAAATAACAAGCTAAATCCTAAAATAAGGGCAAATACAAATAAAGCCCCTAATTACAAGGACAACTAATGAAATCAAAGCACAATTACAAATGGTACTCTACAAGAGCACATAAAACATGCATATCATTTCAAAAACCAACACGCACGTAGGTAGTAAATTAATCCTAGAAAATAAACTACAAGACAACACAAGCGGGTATCCCTATTACATGTGTCTCCAAAAGACTTCGCGTTGTCGCACGAGTCTTGGAGTCGTCAAACGTCCTTCGTCATTCGAACGGCAAAGTCACCGAACACCACCACCTTGTCACCGCCAGGGGGGTCACCATCGATCAAATGGGTCCTCGTGTTCGTATTTAAGTCTAATCTAGTAAAACGGTAAATTACAACACGGGGGGATCATAAGTCCCGAACAACCCGTATAAAACAAGTACAACCCGGGGGGATGTCCTTAATAAATGACCCAAAAACCAAATTCATAAACCCACAAGTGCGCCTTAAATCACATTCATAACGAGCACGTTGACAATTACATGATTTAAAAAGAAACAAATATTGGGCCTTAAACAGGCCAAGTCCATTAAAAGGCCCGTTAAGGCTTTGAGCGTGAAGCCCTAACGTAGCCGCCGCGACTCAAATCCCTCAACCGTCAAAACACGCCGAAGAGCCACGACGGAGTAGGCCATCGGCGCGGAGTCCAGGCCGGAGCCGGAACCGCTGCCGCCGGCAATGCGACGCCGCACGCGTCGCGCGCAATTTTAGCTTGCGGCAGAATTTTACTGCGGCTGATTGCTTGTCATCGCAGCCGCTCGACGCGACGGCACCACCCTGGAACGGCACCGGAGCCACCATGGCCTGTGCCAGACCCAGAGATCACGGCTTCGAGCAGCCCGATCGTATGAGCGCCAGCCGCGTGCAACTCGCAGTCGCGGCCGGATTGCGCCGCCGCCCATGGCTACCCACGTTCTGATCTTGATAGTGGCTGCCTCATCGGCCACGCCGCACGAGGTGGTGGCCGTGGGATGGCAAACGACGCATCGATCAGCCCCACGTCGGTCAAACAGCGTTGTCTTTCGATCGTCTCCCACGTTCCAGTTTTAATTTAAACACGTTATGCTTCCGATCACGACCGCCTGCTATGATACCACTGTTTGGTTACCCGGTGTCTCCCGGAGACGCCACGTCCCGGGGTACGGTGTGGAACAAAAATTTTCTGGGTTCCCCGATTGCTCTCGTAGCTCGGATCAGAATAGTAACAGATAGACACGTAATAGGGCGGGTCAAATTCGTAGATATTTACCAGTTGAAGCGAGTGGCAGCTCCTCGTCATTTTCTTCAACATTACGTCGATGGTGGTGGATGGCATTAAATCGTCACGCCAATCTCGCAGTGTACCACGGAATCAATTCTCTAAAGATGGCTTGAGAGAACTGTTCCATCGCTTCAGGAGAAGGTGTGTGTGTTTCGGTGTGCTTTTTGTGCGCGTAACTTGTTGTTGTTTTGGACGAGGGTTTCACCCTTTTTATATTAGGGTAGGACACGAAATTTTTGGCCCATTAGCAAGCCTTAATTTCGAATTTTAAGCCATGATCCAGTGAGATCTTTTTGCCATAAATATCTCTTTCCTTTTGATTCCAAATCAATTAAGGAAACAATCCATAATTACCCTTACTAACTTCAGATATTTACTCCAAATAGAATATCTTAAATGTGGATTAAATATTCGAAAATTATCCCATATATATTTGATTTTCAGTTTAAAATAAATAATATTCCGAATATATTATTTCCATATTTATACACATCAAATAAGTAAATTTCGAAAATACACTCAAAGGCATATTTCGAAATTAGCTTAAGATCCAATTTTACCCTCAAGCCTATTAAGCACTTGGCCAAGTCCAAGTCTTAAAGTTAGTTTCTTGTGAAGTCCGACTTCGGTCCAATAAATGGCCCGAGGCCCATTAAGGCACGGCACAAGGCCCGTTAAGGCCCAAAACACTTTTCTCCTTCTCGGTATACGTTGATGATCCTTTTTAAGCCCGACTCTCTAGGTTCGACTCAATCGGCAAGGGAGGAATCCAAGAGTCCAATAGTTACCTAGCCAATCCCGCAGTACCGGACCGTAACCCGATTTGATTTCGACCCAGTCTTTATTCCAGGATCTTACTATATATTATAGTACTACATATAAACCCTTCAGCTGTGTCCTAATCGAGTGAGAGCCATGGTCTATGTCAAACTCACTGAACTCGATTCTATGATAAAACGTAGACGCGACAAATTACCAAACTACACTCCATGTCTAACATGAGTTAGTTCAATACCTTGGCCAAGGATTTCGTAATTTTCTATCTCCGTCCACATAGGACACATGTCTCGATGTGACGACCCTCGTTTTCTAATTAGGATTAGTGGCGGATTACCGCAACGTAAGCCGCGGAAGGCCCGTCTAGAAAAATACTTTTTCCTAAAAGATAATATAATATAATAAAATATTATTTTACATAGTAGTATCTATACAACGGGCGTAGCCCCAAAACTGTCAAAAGAACAAAAACCCTATTATCGCTCCACAGGTCTTCATCCATGTACCGCCCTGCCCTCAAAAGCCGTGGAGCACCGCCACCAGCCGCCTCAGTCTTGACGCGCGTCGGCGTCAGACTCAGTACCTACAACACGTAAACACTGAGCGATTTGCCCAGTAGGTGAATAGAAATGCATGTATGCACGTGAACGCTCATTCCCGGTCCCGATATCTCACATGCAATGTTCACTCTTTCTTTTCCCACAATCCTGTCTCAAATCACACAACACAGGGCCCTAGGTCAGACTGGACACCTCGCGCGCCCATAATAATAACATACGGAAGCTTACACTAGCAGCGTTTTGATGATCACGCAACTGCCCTGCTAGGCCGCTCTTCCGTAAGCGGTAGCCTACGCCGACAGCGTTTTGACGTTCACGCAACTGCCCTGTCAGGTCGCTCCCTCCGCTAAAATATAATCACGACGGTTTTGCACCTAGGGACGTTCACACCCGAGTAGACAGATCGATCACGCCTGTCTACCGTTAGGTGTCATACGAGTACCGACCTCGACTCCTCAACGAGTCAACAACAAAAATCACAAACATCTCATTCTACCCCACTCGATAATATCTCAAATCAACCGTCTCAATACGGTGTAAATATCTCACCCCTGTGATATGATATGCATGTGCCATGCATATAAACGTGATAACATATGAATTCGTGATTTCACATGAAATATACGTAAAGCACATAATTCACGTAAATCATTGAAGCACATAAAAACACGTAATTCAGATAAGTGTTTACGTATTGTAGATGAATAATTCACCTACTTGTCCTCCTGATATAGTCAGTCACGAAATCTGGGAAACTCTCTACATTGGAACCTTACATCCCACCCTTAAAATTGCTAAAGGAATTCAGTTGTCGAAATATCCTATCACCATGATGAAGTTCTCCCTGTTCTTTCCCTTTCGTTCCACTCTCGTTCATAAGGGTTTCCTCTTTATAATGATAAGTACTAATATATATACACACGTATAGGCTTACCTTAGGATTAAGAAAACACTATATTAGTCATATCTACAATGATATAAGCGGTCTCCACGTGTTACCCTAGCTCTCTTAGGTTTAATACTTACAACTAAAGTACAATCATATTTATATATGTATTGATGAATGACGACGAAAACTTATATGTGCTCAAGACTTTTCCACCAATCATTGTACTTGTATATATTATATTAATACCATGAAGACCTTCTAGATGTATTTGTTTAAAATTAGGGCCTGAGAACTTCTATATATATTGTATACGAAAATTTTGTGTCTATGTGCAATGAAGAAAACTTTAGGTAGGTCCACGAGAACTTTTTATAACGATTGTTTACTTTAAAGTCCAAAAATATTCTCTTAGACTATTTAATATTTTCGGATACATGTTCTATCAAAACAATCAATTTTATTCAAACTTCCAAAACTTATATGTTCTTTTATTAAAATTTCTAAGTTGCGTAACTATTCTTCTGACTATACCACATTCCCGCATTAAATTTTTTTACGGGTGTTACATTCTCCCCCCCTTAAAAAGAATTTCGTCCTCGAAATTCAGTGGTAGGGGACTCGAGTTCGACTCTACGACTAGACTCCTTCATTTATTTTCTATGTCCTCTAGACATACTAATTCCTATTTCTACCACGCTTTCGCTGTGCACTCTAGGCTTATTTGAATAAAATGCAGGATTATATATAAATAATTACTTTCCTCAAAATATTCTAACTCTACCCAAAAATTATATTTTGCCCGAAATTAGTACGTAAAGTTCACATTCTAATTCGCAGTTAAAAAATCGGACGATGCCCAAAATTTAGTCACTACCCAAAAATTACTAAGCCCGGCGAAATTCTTAAGACCCAAAAGTATTAAAACCAAATTTCATCACCCAAAATTTAATTACCCGAATTTCCTATCTAAATAAATCCCTTGACCCGAAAATTAAATCGAAGTCAGTACCCGAATATTCATACTACGGAATCAAGGATTAGTAAAAATCGAAAGTAGTTTAGTCTCCCCAAATGTTCCACATCGAAACTCTTATCTAGCTCGAAAACTCACATATGGTCAAACTCAAACCCTAACTGTGCCAACCCTAATATTTCCCAAATCTTTTGAGATTCCCAAGTACTTAATATTCTAAATTATTTCCCATGTCTAAAACACATACACACCGAAAACGTTTTCAAGATTAATCCCTGATGTTTATATCCAAAACACACAAGATGTTAACATATTGAAATACTAAACACATTTCACATGCCAGAAATTTCTCATGCTTAGTCTAAGCGCGCCAATATGATATCTTTTAATGTCTATTATTATTCCTATGACGAAAACTATACTAAATTTAGGTAATAAAAACACACTTCTACCGAAAAGCATTTCCAAAGGGTCAAAACCCTAATCTGGCGAAACCTTAAAAATTAGATCATTAATCTGATCTGACTGTCGCCGGATCAGATCGGTCAACTGATGGATGGTAGAATTGTCATTAGGTGGGGATTCAGACTAGAACTTCCTACCTCTCGACGTCCCTTCAGCATTTTTAACTAGTTCGACAGTCATTCATATAAAACACGTATATCAAATAACACCTAATCACATAATCAATCAATGAACTTACAGGCTAGGCTGGTTCTCCAGGCTTTTGAGCGGCAGTACAGGGACAGTCTTTAGAATCTAAAGCCTACGCTCTGATACCACCTGTGACGACCCTCGTTTTCTAATTAGGATTAGTGGCGGATTTCCGCAACGTAAGCCGCGGAAGGCCCGTCTAGAAAAATAGTTTTTCCTAAAAGATAATATAATATAATAAAATATTATTTTACATAGTAGTATCTATACAACGCGCGTAGCCCCAAAACTGTCAAAAGAACAAAAACCCTATTATCGCTCCACAGGTCTTCATCCATGTACCGCCCTGCCCTCAAAAGCCGTGGAGCACCGCCACCAGCCGCCTCAGTCTTGACGCGCGTCGGCGTCAGACTCAGTACCTACAACACGTAAACACTGAGCGATTTGCCCAGTAGGTGAATAGAAATGCATGTATGCACGTGAACGCTCATTCCCGGTCTCAATATCTCACATGCAATGTTCACTCTTTCTTTTCCCACAATCCTGTCTCAAATCACACAACACAGGGCCCTAGGTCTGACTCGACACCTCGCGCGCCCATAATAATAACATACGGAAGCTTACACTAGCAGCGTTTTGACGATCACGCAACTGCCCTGCTAGGCCGCTCTTCCGTAAGCGGTAGCCTACGCCGACAGCGTTTTGACATTCACGCAACTGCCCTGTCAGGTCGCTCCCTCCGCTAAAATATAATCACGACGGTTTTGCACCTAGGGACGTTCACACCCGAGTAGAAAGATCGATCACGCCTGTCTACCGTCAGGTGTCATACGAGTACCAACCTCGACTCCTCAACGAGTCAACAACAAAAATCACAAACATCTCATTCTACCCCACTCGACAATATCTCAAATCAACCGTCTCAATACGGTGTAAATATCTCACCCCTGTGATATGATATGCATGTGCCATGCATATAAACGTGATAACATATGAATTCGTGATTTCACATGAAATATACGTAAAGCACATAATTCACGTAAATCATTGAAGCACATAAAAACACGTAATTCAGATAAGTGTTTACGTATTGTAGATGAATAATTCACCTACCTGTCCTCCTGATATAGTCAGTCACGAAATCTGGGAAACTCTCTACATTGGAACCTTACATCCCACCCTTAAAATTGCTAAAGGAATTCAGTTGTCGAAATATCCTATCACCATGATGAAGTTCTCCCTGTTCTTTCCCTTTCGTTCCACTCTCGTTCATAAGGGTTTCCTCTTTATAATGATAAGTACTAATATATATACACACGTATAGGCTTACCTTAGGATTAAGAAAACACTATATTAGTCATATCTACAATGATATAAGTGGTCTCCACGTGTTACCCTAGCTCTCTTAGGTTTAATACTTACAACTAAAGTACAATCATATTTATATATGATGAATGACGACGAAAACTTATATGTGCTCAAGACTTTTCCACCAATCATTGTACTTGTATATATTATATTAATACCATGAAGACCTTCTAGATGTATTTGTTTAAAATTAGGGCCTGAGAACTTCTATATATATTGTATACGAAAATTTTGTGTCTATGTGCAATGAAGAAAACTTTAGGTAGGTCCACGAGAACTTTTTATAACGATTGTTTACTTGAAAGTCCAAAAATATTCTCTTAGACTATTTAATATTTTCGGATACATGTTCTATCAAAACAATCAATTTTATTCAAACTTCCAAAACTTATATGTTCTTTTATTAAAATTTCTAAGTTGCGTAACTATTCTTCTGACTATACCACAATCCCGCATTAAATTTTTTTACGGGTGTTACACTCGACTACTTACAAGATTGCAAATCCGTACATTGCGGTCTGAGCTCGACAATCACAAATCGTTATCAAGACCGTATCTGGCTCGCTGACCCATGCAACAGCAAATCGGGTCGAGGGGAACCAGTGACAGTCGAGACTTCGAAGTCAACTCCGTCAAAGCACCTTTCGGTCTAAGGTTCACGCAGACTATAGTGTTGTCGTCGGTCATTAACACGCCTTGAGTAATAAGACATATTCGACCGTACGACCCGTGAGTCAGTGTCCATGAAACTATTCAATCCATTGATTCGACTTGTATCACAAGTCATGACCTCCGCTTCCAAGCGGGATATCGGCACCCGATAGGTCATCGAAAATAAGTCATGATCGGTTATCCAACACCCAACTGGAGCCTTATGCTTACGAACTTTTAATGTTTGAGGTTAAGAGTCCACTGGTGCGTTCCTCTCTCGTGCCCATCGAGAACAGTGACTCAACTTGACACATTTATGATTTGTTCATTTATTCCTTTATCAGATACTAAGCAAAGAACTCATATATCAATAAACGAACAATGCCTTTCAATGAACACACGAAATATTTTATTACATAAAAAGTCGCATGATAAATAAGCTAATGCCCTATACAATCTAATCCTCGTATAGCATTCGATGGCATATTCCTAACAAGGGCTATAAGGTCAATAGGCTTGTCTCAGGCCCTTTACTTAGATAAATCTTAAAAGGTTTAAGATGGATGACTCTAAGAAGGGTTCCTACCTATGAGGCATGGTATTCATCTCTCAAAGGCTATGTCTCCTCTGAATGAGGTACAAAGACAAGAGATGAGTGGAGTCCCCTATGATTCAGCTGTGGGTAGCCTGACGGATGCGATGCTTGCATGCAACCGGACATAGCGTACGTTGTGAGCTTAGTGAGTAAGTTTCATGCTAACCCCGATAAGGAACATTGGGCGGCAGTAAAGACAGTTCTGAAGTACGTTAGATGGACTAAGGACTTGATACTGATCTATGGTACAGGAGAATTGAAAGTCGATGGATATATAATTCGGACTTCCAATCATATGTGATGACCTAAAGTCTACTTCAGGTTTTGTCTTTATGCTCAATGGTGGCACAATGTCTTGAAAAAGTTCCAAGCAAAGCACAATTGCTGATTCCACCACTGAGGCGGAGTACATCGCAGCTTCAGAAGCTGCCAAGGAGGGTGTTTGGATACACAAGTTCTTGGAGAAACTACAAGTGGTACCTCGCATAGTGGATTGCCCGCTGCCATTGAGGTGCGACAACAGCGGGTCAATCGCAGAAGCTAAGGAACCACATGCTCACAGTAAATCCAAACAAATAGAGAGAAAATACCACGTGCGACGTGGGTTTGTTGGAAATGGCTCGATAGCCATACAGAAAATCGCCTCTGCAGAGAATGCAGCGGACCCGTTCACGAAGCCACTACCACAGGTAGTGCTCGATCGACAAATCGATAAAATAGGGTTAAGATATGATAGCGTGTGGCGTTAGTGCAAGTGGGAGATTGTTGAGGTATATCCCTAGATGCCGTACGAGGACTGAGTGTACGAAGGCAATTTGGTAATTGTGTAGTGTTTAGTGATGTAATTTGATTACTTCGATTAACGTAGTGATCTTATTCGAAACTAATTTATTATTCGATAACCAATACCACTAATTTGTTTTCACGTACTCACTATTGATTGCTTTTCTTCAAGCCTCATAGCAGCTTGAACCATCTGAAACGAGGAGAGAGAATGGCATCTATGACGAACTCAAGAAACATTGGAGAACATCTATCTTCTTCCTTCTCAAAAATTAAAAAGATTGAAACATGGTAGATTGATCTCGCAAATTTCACATAGGCTCGCCATGCACGCCTTCTTTCGTGATTATTCTTTGTGCTCGTAAAGCATCCTCAGATAGCGTGCAATCCGTATTATTATTAATAAAGTATCCTCGTTGTCCAGAAATAATAAAGTAATAATGTATCTGCTAAAGATTAAAGAGCAAACTAGATGATACAAACTTGTTTTTTGACGTTTTTGCGCTCATTTGTTATTTTTCAAAATATATGCATGCGCAAATATACTTGCATGTTGATTTTTGGAAGGTAAAAATGTTTGGAAGGTAAATGTTTAGAAAGGAACTGATCAAAGGCGATTTTAATGTAAGAACTTTTCGTTTAAATAACAGAGTAAGAAAAAAATCTACTTATGGGGAAAGAGCAAACTTGACGACACATATTTTGTTCTGTGATGGAGGATTTTGAATTATATGTACCTGCATGCACATTTACAAAAAGAAAAAAAATCGCGTACAAAACCTCAGTTGTGAAGCAGGTTATGTTTCGTTTAGTTTGCTCTTTTTGTACACAATTGCTTTTACACCTGTGAGTTCAAAGGAAAGTTTTTACATTGACTCGCCTTTGATCGGTTCTTTTTAAACATTTACCTTCAAATAATCAACATGTCTCCATGTCAAAATATTTCGAATATTTGAATATTAAGTTAGTTCCTAGATTTGGACTGGTTAGTTCCTAATAATATGTGCTATGATATATTCCTTAGATATGATCATAGATATGATCTTAGATATGATCTACAAGTTAGAAAGTAAGTTCATATATAGGGTTGAATCTATCTTCGCGAAAATAACAGTCAGAAAGTAAGTTACTCTACAAGTTCTCTCAATTTAACATGGTATCAGAGCCCTAAAGCATCGAGCAACACAAGTGTATCCTCATGGCATCTTCCTCAAGCGTATCAGGAGTGAGTGCATTAAAAGGAAACACCAACCATTGGGAACTGCAAAATATTCAACTTGCTCATCGGCTAAATGGGAAAAATTATTTAAAGTGGTCTCAACTCGTCAAGACCTTCTTAAAGGGAAAAGGAAAGTTGGACCACCTCTCATTAAGCCAGCCCCGACAAGAACAGATCCCACCTTCAATGCATGGGATGTAGAAAACTCCATGGTGATGTCATGGCTATGGAATATAATGACATCAGACATCAGCGACACGTTGATGTTCCTGAGCAGCGCCAAAGAAATTTGGGACACCATTCACACGACATTGTTGGGATTCCCCGAGGCTTCTCGGACCCACGTTCCTTGAAAGGCGGAATTTAAAATTTTTCGGGGCTTCCCGCCGTTGCAAGATAGATCGGTTACAAACACAAGAATATAATGACCCAAAAGACAGAGTTTTCAGCCATGATACCTTGACGACACTTGTGAAGGTTGCTAGCTTCGAACCCTTCTTTTCCCTGAGGTGTAATGCCCCTCTCCTTAGCCAAAAGCACACGAACAAGTTTCTATGCACAAGATCGTCACGCCGGCACCTTACAACGTCCCAGCCCTAGCTTGTTTAAAATGGCTAGATTCAAGCTCGGCTGCCCCTCGAGTCTTAACAAGGCCGAGAGAGATGAGAGAATATAGAACGAGAAAGCCTTTTCCTTCTCCTTTTTGTTTGGATTTTGAAAATCAACTTCTTCTTTAAGCTAGGGTTTCATAAACGCTATTATACTACCCAGAGCTGGACGAAATTAGGTTGATGGTGGGAGAAAAATCCTCAACCACCTCCTCTTTTACTAAGTCTTGTTTTTACTAAGTTATGAATTGAAAATTCAAACTTTAAATTCAATTAATGAAATATTTAGTATAATAATTAATTAAAATACTATATTAGTATATCTGAAATATACAATATCCAATATAAATATATTTAATAATTTTCGAAATTAATTCTTAATTAAAATCGAAATTTATATATATATCTAATATATTATATTTAATTCCAAATTAAATATATTATTTTTCTAAAACAATAATGAAGATTTAAATCTAATTAAATCATATACCAAATATAAAATGAGCAATATCTTATTTCAAAATATTTCGTTAGGTGAAAAGACCATTTTACCCCTCACTAGTCAAACTTCGCATTTTCGGCCATTTGAGATTTTGGCCAAGCCCCAGACCCTAGACTCTCAATCTAGGACCTAGCCTAGTCTCTCTGATATAGACGTTGTGTCGGTTATCCTTTTTAAGCCCGACTCTCTTGGTTCGTCTCAACCGGCCTAGGAGGAATCTAGGAGTTCGGCATTCACCTAGCCAGCCCCGTGGTGCCGAACAGATCTCAAGTTGAGTATGAATTTGATCAAATCATAATCCACCAACCGACTTTAGATTTTCGTCCTACGCATAAACCCTTTATGTTTGTCCCGGTCGAGTGAAAGTCACGCATAGTCAAACTTACAAAACTCGACTCTATGTCGCTTGTGTCGGTGAAAATACCTAAACTGCCCTCCGCGACTATCGCGTTAAGTTATTTGCTCTGGCCAGAGTCTTGGGTAAATTCCTGCACATTAAACTTGCCATAGGACGTTAACCTCAAATTTAATCGAGACCGTAAATCCCGCTCCGCAGTTCAACCGGCAATCGCATCGAAAATTCAAGACCGCATTTCACCGCTGACCCATGCCACCGGCAAGACGAGCCTAGCAAACTAGTGACAAGTCAAGACCGCAAGACCAACCCCGAGTTAACCCTTTCGTTTCTAAGGTTCACGTAGACTACTACAGTCAATCGATCGATCAAGGGCAATCCAAGCGTGTGATCATTCGATTACAGATAAGTGTCCAAATATAGATAATTCCCTTATTCATCTTGTATCAATGTCACGGGCTCGCACTTCCCAAGTTAACGGTTGGCACTACCGTATTGGACCCATCGACAAACAAGTCGTACTCGTCAATTGAGTCACCCTGCTGGAGACTTAGACTTGTTGACTAATTTAATATTGCAGTATCTCAGCTTACTGGTGCCCCCTCTTTGTCCCCACGGAATCAGTAACTGAACTGCCAATATTATGGTTTCATTAATTTGTCTTATTCACGTAGACTGCAAGGTGAAATCATTAGACTTATTAATAATTTGCCATTTAATTTATTTATTTGGAATATTCAATCATTCCATAAATGAAAGATAATCCAGTTACATTTCTAAACACTACTACAAAATTGCCCTCGTACTCCCACTCCTCGTACGGCATCTTGGGCATACACCTCAACAGACATATTCCAAAGTGAAAGATGCTGCCCAAATCTATGAAATCAAAGCAAAGGTGGCTACTACTAAACAAGGAAACAGAACCATTATGGAATATTCAAATTCCTCCAGACGTTGTGGCAAGAAATTGATCAGTACCAGAATGTCCAGATGACATGTCCAACAGATGTAGCCGCACTAAAGAACTTCGTGGAAAAGGAAGGAACGTATAAATTCGTGGCTAGGTTAAATGTAGAATTCGATGCCGTGAGAACTGAAATACTCACTCGTCAAGTATTTCCCAGCATGAATGAGGCAATTGCTATCATCCAAGGAGAGGAAGGGAGATGAAGTGTGATGCTTGAACCACCCAACTTGGAGAGTTCAGCCCTAGCCTCATTGAAACAACCCGCGGCATATAAACAAACTCAGAATCCAAGATATATAAATCCACGGAGAACAAAATACCACCTTCTCAATCTTTACTATAGAGACACTTCGTAAATTAAAAAATTTACAAGATACTTTTGGACTCTGAAAGAAGAGGTTTTGGTGCTGAAAAGGAAAATCTTTTAAAGGAGATTTTATATCTCAAAATTCCCCGTCTTTATCTGTTTCAAATGACTTGTCAAATAATGCATCTTCCTCAAAACAGGTAAAGAAAACAAAACTAAAAGAAGCATCTTTGTTCCTAAAACTGAAAAGGCTTTTACTGATCATTCTAAGTCAATATTGACTGAAACTGAAACATTAAGTAAAAGTCGAGCAAAGGAGCAAGGAACAAATTAAAATTAGGAAGGAGCAAGGAAAATCAATATAATCATTGAAAATTAAAGTCGAAAATGTTAAGATTTTTCCTCTCCCATTCCTATCGAAAGGGAAGCGTGCAAAGAAGAAGTTCCAAGCTTAAGCAAACGAACTTCTGAAATCCCGCAAATTCATAATTATAGAGTGAATGATGTGAACTCTCGTAGGAAATACGACTCATCATCCAATGATGCATATAGTGCCATAAGCTCATATTCCTACTTGAAATACCCAGTCCATTCATTCTAGATAGCATCTTATGCGACTGGCTAGGGAGAAAATCTTTGGGTCTTCTAAACCTAGGCACACATTCACCCGCTGAATTGTCATTTCCCTCTAGCCTAAATCACAAATAAAATTGAATAGGACTTTAAATGGTGATTTAGGATCAATATCTGAACCAAATGTGCTTAACTTGTTTTCTGCTAACAAGGGAGGACCCATCCAAAAATGGGTACCAAAGTCCCGATAAAATTTTGCAGATTCCCAGCATGGGTAGGTACTAAGAGAGCTGCTCCACACTCATGACTGGTATGCGACGAGGGCAGCCAAATATCCCAGCGTATATGGTATCTCGGGTTGCTCCACATACACGGCTGACTAGCGATGCGAGCAACCACACGAGGCGAGGGTACATTAGAAACATGCATTAAGAACTTTAAATTTTATATTTTAGCATGCATATGAGCTGAAATGACTAAATATCCTCCATTGGTACATTTTCATTATGCATGCATCTTAAAGAAGTTTTGAACTTAGATTTTTCTGTATGCATATGAGCTGAAGTGCAAAATACCTATTTTAACATAGAGCGAAAAAAAGCGAAAAACGTACATTTTTAATATGCATTTTCAAAGAACAATAATTCTTTAGTTTGCATCTGCTCTGAAAAGAAAAATACATTTACGCTTGTTTAATTGGGAGAGAGCTTAAATTCTTAAACGTGCATAGATTGAGGCAAAGTATCACGTATATTTATGAGGGGAGAGTAGGGGGAGTACATCTTAAGGTGCACGATTTGAGGGGAAGAGAACTTACTTTAACTCATATACATATATGTATACATATACCTATATCTATTACGATACTACATATCTACTACTATTACGATAATATGTATATATATATAAAAGAAAAAAAAAAGGAAAAGTGCTCTCAAGCACTCTCACCTCCAAGACGGACTCCAAACAAAAAAAAAGCAACCCTTGAGAACTCAAGAATTTCAAAAAGGCGAAGGTGGCATCCTTACACTAACAAGAAGACGACATCAACCGAACTGCTCCGACTTGCTAATCAAGCATCACTCACCACAATTGACGAACGCATGGATTCTAAGTTCCCATGGTTTAGTCAGACCAAAATGAACCTAACCCTGGAACGTAGCCGAGTGTTAGTGAAGATTTCATGTCCATAAGCCACATTCCCGTTTGGCAATTCTTGACAAGACCGAAGAGCAGACGATACACATATCCCTCACCTCACAAAACATTCGGGCCATCCCATATAGGTACATGAGTTGACTTTTATTAGCTCCCGGGTAGAAGTCGCCTCATTTGGTCCAATGGCGCATGCACAACTGAGCCTTACCCACTCATTGATTCTCAACAAAGCGATGTTTCACTAAATCACGGGGAGCCACGTAATCTATCACCGCTTCACTTCGAAGCAGGAGATATTGAATTAAGTGGTGATTAGCCCACACCACTGAACTTTATTGAACACATCGAGTCTAGGTGCCCTCACTATCTAAATGTTTTATACTTTCTAGGACACATACACCTTTTCTCTTCTGGACTTCTTGACCAGATCAGAACTTCCATAGACACGTCTCTCGTAGATGTGATTCCAAGATTGGAAGGAAGTCCTTCCGTTGCAACATCAAAACAACAACGGACTAGGCCATCGTCCCGAGATAGACTTTTGAACGATGTTAACGTGACATCTAAGAGGCCCTGGTTTATCAAGTCCTATCGTCACAGCCACGTCTTGGAGTTAGTCTCTGAAGTCGTGTCGACGGATTACCTTAGTGGCTCTGTCTGGTTATTACCACCTTCTTTGCCTTCTATACAAGCATGCCGATCTCGTTAACACGAATCGTCATGAGGGAGACATGGGAATACATATAAATAAACAGGTCGGACCACCCACAATTTCTGCTGTGCGTACCACCATGAAGTCGGGCTCTCCTGCACTCAAACGTCACATTTAGAAGGAGCCTTGGCACATTTTATAACAGATCCCACGCTCACCATCAGAATTCCGTCGCGCTTACCGCGATGAAGCTGAACTCCATTGGAACCTACAATGTCACATTCCAAAGGAGCTTTGGCACATGTTAAAAGACACCCCACGCATACCTTCTTCTGGAGCCAGAGAAGCTTCCTCGAGGCCGAACCTGAGAAGAAAAAGATTGGAGAAGACTTGACGACTACAAAATACGGAAAAAGACAAGGACAAGATGCAAACAAAATTTCAAAGATCTGCGACATCATCAAGAAACGAATGTCGAGGCGTGGATCACAGTGTACATCCGGTCTACAACATATAGCATCAAGACAAGAGGGTTCTAGTTGAAAGTTCATTTAAATCCTCCACAAGAAGAGGAGATAGCCTTTGCAGGGGAGCAAGGGGGAGATTGTTAGGACTCGAGAGATTCTCCATGTGCCCAACAATGATAACCCGCGCTGAATTGAAGATTGAACACTAAGGAAGAGATTGTTAGGAATATTTTATAGTGTTCAATTTCATTGTGTTTATCTTAGTTGGTTTGTATTTAATTAACGGGCTAGTTTTGTAATATTCAAGTTCTTAGTTACTAGGGGTATAATATACCAACTCATTTGGTATATATACCCCCAAAACCTAATTCATTAAGGTGTGTGTTTTGTGTTGTATGTGTGAGTGCGTGTGTGTTGAATAGTAAGAAAAGCATTTTGACAAATTCACCTTCGTTCACAAACACACCCCACGCACTAAGCTTCAAATCCACATCCAAAGCGTGGTAAATTCATTCTTTGTAGATTGTTTGGATAGAATAGGGACCAACAATTACCACCTACAGATCCTATCCCAGCAATGAGAAAATCATGCTTGCTGATGGATCATTTACTACTGTAGCTGGACAAGGGGATGTCATAATAAATAGAAATCTTACCCTTAGAAACGTACTACATGTTCCTAAACTATTTGCCAACCTTATTTTTGTCAATAAGATCACAAAAAATTCTAACTGCAAAGATGTTTTTTCCAAACACTTTTTTGAGTTTCATGAGCAGGACAAGAAGAAGAGGATTTGACTTGCTAAGGAAGGAGATGGGCTATATCTTCTTGAAGAACCGAATGAACAAGTAAACCAAGAAAGATTGCAGTCCTCATTACTCACCGTTGGGAGTTCACAATCTTTGAGTACACTAGTCGGGAGTCATCATCTTAGATTAGGACACCCATCCTTTAGGACTATTGAAGTTATGTTTCCAAAAAGTTTTAAAATTATTTCAGTAAATGATTTTCATTGTGAAGTGTGTCAGTTTTCCAAACATAAACGGGTTTCATTCCCAACTAGTAATAAGAGATCCGTGTCGCCATTCACACTAATCCATAGTGATATATGGGGACCTTCAAAAGTTTCTAATGTCTCTGGTTTGAGGTGGTTCATGACTTTCATTGATGATTGCACCAGAACCACCTAGATGTGTTTTATGAAGAGCAAGACTGAGGTAGACAATATATTTGTAAAATTTTTTAACATGATAAAAGATCAATTCAATGTTTCAATCAAGAGATTTCGTTCATACAATGCCAGAGACTATTTTAACCATTCCATATCTTCAATCTTTGATAAGGTTGAAATAATACATGAGTCTTCATGCATCTATACACCCCAGCAAAACGGGGTTGCTGAGAGAATAAATGGTCACCTTTTATCAGTGACCAGAGCTCTATTGCTGCAGAATAACGTTCCAAATTACCTATGGGGGAAGATGCCCTAACAGCAACCTATCTCATTAATAGACTACCATATCAGACTTCAATTCAAGAGTCCCATTCAGATACTTAAACCATTTTTTCCTGATTGTAATGTGTCTAGTGGTCTTACCCCTAAAGATTTGGGTTTGTTGCATTTGTGTATATTCATAAGGAACATAGAAGCAAACTAGATCCTAGAGCCTTGAAGTGTGTTTTATGGGGTACACTTCTACTGAGAGAGGGTATAAATGATATCACCCTCCTACTAGAAAGTTTATTGTGACTGTCGATGTTACATTGGCTGAAAAAGAACCTTGTTTTAATAAGTCTAATGATGCATGCTGAAAAAAGTGATTGGTTTATTCTCGAGAATTCCCAACCACATGTGTCTAGTATAGAGCAAACCTTAGAGACTACTCAACCAGAGACAGTGATGGAAAATACTTCGAGGTTTACCCAAACATTACAGTTATACTCAAGAAGAGATACACCAACTCCACCAGTGCAAGATCATGCCTCTGAATCTGGTCTTGAACCTGAAGATAATACACCATTGCTAGAACCCAGACACTGTTGACCCACCATAACCAAACATAGAACAAGGTTACCTCGATCTTTCTCTTTCAATTGCCCTTAGAAAAGGTAAAAGAACCTGTACAAATCACCCATGACACCTTTGTTTGCGCTATAAAGCCTTTCTTTCGAGTCTCAATACAATTTCTACACCATAGGACCTTTCAGAAGCAATGAGTAATGAGAACTGGAGAGATGCTATATGTGTGTTGAATTGCAGGCACTTTAAAAAAACAAGACCTGGGAGTTAACAAAGTTGCCGGAAAGGAAGAGAACCGTGGGCTGCAAATGGGTATTCACAATCAAATACAATTCAGACGGGAGCCTCGAGAGATACATAGCGAGGTTAGATGTCAAGGGGTATACACTAGAACATGGCGTTGATTATCTAGAGACTTTTGCACCAGTTGCAAAAATGAACACCATAAGGATTCTACTTTCATTAGCCGCAAATCTGGACTGGAGACTACATCATTTTGACATCAAGAATGCAATCTTGAATGGAGACCTAGAATAAGAACTATACATGGATGCTCGACCTGGATTGAACAGAAAGCAAGGCCCAAGAGAGTTTGTAAACTAGAAAACCATTGTATGGATTGAAACAATCACCTAGAGCATGGTTTGGAAGATTCTCAAAGGTTATGTTGCGGGGTACAAACAGATCCAAGTGGATCGTACTCTTTCCACACTCCGACAATAGGAAGATCACTGCGTTGATAGTGTATGTAGATGACATCATTGTTACCAGGGATGATGAAGATGAAGCCGGGAGATTGAAAAATACCTTAAATAGGAATTTGAGATTAAGGAACTTGGAAGATAAAAGTACTTCCTCGGAATAGATGTAGCACACTCCAAAGCTGGGATATTTATATCACAACAAAAGTATATTCTGGACCTATTACATAAGACTGGGAAAATAGGGAGTAAAGCAGCAGACACCCTGTGACGCCCGGGGTCGATGAGGGCGGGGAGTGATCGCCGGTGCCAGAGAGGTGCACGGACAAGGAACGGCTTCTGGCAGGCTTCTAGACGAAGGGGTACATGAACGAACGGATCCGACACCCGAATGAGAGGGGATCCTGAGATTGGCAACGTATGGGCGTGTCAGGCTAAGAATCGTATAAGAGAAATGATAGTACTACTCATATCACCAAGGTCGACCTACCTTTTCGAGAGTCCATCTATAGAAACTCTGAAGTTAAGCGTGCTTGACTTGGGAAAATCTAGAGATGGGTGACCCCCTCGGAAGTTTCTCAGGGTGCGTGTGAGCGAGTGCACGAAGCACACTGAAAGGTTAAATGGTGATACAGTGGGGCCAGACTATCAGTCGGAGTATGGTAGGCCCAACCCCACAGGTCCCGGTAGAGACTGATTCTACAGGTAGCACCTGGTATGGGACGAGTCGTTATAGGTGGTATCAGAGCACAACTTACTCGCAGTACGGTGCTGGTTCGGGGACGAATCAGGCGGAAGCTGGTGGGCATGTGATGCACGGGGCCGATGAGGGCGGGGAGTGATCACCTGTGCCAGAGAGGTGCACGGACAAGGAGCGGCTCCTGGCAAGCTTCTAGGCGAAGGGGTACATGAACGAACTGATCCGACACTTGAATGAGAGGGGATCCTGAGACTGGCAACGTATGGGCGTGTCAGGCTAAGAATCGTATAAGAGAAATGATAGTACTACTCATATCACCATGGTCGACCTACTTTTTCGGGGGTCATTCTATAGAAACTCCGAACTTAAGCGTGCTTGACTTGGGTAAATCTAGGGATGGGTGACCCCCTGGAAAGTTTCTCAGGGTGCGTGTGAGCAAGTGCACGAAGCATGCTGAAAGGTTAAATGGTGATACAGTGGGGCCAGACTATCAGTCGGAATATGGTGGGCCCAACCCCACAGGTTCCTAGAGACGGATGCTACAGGTAACACCTGATATGGGACGGGTCGTTATACACCTCAATCGAGATGAATCATAAGCTTGGACATGCATCGGATGATAACAGTGGATAAAAGAATATATCAGAGATTGGTTGGGAGGTTGATTAATCTATCACATACAAGTCCCGACATAGCTTATGCCGTTAGTGGGGTTAATCAATTCATGCACAATCCCAAGACCGTTCATATGAACACGGCTGATAGGATTTTGAGATACTTGAAGGGAACCCCAGGAAAAGGAATATCATTTAAGAGAGGGGCAGAGATGACACTTGAAGCTTTTACAGATGCGGATTATACAGGGAGTATTACTGATAAAAGATCGGCATCTGGATATTGCACCTTTATTGCTGGAAATTTAGTGACTTGGCGATGTAAGAAGCAAAATGTAGTAGCTCGGTCAAGTGCCGAGGCAGAATTCAAGTCAATGGCATTAGGAATTTATGAACTGCTTCGGCTAAAGATCATATTGGATGACTTGGGATTTAAGTGGAAGTGTCCCATGAGACTCTACTGCGATAATAGATCAGCTATAAGTATTGCTCACAATCCTGTATAACACGACCGAACTAAGCATGTCGAGCTTGACAGACATTTTATTAAGGAGAAGATCGACAACGGATTGATATGTACACCGTTTGTATCTACGAGTAATCAATTTGCTGATCTATTGACCAAAGGTCTACCCAGCCAAGTGCATCAAAAGTTAACCAGCAAGCTGGGAATGGAAGATATCCACTCACCAGCTTGAGGGGGAGTGTCAGCATATTTCGAATATTTGAAGATTAAGTTAGTTCCTAGATTTGGGCTGGTTAGTCCTAATATTTGGGGAATCATATCTTCCTTAGATATGATCTTAGATATGATCGTAAATATGATGTTAGATATGATCTGCATGTTTATATATAGGGCTGAATCTATCTTTGCGAAAATAACAAAGACAGTAAGTTATTCTGCAAGTTCTCTAAATTTAACACTCCAACATGCCTATATTTCGAAAAATACATATGCGCACAAAAATATGAATACAAATTCTGTGTTGTCTAGTTTGGTCTTTTATGTTTATTAGATACTGTTCTTACTCTACTATTTCAAGTGTCAATGACGATACTTCAAAATGCAAATAAAAAAATGAAATTTCATATGATAAAATGTTAGTCGTCGTAGTATTGTAAAGAAAAAGACAGCATTGTTCGCTGATCATCCTTGTGACCCTTGGCTGATGGGGCTTGTGATGTACTAAGAGTGCTGAAGATCAACGCGTCTGACATGGATTGTGCACTACATGAGGATGCTTTGTGACCTGAATGAAGATAGAAGACGTTCATCGCAAAGTTTGCGCTGAAGATTGTCAGTACCCGTCATCCCGACTTCGTAACTCGTCGTAATCCTAAGTGCCTAGCGGTGCGTTATAGTGCAAAGGCATAAAATGCGGATAAAATTTTTCATTTTAAAACTAATGTGTCATACATGTAAGTCAAAAGTGTTTTCTACACTTCATCATTTTCATATTTACACAAAACATGTATATGTACGCGCACAGCAAAAACTCCTATGCGCCCGGCCTTCACAGGTCGTCATCCATACACACACTCCCACCTCAAAAGCAGCCGGATAGCTTCAAAAGATTGGCCTTGCACCATAGATAGATCACGTACCGTGATCGCTAGTACCTACAACACGTAACGTAAGGAATGAGCCACCGAGGCTCAGTAAGCAGAAATTATGCATGTATGCACGTGTCCTAACGATCGACAATCCACGCCGTCGCTTACTAACGCTCATACTCTTTTCTTAGACTCGTACTCTTTTCCTGACTCATACTCTTTCCTTGACTCGCACATCACATGGGCCCTCGGCTTTCTATCCCACTATGCACCATATCATAGAGATCTCAATCCACTAGGAATTCGTACATATGTGGAGGTTCACACACTAGAAGGTCACCCGAAGGAATCTTCCCTTACTCAGTGTGGCCTCCATGCGAACGCTTTTCACTGGTAGCCAAACCCGAGGCCACTAACCGCGGAGGTCACCCGAAGGAATCTTCCCTCCCGGTTAGTGTTCACGCACTAGAAGGTCACCCGAAGGAATCTTCCCTTACTCAGTGCGTACCCCGAGCCGCATCCTCCAGGTTGCATCTCCCGCATACGGGGTATTCCCCCAGCCTCTTATACAGGCCTTATGGCTACATTCGCCATGGCTGCATAGGGGAGCCGTGACTCTTCATTCGTGTCGACACAAACGCCAATATCGGCGAGTATACATCGCACACAGGCGATCTTATGCACGCTCGTACCTCGCGTCTTATATACTACGCATGCATGCAAATGCTCATGCCATGCTCATAAGAATATGCAGATCATGCTATCACGCATAAAATTAAATCATGTCGTAACGTACACATTTCACATAAAGTCACGTAAGTACGAAATCACATAATCGTACGCAGGCAAGTTACGTGTCGTAGTTGAATTTCTACTTACCTGTCGTCCGTCGATTAGCGCTACTGAACTGCTGAATTTCCTAAGTCCTGACCTTAGGCATAAAATATCCTTATCAGTAAGCTACTTAATTAATTAAATCAGCTAAGTACTCGAATTTCCTAAATCGGGGTCTTAGTTTGGATTTATGACTTGTGAAGTACATTAAACTCGTAAACTAACCTTGATCCTTATTTAAATTCGTTACGTTAGTAATTTTATCTACGCTAGCTCCCTAAGATTCCACATACCCGATTTATTGTACTAAGTTGCTAAGCCGTTTAATTACAATGCTAAGTCATGTTAGAATTAAGTCTCGGCTCTACTAAATCACTCGGCGAAAGGTTATCAATTTTAGGGTTCGGTTTCGATCGATTTCTCGTAAGATTTCCTACTTTCGATTGAACTACACGTTACTTAAATCAATTCGCCCAATTGATGCCTAATTTTCGTGAGTTTCGCCCGATTCTTCACACTTAGGGTTAGTTTCGCCGTGTCGTGTCCTCATCTAGGTTTCGATCGAAACCCAAAAATAGGAAAGCAATTATTTTCGATTGGCTCAAGGGTTTCGCCCGAATGCTCGTTTTTAAGAGGAGTTTCGCCGTGCCTCACGTCAGCATGACGTCACCCGAGTTTCGCCGAGATCTCTTTCGATCGAAACTCCTTTTTGTTATCTACTTTCGATCAATTCAAGGGTTTCGCTCGATTCTACTCTAATTTGGTTAGTGTTTCGCCGAGTCTTACGCCAGCATTGACGTCATTATGGGTTTCGATCGATACCATGCAAAGTGGTTAGCCACTTTCGATTAATTGCATGGATTGAGATTGAGTTTCGATCGATACTCATGCATTAAAATGAGTTTCAGTCGAAACTCATAACTTATTGAGTTTACTATTAAAATTAATTTGATTCGAAACAGTCTCAGGATCCCCTCTCATTCGGGTGTCGGATCGGTTCGTTCATGTACCCCTTCGCCTAGAAGCCTTGCCAGGAGCCGCTCCTTGTCCGTGCACCCTAGCACCGGCGATCACTCCCCGCCCTCTTCGGCCCCGGGCGTCACAAAGACAAACACATTCACGGCCATTAAAGGAAGATTGTGCCCGTGAAGAACCTGCGCAAGATCGGAAAACCCGCCCGATCATGTCACGGCCGTGGAGTGGCTGAACTAGAACTCTCTAGTAGTGGGTTCCAAATAAAATTAATTACATATATATGGCGAACGATATTTTTATCACCCAATGTTTGGGGTATGAATGTTTCTAGTCTCCCATCTTCCGAGGTGTCACACTTAGTTCTCAATGTTATCGATTTTGGGTTGTTTTAATTCCCGAATAATTTAATCGCTA
This sequence comes from Craterostigma plantagineum, assembly GCA_027422505.1. NCBI lineage: Eukaryota > Viridiplantae > Streptophyta > Magnoliopsida > Lamiales > Linderniaceae > Craterostigma > Craterostigma plantagineum. The sequence continues at coordinate 11,702,289 of JAPQWV010000005.1, read as the reverse complement.
ATTTAGGCGGAAATTAACATGTGAGAGCACATGATCTCTTTTAACTCGATTTAAAACCCCATAACGCATCTTCTTCGTCAATTTAGATGCATGTGAGCATCATTACATATCACATTGAAGGAAGGACTGATGACCTTGAAACTGAGAATGTGATGCAAAATGATGGTCATGTGCGTATAAATCGAAGAAGATGATGAATTATGATGTGTTAAGTCTAGTGAAAGAAGATCATGTCTTATCATGTGTTAAACTCCGTCTAAATTAACAATTAAGTTATGGGTGGTGTAATACCCTCAAAATTTAATACGGGTTTTAGGATAAATATTTAACTTAGGAATTTAATTTAGGAATGCTGAGATAATTAAACAGAATTAAAGAAGTTTCTTATAATTACTGAGAACTCAATTATTTAGCATAAGGAAAATTTGAGCAAAGATTGTTTCTGACCTAGGGTCTAAAGGTTTTCGGTACTTAATAAAACTTAGAAGTTTTCGGTATACATAGATGTTTTAGATCTTAAATAATATTATAACTTTTCGTCACAACAAATTATTATCACTAAGTTTTCGATACAATTCTAAAAACTGTTTTACCACTCTCTCATAAAGTTTTCGGTGCCAATTGTCCTTACCATATCATGTAATGACCAAGTCTATATATCTTTCAACATATTACGCGTAAATATATCATATCATATCATATATATATATAAAAGTTCAATATGAACTTTCAACTTAGACCTGTATGAAGATTTATTTACCAATTGCCACCACTTATAGCCAGTGGCACATCATCATTATATGAGGGTATAATTGAGATTAAAAAAGTTGTAAAACAAATTACCGCTTTAACCTTATATGTCAGCTGAATTACATGGGTGGCAGAACTCATCCACGAAGGTTTGGATTTTATTTGCAAAACAGCGACTCCTCAGCTCCGTCTGGCTTTTCGTTTCCTATAACTCATCAATGCTCTTCGTGGCAAAAGACACGCGATTTTTCTCGGACTTGGATCTAATCATCCGCTCTTTTTGAACAAAAAATCAGCAGTCGGACGATGTCGCTTAGCTGCAAGCCACAAGTGATTGAGCCTCACCATTCTCTTCTTCTTTTTAATCGTCACGGCATCCGATTTCTCGGTGAGGAACTGCAAAAATAGTTTCGTGGAGGAAGTGACGAGGAATAGGGCTTCGGGGTTGTTCTGGGACATTTACGGCTTCTCCTCTTCCACGGCGCATCGTTAAGGATGCGATGAAATCAACAGGGTTTCTTAGTCGCCATTACCAAAAACCAATCTCTTCTCTGCGTTTCGTAGATTAAATTATTGCTGAGAAAGGTAGTCATTAATAGGGTAAGGGGAATCGTACGTGGGTCGCCGAAGCCCGCGATTGGGGGAAGGCTTTTGATTCTCCCGCCCCAGCCGGAGTCGTCGATTGCTGGGTGGTCGAGGTCGCGCAGGATTGAGAGCTTCGGCGGGCGGTCTGAGTTTTCTTTCGCTAGCGAGAGGATCCGCTCAGATCTATTCCCAGGTTTATTCCTCAGTTTCCTCCCTTTTCAATACCTATTGTTCTTTGTGATTTCGGACATGGGCTGCTGTAATAAATGTTGGTCGGTAATGGAATCTTGAAAGAAGAAACATAGTATTGTGTAATGGGCGCAGGTGCTTCAAGAATTCACACATGGTGGTACCTAAGAGAAGATAGACAAGAGTGAGTTGAAAAAGGTGCTTTCTGATTTCTTGGCAGGCCCGGCCGACGGATTAAAGCGGGACCCAGTCATAATTCTTCGAATAGACGGCTCAGATCTTAGCGGGTTCGTTAAAACCTCTGCTTTCGATCACACATGGGGGTACCCAAGAGAACATAGGCAAGAGCCAGTTCAAAGAGGTGCATTCTGATTCTTGGCAGGCATGGCCAGCATATTAAAGCGGGACCCAGTCGTAATTCTTCGAATCGGTGGCTCAGATCTTAGCGGGTTCGTTAAAACTTCTGCTTTCAAGCCCGAAATTAGTTTGACGGAAAGGTCATTGAAAGACCACATTGTTAAGGCCTTTGAGAAGCTCACTGTCCAAGAATGAGAGCTTCGGCGGGAGGTTTGAGTTTTCTTTTGCGAGCGAGAGGAGCCGATCATATCTATTCTCAGGTTTATTCCTCAATTTCCCCCACCCCCCTTTCAATACCTATATTCTGCGCGATTTCGGATATGGGCTGCTGTAATAAATGTTGGTCGGTAATGGAATCTTGAAAGAAGAAACATAGTACGGTGTAATGGGGCGCAGGTGCTTCAAGAATTCACACATGGTGGTACCCAAGAGAAGATAGGCAAGAGTGTGTTCAAAGAGGTGCTGTTTGGTTTCTGTTAGGAATATGACCTCGAATGCTATACGAGGATTAGATTGTATAGGGCATTAGCTTATTTATCTTTCAACCTTTTATGTGATAAGATATTTTGTGTGGCATTGTTCGTCTATTGGAAATAAGAGTACTTTACTAAGCATCCGGTAAAGCAATAAATGAACAAATCCAAATGTGTCGAGTTGAGTCACTGTTCTCGATGGGTACAAGAGAGGAAGCACCAGTGGACTCTTAACCTCGAGCATTAAAAGTCCGTAAGCCTTAGGCTCCAGTTGGGTGCTGGATAACCGATTATGGCTTATTTGTCGATGACCTGTCGAGTGCCGATATCCTGCTTAGAAGAGGAGGTCATGACTTGTGATACGAGTCGAATCAAGGGATTGAATCGTTTCATGGACACTGACTCACGGGTCGTACGGTCGAACATGGCTTATTACTCAAGGAGTGTCAATGACCGACGACAACACTATAGTAGTCTACGTGAACCTTAGACCGAAAGCGGCTTCGACGGAGTTGACTTTGAAGTCTCGACTGTCACTGGTTCCCCTCGACCCGATTTGCTGTTGCATGGGTCAGCGAGCCAGATGCGGTCTTGATGACGATCTGTGATTGCCGGGCTTAGACCGCCGAGTACGGATTCACAGCCTCACCAGTAATCGAGATAAGTGTCCTATGAGGACGGCGACGGGAAATTACGATCCTTGGCCAAGGTACTGAACTAACTCATGTTAGACATGGAGGGTAGTTTGGTAATTTGCCTCGTCCCCGTTTAATCATAGAATCGAGTATAGTGAGTTTGACATAGACCATGGCTCTCACTCAATTGGGACACGGCTGAAGGGTTTATACGTAGTACTATAATCTATAGTAAGGTTCTCGAATAAAGACTGGGTCGAAATTCGCACTCGAATCGGGTTACGGTCCGCTACTGCGGGATTGGCTAGGTAACTGCCGGACTCTTGGATTCCTCCCTTGCCAATTGAGTCGAACCTAGAGAGTCGGGCTTAAAAAGGATCATCAACGTGTACTGATAAGGAGAGAAAGTGTTTTGGGCCTTAACGGGCCTTGGGCTGTTGGGCCGCGTCTTAGTGGGCCTCGGGCCGTTTAATGGACCGAAGTCGGACTTCGTATGAAACTAACTTTGAGACTTGGGCTTGGCCAAGTGCTTAAAAGGCTTGAGGGTAAAATTGGAATTTGACCCTAAGCTGATTTTCGAATTATGCCTTGGGAATTAATTTCAAAAAATTAAATATAAATATGGAAATAATGTATTTGGAATATTATTTATTTTAAGGTGAAAATTTCGAAATTAATCTTGGATAAAGTTTCGAATTTTATACCATATTTAAATATACTTAGTTTGACTTAGTATTTAAGTTTGTTGTCTAATTATGGTAAGTATCCTTATATGAATTTTGAATTAAATAAGGGAGAGAAAGATATGGCAAAATCTCTCCACTTAAGGAGCAAAATCGAAAACCATATCTTTGAGATATCCTAGGGATTTCCAAATATATCATATTATAAATAGGGCAGCCCTATTTCATAATTTGTAGAGTGAAATTTTCGTCCTCAACAAAGGCACAAAACACACACCGAAAAAGAAACACTTTTCTCCCACGCGACGGCTCGGTTCTCTCTAGCCATCTTTAGAGAACTGATTCCGTGGTACACTGCAAGGTCGGCGTGACGATCTAGTGCCATCCACCACCATCGACGAAGTCTTGAAGCAAAGGACGAGGAGCTGCCACTCGCTTCAACCGGTAATTCTCTACGGGTTTGACCGGCCCTATTACATGTCTATGTGTTACTATTCTGATCCGAGCAACGAGGGCAATAAGGGAACCCGGAAAAATATTATTCCGCACCGTACCCAGGGACGTGGCGTCTCCGGGAGACACCGGGTATCCCAACAGTGGTATCAGAGCGGGCGCTTGTGATCAGAATCATAACGTATTTAAATTGAAACGATGCGTCGTTTGCCAACGATCGAAAAGCCGACACGGTTCGACCGTCGTTGGGCTGCCGATGCGTCGTTTGCCAACCCACGGCCACCTCTCGTGCGTTACAGACCGACGATGAACCACGAACCGGACCGGGACCCGCGCGACTGCGGGACCCGGGCAGCCGCCCGTTGCGCGCGGGCTGCGAGTGCCGTAACGGCGGCACAGCCGCGGGATCGGGTTGCTTTGAGCAGGCCCGATCAGCCTCAAACCTTGGGTCCGACGCCAGCCATGGTGGCTTAGGCGCCATCCCTGGGCAGCGCCGCCGCAAGGTGCGGCGGCCCGGCTGAGATCGTCCGCGGCTTTGGCCGCGGACTGCGATGGCATGCATGGTGCGCGCTGCGCAAGACAGCCGCAGCAACTCCGGCTCGGGCGAAACGCTGCGGCGGCGATCTCTCCTGGCGAGGCAGTGACTCGGCACGAAGGGGCTGAGGTGACGAGGTAGTCGCGGCAGTATTATGCCGCGCGCTGAACACGCGCGCGTTGCGAGGCGTGGCGTCACCGACGGTGGCGGCACCGGCTCCAGCAGGGACTCCATGCCGGCGGCCTTCTCCGCCATGGCTCCCCGGCGTGTTTTGACGGCTGAGCGATTTGAGTCGCGGCAGCTATGTTAGGGCTGCATGCTCAAAGCCTTAACGGGCCTTTTAATGGGTTTGGCCCCGTTTAAGGCCCAATTTTTGTTTCTTTTTAAAATCATGTAATTGTCAACGTGCTCGTTACGAATGTGATTTAAGGCGCACCTGCGGGTTTAGGAATTTGGCTTCCGGGTCATTTGTTAACGGTTACGTCCCCCCGGGTTGTATTCATTTACGGGTTGTTCGGGACTTATGATCCCCCCGTGTTGTAATTTACCGTTTTATTAGATTAGACTTAAGTACGAAGACGAGGTCCCATTTGATGGAAGGCAACCCCCCGGCGGTGACAAGGTGGTGGACGTTCGGTGACTTTGAGGCCGTTCGAGTGACGAAGGACGTTTGACGACTTCAAGACCCGTGCGACGACCCGAGGTCTTTTGAAGACGCGTGTAATAGGGATAGGCTAGAAATAACCCGCTTGTGTTGTCTTGTAGTTTATTTTCCTAGGGTAAATTTACTACCGACGTGCGTGTTGGTTTTTGAAATGATATGCATGTTTTATGTGATCTTATGTGAGATGGTTTATTCTCCCGTTTGACAAATACTAAGTGGGTAAAGGAATTGGATTCTTGTCTTCTATCATGCTTGAGATGTCTAGCATTGGGGAGTTTTGCGATTTGTTCCGAGTAAGTTGGCGTCGTATATCCCGCTCCAGTGTTAGCGTCTCGGCTGTGTCTTGGACGCCGCTCGTCATACCAGTCCGCCCCCCACGAAGCGTATGGCAGCAAGGGGCGGTACATTCTGTGCGATTTGAGCATAAGTTGATAGGTCACACTTAGGCAGTTAAACCCAATAAGCAGGGTTAGCCGTGAGGGTCAATGACTGAGACTAAGATAGTTGAAACTCTTATTGGATAAGTTCGCGTTCGACGTGACTTCGATAAGATTAGATGAGCCAAATATTGCGTTAAAGGCTGAGGCGAGTCTAGTCGAGTCGGGGACATCAACTCCACTATGAAACTTTCAACGAGGTTTCCGAAACTCTTCTCGGGAGGATAGTTTTTCGAGAAAAATAGTGGGAGTCAAGCGAAACGAAAAGTCCTTGTTTGCGCTTGATGAATGATAAGATAAACCTAATTAGAGCTTTATTTTCTGCAGCTTTACGTTTCTTTCTATTTACTGCGATGACGAACATAATTACTATGCTGCTTGAGAGAAACTGTTTGGTGGGACCAAACTACGTGGACTGGCTCCGTAACCTGAGGATAGTCCTAGGTATGGAGTCGCTGACTTATGTCCTCGATTCCCCCGTACCGCAAGTCCCAGGGACTGATGCGAGTGACGAAGACCGGGCTGCGTATGCCAAATGGCAGATAGACGAGCCAAAGGTCAAGGGCTATATACTTCTTTCCATGAGCAATGAGTTGCAGCGCACTCACTCGGAAATGGAAGTGGGCGCCATTTTGCTTCATTTGAAGGAGCTTTTTGGCGAACATTCCAGGAGTGCTCGCTATTCCCTGACGGAGCAACTATTTCATTGCAAAATGGCTGAGGGAAGTGACGCCGGATCGCATGTGCTCAAGATGATCGATTGGATCGAAAGACTCGAGGCACTAGACTTTATCATGGATAACGAACTCTAGAACGATCTCATACTTCAGTCGCTCCCACCTTCCTTCAATTCGTTCATCGTGAACTTTAATCTGAACAAGGCCGAGATGACATTGACTGGGTTAATGAACCAGTTGTCGGCAGCGCAGACTCAGATGAAGAAGGTGAAAGGAAAGAAAGTTGTTCTTGTCGCGAATGCTAAAACTCGAGGGTCGAGTACAAAGAAAAAGTCGGACAAGCCCAATAAGCCCAAAGGACGAATTTCGAAAGGCAAGGCCAAGAAGAACGTGTTCAAAGGCGCCAAGCCAACGGACAAGTGCCTTCACTACAATGAGCTTGGACATTGGAAGCGCGATTGCCCGAAGCTAGCCGCCTCAGGTAAAGAACTTTACGTTTTGGAAACAAATTGTTCTATTATAGTATATTCTGCTTCATGGATCTTAGACTCGGGAGCTAGTGCTCACATCTGTGTTTCGAACCAGGGTCTGGAACGAAGTAGGAAGCTGGCGGATCGAGAGATCATGATCAACGTAGGAAGCGGACATAGTGTACCGGCGACCCACATTGGATCAAGAACTCTCGTTTTATCTACTAGACATAGTTTACTGCTTTCCGATTGTTTGGTTTTGCCCAAGGGGCTTAAGAATATTGTTTCTATTCCCGTTTTGAGCGGAAACGGTTATGAGTTCCGTTTTAGTAATAATATATCCAATATTTATTTTGGAAATAATTGCGTCGGAAGTGCAAGTTTACTAAATGGGTTGTATTACCTAAATATCAAAGATAAAATAAAAACTGTGAGTACAATCACCAACAAACGAAAATTGGAGTCGAACTCGAGACTGCTGTGGCATCTTCGACTCGGTCACGCTGGAGAACAGAAGATTCTTGAGTTGGAGAAAACCGGCGTTATAAAGCCGCTTGGGTCTGATCCCTATCCAACTTGTGAATCTTGTATCCTTGGAAAGATGACCAAGTCGCCCTTCACAGGGACTTTCACTAGAGCCGCAGAACTTCTCGGTCTGATCCACACGGATGTTTGCGGACCGTTCGGGGTAGCGGCTCGCGGTAACTTCCATTATTTCGTTACCTTCACTGATGATCACTCTCGCTTTGGCAAGGTGTATCTCATGAAGAATAAGTCTGATACTTTTGAATGGTTCAAAAAGTACAAGGCTTTGGTGGAAAATCAGACTGGAAAGAGCATTAAAGTCGTGCGATCAGATCGAGGCGGTGAGTACATGAGCCTCGAGTTTGGCGAGTTCTTAAAAGAGAACGGGATAATTTCACAGATGACACCGCCCGGAACACCGCAGTTGAACGGTGCGTCCGAACGCAGAAATCGAACTCTGTTGGATAAGGTTCGATCTATGCTAAGCTATACAGACCTGCCCATATCGTTGTGGGGTCATGCCCTGTTGATAGCGGCACACATTCTGAATAGATGTCCTACATAGTCTGTCGATCGTATTTCGTATCAGATATGGACAGGACGAAAACCGAGCTTGAATCACATTAGAATTTGGGGTTGCCCCGCGTTTGTGAAAAAGCTCAAGACAGATAAACTGGAATCGAAGGCTGTGAAATGACGTTTTGTCGGATATCCTGAGGATTCCATGGGATATCAGTTTTACTTCCACGACGATCAGAGATTCGTTGTAGCCCTTCAGGCTCACTTTCTCGAAGAAGATTTCGTTCGAGAAGGTGGAGCGGGTCGCGAAGTAACTCTTGGAGAGTATTCAGAAGCGCTTTCACAAACTCCAGTGTCGGGTGACACCGTAGAGCAGTCCGAGGTGCAACCTGACTTGCGCAGGTTGGGTCGAGTATCTCGCCAGCCTGAGAGATATGGGATGGTCCACGTCGAGCACGAGGTTGCTGCGATGGAAGGCCACGTCGGAGACGATCCCACTACCTATGACCAGGCAATCAGGGATAAGGATTCGGAGAAATGGCTTAAAGCTATGCAAGCCGAAATGGATTCTATGCACGAAAACCAAGTCTGGACTCTAGTAGACCTCCCAGATGGTTTTAGACCCATTGGGTGTAAATGGATCTACATGAGAAAGATAGGATCTGACGGATTGGTTGATACATATAAAGCTACGCTTGTGGCGAAAGGGTACAGTCAAAAGGAGGGCATTGACTATGAGGAGACCTTTTCGCCTGTTGCTATGATGAAGTCCATTCGAACATTGCTTGCGATAGCTGCGCACTATGACTATGAGATCTGGCAGATGGATGTGAAAACTGCGTTCCTAACGGATATCTCAAGGAGGAAACATATATGGAGCAGCCCAAGGGTTTTACATCGCAAGGAGATACTCAAGGTGTGCAAACTGAACAAGTCCATTTATGGACTGAAACAAGCCTCCAGAAGCTGGAATCTTCGGTTCGATGAAGTGGTCAAGGGCCATGGATTCTTAAAGAATGAAGACGAACCTTGCGTCTACAAGAAAAGTAGTGGGAGCATAATATCTTTCCTTGTATTGTACGTGGACGACATCCTTTTGATAGGAAATGATATTGGAATGCTCTCGATGGTGAAAGCGTGGCTTTCATCCGAATTCTCCATGAGAGACTTGGGAGAAGCTACCTACATCTTGGGGATTCGCCTTTATAGATATCGAGCGAATCGTATGTTAGGACTCTCCCAGGCCCTTTACTTAGAGAAGGTCCTGAAGCGATATAATATGGACAACTCTAAGAAAGGGTTCCTGCCTATGCGGCATGGGATTCACCTTTCCAAGGCTATGAGCCCTTAAAGTGAGTTGGAGCGGAAAGAGATGAATGGAATCCCCTATGCATCCGCAGTGGGTAGCTTGATGTACGCAATTCTTTGCACGCGACCTGACTTGGCGTACGCTGTGAGTGTAGTCAGTCGGTTTCAGGCTGACCCTGGTAAGGAACATTGGACAGCAGTCAAGACTATCCTCAAGTACCTCAGACGGACTAAGGATATGATGCTGGTCTATGGTAATGGAGAATTGTAAGTGGAAGGGTATACGGATTCGGATTTCCAGTCTGACGTGGACGACCGAAAATCCACTTCAGGGTTCGTCTTTATGCTCAACGGTGGAGCGGTGTCTTGGAAAAGTTCCAAACAGAGCACTACTGCAGATTCCACCTGCGAAGCAGAGTATATAGCGGCCTCAGAGGCAGCGAAGGAAGGTGTTTGGATGAGAAAGTTTTTGGAAGAACATGATGTCGTTCCTGTAGCAGATAGGCCATTGCCATTGTGGTGTGACAATACTGGCGCTATTGCTCAGGCGAAAGAACCGAGATCTCACAGCAGGTCCAAACATATAGAAAGAAAGTACCACGTGTTACGTGGATTCGTTGAGAATGGCTACATAGCCGAGTAGAAGATTGCGACCGCAGAAAACGTGGCCGACCCGTTCACCAAGCCTCTATCACAGGCGGTGCTGGCTAGACATCTCGAAAAGATGGGTATTAGATACTGCAGCGCATGGCATTGAGTGCAAGTGGGAGATTGTTAGGAATATGCCCTCGAATGCTATACGAGGATTAGATTGTATAGGGCATTAGTTTATTTATCTTTCAACCTTTTATGTAATAAGATATTTTGTGTGGCATTGTTCGTCTATTGGAAATAAGAGTACTTTACTAAGCATCCGGTAAAGCAATAAATGAACAAATCCAAATGTGTCGAGTTGAGTCACTGTTCTCGATGGGTACGAGAGAGGAAGGCACCAGTGGACTCTTAACCTCGAGCATTAAAAGTCCGTAAGCCTTAGGCTCCAGTTGGGTGCTGGATAACCGATTATGGCTTACTTGTCGATGACCTGTCGAGTGCCGATATCCCGCTTGGAAGCGGAGGTCATGACTTGTGATATGAGTCGAATCAAGGGATTGAATCGTTTCATGGACACTGACTCACGGGTCGTACGGTCGAACATGGCTTATTAATCAAGGAGTGTCAATGACCGACGACAACACTATAGTAGTCTACGTGAACCTTAGACCGAAAGGGGCTTCGACGGAGTTGACTTTGAAGTCTCGACTGTCACTGGTTCCCCTCGACCCGATTTGTTGTTGCATGGGTCAGCGGGCCAGATGCTGTCTTGATGACGATCTGTGATTGCCGGGCTTAGACCGCCGAGTACGGATTCACAGTCTCGCAAGTAATCGAGATAAGTGTCCTATGAGGACGGCGACGGGAAATTACGAAATCCTTGGCCAAGGTACTGAACTAAGTCATGTTAGACATGGAGGGTAGTTTGGTAATTTGCCTCGTCCCCGTTTTATCATAGAATCGAGTATAGTGAGTTTGACATAGACCATGGCTCTCACTCGATTGGGACATGGCTGAAGGGTTTATACGTAGTACTATAATCTATAGTAAGGTTCTCGAATAAAGACTGGGTCGAAATTCGCACTCGAATCGGGTTACGGTCCGGTACTGCGGGATGGGCTAGGTAACTGTCGGACTCTTGGATTCCTCCCCTGCCGATTGAGTCGAACCTGGAGAGTCGGGCTTAAAAAGGATCATCAACGTGTACTGATAAGGAGAGAAAGTGTTTTGGGCCTTAACGGGCCTTGGGCTGTTGGGCCGCGCCTTAGTGGGCCTCGGGCCGTTTAATGGACCGAAGTCGGACTTCGTATGAAACTAACTTTGAGAATTAATTTCGAAAAAATTAAATATAAATATGGAAATAATGTATTTGGAATATTATTTATTTTAAGGTGAAAATTTCGAAATTAATATTGGATTAAGTTTCGAATTTTATACCATATTTAAATATGCTTAGTTTGACTTAGTATTTAAGTTAGTTGTCTAATTATGGTAAGTATCCTCATATGAATTTTGAATTAAATAAGGGAGAAAAAGATATGGCAAAATCTCTCCACTTAAGGAGCAAAATCGAAAACCATATCTTTGAGATATCCTAGGGATTTCCAAATATATCATATTATAAATAGGGCAGCCCTATTTCATAATTTGTAGAGTGAAATTTTCATCCTCAATAAAGGCACAAAACACACACCGAAAAAGAAACACTTTTCTCCCACGCGACGGCTCGGTTCTCTCTAGCCATCTTTAGAGAACTGATTCCGTGGTACACTGCGAGGTCGGTGTGACGATCTAGTGCCATCCACCACCATCGACGAAGTCTTGAAGAAAAGGACGAGGAGCTGCCACTCGCTTCAACCGGTAATTCTCTACGTGTTTGACCCGCCCTATTACATGTCTATGTGTTACTATTCTGATCCGAGCAACGAGGGCAATAAGGGAACCCGGAAAAATTTTATTCCGCACCGTACCCGGGGACGTGGCGTCTCCGGGAGACACCGGGTATCCCAACAGCTTCTTGGCAGGCATGGCCGACGGATTAAAGCGGGACACAGTCGTAATTCTTCGAATCGACGGCTCAGTTCTTAGCGGGTTCGCTAAAACCTCTGCTTCGATCACACATGGTGCTATCCAAGAGAAGATAGGCACGAGTGAGTTCAAAGAGGTACTTTCTGATTTCTTGGCAGGCATGGCCGACGGATTAAGGCGGGACCCAGTCGTAATTCTTCCAATCGACTGCTCAGATCTTAGCAGGTTCCTTAAAGACTCTGCTTTCGATCCCGAAATTACGTCGATATTCTCCGAAATTAGTTCGCCCGAAAGTCATTGAAAGAACACATTTGTTAAGGCCTTTGAGAAGCTCACTGTCCAACAAGGAATGCCCCCAGCAACTGACCTTTGGGTAGTAAAAATCCTTTTTCTTGGATTTTTGAAGTATATTATCTGGGCAAAGATGTAATAAAGTTCTGGGTTTTTTGTTCTTGATTTAGGTAATGAAAAATGTGGTCGAACCAGCCCTCGCTTCGCTCGCAGAAGGGCTTCGCAGGAGACTTTTGTGGAAAAACCTGCTATTGTTGCTCATAATCAGAATACGTTTGATGGAAGAACATGGAAGGGAAGAAGAAGAAGAAGCGAGTGGGTCTATTGCTCGCCAATCCCGACTACAAAAAGGCGTATGTTACCTCAGTGTCCCACGCTGTAATTTTTTCTGGCCAGTGGAGCAGTTTTAGGATAGGGCTTTTCTTAAAGTCGTCGTAGGAGGGGTCGATATACTACAGAAGCCACAGAAGGGAAATAAAAGGAAGCACCTCATACCCAAAGGAGCAAAGCTCGGGGAACGTTTACGAATGAGGTGGCTGGCTACAAACTCTGAGTATTATTACCCAAGAAAATAGGAGGCAGGTGCGTTCTTCTTTTTTTTTTGTATTTTTCTTTCCATCGGATTGCAGATAAGGTAAAATGGCTAATGGTCATAATCGTAATTGAAAATGTTGAATTATTTCAATGTGTTTTTTTCTTCCTCTAAGCGCCACATGAACCAGAGAAAGTCTTGCAAGGCTCAAAGAAGCAGGTAAAGTTTTGTAGATGCAAGAGGCCCAAAAGCAAGAATCACATGGGAGTTTCAAAATGATTGCGTTTATTCATGTGAATGAAATCTTCGCTTGGAATAATTTGCTTACACAATTACTCTAGCGAGAGGAGCCGATCAGTTCTACTCTCAGGTTTATTCCTCAATTTTCCCCTTTCCAATACCTATTATTCTCTGTGATTCGGGCATGGGCTGCTGTAATAAATGTTGGTCGGTAATGGAAACTTGAAAGAAGAAACATTATATTGTGTAATGGGGCGCATGTGCTTCAAGGATTCACACATGGTGGTACGCAAGAGAAGATAGGCAAGAGTGAGTTCAAAGAGGTACTTTCTAATTTCTTGACAGGCATGGCCAAAGGATTAAAGCGGGACCCAGTCGTAATTCTTCGGATCAACGGCTCAGATCTTAGCAGGTTCGTTAAAACCTCTGCTTTCGAGCCCGAAATTATGTCGGTATTCTCCGAATTTAGTTCGCCCGGAAGTTCATTGAAAGATCACATGTTAAGGCCTTTGAGAAGCTCACTGTCCAACAAGGAATGTGTAATTCCATATTATCCAAGAACACTTCAACAGATTAAACCTTCAATTGATATTATGAATAGTGTATGGAGGCTTAGCGTTGGATACGTGAAGTTTTAGAAAATGGAAACTTAGATAACAATGTTAGGGTTTAGGGCTTAAATACCTTGAATAGGTATTAAGCCCATTGGGCCCTAACAAACCCATTACAACCTATCAACCCATCTTAAATGAAATAACACAATTAAATACATCAAAATGAAATACAAAGACTTAGAATAAATATTTTGGACACTTCTAAAATATTCCTAACATTCTCCCTCTAAGTGTCCAAATTACAATGAAGCCTATCATCTAAGTCTTCATTTCTTCTTCTTCTTCTTCTTCTTCTTCTTCTTCTTCTTCTTCTTCTTCTTCGAGCGAGGAGTAGGTGGAGGTTCCCTGTGAGCTAGATATGTCTTCCTAAATCCAAGGGCGTGCTCGAACTGTCTGATGTCGTTTCTGAGCACGATTCGATCTAGGATGCCTTGGATAATTTTATCCGAAACAGATTGTTCTGGAAGTTCTGTCCCTTTGAGTATTGTATCGTCAGGAGCCGTCTCTTGTCTTATCCTGAGTTGTTTGAGGATTATCTGCATTGTTCCATCAGAGAACTTGGCAGCTTCTAATAATAAGAATGCCTGCATCTGATTTTTTGTTTGTTGTAGGTATGTGATCGCAGGTTGTGGTTCAAGGAAGATGTAACCTTCGCCGAATTGATCAAGATCCTTGTACCTATTATCAGGCTGTGTCAAGTTTACTTTGCTCATATTCCTTTCCAAGGCCATTTGAAAATCATGTGAAGCGTAGAACTTGATCTGCCTCAGCATGCATTCTTTGATAGCTCTGTATCCTTCACGTCTTTCACGAGTGTCGAGGATGAATTTGTTGCGATATAAGTTCTACAACTTGTTCAGTTCGCCCAATGGAAAGAAAGGAAGATCGGCTTCTGTAAATCTATCGATAGACCTGTCATACCTCTAGATCACATAGACAGGGACTATGTATCTTCCCATCCCCTACGTTTTGGATGTCGCAGATGGCCTTTTGAGCGCTGAGGTGTTTTTTGTATTGTTCTATCATCACTCCACCTCTTTCTGAGCTTTCCCGGAGCATGATCTGATGGCGAAGACCTTTGGGCGTTCCTCTTAGGTGCTCAAGACCTCGAAGATTCAGCTCGTTGACTCCCTTTATTTCTTCTTCCTTTCGCCAGATCCTTGTATAATAGCTTCAAGGAAAGGTTCCTTGATCTTCGCGTTTCTCCAACGAGTTTCTATGAACTCGTAACCCGGCGTCGGTCTCTCGGGCACTTGATGTCGAAGGAGGTCTGGAAGGTCTGGGAGGTCTGCTTCAGGGTTTTCTCCTTGCTCCTCTTCTTCTCGCTCGATGCAAATGAAGTCTGACGCCGCCGCTCTTAAAATATTTCTGACGTTTTCAATTCTCAGGCGGGATTCTGCTTCTGTTTCTGTTCTCGTCAGCCATTCCTCTTCTAGTATGTATTTGTCGATGTAGACCTGAGGATCTTGAGGACGAGGGGCTGTGGTTGTTTGGATTGGTTGGGTGGAGGTCCTCGAAGAGCCAGACTCAAATTTGCCAAGGGAAGTTGTCTGGTTCGGCCCTGGCGAGGCTCGTCTAACTCCGGAGGACCTTGGTGGTAGTGGTGGATTGGATGATCGGGATCGGGAACCAGCTTCACGAATCTGAACTCCTCTTCCTCGTCCACGACTACCTGTTGTGGTTCTTTGTCTCCTGTTCTCCCCCTCAGGACGATCCTGGTTGTCAGGATCGTCATGACGACGCTTCTGGCTGGGGCCTTCTTGACGACAGGTAGTCGGGTCAGGTACAACTCCACCGCAATCAGCTTTCGGTACATGTTTTCTTCTTCTGGATTTCGCTGATTGTCGTGTTCAAGGAGTCGAGAGATTCCGATGTCGATGAGATGGAGTAAGGGCATGTGGTAGGGATCGGTTGCACTTGATGCTCTTGGTGGTAAAGAGATGATCCAAGGTTTCAACGGCAGTTGTTCCACCATGGGACCCTTTCCTTTGTCCGTTGAGGTGGTCTGGACTGCAACCCCAATGAGTCCTTGAACCCGCGGTATGGTGATGGTTCCCAAGAACTCATATAGGCGGTTATCTAGATAGGCCGTTGTCACACCTGTAGGAGTTGTAGAAGGTGCTCCGGCGCCGCTAGGATTAGCCATTCTCACACGTTCAGAACTAAGTTCTGTACGGTGGCCCTCGTCAACCGAAGTCTGTCGTACTTCAGTATCTTTGGGTCTTCCGACCTCTCCTTGCGATGCATCTCAAGGAGATGGTGCTCGGGTCGTTACGGCCACGTCACGAAGACGAACTTGTGTGGAGCTTTCACCGGGGCCACTTCCCGTTGGCACACATCCAGGACTAGGTACTGTGCGGTGGCTCTCGAATGGTGAGCTGCTGAGATCAGCATCATTCGAGAGGCTTCTGTCCAATCCTCGAAGGGCCTCAATTGTGGGCTCTTCTATGGACGTTGAGGCCTATTGGACAGGCCGAGTCTCGGGTTGTGTCGTATGGATAGTGACGTTTTCGAGTGCAAGTGACACTTGACCCGAGGTGACAGTGATTTGGGGGGGGGGGGTGTAGTGGATTTTGAGACACTTGTTTATTGGGAGACAAGTGAATGGTCAGGTTCGGGTTGTGCTTGCGCCGTTGGGTCGGGTTCAGCGACTTCTATCCTAGGGAGTGACCCGACCTTTTCTAACTGAGGAACTTCAGACGTTAATAGCTCAGAAACAACTGTTTGCTGTTGTTCGATATGTTCAGGCTGTGGTTGTTGTTCGAGTGGTTGTTCTGGGATGGGTTGTTGAGGGGTAGGTTGCGATTGTTGAGTGATTGTCAATGTTTCGGTGGTTTCTCTGTGTTCGTCAGTCTCTCTCACACTCTCACTAACCCCTGGGTTAGAATCGGGTGGGTTTTCCTGAGTCATGGGTTGGATTATGTTGTATTTCTAGCAGTAGACTTCTATGTTTTTTGGGCTAGCTAGGGTTAGTAACTCGCGCGGAATCGGCATAGGTGTGCACGAGTACTTCTCGTCGGTCTTTCCTTTTTGAAGAAATTTGAGTTTGGGCGGGCTGTAGTTTTCTTCTTCTGGTCGTGGTGGTATCCCCGGTGTTGTGGTCATAAAGTGGTGGATCATTAGTGAGAACCACCGGGGATAGGGCAGGTTCTGTGGCTTCTTCGATTTTGACTTCGATCTCTGGTGAAGCTGATCGTCCAAGTCTAATGTGATTAGCTTGGCATAGTCGTAACTTTTCCTGAAGACGATCCCGTGGAAGATCCGAAGAATCGTGAGGTTGCATCTGTCCCAGCCTGAGTGCTTCAGTGATAAGCACTTGTTGACAATTGCAAAAAGAGTCCGCCATGGATGTGGAATCATTGATTGCTGAAAACGAGAGACAAATTCGAGTGAGGTGTAGTAAGTCATGTTGAGCATGTCGGCGATGAGCTCGTGTTCGGATGCCTCATGTTCATATTCAGTTTGACTTGGCAGCCGAAGAATTCGTCGAATGTATTCTATGGTGATGTGTACGGTCTCGTTTGCAATCTGGGCCCCATAAAAGTGTTGTTGTCTTGAGCTACTTTTGTGGTCATCCTCCCCAGAATTGTTGAAGGTAGACTGTAGGGACTTGGACTGATACTGATAAGGCGTACCCAAGTTGGTGGTTTCTCAAAATGGATGGGATGATCTCTTCTTGACACTTGAAAGTGTTCAAGTCGAGTTGGTAGTTGTTGTCTCTGATCACGATCCACTTCGAAGTTGAGAACACAAGGTCCACTGCGAATATTTTGGGCTCAAAAGATAATACATTTTATACTCATTTATTTCAGCAAAGAACTGTTCGGTCCAATAACAGTTTTCATGAAGTCTTTGAAATTTTTCCAAGTGTGTTTCGCGAATCAGTGTAAATAGAGGTTTAAAATTTTGCTAAGTAAGGTTCGCGAATTAGTTTTAAAATTGTGTTTACTCAGTTCGTGAACATGGTTCTAAAGGATTTCGCGAATTCCAAATTGCGAACTCGGAGGTTTGCGGGTCCGCGAGGAGAAATGAAGTTCACGATCGTGGCAATTTGCGAAAGCAAAGGTTCGCGAACTGTGAGGCCAAACAGAAATTTGAACAAAACCGAGTTCGCGAAACTTATGATTTGCGATTTTGACTTCGTCAAAATCAAATTGGATCCGCGAAAACATTTTTGGACCCGTGAAGTTCTGATTTGGAGAATCAAAAAGTATACTTTTCTTCAAAAATTCTGCGAACACTAATTCACCTTTAAACCATCAATTTTTGTGAGTGAGGATGACGTTGAGACGAAGACACCACAGAAAAATGGAACAATAAGATCTGGGAAGTTTGAAGACTGCGATTCGCGAAGAAGAGAGTGACGTTTTCGGAATTTTGGCGAATTAGGAAAAGAGAATCAATTCGCGAATTAGGTTTAAGTTATTAAAAGCTTCGCGAGTCGAAGGTTTGAAACTGAGGCTGAAATTTGTGCCGCAAAATTTTGAGGTAAAGGAGAGAATTCGCGAATTCAACAAAAAAGATTTGGAAGTGTAGTTCGCAAATTGGAGATTGCTATCGCGAACTAGAGATTGAAGATTTGACTGGTCAAAAATTAAGCGGATTTGCTAATTGGGTTAAAAGCAGAAATTTTGTTTTGTTTTTTTTTTGAGAAATTTTGATGAATCAAAGTGTTGAAGACGAATCGTCACTAGTCTTGATATGTGAATATTTTCTACTGATCTAAGATGTAGAATTCAAAAATTAGCTCGATAACATCAATTTTAACTTTATTAAACACCACAATAACTATCAAATCGACGAGTTTTTCAAAATCGAGTTGTCTGATGCAAAATCAGAAAATCGACGAAGAAAGCATCCTTTCGCGGCGCTGAACCCTCAAGTCAAAAATTCGTCTGTATTAATTATATTTGTCGGGACAATAACGATGTTATTGTTTAATTCGTGCCTATAAAAGAACATGACTCTACCCTCACCATAACGCCATAGATCAACAAATTACTCATCGTGTGTTTTCTTGTTTTCGCATTATCATCACACACACCGATGAATTGGCAGAAGCAAGACGAAGAAAATTAAGGCCAAGGAACAGGCACAGTTAAGGCGTAATTTTGAGCACAATTTGAACATGCTGGCATTTGAGTTTTTCCTTCTTTTGTGCTTATTCGTCGCTTCACTCGCTATTCTGTTTTGGGTCCTTACAGAGAGCGTAAGCTTTTGAGAGTAATTTGCCTATTATGAATGTTTTATGTATTCGAAGAGTCTTACGTATTTGAGTGTATTCTTGGCATTTTAAGATTTATGAATCTTTGAGAAATCAGCTTGCGAAAAACACTTACTCCCCCTCAATATTTGGATTTTTTAATAAAACACCCCCTAAATAAAATGCCTATCGAGAATCTGAAAATTTGTTAACTCACTTACTCCTCCTCGATGCATGGACATAACATTTCTCTCCCTCGATGTAGTGCCATCAGCAGTGGCTCTACATCGACTTATTGGAAACGAAGAAAAATTTATTGGTAAATAAAACGAAATCCTAGAGATGGGAAAAAAATTTAACTAATTAACAAATACACACAGAATCGAAAAGTTCAAATGCAGAGCAGATAGATAAGTAATGGACCGTAGGGAGGCATAATCGATATTAGAGATTGAGATTCAACAACCCCAGCTTTGCAACTAAGAATTGGAATTTTCTCATCCAATGCCTTTGTAAACAAATCGGCAAGTTGAATCTCTATATTGACAAAGTACATTTCTATTATGCCTCTTTCTACTTGGTCCTTTATGAAATGATACCTTAGGTCTATGTGCTTAGTGCGTGAATGGTAAACAGGATTGCACGTAATTGCTATGGCACTTTTAGAATCACAATAAATAGGAATTTTAGTGAAATCGAACCCGTAGTCTCGTAGTTGAGTTCTTATCCACAAAATTTGTGAGCAACAACTTGCAGCAGCTACATATTCTGCTTCTGCTGTAGAAGTTGACACACAATTTTGTTTCTTAGAAGCCCAACATACGAGTTTGTCTCCAAGGAATTGGATGTTGCCTGAGGTGCTTTTCCTGTCCAATCTGCACCCTGCGAAATCTGCATCAGAATACCCTATAAGTTCCATACCTGCGTTCTTAGGATACCAAAGCCCGAGGTCTGGTGTGCCTTTTAGATACTTTAATATTCTCTTGACAGCGTGAAGATGTGATTCCTTGGGATTAGCTTGAAACCTTGCGCAAGACATGTGGAGAATAAAATATTGGGTCGGTTGGCAGTGAGATAGAGCAGGGACCCAATAATTCCTCTGTATTGGGTAGCATCAACAGGTCACCGAAGTGATCTGCGTCGAGTGTGCACGAGGTCGACATTGGAGTACTTGACAATTTGCTCTTGGCGAGCCCATATTTTCTGAGAATGTCTTGGATGTACTTGGACTGATTGATAAATATTCCATCCTGAATTTGCTTGATCTGTAGTCCAAGAAAGAAAGACATTTCTCCCATCATACTCATTTCAAACTGGGATTTCATCAAATTGCTGAATTCGACACAGAGTTTCGAGTTGGTAGAGCCGAAAATGATGTCATCCACGTAGATCTGCACAAGCATGATATCGGCACCATTTTTCTTGACGAACAGTGTGGTATCAATTTTTAGCGAAGCCTGAGTTGAAAAGGAAGTTGGATAAAACCTCGTACCAGGCCCTTGGAGCTTGCTTTAGCCCATATAGTGCCTTGTCGAGTTTGTATACGAAGTCCGGATGTTCCGTATTGAGAAATCCGTCTGGCTGTGAGACATACACTTCTTCCTTCAAAAGTCCATTTAAGAAGGCAGTCTTTACGTCCATTTGATAGACAGTAAAGTCTTTGTGGGCTGCATATGCTAGAAATAATCTGATCGCTTCAATTCTTGCTACAGGGGCAAAAGTTTCATCATAGTCGATTCCTTCTTGCTGATTGTACCCCTTAGCTACAAGCCTAGCCTTGTTAGCGATTACCACACCATCCTCGTCTTTCTTGTTCTTAAATACCCATTTTGTTCCGATCACTGTCTTGCCTTTTGGACGAGGACCTAAGTTCCAGACCTTGAGACTCTCGAACTGATTGATTTCTTATTGCATGGCTACTATCTAGTTTGGATCACGTAGTGCATCGATTACTCTGGTAGGTTCTGTTTGGCTCAAGAAACAAATAAACGACACTCATTTGATATCGAACCTCTAGTCTGTACTCCTTCAATGGGATCTCCTATTATTTGATCTGTAGGATGACTTCGAATCCATTTCTTTTCGTGAGGTACTGTAGTTTCATCCATTTCTGATCTCTCGTTAAGTGGGTACTCAATCTCAGAGGCAGTAGTTTGCTAGCGGAAGCGGTGAGTCTTCTGTCTGTGCGGCAGGGATCGAGTTATCAATGTCTGAGGGTGGAACGGTTTGTTCAGGAGTGGGTTCTGATTCAGAATGTGATGGACTAAAACTGGGTTCGGTATTAAGAAAGGGATCGTCAGTTGTCCTGTTTTGGTTTGGGGCCAAGTACAGTACATATGTTCAAAGAGTTGATCCAGACCCATTTCCTCTTGAGCTTGTTGACGGAAACATGTTGGGTGGCAGTGTCTTGAGTCGTCAGCTGCATGTTGTTGGTATTTTCCCAACTTTTCTTTGTCTGACCCTGGTTCTGAACGGTCGTGTCCAGAAGCGGCACTCGAGCACTCTCCTAATTCCATATGTGATCGAGTAGAACCTATTGATGTTGGTTCGAGTCCTGAGCTGCTTTATCCAGAAATAATTTCTAGACCCTCATCAAAAGTGACATTTACACTTTCAATGATCATTCTCCTTTCACGAAGATATACCCTATACACCTTAGATAGCGCAGAGTAGCCCACAAAGATTCCTTCAGTAGCCTTTGGGTCCAGCTTAGTTTGTCTTCTCGGTCGTTGGCGACGAAGCATTTGCTTCCAAAGATCCTCAAGTGGACAATGTTAGGTAATCTTTCGTTTATTAGTTCATAAGGCGTCTTTCCAAATCTTAGATGAATGTTTGTTCTATTCTGAGTATAGCAAGCAGTGTTCATTGCTTCTGCCCAAAGAAAATGAGGTAGTGATGATTGTATGAGCATTGTCCGGGCAGCTTCTACAAGCGTTCGATTTTGCCTTTCTACGACTCCATTCTGTTGAGGCGTGTGGACAGCGGAGAATTGTTGAGTAATCCCTAGAGATTCGTAGAAGTCACTGAGCTGTTGATTCTTGAATTCTGTTCAATTGTCGGATCGAATTATTTTAACATTGCGCTGTAGCAAGTTCTGCATTGTCCTGATGAGATTTGGAATGTATTCAACTGTCTCTGATTTTGTCCGTAAGAAGCAGACCCAAGTATAGCGTGAGTAGTCGTCTACAATAACCATCATATATCGCTTTCCACTGATGCTATCTGTTCGCATTGGGCCACATAAATCGATGTGTAATAGCTCCAGTGGATGTTGAGTCGATGCTGTGTGTTTTGTAGGGTGAGATGCCTTTTTCATTTTGCCTAGCTCACAAGCTGACCACAGATGTTGCTTTTGGTACTTTAGTGACGGAAGTCCAATAGCCAATTTGTTATTTGACAGCTTGTTGAGAGTCTTGAAGTTAAGATGGGATAGCCGCAGGTGTCATAAATCATTCTGAACTGATGTTGCTTTGGAGATCAGGCAAATGGTTGTTTTTGGTCTGACGGTCCTAATGTCGATGGTATATAGATTTGTTTTGCGAGTTCCTATGAGAAGTTCTTCACCATCGGCATTGAGAATTTTGCAAGTTCTCTTTTGAAACACAACTTGGAGTCCGATGTCA
Organism: Craterostigma plantagineum; assembly: GCA_027422505.1. Taxonomy (NCBI): domain Eukaryota; kingdom Viridiplantae; phylum Streptophyta; class Magnoliopsida; order Lamiales; family Linderniaceae; genus Craterostigma; species Craterostigma plantagineum. The sequence continues at coordinate 11,679,904 of JAPQWV010000005.1, read as the reverse complement.
CTAAACTGTCCTATAGATAAGAGGTTGTGTGTCAGTCTTTATATATAGGAAACTTCCTTGATTGTGAGTCGATTGCATATTAGATCTCCATAACCAAGGATTCTGGCTCCATTGGTGTTTCCAAAGCGTACTAGTCTACCCGGCCTTTCAACGTAGTTGCTCAACAGTCCCTTCTTCCCGGTCATGTGTATGGAGCAACCTGAATCTAGATACCACACATGTGGGGCCTGCAAAATCAAACTAGAGGGTGTTAGGTACCCATTTAAAAATGGGTCCACCTCTGTTGTACTTGTTAGTCCGTAGAGACTCTCTACCTAGCCTGATTTATCAGTGTCAGCTGAAGACTGTTAGGAATTAGTTGTAGTGTCCTCTAATTATTTAAGTCTTGGGTCTATATTTCTTGTTTATGGGTTGTAATAGTTTGGGTTGTAATAGTTTGGGGAGACAACTTATATTTAGTAGAAGTTTTGGACTTGGGTTTTAATATACCAATTAAATGTGGTATATAAAGCCCATGATTACCCTTGTTAGGGTTTATCAAAAGAGTCTACCTTTGAAGCCGTTCTCGTTAAATACACACAGGAACACACACTAAAAGGTGCTTCATAAGCTTTAATCTTTCTAATAATCTTTTGATCCTTGTTTGGTAATAAGTGGACCAACAAGTGGTATCAGAGCCAAACGTGGATCGATCTTAATGATTTGAATCCAGTTTCGTTCGATTCCGACAAGATTTGAAAGAACAATTGCTCAAAAAATATTTTCGATTTTTCAGTAGTTTGAGTTTTGGTGAAAAATCGAAAAGATAGCATTTCTGTTCTTTTACATCGACTTCAGTCTAGTTTGAGTTTGATTTGAAAGGAAAATCTAGTCTAAAATTTTTTTTCTGGGTCTGTTCTTCACTTTTGGGTAAAACTTTCACACAACTCTTCATCGACGAAATGTCTTGATTTTGCAGAGAATCGCCCGATTAAAGGCTCAGCGAATTTGAGTCTCTAAGACCAAATCGCCCGACCTTCCTTCCTTAGAGAAAATCGCTCGATTTCTTAAAATCATCCGACTACATCGTAGCTAACTCAAAATTCTCTTTAAAATACCAAGCATCAATTTCATGTAAGTCGCCCGATTCTCAGAACGGCCGATTAAATACGATCGGTTTCGCTTAAATCGCACGATTGACTCATTTCTCAAATCGTTCGATTTCAGGTTCTAGGTTTAATCCATCAAATCGCCCGATTTCTCTTTCGAACCAAAGTCGCCCGAATCAAACCAATTAATTTTCAATTGCCCAAAAGCTTGTGTCACCCGATTTCAACCACGATTGGACTAACTATATTTGAAAGTACCTATCGGCCGATTTCTGTATTAGACTCATCCGATTAATTGAAAACCTGAAATCGACCGGTCATTAGTCTATCTTAGTAAAGTCGCGCGAGCCTGAAATTATTTTACTAAAGTCGACCGATTTTTATCATCTTAGAATTGCATCTCCCGAACCATAGACTATTTAAAATTTTGTTTTGTTTCCAAATTGGACAATAATTGTTCGAAGCTAACTTTTAATTTCACAGATCACTTCCACGTAACGATCACTCCCAACAAATGGACTCTTTAGCTATGGGAAGCGATGTTCGTGTACCAGTTCTGAGACGTGGTGACTTCGGCGTCTGGAGAAGCAGATTTCTCAACTTTCTTGAAATAAAAGACAACGGCAAAGATATCATCGAATCTCTTGAGTAAGGACCAATAGAAATATGGGTCACAGTTCGTGGTGATGATACAGTCACTCCAGCAGTTCAAGGAGGCAGAATGCTCAAGTCTCCTGCACAATACACTGATGCAGAAAAGAAACGAGCTAAAGCTGACCTTCTGGCAAGAAATTATCTGATGCAAGTCTTACCTAATGACATACTGATCCAAGTCGATAGCTTTCCAACGGCTAAAGCAATGTGGGATGAGGTCACAAAATTAATGCAAGGAACAGAGAGTTGATTAAGGGCCAAGAAAGCAAATACTCTAGCAGCTTACGGATCCTTCAAGGCTAGGACCGATGAACAAATTGGTGAAACCTACAATAGATTCATGGTCCTCGTGAATGAACTAAGGAAGATAAGCATCATAAAAACAAACATGGAACTCAATGTCAAATTCCTCACCTCACTACATCCAGAATGGAAGAGAGTCACTACACACTTCAGACTTAACAAAGACCTCGATCAGATTGACATCCACAGCATTTACGAAAGTCTGGAACAGCACAGTGACGATGTTCGTGAAGCAATTGGAGATCAAAAAAGTAAGGCAGGCATCGACAACATCGCTCTAGTAACAGATACTACTGTTAAGAAAAGCACAAAAGTTGCAAAGAATAAGTTTGCTAAGTCTTCCAGTCCATTAGACAGTGAAGACTCTGGATAGAAATCAGACCCCAAATTCAAAGACTTCGAGAAGCATGTGGCCTATGTAACGAAAGAATGGCAAAATAGTACTTCAAAAAGTCATCGTCATCCGCCAATCGACAAAGGGTCTCGTCGAGCTCCAAACGGCACCAAAACCCTTTCAACAGCCCGACACTAGGAACGACTCTGAGCCTAGCAAATGCTTCATCTGTGGAAAGCCTGGGCACTTTGCTAGAGACTGTTACCTTCCCAAGAAGAAGGATGGGGAGTACTACACCAGAAAACTTCATTTGATCAAACAGAAGAAATCTGGAGTTGCATTGATGGCTGAACAGGACCACTGGCTGGAAGACACGTCCGAAAGTGAGACTGAGAAGGTAGCCCTGGTGGCTCTGGTGGAAGAAGATGACTCTGAGCAGAAGGATCTGGAAGCTAATGCTGATACTGAGGACAAGGAGCTGTCTTCAGGAAAGGAGGTAAAATTCATCAACCCCAGACTGATTTCTGAACTTCGTGGAAAGAATATAATGCTTCAAAATGAACTAAAATATTCTAGGTCAACAGAAACGAAATTAGCTAAAGCCATAACGGATCTATATTTGACACGGGAAGAAGCAAATAGATTAGAGACTAGCTTAGCTGACTCTAGGGCTAGCTTAGCTAAATCAGAATCTAAAATCAATGACTTACAAGTTCGCTTTGATAATAATTATGCATGTCTGCTCAAGCAACTACGAGATAATAGCAATCTCGATTGCATGCTAGAAGTAGCACAGTCAAAGATCACTAGTCGAGATTTGGAGATAGAAGAATTGAAAACACAAGTTTGTGAACTAAAAGACTAAACTGACAACCAATGAAGACGAGCGAATTAACAAAACATCCGAATTTGAGATATTAAATAAAGAGCGTACTAAATTGTATTCTAGGATCAAGAAACTAGAGGACCTCCTTACCAAGAGAGGGCAAACAGATCGGACGATGTTCTTAAGCAAACCTAGAGACATACAATTCTATGACCCACGTGCAGGGTTAGGTTTCGTTTCCAAGGAGAAGGATCCCCTATCCCTTCATGACGTTAGTTACCTAGGGTTAAACATAACCAATCTTATGCCTTTCACTAACTCCTCAACATATGATGCCCTTGAAGAGAGAAAGAGAAATAGGAAGGACCGAGCTGAAACCTCACTTGACTATGAAGCACTAAATATTAGCTACAAGACAAGGGAAATACCACTGTCTGATGATTACTTAACTATTTTTGCGCCCACCTATAAAGAAGTAGATGTTGATAAATCAGGTACTGCTAATACATACATATCAGCAATTATAAAAGAAATATCTGATTTGCGATCAACTCTAGAATCAGAAAGGATAGCTTCCCATGTAGAGAATGACATACTGTTAAGTACAATATCCTCACTTGGAAAACAAATTGACAACAGTATCATACTCAACTCTAGATTCAGAAAGGATAGGCTGTCAGGTAGAGAATGAAATATTGTTAGGCATTATATCCTCACTTGAAAAACAAATCGACACTAGTATTGCCTCAGTCTCTCTACAAACTTCTCTAGTTAAACCCCAAATTGAAATCCCGGCCAAAACTAGAACACAAAGAAAGCAGATTGCATCTAGCAAATCCAAGCTTACTAACTCCTCTCTATATGTACTTACAGGCAATTCCTCAAATAAGAAAGGGAAGAAGTCGCAGGAGACAGCCTACCAAAGAACAATGTCGCTTACTCCCATAGAAAGAAGCAGCCCGTTAATTTTGAAGCGTCTAGTTCTAATTTTTGTAATAGGCGTCAAGTGTGTGCTAAGAATTATTCTGTTGAACCCCCATCTATTATTCTTAAGCCTGTAACGACTACTAAGCATCATAACTTTTATTTCAGCCATAATGATGCTTTTATCTTAAATACTCAATATCGATCAGCAAATGCCAGCAAAAACAAGCGAGCATCAACCACTTCTCTTAAGTCAGGATACAAACCTGACAAAAGAAAAGGACATATTGACAAAATAAAGTCCCATAAAACTGAAGCAAAAGCCAAAGCTATAGGAATGCGTAGCATATGGGTTACAAAACAACAACTTAGAGCATGGACAGATCTTTGTCATCCACTAGAAATTAGAAAGATCTGGGTTCCTAAGCTATTACCTGGAATAATAGATAAATCCAACATTGACCTTAAAAAAGGACTTGTAAGAAAGGCATACGTAGACTATAAAACTAATAGGGAGGCCCATCCTGAAATGGGTACCTAAATTCCATTAATTCATTTTGCAGATCCGTCATGTGTGGATACTTGATTCTGGTTGCTCTACACACATGACTGGAAGAAAAGAGTTTTTGAGCAACTACACTGAACGCTTCGGTGGAAATGTGCGTTTTGGGAACAACCACGTGGGTCCTATCCTAGAACATGGCGACCTAATTCATGACAATCTAACAATCAAGGAGGTGTCATACGTCGAGGGTTTCAGTCACAATCTCTTCAGCATAGGTCAATTCTGCGACAGACGACTAAAAGTTCTCTTCCATACTAAGGGGTGCAGTATTACTGATGAAGGTGGTAGGGAGCTCCTCACTGGAACAAGGAGACGAATCTCTACACCATCAATTTGAAGACTACTCGACCTTCGTCCAAACTATGCCTAATGACAAAGAGCTCAATTCAACAAAGTGACCTTTGGCATCAAAGACTGTCCCACCTCAACTTCAAAATGCTGAATAGGATACACACCGACAAACTAGTTAACGGATTACCAGCCTTGAAATACCACAAGGAACACCTCTGCACCGCTTGTGAAATGGGGAAAATGAAAAGAGTGTCACACAAGACAAAGCTCGTAGCTTCAACTTCTCGACCACTCGAACTACTACACATGGATCTGTGTGGACCCATGAGAGTACAAAGTATCAACGGACGAAAATACATTCTGGTGATCGTGGATGATTTCTCTCGATATACGTGGACAAGATTCCTTAGGACGAAAGATGAGACCCCCGACTTAATCATGGACTTTATGAAGAAAACCCAGAACTCGCTAGAATCAAACGCTTGACGAGTTCTACTCATCACTTGGAATCTCTCAGCAATTTTCAGCAGCCAGAACACCTCAACCGAATGGAGTCGTGGGAAGAAGGAATTGTAGCCTGGTTGAAGCGGCCCGCACAATGCTAATACAGTCGAAACTTCCTCACTTTCTTTGGGCCGAAGCAGTCAACACCACAAGCTACACCCAGAACAGAACAAGCATTCACAAACGATTCGGAAAAACCCCATACAAGCTCATTAACAAAAGAATACCTAATATCAAATTTCTTCGAGTTTTTTGGGTGCAAATGCTTTGTTCGATGAAGATGAGTTGGATCTTCTATTTGATCAATTATATCTATGCCCACGTTCACAACTGGGCCCTCTTCTTATCGACGAGAGTAGAACCATGTCAAATCCATCTGTACACAGTTCAACTGGGACTGACGACATGCACTCAACAGATATAAGCTGTCTAAGAAGCCCTCTAATACCTCCCTCATCTCCTACCAACGAGCCTATCCTATCTCTCGAAGAGTTATACAACCTTCACATCACTGTTGAAAAGTACATTTTCAACGAGGATTGGATCACAAAACCGATGGACCCAGCCATAGCTAAGGGCTTAATGGAGAATGCCAGATACTTCCTAATAAAAGCAAACATGAGCCTAGCCCTTATCGACGATGATGAGCTCGAGGAAGGTGAAGAATACGAAGTCGAAATTCCAAAACTTCCCCGAGTTTCTCAAACACACCGTCGTTGATGAAGAGTGCCCTCCCCTGAAGTCGAAGATAAGAGAAGAACTTAATCTACCATGGGAGAATGCCAAAGTGGTTGCTCCCTATCAACAAAGACTTACTATCATGCACACAGTCATTAAACGTTTCTAGTTCTTGAATTTGGGTTTCCTCAGTCTTAAGCTTTGGAACCCACTTTTGTAGTAGTGGAGCTCAATTTGTTTTGGCTTAAGAGACGCGCGTTTTGGAGTCTCTTTTTGTTTTGTGGGTTCCGTTGCAGTTTTTGTAATACCCGTAAATCTAATACGGGATTTTGATGTAATTAATGTAAATTGGGAATTAAGACCGGGATGGCAAAATAAAGGTTTTGGAACGAAGATATAAAATTTTTATAGTTTTAAATTAATCAAAGAATATCCGAAAATAATAATTGAAGTACTTAGAATATTAGGACTATGATAGATAAATAATAATATAGGATTGATGATATTGGGCTTGTTTAATACGTGATTTAGGTCCATAGTTTGCAAAAGGTAAATATTAAGAATAAATAGTTACTTCAACTTGAAGGAAATGGCGTAACCTCCTCATCTTATCAAGTTCTATTTTCGAGAACTTCATATATATCCAATAAGTTCATCATAAACACCAAATAAAGGAAGCCCTTAACGAGAGACATCCAAGAGTAGAGGAGCTTTCAACTTGTTCGAACTTCTTACAAGTAAATCTCGAATAAGGTAAACATAGGAAATTTTCTGTACAATTAATGAGTAAGTTTATAATGGTTTCTAAATGCAATCGTTAGTATATTATATGATACTGATCATAAGAATTCAAGATCTATTAAGGGTAGAAAACCCTAAACTGCGAAACTTAATATGTTATAGTTGTTTCCAATATTGTGTGATTTCTTTGGTAATCCTATGATTTATAGCATGCTCAGAAATTCTACAATTTAGATTTAGCACACATGAGTATGTGACATTTTGGACTGCATCATAGTCATAAGAATTAAATTTTAAGAATTGTTTTTGGTTTAAAGCTTAGATTTTGAAGTTTCAATCGACATTATTAAATGCGTAGTTAACGATGTGCAAAGATAGGATGAATGTCGATAGGTGCTTCATGAAATCTCGACAAAAGCTGTGTTTTCTTCCTATTGTTTTGAATATGAATGTCGATATATGATTATATGTTAATTTAAGAAAGAAGTCGAAAGGCATCAAATAAGGTCGAGATAGGATTATTCCTCGGTATATAGATTTCGAGGTGTATGTTATAAATAGCTCTCGAGATTTTCCTATAAATGTCGATATCATAATAAAAGTCGACATGATATCTCGACATTAGGTTAGATATTTAGTAAGAATTCGATAAACTTATATAGGTTTCGATATTTATTTTAACAAGGGACTCGACATTTTCATTCTCAACCAAAGATCTCGATACCTTCTACAATACTATGTTCTCGACATTAGTTTAGAGTCTCGACATTTTAAGAATTTCGACATCCAAGTTCTCAGACAAATATAATCTAGAAATTGTATTAAAAGATGTCGATACCTTATTGTATTAAAAGATGTCGACACCTTATAGAAGTTGATAAGATCTCGACATTTATAGGATGTCGACATGACTTGATGATCTCGACACTAGTGTTATATATATATAGATCTCGACATCATCAAGTTAGAAAAGATTTCGACATGATATTTCAGTTAATAAATTTTCGGTATTTTAGAATTTTGCTATTTCTAGGGTTTTCAATATTTTAGGGTTTATTTATTTTTAGAAATTTCATTATTTTTAGGTTTTCATAAATTTTAGAGTTTTAATAATTTTAGTATTTTCGAAGACTTAGTAAGTTTATTGGTGTGAAAATATTTTCAATGTTCAGAGGATCGATATATAGGGACTACACCGGACTTTTTATTTGACGCAAGCAGGAGGACAGGTAGGTGGATCATCCATCTACAATGCGTAAACACATATGTGATTTATGTGCTTTATGTGATTCGATGATTTCTGTGACTTACGTGATTTACATGATTTATATAAGTTTTATGTGAAACCATGTGTTTTATGTACCATTATATATATGCATGGCACATGCATATCACGTGAGGGCGAAAGATAGTTTCCACCATATTGAGACGGTGATGATTCGAGGTATTGTTAAGTGGGGTAGAGTGAGATTATCGTGACGACTTGTTAGGCTCACAGATTACCTGGCCGAGACAGACGTGATCGATCTGTCTACTCGGATGTGGTCGGTTCGAGGTGCAAAACGCCAGATGATATTTTATATATATATGGATACGGGCTTTATCGCCCATGATTTATTGTGGAAGAGACGACCTGGTAGGTGGCCATTGACGTGATCGATCAGTGCACTACCGGCGTAGCTTACCGCTGATTACGGGTGGAATCACGTGACCTCCCATGATATTTACTGCGCGCGTGAGCCTAACCATGGGCCCCATATTGTGATGTGAGATAGGAATGTGGGAAAAGAAAGAGTGTGCATTATATTATGTTGTGAGATATTGGGATTGGGGTTGAGTGCACACTTGCATACATGCATTTTATTCACCTACTGGGCAAATTGCTCAGTGTTTACGTGTTGTAGGTACTGAGTCCGACGCTGATACGCGTCGAGACTGAGGCGGCTGGTGGCGGTGCTCCACGGACTTTTGAGGGCGGGGCGGTACATGGATGCGACCTGTGGAGCGGCGTTAGGGTTTTGCTATTTTGTTATTTTGGGGCTACGGCCTTTGTATTGACTGACTATGTGGACGACATTTTGTCGTAATGTATATTATTTTAGGAAAAAGTTTTAATTAGACGGGCCTTCCGCGGCTTACGTTGCGGAAATCCGCCACTAATCTTAATTAGAAAAGTAGGGTCGCCACAGTTTTCACTTTTGATAGATTCTTTTTCTTTAAAGACGTGTCATTTGAAATCGTTTTGTGAGTTTGTTTGTTATAGCGATTATGCGTGGAAAATGAATTTTTGTATAAGATGATGAGTTTTGCGATACATGAGAAAATAAAGACGGTACAAAAGTTTTCGAAGGAAAACAATCTATGACAAAAGACTCGTTAAAATTGCGTTTCTCCTTTAAAATATCTTCCTTTCTAACCCAGACTTGACCTTTCAATTAGTCTTTGATGGGTCTCGAAAATTTCAAAGTATTAGTGCAAGAAATTTTGTCATGCGAAATCAAGGTATATTAAAGTGAGTGTAGTCGTAATTTTTCTTTAAGTGTGGAGATTTCCTCGAGAAGTTTCTGCCTTTCTTCATTGAAGGACTTTCTCTCTCTTTCGAGAGTGGAGTGTAGATCACTGACTTTCTTTATGCAATCAGGCATATACCCTACTGCATACTTAGTTACTGATGCCTCAATCTTTGATTCTTCTGAGGTATCTTCCTCACTAGAACGGATTTCCGAGTCAAATTCAGTTATTGCTGGACATTTTCTTTCTTTATAACTATCATTTAATTCTGTATAATCAAATGATATCTCAGCTTTCTTGTGCGTATCATCCTTTCCCTGTAAGGTTTCGGATTCACTAACAAAAGGCATTCCGTCATACAACCTAACTGCATGTATTTAACATCATATAGATAGGGTGCATTAGTTATACCTTTCTTTAATAAACATGGGTTTTCAAAACCAATTCCTTTATGGGGATTATAGAAGTCGATGTTGGCAGGCATGTTCAAGAAAATGTTTGTTCTGTTTGTTCTCGTCGGGTTAAAAGGTCCTCCAATTTTTTAATCTTGGAGTATAATCTTTCCTGTTTCTTACAGAGTAAGTCATATTTCACTGTAGCGTCCATTGCTTGATCTCTATGAGATCTCATTTCTTTAGCTAACTCCTTGGCTTTAGCCTCGGGTTTTAGCACCTGAGCTTCGAGTTTTATCACTTTTTCATTAGGAACTAGAACACGATTTTGCTCACATGCATGTTCATACCTAAACTTATCTAGAACTTCCAGATTATTTTGTAGATTTGCTTCTAATTCTCTAATTTTATTTTTACCCTGTTTGTTCGATTTATATAGAGTTAAGAATTCATTTTTCATTAAGTAATGAATCATAGTCCGCTTCGCTTACCTCAACCATATCTGAGTTGTCGGAAGTTTCCTTCTCTGTCTCACTCCCTTCTGCTTCAGTTCCATCTTCTTCATCATCAAGTCTGGCCATCAGCGCCATGTTCTCTTCCTCGCTGTCTGAGGTGTCCTCAAGCCAATGATCATGTTCAGCCATCAAGACCACTCCCTTCTCCTTCTGCTCGGACAATTGTACCTTTCTACGATAATAGTTGACTCAAGATACTTTGCGCTTCTCTTGCAGGGGTTGTGGTGGTTGTGGCTGGGATAACGGTCCAGTACTGCTTAGGACCATTATAAATAGATTCAAGCAAGTTATCTGAATTGTCCTTGCTTTCAATGAAGTTGATGAACCTTCTCTTCCAGACTGCATACTCGCAATGTCGGATATGGGAGGTCTAACATCATTTCCCATGCTATAGGAATCCATTTTTTGTGTTTTGGATATGATCGTTAACGTGTAATGTGAGGAAAATTAAATCTGTATCGAGAAATTTGGTCTAAATTGTTTTTTTTTTAAGATTTGAATTTGACTTTAGGGTTTGGGTCGCGAACTTGGATAGGTATGTAGATTCGTAAATTGGGACTTTAACTTGGTTCGCGAATTGGATTTGGAAAGTGTTGTTTCGCGAATCAGTCTTAGTCTGAATTCGTGAAATGAGGTTGGATTCGTGAAAGAAACGAATCGCGAATTGATTTGGAGTTGATTCGTGAAATTTGAAATTTGCGAAATGAAGAGGATAAGTTGGTTCGTGAAAGTTGAAAGGATTCGCGAAGTTTCTGAATCGCGAATTGGTCTGGGGTTCGTGAACAAGCCTCCGGGTTCGCGAAACGGGCCAAAGTTCGTGAAATAGTTGTATCGCGAATTGTCCTGAGAACTTGGATTCGTGAAATTCCGGATTCGCAGAGTTGAGAGAGATTTCCGAACTGATTGTATCGCGAACTGGCCTTGGATTCGCAAACTGGTAGATGGCAGGATTCGCAAAATCTGAATTCGTGAAAAAGTGACGTGAAAAAGTGAACCGTGAATTTGAGATGTTGATCAAAAAGAATCCGACGGCCCTCGAACTTCCAAGTCGTGAAACTTAGCTTCGCAAACTGTGTGAACAAAATTCGTGAACTTGATACTTCCAATTCGTGAAATTCCACCCAGAATCAGAATTCGTGAAACTCAAAGCAGACCGTGAATTCGCAAATTTTTCAACCCTAATCACAGCGCTGTTTGCGAATTAAAAAAAAAATTCTCCTTCCGTAGATGAACAATCTCCAGAAAATCACACTTAACCTTGACGGATATTTGTTTGGTAATTCTCGGAACTGATAGAAACACTGAAAGCAGCCTGGACAAACCAGAAAAAACATCCTATAGCAGCTTGAACCCACTAGTTTGAGCTTTGTGGCGAAAGTTGAAAATCGAAAAGAACTCACACTGCTCAATTCTTTGAAGCTTGAAATGAAGTTTCCTCACCTACACGCTTGCTCTGATACCACTTGTAATTCCAGATTATCCAAGAACACTTCAACAGATTAAATCTTCAATTGATATTATGAATAGTGTTTGGAGGCTTAGTGTTGGATACGTGAAGTTTTAGAAAATGGAAAGTTAGATAACAATGTTAGGGTTTAGGGCTTAAATACCTTGAATAGGTATTAAGCCCATTGGGCCCTAACAAACCATTACAACCTATCAACCCATCTTAAATGAAATAACACAATTAAATATATCAAAATGAAATACAAAGACTTAAAATAAATATTTTGGACACTTCTAAAATATTCCTATCAGAATGCCCCCAGCAACTGACCTTTAGGTAGTAAAAATCCTTTTTCTTGGATTTTTGAAGCATATTATTTGGGCAGAGATGTAATAAATTTCTGGGTTTTTTGTTCTTGGTTTAGGTAATGAAATATGTGGTCGAACCAGCCCTCGCTTCGCTCGGGGAAGACAACCTTAGCAGAAGGGCTTCGCATGAGACTTTTGTGGATAATGTTTAGAAAAGTTGCTAACAATATAGTGATGATTCTCAGGGAAAAACCTGATATTGTTGCTCATAGTCAGAATACGTTCGATGGAAGAACATGGAAGGGAAGAAGAAGAAGCGACGGGGTCAATTGCTCGCCAACCCCGACTACAAAATGGCGTACGTTGCCTCAGTGTCCCACGCTGTAATTTGTTTTGGCCACTGGAGCGGTAAAGCTCGGGGAACGTTTATGAACGAGGAGGCTAGCAATAAACCATCTAAGTATTATTAACCAAGAAAATAGGAGGCAGGTGCGTTCTTCTTCTTTTTTTGTATTTTTCTTTCCATCGGATTGCAGATAAGGTAAAATGACTAATGGTCATAATCGTAATTGAAAGTTGACTTATTTCTTTGTTTTTTTTTTCTCTAAGCACCACATGAACTAGAGAAAGTCTTGCAAGGCTCAAAGAAGCAGATGAAAATTTTGTAGATACAAGAGGCCCAAAAGCAAGAATCATATGGGAGTTTAAAAATTATTACGTTTATGCATGTGAATGAAATCTTCTCTTGGCATAATTTGCTTACACAATTTAATTAGACTGTTTATGCTAACACTGTGAAAACTTTGTGGCATTCAGAAGGGACCCAACAGGTTGTGCGTGCTACTTACAAAAGCCAGCGGAAAGATTCAGAGGTTATGATTATATCTGGGCCGAGCACCGTCTTTGATCTAATGGAGTTTTTGCTATCGATGTGTTATTCTTATGAAAGCCTTTGAGTTTTGCTCTTTTGCAGTAAATAAGGAGACAGGCGACTACTCTGCTCTAATTTTGACGATGCAAGAAAGTTCAGACTCTTGGTTCTGTTATCTCCTATTGTCTGTGATATAATTGATGTTTTTAGTCTCTCCTAAGAGATTCTTGATTTTTTTTAACTTCTTTTCGTCGGTTGTGAAGTAAAGTTGCGTACTCTATACCAAATACGTTTGTGTGACAATTTTGATATTTGTCTCCCATTTGATTAAAGTTGAAATACATACATCTTCCTTCCTATTTGTCATGGGGATGGCAATTGGAACTATGTCATTAATAAATAATAAGGTAGGAGTCAGAGTAAACATTCGTCAATTTTTAGTCCTAAACGTAAATATAGACGAGGAAATGGTTGATGAGTGGAAAATAAATGGCCTTAATAAAAATTATTTATACTTGATCTGGGCCATAATAATATTTCAGTCGTGTATTATATAGAATGTCAAATATATTTTTTATACGTTTAACAATATAAAAAAGAACTCATTATACATAACAAATTTTTTTTATTTGACATGCGCCACAATAATATCCCGATCGTGCATTGTGAAGAATGCCAAAATTAAGATGTTCGTATTCAGTAGTGCAAATTAAATGAAGTCTTCCATAGTAGTTGTCGGTAGTGCAAATAAAATATATGACGAGAATCGCACGACTATGTGGCTTACAAGATGTCTGGACCTAAAGTTCTAGGATAAACCATTTAATTACACGACTGCTTCAGTAACAGTTATGCAAAAATAAGACTCAAAAAGATCATGATTAAATGATGCCGTTCACAAGTTGACATATAATGCAATATTATTTTATATTGTTACACGTATAAAAAACTATATTTGACATTCTTTACAATACACGACTGAAATATTATTATGGCCCAGATCAAGATAAAAATAATTTTTAATATATGTTGGCATTCCTCGCGTAGCATGACTGAAATATTGTTATGGCGCAGGTCAAATAAAAATGTACTGTATAGTGCAATACTTTTTATATTGTGATGTAATGCCCGAGTCCCCGAAAGCTAGTATGGCCAATAAATCTTATGTGCATATTCTATGCCTATGTGGACCACGAATCTAGCGGTTACGCAACCACATGAATTGGCATGATTAGTATGTGTTTTATGTGCCCTACACGAACTTTAGGGATAAAATACATGTCCGCATCATGTCATGAATTCCGCACATGGAACTATGTGCCTAGGAGATTTTGTGAATAATTGCACGTTAATTTTGTGCTTACGTGATTCTATTAAATTCATGCACTAATTATGAGCGTAGGAGGTTTTATGTGAATTTTATGCACATTAAGTATATGATTATGTGCTACATGATATATGTGGGTTACGTGATGTCATGGTACGTGTTTTGCGGCCTTATCTGCAACTATGTGACTACGTGCTACATGCCCTAGGTGCTTTACGTGCTTTGTGATCTAAGAGATGTCATCAACACATTGAAATGATTTCGTACGAAGTATATAAGATTTAAGGTCTTCGGGTTGAGAGAATTAATATTAGATCCAAATAATTTTGGACAACCCAATTAAATTCAATACATAACATAGGAAAACTTAATGATGGGGCCCAACTACATGAATTACTTTGGCCCAAAGTATCAAAGTCAAAACTTTGGGAGACAATGTCCCTTAAGTTATGGGAAACTCACGTCTACCATAGTCCCCTCACCATGCCTCTTTCCTAAAATATCTAAGCTAAAACCATTAGCCTCTAACAACTCATTTTGGAAAGAAAACCATCGAAACACTTGAGGAGAAAGGAGAGCTAACGAAAAGAGGGAAGAAACGAAGAAGTTGACTAAGAAATCCCTCCTAAAGCTTGGAGCTAGGTATAATTTTCTCACCTTGAATTTCTATATGACCCATATAATAATAATTTCTAGGAATTATAAGCACGAGCATATGAAAGGATAAGGTTTGTGCGATTATAATCCCGGGGGCGTAATCGTGTTACAATTTTAATTAGATTTCGAAGTCCTTAGGATAAGCAACGTGTTCTTAAAGCCTATAACCTTAGTATAAGATAACTTTGAGCAATGATTGAGCGCTGTGAAGGAGAGGGAAACTCTTAGAACTTGAGGAATCTTGGGCAGAATGAAATACGAGCAAGGTTTCGATGGGATAAGTGCTTGATCGAACGAATTAGAGGTTTAAGAAAAATTCGGTGAAGCATTGAATTAAATAATGTGGCTTTCGGTCGAAACTAGGAAATTAAATGGACCTTCGAATGTGGTTAAGATAAAATTGTGTTTAGATCAAATTAATTATTAAGTTAGTAAGTCGGGCAATGTAGTTAATCAATTTAAGGCTTCGATCGAAAGAGATTTAAGAAAAGAAGTCTCGGGCGAAATTAGGGTTTAGCACTAATGAGTTTCGATCGAAAGAAGTAGCGGCGAAAGTAAATAAGGGAGTTTCGATCGAAACTAGACTTAGTAAGAATTGAGCGATTTCTTGGTAAAATAATACTAGCTTCGGGCGAAACTAAGGGAATTAGGCTTGATCAATTCGATTTGGTAAACTCTCGGCGAAACTAGGAAGGAATAGAATAAGTCGATCGAAAGTGAACAATTGATTTAAGGTTTCGATCATTTCATGAGAGTTTCGGACGAAACCCTTGAATTGATCGAAACTAAGCCAATTAGAGATCGAATTGGGTGACGTGCTGATGGTGTAAGCACGCGGCGAAACTCATTTCCAAATCCCACAATCGATCGAAAGCAACGTCGGGCGAAACTGAGATGACGCAAAGATGACGTCGACACGGCGAAACACGTATGATGAATCGGGCGAAACCCTGAATCGATCGAAATTGGGTCCTAAATTGATCAACTTTCGCCGAGCATTATTGAATTAGAACTTAGCACTAATTTAATATAGAACCAATCGTGCGAATCCAATTTTTGTGGTTAACAACCTTCGCCGAGAATGTTTAAGTTGGGATTGACCCAACATCGACCATACTTTAATAAACCTTAGGACAAGTTTAAATAAAATATCAAGTCAAGTATTATAAAATAGATTATGTACTAACTTAGCTTGGGCTATAATCGAGAGATTGAGGAATTCTAGCAAACTAATGTAGTTAAAACGGTTTAGTTCGATTTAATTACCTAACGAAGGCATGACACTAATACTATAATATTTATGTTTAAAGGTCGTACGTTAGGAGTAAACGGGGAGAATACTAATTACGCTTGGACGACAGGTAAGTAGAAATCCAACTACGACACATAACTTGCTTGAATGTACTTGCTTTATGCGACTACGTGCCTCGGTGATTTCATGTTTACGTGAATTAATTGATATGTTTTATGTCGGCATGTCTGAAGTTTTAAATTGGATGACTAGGTGCTTCGAGGCTTACCTGAATTGGGTTTACTTGATATTACGTGACTATGTGCCTCGATGATTACATGAGTTACGTGGACTAATTGTGTATACTGTCTCTTGGTAATTTCGTTTGGCATTTGTTGCATTTTCATACTCACGTGCATACACGATTATATGGGGGAGGGTCGTATGAGTCAAGTATGCATATATGTGATGTATCGCATGAAAGCGATTGATACATTGCCGATATGGGCATGTGTTGTCGACTCGGTTGAGTCAAGGGCTGTCCACTATGCTACCAGGGCGACGTTTAGCGTCGTCGTACTATTATGTAAAATACGTATGGATTATGATTAGGGCAGAGGTCCCGATGGCGAAAAGGCCGTATACATATATTATTATTATTGTACACGTAATGAAATATATTAAGGCAAATGAAGCTGTACATGTATATTAAGGCGAATGAAGCTATACATGTATTTATATTGGGCGAAAGAGGCCGTATATATATATATATATATATATATATATTACTATTATGTATCTAATGAAATATACTAGGGCAATGCCCGTTGGCGAAGAGACCGCCTATATATATATATTACTATTATGTACCTAATGAAATATATTAGGGCAATGCCCGTGGGCAAAGTGACCGCGTATATATATATATTATTATTATGTACGTAATGAAATATACTAGGGCGGAGACCCGTTGGCGAAAGGGCCGTATATACATATATTATTATTATGTATCTAATGAAATATATTAGGGCGATGCCCGTTGGCAACGAGGCCGTATGGACGTACTTATGATATGATTGGGCAATGCCCGTGGCGGTAAGGTGCGACCTGGAGGGTGCGACCTGAGGGTATAAGCGACACAGGGTGGAACCCTGGTGTAGGCAACCTCAGCGTGGGCTACCAGCGTGAGCAACCGCCGACAGTCGGGGACGCCCGGGTACATATGGCAACCTAGGGGAACGATGTGCATCCTAGGTATGTCCATCCGGCGTGGACCACTGTCTATTTGTTCCTAGTGGACGTGAGCCTTTGTGGTGCATATGAGATTAGCCGAGGGCCCTGAGCGATGTTAGTATGAGTATGATGAGCATCGGCGCGGATTGCCTTTGCGAAATGTTAAGTGCGTTGGCGTGGATTGCCTCTGCGGGGAAGGGACACGTGCATACATGCATGATTTCTGCTTACTGAGCCTCGGTGGCTCATTTCTTTATGTTATGTGTTGTAGGTACTTACGATCACGGTACGTGATCGCCTAGCTGGCAAGGCCTATCTTTTGAAACTTCCGAGCGTCTTTTGGGGGTGGACGTGTGTGTATGGATGACGACCTGTGAGGCCGGGCGCATAGGAGCTTTTGCTGTACCATCGCAACCGTTCAAAGTAATTACGAACTAGAAATAGTATATAATTAGAACTCGAAGAATTGCTTTTGTCGCCGTAGCATTTCCTTTGGTATGTATTGAACAAAGTTCCATGATGCAAATGAAAAACGAAAAATTTCATACGCGTTTCTGTAGTTCCTTCATTTAAATACGCCATTAGGCACTTAGGATGACGTTAGAAATGGTGGCGATGGCTCGCTACATGTTACACGTAGAAAAAAATGTATTTGACATTCTTTACAATACTAACTGAAATATTATTATAGCGCACGTCAAGTAAAAATAATTTGTAACGTATAATGCAATATTTTTCATATTGTTACCCGTATAAAAAATATATTTGACATTCTATACAATACACGACTGAAATATTATTATGGCCATGATCAAGTAAAAGATAATTTCTAACGTATGTTGGCATTCTTCACTGTAATACCCGTAAAATTAGTACGGGATTATTTTTGTAATGTTCGAAATTAATGAAGATGATTTTCGAACGAAACCAAATTTTCGGGAGCAAACCGAAAATTATTAGTTGGGCCGAAATTGTTTAGGAAGTCCAAGTAATTATAAAGAAAATGGCCCAAGTCAAATATTAAGGCCCAAATATAGGGATATTAATTAACCAATTATTAATTAATCAAGCATGGAAAATCACGTAGGTGTGTGATCACCTACTTTGAGGTTAGAGTCTCACCACCTTAAACAACCAATCAAAAGTAAAAGTGAGCAAGGATAATAGAAATCGTTACTTAATATCAAAGGAAAGCCACGTTGAAGGGATATACTTACATGCTTGGCAAAGATAGACTTACGATTTGAAAGGTTAGTCACACACCCTAAGTGATAACCGAGAACTTCAATAAGTAATCCTCACTTGTATTTTCCAAGAACAAAACGTGAAAGGAACGAGAGGGGCGGAGAATATTTTTGTAAGCTAACATTTCGAATTAACTTATAAATATTCTATAAGCTAACGTGTTAACACCTTACATGGTTTGATGAAATTTCATTAAGCCGAAAGAAGAAAATACGAAGGAGGAGCAGATCCTAGCAAGCTTGATCGAATTTTCAGCCTAGGGAATTAATCAAAATTAGGCTTGGAGGCTAGGTAGGTGGTTTTAAACCCCTACAACCCGTACGATTTTCCTCAAAATTGTTAGAATTCGATTGGAAGGCCAATTGAATTCAAAGTTTTAAGTTTTATGATTTTTATAAATTTCGTGATATGTTTCCTATGTGATATTACGTGATTTTGAACTCAATATATGAGTTCTTGGACTGGATGATTTAACTGATGTGTTTATTCGATGAAGAACTTGTTAAGTTTCTGGAAAATTTTAGGGTTTTATATGAAGATGAGTCCGATAGAACAGTAAATCGGGCGATTTGAAGGTTTCGGACGATTTTTAATTCGCGGGCCTGTATTTAGTTTACAAATCGGGTGAAAATGATTTTCAAGAGATAGGATTGGCCGATTTTGGGTTTTGCGGGCCAGAGCTCGTGTTTCGCGGGCTGAAGCATTTCGCGAGTGGTGAGAGAGTGTCGTGCCAATTTTGGGTTTCGTGGGCCGATTTCAAATCGCGGGGTGATTCCTGTGAAGAAATCGGGCGATTCGCGAGATTCAAATCGGGCTTCGAGCGTTAAATTGGACGATTTGCGAAATCGCCGAAAGTCTCACGAAATCGGGTGTTGACTCGACTTTTGCGGGTTGACCAAGTGGGTTTCGGGCGATTTGAATTGGGCTTTGACCGATTTTTTGTGTGCGTTGACCGACAGTATTGATTTTCGGGCTTTTGCCCTATTTTAGGCCCAAATGTTTTGAATAAAATGGTCTTAAGCCCAAATCGCTTTTAAATAAAATATTTTCGTGTTATAACTTATATTTTCGGGTCAACCCATATTTTAAATTATAAATATTATTTTTGGATTTTAAAACATTCGGCCAGGTTAGTATTTATACAGATTATGTGGTTTCAGTGCATGTGTTTCATATGACTTATTATGTGTGCATTTCACGACATGCACGAGAGAGATAATGGAACCGTATTTGTACGGTGACACCTTACGGTGTCGGTTGAGTGGGGTAGAGTGACCTTTATTGGACGTCGAGGTTAGACTCGTGTAGCACCTGGTGGGAGAGGGGTTTGCGACACCCATCTACTCGGGATTGAGCCACCCGAGGTGCACACCACCGGAAATTATTTGGCTCAGGGACGGCCGACAGATGTGAGATTCCTGTCTACCCGGGTCGGTGGTAGGCCACTCGGGGAAAAGTCGTCGGGTTGAGATTGTGTGCGGAAGGAGCGACCTGGCACGGCCGGCGTAGGCTACCGCATGGTTTATGGCGTACTTTGCCATTGCGCGCGTGGGTGCTGAGTCTAGCCTAGGGCCCTGTTATGTGATGAGATGAGAGATTGATTCGAGCGTGCATTACTATGATGTGAGGTTTTGGGATTGGGTTGAGTGCACGCACACATCGCATGTTTTACTACCACCTACTGGGCAATTTTGCTCAGGGTATTATTTTTGTAGGTAAGACTGAGCCCGACACCGATGCGTGTCCGGGTGAGCTGTAGGCTGGCTGGCGGCGGTTACTCCACGGGCTTTTGAGGGCGGAGCGGTACATGGGATGCGACCTGTGGAGAGGCGTAGGATAGTCGGGTTTAGATTTTTGGGACTTCGGCCCGATGTATTATATCGACGTATTTTTGTAGACCCGACTTAGTACATATATGTATATTATTTTTCATTAAAAAATTTTTAAAAATCGGGTCCTCCGCGACTTTCGTTGCGGAAATCCGCCAATTAACCTAATTAGGAAGTAGGGTCGCCACAGGTGGTATCAGAGCATTAGGTTTTAGATTCTGAAGACTGTCCATGTACTGCCGCTCAGAAGCCGGGAGAACCAGCCTTGCCTGTAGGTATTACGTGTTTCGATGTGATTATGTGTTTAATTACGTATTTATATGTTATATAGTACCTGGGAATGTCGAGGGGTAGACCTAGACGAGAGTTCGCAGGAGAAACGAGTCGGCGGGACGAACCTGAGTCCTTGACTCGCGAGAGAGATACCATCCACCGTCTGACTGAACTGATCCAGCGTCAGTCCGACCAAATCAACGACCTGATCAATCACCGGAGCTCATCTGAGCGCCGCATTTTCCCGCAGCCTGATCGTGTTGAAATTATTGGGGAGAGATTCCGCAAACTTAATCACCCAACCTTCGCCGAGGCCGCTAACCCTGCAGTGGCCGAGGATTGGATCGGCACAATAGAAGATCTCTTTGTGTATAGCCGAGTGCCGAATAATGAAAAGGTGTTGTGTGCCGTTTCCCTACTTCGGGGAAGCGCGCGGTTCTGGTGGAACACCGTAAAGGTGTTAGAGGATCCCGCTACTATGTCGTGGGAGCGCTTCAGAGAACTTTTCTACGACAAGTACTTCACTGATCACGACCAGGAGCAGCGGATGTACGAATTTATGAATCTGAAGCAAGGCCGTATGCCAGTGGCGGAATATATCCGCCGATTTGAGGAATTGTCGCGTTTTGCCCCGCATCTCGTTGCGACCAACATGCTGAAGGTGACGAGATTTCTCAGAGGGCTGAAACCCGAGTTCTATCGAGACTTGAGTATAGCGGGTGTACGTCAGCTGGAATTCCGCCAAGCAACAGAGCGTGCGCTGATAGCCGAACAGGCGGAAGGAGTTGTGAGAGAGGCCCAGGAAGCGAACCGGAAGAGAGAGAGCCAGCAGGGAGGAAGCAGTCAGAAACGGCAATTCTTCGGCAAGGGCCCGAAGAATAAAGGCAATCGACCGGGCCAACAGATGTGGCGCCCGAATGTTAGCCAGGGACCAACCAACGTTCCCTATCGACCAGTGATGCCAGCACCACAGTGTCAGCAGTGCGGAAGAAATCACCTGGCATCTGCTACGGACCTCGACCTGCGCAGAATCTACAGTGCTTCCGGTGCGGAAAGACTGGGCACACTGCACGGAATTGCACGGAAGGTCAACCTCGATTGCAGAATCAGCCGCAGAATCTGATTCGACCCCCACCTGTGCCTTCGCGTGTTTTCACGCTGACAAACGAGGAGGCGGAGGCGAACCCAGCTATGGTGACTGGTATGTTGAATATCTTTCACGTACCGTCTTCAATTCTGATCGATTCTGGAGCCACACATTCGTTTGTGTCGGCCAATTTTGTGACTAGGGCGGGAATCTATCCCACCCGATCCTTATGTAATTTCGTAGTGTCCCTACCACATGGAGATCCAACTCGAACGAATTTAGTGGTAGAAAATTGTCCTGTTAGTATAGAGGGGAGAGAGTTAGAGGTGGACTTAACAGTAATCCCGATGAATGATTATGACATCATATTCGGGATGGATTGGCTCTTGAAATATGGGGCCAACATTGATTGTTCGAAAAGGGTAGTTAGGTTCCGATCACCCGAGGGAGAGGAATTTGAATTTTTAGGAAAGAAGAATGGTAAGACCATCCCTCGGATTTCTGCTTTGAAAGCTCAACGACTCGTGAATACGGGTTGCGAATCGTTCCTGATCTTCGCGGTGAAAGCCGAGGAATCTTCCCAGCCGAATCTTGAGGAGGTTCCAGTAGTAAATGAATACCCCGAGGTATTCCCCGAGGATCTTCCGGGATTACCACCAAATCGGGAAGTTGAATTTGTTATTGATCTTGTACCGGGAGCTGCCCCGATCTCTAAATCTCCGTATCGGTTAGCGCCGAACGAGTTACGAGAACTAAAGGAGCAATTAGAAGATTTGATGCAAAAGGGTTTTATTCAACCCAGTTTCTCGCCTTGGGGAGCCCCAGTACTTTTTGTTAAGAAGAAAGACGGGTCGATGAGGATGTGCATCGATTATCGTGAGCTCAATAAAATCACGATCAAGAATAAGTATCCGTTGCCGAGGATTGACGATCTATTTGATCAATTACAAGGGGCGACGGTATTCTCGAAGATTGACCTACGTTCCGGTTATCATCAATTAAGGATCCGTGAGACGGATGTTCCCAAAACTGCGTTCAGCACGAGGTATGGCCACTATGAATTCTTGGTCATGCCTTTCGGGCTAACGAATGCTCCTGCTGCTTTCATGGATCTGATGAACCGAGTGTTTAAAGAGTTTCTGGACCGCTTCGTCATCGTCTTTATTGACGATATTCTCATTTATTCTAAGACCAAAGAAGAACACGAGGAACACCTGAGAACGGTCCTTGGAATTCTCCAAGAGAAGCAATTATTCGCTAAATGAAAGAAATGCGAGTTCTAGTTGGAGCAAGTGGCTTTTCTGGGGCACATTATTTCGGGAAATGGAATTTCAGTGGACCCCAGCAAGATTGAAGCAATAGACAAATGGCCGCGACCAACGACTCCCACGGAGGTTAGAAGTTTGGTCTTGCTGGATACTATCGTAAGTTCATCAAAGATTTTTCCAGTATAGCCTCGACGCTCACAAACCTGACGAAGAAGAACGTTCCGTACAAGTGGACTGAAGAATGCGAGCAAAGTTTTCAGGAGCTGAAGAAAAGACTGAGGACTGCTCCAGTCTTAGCAATACCTTCGGGTACTGAAGGATTTTCGATATATAGTGACGCCTCGAAGAATGGCTTGGGGTGCGTATTAATGCAGAATGGGAAGGTAATTGCTTACGCCTCCCGACAGTTGAAGCCGTATGAGAAGAATTACCCCACCCATGATCTTGAACTCACCGCAGTAGTGTTTGCTCTAAAAATCTGGCGACACTATCTGTACGGAGAAAGGTGCGAGATCTTCACAGATCACAAGAGCCTAAAGTACTTCTTCACACAGAAGGAGTTGAATATGAGGCAAAGACGATGGCTCGAACTAGTGAAGGACTACGACTGTGTGATAAACTATCACCCAGGAAAAGCTAACGTAGTCGCAGACGCGTTGAGCCGGAAAACTGTAAGTGCTGAATTATGCCAACTCGAAGTAGAAGTAATTCACTTCGGGGAGATTGAGATGAGACTGGCAGCGTTGACCCTCAAACCGACGCTGTTAGATCGGATCATTGAAGTGCAAAAAGTAGACAAGCTGTATTTGAAGGTTCGAGATGAACGAGATGAAGATGTTCCGTCGGAATTCGAATTCCAAGGAGACGGAAGTTTACGATTCAGAGGTCGCCTGTATGTGCCAAAACATACGAAGACATCCGCCGAATATTGATGACAGAAGCACATGCGACAATCTACTCGGTGCATCCTGGTGCCACGAAGATGTATCGGGATCTACGGATGAACTATTTGTGGCCTGGAATGAAAAGAGACGTTGCTACGTTCGTAAGTCGATGCCTGACCTGCCAACAGATCAAAGCAGAACATCAAAGGCCGGCAGGAATGTTACAACCATGACGGTTCCCGAATGGAAGTGGGACCACATAACAATGGATTTTGTCATCGGATTACCCAAGACGGTGAAAGGACATGATGCAATTTGGGTAATCGTTGATAGATTGACGAAATCTGCCCACTTTCTACCGATTAATCAGACCTATTCCATGGATAAGTACGCAGAGTTGTACATCGAAGAAATAGTGAGACTCCATGGAATTCCGATGTCGATCGTTTCAGATCGAGACTCGAGATTTCTGTCCCAATTCTGGGTAAATTTACAGCAAGCTTAGTTTAGTTCAGCCTATCATCCCCAGACAGACGGGCAATCGGAACGAACGATCCAGACGCTCGAAGACATGTTAAGGGCGTGCGTTCTGGATTTTCGTGGAAGCTGGAGTAAGTATCTCCCACTGATCGAATTTTCATACAATAACAGCTATCAAGCAACGATCGGGATGGCACCTTACGAAGCCTTGTATGGTCGTAGATGTCGATCCCCAGTACATTGGGATGAAATCGGCGAAAAAGCGCTGTTAGGTCCCGAAATGGTTCGTGAAATGACCGAAGCTGTTAATAAAATTCGGGAGAGAATGCAAACGGCCCAAAGTCGTCAGAAGAGTTACGCGGATAAGAGACGAAGGCCGTTGGAATTTGAAGAAGGCGATCAAGTCTTCTTGAAAATATCACTGATGAAAGGAGTTAAGAGATTCGGACGGAAGGGGAAGTTAAGTCCAAGATATATAGGGCCTTTCAATATTTTGAAAAGAGTCGGTGAAGTAGCGTACCAGCTAGAATTACCGACCTTTTTAGCGCAAGTCCATGACGTCTTCCACGTATCTACGTTACGGAAGTACGTTCCGGATCCGAGTCATGTGCTACGAAGTGAGACGCTTCATCAGCAATTGAAACCGGACCTGAGCTACGAAGAAAGGCCGGTAGAGATTTTGATGTACGAAGTGAAGCGACTTAGGAACAAGAACATCCCCTTAGTGAAGGTGCTGTGGCGAAACCAAGCGGTCGAAGAAGCCACTTGGGAACGAGAAGATGAAATGTGCGAGAAATACCCCGAGTTGTTTTCGATGACTTAAATTTCGGGGACGAAATTTCTGTAAGGGGGGAGGATGTAATACCCGTAAAATTAGTACGGGATTATTTTTGTAATGTTCGAAATTAATGAAGATGATTTTCGAACGAAACCAAATTTTCGGGAGCAAACCGAAAATTATTAGTTGGGCCGAAATTGTTTAGGAAGTCCAAGTAATTTATAAAGAAAATGGCCCAAGTCAAATATTAAGGCCCAAATATAGGGATATTAATTAACCAATTATTAATTAATCAAGCATGGAAAATCACGTAGGTGTGTGATCACCTACTTTGAGGTTAGAGTCTCACCACCTTTAACAACCAATCAAAAGTAAAAGTGAGCAAGGATAATAGAAATCGTTACTTAATATCAAAGGAAAGCCACGTTGAAGGGATATACTTACATGCTTGGCAAAGATAGACTTACGATTTGAAAGGTTAGTCACACACCCTAAGTGATAACCGAGAACTTCAATAAGTAATCCTCACTTGTATTTTCCAAGAACAAAACGTGAAAGGAACGAGAGGGGCGGAGAATATTTTTGTAAGCTAACATTTCGAATTAACTTATAAATATTCTATAAGCTAACGTGTTAACACCTTACATGGTTTGATGAAATTTCACTAAGCCGAAAGAAGAAAATACGAAGGAGGAGCAGATCCTAGCGAGCTTGATCGAATTTTCAGCCTAGGGAATTAATCAAAATTAGGCTTGGAGGCTAGGTAGGTGGTTTTAAACCCCTACAACCCGTACGATTTTCCTCAAAATGGTTAGAATTCGATTGGAAGGCCAATTGAATTCAAAGTTTTAAGTTTTATGATTTTTATAAATTTCGTGATATGTTCCTATGTGATATTACGTGATTTTGAACTCAATATATGAGTTCTTGGACTGGATGATTTAACTGATGTGTTTATTCGATGAAGAACTTGTTAAGTTTCTGGAAAATTTTAGGGTTTTATATGAAGATGAGTCCGATAGAACAGTAAATCGGGCGATTTGAAGGTTTCGGACGATTTTTAATTCGCGGGCCTGTATTTAGTTTACAAATCGGGTGAAAATGATTTTCAAGAGATAGGATTGGCCGATTTTGGGTTTTGCGGGCCAGAGCTCGTGTTTCGCGGGCTGAAGCATTTCGCGAGTGGTGAGAGAGTGTCGTGCCAATTTTGGGTTTCGTGGGCCGATTTCAAATCGCGGGGTGATTCCTGTGAAGAAATCGGGCGATTCGCGAGATTCAAATCGGGCTTCGAGCGTTAAATTGGACGATTTGCGAAATCGCCGAAAGTCTCACGAAATCGGGTGTTGACTCGACTTTTGCGGGTTGACCAAGTGGGTTTCGGGCGATTTGAATTGGGCTTTGACCGATTTTTTGTGTGCGTTGACCGACAGTATTGATTTTCGGGCTTTTGCCCTATTTTAGGCCCAAATGTTTTGAATAAAATGGTCTTAAGCCCAAATCGCTTTTAAATAAAATATTTTCGTGTTATAACTTATATTTTCGGGTCAACCCATATTTTAAATTATAAATGTTATTTTTGGATTTTAAAACATTCGGCCAGGTTAGTATTTATACAGATTATGTGGTTTCAGTGCATGTGTTTCATAGGACTTATTATGTGTGCATTTCACGACATGCACGAGAGAGATAATGGAACCGTATTTGTACGGTGACACCTTACGGTGTCGGTTGAGTGGGGTAGAGTGACCTCTATTGGACGTCGAGGTTAGACTCGTGTAGCACCTGGTGGGAGAGGGGGTTTGCGACACCCATCTACTCGGGATTGAGCCACCCGAGGTGCACACCACCGGAAATTATTTGGCTCAGGGACGGCCGACAGATGTGAGATTCCTGTCTACCCGGGTCGGTGGTAGGCCACTCGGGGAAAAGTCGTCGGGTTGAGATTGTGTGCGGAAGGAGCGACCTGGCACGGCCGGCGTAGGCTACCGCATGGTTTATGGCGTACTTTGCCATTGCGCGCGTGGGTGCTGAGTCTAGCCTAGGGCCCTGTTATGTGATGAGATGTGAGATTGATTCGAGCGTGCATTATTATGATGTGAGGTTTTGGGATTGGGTTGAGTGCACGCACACATCGCATGTTTTACTACCACCTACTGGGCAATTTTGCTCAGGGTATTATTTTTGTAGGTAAGACTGAGCCCGACACCGATGCGTGTCCGGGTGAGCTGTAGGCTGGCTGGCGGCGGTGACTCCACGGGCTTTTGAGGGCGGAGCGGTACATGGGACGCGACCTGTGGAGAGGCGTAGGATAGTCGGGTTTAGATTTAGGGACTTCGGCCCGATGTATTATATCGACGTATTTTTGTAGACCCGACTTAGTATATATATGTACATTATTTTTCATTAAAAAATTTTTAAAAATCGGGTCCTCCGCGACTTTCGTTGCGGAAATCCGCCAATTAACCTAATTAGGAAGTAGGGTCGCCACAGGTGGTATCAGAGCATTAGGTTTTAGATTCTGAAGACTGTCCATGTACTGCCGCTCAGAAGCCGGGAGAACCAGCCTTGCCTGTAGGTATTACGTGTTTCGATGTGATTATGTGTTTAATTACGTATTTATATGTTATATAGTACCTGGGAATGTCGAGGGGTAGACCTAGACGAGAGTTCGCAGGAGAAACGAGTCGGCGGGACGAACCTGAGTCCTTGACTCGCGAGAGAGATACCATCCACCGTCTGACTGAACTGATCCAGCGTCAGTCCGACCAAATCAACGACCTGATCAATCACCGGAGCTCATCTGAGCGCCGCATTTTCCCGCAGCCTGATCGTGTTGAAATTATTGGGGAGAGATTCCGCAAACTTAATCACCCAACCTTCGCCGAGGCCGCTAACCCTGCAGTGGCCGAGGATTGGATCGGCACAATAGAAGATCTCTTTGTGTATAGCCGAGTGCCGAATAATGAAAAGGTGTTGTGTGCCGTTTCCCTACTTCGGGGAAGCGCGCGGTTCTGGTGGAACACCGTAAAGGTGTTAGAGGATCCCGCTACTATGTCGTGGGAGCGCTTCAGAGAACTTTTCTACGACAAGTACTTCACTGATC
This sequence comes from Craterostigma plantagineum, assembly GCA_027422505.1. Taxonomy (NCBI): domain Eukaryota; kingdom Viridiplantae; phylum Streptophyta; class Magnoliopsida; order Lamiales; family Linderniaceae; genus Craterostigma; species Craterostigma plantagineum. Next base: position 11,651,557 of record JAPQWV010000005.1, on the reverse strand, counting down.
ACGACCAGGAGCAGCGGATGTACGAATTTATGAATCTGAAGCAAGGCCGTATGCCAGTGGCGGAATATATCCGCCGATTTGAGGAATTGTCGCGTTTTGCCCCGCATCTCGTTGCGACCAACATGCTGAAGGTGACGAGATTTCTCAGAGGGCTGAAACCCGAGTTCTATCGAGACTTGAGTATAGCGGTGTACGTCAGCTGGAATTCCGCCAAGCAACAGAGCGTGCGCTGATAGCCGAACAGGCGGAAGGAGTTGTGAGAGAGGCCCAGGAAGCGAACCGGAAGAGAGAGAGCCAGCAGGGAGGAAGCAGTCAGAAACGGCAATTCTTCGGCAAGGGCCCGAAGAATAAAGGCAATCGACCGGGCCAACAGATGTGGCGCCCGAATGTTAGCCAGGGACCAACCAACGTTCCCTATCGACCAGTGATGCCAGCACCACAGTGTCAGCAGTGCGGAAGAAATCACTTCGGCATCTGCTACGGACCTCGACCTGCGCAGAATCTACAGTGCTTCCGGTGCGGAAAGACTGGGCACACTGCACGGAATTGCACGGAAGGTCAACCTCGATTGCAGAATCAGCCGCAGAATCTGATTCGACCCCCACCTGTGCCTTCGCGTGTTTTCACGCTGACAAACGAGGAGGCGGAGGCGAACCCAACTATGGTGACTGGTATGTTGAATATCTTTCACGTACCGTCTTCAATTCTGATCGATTCTGGAGCCACACATTCGTTTGTGTCGGCCAATTTTGTGACTAGGGCGGGAATCTATCCCACCCGATCCTTATGTAATTTCGTAGTGTCCCTATCACATGGAGATCCAACTCGAACGAATTTAGTGGTAGAAAATTGTCCTGTTAGTATAGAGGGGAGAGAGTTAGAGGTGGACTTAACAGTAATCCCGATGAATGATTATGACATCATATTCGGGATGGATTGGCTCTCGAAATACGGGGCCAACATTGATTGTTCGAAAAGGGTAGTTAGGTTCCGATCACCCGAGGGAGAGGAATTTGAATTTTTAGGAAAGAAGAATGGTAAGACCATCCCTCGGATTTCTGCTTTGAAAGCTCAACGACTCGTGAATACGGGTTGCGAATCGTTCCTGATCTTCGCGGTGAAAGCCGAGGAATCTTCCCAGCCGAAGCTTGAGGAGGTTCCAGTAGTAAATGAATACCCCGAGGTATTCCCCGAGGATCTTCCGGGATTACCACCAAATCGGGAAGTTGAATTTGTTATTGATCTTGTACCGGGAGCTGCCCCGATCTCTAAATCTCCGTATCGGTTAGCGCCGAACGAGTTACGAGAACTAAAGGAGCAATTAGAAGATTTGATGCAAAAGGGTTTTATTCAACCTAGTTTCTCGCCTTGGGGAGCCCCAGTACTTTTTGTTAAGAAGAAAGACGGGTCGATGAGGATGTGCATCGATTATCGTGAGCTCAATAAAATCACGATCAAGAATAAGTATCCGTTGCCGAGGATAGACGATCTATTTGATCAATTACAAGGGGCGACGGTATTCTCAAAGATTGACCTACGTTCCGGTTATCATCAATTAAGGATCCGTGAGACGGATGTTCCCAAAACTGCGTTCAGCACGAGGTACGGCCACTATGAATTCTTGGTCATGCCTTTCGGGCTAACGAATGCTCCTGCTGCTTTCATGGATCTGATGAACCGAGTGTTTAAAGAGTTTCTCGACCGCTTCGTCATCGTCTTTATTGACGATATTCTCATTTATTCTAAGACCTAAGAAGAACACGAGGAACACCTGAGAACGGTCCTTGGAATTCTCCAAGAGAAGCAATTATTCGCTAAATTCAAGAAATGCGAGTTCTGGTTGGAACAAGTGGCTTTTCTGGGGCACATTATTTCGGGAAATGGAATTTCAGTGGACCCCAGCAAGATTGAAGCAATAGACAAATGGCCGCGACCAACCACTCCCACGGAGGTTAGAAGTTTTCTTGGTCTTGCTGGATACTATCGTAAGTTCATCAAAGATTTTTCCAGTATAGCCTCGACGCTCACAAACCTGACGAAGAAGAACGTTCCGTACAAGTGGACTGAAGAATGCGAGCATAGTTTTCAGGAGCTGAAGAAAAGACTGATGACTGCTCCAGTCTTAGCAATACCTTCGGGTACTGAAGGATTTTCGATATATAGTGACGCCTCGAAGAATGGCTTGGGGTGCGTATTAATGCAGAATGGGAAGGTAATTGCTTACGCCTCCCGACAGTTGAAGCCGTATGAGAAGAATTACCCCACCCATGATCTTGAACTCGCCGGAGTAGTGTTTGCTCTAAAAATCTGGCGACACTATCTGTACGGAGAAAGGTGCGAGATCTTCACAGATCACAAGAGCCTAAAGTACTTCTTCACACAGAAGGAGTTGAATATGAGGCAAAGACGATGGCTCGAACTAGTGAAGGACTACGACTGTGTGATAAACTATCACCCAGGAAAAGCTAACGTAGTCGCAGACGCGTTGAGCCGGAAAACTGTAAGTGCTGAATTATGCCAACTCGGAGTAGAAGTAATTCACTTCGGGGAGATTGAGATGAGACTGGCAGCGTTGACCCTCAAACCGACGCTGTTAGATCGGATCATTGAAGTGCAAAAAGTAGACGAGCTGTATTTGAAGGTTCGAGATGAACGAGATGAAGATGTTCCGTCGGAATTCGAATTCCAAGGAGACGGAAGTTTACGATTCAGAGGTCGCCTGTATGTGCCAAAAGACGAAGACATCCGCCGAACATTGATGACAGAAGCACATGCACAATCTACTCGGTGCATCCTGGTGCCACGAAGATGTATCGGGATCTATGGATGAACTTTTTGTGGCCTGGAATGAAAAGAGACGTTGCTACGTTCGTAAGTCGATGCCTGACCTGCCAACAGATCAAAGCAGAACATCAAAGGCCGGCAGGAATGTTACAACCATTGACGGTTCCCGAATGGAAGTGGGACCACATAACAATGGATTTTGTCATCGGATTACCCAAGACGGTGAAAGGACATGATGCAATTTGGGTAATCGTTCATAGATTGACAAAATCTGCGCACTTTCTACCGATTAATCAGACCTATTCCATGGATAAGTACGCTGAGTTGTACATCGAAGAAATAGTGAGACTCCATGGAATTCCGATGTCGATCGTTTCAGATCGAGACTCGAGATTTCTGTCCCAATTCTGGGTAAATTTACAGCAAGCTTAGTTTAGTTCAGCCTATCATCCCCAGACAGACGGGCAATCGGAACGAACGATCCAGACGCTCGAAGACATGTTAAGGGCGTGCGTTCTGGATTTTCGTGGAAGCTGGAGTAAGTATCTCCCACTGATCGAATTTTCATACAATAACAGCTATCAAGCAACGATCGGGATGGCACCTTACGAAGCCTTGTATGGGCGTAGATGTCGATCCCCAGTACATTGGGACGAAATCGGCGAAAAAGCGCTGTTAGGTCCCGAAATGGTTCGTGAAATGACCGAAGCTGTTAATAAAATTCGGGAGAGAATGCAAACGGCCCAAAGTCGTCAGAAGAGTTACGCGGATAAGAGACGAAGGCCGTTGGAATTTGAAGAAGGCGATCAAGTCTTCTTGAAAATATCACCGATGAAAGGAGTTAAGAGATTCGGACGGAAGGGGAAGTTAAGTCCAAGATATATAGGGCCTTTCAATATTTTGAAAAGAGTCGGTGAAGTAGCGTACCAGCTAGAATTACCGACCTTTTTAGTGCAAGTCCATGACGTCTTCCACGTATCTACGTTACGGAAGTACGTTCCGGATCCGAGTCATGTGCTACGAAGTGAGACGCTTCATCAGCAATTGAAACCGGACCTGAGCTACGAAGAAAGGCCGGTAGAGATTTTGATGTACAAAGTGAAGCGACTTAGGAACAAGAACATCCCCCTAGTGAAGGTGCTGTGGCGAAACCAAGCGGTCGAAGAAGCCACTTGGGAACGAGAAGATGAAATGTGCGAGAAATACCCCGAGTTGTTTTCGACGACTTAAATTTCGGGGACGAAATTTCTGTAAGGGGGGAGGATGTAATACCCGTAAAATTAGTACGGGATTATTTTTGTAATGTTCGAAATTAATGAAGATGATTTTCGAACGAAACCAAACTTTCGGGAGCAAATCGAAAATTATTAGTTGGGCCGAAATTGTTTAGGAAGTCCAAGTAATTTATAAAGAAAATGGCCCAAGTCAAATATTAAGGCCCAAATATAGGGATATTAATTAACCAATTATTAATTAATCAAGCATGGAAAATCACGTTGGTGTGTGATCACCTACTTTGAGGTTAGAGTCTCACCACCTTAAACAACCAATCAAAAGTAAAAGTGAGCAAGGATAATAGAAATCGTTACTTAATATCAAAGGAAAGCCACGTTGAAGGGATATACTTACATGCTTGGCAAAGATAGACTTACGATTTGAAAGGTTAGTCACACACCCTAAGTGATAACCGAGAACTTCAATAAGTAATCCTCACTTGTATTTTCCAAGAACAAAAACGTGAAAGGAACGAGAGGGGCGGAGAATATTTTTGTAAGCTAACATTTCGAATTAACTTATAAATATTCTATAAGCTAACGTGTTAACACCTTACATGGTTTGATGAAATTTCATTAAGCCGAAAGAAGAAAATACGAAGGAGGAGCAGATCCTAGCAAGCTTGATCGAATTTTCAGCCTAGGGAATTAATCAAAATTAATCATTAGTTGAAATTCTCTCTCTAACCCTTCTCTCTCCCTTCCCTCTAAAAAACAAAACCCTAATCCCCTTCCTCCTCCCACCTCCAAGCCGCCACCCACCCATTCCCACCCCCATCACCCCTCCAACAAACACCCCTTCCACCTTACCTCCTCCCCCGCCTCCATTAATGGAGGTCGGGGGAGCCGCCTTTCTTTCTTTCTTTATTTGTATTTAAATAAAAATAAAAACAAAAACAAAAAAATGGCTTCTCCGCTTCACCCGCCGCCGCCCACCACCTGCCCTTGCCGCCCGCCGCCCACCACCTTCCCTCGGCGCCGCCAAGCTCCGCTCCACCCCGTTCGCCGACTCCACCGCCTCCGCTCCACCTTATCTCTGTAATACCCGTAAAATTAATACGGGATTATTTTTGTAATGTCCGAAATTAATGAAGACGATTTTCGAACAAAACCGAATTTTCGGGAGTGAGACGAAAATATTAGTTTGGGCCCGAGAACGAATAAATACTATGGACCGAAATATTTAGAAAACCCAAGTTGCAATGTAGATCAAATAACATTAAGCCCACATAAATTAGTAAGGGCCCAACTTGGAGGACTAGTTTAGAATGAAATAGCCCAAGTGAATTAATGGCCCAATTGAGTTAAAATAACAAGATAAGGACAAGCTCCTTGATTTATGGGAAAAGTCACGTTGGAAGCCATACCTCAATTAGATATTTATCCCAAAAATCATCATTTTGGGCAAAGGGATTACGTGAGATAGAGTCAAAAGGAAAATAAAAACCTCATTTCCATACCTTCAAACCACGTGAGGAAGAAAGAAGAAAATAGAAATTCTCTTGGCAAGCTTGATCGAGTTCTTAATCTAGGAAGTTGTCCAAACAAGCTAAGGAGGTAAGGATCTTGTTTAACGAATTTAAATCCTTCATAAGCTCACGGGTGTTAATATTCTATATGGGTTTATGATTGGTCGAAATTGAAACATAGAAGGTGACGAAAGGAGCTGTGAAGGGAACGAGCTCAACTCGACATTAGCTTAGGAAAATCACCCAAATATTAAGCTTGGAGGATAGGTAGGTGGTTTTAAACCCCTACTACCCGTATAATTTTCCTCAAATTCTTTAGAATTTCGTTTAGAAGGCCACTCGAGTTCTTAAGATGAAGTTTTATGATTCTTATAATTTTCGGGGTATGTTTATGAAGAGAGATGTCGCTACTTTCGTAAGCCGATGTCTGACTTGTCAACAGATCAAGGCAGAACACCAAAGGCCGGCAGGAATGCTACAACCGTTGACGGTTCCCGAGTGGAAGTGGGACCACATAACCATGGATTTTGTCGTCGGATTACCCAAGACGGTGAAAGGGCATGATGCAATCTGGGTAATCGTTGATAGATTAACGAAATCTGCCCATTTTCTACCGATCAACCAGACATATCCCATGGAGAAGTTTGCAGAACTGTACATTCAAGAAATAGTGAGATTACAATGTCGAGTTCATTGTAAAATGTCGAAATCATTGAAAAATGTCGATATAATGTAAATGTCGAGACATACCAAGAAAATGTCGAGTTCTTACTTAGAAATGTCGATATACAAACCTTAGAAATGTCGAGTCCCTTCACTATACATCTCGACTTCTATCAATTATGCAGCTCGACATCTTTGTAATAGGTAACTCGACATCTGTTATAATTCATCTCGAAATCCATCTATTAACTATCTCGACATTTTTCTACTGCACAACTTAAATCGCCCGACTTTTTACCAAAAACCCTAAAACAGTATCCAAATATTTTAAATAAATGGTTTTAAGCCCAAATCACTTTTAAATAAAATATTTTCGTACTATAACATATATTTTCGGGTCAACCCATATTTTAAATTATAAAAATATTATTTTTGGAATTTCAAACCATCGGCCTAGTATCGGATTTTAATAAAATATAATATTTTCCGTGTTTTACTATTTACTATTGTATGAAGTGTGATGGGTTCATGTGATTGATTTTATGTGCATATCACGCTCCCACCAGGTGCCCTATCGAGTCTAGACCTGACTACCAACATTGGTAACTCTACCCCACTCATCCGACACCGTAAGGTGTCGCCGTATGAATACGGTACATCATCATCACTCTCACCCGTGCATGTCGTGATATGCACATAAAATCAATCACATGAACCCATCACACTTCATACAATAGTAAATAGTAAAACACGGAAAATATTATATTTTATTAAAATCCGATACTAGGCCGATGGTTTGAAATTCCAAAAATAATATTTTTATAATTTAAAATATGGGTTGACCCGAAAATATATGTTATAGTACGAAAATATTTTATTTAAAAGTGATTTGGGCTTAAAACCATTTATTTAAAATATTTGGATACTGTTTTAGGGTTTTTGGTAAAAAGTCGGGCGATTTAAGTTGTGCAGTAGAAAAATGTCGAGATAGTTAATAGATGGATTTCGAGATGAATTATAACAGATGTCGAGTTACCTATTACAAAGATGTCGAGCTGCATAATTGATAGAAGTCGAGATGTATAGTGAAGGGACTCGACATTTCTAAGGTTTGTATATCGACATTTCTAAGTAAGAACTCGACATTTTCTTGGTATGTCTCGACATTTACATTATATCGACATTTTTCAATGATTTCGACATTTTACAATGAACTCGACATTTTTCAATGATTTCGACATTTTACAATGAACTCGACATTTTTCAATGATTTCGACATTTTACAATGAACTCGACATTTTTCAATGATTTCGACATTTTACAATGAGCTCGACATTTTTCAATGATTTCGACATTTTACAATGAGCTCGACATTTTTCAATGATTTCCAAACATATTCTTCGTCACATACACATCGATCAAATCAATGTGACGAGACGTGAGATAGGTCGAGCGTGCATATTTCATGTGTGAGGACATGGGATTGGGTTGAGTGCACGCACGCATATGCATTGCATGTTTTTACTACCACCTACTGGGCGTTTTTGCTCAGGGTTTTATTTTATAGGTGAGACTGCGCCCGACACCGATGGGTGTCAGGGTTAGCCGAAGGCGGGCTGGCGGCGGTGACTCCACGGGCTTTTGAGGGCGGAGCGGTACATGGGACGCGACCTGTGGAGAGGCGTAGTTAGTTTAGTCGGGTTAGATTTTGGGGTTTCGGCCCGGTGTGTAAATATGACGCTTTTTGTAAAACCCGACCTTTGATATGAAATGTAAATTATTTTATTAAAAGTTTTTAATAAATGGGGTCCTCCGCGACTTCTGTTGCGGAAATCCGCCAACTAATTTAATTAGGAAGTAGGGTCGCCACAATCTCGCCGCCGTCTCCGCCTCCGCCAGCCTCGCCACCTTCGTCTCCGCCCGGCTCGCGCCCATCTTGACGTCCGGCTCGCCAAGGGCAGCCGCCCCCCAGCCCAGTCCCCCGCCCAGCCGTCGCTCGCCTCCCAGCCCGTCGCTGCCGCCCAGTCGGCGCTGCCTGGCCGTTGTCCGCCACCCACCACCTACTGACGCCTCTTCCTCCTTCGCCGTTCCAGCCTCGAGGCTCCCCGTAGTGGGACCTCGTCTCGCCCGACCTTCGGGTCGGGTGCTTTTCTCCCTTGTGGAGCTTTCAGTCCGATGAAGATAAAACCCAGAAGTTGAAGACCTTTGAAAGTGAAGAGTGTCGTAGATTTAGCGTAATTGCTTTTTCTGTTACAGGTTCTTTAGATCTGGGTCGTAGATTATGTGGTTTGTCTTCTGTCGGTTTTTTTGTCCTTCTTGGACCTTTGTCTCCCCATGTGGGAGTGTTGTGCCCCTTTGTGGGGTCTTCTTTCCTCTTTTTGAGGACTTGTTCCGTTTGGCGCAATGCGACCAAATGGCCCTTTGTGCTGTTTAGCACGTACCTTTAATTCAGTAATGGCAAGTTATCGTTGGAAAAAAAAAAAAAAATTAATCAAAATTAGGCTTGGAGGCTAGGTAGGTGGTTTTAAACCCTACAACCCGTACGATTTTTCTCAAAATGGTTAGAATTCGATTGGAAGGCCAATTGAATTCAAAGTTTTAAGTTTTATGATTTTTATAAATTTCGTGATATGTTCCTATGTGATATTACGTGATTTTGAACTCAATATATGAGTTCTTGGACTGGATGATTTAACTGATGTGTTTATTCGATGAAGAACTTGTTAAGTTTCTGGAAAATTTTAGGGTTTTATATGAAGATGAGTCCAATAGAACAGTAAATCGGACGATTTGAAGGTTTCGGACGATTTTTAATTCGCGGGCCTGTATTTAGTTTACAAATCGGGTGAAAATGATTTTCAAGAGATAGGATTGGCCGATTTTGGGTTTTGCGGGCCAGAGCTCGTGTTTCGCGGGCTGAAGCATTTCGCGAGTGGTGAGAGAGTGTCGGGCCAATTTTGGGTTTCGCGGGCCGATTTCAAATCGCGGGGTGATTCCTGTGAAGAAATCGGGCGATTCGCGAGATTCAAATCGGGCTTCGAGCGTTAAATCGGACGATTTGCGAAATCGCCGAAAGTCTCACGAAATCGGGTGTTGACTCGACTTTCGCGGGTTGACCAAGTGGGTTTCGGGCGATTTGAATTGGGCTTTGACCGATTTTTGTGTGCGTTGACCGACAGTATTGATTTTTGGGCTTTTGCCCTATTTTAGGCCCAAATGTTTTGAATAAAATGGTCTTAAGCCCAAATCGCTTTTAAATAAAATATTTTCGTGTTATAACTTATATTTTCGGGTCAACCGATATTTTAAATTATAAATATTATTTTTTATTTTAAAACATTCGGCCAGGTTAGTATTTATACAGATTATGTGGTTTCAGTGCATGTGTTTCATAGGATTTATTATGTGTGCATTTCACGACATGCACGAGAGAGATAATGGAACCGTATTTGTACGGTGACACCTTACGGTGTCGGTTGAGTGGGGTAGAGTGACCTTTATTGGACGTCGAGGTTAGACTCGTGTAGCACCTGGTGGGAGAGGGGGTTTGCGACACCCATCTACTCGGGATTGAGCCACCCGAGGTGCACACCACCGGAAATTATTTGGCTCAGGGACGGCCGACAGATGTGAGATTCCTGTCTACCCGGGTCGGTGGTAGGCCACTCGGGGAAAAGTCGTCGGGTTGAGATTGTGTGCGGAAGGAGCGACCTGGCACGGCCGGCGTAGGCTACCGCATGGTTTATGGCGTACTTTGCCATTGCGCGCGTGGGTGCTGAGTCTAGCCTAGGGCCCTGTTATGTGATGAGATGTGAGATCGAGCGTACATTATTATGATGTGAGGTTTTGGGATTGGGTTGAGTGCACGCACACATCGCATGTTTTACTACCACCTACTGGGCAATTTTGCTCAGGGTATTATTTTTGTAGGTAAGACTGAGCCCGACACCGATGCGTGTCCGGGTGAGCTGTAGGCGGCTAGCGGCGGTGACTCCACGGGCTTTTGAGGGCGGAGCGGTACATGGGACGCGACCTGTGGAGAGGCGTAGGATAGTCGGGTTTAGATTTTTGGGACTTCGGCCCGATGTATTATATCGACGTATTTTTGTAGACCCGACTTAGTACATATATGTACATTATTTTTCATTAAAAAGTTTTTAAAAATCGGGTCCTCCGCGACTTTCGTTGCGGAAATCCGCCAATTAACCTAATTAGGAAGTAGGGTCGCCACATTCACAATACACGACTGAAATATTATTATGGCGCACGTTAAATCAAAATGATTTCTAATGTATAGCGCAAGTTATATTGTTACACGTATATAAAATATATTTGACATTCTTTACAATACACGACTAGAATATTATTATGATGCATGTCAATTAAAAATAATTTCTCATGTATCATGCAAAATTACGATTATTTATTTTATTTTACATGCGCCGTAATAATATCCCAGTCGTGTATTGTGATGAATCAACATTCAGATGTTCGTATTCAGTAGTGCAAATTACATGAAGTCTTCCATAGTAGTTGTCAGTAGTGCAAATAAAGTGTATGATGAGAAATCGCACGACTATGAGCCTTACAAGATGTCTGGACCTAAAGTTCTAAGACAAACCTTTAATTACATGACTGCTTCAGTACAGTCGTGCAAAAATAAGACACACAAAGATCATGATTAAATGATGCTTTTCACAAGTTTGCATATAATGCAATATTATTTTATATTGTTACGCATATAAAAAAATATATTTAACATTTTTTACAATACATGACTGAAATATTATTATGGCCCGGATCAAGATAAAATAATTTTTAATATATGTTGGCATTCTTCACATAGCATGACTGAAATATTATTATGGCTCACATCAAATAAAAAAGATTTGTACTTTATAATGGAATATTTTTTATATTGTGGCACGTAGAAAAAAATATATTTGACATTCTATACAATACATGACTAAAATATTATTATAGCGCACGTCAAGTAAAAATAATTTGCAATGTATAATACAATATTTTTTTGTTACACGTATAAAAATAATTTCATACAATATTTGACATTCCATACAATACACGACCGAAATATTATTATGGCCCAGGTCAAGTAAAAATAATTTCTAACGTATGTTGGCATTCTTCACAATACACGACTGAAAAAATTATTATTGAGCACGTTAAATCAAAATGATTTCTAATGTATAGGGCAATTTATATTGTTACACGTATAAAAAATATATTTGACTTTCTTTACAATACACGACTAGAATATTATTATTATGCATGTCAATTAAAAATAATTTCTCATGTATCATGCAAAATTATGATTATTTATATTGTAATATTGCATTAGACCTTATTATTCTTATAAATTTATTTAGCGATTGGCATTCATTAAAAATATTTAATTTGCACTACTGATACGAACATCTGAATGTTAACATACTTCACAATACACGACTGAAAAATTATTATGGCCAGACCAGATCAAGTAAAAAATAATTTGTAATTTATAATGCAATATATTTTTTATATTGTTACACGTGTAAAAAATATATTGGACATTCTTTACAATACACGACTGAAATATTATGGCCCAGATCAAGTAAATATAATTTTTAACTTATGTTGGCTTTCTTCACAATACACGATTGAAATATTTATATGGCGCACGTCAATTCAAAATAATTTCTAAAGTACAATGCAATAATTTTTATATTGTTACACTATAAAAAAATATTTGACATTCTTTACAATACACGACTGAAATATTATTATGACGCATTACACGTTATGACTCTTATAAATTTATTTAGCGATTGATATTCATTAGAAACATTTAATTTGCACAACTGCATAGTTCTTACTCCTGTTTCCTAAAGTACATGATTGTTTCAACAACAGTCGTGCAATAGTTGTTGTACAGTCGTCCAGTTTCTTGCGGGTGTAAAACGTATGTATTGGAACATTTATTTTGATTTCTTTGTTTGAAGTTCTACATAATTATGTTTCTAATTTCATAATTCATGATTAACATTTATTTAGGGTTTGTCCTGTTTTTGCACAACTATTATTGAAGCAGTCGTGTAATTTAAGGGTTTGTCCTATTTTTGCTCAACTGTTATTGAAGCAGTCGTGTACTTTAACAAACACGAGGTGGTGCATAATTTCAAACGGATCTGAACCATGTAAGAACGTCGTAATAGTGCATTATAACATTATACAGCAGTCGTGTATTCATATGCAAAATGTTACGGCCGTAGTGAACATAATGCATGCTTTTCCAATAATTTATTGGATGAAGATAGGAAAACTGTAGAGGAAAGGAAGTAAAAAAAAATGTTTGACACTGACTTTAGGAGGTTTCATACATCCATTCAGATATATTTTTACAGGTTTGACATGTAATTGTAACATCTCATCGGAAACATTATATTAAACCAAATTTAAGAACATATTGACATATTTACTTACTTTGCGCGAAATAGTTTCTCTTATGAATGCATAGGAAAATTGGAAATCTATGAGAATACACAACCGATGAAGACTTAAACTGTGGCGCCCCGCCATCTACTTACCATTTCTAATGCTAACTTACGTGGCTAAAGTCAGTTTAAAATAAATAATATGCGAAAACGTGGGTAAAATTTTTCCTTTTATATAAAGGAATTCGTTCTGTACAAGCCAAAATATCGCTCCCAACCTATTTACATAGGATGGTTTCATAATTCCAACAAAAGAAACCCTATTCCTGCCCCACGAGTCGCATTCATGTACACACCACCCTCAAAAGTCGTTGGAAGCTTCATAAGATAGCCTTGCCGTCATAAGCGATCACATACCGTGGTCGCGCGTACCTACAACACATAAAATATGGGATGAGCTATAAAGCTCAGTAAGTAGGAATAATGCATGCCGTGCACGTGTCTCATTTGCAAAGGCATCCGCGCCAATGCATTCAGACCCTACTAGGATCAAACTAAATCTCATATCTCTCAGGGCCCTCGACTGACTTACTATGCACCATTTTCAGAGCTCAATTCCAATAAGGATAATGGTCCAGCAATCCACAAAGGGTGACGAACCATAAAATACCAGTCACGCATTTCGGCCCAATTCGCACTGGGATGCATGACGGCCCGCCATTCGGCCCAATGGGTACTTGCTGTTCCGCGGACGCTCACGCTGGTAGCCCACTTCGGGGTCGCCAACACCGGAGATACCCTTGGTGTCGCTGCCACCCTCGAATCGCCTCCTCCAGGTCGCACCTACCGCAATTCAGGGCATTCTGCCCAAATAATGAAAATATATCCGACAACGTACCGGGTCGTCATGGTGTCATAGAAGCAGTCCTGACTCAACTGTGAGTCGACATCAGATGCCTATATCGACAAATATCCATCGCTTTCAAGCGACATTATATCAGGCATACTCTCATCTCACAATTCTCGTGCATGCCGTGTATGCATGTGTTCATGCTCATGTAAACAATACTGAAATGCATGCTATATCATCATATATAGCAAATAATTCACATAATCTCATATAAGCAGATAGCCACGTAATTCATGTTAGTACAAATAATTTATGTGTTGTAGTTGAAATTCCCACTTACCTGGTATCCTTAGCTTATTAAATTTATCGTACGGTAAGTCGTAAATCTTCAAACCCTAAATATAGAAACATATAAAATTAGGGTTTGTCAGTCTAATTACAGTTTTACTAAAATGGCTTAATTTGAAAACCCTAGTTTCGACTTTTAAAATTTCGAAACCCTAAAATTTAGAACTTAACCTAACCTAAGAAATACAATTTCAGAAATAGGTCTCGACATTCCTTATACCAAGCTTCGATATTTAAACTACACAAAGATCTCGATATTTATTATTTGTACATCTCGACATTTGCTTTAGTATAAAACTCGATATATTAAATACAAATCTCGAACTATTTGAAATCATTATCACAGTAACCTTTCGAGATATATATGTCGAGTTACAATAATTATAAGATATGAAATGTCGAGATGTGGTATATTGATAGCTCTCGACATTTTCATGATAACTTCAACATGGATTTCAATACATATTAAGCATAAATGTCGAGCTCTTTACAACTACATGTCGATATTTATTTTCAATATAAATGTCGACATCATCCTTAAGCCTAGTTGTGTAATAAATCTCGATACAATGGTTTCAACATAAAGCAATATGATATCAAGATTTCGATATGTTTCTGACATGATCCTCGATATTATTCCTACCATTTATGATTCGACATTTATACTCTGAAATCTCGATATAGTAAACACAAACTTCGACCTGTTATCCAAGCTTGGTCTCGAGATTCATCCTACATACTTAACTTGTACGATCATTCTGCCCAGAAACTCATAAGTCTTATACCTTCTTTTATCTTTAAATTATAATGCAATTCCAGAGATTATTCTATTCTAAAGTCATAGCCTCAAAACATATCATATTTTACATGCCATACGTTCAACTTGAAATAATCATTTCAAATGGAAACCTATATCCAAATCTATGGTATTTGTGTCTTCATTATACTTAAACTCCTAAGTTTCCTTAATCCCTTTCCTTAAATTATTATCGCATTCGTACGGAATTTATACTACGAATGTTAGTATTAATAACATTCCAAAGTTTTAGGGTTTTCAATTATGTTTTTAGCTCCTAAAATCGTTTAGGTTTAACCAATAGAAATTCATTTGTTAAAGAAAGTCCTTACCTCCTTTGAATTCGGACTAGCTATGGTTGTTTTTCACCCTTGTTTGTCCTTGCTTTTGATTTAGAGTTTATCAGTGTTGAACTTTTATTTTTCTTTCGTTTCTACTTGATATATCTTTAGCTTATGAAAGTTATTTCCTTTGATAACTTTCGATTTCTTTGATAGACATTAGACTTGGAGATTTGGGACTGATTTGACATATACATGACTAAGCATATGTTTTATCTTCAAAACTAAGAAATCCTTACGTGTCATTTAACTATTCAACTTTGCCTAAGTTATAATTGGTCTAATCCTAATGGTGTGTGTGTGTATGTGTCGGCCGAACTTTTACACCATATGTATTAATCGGCCAATTTTAAGCTATTACCTATTATCCTTCGATTTCAATTTCTATAGGTTAGTAGTATTACTTGATAATCGCCCGATCTGATCCTAAATACTCGGCAAGAGCTTCCTCACAAACAGGATCGACCGATTAATTTTTATTTTTATTTTTTTAACATAGTTGACCACAAAGGCACAAAAATCGCTTGATCAATTTTGATACTAATTATTCAAATTTTTTTTTCCTAAGTCCCTATATCCTCAACATGAGTCAGGTTCCACATAACACCCTTATTATAATACTATAAAGCATATATCATGAAGCACGTAATCATATAGACACATAATATCGTAAAACATGTTCCATGCAGTCACGTAAGTCATATAATATGTATGCAAATTTTATTGGCCGGCTTACTTACGGGACCCGGGTATTACATCCTTCCTCCCTTAAAAGAGATTTCGCCCCCGAAATCAGGTAGGGAGAAATAGCTCAGGGTAGCGACTTCTCATATCGTCTTCCCGTTCCCATGTAGCTTCTTCCGTGGACTGATTCTGCCATAACACCTTAACTAGTGGAATTTCTTTATTCCGTAATCGTTTCATGTCGTACATAAGGATTTCCACTGGCTTCTCCTCGTAACTCAAATCCGGCTTGAGTTGTTGATGAAAGTTGTGTTCAACACATGGCTTGGATCTGCGACGTATTTTCGTAACGTCGATACGTGAAAAATATCATGTACTTGAGCTAGCGAATTCGGTAGTTCCAGTTGATAGGCAACTTCGCCAACTTTTCTGAGGATTCGGAACGGTCCTATATAACGTGGGCTCAGCTTGCCTTTCTTTCCGAATCGCTTTACTCCTTTCATTGGGGATACCTTTAGGAATACCCAATCATCTGTTGTAAATTCTAACGGTCTTCGCTTTTGGTCTGCGTAACTCTTCTGTCTACTCTGGGCCGTTCGCATTCTTTCACGTATCTTTGAAATAGCCTCCGTCATTTCTTGCACCATATCAGGGCCTAATATTGCCCGTTCACCAACTTCATCCCAATGAATCGAAGATCTGCATTTGCGTCCGTAAAGAGCTTCATATGGAGCCATTTCAATCGTCGCGTGATAGCTGTTGTTGTAAGAGAATTCGATCAATGGAAGATATCGGCTCCAATTCCCTTTAAAATCGAGTACGCACGCCCTTAACATATCTTCCAATGTCTGGATTGTTCGTTCTGACTGCCCGTCAGTTTGGGGATGATAGGCAGTACTGAAAGAAAGTTTGGTTCCCATTGCCTTCTGCAAACTCATCCAGAACTTAGAGAGGAACCTCGAATCGCGATCGGAAATGATCGAAATTGGAACTCCGTGGAGTCGAACTATCTCTTGCACATACAATTCTGCGTATCGTTCTAAGGAGAATGTCGAATTGATCGGCAAAAAGTGGGCAGATTTGGTCAATCGATCAACGATTACCCAAATGGCGTCGTGGCCTTTCACTGTTTTCGGCAAGCCGACGACGAAGTCCATTGTAATGTGATCCCATTTCCATTCAGGTATGGGCAAGGATTGTAACGTTCCTGCTGGTCGTTGATGCTCTGCCTTAATTTGTTGGCACGCCAGGCATTGACTTACAAATGTTGCAATTTCCCGTTTCATCCCTGGCCACCAATAGTTGGTTCGTAGATCCCTATACATCTTCGTCGCTCCCGGGTGTATGGAATAAACCGTAGTATGTGCTTCCGTCAGAATAATCTTGCGAAGCTCCGCGTTATTGGGCACGTATAAGCGATCCTTATAATATAAGCTTCCATCTTCTCGTACTTCAAAATCAGAGGGCACTTCTTCTTTTTGCACGCCTTTAATCTTCAAATAGAATTCATCCTTTTCTTGCGCATTCCTGATCTGCTCTATTAATGTAGGTTGGAGGGTTAGTGCCGCCAATTTCACTTCAACTTCGCCTAATTGTACTATTTCTACGTCGAGTTGTTGTAACTCCGCGCTCACAGATTTTCGGCTTAATGCATCGGCGACCACATTTGCTTTGCCTGGATGATAATTGATTACGCAATCATAATCTTTAACAAGCTCTAGCCACCGTCGCTGCCTCATATTTAACTCCTTCTGGGTGAAGAAGTACTTTAAACTCTTGTGATCTGTGAATATTTCGCAGCATTCGCCGTACAGATAATGCCTCCAGATCTTCAAAGCAAAACAACTGCTGCGAGTTCCAGATCGTGTGTTGGGTAATTTTTTTCGTACTCCTTTAGCTGTCGCGAAGCGTACGCAACAACCTTTCCATTTTGCATTAGAACGCATCCCAGTCCATTCTTCGATGCATCACTGTATACAGAAAATCCTCCTGTTCCTGTAGGTATCGTCAGGACTGGGGCCGAAGTGAGTCGTCTTTTTAATTCTTGAAAGCTTCGCTCGCACTCATCGTTCCAATGGAATGGAGTATCCTTTCTAGTCAGCTTCGTCAACGTTGATGCGATCTTCGAGAAATCCTTAATAAATTTTCTATAGTATCCAGCTAATCCAAGAAAGCTTCGTACTTCAGTTACATTCGTCGGTTGGGGCCAGTTATTGATAGCTTCTATCTTGCTCGGGTCTACTGAAATTCCTGCTCCCGAAATAATTTGTCCAAGAAATGGGACTTGATCCAGCCAAAACTCGCATTTCTTGAACTTAGCATACAATTGCTTCTCGCGTAGTATCTCAAGGACGTTCTTCAAATGTTGCTCATGCTCCTCCCTCGTTTTTGAATAAATGAGGATGTCATCGATGAATACGATGACAAACTTATCCAGGAATGGCTTGAATATGCGGTTCATCAGATCCATGAATGCTGCCGGCGCGTTAGTCAGCCCGAAAGGCATGACCAAGTACTCGCAGTGCCCGTATCGAGTACTAAAGGCTGACTTCGGAATATCTTCTTCGCGAATCTTCAGCTGATGATATCCCGATCGCAAATATATTTTTGAGAACACCGTGGCTCCTTGCAGTTGATCGAACAGGTCGTCAATCCTCGGAAGGGGATATTTATTCTTGATAGTGATTTTATTTAACTCTCTGTAATCGATGCATAGCCGCATCGATCCATCTTTCTTCTTGACAAATAGAACCGGTGCTCCCCAGGGTGAAAAGCTTGGCTGAATGAATCCTTTCTGCAGCAACTCGTCCAATTGTTCTTTTAATTCTTTCATTTCTGTTGGAGCTAAACGATATGGAGCTTTTGAAATAGGTGCAGCTCCGGGTATTAGATCAATCGTGAACTGGATTTCACGATCAGGAGGGAGTCCTGGTAAATCTTCGGGGAACACATCAGGAAATTCTTGTACTATTGGGACTTCTTCTAACTTTGGGGGTGAATGGTCTTCTGAGGTCATTGCAAATACGAGGTATGCTTCACATTCTGCCCTGATCAGGCATTGTGCCTTCATCGCAGAAATTTTGGGAATTTTGCTCTTGCTAGTTCCCATAAAAATGAACGGTTCATTTCTCTCTGTACTGAACGTGACTGTCTTATGATTACAATCAATCACGGCTCCATACTTAGACAGCCAGTCCATTCCTAGGATTACCTCATAGTCATTCATAGGTATAACTATAAGGTCTACGAGTAGTTCTCTATCGTTCACTAGCACTGGGCATTCTCGTAAAACTAAATTAGTTCGGGTTGAAGCTCCATGTGGAATAGTTACACTATACTCACAGTCGGATTGTTGAGGCGTAATCCCGAGTCTCGTCACGTACTTAGATGATGCAAATGAATGTGTGGCTCCTGAATCTATTAATATGCATGTTGGGATATTGTGGATAGATAAGGTACCTGCTACTACTGATGGGTCTGTTTCCGCCTCCTCGGATGTATCGTGTGGCAGGTACGGTTGGTGGTCTGGCCTGTACGGTTGTCTGACTCCCGGATGCTTTCCCAGGGCATGCTCTTGCAAAATGGCCTGACTTGCCACATCTAAAGCAGCTGGCATTTTCTGAGAAGCAAGTTCCCGTATGTCGTCGAGTGCACTTCGGACAGATTGGTGCCATTGGGGGTCTTCCCTGATTCGGATTAAATTGCTGGGGTGGTCCGGATTTATTCGGAAAATTAGGCCTTGGGCCCTTTGAGACAAATTGCTTCTTTTGGCTTCCTCCACTCCACTGTGGCCCTTGCACGAACTTTCGTTTTGCTTCTTGGGCTCGGATGATTCTGATTTCTGCTTGCTCAGCCACTAAAGCCCGTTCAGCAACTTGAGCATATGTAGCTCCTTGAAGCCCGGCCATATTTACGTCTCGGTAGAGTTCCGGCTTCAGGCCTTCCAGGAAGCGTTCAACTTTTAATGCATCCGTGCTCACCATATGAGCTGCAAACCTGGACAGCTGTTCGAATTTCCGGATGTACTCCGCCACTGTCATCGGGCCCTGGCGTAAGTTAATGAACTCGTTCATTCGTTGGGCCCGTACTGGAGCGGTGAAGTACTTATTCCTGAATAATTCCTTGAAACGATCCCAACTCATTGCAAGAGGGTCTTCGATGGCTAGGATTGTGTCCCACCAGTGACCTGCACTCCCTCGCAACAGGAAGGCAGCGCATAGAACCTTTCTTCTTCAGGAATTCTGCTATACTGGAACATGCTCTCTCAGGTCCTTAGCCAGTCTTCAGCCGAAGTTGGGTCAATCGCATCTTCGAAAGTTGGAGGATTTAACTTCCGAAATCTTTCTCCTACTATCTCTATTCTTTCGGCTTGAGAAAGCCTACTGCTTTGTTGTCCGCCAGTGTTCCGCTGTTGAATTAATTCTTGAATCTGGGCGGACTGCTGACGCACTAATTCAGTAAGTTGGATAATCGCCGTGTCGCGATTATCAGTTGGTATCTCGGGTTCCTTGCCCCGATTAGAACTCCCACTGCTATCACCTCTTGTTCTACCCATTCTTATTTACCCTGATAGTCCCTACGGCCAATAAATTATGCAACACAAACAAGAATTTACAGTAATAGAAACTTACTAGCAAGGCCGCTTCCGCGCTTTTGAGTGTGTGTACATGAACAGTCTACAGAAACTTCAAACGAAGCTCTGATACCACCTGTGGCGCCCCGCCATCTACTTACCATTTCTAATGCTAACTTACGTGGCTAAAGTCAGTTTAAAATAAATAATATGCGAAAACGTGGGTAAAATTTTTCCTTTTATATAAAGGAATTCATTCTGTACAAGCCAAAATATCGCTCCCAACCTATTTACATAGGATGGTTTCATAATTCCAACAAAAGAAACCCTATTCCTGCCCCACGGGTCGCATTCATGTACACACCACCCTCAAAAATCGTTGGAAGCTTCAAAAGATAGCCTTGCCGTCATAAGCGATCACATACCGTGGTCGCGCGTACCTACAACACATAAAATATGGGATGAGCTATAAAGCTCAGTAAGTAGGAATAATGCATGCCGTGCACGTGTCTCATTTGCAAAGGCATCCGCGCCAATGCATTCAGACCCTACTAGGATCAAACTAAATCTCATATCTCTCAGGGCCCTCGACTGACTTACTATGCACCATTTTCAGAGCTCAATTCCAATAAGGATAATGGTCCAGCAATCCACAAAGGGTGACGAACCATAAAATACCAGTCACGCATTTCGGCCCAATTCGCACTGGGATGCATGACGGCCCGCCATTCGGCCCAATGGGTACTTGCTGTTCCGCGGACGCTCACGCTGGTAGCCCACTTCGGGGTCGCCAACACCGGAGATACCCTTGGTGTCGCTGCCACCCTCGAATCGCCTCCTCCAGGTCGCACCTACCGCAATTCAGGGCATTCTGCCCAAATAATGAAAATATATCCGACAACGTACCGGGTCGTCATGGTGTCATAGAAGCAGTCCTGACTCAACTGTGAGTCGACATCAGATGCCTATATCGGCAAATATCCATCGCTTTCAAGCGACATTATATCATGCATACTCTCATCTCACAATTCTCGTGCATGCCGTGGATGCATGTGTTCATGCTCATGTAAACAATACTGAAATGCATGCTATATCATCATATATAGCAAATAATTCACATAATCTCATATAAGCAGATAGCCACGTAATTCATGTTAGTACAAATAATTTATGTGTTGTAGTTGAAATTCCCACTTACCTGGTATCCTTAGCTTATTAAATTTATCGTACGGTAAGTCGTAAATCTTCAAACCCTAAATATAGAAACATATAAAATTAGGGTTTGTCAGTCTAATTACAGTTTTACTAAAATGGCTTAATTTGAAAACCCTAGTTTCGACTTTTAAAATTTCGAAACCCTAAAATTTAGAACTTAACCTAACCTAAGAAATACAATTTCAGAAATAGGTCTCGACATTCCTTATACCAAGCTTCGATATTTAAACTACACAAAGATCTCGATATTTATTATTTGTACATCTCGACATTTGCTTTAGTATAAAACTCGATATATTAAATACAAATCTCGAACTATTTGAAATCATTATCACAGTAACCTTTCGAGATATATATGTCGAGTTACAATAATTATAAGATATGAAATGTCGAGATGTGGTATATTGATAGCTCTCGACATTTTCATGATAACTTCAACATGGATTTCAATACATATTAAGCATAAATGTCGAGCTTTTTACAACTACATGTCGATATTTATTTTCAATATAAATGTCGACATCATCCTTAAGCCTAGTTGTGTAATAAATCTCGATACAATGGTTTCAACATAAAGCAATATGATATCAAGATTTCGATATGTTTCTGACATGATCCTCGATATTATTCCTACCATTTATGATTCGACATTTATACTCTGAAATCTCGATATAGTAAACACAAACTTCGACCTGTTATCCAAGCTTGGTCTCGAGATTCATCCTACATACTTAACTTGTACGATCATTCTGCCCAGAAACTCATAAGTCTTATACCTTCTTTTATCTTTAAATTATAATGCAATTCCAGAGATTATTCTATTCTAAAGTCATAGCCTCAAAACATATCATATTTTACATGCCATACGTTCAACTTGAAATAATCATTTCAAATGGAAACCTATATCCAAATCTATGGTATTTGTGTCTTCATTATACTTAAACTCCTAAGTTTCCTTAATCCCTTTCCTTAAATTATTATCGCATTCGTACGGAATTTATACTACGAATGTTAGTATTAATAACATTCCAAAGTTTTAGGGTTTTCAATTATGTTTTTAGCTCCTAAAATCGTTTAGGTTTAACCAATAGAAATTCATTTGTTAAAGAAAGTCCTTACCTCCTTTGAATTCGGACTAGCTATGGTTGTTTTTCACCCTTGTTTGTCCTTGCTTTTGATTTAGAGTTTATCAGTGTTGAACTTTTATTTTTCTTTCGTTTCTACTTGATATATCTTTAGCTTATGAAAGTTATTTCCTTTGATAACTTTCGATTTCTTTGATAGACATTAGACTTGGAGATTTGGGACTGATTTGACATATACATGACTAAGCATATGTTTTATCTTCAAAACTAAGAAATCCTTACGTGTCATTTAACTATTCAACTTTGCCTAAGTTATAATTGGTCTAATCCTAATGGTGTGTGTGTGTGTATGTGTCGGCCGAACTTTTACACCATATGTATTAATCGGCCAATTTTAAGCTATTACCTATTATCCTTCGATTTCAATTTCTATAGGTTAGTAGTATTACTTGATAATCGCCCGATCTGATCCTAAATACTCGGCAAGAGCTTCCTCACAAACAGGATCGACCGATTAATTTTTATTTTTATTTTTAAACATAGTTGATCACAAAGGCACAAAAATCGCTTGATCAATTTTGATACTAATTATTCAAATTTTTGTTTTTCCTAAGTCCCTATATCCTCAACATGAGTCAGGTTCCACATAACACCCTTATTATAATACTATAAAGCATATATCATGAAGCACGTAATCATATAGACACATAATATCGTAAAACATGTTCCATGCAGTCACGTAAGTCATATAATATGTATGCAAATTTTATTGGCCGGCTTACTTACGGGACCCGGGTATTACATAAACGACTCTTACAAAATTGTTCGCCCACTGCAATACATTAGAATATTATATTCGCACCACTGACAAATATTCAAACATGTAACACAAAAATGTAAACGATGACCCGATTAATAAAAAAGATATCATTACAAAAGTTGTATGATTACTTAATAACACGAACTTTATTTCATATAACACATTAATATTGACCATATAATTTTCAACCGTGATTCGAATTTTAAGAATGAAAAATGAGAAGTAACAGTTATAAAAAAAAACCCTCCCACATTATATTATTTTTTGCCATTTAGTTGTATAAATGATTAAGTATTTTTTGCCCCCGGCTGGGTTCAGGGCGGGGATGTTGCCAACCCCGGTCCGAAACCCACACCGGGACCCCCCTTTATAATTTTTATTTATATAAATATTATATATATTTATATATCATAGAAACATATATTTAATAAACAATAATTATATAGACAAAATTTGTAAATGTGGGGCAGTTTTTTTTCTGAATAAGCATTTTTCTGTATGACTACTATGCATTCGCATTAAAGTAGTGCACGTGATGAGGGCGATGAATATCAAAAGTTTGGTCTATCATTCGTTCATAATCATTTTGCTTTGTTAAAATTTTCAACTTTCAGTTTTTTTGGAGTCGGTCAGCTTTTTGCGTACAGTCACTCAGCTTTTTGCGGGTGCAATTGGAACATTTTTTCTAATTTATTTCTTTGGTTATATGCATTTACCTATTCTATATAACTATTACGCATTCGCCTTGAAGTGGTGCGCGTCATGATGGCGAAGAAGATCAAATGTTTGGAATGTTTATTCTCGCTTTCGTACATAATCATTGTCGCATTGATCTCTCTTGATAGCTATGTGGTTCAATATGTGGTGGAGCTGCAAAGGAGGTTGCAAGGCACTGGGGCTGGTGACGTCTGGCGATCTGAAGGAAGGAGTTGAATAGGAGGAGAGAAGTTAGAAGCTTCGACAATGTGTTTGGGAATATGTCTCGCCTGGTTACTTACCCTTTGAGTTTAGGGATCTTGAAGTTGCTTTGGATGCTGAGTGTACTGTAATACCCGTAAATTTCATACGGGATTTACAAATGTAATTAGCAGAGTGGTAATATAGATCAGAAATTTTATTTGTTATTCAAATGAAGAATTCCAAATTTTGGAGTGAAAATATAAAGTATATAAATTTCGAAAATATATAAGAACATGATTTAATGCTTAATATGGAATTTTTGGAAAGACCATTTAAAATATAAGAAAACTATGAAGAATATCAATTTAATAAGAATATTCAAAGAATGAATTCACGTTCGGGTACATCATATATACGTATAGAGATAATGGCTACATACACATACGTATCTACTACTACATACTAAGGGAGAATCCACCGGTTTTCAGCCAGTTTCCCTCCGGTTGTAGGTTACCACGAGATTTAAAATTAAAATTAAGTACTCATTCATTACACCATAACATAAATTATGTGGATAATCATTCCTTTCACCGGTCTCCACTCCCAAGACAAGATCAGCCCAGTGTCATTGTAGCTATTATTGGTCCTTCAAACGGTGCTTCTCCCACTGATTATATCAACAGACCGTGATCTTCCTTACTTTTTATCTTCTACCTCTTCCTACCTCTTCTGCAGTAGCTTTACGCAAGGTAATTTCCTTACTAGATAGGTAATTTATTCCCCTCTGTTGTTTATCTCATCTCGCCACTGTTACGTTTCCCGTCAACCTTGGCAGCCGCGCCCCCCCCCGCCGTCCGACCTACCGCTAATTTCGGCCTCGGCTCGTCCATGGCCGCAGGATTCCTAACCTTAGCTATGTTTCCTTTTACCCCCCGTCACTTCTCGGCCTCGGTCTGCTGTTTTATGAGAACTCTGGCCTAACTCTTGGTCCGTCTCCCCCTTCTGTCGGGTTTGCTCTTCCCAGCCTGGCCCTTTTCCCTCCACAGTCGGGTCTGTAGAATTACCGGTATTAGCTTTCAACTTAACATCCGAAGGTAAAAGAAAACTAACATGATTCGACCTCGCAGCTTCTAACATCTGTAATCTCAGTTCGATGGGCCAACTCGCAAAGCAGCCTACCCTCGTGTGAGCTTCGACCAACACTTGACAGTGTGCTGGCGGCTAACCTTACCCTCCCTCGCAGCTCACTTAGAGTCAGCTCGCTTAGAGTGACTTCTTTCTAGCATAGTTATCTTGGGGGCCTCCGAAGTCCCGCGCAAGGACTCTGCTTGTGTTCGTTTCTAATATATTTAGGTTCTCCTTCGACGTTGGCCAGAAGGTGCCTGTTTTCCGCCTTCAGCGGCCAGTCCAGCGACGGAACCACAGGGGGGTCAGAGGGGTCGGCCGACCCCCCGGCGGCCGGAGCTAGAGGGTAGTAGTGTAGATGTGGTGGCTTGAGAAGAGATTGGTAGAGTAATTCAAGTGTTTGATGCAAGAGAAAATGAGTTATGTTTACAGCAGATGAATGAAGACGACGATGGATGCGAGAATGTGACAGAGAATTGGGGAAAGCTGCGCAATTACTACTATACCCATAAATTTTAATAAAAATTGCAAAACTTGCCATCGATAATATACATTAAAGTGTATAAAACTTGTTTACGTAGATAGTAACAAAAAATTTCTGAAAGAGTTCTAAATTCAACAATAATTCAATATTTCAAATTTTATGTTTAACGATAAAGTAAATTGATATTAGTATTTTTAGTTTTGGTAATGATTATTTTTAAATATATCGTAAAACATATTATCTAAATCATAATAAAATGGATAATAGAAAGGAAATTATAACAAAATTTATTAAAAGTATTATGTACAATTAAAATATAAGGGAAATGTTGGAGTTTGCTAGCACCGTTCAAACTCTATGTCATCCTATAACAACGGTAAATGGACTGATGTTTGGAGATGGCCTTAATGGGCTATAAATTTGTTTTTTAATTTTTAATAACTTGCTATTATATATAAAAGATGTTTAGGACAAAAGAAAATATTGAAATATTGGCTAATAATTTCAATAAATTGTTACCTTGAAAAGATCAAGAGAAATCTACACAATATTTGTGATAACTTTCTCTCAAATTTATTGATATGTTTTATCAAAAAATAATTATATGAAAGTGTTGGAAATGAAGCATTTTGAAGTTATCTAAAGATGTAGGTCTCACTATAACATATTATAATTTAATATTATCTATTTGTATATAAAAAGTCGTGATTATTGTGCCAAAAACTTGAATATTTCTCAATTTATGTCGTACCAGTATAGTATTCTCGACCCCCCAAATGAAAAATCCTGGTTCCGTCGCTGGCGGCCACAGTCTGACACTCGCTCACTAAGTTCAGAGTCGGCCTCGGGCTTGGGCAGCTTGGGTTCACCTGTTGCGTTCAGCCCCTCAGCGTTCTAGTCTTGTTTTTGTTGCCTTGTTCTTGCCCATAAGTGTGTTGCCCTCCCTCGTGTTTGCTTGGCCGTAGTGGCTCTGGCCTTGGTCGTTTGTGCAACGTTTAGTCGACTTCCCTTCACGACTGATAAACTTAGCCCCATTGTTTCGCTCAAGTGACCATGTTCTGATTAGAGCCACAGCAGTTCATAGACATATTTGGCATAATGGGCTTGCCTGAGATTGTTCTGCCTTTATTGTAAATCTTTCCCAAATATTTATATCAGCATATTTGCCTTTCTCACTTTAGGTGCTTCACTTGACCAATTCCATGACAACCACTAAACAAAGAACACACCGTTACCTTCCCCACTTAATTTCGTGCATCTTTGTTTTCCGCATTAATATTTCTTGGGATTTGACTTTGTTCAAGTAGAGAAATATCATTAGCCGGCTGCCCAAATTGTTGACCTCCATTACAACTGCCGCCTACGGGTTGTCTTTTTTAGGGCCTTGGGTGCCTGGTGCCATTGCCTGTTCCCTTTACCCCATTGCTCCCTACTTTAAATGTTATTAGTGTCACTTACGTAAACCTTTGCACAACCCATTTTTACAATAGAACTTGCGACCTTTCATAATTTCACGCTACATTATTGGTTATTTACGGGGAAAAGATGTGGCGCATCACCGAGCAAATATAGGTTTTCGTACAAGTTGACGCCTTGGGCTCTTTAACGGTGAAGTTTCCCCGAACGATTTTACTAAATTACAGAGAAAATCAATTGAAAAACCAGCGCGTTCATATGCTTGTTAATTGTGCTGTGTTAATTATTGTTGCATACCTTCGTTGTGTTCTTTATCCACTAGAGACTCGATCGCTCAACGACAATCTTACTTTCTTCTACTACTGCTTTTTCCCTTGGTTTCAATTTTTATTTTACGATTTTGTTTCCCGTACGTCTCAGGTGAGAGTAGTTGAAGATCGCTACAGGTTGAGAGGGCCAAGTACTCACTTACGCTTACATTCATACTCATCGCCGGTAATTTATTTACTATTTTGCCATGTTCTAAGTTAATCTTCGGTTTTCTAACTTACATGTTTACAGCAATCCGAACTAGGAATAATCATAGTAGCTTCTCACTATATTCAGTACTCACTATAAGTTCATTTGAACAAATTATCTATATTGTCGAATAATAAAAATGGTAGAAAACAAGAGGAAAAAATATGGTTCCTTAGAGGAACGTAGGGAAATGAAAAATGTACGAGCTAGGAAACGGTACAAACTAAGTGGTAGCTCAAGTAGTATTGCAGATCCTTTACAGCGTATACCAAAGACGCCTGATTTACTGCCAACAGCAGCAAGTTGTGAGTTTTGCAATGCAAAACGAATATATTTAGAACCGCCTACTTTTTGTTGTTCGTTAGGAAATGTGAAGCTTCCAATTCCAAAAATGCCTCCTGAATTATTAGATCTATACATAGGTAGCAGTGAAGATGCTAAACACTTTCGGCAGTACGTTCGTACTTACAATAATATGTTTGCATTCACCTCATTAGGAGTACATTATGACAGATCATTAGCTAAGAGAAGCAGTGGTATTTATACGTTTCGTGTGCAAGGCCAACTGTACCATTTTATGGATCAGTTAATTCCACCTACTGGGAAGAACCCGAAAAATCTACAGTTGTATTTCTTTGACACCGAACACGAAGTCTCGAATCGCATGGCCGTTCATCCAAATTTTAAAGAAAGTGTTGTCACAAAATTGCTCGCCATAATGGATGTCAATCCATATGCTAGATTTTTCAGAAATCTTACTAATGTTGACCATCTGAATGATTACATAATTTCTTTACAACTCAATCCCTTTGTAGATGATCGCGTTTTTAACAAACCGCACGCATCACAAGTTGCTGGTATATGGTTGCAATCTAATACAGACAACGAACATATGACGCCACACATTCAAATATATCCAAAAAATTGCAAACCGCAGATTATTCAACATTATTTTGGTTGTTACGATCCTTTACAATATCCACTTATATTTCCCGTTGGAGACCCCGGGTGGCATAGAAAAGTTGGTAGATTGAATCATACTACTAAAAATGAGTACTCGGGAAAACCATTTCATAATGAAGGCAATTACAATATTGAAAAAATTAAGAACTCGGTCGACCTTCTGCTCGCCGAAAATGAAGGTACTTTTACTTACAAATCTTAGATTCGCACCACTACTGCTTCCTCTTTAAAAAACTAAAACTAACGATCCTAGTGATGTAGGTGCTATGGAGAAAAACGTGGCAAGGACTACTGTCTCTTGTCGTGAATATTATTGTTATATGCTACAAATGAGAGAGAATGACCAATCTTTTTAGCTGAATGTTGGGAGACTCCTTCAACAATATGTTGTAGACATGTACATTAAAATTGAAACATCAAGGTTGGACTTCTTCAGAAGTGAAGAAATGCAAACTAAGTTACGTAAAGAAGCTTACAAAGGTCTATTAGATAGTGTAAGCCAAGGTCTCAGAACTGGTACTGATGTCGGCACACGAGTCATATTACCTGCATTATTTATAGGTGGACCTAGAGACATGCGTAAACGGTACATGGATGCAATAGCCTTGGTGCAACGGTATGGGAAACCAGATATCTTCCTAACAATGACGACAAATCCAAATTGGCCAGAAATAAAAGATATGTGTCTGCCGTCAGACGAGATACAAAATAGGCCAGATATAGTATCTAGAATATTTCGTGCAAAACTCGAACTCTTGAAAGATGAACTTTTCAAATACCAAATTTTCGACGAAGTGATGGCGTACACTTATGTCATAGAATTTCAAAAAAGGGGCTTACCACATGCTCATTTCTTGCTTATTCTGAATCAAACATCAAAAATATATGCCCCTGAGTCATTTGATAGAATCGTATGCGCCGAATTACCAAATTCACTTACTAATCCTTATCTCTTCCAACTGGTAACAAAACACATGATGCATGGTCCTTGCGGAAATCTTGATCCACATGTCCTTGCATGAGGAATGGCCCTGTTTGTAAGTTCAGGTATCCGAAAGATTTCTCAGAAATTACCAAGTACGCAAATAATTCATATCCTATCTACCGTCATCGAAACAACGGCTGCTCTGTTAACGTTAGAAATTCACGCCTTGATAATCGGTGGGTTATACCATATAATCCGTACTTACTAGCTAAATTTAACTGTCATATTAATGTCGAAATATGTTCGACTATCGACGCTGTAAAATATATCTACAAAGGGCACGACAAAATTGTACACATTAATTGCAAATGAAAATGAACCAACCCACGACGAAATAAAAACTTTCCAACAAGCACGGTGGATTTCACCGCCTGAAGCAGTTTGGCGAATTTTCAGATTTGACCTTAATCATATGCAACCTCCGGTGTTATCTCTACCTGTCCATTTAGAGGATGAGTAGTCGATAACTTTTTCAGTGAATGACTCATTAAATGAGATTGTGAACAATTGTACAGTAAAAAAAACTATGCTAACACAATATTTCCACATGAACCTACACGACAATTATGCTAAGAGTAAAAACTGCTTATATATTGAATTCCCAGAGTTCTTCACTTGGCATAGTAATTTGAAAGAATGGAAGCGACGTAAAAAGCAAAATGTAATTGGCCGAATATTAACCTGCCAACCAACCGAAGGCGAAAGATTTTATTTGAGGTTGCTGCTGCTACATGTAAGGAGCCCAACTTCGTTCAATCATATAAGAACAATAAATGGACATACTTATAAAACATTTAGAGAAGAAGCACAAATGATGGGTTTGCTGGAGAATGACAATACAGCTGAAATGTGTCTTCAAGAGGCTGCTGCTTACTTGATGCCTGGAGCTTTACGACAACTATTTTCTACAGTTCTCGTTTACTGCTCTCCGAAAAGCCCTCAAGATTTATGGTTGAAATTTGAAAGTTATCTTTCAGAGGATTTTAATGCAGACAAAAACCTAAACTGCAATTTAGTTAAAGGAAAAGTATTAGAAGCTATTACATTCCATATTTATTCAATGGGTAAAAAACTTGAAGATTTCCCTTTCATTAGCGACAATTTAGTAACCAGTTCCTCAGATAATTTAACCAAAGAATTACAAAATGAGCAGAACATAGTGATACACCATGATGATATCTTAGCGGCTACTCGATTAAATCAAGCACAAAAACATGCATACGACAAGATATTATACCATGTCGATAATAACATACCCGGGGTATTCTTCATCGACGGACCTAGAGGTACTGGAAAAACTTTTCTATATAAAGCTATACTTGCCACAATTAGACTAAGACACGAAATCGCTCTAGCTACAGCTACCTCCGGAGTTGCTGCTTGTTTACTCCCTGGTGGGCGTACTTCACACTCAAGATTCAAAATTCCATTAGACGAAAATGATTCGAAAACTTGCAATATAAGTAGACAAAGCACATTGGCTTACCTGTTGAAAATAGCAAAAATAATCATCTGGGACGAAGCTACAATGGCCAAACGCAATACGATCGAAAAGTTTAATGAAATGCTAAAAGACATATTGAATTCTAAGCTTCTGTTTGGAGGTAAAATCGTTGTATTCGGTGGTGACTTCCGTCAAACATTACCCGTTGTCTCGAAAGGCACAAAAGATGATATTATAGACGATTCCATATTAATGTCACCTTTATGGAATTCGTTCGAAAAATTGAAGCTTCAAGAAAACATGCGTGCGTCGCTTGACCCTCAATTTTCATCGTACCTATTAAATGTTGGTAACGGAACCGAACCCACAAACATTAGAGGTGAGATTCAAATTCCCTCTCAAGCAAACATTGATTTTAAAGATGATAACACATCATTGAATAAACTAATTGATGCAATATTTCCCAACATCGGCACTACTTCCGATAGTTTGACGTTTGCGAACAAAGCTATATTAACTACAAGGAATGAATTTGTTCACGAAATTAACGATATTTTGATCGGTAGATTTCCTGGCGATGAAGTAGTATATTTAAGCTACGATGAAAATATTAGTTTGCGTACAGTTCCAGACCAACAGGACCTATTTCATTCTTTAAACCCATCGGGACTTCCCCCACATAAATTAGTGTTAAAAAGATATGCCCCTATAATATTGCTAAGAAATCTGAATCCGACTGAGGGTCTATGTAACGGAACACGTCTTATATGCAAAGATTTTAACAGCAATGTTATTTACGCAGAAATTTCAGTAGGTACTTTTACGGGTAAAACCGTATTTATTCCACGTATAACATTGGAGTCTCCACAGTGCAATTTCGCGTCTATACCTTTTAAAAGAAAACAATTCCCCGTGCGGTTATGTTTTGCGATGACTATTAACAAAGCACAAGGACAAACTCTTGACTCCGTAGGTATTTATTTGAAAGAACCTGTTTTCTCACACGGCAGCTTTACGTCGCATTATCAAGAGCAAAAACGATGCGCCAACTAAAAGTGTTAATCCGACCACCATCACGTATAACAGGAAGTTGTAATCATACAAAAAACATAGTTTACCACGAAGTTTTAAATGCTGCTAACATCAACTAAACTTCACTTTAGTAAACGTAACTGTTACCATACACAATCTGATTTTCTGCACAGCAGTTATTACTCTCACACTCACAGCTTCTTATTGAATTTTGCACTACTATGGTACTTTTATTGCTCAACTGTTCAAATTCTTTTGCTCATTTGTTTTCAATGTATAAATATTCAGAATTCATTACTTAATTACATTTTACAACATATGCATTATACCTTTACTTTTTCCTCAGCTTCATGGAAAACAAGTGCACACCACTCGGGAAATTAACCCCTCATAGTCGCTCTTGGTATACTAAAGCCTTGACGATTGAAAAAACCCCAGTCCGCCAAAGATTTGGAGGCCGACAGCAGAAGCTCGTCTTAGTCGATCAAGAGGTAAAAAAATAAGCTTATATATTTTTCTATTGTCAACATCTCTTTTTCCAGATATCTTTCGGTTTTCCTATCAACAGAACACGATGATACAGTGTACTGTTTATGAGCAAGACGTCGACCAACTCGATAAAGTACTCCAGCTTTATCACACGTACTACATAGGAGGCGGCAAAATAAGAGAAACTGGCGCAGGTTTTGCACCGATGGTCAACGCTCAATACCAAATGATATTGTCAAAGAACTCTTACATCAAAGAGACGCCGAAAGAACATGAATTGCCGTTGCAAAATGTGTACGAGTTAACTCCATTCGCACAATTTTCAGACTTCACCGACATTAGCAACAATCGCATCAGTAAGTTATTCCAAACATCTTCTTACATTTGTCGTTAACTGTACCTAACAATTATACTTTAATTTTTACCAATTTTCTTTTGAACAAATTGTAATCATTTGTTACCTAACCTGAAAATTTCCACGTGAGCGTTTATTACTACATGCGTGCATATTTCAGACATACTATGTGCGGTAATACATGTCTTTCCACCACGCTCCACATCGAGAGGGAAAACTTTGCAAGAATTTGTCGTCGTCAACGGAGAGTAAGTTTTCCGTACTCTTAAAGCCTTATACCATGCCAGATTCAATATAGTATAACATGCTTTCATGCAGGCGCAGGCCGACAATATTAACTTTATGGGATGACTTTGCGCAAGTTGACGCGCTGAAGTTGATCGATGCTGTCCACAACAGGCCAGTAATACTGTGTATGAGGCGCTCAGTCAACACATTCCACGGTATAGAATGTCACCGTTGATAGTTCATCCAATTTACCCTTTCTCCTTAGCAATCTAAAAGCAAATATATATAACTTTACCCCTATATTATGTTTTCCTACGGTAGGACTGTCACTTAGTACGACAGCAAGCAGCGTCATCCTCTTCGAACCTCCGATTTCTGAAGCTGAACATCTGCAACTGTGGTACTAAAATAAAGTCACGATTATTGCGTAATAGTAGCTTATAAAGACCACTTGCGTAAAATAAGATACAATGCATATATGTTTGCGTCTATAATTCAGGTTAAAAGCTGAAGACAAATATCTTGACGATGTCATCTCCCGGGAGCTTTATAGAAAGGAACACCAAATCATTGGACGACCACCTCCCTCACAGATTAGGAAAATCAGAGAAATTACAAGTCTGCACGAACCGGTAATCTAGATTATATTGCCCAGTTTTCTTATTCCACGCAGCACCATAAGACAAATATCCCATTGTTTTCCTAAACATATTCAGGTTGAACGCTTTTGGATCAAAGGCCAGCTGAAAATCGAAGACCCCGACCAAGCCTTTTACATCATGGAGTGTCCAAATTGCAGTAAATCTTGTGGAGCAACTTACGGTACTGAATTCCCATGTCTTCACTGCAATCAAACTTTTCCCAGCCCAAAAGCAATGTGAGTTATATTACTAGAACATTTATCTAGAACAGTTTTCCATATTTGCAAGCTTAGTAAAAAAAAGTACATGCAGATTACGCTTTGAAGTGGAATTATCTGATGGGAGCGGAAACATGACTGCTTTTATCGAACAAAAAGACGCTGAAACTCTACTCGGTATGGCAGCGGAAGACATCATTAAGATTGAAGAAAATGTAAGTTTCCCAAGACTAAACCTAACAATATCATGTTACTTTTCACAAATAAGTCATCTCGACTTCTTACAGGGAGAAAAGTTTGATATCACACGTGTGAACAGAAAGATGAAGAATATCGAATCTCTGTACCACCTTCGGTCGTACAGTTTTAAACTAAAAGGACAGCCAGTCACTCGATACACCATTATCACATGGCTTTCTGATTCCATGATACCATCATCAAGCTAATCGGTAGAAGAGAACATTGGACCTGCAACTACAGCGGATAAAATTGGCGTAAAGGCACAGACAGCAGAAGAAGAACTCTTTCCCTCTTCTAGCAGCAAAAGAAAGCTTGAACCCAGCTCAACCACTGTAGATACGACAACCAAACGCACAAACGAAGGGTAAATCGGTAGTATAATCTTTTTTGCATAGTCAGCATTACGGTTACGACTGACTGTTTGCATATACATCAGTCGTAACTCATTTTGGAAGATATAAGAACAGTTCCCGATGTAGATATCTTTTGGCTATAAATACTCAAATATATCTTCACTGTCTATGAAAACCTCTGCTGGCTGAAAAATGTAGTCCTTATGCTAGAACTTTTCCTTTCTACTTAGTACAAACTCTGCCTTTGCTGGTTTATGTGCAGTTACCTTTTGTAAATATTGTGTTGAATTATGATGAGTTTTGAAGCAGCTTATTACATATTGCTAAAGTTAGTTGATGATTTCCCTTGTTTTATTTATGGGTTAATCAAAGGTGATCATGGCGTTAGATGTTTAATGCCTCAGTCTCA
Organism: Craterostigma plantagineum; assembly: GCA_027422505.1. NCBI lineage: Eukaryota > Viridiplantae > Streptophyta > Magnoliopsida > Lamiales > Linderniaceae > Craterostigma > Craterostigma plantagineum. The sequence goes on along the minus strand of JAPQWV010000005.1, from coordinate 11,616,423 downwards.
ACTGTCACTTAGTCAGTTTAGCTGTTTACCAATAGAGCCGTCCACTAACAACCACAATACAGAACACACATTATCTTATCTTCAGACACCAGCATACTTGTCTTTACTGCTGCAGCTGTTTATCAATAGCGCCGGCCACTATGAGCACAAAACAGAACACACATTATGTTATCTTCAGTTTATCACATCAAAAAAAAGATATTGTTTCGTAATAAAACAGAGACCTTTGTAGCAATATGAACGTGTTTTAGAACAACTTTCCCATCCGTCTGTTGGTTATTTGAAAATATAAAGTCTCCAACTTAAAAAATAACTCCAAACCCAGCCATGTATTAAATTTCTTAAAACATATGTTGTACACTTACCATACATATCTCTATTTTTGTATGATTCATACCCCGGGCTACAACCTCCTCATAGCCGCACAACGTGCGGCAGTCCTCATCTAGTATACATAATAATATATATGTTAGATATGCTATATACACACATATATATTTAATAATATTAATTTAGCCATATACACGTGGTGGCATATTAAGTTAGGCTAAGTAGAAAGATTTCTTAGCCCTAAAGTAATATACATCATCATAAAAAGCACCACCTATGTGTATATATCGATGATTTGAAATAGAAAGGGAAGGTTTAAGAACAAAGAACAAAAGGGACGAACGAAGTGAAGAAGAAATTTCAACTAGCTTAACAATTCGAATTTGAAAAGGAGGAAGGTAAAAACCCCATATATAATACGTTAATTTTCTTATGTTTAGTAGAGCTACATGTTTCAAGTACCTTATATGATTGTGAATTAGGTGAAGCGTTTTAGCATATTAGATACAGTTAGGACTGTAGATTCTTGAAGTTTCAAATTTATGTTTGATCGTGAGCGTAAGTTAAGACATAAGTTTTGGTGACTTTCGAAAATAGGATAATGTTCGTGAGGATTTTGGGGTGTACAGTATTCTGGGTTTAGAATAATTTTCGAAAGAGATCATAATGATATATGAATTTTAGTAATTATTGTTTTTGGACGTTGAGTGATTTTCGAAACATGTAGTGTTCTTGAGCATTCGATGTTTTTATAGAATATAAATTTTTGGGTTTGGGATGAACTTTGAAATAGGAATTTCACGAATTGCGAGGGGAGTTAAGTATTTCGCGAATCAAACGAGTTTCGCGAGTCGACCGTTGACTTCGAAATTAATATCGAAAGTTAATTATTTTAAATCAGTATAGTTATAGAATTACTACATATACTGATAATATTTATTTATTCAGAGGATTAATATATAGGGACTCCACCAGACCTCTGAGTCGACAGTATCAGGAGGACAGGTAGGTGAATCATTCATCTACAACGCGTAAACACCAATGTGATATTTATGTGCTTTTATGTGCTACTATGTGAGTATGTGATTCGATGAGTTAGGTGTTTTACGTTTGTTTTATGTGGCATCACAATATCATGTATTACCACGTTAAATGCTTGCATGTGCATTACACGTCATTTCACGAACCGTGGTGGAACGGCGGTACTGTATTGTACCCATTGAGCGAGTAGGCGATATTGGCTGTCGACCCGTAGAGGAGTCACGTGAGTGGGGGCATCTGCTGTGCACCAGCGCCTGTGACGGTGAGCCATTGGCCCGTTGGACATTATGCGGCAGACTGCGGGCGACCTGTAAAGGAGCGACTTGGGACATCCCCAAGTAGGCTAGCTAGTGTAGGCCACGCTGTCGTATGCGGGAGGAGGCGACCTGGAGGTTGCGACCTGGGTACCCTTACCGGGCCTAGTGTAGGCTACCAGCGTGGGCACAGCATTGGCAGAAGAGGCGACCCGAGAGAGTGACCTGATACGGCTTAGGGAGGCTGCTCGTTGTAGGCCACTGCCGTAGTGTTGTGATAGTGTTGTGGTTGTGATCGTGATCGTGGTAGTGATTTTGCGTGATGGTGCACAGTATGAAGCCCGGGGCCCGTTGTGAGGTGGGGAGTGTATCCCGGTTGTGATGAGTGATAGTGAGTGGCATTGTGTCGGTGAGAATTGGGGGTAAGTGAACGTGAGTGAGTCACACGTGCATGTGCATTATTTCACCTACTGGGCAATAGCCCAGTGTTTGCGTGTTGTAGGTAATCGACGATCAAGGCTGGCTATTGGAGCTTCCATGGGCTTTTGAGAGCGGGGTTGTACATGGATGACGACCTGTGGGCGATTGATAGGGTGTTTTGGGCTTTCGGCCCGTTCGTACTAATATTTGTATAAACAAACGTTTTTGTAAAATGGGTTCTCCGCGGCTTTCGCTGCTAAACCCGATGCGAGTTGTCGCTAACTAGCGATTAGAAAGTGGGGGTCGCCACAGGTGGTATCAGAGCTTAGGATACAGATTCTGTAGACTGTCCATGTACGGCCGCTCAAAAGCATGGAAGTCCAGCCTCGTTGCCTCGTCGGTAAGTATTTTTGCTTCTGCGTTAACTACTATGTGCTAATGTGATATAATATTTGCCTTAGTTAGCATGGTGGAAATAGGAATAAGTATGACGTAGAAAATAAATGGACGAGTCTAGTCGTAGATCCGAACTCGAATCCCGTACCACTGAATTTCGGGGGCGAAATAAGGGGGAGGGATGTAATATCTGTAAATTTAATACGGGATTTACAAATGTAATTAGCAGAGTGGTAATATAGATCAGAAATTTTTATTTGTTTATTCAAATGAAGAATTCCAAATTTTGGAGTGAAAATATAAAGTATATAAATTTCGAAAATATATAAGAACATGATTTAATGCTTAATATGGAATTTTGGAAAGACCATTTAAAATATAAGAAAACTATGAAGAATATCAATTTAATAAGAATATTCAAAGAATGAATTCACGTTCAGGTACATCATATATACGTATAGAGATAATGGCTACATACACATACGTATATACATAATAATATATATGTTAGATATGCTATATACACACACATATATATTTAATAATATTAATTTAGCCATATACACGTGGTGGCAAATTAAGTTAGGCTAAGTATGACTAATAGAAAGATTTCTTAGCCCTAAAGTAATATACATCATCATAAAAAGCACCACGTATGTGTATATATCGATGATTTGAAATAGAAAGGGAAGGTTTAAGAACAAAGAACAAAAGGGACGAACGAAGTGAAGAAGAAATTTCAACTAGCTTAAGATTTCGAATTTGAAAAGGAGGAAGGTAAAAACCCTATATATAATACGTTAATTTTCTTATGTTTAGTAGAGCTACATGTTTCAAGTACCTTATATTATTGTGAATTAGGTGAAGCATTTGAGCATATTAGATACAGTTAGGACTGTAGATTCTTGAAGTTTCAAATTTATGTTTGATCGTGAACGTAAGTTAAGACATAAGTTTTGGTGACTTTCGAAAATAGGATAATGTTCGTGAGGATTTTGGGGTGTACGGTATTCTGGGTTTAGAATAATTTTCGAAAGAGATCATAATGATATATGAATTTTAGTAATTATTGTTTTGGACGTTGAGTGATTTTCGAAACATGTAGTGTTCTTGAGCGTTCGATGTTTTTATAGAATATAAATTTTTGGGTTTGGGATGAACTTTGAAATAGGAATTTCATGAATTGCGAGGGGAATTAAGTATTTCGCGAATCAAACGAGTTTCGAGAGTTGACCGTTGACTTCGAATTCAATTTCGAAAGTTAATTATTTTAAATCAGTATAGTTATAGAATTACTACATATACTGATAATATTTATTTATTCAGAGGATTAATATATAGGGACTCCACCAGACCTCTGAGTCGACAGTATCAGGAGGACAGGTAGGTGAATCATTCATCTACAACGCGTAAACACCAATGTGATATTTATGTGCTTTTATGTGCTACTATGTGACTATGTGATTCGATGAGTTAGGTGTTTTACGTTTGTTTTATGTGGCATCACAATATCATGTATTATCACGTTAAATGCTTGCATGTGCATTAGACGTCATTTCACGAACCGTGGTGGAACGGCGGTACTGTATTGTACCCATTGAGCAAGTAGCCGATATTGGCTGTCGACCCGTAGAGGAGTGACGTGAGTGGGGGCATCTGCTGTGCACCAGCGCCTGTGACGGTGAGCCATTGGCCCGTTGGACATTATGCGGCAGACTGCGGGCGACCTGGAAAGGAGCGACTTGGGACATCCCCAAGTAGGCTAGCTAGTGTAGGCCACGCTGTCGTATGCGGGAGGAGGCGACTTGGAGGTTGCGACCTGGGTACCCTTACGGGGCATAGTGTAGGCTACCAGCGTGGGCACCGCATTGGCAGAAGAGGCGACCCGAGAGAGTGACCTGATACGGCTCAGGGAGGCTGCTCGGTGTAGGCCACTGCCGTAGTGTTGTGATAGTGTTGTGGTTGTGATCGTGATCGTGGTAGTGATTTTGCGTGATGGTGCACAGTATGAAGCCCGGGGCCCGTTGTGAGGTGGGGAGTGTATCCCGGTTGTGATGAGTGATAGTGAGTGGCATTGTGTCGGTGAGAATTGGGGGTAAGTGAACGTGAGTGAGTCACACGTGCATGTGCATTATTTCACCTACTGGCAATAGCTCAGTGTTTGCGTGTTGTAGGTAATAGACGATCGAGGCTGGCTATTGGAGCTTCCATGGGCTTTTGAGGGCGGGGCTGTACATGGATGACGACCTGTGGGCGAGTGATAGGGTGTTTTGGGCCTTCGGCCCGTTCATACTAATATTTGTATAAACAAACGTTTTTGTAAAATGGGTTCTCCGCGGCTTTCGCTGCTAAACCCGATGTGAGTTGTCGCTAACTAGCGATTAGAAAGTGGGGGTCGCCACAGGTGGTATCAGAGCTTAGGATACAGATTCTGTAAACTGTCCATGTACGGCCGCTCAAAAGCATGGAAGTCCAGCCTCGTTGCCTCGTCGGTAAGTATTTTTGCTTCTGCGTTAACTACTATGTGCTAATGTGATATAATATTTGCCTTAGTTAGCATGGTCGCCACATGTACTTTTCTGGACTCGCAGGTATGTTGTGTTTGCGCTTCTCAATTTGCTCTCATTGTCAGGGGGTCATATTGAAAAAGCAGCTGAAGTATATGCATTTCTTATGGTATGTCTTTTCGCTATGACTTTACTTGTATGACTGAGATGTCTCGTATTTCTCGAAAAAGTGATTCGATTGATGGGATTTGGTATGAGATCGATGATATCGATGAGATTGATATTAAATATTTCTTCTTAGAACGTATTGATTTGACCCCATAAGCGGGACCAAGCATGTTGCCGCCAGAAGCCCATATTTCTTCTAGAGAATCTCCTAATTGTTCCAGAGCAACTAGAAAGAGATTCTTTAACCAGAAAGAATTCGGTTCAGATGTAGGATACCTATCCAGAATGGAGAAACATCTGACTAACTTTTACTTCTTTTATAGTCAGCTATCTGATATTTCCTATTAAAACAAAGCTTATCAACAATCTGTTATTATCCCCTATTTTCAATTTGTCAGGCTCAAGAGTTGGAAGTCGAGGCATACCTATTACTGGATAAACTAACATCAAAGATCGGTACTTTGAACTTTCAAATGGTTCGTCGATTGAAAAGTAGCCACGCCACGTCAGCAAAATAGAAGTGTAAAAAATCACACATACATTGTATCCATTATGTTCAATTAATATGACAACTAAACAATCTTACAAACTACTCTAGTGATGGGAATTGGACCAGGTTCTTTGTATCGGAGTCGTATGAGTTTCTATTGCAAACCCATGATAACCCTCACCCAAAGTAACTAAAGGGTAATGGAAATGTAAGGTTAGAGAATCTACAACACCCAGTTGATGTGACTCGACCAGATCCGAACATGAAGATGAATTGGCCTGTAGGCGAAACACCTTCCGACGATGAAGGTACATGCGGAACCTCTTGCTGTTTAACATAGCCATCCATCAATTGTCGTGGGCGTTGGGGGCGTTCATGTTGAGCTACGGTTTTTATTAGAATTATGCGGTGCGAATTAGGGACAAGGCGGCGAAGAATAAGAAAGCGACCGTTGTAGGTGTTGCAGTGGAGTGAAGGCCGCAAACAATGGGACATCCATGTGCCTCTGTGTATATGTTGAACTATGTGAGACTAATATTACGGAGAATGAATCTCGGGCAATTATATTGTGTTCTGATCCTACTGTAGAGTGATTTTTTTTCCGCATTAGTGAATAAAATCCTTATCTCTGCCTATTTTATGTGGATCGTTCTATTTATTGGGTCACTTTCTGCCATATATTTTTTAGTTTTTTTTACATATCGTTGATTTTTGTTGACAGCCGTGAATCAGGATGTTCGAGACGTTGGCCTTTAACATAATAGTTAATGCTTGGATCTTAAAGATTAGTTTTTAAAACAAGTCTCTTTCTTTTGTGGGTGCAAAAAGTATGTATTGAAACATTAATTCTGATGATTTGTTTGGATTGTATTGGAACATCCTTTTCTTTTTTGGATGACTGTTACGTTTATAAATTAAAACTGTCACACAAACTATGTAATGAGATGAACATAGCCTTATTGGATGTTGGTGAAGCAAAAAATATATTCATGTTACTAAGTGAATGAGTCGTTCTTTATTCTGCTGTTTAGGCGCTGTGGCGACCCTACTTCCTAATTAAGTTAATTTGCGGATTTCCGCAAACGAAAGTCGCGGAGGACCCGATTTATCAAAAACTTTTAAGGAAAATAATTTACGTAAATAACAAAAGTCGGGTTTTACACAAAAAGCGTCACTAACTACACCGGGCCGGAGCCCAAAAATCTAACCCGGCTACACTATACTACGCCGTTCCACAGGTCGTGTCCCATGTACTGTGCCGCCCTCAAAAGCCAGTGGAGTCACCGCCGCCAGCCAGCCTACAGCTAACCCTGACACCCATCGGTGTCGGGCTCGGTCTCACCCAGTGTTTTAAAACGCGCATAGCGCAACGCGTCGCGTTTCAGTTCAGATAGCGCGTAGCGTAAATAGCGTAGCGTATTGCGTGAGTATTTCAGACAAGCCACTTATTACGTTAAGAAACATAATTTATAACAAATTATTAATCATAAGCACATTATTTAGTAAGTTTTATATAAAATTTGAGTTCAAATATATATAATGTCTAATAGTATGTATTCGAAATAATAAGAATATATTAAACAATTCGTGTGTATAAGATTTATTAGAATTTTAAATCTAATTTCACGGTCAACGTAGTGGGCCAACATTAAAAATATTAAAAATGATAATTGATAAAATTTGAGAAACCTAAACTAAAAGAATATAGTATTTTCGAAAAATATAAGATATGCATGTCATTTTGATCGGTGTTAAACAATGAATAAATTAGATAAATTTATTTATTTTTATCACGTAGATTACAATAAAATTATCGCATTTTATGTTTGGAGGAGGTAAATTTAAAAATATTAGGAAACTAAAATAAAAATACATTTGTCAAATCATTAAAGGCCACATCATCTCTGCCTCACTGGCGCATTATGTCCTCTCCTCAGCGATGAAACAAGTTTTTTAGTTTGCTTTTTCCTTATAGCGACGGATTATCCGTCGAAAAAAAAAAGCTTTATTTTTTACGCGTCGTCGCGTTTTGCCGTAGAAACACGCAAAAGCGCGCGTTGGTGCGCGCGAAATTTCGCTTTTTAAAACACTGGTCTCACCTATAAAAATAAAACCCTGAGCAAAATTGCCCAGTAGGTGGTGCACTCATCCCGGTCCCAATCCTCAAAACATGATAATGCACGCTCGAACCTACGTCACATCTCATCACATAATAGGGCCCTAGGCTAGACTCGGCACCCACGAGGGCAATGGCAAGGTATGCCATAAACCATGCGGTAGCCAACGCCGGCCGTGCCGGGTCGCTCCTTCCGCACTCAATCTCAACCCGACGGTTTCCCCGAGTAGTATACCACTAACCCGGGTAGACATGAATCTCACATCTGTCAGCCATCCCTGAGCCAAATAATATCCGGTGGTATATACCTCGGGTGGCTCAATCCCGAGTAGATGGGTGTCGCAAACCCCCTCTCCCACTAGGTGCCCTATCGAGTCTAGACCTGACTGGCGAAATCGGTAACTCTACCCCACTCATCCGACACCGTAAGGTGTCACCATATAAATACGGTACATCACCAACCTCTCACGTGCATGTCGTGCAATGCACATATAATCAATCACATGTAGCATATACACCGAAACCACATAACTCGTATAAACATTAACCTAGGCCGAATGTTTTAGTATCCAAAAATAATATTTATACTTTAAAATATGGGTTGACTCTAAAATATACACTATAGTGTGAAAATATTTTATTTTAAATTGATTTGGGCTGAAAATAATTTTATTTAAATTAATTGGGCCTAAAATAGGGCAAAAGCCCAAAATAAACTCGTCGGTCAACTCTGGTCAAAGCCCAAATCTAATTTCGCCCAATCCCACGTTTTAAAGAGAGGTCAACCCGCGAAACGTTCGGGTCAACGCCCGACTTCGCGAAATCACTTGCTGCATTTCGCGAATCACCCGATTGAAATTGGTCAACTCGCAAACCATCGAGTCAAAGTCCCAATTCGGGAAACCTTCGCCGAGTTCGCGAATCGTGTGATCCGGCCCGCGAAACCTGATTTAAGCCCGTGCAAAGCCCGACGCCACTCACAGGAATCACCCGCCAAATGAGTCGGCCCGCGAGAACTTAAAGTCGGCTCGCGACTTCTCTCACAATTTGCGAACTGTATCAGCCCGCGATGTAATATCCGAGTTCCCGTAAGCTAATATGACTAATAAATTGGGTGCATTTTATGAGTTTTACGTGACTACATGAACTTCATGGGTTAATTATGTGCCTGCACCATTTCACGAATTTTGTGCACGTAATTATATGCTTATGTGAATCATGGGAATATTTTATGCTTAAGCGAATTACGAGAAATTTTGTGCATTTAATTATGTGCTTGTGGTGACCTCTAGCTTATATAGGAGTTTTCTAAAATGGCCTAGAATGAAGGTAAGATATTACCCAAATTAATGGGAACTCAATAAGTATTAAATTAAAATGGAATAACAAGGCCCAAGTGGGAGTTTAAGTTGGTCCAAATGCTTAGAGATGAGGATAGGAGTTGGGCTAAGATATTGAACTTAGGCCCATGATATTAAGATAAACCTTAGAAGACAAGGTTCCTCAATTTAGGGAAGTTCACGTCAACTTTGGTCCCACTACCCATACCTATGATAAGAAAATATCTACCCAAACCTTTTAAGCTCTAAAACATAACTAACACGAAAATAATCGAAGTAGGAGAAGAACGAACGAGAACAAGAAGGGGGGTGATTTTTAGCCAAGAGTCCTTAAAACAATTCAAAGAAGCCAAAGGAAGAAGGTGAGGATTGGTTATACGATGTTGCTCTTATACAAACCTTTGTACTCATGTTTAGGAATTTAACCCAATAAGCTTCCGGCTAAGAGAACCTTTGTAAAAATAAAGTAGGGTTAGTGGGTGGATACGGGTTTAATCCCTAGGGTATTTTATTACATGGTATTTTATAAGCTGTTTGAGAACTTCATCATTAGAGAATATTTGTTTAAGTGTCGAGTGTTTCGGAAATATTTAAAGTCCATAAGATATTCATACAGTTCTTGAAAGAAATACTTTCCAAGCTAAAATTCGATCGATCGACGTGGTCTAAGACTCTAGGTGTTAAAATTGTTTGAAAGTCGCGAAGGGTGAGATTCGCGAATCGTTGAAATTCGCGAATCAATGGGTAAAATAAGGATTTGCGAATTAAACCCGTTTGGCGAAATGATAAGTATTTTCGAACCACGGGTTCGCGAAGTGCCTTGGACGATTATTTCACGAATACTAGGTTGCGAATCCATAACAAATGATGAATTCTAGGTTTGTGAATTATAAGTATAAAATACATTAGAACCCGCGAAGTATAAGTTTAGCAAACCATATTTGGCGAACCCGAAGACTTCGCGAAATCAACCTTTCACGAATTGAGAGAGAGAAGAGTTTGGCGAACTCAAAAAGGCGTCACTACATGGATTCGCGAAGTTAGGATTCCAAGGTCCAACAAAGACACGAATCAACTTAAGGCTTTATAACCAATTAAGGTAAGTAGTTCACGAATAGAGAGGAATGTGCGAATAGGTAATTTCGCGAATTGAGCTAGTTGGCAGATTAAGTGTGAATTAGTGAAATGTAGGATGAGTTTTATGAACTCTAAATGTTCGCAAACTCGGTAGGGGATGTGTGATTCTTCGCGAATTAGCATAGCCATTCCCGAACGGAATTGTGGAATAAAAATTATACGAACTAAGCTAGTTTGGCGAACCTTGATATTTTGCGAATTGAGGGAGAAAGAGTAGTAATAGAATTCGCGAAATAGAAGTGCGTAAAGTAGTTTCGCGAATTAAAATTCTTCATGGACGATATTTTGCGAACTCGAAGAGCCTCATTTCACGGATTCGCGAACTAAGGTTTCACGGGCCGTTAAAATACTACTTCACGAATCTAGTTATGAGACATTTAACTTCACGATTTTGGAAATTTGGCGAAGTAAGAACATTGCGAATTGTAAGGGAATTCGCGAAGTATAAAAGTGCGCTAAGTACTTTGCGAAATTGGTAGAATTAAATGTTAGGATTCGAGAAGTGGCCTCTAGGGCATTTCACGAACTATTAGGGCATGGAAATTTCATGAATTTAGCAAGTCATAAATTATGAAGTCGTACCCTGAAATTTCACGAACTAAGAACTTCACGAACTTCAGGAATAGTTCGCGAACTATACGAATTTCACGAGCCAAGGGTAGTTCGAGAATTCCACCCAATTTATCTGATACTTCACAAGTTGACTTGACTTAGGCAAACTCCAATACTTATTTATCTTATAGCTAAACGTTTTAATACTTAGGAACTTCAGGAAATTAGATAGTACACTGACGATATAATTTTATGCTTAGGAAAGGGGACTAATAATTTTGAAGGATCACTAGCTAACCACCTACGGACGCCAGGTAAGTGGGACTGTTCAACTACAACGCATAAAACTTATGTGCGCATTATTTACGTGGCTATGTGCTTCTATGACACTATGCGATTTATTATATTGCATGAACTGCACGCTACATGACATGACATGACAAGTCTTATCACATTTCATACATGCATTTCACGTGCATATACGAGTCCCACGAGAGTTTTATGACATGACATGAGATATGCACTATCGCCGGGGCGCGATAAGTAGTTGCTAAAATTTGCATGTAACCATTTTCAAAACAAGACACGTGCAAGACAAGACGTGTAATACGACTCTTCTAATGCTACGAGGTGACTCTCTATGTCACCGTTTTCAAGACAAGACACGTGCCAGACAAGACGTGTATTAGGGACCCTATAAGACAAGACAAGACATGACATGATTTTGTGAGGAATTAGTGAGCATTGGCGCGTATGCCTCTGCAAATCATGATACGAGCACATCATGCATAATTCCTACTTACTGGGCTATATAAGCTCATCCCATGTTTTATGTGTTGTAGGTACTAGCGAACACGGTACGTGATCGCCTAGCCGGCAAGGCTTTCTTTTGGAGCTTCCGAGCGACTTTTGGGGGTGGTGTGTAAATGGATGACGACCTGTGAGGCCGGGCGCATAGGAAATTCTTTTGCTGCAATTATATACACGACCCATGAAATTAGGACATGAATATAGTCAGGAAGTTAATGTAATTCTTTTGACATGTACAGGAACGACTTCCTTGATGTAAAAGGAAAAATTTCATACGAAATTCCGCTTTGCATTATTTCAAATACATCATTAGGCACTTAGGATAACGCTAGAAATGGTGGCGATGGCTAGGGTCGCTATACGCGACATCCGAATTCTGGCCCGCAAAATCTTGTTTAACTCACACACCGCGAAAACCTTTGGGCCCGCGACAAAAGTTCGCGACCCGAATTCAATTCGGCCAACTCTCTATTCATTTTAAAATCATTTTCCCTCAATTCGCGAAATATAAAGCGGCCCGCGAAACTCTTTCTCTCTCACACAATTCGCGAACTTAGACTAGGCCCGCGAAACTCTTTTTAACTCTCATATTTCGCAACATAAAATCAACCCCCGACTTAATCGCTCGATTCGTCAATCTTTATAAACAAACCCTTTTTATAAAACCCTAATTTTTCTGGAAAAATTCATCATATAAACAGAAATTCACGTAAACATGTAAGCAGCTCATAGAACTCATATTTTGAGTTCGGGTTCACATCATAACACAACAAGATCATCACAAAAATTCTGAAAAATCGTAAAATAAACTGTTTCGAACTCGGATGACATTTCATCCAAATTCTAAATACTTCTAGGACTGTAATACATTTAAAAAGGGTTTGTCGGGGTTAAAAACCACCTACCTATCCTCCAAGTTAAGTTTGAGTGACTTCCTAAGGCTGGTAATCGAACTTGGCTCGTTTTTCCTTCACTGCTCTTCGTTTCGATCGTCACTTAAAATACCCTACACTTTGACTAATCCATTAAACCGTGTGAAGTAGTAAATACATGAGTTTCTAAGTGGGATTCTCACCTCCTAAACTCGGCCCTTCTTTCTTTGGCTTTGGTTTTCTTCCTCTTTTTCTTTTGCTTTTTACGTTAATTTGAAGATTTGTAAAATGGGGTTTTTTTTTTCCTTCTTTATTTTAGCTAAGCAACGGTTTTATTCTCTCTTGCCTACTTACTTGGTTATCCAAGGTGGTGGAGCACTAGATTTAAAGTAGGTGCATCATTTCAACGTGTTTTGCCTTGTTTGTGAAGGAATTTTCTAATTGGGCCATTCTAACAATACTTTCGGCCATCTCAAACAAATTGGGCCCATTTTTATTCCTTTGGGCTTTTTAATCTTCTTGGCCCATCTCGGTTTATTTAAGTCTCGGTCCATTATTTTCGGCTTGCTTCCGAAAATCCACTTTGTCCGAAAATCGACTTCGTTAATTTTTTTGAACATTACAAAAATAATCCCCTATTAATTTTACGGGTGTTACATTCTCCCCACTTAAAAGAAATTTCATCCCCGAAATTTAAGTCGTCTGAAACAACTCGGGGTACTTCTCGCGCATTTCATCTTCTCGTTCCCATGTGGCTTCCTCCATTATCTGGTTCCGCCACAAGACCTTCACTAGGGGGATATTCTTATTTCGAAGTCGCTTCACATCGTACATTAAAATCTCTAACGGCCTTTCTTCATAATTTAAGTCCGGTTTCAATTGTTGGTGAAGTGCCTCGCTTCGTAGCACATGGCTCGGGTCCGGAACGTACTTCCGTAACGTAGACACGTGGAAGACGTCATGGACTTGTGCTAGAGATGTCGGTAATTCTAGTTGATACGTCACTTTGCCGACTCTTTTCAAAATCTTGAAGGGTCCTATATATTTCGGACTCAGCTTTCCTGTTCGTCCGAAACGTTTAACACCCTTCATCGGTGATATCTTTAGGAAAACTTGATCACCTTCCCCAAATTCCAACGGCCTCCGTCTTTTGTCTGTGTAACTCTTCTGATGACTTTGGGCCGTTTGCATTCTCTTTCGAATTTTACCAACAGCTTCAGTCATTTGACGAACCATTTCGGGACCTAATAGCGACTTCTCGCCGATTTAATCCCAATGGACTGGGGATCGACATTTACATCCATACAAGGCTTCGTATGGCACCATCCCGGTCGTCGCTTGATAGTTGTTGTTGTATGAAAATTCGAACAACGGGAGATATTTACTCCAGCCCCCTCGGAAATCCAGAACAGACGCCCTCAACATGTCTTCGAGCGTCTGGATTATTCTTTCTGATTGTCCGTCAGTCTGGGGATGGTATGCGCTGAAGGACAATTTAGTCCCCAAAGCTTTTTGTAAGCTCATCCAGAATTGGAACAGAAATCTCGAATCCCGATCTAAAACGATCGACATCGGAATCCCATGAAGTCGCACTATTTCTTGGATGTACAACTCTGCGTACTTCTCCATGGAATAGGTTTGATTGATTGGTAGAAAATGGGCGGACTTAGTCAATCTGTCGACAACCACCCAAATTGCATCATGACCTTTCACAGTCTTCGGTAACCCGACGACGAAATCCATTGTCAAAGGTTGCAACATTCCTGCCGGCCCTTGATCTGTTGAAAAGTCAGACATCGGCTTATGAAAGAAGCAACATCTCTCTTCATTCCTGGCCACCAATAATTTATCCGCAAATCTCGATACGTCTTTGTTGCACCGGGATGCACCGAGTAAATTGTCGTATGTGCCTCCGTCATTAAAGTTCGGCGAATTTCTTCATCCTTCGGCACATATAGGCGACCTCTGAATCGTAAGCTTTTGTTATCTCGAAATTTGAAATCTGACGGAACATCTGTATCTTGTTCATTTCGAATCTCCAGATATTCATCTTCTTTTTGTGCTGTGAGAATTCGGTCTAACAGCGCCGGCTTAAGGGTTAACGCTGCTAATTTCGCTTCATTTCCCCGAAGCTGATTATCTCAACTCCGAGTCGACTCAATTCGGTACTCACGGCTTTTCGGCTCAAAGCGTCTGCGACTATGTTAGCTTTCCCTAGGTGATAACTTATCACGCGGTCATAGTCTTTCACTAGTTCGAGCCATCGTCTCTGCCTCATATTCAACTCCTTCTGTGTGAAGAAGTACTTCAGGCTCTTATAATCTGTAAAGATCTCGCACCTTTCTCCGTACAGATAGTGTCGCCATATTTTGAGGGCAAACACCACGGCAGCGAGTTCAAGATCATGGGTGGGGTAGTTCTTCTCATACGGTTTTAACTGTCGGGAGGCATATGCAATTACCTTCCCATTTTGCATTAACATGCACCCCAAACCATTCTTCGAGGCATCACTGTATATCGAAAATCCTTCGGTGCCCGAAGGTATTGCTAAAACTGGAGCAGTTGTCAGTTTTTTCTTCAGCTCCTGAAAACTCTGCTCACATTCTTCTGTCCACTTGAACGGGACATTCTTCTTCGTCAAATTCGTAAGTGTCGAGGCTATGCTGGAAAAATCCTTAATGAACTTTCGATAATATCCAGCGAGCCCGAGAAAACTTCTAACTTCCGTGGGAGTGGTCGGTCACGGCCATTTATCTATCGCTTCAATCTTACTGGGGTCTACCGAAATTCCACTTCCCGAAATAATGTGCCCTAGAAAGGCCACTTGCTCTAACCAAAATTCGTACTTCTTAAATTTGGCAAATAGTTGCTTCTCCCGAAGAATTCCAAGGACCGTTCTCAGATGTCCTTCGTGTTCCTCCTTCGACTTAGAGTAAATAAGGATATCGTCAATAAAGACGATAATAAATTGGTCCAGAAATTTTTTAAACACCCGGTTCATCAAATCCATGAATGCAGCTGGGGCGTTCGTTAGCCCGAAAGGCATCAAGAATTCGTAGTGGTCGTACCTCGTGCTGAACGCAGTTTTAGGAACATCCGTTTCACGAATTTTCAGCTGATGGTAACCGGAACGTAGGTCGATCTTCGAGAACACCGTCGTCCCTTGAAGTTGATCAAATAGATCATCTAATCTCGGCAACGGATACTTATTCTTAATCGTGATTTTATTGAGCTCACGATAATAGATACACATTCTCATCGACCCGTCTTTCTTTTCAACGAATAGCACCGGGGCTCCCCATGGTGAGAAACTAGGCTGAATAAAACCAGTCTGCAACAGGTCTTCCAATTTCTCCTTCAATTCTCGTAATTCATTCGGTGCTAACCGATACAGAGATTTAGAGACTGGGGCAGCTCCAGGTACAAGATCAATAACGAATTCGATTTCCCGATCCGGAGGTAATCCCGGGAGATCCTCGAGAAATACATCGGGATATTCGTTTACTATCGGAACCTCCCCAAGCTTCGGCTGGGAAGATTCCTCAGCCTTCACCGCAAAAACTAGGAACGATTCGCAACCCGCGTTAACGAGTCGCTGAGCTTTCAAGGCTGAAATCCGAGGGATTGTCTTACCATTCTTCTTTCCCAAAAATTCAAATTCCTCTCCCTCGGGTGAACGGAACCTAACTACCCTCTTTGAACAGTCAATGATAGCCCCGTATTTCGAAAGCCAATCCATCCCGAATATGATGTCGTAATCATTCATCGGGATTACTATTAGGTCTACATTCAACTCCCTACCCTCAATACTAACGGGACAATTTTCTACTACTGAATTCGTCCGAGTTGGATCTTCGTGTGGTAGGGATACTACGAAATTGCATAAAGAATGGGTGGGATAGATTCCCGCCCCAGTCACGAAATTAGCCGACACAAACGAATGTGTGCCTCTAGAGTCAATGAGGATTGAAGACGGTACGTGGAAAATATTCAACATACTGGTAACTACGGCTGGGTTCGCCTCTGCCTCTTCGTTCGTTAGTGTGAAAACACGTGCAAGCACCGGTGGAGGTCGGATCAGATTCTGCGACTGATTCTGCAGTAGAAGCTGACCCTTCGTGCAGCTTCGTGCGTTATGTCCAGTCTCTCCACGTCGGAAACATTGCAGATTCTGCCCCTGTCGTGGTCCGTAGCAGATGCCGAAGTGATTTCTCCCACATTGTTGGCACTGTGGCGCTGAAATCTGTGGTCTGTTAGGGATGTTATTAGGTCCTTGATTCATGTTCGGGTGCCACATCTGCTGACCCGGTCGATTGCCTTTATTCTTCGGGCCCTTGCCGAAGAATTAACATTTCTGGCTACTTCCACCTTGCTGACTCTCCCTCTTTCTGTTTGCTTCCTGTGCCTCCCTCACCACTCCTTCCGCCTGTTCGGCTATCAGCGCACGCTCTGTTGCTTGGAGGAATTCCAACTGGCGTACACCCGCCACTCTAAGATCTCGATCGTATTCGGGCTTCAGTCATCGAAGGAATCTCGTAACTTTCAGCGTATTCGTTGCTACAAAATGAGGAGCAAAGCGGGATAACTCTTCGAATTTGCGAAATGTACTCTGCTACTGGCATACGACCTTGCTCCAGGTTCATAAATTCGTACATCCGCTGCTCCTGGTCGTGAGTAGTGAAGTACTTGTCATAGAAGAAGTCCTTGAAGCGTTCCCACGTCATAGTAGCAGGGTCTTCAAATACCTTTACAGTGTTCCTCCAAAAACGCGCGCTTCCACGAAGTAGGGAAACGGCACACAGCACTTTCTCGTTGTTTGGCACGCGACTATAAATGAAGAGATCTTCAATCTTGCCGATCCAGTCTTCGGCCACCGCAGGGTTAGTAGCCTCGGCAAAAGTTGGGGGGTTTAGTTTACGGAATCTCTCCCCAATGATCTCCACACGATCAGGTTCCGGGGATGAACGGTGCTCAGATGAGCTCCGATGATTGATCAGGTCGTTGATCTGGTCTGACTGTCGTTTGATTAGTTCAGTCAGACGATGTATTGTACCACGTTCGCGAGTCGGGGACTCAGGTTCGTCCCGTCGACTAGTTTCTCCTACGAACTCGCGTCTAGGCCTTCCTCTTGACATTTTTGAATATTATATACACATAAAACGAGCACATATAAGATCACATAGTCACGTTAACACATAACTCTTACAGGCGAGGCTGGTTCTCCTGGCTTTTGAGCGCAGTACATGGACAGTCTTCAGAATCTAAAGCCTAAGCTCTGATACCACCTGTGGCGACCCTACTTCCTAATTAAGTTAATTGGCGGATTTCCGCAAACGAAAGTCGCGGAGGACCCGATTTATCAAAAACTTTTAAGGAAAATAATTTACATAAATAACAAAAGTCGGGTTTTACACAAAAAGCACCACTAACTACACCGGGCCGAAGCCCCAAAATCTAACCCGGCTACACTATACTACGCCGCTCCACAGGTTGCGTCCCATGTACTGCGCCGCCCTCAAAAGCCCGTGGAGTCACCGCCGCCAGCCAGCCTACAGCTAACCCGGACACCCATCGGTGTCGGGCTCGGTCTCACCTATAAACATAGAACCCTGAGCAAAATTGCCCAGTAGGTGGTAGTAAAAATATGCAATGCATGCGTGCACTTATCCCGGTCCCAATCCTCACAACATGATAATGCACGCTCGAACCTACGTCTCATCTCATCACAAAATAGGGCCCTAGGCTAGAATCGCCACCCACGCGCGCAATGTCAAGGTACGCCATAAACCATGCGGTAGCCCACGCCGGTCGTGCGGGGTCGCTCCTTCAGCACTCAATCTCAACCCGACGGTTTTTCCCGAGTAGTATACCACTAACCCGGGTAAAAAGGAATCTCACATCTGTCAGCCGTCCCTGAGCCAAATAATATACTGTGGTATACACCTCGTGTGGCTCAATCCCGAGTAGATGGGTGTCGCAAACCCCCTCTCCCACCAGGTGCCCTATCGAGTCTAGACCTGACTACCGAAATCGGTAACTCTAACCCACTCATCCGACACCGTAAGGCGTCACCGTATAAATACGGTACATCACCAACCTCTCACGTGCATGTCGTGCAATGCACATATAATCAATCACATGTAACATATACACCGAATGTTTTAATATGCAAAAATAATATCTATACTTTAAAATATGTGTTGACCCTAAAATATAAACTATAGTATATTTTATTTTAAATTGATTTGGGCTGAAAATAATTTTATTTAAATTAATTGGGCCTAAAATAGGGCGAAAGCCCAAAATAAACTCGTCGGTCAACACTGGTCAAAGCCCAAATCTAATTTTGCCCGATCCCACGTTTTAAAGACTGTTCAACCCGCGAAACGTTTGGGTCAACGCCCGACTTTGCGAAATCACTCGCTGCGTTTCGCGAATCGCCCGATTGAAATTTGTCAACCCGCAAACCATCGAGTCAAAGTCCCAATTCGCGAAACCTTCGTCGAGTTCGCGAATCGTTTGATCCCGCGAAACCTGATTTAAGCCCGCGTGAAGCACGACGCCACTCACAAGAATCACCCCGCGAAATGAGTCACCCTGCCACTCACAATTCGCGAATTGCGTCAGCCGCGACATCCGAATTCTGGCCCGCGAAATCTTGTTTATCTCACACATCGTGAAAACCTTTGGGCCCGCGACAAAAGTTCGCGACCCGAAATCAATTCGGCCAATACTATTCATTTTAAAATCATTTTCTCTCAATTCGCGAAATATAAAGCAGCCCGCGAAACTCTTTCTCTCTCACACAATTCACGAATTTAGACTAGGCCCGCGAAACTCTTTTTAACTCTCACAGTTCGCAAAATAAAATCAACCCGCGACTTAATCGCTCGATTCGTCAATCTTTATAAACAAACCCTTTTTATAAAACCCAAATTTTTCTGGAAAAATTCATCACATAAACAGATTGCAAATTCACGTAAACATGTATTCAGCTCATAGAACTCATATATTGAGTTCGGATTCACATCATAACACAACAAGATCATCACAAAAATTCCGAAAAATCGTAAAATAAACTGTTTCGAACTCGGATTCACATCATTATTTTCGGCTTGCTTCCGAAAATCCGCTTTGTCCGAAAATCGACTTCATTAATTTTTTTGAACATTAAAAAAATAATCTCGTATTAATTTTACGGGTATTACAGGTGCGCAACTTTTTATTCAAACATTATTCATACTTTATCCTAAAATTTGTGAATGATCTAAAGCAAATGTGTCTTCAATTGACCTGTTATTAAGCTCTAATAATAATATCAAGATTGTCGGGTCTGCATTCTTTGTTGAAAGATCAGCATCATATTAAGACAAATAGTATCTAGATATATGTAAGATATGTATCAACTGCACGTTTTCATAAGATATTGGAATTGTGTGTTATAGCAAGAGATTACAATTATGGTAATAGAAAAATATCGTTAATTGGCCTTATTAGTTGCATATTCTATTATTACCTACTGTGAATTATAGTTGCAATTATCAAGATTTGTTATTTGCTCAATTTACAATTATCAAGATTTGTATCAACTTGTGGGAAGTCAAATATATTGCTCTGGATGGCAAAGAACAAAGGTGCTTGAACATTAATTTGTGAAATGTATTCTCATTTTCAATTGGTCTTTTGTGTTTTGATATTTGAAGAACAGATATATCTTACGTTACGTTGGGATGATTGCTTCTGCCTCTTGCTCATCTTCTCTAAGATTTCAGAGCTCATATGCATGTCGATACTTATGATGTTAGATTTCCATAATGAGATTGTGAAATTCTGTTTTTGAGATTCCTTACGCTTGAATAATGGTAATAGACGCAAGTGCGAATTGGTCATCTGTTCCATGGCAAGAGTCGGATCTTATAATTATTCCAGTGAATATTAATGAATGTCATTGGACACTATGCATTGTTGATTATAGAAAACAATCAATAATAGTGTACGACTCTGAACCTTTGGTTGATTGGGAAATGAGATTCTTTGAAAAGGCGTTTCAAAAAAACACCGCTTATGATACCATATATTCTTCGAGATTTGGCATGACATACTCGATAATTAACTTCACTGTTTATAGATGAGTTCCCCAATCAGATGAGCAGGTATTACAAAATCCTAATGTATTTATTTTGACAATTAGTATTTCGTAAATTAATTTTTCATTTCTTTTGTCTGTACAAATAAGTGAATAATGTGGTGTATACATGTTGCGGTCGGCTCTTTGCACGATGTTTCGCCCGAGAAGATTCAGTAGTTCAGAGAATTCCTCACTGTATCAATATTCTGCAACAACCTTGTCTTAGGTCTCCGAACCAATAATATAAGTATGTCATTGCATGTCTAGATATTTTTATTTATGGAAATTAAAAAAATTTCCTTTGAATATTGCGTCCACTTAAAAAATGCAACATAATTAATCTCTCATGGGCTGTCAGAATATATAGTGCGAAGGTTTAATACTGTGCCACGTATGTGCGACCAGAAGAACGACGTTTAAGTTTGTATTTTTGCAAGGCTGAAAGACAGTGGGGCTGCACTACTTACATTGTAAGACCATACGAAGCACGACTATGAGACTGCACTAGGTTATGAGACTACACTACTCAAACGTTGTAATATTATAATACTGTACAACTACTACTCAAACATTGTAAGACATGTATGTGATGCAGAGTTATCAGACTGCACAATTTAATTATTGTAAGACTGTAATACTGCACGACTGTGAGACTGTAGAATATGTTTTTGGTCAGTGTTTTTATAAAAAGCTATGGATTGACGTGTGTGATAAAACCTGGCTAATGAAAAGCATTTTGGTATTGGACTCAGATAGATTGTGGGACGATTTGCAGAAAACAAAGGGTGCCTTAGGAAACTGTTTCTAATTTCAAAATCCATGATTAACATTTATTTAGGGTTTGTCCTGTTTTTGCACGACTGTTATTGAAGCAATCGCGTAATTTACGGGTAAGCAATCGCGTAATTTACGGGTCTTGGGTCCACTATAAAATAGATGTCTCGACGCAGATCTCGGGTTTTTCCGGTAACAGTAGATCTCATAAACAAAAAAATCTCTTACAAATAACCCATGAAAAATATTTCGGTATTGGACTCAGATAGATTGTGGGACGATTTGCTGAAAACAAAGGCTGCCTTAGGAAACTGTTTCTAATTTCAAAATCCATGATTAACATTTATTTAGGGTTTGTCCTGTTTTTGCACGACTGTTATTGAAGCAGTCGTGTAATTTAAGGGTCTCGGGTCCACTATAAAATAGATGGCTCGATCGCGGATCTCGGGTCTTTCTTGATAACAATAGATCTAGTAAACTAAAAAATCTCTTAAAAATAACCCTTGCACGCATGGGGATTAAACTAGTAATTATAATAAGCTATCAAAGTTCTCGTTGGATGTGTAGAAAGTTATCATGGGGACTAGAAAGTTTTCGTAATGGTGGCTAGAAGTTTTCGTCATTGTATCAACTATATTGTATATGCATATAAGTATAATTATACTAAGGAACAAATATGAACTTGGACATAATAATAAAATATTAGAGGGATTCGATTGCTTAATCAATGAGGAAAAACAAAGACACATACGTACACATATATAGTTATAAATAATAGTTAGGAGATTGGGATATGGATGGACATAGGAGATTAATAATAAGGAACAAAGTTCGCTTACTCCATGAGGTAAGACACGTTACCCATTTGTCATCAGCTCAATATTTAGGAATTATTAAGTACAAAACCCACGAAAACCCTTAGTGGCCTAGAAACAAAGAACGAAAACAGTACATAAAGAAAAGGGGAACTCCATCAAGGGTAAAGGAGATTTCGGCAATGTAAGCTCCTAACAAACTTAAAAACTTGGACGTAAGGTAAACATCGCTGTATTTTATGTATTTTGATAGTATTATATGATACATATTAGGGTTTCCTCAGATCTTTGAAGTGGTTATGTGCTCATATGGAAAATCTCGGTATTAGAATATGTGATACTTAGTAGTTCTGATCGTTTGTTGATAAGAGTATTTTGGTAGTTTTTTTAATTATTAGTGAACTAGGTTAAATTTCAGAGTATTGAAATAATTATTGTTACGTATGTCTTAGTATTTATACAAAGGATTATCGGTATTGGAACTATTATGAAGCGTGTAAAGGTGTAGCGACCCTAGCCATCGCTACCATTTCTAGCGTTATTCTAAGTGCCTAACGAGGTGTTAAATCATACAAGCGTGCGGAATTGTGTAAGAAATTTTTCCTTTTTTCATAAAGGAGTTCGTTTCTGTACATGTCAAAAGAATGCGTTTATACGACAAAAGAATTTCATCGAGTCGTGATTACATGCTAGTTCTAAATACATGGGTAGCGTATACATTCGCAGCAAAAGTAACCTATGCGCCCGGCCTCACACGTCGTCATCCATACACACACCACCCCCAAAAGTCGCTCAGAAGCTTCAAAAGTCTGCCTTGCCGGCTAGGCGATCACGTACCGTGTTCGCTTGAACCTACAACACATAACGTAAGGGTGAGCTAAAGAGCTCAGTAAGTGAAAACTATATGCATGCAGTGCAAGTGTCCCAAATTGCAATGACATCCGCGTCAATGCATTTCTAGACTTCACTTTTCTTTTCGTTCTCTTTTCCTTCATGTTCTCCTTTCTTTCATAACTGGGCCCTCGGCTTTTCTATCTCGCTATGCACCATCATAGAGCTCATTGAGGCCACCCTGGTTCGCATTTCGTATTCGACTTCATGGCGCCTTTTCAGCCCGGTGCAGTCCACTTTGAGAGGCTAACTACGCCTTTTTGGCTCAACGCGGTCTGTATCGAGAGGCTAACCTTGTTCGTTCCCGTGGTGCCTTTTCGGGCCAATGGGTCCCCATTGGGAGTCTAACAACGCCTTTTCAGCCCAATGCGATCCATATTGAGAGGTCACCCAGTTCATAATTTTGCAGTCCACATTGGGAGGCTAATAATGCCTTTCCAGCCCAACGCGGTCCCGGAGGTGCCTTTTCAGCCCAGCGCGGCCTGGCGCACGGGCACTTCACGCTGGTAGCCCACTCCGAGGTTGCCAACATCCGAGATACCCTCGGTGTCGCGTCTTCCATCGGGTCGCACCCTCCAGGTCGCACTTCCCGGCATAAGGGTCTTAACCCATCATAATCATAACTTCGGCGATGCCTTAACGCCGCCATGGTGACATAGGAGAGCCGTGACTCGATAGTAGAGTCGACAACAGATGCCCATATCGGCAACTATACATCGCTCACAGGCGATCTTGACTCATGCACACTCTCGTGATTTAACCTTCGTACTAAGCGTACATGCACGTGATCATGTCGTGAATCATATTAATATACATTCCATAAATAGTAAATAAAACATATCACATAATTTTCACATTCGCACGTAGTCACATAATTTATGCACACATAAAAGTCATGTGTTGTAGTTGAAGTGTAGTCTCCACTTACTTGTCGTCCGTAGGATACCTGCTACTGTCCTGGTGGAATCCCTAATTCCCGACCTTAAGCACATAATCATCGTATCAGTACATTATATAAATTATTCGGATATTTGTTTCTTAAGTCTCCTAAGTATTAAAATATTAGTCATCGACTTGTATTAAAATAGGTGACTACTTAAAATAATTTTAGTCAGTTCGACCCGTGAACTAATTTAGACTTGGGACTCGTGAAGTTCACATGGCCCGCGGATTATCTTTAGACTTATAACTCGCAAAGTGTTGCTCTCATGATCTGCAAACTTAGATAGTTCGCAAATCCTATGACCTGCGAAGTTACCTTGCGAACTTATTTAGTTCATGAAGTGTGTGAAATTCGTGAACGTGTGTAGACGTTCGTGAAGTTCAATTTCGGGAATTCCCTTAATATTTCGTCCCTTAGACATAAAAAGGGTACAAAGTTAGTTTATATGCCACATTAATTGGCTGTATGAATTTTCATTCCAAAATTTTGCCAAAAAGCGTTATTGCTTATACCGAAATTGACCCCAAAAATATACTGGTAGGCTATTTATGATCGGGCGTTGAAAGAGCCTACGCCCATTGAAATCGGAATATTTTTCTCATTAAATGGTGTAAAAATATTTTTATCTAAGGGGTTCGATTCGCCAAGTTGTTCCAACCCGTGAAAAACCTAATTCGTGAAGTTCGTATCTGGTTCGCGAAGTCCACTCACGTTACCGAGTTCGCGAACCTCTTGATTCGTCAACTAGTTGGGTTCGTGAAATGCTACTAGTTTGCCAACGTAGCTTCGACCTGCGAAATCCTATACAATTCAGTTCGCGAACTCCCTTAACCCTCTTAGCTAATTCGCGAATTTGCATGGACCCGCCAAATTATGGATTCGCCAAACTCTCGATGGGTTCGTGACTTATTGAGTTTGCGGGCCTCTTTTTAGTTCGCCAAGCTACTTGATTCGCCAAGTGCCCTACTTCACGGCTTCCTCATTTCGCTATCAATTCGCGAACCTTTATAGTTCACAAATCCTCACATTTCGCGGTCTCAAAACAGTTTTTAACACGTAAACTCTAGAGAACTTCGATCTAAATCTTACCCTTTTCTTAAGAACTCGTTGAAGACCCTAAGAACTTCCAAAAAAAACCCTAAGAATCAAGTGAACTAAAAAGTGCCATTTTGGCATACATCCGAGGGTTAAGTCCTTAAGAACTTCAAATAAAAACCTAAACCGAAGTTAACATAAAGCACTAAGTTGCGTACATTTTCGTGTGTTTCCATCCTAAAACATGTACATCTAGAACTTAGAATCTAAAATCATAAGATAAATCATAAGAACATTGCAAAGATTTACACCTTCTTCAAGGCTAAGTTTCGATGCTTTCCATCCTCTCTCTTCTTTGTGTTTTTAGTGTGAGAAGTGAATGGTGATTTTGGGATAAAATATCTTAATCATAGGTATGGGGAGGGGCTTAGTTTGACGTGAATATCCCCTAATTCGAGGGGACTTGTCTCTATGATTTTTTTTTAAGGATTTGGGCCGAGATTGAGGTTCTATTTGGGCCTAGTGTTTAAATTTAGTCTAACCCAATTACACTTTCGTCCAAGTATTGTCTCACAATTACTACTCTTCCATTAAGCATTTTCGAAATTTCAACTAAGTGAGATATTGTCTAAGCACTTAATTACCTACACGAAATCACGTAAGCACATAATTCCCGAAAATTCACTTAGACCATAATCGACGCATGGGAATTCATATGGTCATATAAGCACGTAATTCATAAAAATCACGTAGGCAAGAAATCAAATTAATCATATAAGCACTAAATATGCACGCAAATTCGTCGGCTAATTGGCCTACGGGGCTCGGGTCCTACAAAAGGCAAGAAGCATAGAATGATATTTTTGGGTTATGATCGGGATTAGTTCTCGGGGATAGGATAGATTTCGTGATTATTGTATAGGTGAAGTGTTCGTGGTTATTATCTTGAGGATAGCTATGTGAGAAGAGTATGTGCTTATATGAGTTACTATTCGATATTAGAACTCTGGTTAAAGCATTTTAAGTTTGCAATATACTACTGTTTTTTAGGGTTGACTTATTTGTTAAGTATATGATTAGTTTTAAACTATAGCATTGTTTCGATGTCAATCATAAAGCTAAGACATTGGATGACTAAATTTTTTGGCCCAACATTTGTAAATTAAAGTTTTCGTTATGTGTATTAGGCTTATTTATAAAGTTTTTGGCAAGGTATATTTGGCTTCTCGACATCCCATGCCTAAGTTTTCGTTATTTAATAATTTTTCTATAAAGCATGTAAGTTTTCGGTATGCTGAGAAAGTTTTCGGCAATTCCTAAACTTTTCGGCATTTGAGTATTTCATAAAGTTTTCGGCATTTTATTTTATGAATAAAAGTTTTCGGTGTCGCTATAACACCTAGGGGTTTGGACATTATTATAAAAGTTTTCGATATGTAAATAAGTTTTCGGCCTTCACGAAAAGTTTTCGGTGTTGTCGAGTTAGCCCAAAGTTTTCGACATGCGCATTTCATAGAGGTTTTTGGCACTTAGTAATTTTTAAGCATTTTATGGTTTTCAGGAAGTTTAGGGTTATTGGGATTTCTAGAGTTTTCAGTGCTTTTAGGGTTTTAGATTTCGATGCTTATTTAAATTAACAGATATACTTATACGAATAATATTTTACATTCAAAGGGTCCAAAATACTAGGAGATTTACGAGAGTGCTACACTAACTTTATCAGGAGGACAGATAGGTGGATCATCCATCTTGCGCAAATACATATGTAATTTATATGCTGTTATGTGATTCGATGATTTCTGTTACTTACGTGATTTACTTGTTTTACGTACTTTCATGTGAATCATATTTTGATGAGATATCATGTATATGCATAGCACATGCATATCACGTCAGGGCGAGAGATGGTTTCCACCGAATTGAGACAGTGATGAT
The DNA here is from genome assembly GCA_027422505.1 of Craterostigma plantagineum. Classification (NCBI taxonomy): domain Eukaryota; kingdom Viridiplantae; phylum Streptophyta; class Magnoliopsida; order Lamiales; family Linderniaceae; genus Craterostigma; species Craterostigma plantagineum. The sequence continues at coordinate 11,589,469 of JAPQWV010000005.1, read as the reverse complement.
TCAATGTATTGTTAAGTGGGATAGATTGAGATAGTTGTGACTTGTTAGGCTCACAGATTACCTGGCGAGAGACAGACGTGATCGATCTGTCTACTCGGACGTGGTCGGTTCGAGGTGCAAACCGCCAGATGAGATACGGGTGTTATCACCCATGATAAATACATAAATGGATACGGGCGTTATCGCCCATGATTTATTGTGGAAGAGACGACTTGGTAGGTGGTCATTCACGTGATTGATCATTGGACTGCTGGTGTAGCTTACCGCTGATTACGGGTGTGATCACCATGATCTAGTGCGCGCGTGAGCCTAACCAAGGGCCCAATGTTTATGATATGAGATAGAGATGTGGGAAAAGAAAGAGTATGCAGGGATATGTGAGATATTGGGATTGGAGTTGAGTGCACACTTGCATACATGCATTTTATTCACATACTGGGTAAATCGCTCAGTGTTTACGTGTTGTAGGTACTGAGTTTGACGCTGATACGTGTTAAGACTGAGGCGGCTGGTGCCGGTGCTCCACGGACTTTTGAGGGCGGGGCAGTACATGAATGAAGACCCGTGGAGCGACGTTAGGGGTTTTTGTCATTTTGATATTTTGGGCCTTCGGTCTTTGTACAGACTTGACTCTGTAAATGATCTTCTGTTATCATATATTCTATTTTAGGAAAAAGTTTTTGTTAGACGGGTCTTCCGCGACTTACATTACGAAAATCCGCATCTAATCTCAATTAGAAAACGAGGGTCGCCACAAGTGTATCAGAGCGTAGGCTTTAGATTCTGCAGACTGTCCATGTACTGCCGTTCTAAAGCCTGTAGAATCAGCCTTACCCGTAAGTTTAATACTTGAGTATGTGACTACGTGTTATTTGAAATATGTATTTTTTATGAATAACTGTAGATAATTATAGAAAATGATGAGAGAAAAGAGAGAGCATGTAGGTGAATATTTCGTCTACAACACGTAAATCTTATGTGTTAATATTCCCTTGTTTGGGCCGATTAATTTTGAGAAGCTGGCCTAGATTAACCGTCAAGTATGGCGTCGAGCCATGTCTTTATTTAATTATTAACTTTATAAAATATAAAAAATAATAAAAAATTAAACGCTCTTTTTATTACGCCTCGAAGCGTTTTTATAAAAAATTTCGCTATTGCGCGCAATTTAAAACACTGGTTACATTTGATGAATTCCCTAACGCAGATGCTACTGAGGAAGGTATAGTTGTGTCTCCTACAAGTATACAGGTTATTGGCAAAGAAGTAAGCACAATTCCGTTGGAACTAGACACTAAGTCAGAGGAACCTGAGGCTTCAGACGAACATCAGCGCAAAAAATTCAAACATGCCTCCAGCCATCCCACTGAACAAGTCATAGGGAATATCACTTTAGTAATCAAAACGAGAGCAACTGCTTGAAATGACACTGCTGAGGAATCACATAACGTGCTGCTATCAACCATGGAACCTAAGACAGTAAATGAAGCTCTTGACGATGAATCGTGGGTAATTTCTATGGAAGAAGAGATAGCACAATTCGAAAAGAGTCAGGTGTGGATACTTGTGGAAAGGCCAAGTGAAAAGTCCATCATAGGTACAAAGTGGGTGTTTCGCAACAAGCTGGACGAAAACGGTAATGTGACACGAAACAAGGCCAGGTTAGTTGCCAGAAGTCATTCCCAAGAAGAAGTTATAGATTTTCAAGAAACATTTGCACCTGTAGCTAGGCTTGAGTCAATACGCGTCTTACTTGCATATGCATCTTTTAAAGATTCAAGCTCTTTCAAATGGACGTGAAAAGTGCATTTTTAAATGGTTTTATAAATGAGGAAGTTTATGTCGAACAACCTCCTGGTTTTGAAAAAGAAGAATTTTCACATCACGTCTTCAAATTAAACAAAGCTTTATATGGTTTAAAACAGGCCCTAGGGCATGGTACGAAAGGTTAAGTAAATTTTTTATAGACATGGCATGTTTACAACAGGAACAATCGATAATACTCTATTTATCAAATACGAAGGGAATCACCTACTACTTGTGCAAATATATGTTGATGATATCAAATCTGGCAGTACTGACATCACTCTTTGCGAGAATTTTTCTAAGTCTATGCAGCAGGAATTTGAGATGAGCCTAATGGGAGAACTGAAGTAATTCCTTGGCTTGCAAATCAAGCAATTGGACACGGGAATATTCATATCTCAAACTAAGTACACGAAGGAACTACTTGAAAAATTCAGAATGGATGATTCCAATGTACTTGCCACTCCTATGCATCAGACCACCAAAATTGACAGTGATGAACAAGGTACGCCGTTTGACCAAACTAAGTATAGAGGTATGATAGGAAGTTTGCTATACCTTACGGCAAGCAGACCCAATATTATGTTTGCTACTGGTCTATGCTCTAGTTATCAATCGAGTCCTAAGGAATCTCACTTGACAACAGTCAAGCTAATATTTAGATATTTAAAAGGAACAATCAATTTTGGAATCTGGTATCCAAATTCCAAGGAATTCCCATTACTGGATATTCAGACGTTGATTATGCCGGTTCTAGAGAAGATAGGAAAAGTACTAGTAGTGGTATTTGCCAATTGCTAGGGAATTCCCTTGTAACTTGGTCCAGTAGGAAACAAAATGTTGTCGCCCTGTCCACAACCGAAGCTGAGTATATGGCCTTAGGAAGTTGTCCTCAACAAATTCTTTGGATGAAACAGACCCTGGGTGATTACAGTTTAAGGTACGACCAAATTCCCATTTTCTGTGATAGTACTAGTGCCATTAGTATCACTAAGAATCCTGTATATCACTCTCGAACTAAGCACATAGAGGCGAAACATCATTTTATTTGAGATCATGTTCAAAAAGGGAATATCAGCGTGAACTTCGTGGAAACTAATGATCAGCTGGCTTATATCTTTGCGAAACCCCTTATTCAGAGTAGATTTTGTGATATTCGCGATCGATTAGGAATTATTGAGCTCAAATAGGAAAGGTGACTAGATAAGTGAGCCCTTAGTAATTCTTTGATCTTATCCCTTGATTCTATTAGTAATTTTTTCTTTCATTCTACCTTCCTTATCTATCTTATTTCGTTCCGTCATTGAAAATTTTTTTAAACAGATTTTTTTCAAGATTTATGTTATAATCTATTTTCAGCCAATTGAGATTCTAAGTGGGTTTCGTCCCACATCGGATAATTCAAGCTCTTGAAACTAGTATATATATAAGAGGCTTTATCCTCCTATTACCAATTGGTTTTAGGAAGGACCCCTCGATTTCTAATATGGTATCAGAGCGAGCTTCCGCTCACCGTCACCCGATTCATATGTCCACGTGTTAGGCCAGTCATGCCACACGTGAGGGGGCGTGTTGAGATTCTAAGTGGGTTTCGTCCCACATCGGATAATTCAAGCTCTTGAAACTAGTATATATATAAGAGGCTTTATCCTTGAGAGCGGAGGATTGGGAAAGCCCCGCGGATAATGAGAATCTTCCCAATCCTTGAGAAAATCAATGAAAATGGAGGATTCCTTATTTCTAATTGACAGTAGATAGAATTCATAATTTTTTCAATTCTCATATCTATGTCAAGGAAGTTAACACCCTCCCTTGATTAGGTAGTGCAGCTAACATATGTATAAACCAACCATAGCCCCTCATACGAGAAGTGCCCAGAGCGTTTGGTGTACAGAGGGGATTGAGTCTTAGGATGGCACACGACCCTTTATGTTAGGTTAGGGTCCAAGGGAACGACCATACCGAGGGAGAGATACTTGGAAAACCGAAAGAAAGGTGCGAGACTATATCCACACCGATTCAAATCATTAAGTGTGAGTTTTGAGGACAAAACTCTTACCTGGCGTGTCGAAAAGGTGAGGGTGCTCCTCCCGCATCTTCTCCTCTAGTTCCCATGTAGCTTCGCGCTCGGAATGATTCCTCCACTGAACTTTGACGTATGGAATTGTGCGCGTCCTGAGTACCTGATCCTTTCTGTCAACAATTTTCTCCGGGCGTTCTTCATAAGTGAATTTCTTATCTACAACCACATCCTCTATCAACCAGATATGCTCTGGCGACGGTACGTATTTCCTCAGCATGGATACGTGGAATACGTTGTGAACTCTGGAGAGCGCTGGAGGTAGTGCCAAACGGTATGCCACATCGCCTATCGCTTACTTGCGTTCAATGAATGAAGTTTGCTCTTTCTAAAATCGAGTTCCCCCTTATTAGATAGCAATGTTACTCTGAGTTCCTGCTTCACTACAGGGGAAAGGGAAACAAACGAAAAGAAATTCGTTAAGCAAAGCCCATGGCCTACCCCTCCTACTCTGCCATACCTGTGAAAGAATTTTTTCTTTCGAATAGGCCTAACCCTTGGGGAGAGGGTTATGTTATTGGGTTATAAAGAGGGACTCCCACTTCAACCATAAGGAGACATTTAGAATAGTGATTTCTTATGAATACTTTTACTAGCAAGTAAGTGCCGTGCCCTCAAGTCAAGCAAGGTACCGAGTGAGATAAAGAATTATAGGGGGTGCAAGCCCGGATACTAACTATTTGCCTTGCATTTGAAAAGCATGATTTTGACCTTCGGGGAGGGGTACTTCTTTCTTTTACTTTATAGAAAACATTTATACTTGATTGAAGATATACCAAAACTCTTGTCTATTTCGATGGTATGATAGTAACTAGAGCTCCATTATAGGGAGAAAATGACCAATTCTTAGCCTTAGACAAAGAGAACGGGAAACCGGGAACCAAGCAGGCCTCTTGGCAGGAAAACAAGCTAGATCACGTTTATGGATCCTAGTCTTAGTCCTTATTTCCTTTCTTAATCTCCACGAGATATCCCCATCTTCATCTAACGGGCAGTTTTTCCTTCTACCCTTGATTTTTCTTTAAATTCAAATTTAAAAATCTTTTCCTTATCTGCCACACGTCTAATCGATATCACATCTCTCCATAACTTCTTTTCATTCTTCAAAAGCTTTCTGCCTTTATACAACCACCAATTCTTTTCCTCTTTGAATCCATCCCACCCTAAGTCTCTCACTTCATTATCTCAATCTTCAAACCTTCGATCTCAACTATGGTGAAAACTAAAGGCGCCGGATCTGTCTCCGAAAAGAAGCGAAAGGCTGCTCTGATCAAAACCCCACTATCTTCGAAAACCACTAGTTCGAAGTCAGGAAGTAGTTCTAAATCCATGAGATCTCGACGAAACCAAAGAAGAAGGCAAAGATCGTTAAAACTCCTACTCCATCCCATGCTTCTTCTCATGATCAGTCTGCCTCTCAAGAGAAATCTGCTTCTCTTGAGAAATCTTCTACTCCCATCGATTCTCCTCCTTGAGACAAAGTTCCTTCACTGGATCGTCATGAGCAGGTGATGTTCAACCCTAATAATATGAAGGAAATCACTGATGAAATTAAGTTCTTGACTGAGAATGCCAAGGAACTCCATGGGAAGCTTAAGAAGAGACAAGTTGCACGAGGTAGGTGCGTTAACTTTGATTAGTTGGCTGACAGCCAAGTGGTGACGTGGCTGAATGACTATGGCTCGGAAAACTTTCTGAGAATTGACAAGTCCGTGTATGTGGAGGCGGTGAAGCTCTTCAATGCCAATCCCACTTTCATTGAAGATGGAACTGAGATCACTGTGACGTCGTATGTGCTTGGGAAGAAACTTGAATGGAATAGTGCGAAGGTGAATGAGATGCTGGGGGTAGAAAATGAAGGGCTCTGTTATTTCGATTTCACTCGTTGGTGCACTTCAGAGGTAACCATGCGAGATTGTGTGAAAGCTCTTTGTAATTCCCCTTATAGGCAAAGGTTCACTGATGGCGAAACTTTGAACAAACTTCCCGTAGACATGTTCTTTCGTTACAAAGTTTTCACATGACGCTATGGAGCGCACGAGTTCGAAGTGGAGGACATTCCACTACGATGAACAATATGAGTATGCTCACGCTCTTTATGGTGTCCCAAAATAGGTCGCTGAACTTAGGATACTTCATCCTTAAGTACATGATCTATGCCATCAAAAGCCCAGACAAGGAATGTAACGACCCTCACTTTCTAATAAATAGTTTAGCGGATTTTCGCAACGTGAATCGCGGAAGACCCGTCTAACAAAAATCTTTTATTTAAAAAAGATAATAATATGTGACCAGCACACACATGATTTGCACACGTCACATAATACAAAGTCATAGTCCATTATTTTTATTTTACAAAGGCTATAAGCCCGACACACGAGAAACCCTAAATGTCGCTCCACAGGTCGCATCCATGTACCGCTCCGCCTCAAAAGTCCGTGGAGCACCGCCGGCAGCCCGCCTCAATCGCGACGCTCATTAGTGCCGGACTCAAACGTACCTACAACACGTAAATTGAGCTCTTTGCCCAGTAGGTGAAAATATGCATGATGCAAGTGTACACTCAACCCATATCCCAAACACCTCACAAATGCACGCTCGACTCGACTCTACTCATCTCAATACTAACACGTCTCAACACCCCCACACTACTCGACAGTAAGTACATTTCTAATATCCCACTCAGGTCTCATTAGAATAGGTTCCCACTCAGATCACGTTAGAATAGGTTCCCATTCAGGTCTCGTTAGAGTGGGTGGCTACTCAGGTCTCGTTAGAGTCGCATACCCCGCTCAGGTCTCGTTAGAGCGGGTAAGCTACTCTAAATATCGTTCACCAATTTATAATAATATAGTGTTTATCCTCTCCAAAACAACGTTTGTTATTAATTCAGATTCCCGGGGTTTCCTTAAAATTAATTTCCGAAAATTTAATCTTGACAATTACTTTACTAATTGCTCTATAATAAATATTATAACCCCGTTTAAATTTTACGGGTATTACATTCTCCATCTCTTAAAAGAATTTCGCCCCGGAATTAGGCCGATTGGAATAACGCGGGGTTTCTACTCTTAGTATACTCTCAAGGAGGTTCGGAATTTTTTTTCTGCAAATCTCGTATTCGATTATGCGATTGAATTTTTTATCCCTTCCTAACGTGATAGGGTTTTATTCCTACCACGCTTCCGCTGCGTTACTCTTACAGTTCGTATATTTTATTTTATTTAGCTATTTATATGTTTATTTTTTTTCCTATCCCTAGAATTTTCAAATCTCTATTAAGATAGGATTTATTCCTACCTTCATCAGATATTCGGCCAAAACATCCGTATGTGCGACCCAAAAATCAATTGGCACAAAAATTAGTATGATTTAATTATTTAACATACCCGTCATCCCTGGTGGGTTCAATTCTTCCTCCTCGTTTGTTAAAGTAAACACACGTACCGGTACGAGTGGAGGCTGTACTGGCACTTGGTTTTGATTTCCGGAACGATCTTTCGGACAGTTTCTCGCAAGATGTCCTAGTTTTCCACACTTAAAACATTGGGGGTTAAAATTTGGTCTTGCTCCGAAACAAACGCCTGCACGGTATCGTTCGCATTTTTGGCACTAGGGATTGACATTTGGAGATCGAATTGGGAAATTAGCCGCTTCCTGGTTTGGCCTCGGTCTCCAATTTTGTTGTCCCTGGCGGCTGTTCTGATTATTGTTGGGACCCTTATCAAAACTCTGACGCTTCTTATTAGCCTCTCGTTCCAGCTGACTCTCCGCCTTCCTCTTTTCCTCGTGGGTTCTGGAAATCCGTTCCTCTGCCTGCTCCGCGATGAGCGCTCGTTCAACCACCTGAGCGAATGCCAGTTCCCTTATTCACGCCATGCTTACGTCTCGATATATCTCAGGTTTGATGCGTTCGTCGCCACCATGTGCGGAGCGAAGCGCGACAGCTCTTCAAACTTGTGGATATATTCCGCGATAGTTTGCTCACCTTGCTTCAGGTTTAGGACCTCGTTCATTTTTCGAGTTCGGTCATGAGTGGTGAAATTTTCTCATGGAATAATTCTCTAAATCTCTCCCACGGCATAGTCGTTGAGTCCTCCAAGACTTTGATGGTGTCCACCAAAACCATACGTTCCCACGGAGCATAGAAACGGCACACAACACCCGCTCATTTTCCGAGACCCGACCATACAGGAACATATCCTCTATGGTGCGCAACCAGTCATCGGCCAAGATAGGATCGACGGCATCATCGAAGGTCGAAGGGTTCAATTTCCGGAACCGTTCCCCTATTATTTCTACACGTTCCGGTGGTGGGGTAGGATGTTGCTCAGATGAGTTACTGTGATTGATCAACTCATTGATCTGACCCGACTGACGTTGGATCAGTTCAGTAAGGCCAAGATCGTGGAGTCTCGTTCAGCTGTAGATGCAACCCCACGACTCGACTCTCCATTGTTTTCTCTACGTCCACTCGTCATTTTAGCCTACTATCCACAATAATACACGCAAACAAGTACATTATTACTATTATTAAATCAAGCCAAAACTTTAAAACTTACAGGCAAGGCTAATCCTCCAGGCTTTTGAGTGGCAGTACATGGACAGTCTACAGAATCTATATCCTAAGCTCTGATACCAACTGTAACGACCCTCACTTTCTAATAAATAGTTTAGCGGATTTTCGCAACGTGAATCGCTGAAGACAAAGTCATAGTCCATTATTTTTATTTTACAAAGGCTATAAGCCTGACACACAACAAACCCTAAATGTCGCTCCACAGGTCGCATCCATGTACCGCCCTGCCCTTAAAAGTCTGTGGAGCACCGCCTTCAGCCCGCCTCAATCACGATGCTCATCAGCACCGGACTCAAACGTACCTACAACACGTAAACTGAGCTCCTTGCCCAGTAGGTAAAAATATGCATGATGCAAGTGTACACTCAACCCATATGCCAAACACGTCACAAATGCACGCTCGACTCGACTCTACTCATCTCAACACTAACACGTCTCAACACCCCACACTACTCGACACTAAGTAAATTTCTAATATCCCACTCAGGTCTCGTTAGAATAGGTTCCCACTCAGGTCACGTTAGAATAGGTTCCCATTCAGGTCTCGTTAGAGTGGGTGGCTACTCAGGTCACGTTAGAGTCGTATATCCCGCTCAGGTCTCGTTAGAGTCGCTACGATGAGCATCGGGGATGGTTCAAAATCAGAGATCTGAAAGCTTCTTCAAAGAATCCGAGCAAGCAGAAAAAGGATCAAGAGAGCGACGACGAGCAGGGAACTATAGCTGAGTTGAAAAGGAGTATCAAGGTCATCAAGGATGATAACAGGAAGAAGTTCGACAAGATCTCATGACACTTTAAAAGGATTAAAAAGTATACGAAGAAGATCTCCACAGCTCTGAAGATTCCTGAATCCTCATCTGCCTCATCTGACAGCGATTCTAGCTCTTAGAACTTCGATTCCTAGTGATCTCCTAGCTCTAGTATGCCTAGTTCTCGTTTGCGCCTAGTACTAAGTTCTTTTAGTTTGCTGGTTTTTGGGTTGGTAGGTTGTGGTTGGTAGCAGGTTTTTGGTAAGATGGTGGTGTTTTGGGTCCCTCCATTTTTATGCTGAAGGGGGAGTATTTTGGGCAATTAATGCCGTGTTTTGGTGCCGGGTCGTTCACTTTTGGCCCTTTGTTATCTTGGAATGCTTTAATACTATCGGCTTGCTTTTATATGCTTATGTCTTAATCTCTCTATGCTTGAGTTTGCGATTTGTTAAGGATTAAGGAACTTCCACATAGGCAGGGGGAGCAAGCTGATATGATCTGATAATTTGCGACATCCATGGTAACTTGTGACATTTCATATGATATGATCTGGTAATTGCTAAATTTTTGTGCCATTGTGCTTCACATAGGAAGATTAGCAATTAGATAGGGGGAGCATGAGTTAAAATTTGATAGATTTATTTGCTCTGATCATATGTCACATGCCTTTATACTTAAACATGGTATGTGCAAAAATAGTTTCATATCGAGTGTACTCATATGCTTAAGTTAGGCATTAATTACTTGTCATCATAAAAAATGGGGAGATTGTAGCCCTTTTTTGGTCCAATGCTTATAAGAGTTTTGATTATTCCAAGTAATTATGTAAAATGGGGGTCAACATAGAAAACTCTATATGTATGATCTATGATGTTTAAGCATGTACAAATATTCGATTAAATGCTTAAATGTGATTTAATTGTTAAGATAATCGAATTTATGTGATCTTGTGCTTAACTGGAATATTGTTGTGATCACCTAGATATGAACGTTTTCGTATAACTGGAATATCATTGTGTGCTATATATGAAAAATATATTCTGTCTGAGTCATACCTGAGTAGTACACGTGATTGATCTATTTTAGGAAAGAATATTATGATATATCCGTTGAGTGCAATCTTAGTTGATTTTTAAATCAGTGAATCAGTGATCTATCTTTCCTTATGCGACTTAGGAATTATATTTTGGAAAGTCATTAATTGATTGGGTTTATATGTGGTATGATGCTGATTGAGTCTATTTATGGAATGTGCTGAAATCGGATGAGATCATCATACATGGAAAGTCTGTTTTTGCATTATACTCACTAATCAAATCTTTCTCTGTGCGAATTGGCTATTACATTTTGGGAAAAAATCAGTTTATTGAACTTACTATTGGTAATATGCTGAGTGGAACTATATATGGAATATGCTGACAACGGATGAAATTACAAGGGAATGAAAGTAAGTTTGTGGTATTTATGGTAAGTGATCATGCATGACTATAGTTTTGAAATGGCTTATTCTTGGCATGATTATATGAAGTTAATGCACGTGATTTCTGAGCTTTCTCTTGCATATTTTGTGCTTAACTTTCCTTTTGAAGTGTAGATGTTATTCTTGGGTCTATATAGATGACACAGACTTCACGTTGAAGGGTACCGAACTTACGCACAAGCAAACTAATTCCTTTGAGTGACTGAGCTTTGATTTGCGATACATTCGTAGTTTGTGCTGAGCTTAAATTTGCGAAATATGTACCCTTTGAGCCATCGATTGTAACACCCTACCCAAAACCTTGTCTTCGGACGTGTTGAGCGCACAAAGGAGCACGAGTGGAGTCTTCTGCATGTGAACGGACGATTCAGTGGATTCGGTGGCCCTTTGGAAGCGAGCTGTGTCTAGTCGAGTAGTTGTGATTCCTGGGTAAACGACGTAGAACGAAACTCATCGTGCGGCAGCCTAGGTGGAGGTCTAGTTTTCATAGTGCTTCGGTTGTGTAAGGGTCGATCATTTTGTAACCATAATCGGTAATACTTAGTGATTGATTGGAACTCTTGGGGGAGAACAAACCCCAAGGACAGGATTAAACCCCAGTTGGGGATATAACCTGTATAAAAATCCCGTTTCACTTTACTTTCAATTATTTACTTTTCTGTGAGACAACCCGGAACGCCTTCAAAAACCTAGGTAATATCTTTGAAACGTTTTCAGAAAACTACGTGATATTTTTGAAACAGGATTAGGGATATAACATTGATACTTGTATTGCTTGCTAGGAAATAACGTACTCTGCAATATCTTCTTTAAGAAAATTATTTTTCAAAGAAGAAAAAACCGATTTTTATAAACCACCCCCCCTCCTCTTAGGCATATTTTACACTTCAGTGATCAAAGCAAAAAATCACGTAATTCATATGCGCGAATAAAATAAGTCAAAAATTCCATGTGGCTGCTAACGTGGAATATTTTCCACCTACTTGGGTTGATGAGTTGATGGCATTGTGTTCTACAAGTATGATTTCCGAGCTCAATTGGAGACCAAATTTATTTTGACATATTAAAAGCTACGTATTATGTAATCCAATATAATGATTAAAAATAGAAAACCATATACCAAATTATATATATTTGCTTACTTTTTTATATATGACTATAACTGAAGTATAAATATCTTGAGAGCTGGGCGTTCGTGAGTTCTACTATATCGATATATGAACTATACCTTTTATAATTTTCTCTGACTTTTACTTGTTTACTTTGACCATCTGCAACCCGCAGCATAAAAATACAGTTAATTCTGCACAATATTACAGCTGCTACAGTGCTTTTACTCCAACCCATAAATTCTATTTCCCACACAAATTTTCACTGCAAACCATTAGTTCTATTTTTTACTCTAAAATCAAATTGCTATATTTAACTTTATATTATAATAATTAAAAAGTCAATAAATTAAATATTTAAAATTAACTCACTATAAACTTAGCATATTATTTAATTATAATTATTAAAAAAACGAAAATATAAATAAATAATAGGAAATTAATATTATTTTTACTTTTATTATTATAAGAATATATATATATTTAAATATAATTAAAATATTTTTTATTAAATAATTTATAAATGAATAGAAAGTACAACACAATTTTTGTGTTGAAAATTGTGTGTATTCTACATCTACAATATCTCTGCTAATCAACACAATATTAGTGTTAGATATAGAGTTCCATTGGAGTAAAGATGTACTTTATTTTGTGTTTACACAAAAATAAAGTTTCCGTTGGAGATGCTCTAACTGTAATTTTTGTTCTTTCTCAAAGCGTGTGATTTGAAATTTAGTTGTATAGTTATATTTGCTTGTAGATCAGTCATTCGACCAATATCATTTGCATTAATACTGCACCTCAACGACTACCTAAAAACGCTATCGAACTGCAATTTTTGAATTAAAGGACATGCATATGGGAAGGGTGAGCAAGCTATAGAATATATTTCTCTACTAAATCGTCTCTAATAATTGAAAAGCGATACGGCTAGAATGCTCTGATTAAGACATGCCAATGAGTAGGATGATTAAATTCTAGGGGTGTTCGTTCGGTACAAACCGAACCGAACCGAACCGAAATTTCGGCGGTTCCCCCATTTCCAAAACCGAATACCGAACCGAATTTCTCAGTTCGGTATTCGGTTATTACCGAATTTTTTCGGTTAATTCGGTTTTTTACCGAATTACCGGAATTTTCAATAAAAAAAAAAGAATTTTAATTATATTTAATTAATATATATAATTTATTATAGTTTTTTTCGGTTTATATAAAAGTTATATAATATTACTGAAAATTCGTTTTTTAATATATAATTTAATAAAATATAGTTATATTTTTATTATTAATAAAATATAATATATTTTAATTTTAAAATTTCGGTAATTCGGTATACCGAAAATCCAAAACCTATACCGAACCGAATTACCGAATTTTTTTTTAATAACCGAATACCGAACCGAATTTTTCGGTTCGGTTCGGTTTTGTACCGAATTTTCGGTTTTTCGGTTATTCGGTTCGGTTAACCGAATAACGCACACCCCTATTAAATTCTAAATGAGTTGGCTTGCTTTAATAGTTAAGAAAATATATATAGAGAGGCATGATATGGTGCCCACCTTATGTGAGCACCTTATATGGTCACCTGCTGATTTGGTACCGATTCGTGCCAAATCAGCATGTCACTTCAACATTAAATGTGATGTGATATTAATCAACACATTTTAGGTGCCATAGATCGACACATGTGATGTTGATGTGTCATGTTTACTTGGTATATATCAAGGCCACACAACAAGTGCCACATAAGACCTGAATATGGCACATCAGCACCATATGTGTCGATCTATGGCACCTAAGATGTGTTGATTAATGTCACATCACATTTGATGTTGAAGTGGCATGCTGATTTGGCACGAATCGGTGCCAAATCAGCAGGTGCCCATATAAGGTGCTCACATAAAGTGACAACCATATCATTCCTATATATATATATATATATATATATATATATTATACATTAGATTGCAATAAAGATCGTTTAGGACCAGACGAGCACCTCAAGGAGATCATGGAAGTGGAATAGCGGCGGTATAATGAATGATGACTAGTGTTGAATTGCTATTATTCCTTTTGGAGACGGCGTCGGCTTGTAAAGATAAGGGCGGTGCATGATGGACATTTGTAACTACTGCGACCTCAATTCTCGATTATCTATTCTATTTTATTAATTGCGAGGACATGATAAAAATCGTCGATCGTGGTTTGCTAATTTCCATCGATTCCATATTAAACCACGATCAAGTTATTAACTGTTTGGTTTTGAGCTTAATGGCCATTGAGCCGAAATTTGGGTTGTAAGAATTTTATAAAATGATAAATTAATTTTAAAAGTTAGCCAGTAAAATATGTTATGTAAAGTAAAGCTCAAGGAGTTTGTCCCACGAGAATGTTCACCACATATATAGAATTCCTTGAGGATTTATTCGAAAGGGCTTGCTTAGGGCTCTAAATGAGCCTAGCTCGGCTCATTTTCTGGGCTCGAGCTGAGCTCGTCGACCTTTTCAGCTCAGGGCTCGACCTCAAGCTTATTTACAGCCCGATGAGCTCGAACTCGAGCTTGAGCTCACGAAGCTCATCGAGCTCGAGCTTCTAATAAAAAATTAAAAAATTAATAATAATATAAAGTTAATATAAAAAAAATTAGAAAATAATAATAATAATAAAAGCTCGCGAGCCTGTTCGGAGCTTTCGAGCCAACATGATTGGGCTCAAGCTCAAGCTCGACATAAACGAGCTCGAGCTAAACTTAAATGAGCTCGAGGTCATTTACATCGAGCTCGAACCGAGATTTTGCCAAGCCGGCTCGTCGAGCTCACGAGCCGGCTCGACTCATCTTTCACCCCTAAGCTTGCCAGTGTGGCGCCCCGCCATCTACTATGTAATACCCGTAAAAATTTAATATGGGATTTTTGCTGTAATTAACAATGTAGTTAGTTAATTTAGGGATTTTGACTAAACTAATATGAAACCTTGAAGCAAGACTATTAAATCGAAATTTCGAAATTAGTTCGAAATAGCTCTCGAAAGTAGGAGGAATCGGAAAAGAGATTTGAAATAAGTAGGCTAAATTATTGAACAACGAAAATTCTAAATATTAAAGTCACAAGTCTTCGATACTTAAACATAGCCACAAAGATTTCGGCATGTGTTAAATCATAGGAAATTTTTCGATGTCACTTGGTAATACAAAAAGGTTTTCGATACCAACAAATAAAAAAAAAACATTGTTATCTCTCACAAAGGTTTCGATATTCCTCTTATAAAGTTTTCGATACAGCATGCAATGATTTAACCTACTTAGTTTGTATTTATACACACACATGTATATTAATTAAAATATTCATCAAAGAGCCAAGAAAAGTACACGTGGTGGCTTTTATACTATTATTGAATATGACTAATCGTTTTCCTTAACCTTAAGGTAATACACATCACTATCTAGGGAACCCTACACATTTATATGTATATGTCATTTACGACGTGAAAAGGAGGAAAGCCAACAGATACTATACATCGAAGAACAAGGATATCTTTAAGAATCAACTAAGTAATTAAAGAAAGGAAACTACATCAGAGGAAAAAAAAGGGGAAAGGATACCAAGGTTAGGAGGTAAAATTTCATTTACAACTCATAAGCATAATTAAGATTCATAATTTTACGGTGTCATGTGTGGTTTACTTGATTAAAGTGATATTCAATTTATGTTTTCATGGTCTGCGTATTTTAGAGATTGAATTCTATTTTTTTTTTAAAGTGCCATGATAGATTCTCGTTTGTGCCTAATAATAAATTTAGGTGTTAGAATAGTGCTGATATATTTAATGTTTGAATGGCGGTATGTGATTAGTTGCTAAACATCGGATAAGAATAGATTATGGTACATATGTACAATTTTTTTTATGTTTGAGATTTTCGACAAGGTAGGGTTTTGACATTCAAATAATAAGTTTTAGGTGACCCTAATCTCGGCAAAGGAATTGGTTTATTAGGGTTTTCTATGATAAATAATTTTAGTAGTAAATGTTTTTAATAAGCGTAAAAGTTATCGAAAGTTTCAACAATGTTTTGCTACTTGGGAAGGTTTTCAACATGTGTAATTAGCTTTTGGCATTTTTTTATTCACCTAGAAGATTTCTGTTATGTGTTTAATAAGTTGATAATTTCGGTATGTTAAGGTTTGATATTATAATATTGTCGGCCTTTGTAATTTAATTGATTGACGTTTTCGTAACCTAGTTTTGATGCCCCACAGTTTTCGTGCTCTAAGGAAGTGAACTAAGTTTCGAGATTGAATGCATGCAATGTTTTCGACATTCACTCAATAGAGTTTTCTTTATTCATGCCCTTAAAGTTTTTAGTCATTACAAATTTTAGGTATTTATTCCTAAAGTTCTCGGCACTATCTCACCTATAAAAGAAAGTTCGGTATTTTGTGAAAGTTTCGGCATGACTTAAAAGTTTTCAGTATTCTAATTTTGAGACCTAATTTTTCGGCATTAGGAAAATTTTCGTTATTTTAGGGTTTTTGCGAATTGGGTTTTCGATCTTTAGGGTTTGAGAATTTCGAGATTTACGAGAATTAGTAAATATATTAACATAGTAATATTTATCTGTCCAGAGTTTCGACATTTAGGAGAATAACCAGATATCGTGACTGACTTACATCAGGAGGACAGGTAGGTGAATTATTCATCTACAATGCGTAAACACTTATCTGAATTACGTGTTTTTATGTGCTTCAATGATTTACGTGAATAATGTAATGTGCTTTACGTATATTTCATGTGAAATCACGAATTCATACGTTATCACGTTTATATGCATGGCATATGCATATCATATCACAGGGGTGAGATATTTACACCGTATTGAGACGGTTGATTTGAGATATTGTCGAGTGGGGTAGTATGAGATGTTTGTAATTTTTGTTGTTGACTCGTTGAGGAGTCGAGGTTGGTACTCGTATGACACCTGACGGCAGACAGGCGTGATCGATCTGTCTACTCGGGCGTGAACGTCCCGAGGTGCAAAACCGTCGTGATTGTATTTTCAGCGGAGGGAGCGACCTGACAGGGCAGTTGCGTGATCGTCAAAACGTTGTCGGCGTAGGCTACCGCTTACGGAAGAGCGGCCTAGCAGGGCAGCTGCGTGATCGTCAAAACGCTGCTAGTGTAAGCTTCCGTATATTATTATTATGGGCGCGCGAGGTGTCGAGTCTGACCTAGGGCCCTGTGTGGTGTGATTTGAGACAGGATTGTGAAAAAAAAAGAGTGAATATTGCATGTGAGATATTGGGATTGGGGATGAGCGCTCACGTACATACATGCATTTTTATTCACCTACTGGGCAAATGGCTCAGTGTTTACGTGTTGTAGGTACTGAGTCTGACGCCGACGCGCGTCAAGACTGAGGCGGCTGGTGGCGGTGCTCCATGGACTTTTGAGGGCAAGGCGGTACATGGATGAAGACCTGTGGAGCGACTTAGGATTTTTGTTCTTTTGGCGTTATTTTGAGGCTACGGCTTTTGTATAGACTTGACTCTGTAGATAATATTTTGTGTAATATATTATATTTTAGGAAAACGTTTTTGTTAGACGGGCCTTCCGCGGCTTACGTTGCGGAAATCCGCCACTAACCTTAATTAGAAAACGAGGGTCGCCACAGGTGGTATCAGAGCGTAGGCTTTAGATTCTGAAGACTGTCCATGTACTGCCGCTCAAAAGCCTGGTGAACCAGCCTGGCCTGTAAGTTAAATGCTTGATTATGTTACTACGTGTTATCTGATATGTGCCTTATGTTATTTATTATAGATAATAGTTGAATAATGCCAAGAACTCGTAGTGAACATGTGGCCGAATCCAGCCGTATGGCTGAACCAGAGTCCCCTCCCAATGAAAGGGACTCCACTATTCTACGACTGACTGACTTACTTCAACGTCAGTCGGAACATATCAATCGTCAGTCGAATCAAATCGACGAGCTACTCCATCATCATAGCTCGTCTGAACATCGTCCTTCCCCACAACCAGCGCGTGTAGAAATTATAGGGGAACGTTTTCGAAAAATGGATCCCCCAACCTTTACCGATGCTACGGACCCAGCAGTGGCTGAAGATTGGCTGCGAACTATAGAAGATATGTTTATCTACAGCCGTGTACCTGAAAACGAGAAGGTCCTTTGCGCCATTTCTATGCTCAGAGGGAATGCCCGTTTCTGGTGGGACACTGTGAAAGTCTTGGAAGACCCAGTGGTAATGACGTGGGAACGATTCAGGGAACTCTTTCATAGTAAGTACTTTACAGCCCATGAACAGGAACGACGAATGCAAGAGTTTATGAATCTGAAACAGGGAGCGATGCCGGTGGCCCAATATATTCGTCGATTCGAGGAACTATCCCGTTTTGCTCCTCATATGGTCGCAACTAATTCGTTGAAGGTGACGAGGTTCATTACTGGCCTCAAACCGGAACTTTATCGCGACCTAAGTATCTCAGGGGCCCGACAGATGGAATTCACCCAAGTAGCAGAAAGGGCCATGATAGCTGAGCAGGCCGAGGCTCAGATTTCTGAAGCTCAGGAGGCGAAGAAGAGGAGGGAGAGTCAGCAAGGACCTGGAAATGACCGTAAACGCCAATTTTTCAACAAAGGCCAAGGAAGTCGCCAGGGTCAACAAAACTGGCGCCCGACGTTTAACCAGGGACCCATAAATATTCAGAACCGACCTCCAAACCCGGCACCCCAGTGCAGACAGTGTGGCCGTTACCACTTCGGCACCTGTTATCAAACCAGACCTAATCCAAACCCACAGTGTTTCAGATGTGGAAGAATGGGGCATTATGCTAGGAATTGCAATACGACTTTACCCCAGAACGCGGCCCAACTACCGGTTCGACCTCCACCGGTTCCTGCACGGGTTTTCACACTTACCAATGAGGAGGCCGAGGCGAACCCTTCTGTTGTGACGGGTACGTTAACTATCTATAACGTGCCCACTTCTGTGCTAATTGATTCTGGAGCCACACATTCATTTGTGTCGGCTAAGTACGTGGCGAAGGTAGGAATATCTCCTACCTCATCTGAATGCAACTATGTAGTTACTCTGCCACATGGGAATCCGACGCATACCAACCAAGTACTGAAAGGATGCGTCGTAGTTATTGAGGGTAGGAACTTGAGTGCCGACCTGATTGTAATCCCAATGAACGACTATGATGTTATTTTTGGGATGGATTGGCTTTCGAAATACGGAGCCATCATAGATTGCAACAAGAAGGTCGTAAAATTTCAACTGCCCGAAAAAGAGGTGTTCACTTTTTCGGGTAAAACCAGCTCGAATCGTATTCCGCGAATCTCTGCGCTGAAGGCTCAACGACTGTTGAGATCCGGTTGTGAGTCTTATCTCGTATATGCAGTAAAGGCAGAGGAGTTACCTCAGCCAGAGCTAAAGGACGTACCGATAGTCAATGAATATGCCGATGTATTTCCCGATGATCTCCCGGGGTTACCCCCTGATCGAGAAATACAGTTTACGATAGATCTGATGCCGGGGTCCGCCCCAATTTCTAAAGCTCCTTATCGCCTAGCGCCAAATGAATTGAAGGAATTGAAGGAACAACTAGAGGACTTGCTGCAGAAAGGGTTTATCCAACCCAGTTTTTCGCGGGAGCGCCGGTTTTATTCGTACGGAAGAAAGACGGGTCGATGCGACTATGCATCGACTATAGGGAGCTGAATAAGATTACGATAAAAAATAAATACCCTTTGCCAAGGATCGATAATCTGTTCGATCAATTGCGAGGAGCTTCGGTATTCTCGAAAATTGACCTCCGTTCGGGATACCATCAATTAAAGATCAGGGAGGCAGATGTTCCGAAAACTGCGTTCAGTACGAGGTACGGCCATTACGAATTTCTGGTCATGCCTTTTGGACTGACAAATGCCCCAGCTGCTTTTATGGACCTGATGAACCGAGTCTTTAAAGACTACCTCGATCGGTTCGTTATCGTCTTTATTGACGATATTCTGATCTATTCCAAGACAAGAGACGAACACGAAAGCCATCTACGAACCGTCTTAGGAATCCTGCGAGAAAAACAGCTCTACGCCAAATTCAAGAAATGTGAATTTTGGCTTGAGCAAGTAGCCTTCTTGGGACACTTGATTTCTGGGAATGGAATCTCTGTGGACCCGAGTAAGATCGAAGCTGTGAATAACTGGCCACGACCTACTACTCCTACCGAAGTCCGGAGTTTTCTGGGACTTGCGGGATACTACCGTAAGTTTATAGCAGACTTCTCCAGTATTACCTCTACATTAACCAATTTGACGAGGAAGAACGTTCCATTCAAATGGACCGAAGCATGCGAACAGAGTTTTCAAGAGTTGAAGAAACGTCTTACCTCTGCTCCGATATTGACAATACCATCGGAAACCGAAGGATTTGCAGTATACAGCGATGCTTCGAAGAATGGCTTGGGATGCGTGCTAATGCAGAACGGAAAGGTGATTGCCTATGCTTCGCGACAACTAAAGGAATACGAGAAGAACTACCCAACCCATGACCTCGAATTAGCAGCGGTGGTCTTCGCTCTGAAGATCTGGAGACATTATCTCTACGGAGAGAAATGTGAGATCTTCACAGACCATAAGAGTTTGAAGTATTTTTTCACCCAGAAGGAACTGAATATGCGACAGCGAAGATGGCTGGAGCTCGTCAAGGACTACGATTGCGTCATCAGCTATCATCCGGGTAAGGCAAACGTAGTCGCAGATGCGCTAAGTCGAAAAGCGGTGAATGCAGAGTTACATCAGCTTGGAATAGAGGTAGTTAATTTGGGCGAAGTTGAGGCAAGACTAGCAGCATTAACTCTCCAACCCACGCTGCTAGAACAGATCAAGAAAACCCAAGAAGAAGACGAATTCTACTTAAAAATGAAGGAGGTACTACCCGAAGATTTTAAAATACGAGAGGATGGAGCTTTATTGTACAAGAATCGTCTTTATGTACCTAACAATGAGGAGTTGCGACAAACGATAATGAAGGAAGCACACACGACTACATATTCGATACACCCATGATCCACGAAAATGTATCAAGACTTGCGAGCAACATACTGGTGGCCAGGAATGAAGAAAGACATCGCAGCATTCGTGAATCGATGTATGACCTGCCAATTGATTAAAGCGGAACACCAGCGACCCGGTGGAACCCTACAGCCTCTACCCATTCCGGAATGGAAGTGGGATCATATCACGATGGATTTCGTCGTTGGTTTACCCAAGACGACGAAAGGCCATGATGCTATTTGGGTGGTTGTAGACCGCTTGACGAAATCAGCCCATTTCCTTCCAATCATCTCTACTTTTTCCATGGAACGCTACGCTGAACTATATATTCAGGAAATAATACGACTCCATGGAATTCCAATCTCTATTGTCTCGGATAGAGATTCGAGATTTTTGTCGAACTTTTGGCAGAGCCTGCAGAAAGCGATGGGAACTAAGCTCTCATTCAGTACTGCTTACCATCCCCAGACCGACGGGCAGTCTGAACGAACGATTCAGACTCTCGAGGATATGCTACGGGCATGTGTGCTCGATTTCAAAGGAAACTGGAGTAAGTATTTGCCGCTCATAGAATTTTCATACAACAACAGTTTCCACGCTACAATCGGAATGGCGCCATACGAGGCGTTATACGGGCGCAAATGCCGATCCCTCGTCCATTGGGACGAAATCGGTGAACGAACACTGTTAGGACCTGATATGATCCGAGAAATGACAGAAGCTGTGACGAAGATTCGGGAAAGGATGCGAACCGCACAGAGTCGTCAGAAGAGTTACGCAGATCATCGACGACGACAATTGGAATTTGCAGAAAATGACCAAGTGTTCCTGAAAATTTCACCGATGAAAGGAGTAAAGCGTTTCGGGAGAAAGGGCAAGCTGAGTCCCAGATACATAGGCCCGTTTAGAATTATCAGACGAGTCTGCGAAGTAGCGTACCAATTAGAGTTGCCGGCTTCATTACCACAAGTTCACGACGTATTTCACGTATCGACATTACGAAAATACGTCGCGGACCCAAGCCATGTGATCCAGAACGAACTTCTTTATCGACAACTCAAGCCTGACTTGAGTTACGAAGAGAAGCCTGTAGAGATTTTGATGTACGAAATGAGACAACTTCGGAATAAAACTATTCCGTTAGTTAAGGTTTTGTGGCGGAATCAATCAGTTGAGGAAGCCACGTGGGAGCGTGAGGACGATATGAGAGTTCGTTATCCCGAATTATTCCAGTCGGCGTAATTTCGGGGACGAAATTCTTTTAAGGAGGGGAGGATGTAATACCCGTAAAAATTTAATATGGGATTTTTGCTGTAATTAACAATGTAGTTAGTTAATTTAGGGATTTTGACTAAACTAATATGAAACCTTGAAGCAAGACTATTAAATCGAAATTTCGAAATTAGTTCGAAATAGCTCTCGAAAGTAGGAGGAATCGGAAAAGAGATTTGAAATAAGTAGGCTAAATTATTGAACAACAAAAATTCTAAATATTAAAGTCACAAGTCTTCGATACTTAAACATAGCCACAAAGATTTCGGCATGTGTTAAATCATAGGAAATTTTTCGATGTCACTTGGTAATACAGAAAGGTTTTCGATACCAACAAATAAAAAAAAAAACATTGTTATCTCTCACAAAGGTTTCGATATTCCTCTTATAAAGTTTTCGATACAGCATGCAATGATTTAACCTACTTAGTTTGTATTTATACACACACATGTATACTAATTAAAATATTCATCAAAGAGCCAAGAAAAGTACACGTGGTGGCTTTTATACTATTATTGAATATGACTAATCGTTTTCCTTAACCTTAAGGTAATACACATCACTATCTAGGGAACCCTACACATTTATATGTATATGTCATTTACGACGTGAAAAGGAGGAAAGCCAACAGATACTATACATCGAAGAACAAGGATATCTTTAAGAATCAACTAAGTAATTAAAGAAAGGAAACTACATCAGAGGAAAAAAAAGGGGAAAGGATACCAAGGTTAGGAGGTAAAATTTCATTTACAACTCATAAGCATAATTAAGATTCATAATTTTACGGTGTCATGTGTGGTTTACTTGATTAAAGTGATATTCAATTTATGTTTTCATGGTCTGCGTATTTTAGAGATTGAATTCTATTTTTTTTAAAGTGCCATGATAGATTCTCGTTTGTGCCTAATAATAAATTTAGGTGTTAGAATAGTGCTGATATATTTAATGTTTGAATGGCGGTATGTGATTAGTTGCTAAACATCGGATAAGAATAGATTATGGTACATATGTACAATTTTTTTTATGTTTGAGATTTTCGACAAGGTAGGGTTTTGACATTCAAATAATAAGTTTTAGGTGACCCTAATCTCGGCAAAGGAATTGGTTTATTAGGGTTTTCTATGATAAATAATTTTAGTAGTAAATGTTTTTAATAAGCGTAAAAGTTATCGAAAGTTTCAACAATGTTTTGCTACTTGGGAAGGTTTTCAACATGTGTAATTAGCTTTTGGCATTTTTTTATTCACCTAGAAGATTTCTGTTATGTGTTTAATAAGTTGATAATTTCGGTATGTTAAGGTTTGATATTATAATATTGTCGGCCTTTGTAATTTAATTGATTGACGTTTTCGTAACCTAGTTTTGATGCCCCACAGTTTTCGTGCTCTAAGGAAGTGAACTAAGTTTCGAGATTGAATGCATGCAATGTTTTCGACATTCACTCAATAGAGTGTTCTTTATTCATGCCCTTAAAGTTTTTAGTCATTACAAATTTTAGGTATTTATTCCTAAAGTTCTCGGCACTATCTCACCTATAAAAGAAAGTTCGGTATTTTGTGAAAGTTTCGGCATGACTTAAAAGTTTTCAGTATTCTAATTTTGAGACCTAATTTTTCGGCATTAGGAAAATTTTCGTTATTTTAGGGTTTTTGCGAATTGGGTTTTCGATCTTTAGGGTTTGAGAATTTCGAGATTTACGAGAATTAGTAAATATATTAACATAGTAATATTTATCTGTCCAGAGTTTCGACATTTAGGAGAATAACCAGATATCGTGACTGACTTACATCAGGAGGACAGGTAGGTGAATTATTCATCTACAATGCGTAAACACTTATCTGAATTACGTGTTTTTATGTGCTTCAATGATTTACGTGAATAATGTAATGTGCTTTACGTATATTTCATGTGAAATCACGAATTCATACGTTATCACGTTTATATGCATGGCATATGCATATCATATCACAGGGGTGAGATATTTACACCGTATTGAGACGGTTGATTTGAGATATTGTCGAGTGGGGTAGTATGAGATGTTTGTAATTTTTGTTGTTGACTCGTTGAGGAGTCGAGGTTGGTACTCGTATGACACCTGACGGCAGACAGGCGTGATCGATCTGTCTACTCGGGCGTGAACGTCCCGAGGTGCAAAACCGTCGTGATTGTATTTTCAGCGGAGGGAGCGACCTGACAGGGCAGTTGCGTGATCGTCAAAACGTTGTCGGCGTAGGCTACCGCTTACGGAAGAGCGGCCTAGCAGGGCAGTTGCGTGATCGTCAAAACGCTGCTAGTGTAAGCTTCCGTATATTATTATTATGGGCGCGCGAGGTGTCGAGTCTGACCTAGGGCCCTGTGTGGTGTGATTTGAGACAGGATTGTGAAAAAAAAAGAGTGAATATTGCATGTGAGATATTGGGATTGGGGATGAGCGCTCACGTACATACATGCATTTTTATTCACCTACTGGGCAAATGGCTCAGTGTTTACGTGTTGTAGGTACTGAGTCTGACGCCGACGCGCGTCAAGACTGAGGCGGCTGGTGGCGGTGCTCCATGGACTTTTGAGGGCAAGGCGGTACATGGATGAAGACCTGTGGAGCGACTTAGGATTTTTGTTCTTTTGGCGTTATTTTGAGGCTACGGCTTTTGTATAGACTTGACTCTGTAGATAATATTTTGTGTAATATATTATATTTTAGGAAAACGTTTTTGTTAGACGGGCCTTCCGCGGCTTACGTTGCGGAAATCCGCCACTAACCTTAATTAGAAAACGAGGGTCGCCACAGGTGGTATCAGAGCGTAGGCTTTAGATTCTGAAGACTGTCCATGTACTGCCGCTCAAAAGCCTGGAGAACCAGCCTGGCCTGTAAGTTAAATGCTTGATTATGTTACTACGTGTTATCTGATATGTGCCTTATGTTATTTATTATAGATAATAGTTGAATAATGCCAAGAACTCGTAGTGAACATGTGGCCGTATCCAGCCGTATGGCTGAACCAGAGTCCCCTCCCAATGAAAGGGACTCCACTATTCTACGACTGACTGACTTACTTCAACGTCAGTCGGAACATATCAATCGTCAGTCGAATCAAATCGACGAGCTACTCCATCATCATAGCTCGTCTGAACATCGTCCTTCCCCACAACCAGCGCGTGTAGAAATTATAGGGGAACGTTTTCGAAAAATGGATCCCCCAACCTTTACCGATGCTACGGACCCAGCAGTGGCTGAAGATTGGCTGCGAACTATAGAAGATATGTTTATCTACAGCCGTGTACCTGAAAACGAGAAGGTCCTTTGCGCCATTTCTATGCTCAGAGGGAATGCCCGTTTCTGGTGGGACACTGTGAAAGTCTTGGAAGACCCAGTGGTAATGACGTGGGAACGATTCAGGGAACTCTTTCATAGTAAGTACTTTACAGCCCATGAACAGGAACGACGAATGCAAGAGTTTATGAATCTGAAACAGGGAGCGATGCCGGTGGCCCAATATATTCGTCGATTCGAGGAACTATCCCGTTTTGCTCCTCATATGGTCGCAACTAATTCGTTGAAGGTGACGAGGTTCATTACTGGCCTCAAACCGGAACTTTATCGCGACCTAAGTATCTCAGGGGCCCGACAGATGGAATTCACCCAAGTAGCAGAAAGGGCCATGATAGCTGAGCAGGCCGAGGCTCAGATTTCTGAAGCTCAGGAGGCGAAGAAGAGGAGGGAGAGTCAGCAAGGACCTGGAAATGACCGTAAACGCCAATTTTTCAACAAAGGCCAAGGAAGTCGCCAGGGTCAACAAAACTGGCGCCCGACGTTGAACCAGGGACCCATAAATATTCAGAACCGACCTCCAAACCCGGCACCCCAGTGCAGACAGTGTGGCCGTTACCACTTCGGCACCTGTTATCAAACCAGACCTAATCCAAACCCACAGTGTTTCAGATGTGGAAGAATGGGGCATTATGCTAGGAATTGCAATACGACTTTACCCCAGAACGCGGCCCAACCACCGGTTCGACCTCCACCGGTTCCTGCACGGGTTTTCACACTTACCAATGAGGAGGCCGAGGCAAACCCTTCTGTTGTGACGGGTACGTTAACTATCTATAACGTGCCCACTTCTGTGCTAATTGATTCTGGAGCCACACATTCATTTGTGTCGGCTAAGTACGTGGCGAAGGTAGGAATATCTCCTACCTCATCTGAATGCAACTATGTAGTTACTCTGCCACATGGGAATCCGACGCATACCAACCAAGTACTGAAAGGATGCGTCGTAGTTATTGAGGGTAGGAACTTGAGTGCCGACCTGATTGTAATCCCAATGAACGACTATGATGTTATTTTTGGGATGGATTGGCTTTCGAAATACGGAGCCATCATAGATTGCAACAAGAAGGTCGTAAAATTTCAACTGCCCGAAAAAGAGGTGTTCACTTTTTCGGGTAAAACCAGCTCGAATCGTATTCCGCGAATCTCTGCGCTGAAGGCTCAACGACTGTTGAGATCCGGTTGTGAGTCTTATCTCGTATATGCAGTAAAGGCAGAGGAGTTACCTCAGCCAGAGCTAAAGGACGTACCGATAGTCAATGAATATGCCGATGTATTTCCCGATGATCTCCCGGGGTTACCCCCTGATCGAGAAATACAGTTTACGATAGATCTGATGCCGGGGTCCGCCCCAATTTCTAAAGCTCCTTATCGCCTAGCGCCAAATGGATTGAAGGAATTGAAGGAACAACTAGAGGACTCGCTGCAGAAAGGGTTTATCCAACCCAGTTTTTCGCGGGAGCGCCGGTTTTATTCGTACGGAAGAAAGACGGGTCGATGCGACTATGCATCGACTATAGGGAGCTGAATAAGATCACGATCAAAAATAAATACCCTTTGCCAAGGATCGATAATCTGTTCGATCAATTGCGAGGAGCTTCGGTATTCTCGAAAATTGACCTCCGTTCGGGATACCATCAATTAAAGATCAGGGAGGCAGATGTTCCGAAAACTGCGTTCAGTACGAGGTACGGCCATTACGAATTTCTGGTCATGCCTTTTGGACTGACAAATGCCCCAGCTGCTTTTATGGACCTGATGAACCGAGTCTTTGAAGACTACCTCGATCGGTTCGTTATCGTCTTTATTGACGATATTCTGATCTATTCCAAGACAAGAGACGAACACGAAAGCCATCTACGAACCGTCTTAGGAATCCTGCGAGAAAAACAGCTCTACGCCAAATTCAAGAAATGTGAATTTTGGCTTGAGCAAGTAGCCTTCTTGGGACACGTGATTTCTGGGAATGGAATCTCTGTGGACCCAGTAAGATCGAAGCTGTGAATAACTGGCCACGACCTACTACTCCTACCGAAGTCCGGAGTTTTCTGGGACTTGCGGGATACTACCGTAAGTTTATAGCAGACTTCTCCAGTATTACCTCTACATTAACCAATTTGACGAGGAAGAACGTTCCATTCAAATGGACCGAAGCATGCGAACAGAGTTTTCAAGAGTTGAAGAAACGTCTTACCTCTGCTCCGATATTGACAATACCATCGGGAACCGAAGGATTTGCAGTATACAGCGATGCTTCGAAGAATGGCTTGGGATGCGTGCTAATGCAGAACGGAAAGGTGATTGCCTATGCTTTGCGACAACTAAAGGAATACGAGAAGAACTACCCAACCCATGACCTCGAATTAGCAGCGGTGGTCTTCGCTCTGAAGATCTGGAGACATTATCTCTACGGAGAGAAATGTGAGATCTTCACAGACCATAAGAGTTTGAAGTATTTCTTCACCCAGAAGGAACTGAATATGCGACAGCGAAGATGGCTGGAGCTCGTCAAGGACTACGATTGCGTCATCAGCTATCATCCGGGTAAGGCAAACGTAGTCGCAGATGCGCTAAGTCGAAAAGCGGTGAATGCAGAGTTACATCAGCTTGGAATAGAGGTAGTTAATTTGGGCGAAGTTGAGGCAAGACTAGCAGCATTAACTCTCCAACCCACGCTGCTAGAACAGATCAAGAAAACCCAAGAAGAAGACGAATTCTACTTAAAAATGAAGGAGGTACTACCCGAAGATTTTAAAATACGAGAGGATGGAGCTTTATTGTACAAGAATCGTCTTTATGTACCTAACAATGAGGAGTTGCGACAAACGATAATGAAGGAAGCACACACGACTACATATTCGATACACCCATGATCCACGAAAATGTATCAAGACTTGCGAGCAACATACTGGTGGCCAGGAATGAAGAAAGACATCGCAGCATTCGTGAATCGATGTATGACCTGCCAATTGATTAAAGCGGAACACCAGCGACCCGGTGGAACCCTACAGCCTCTACCCATTCCGGAATGGAAGTGGGATCATATCACGATGGATTTCGTCGTTGGTTTACCCAAGACGACGAAAGGCCATGATGCTATTTGGGTGGTTGTAGACCGCTTGACGAAATCAGCCCATTTCCTTCCAATCATCTCTACTTTTTCCATGGAACGCTACGCTGAACTATATATTCAGGAAATAATACGACTCCATGGAATTCCAATCTCTATTGTCTCGGATAGAGATTCGAGATTTTTGTCGAACTTTTGGCAGAGCCTGCAGAAAGCGATGGGAACTAAGCTCTCATTCAGTACTGCTTACCATCCCCAGACCGACGGGCAGTCTGAACGAACGATTCAGACTCTCGAGGATATGCTACGGGCATGTGTGCTCGATTTCAAAGGAAACTGGAGTAAGTATTTGCCGCTCATAGAATTTTCATACAACAACAGTTTCCACGCTACAATCGGAATGGCGCCATACGAGGCGTTATACGGGCGCAAATGCCGATCCCTCGTCCATTGGGACGAAATCGGTGAACGAACACTGTTAGGACCTGATATGATCCGAGAAATGACAGAAGCTGTGACGAAGATTCGGGAAAGGATGCGAACCGCACAGAGTCGTCAGAAGAGTTACGCAGATCATCGACGACGACAATTGGAATTTGCAGAAAATGACCAAGTGTTCCTGAAAATTTCACCGATGAAAGGAGTAAAGCGTTTCGGGAGAAAGGGCAAGCTGAGTCCCAGATACATAGGCCCGTTTAGAATTATCAGACGAGTCTGCGAAGTAGCGTACCAATTAGAGTTGCCGGCTTCATTACCACAAGTTCACGACGTATTTCACGTATCGACATTACGAAAATACGTCGCGGACCCAAGCCATGTGATCCAGAACGAACTTCTTTATCGACAACTCAAGCCTGACTTGAGTTACGAAGAGAAGCCTGTAGAGATTTTGATGTACGAAATGAGACAACTTCGGAATAAAACTATTCCGTTAGTTAAGGTTTTGTGGCGGAATCAATCAGTTGAGGAAGCCACGTGGGAGCGTGAGGACGATATGAGAGTTCGTTATCCCGAATTATTCCAGTCGGCGTAATTTCGGGGACGAAATTCTTTTAAGGAGGGGAGGATGTAATACCCGTAAAAATTTAATATGGGATTTTTGCTGTAATTAACAATGTAGTTAGTTAATTTAGGGATTTTGACTAAACTAATATGAAACCTTGAAGCAAGACTATTAAATCGAAATTTCAAAATTAGTTCGAAATAGCTCTCGAAAGTAGGAGGAATCGAAAAAGAGATTTGAAATAAGTAGGCTAAATTATTGAACAACGAAAATTCTAAATATTAAAGTCACAAGTCTTCGATACTTAAACATAGCCACAAAGATTTCGGCATGTGTTAAATCATAGGAAATTTTTCGATGTCACTTGGTAATACAGAAAGGTTTTCGATACCAACAAATAAAAAAAAAACATTGTTATCTCTCACAAAGGTTTCGATATTCCTCTTATAAAGTTTTCGATACAGCATGCAATGATTTAACCTACTTAGTTTGTATTTATACACACACATGTATACTAATTAAAATATTCATCAAAGAGCCAAGAAAAGTACACGTGGTGGCTTTTATACTATTATTGAATATGACTAATCGTTTTCCTTAACCTTAAGGTAATACACATCACTATCTAGGGAACCCTACACATTTATATGTATATGTCATTTACGACGTGAAAAGGAGGAAAGCCAACAGATACTATACATCGAAGAACAAGGATATCTTTAAGAATCAACTAAGTAATTAAAGAAAGGAAACTACATCAGAGGAAAAAAAAGGGGAAAGGATACCAAGGTTAGGAGGTAAAATTTCATTTACAACTCATAAGCATAATTAAGATTCATAATTTTACGGTGTCATGTGTGGTTTACTTGATTAAAGTGATATTCAATTTATGTTTTCATGGTCTGCGTATTTTAGAGATTGAATTCTATTTTTTTTAAAGTGCCATGATAGATTCTCGTTTGTGCCTAATAATAAATTTAGGTGTTAGAATAGTGCTGATATATTTAATGTTTGAATGGCGGTATGTGATTAGTTGCTAAACATCGGATAAGAATAGATTATGGTACATATGTACAATTTTTTTTATGTTTGAGATTTTCGACAAGGTAGGGTTTTGACATTCAAATAATAAGTTTTAGGTGACCCTAATCTCGGCAAAGGAATTGGTTTATTAGGGTTTTCTATGATAAATAATTTTAGTAGTAAATGTTTTTAATAAGCGTAAAAGTTATCGAAAGTTTCAACAATGTTTTGCTACTTGGGAAGGTTTTCAACATGTGTAATTAGCTTTTGGCATTTTTTTATTCACCTAGAAGATTTCTGTTATGTGTTTAATAAGTTGATAATTTCGGTATGTTAAGGTTTGATATTATAATATTGTCGGCCTTTGTAATTTAATTGATTGACGTTTTCGTAACCTAGTTTTGATGCCCCACAGTCTTCGTGCTCTAAGGAAGTGAACTAAGTTTCGAGATTGAATGCATGCAATGTTTTCGACATTCACTCAATAGAGTGTTCTTTATTCATGCCCTTAAAGTTTTTAGTCATTACAAATTTTAGGTATTTATTCCTAAAGTTCTCGGCACTATCTCACCTATAAAAGAAAGTTCGGTATTTTGTGAAAGTTTCGGCATGACTTAAAAGTTTTCAGTATTCTAATTTTGAGACCTAATTTTTCGGCATTAGGAAAATTTTCGTTATTTTAGGGTTTTTGCGAATTGGGTTTTCGATCTTTAGGGTTTGAGAATTTCGAGATTTACGAGAATTAGTAAATATATTAACATAGTAATATTTATCTGTCCAGAGTTTCGACATTTAGGAGAATAACCAGATATCGTGACTGACTTACATCAGGAGGACAGGTAGGTGAATTATTCATCTACAATGCGTAAACACTTATCTGAATTACGTGTTTTTATGTGCTTCAATGATTTACGTGAATAATGTAATGTGCTTTACGTATATTTCATGTGAAATCACGAATTCATACGTTATCACGTTTATATGCATGGCATATGCATATCATATCACAGGGGTGAGATATTTACACCGTATTGAGACGGTTGATTTGAGATATTGTCGAGTGGGGTAGTATGAGATGTTTGTAATTTTTGTTGTTGACTCGTTGAGGAGTCGAGGTTGGTACTCGTATGACACCTGACGGCAGACAGGCGTGATCGATCTGTCTACTCGGGCGTGAACGTCCCGAGGTGCAAAACCGTCGTGATTGTATTTTCAGCGGAGGGAGCGACCTGACAGGGCAGTTGCGTGATCGTCAAAACGTTGTCGGCGTAGGCTACCGCTTACGGAAGAGCGGCCTAGCAGGGCAGTTGCGTGATCGTCAAAACGCTGCTAGTGTAAGCTTCCGTATATTATTATTATGGGCGCGCGAGGTGTCGAGTCTGACCTAGGGCCCTGTGTGGTGTGATTTGAGACAGGATTGTGAAAAAAAAAAGAGTGAATATTGCATGTGAGATATTGGGATTGGGGATGAGCGCTCACGTACATACATGCATTTTTATTCACCTACTGGGCAAATGGCTCAGTGTTTACGTGTTGTAGGTACTGAGTCTGACGCCGACGCGCGTCAAGACTGAGGCGGCTGGTGGCGGTGCTCCATGGACTTTTGAGGGCAAGGCGGTACATGGATGAAGACCTGTGGAGCGACTTAGGATTTTTGTTCTTTTGGCGTTATTTTGAGGCTACGGCTTTTGTATAGACTTGACTCTGTAGATAATATTTTGTGTAATATATTATATTTTAGGAAAACGTTTTTGTTAGACGGGCCTTCCGCGGCTTACGTTGCGGAAATCCGCCACTAACCTTAATTAGAAAACGAGGGTCGCCAGATACTACTCATTTCTTTACTAACTTACGTGACTGCTATTGAAAATAAAAGGAATGGAACATGCAAAATTGCGTACAAAATTTTTCCTTTTATATAAAGGAATCATGCTGTACAATACAAAATGTGCTTCGGATCCTAAATACGTAAGTGAGTGCGCATACTTATCAAAAAAAAACTATGGGCTCGCCACATCGGTCGCTTCCATGTACACTGCCACCTCAAAAGTCCTCCGGAAGCTTCAAAAGTAGGCCTCGCCATCATAAGGATCATGTACCGTGATCACGTGAACCTACAACACATAAACACGAGGAATGAGCTATAAAGCTCAGTAAGTGGAAATCATGTATGTAATGCACGTGTCATAAATCGCAAAGGCATCCGCGCCAATGCTTCCTAGACCTCATGTCCTTCTTGTATTCTCATTTCATGTGGGGCCCTCGGCTATCTTGCTATGCACCATCATGGAGCTCAAATCCACTAGGGATATATATAAGTGACAATACACACACTGAGAGGCTAACCCTAGGGCGCCTTTTCAATCCCAATGTGGTTTCATGTGTCACGCGGACGCTTCACGCTGGTAGCCCACTCTGAGGTCGCCAACACCAGAGATACCCTCGGTGTCGCTTCTCCCTCAGTTCGCACCCTCCAGGTCGTACTTTCCGCCATAAAGGCATTTGCCCGTATAACATGTCTTGAAAACAGAGACATAGAAAGTCGTCATGGTAGCATAGAAGAGCCGTGACTCAACTGTGAGTCGACATTAGATGCCCATATCGGCTCCATCGCTCTCATGCGATCTTGTATCATGCACGCTCTCATGTCTTGCCTTTCACGTTAATCGTGCGCGCATATGATCATGCCGTGAATCATGTGAACATGCATGTCGTGTCATCATGTATCGTAAATAAATCATGTCACGTAAAGTTCACATAGTGTCATAGAAGCACATAATCACGTAATTCATGCACATAAAAATTATGTGTTGTAGTTGTAATCTCCACTTCCCTATCGTCCGAGCAAAAATTAGCTTACTGACTCGGGAAATTCCTATTTCTCGATCCTTTGCACAAAAATTAATATGTCAGTATACTATCTGTTGTTTAACTGTCTAAGTTCTCGAACCCTAAGTATGAAGTGGTATTAAATACAAAATATTATTGGTCAAGTAGCTATTTAAAAAGAATTCGCCAATTGAGTCAACTCGTAAGAATCTAAATTCGTGACGTTACTATCTTATGGCTTCGTGAACTTTCTAAGACTCGTTTAAGTTCTCAACTCGTGAAATATCTACACTTCACGAACCCTATCTCTCCCTTCTCTCAATTCGCGAAGTCTAATTCGCTAAGCTTGCATGATTCGCAACATTATACTCCACATAGAGACTTCGCCAAGTCCATCATTTTCCCACCAAGTTCGTGAAGTGTTGTTCTTCTAATTTGCCAAGCAGGGTTCGTAATGTATTCCCTCTTGATTCGTGGAGTAGCTCGCCCAAGTTCATTTAATTCGTGACACTATTACTTCACACACTCACTTCGCGATGTGGTCTTATTTTCCTTATAATTTGCGAAGTAAAATCACTATTGTTCGTGAAATTCCCAATTCGCGAAGCTTAGTTGGTTAGCTTAGTGAAATACCTTATACATACACTTCGCGAACCCTAATTCGCGAAGTTCCTAGTTCGTGAAGTTCATTACGTGAAATTCTGTTACTTAGGGTTTATCTAATTCGCCAAGTCTAACTACTTCGCGAAGTGACTTATGATTCGTGAAGTTACACTTCGCGAGCTCTCCTTGACTTCGTGGATTCAATACTTGAAACCTTCAAATTCGTGAAGTTTACATGCTACATTACTTCGACCCGTGAAACCCTCATTTTATAATTCAGTTCACGAATCCTATAATTCGTGAAGTTCATAATTCGTGGCCCAGCCGAACTAGAAACACTTTTAACACTTAAAAACTTCCAGACTTTAGATCGGCATCAAGTTTTCTTCAAGAACAGTTCAAAGATTGTAAGAACTTTAAATGTTTCTAAACCTTCGAACTCAACCCTATACAAACCTTAATCATATGTGATTTTTTAGCCTAATAAACCCTAAGACACGTTAATACATGAATAAAAACATAAAATTATAGTAAGAAGATCATACCTACTCCCAAACTTGATCTTGGTTCGAACTCACCCTCTCTCACTTAGGTTTTTCGTTAGTTCTTCCTTAATGAGTTATGATGAATTATATTCTTATCTTAAGTTTTGCGTGTTAAGGTCAACAAGTGACGTTAGTTTCTACTTTAACCAAGCTTATCTAATTCTCAAGTAATAAGCCTTATAATATTATTATATAAATTTCCCTTTATGTTAAGTTATCGAACCTCCACACACACACACACACACACACACACATATATATATATATATATATAAATTTCTAAGTCCCAACTCTTATCCTATAACTAAAATAGTTTTCCTTACGACTAAGGTTTCGAATCTCCTAAAATCCTATATTTAAAATTTTCTCCTATCTTATATAAAATTCTTTCTAAGTTTCGGTTAGATTTTCCACTAAATTAGAATTCATAGTAGCTTAATAAAAGCACATACGTAAGTAGCACACAAGGTGAACTCACGTAGACACATCGTATGCATGCGAATTTATTGGCCGGCTTACTTACGGAACTCGGGTATTACACAAGTGGATGAGCTTAAGTAGCCTTAATGGGCTTATGTTGATTTTTGCCCCAATGACAGCCCAAGTGCAAGGAGGTGCCTCTCACCTCCGAGCCCGAGCCCGCTGTCGAGCCCCCAATCGAGCCCCTGATCGAGCCGTATCATATTGTGCAATGGGCACTTTGTAGGTGCGTACTTTGCATTTCAATCGTTGCTATGAGTTATTAGTAGCAAAAAAATTATGCCTTGACGATGACGTGGAAGCGAGAGGGCGGTGGGGCGAGTCGATTCATGGACATGAGAGCTGTTGTTGTTAGTCGTGAAGAGATTGGTCTCTGGAGAAGGGCGCGATCAAGATAGTTGAATCTGCATTGATAGGAAGGGATGTGACTATTCACAGGTAATCCTTCCCAACAAATGTATCCCTTCACAGATTCGCCCTAGAACCCTTCAAAAGCTATAATAGACCCGGGACGAGTTTGGAAATCCATTCAATTAGTAGTCCATCACTCTAAGTTAGTAGAATTCAATTCAAGTTCGTAAAAGCAATAAATGCTCGAGTTTTGTGTAGATTCGCCTGATAATTTCGTTTCGATGTGCGACATTACGAAATTCATGAAGTCGTTATTATATCTTCGGACGTATTGCGACAACACGAGGCACTGAAATACGGGGCAGTAACGTCTTATTGAAAGCATAAACGTAAGTACCTCGACTTCGACTTACAGACGGAGTTATGGCCTAGTTCATAAGCCAACCACCAGACACCCAACACCTTAACTAACGTTAGCCCACTATATAAAAACATAAAAAAACTACCACATATAAAAATATTCACAACGCCTTCAATCGTATCATTAGTGTCAACCATGAGAGAATAACAACAAGACTGTGAACCCCTCATGACTGTCAGTGCCGGCAGCTACCTCGTCTAGAACGCATGTCGACGATGACCCATATTCGACCCCGAATAATGCGGGCCTAGCAAACAAGTGACAAATCGAGACCCCGAACTCAACTCCATCAAAGACCCTTTGGTCTAAGGTCCACGTACCTACTATAGTAAATTGATCGACCATTGACGCTTCCCAGAGTAATAGGCCATTTGATCGTCAATTACGAGTCTTGACCAAATACAAGTTAATCCCCGATTCAACTTATATCCATGTTACGACATCCCACGTCCCAAGTGAATGATTGACACAATCATTTAGGAGTCGTCAACAAATAAGTTCAGTCACCCTACTAAAGTCTAAGATTTATGGACGTATTTAATATCCGAGAATAATAGCTCACCGGTGCCCCCTCTCTCATCACACGAGAATCAGCGACTAAACTCGCAATATTTTGTGTTTTATTATTTACCGTCTAACCGGATGCCAAGTAAGAACTGATGGTAAATAAATAATATGTCCAGATAGAATGCAATGTCAAACATTTATTACACAATTAAAGTTGGCGTGTGAAGTAAACAAATTACATCAATACTATGTTAAACCTTATCTTGATCGAACTAATATGTATTATTATATTACTTCTTTATTTTTCCTCCCACACTAGTTTCGAAACATATAGAAAACCCTAGATAAATAAGATTCGACATTCTCTTTATTTGCAATTCCCTTCTTTTTAAATTCTTTAATATGCCATGATCTCGAGTTTTAAGGGCTTCGACTTCAAAGATTTCGAGCTCTATCAATCTCGAGCTTCCTTCTTTCGACATTGTTAGTTTTGAAAAACTCTTAACTCGACATTTATGCTATTTGAATTTCGTAGTTGACTTTCTCCCGCAACTATGAATCTAGAGACTCCAATATTTCGAGATCCAAAGATCTCGAGCTTCTAATATATCGAGACTCATCCTTTCCTACCTTACATGAAACCCTTTCTAAGTCCAATTAGTTCTTCTACTTGGTTAGTTACCCTAATAACACCTAATATGCAATCATGTTGACACATAAAATCATAAAACACGTTCCATGCAGTCACGTAAGCCATATAATATGTATGCATATTTATTGGCCGGCTTACTTACGGGACTCGGGTATTACATAAAGTCACTTGAGCTGATATCTGTCTCCCTAAAGAGGAAGGTGGCCTGGGGATGCACTCGATCGAAACTAATAATAAGGCATTATTACTACAGCTACTTTGGGCTCTACTGAGCGGGGATGATTCTTCGATCTGGGCCACTTGGATTCGGCAGACACGATTACACAACTCCTCACTTTGGACCACCAGGCCTACCACGCGGACGTCGTGGAGTTGGAACAAGCTCTTAAAGCTTCACGACCATATCAGACCACTCATTACTTTCAACATTGGGAACGAAAATACCATACGAATGTGGACTCATCCGTGGTTGCTCACGGGACCCATGATCGATCGCTTCCCTCGGGGACCAATGATTATGGGAGTCCCTCACGATTCGAAGCTTAGCAAAGTTATTAACGAGGATGGCTGGTGCTGGCCCACTCAATCGTTGGTGAAATATATGGAGATTTCGCCTTTGCTTCCCCAGATTAGGCCGAACGAAGAGGATACGATTAGTTGGATTGCGTCCTCCAATGGTACGTTCTCTACCTCCTCGGCTAGGGATAGTCTCCAAGTGCGGTGTCCTAAGGTTCCCTTGTATACGCTCTTCGGGGGTCCGCTGGCCATTCCCAGACATGAGATCATGCTTTGGTTGCTATTCGGGATAGACTGGCGATGAGGGACAAACCGTGGGTAGCGATGAAGGCGGGAACCTCTACCTGCTTACTTTGCGACACGCAAGAGGTGGAGACTACTAGACACCTTTTCTTTTTGAATGTCCCTAATCCAAACGGTGCCTTCGCTTACTTCGTGGGAAACTGCGATTTGGTTGGCCGGCTAGAGATTGGTCTGACGGCAATCGTTGGGCGGCTAGGTGGTGGCGGGGCAAGCATCTTGCAAAATTGGGCCCACGATATGCCTTAGCTTTCCTGGTGTATCACTTGTGGATGGAACGTAATAAGAGATGGCACGAGGGGGAGACAACACTAGGCCGCTCAGCTCATTACTGATATCGAGTCGCTTTGTCTACGTCTTTCCACTTTCTCTTCCAAATATGCGCTGCAAGTCAGCGCCCTTCGGCGGATGTGGCACATCGCTTGGTAGGAAACCTTTTCTCCCTACGGTTCTGTGTTCCCTTTGCTGTTTTCTCGTCAGGTTTTGAGACTGGTCCAGACCAAATGGCGGCGTGATAGACAGCGAGGCACTACCAACCGGTGTCTTGTGGAAATTGAGTCACTTCTTAACACTTCCTATCTTTTCTCTTAGTCCATCTTTTCTCCTTCTTTTACCTATATCTCGACATCTTTCCTCCTAGTCGTTTTTCTTTCTTTTTTTTTTCGCTTGATGAAGGTTGTAGGTCCTTGTGTACATTGGCCTGTGTTGGGTGAACCTGTGCCTATTCTTGTTGGAAGAGTAGATCACCCTGGCCTGGCGCGTGCTCCACCTATTTTTTTCTCCTTTTCGAATTTCAGGAGGTGGCGT
Organism: Craterostigma plantagineum; assembly: GCA_027422505.1. NCBI lineage: Eukaryota > Viridiplantae > Streptophyta > Magnoliopsida > Lamiales > Linderniaceae > Craterostigma > Craterostigma plantagineum. The sequence goes on along the minus strand of JAPQWV010000005.1, from coordinate 11,550,883 downwards.
GAAAACGCCTTATCACTGACCAGCCTTGCGGATGCATTGATTGCAATTCTCCTTTTCCGCTTGAAGCTTATCATGTGTGATAGTGTCTTCTGTTCTAGTGCTTCTGGCGCTGTTTGTGGCTTTGCCTGACGTCCCCGCTTGTACTACATCAGTTGCCAGGAACCTGTTGTTGGAAGTGTGTTAGGATATTTAATAGATTGTGTCAATAGTTTAAGTCTTGGGTTATCTTTTGTAATTATCCTTTTAGGTTGGGCTTTGGACAAGATTGTAATTAGTTAATCTTTAGTGTTTGGGCCTTAATATACCTAGGGTTAATGTGGTATATAAGGTATTTCCAGCACTATTTTCAAAGTAATCAAAGATCAAAAGGCTAACCCTACTTTTCACACAATACACAAACTTGAAGGTGAGAACCTCTCCCTTTTCATCGTTAAAGATGTATGCCTCGATCTCGTTCTGTGCGCAGTAGACGTCCTCGGAAGCCACGTTGGAATCGGTATTGAGAGGGGTATGGCTGTGTGGTGGCGAGGGTGTTGTGTCGGAGGAGTTTGTGGATTGTGGGGATGGTTGTGGTCGAGATTCTGGTGGCTCGGTTGTGGTGATGGTTTTGGCGAGGATGATTTGGGTGTCGGGTGGTGTAGATGTGGTGGTGGCCTCTAACGTCGATGTGATAGTTAGAGGTTCCGAGATGGTGGGTGGAGAAGGTGTGGTGGTGGTCTCTAACACCGATGTGACGATTAGAGTTTCGGAGACGGTAGTAGGTGGTGGTAAGGGTGATTTGGCTAGTGACTCGGGGTTAATAGGGTGGGATTTTTGGCTAGTGGGGTGTGAGGTTTCTGTTGCGGGCGTCGTTTCAGGTGCAGAGGAGGAAGGCGGCGTTGATTGTACGCGTCCTTGAGTTTGTGAGGCTTGCTGCCTATTCTCCCCCTCGCGGCGATCTTGATCATCGTCTTGATCGTCGCGCCTGATCCCGCTAGACTCGCCTTGAGTGCGGCAAGTCATTGGTTGAGTCATGATGTTCTTCATTTGCTGTTCCTCCTCGTCGAGTTCCGTCATTGATTCGAATCTTGCTCGTAGGATGTAGAAGAGCTCCTTGCGGAAATGGAGGAGAGAACAGCTTCTGCGTCCACATTTTGCGTTGGTGGTGGAGTCTCCGGGGCCACACCTTTGCCTTTGTTGATGGTGGACGTATCGAGACGCGCATAGACTTTATCGAGGATGGACGCCTCAAGAGTCTTTGCAAACTCTTGAAGACGAGTCTCTAGCGCGGTCTCGGTGACGAACTGGGGTAAGTTTAACAAGTTGGAATCACGAAGAAATCCAACTGACACCGAATCGGAGAAGATAGCCGATCGGCCGCCCGTTTGCACAGGACGGGAAAAGACGGGGTCACTAAGACTTCCCGTTGGCATCATCGATGAGACAGACTCAAACGAATGATGGCCTAGGCTCACGGTTGTTGTGATGTTGGCCGTGCTAGGTCTTCCGACCTCAGTCACAGAGACATCACCGAGCGTTCCGATAGAATCACGAAGACTCTGTAGTGCAGTAAAAGGTGTATGTGTCCTAGAAACGTATGAAATTATGGGGAGTGAGGGCACTAGACTCGATGTGATTGAAGAGGATGCAGTCTGAGGCGAAGGACTGCTTGTTTCAACATCGACTATCTCCAAGTGGGATGTCGATGGCATACGTAGCTCCTCGTGGAATGAAATATCTTCCTGTAGAGAGGAAGATAAGTGGATTGGTGGCGTCGTTTGCGTGGTTGAGCCAAATGCCACGTCTTCTACTCGGGAGGTGAACACATCACCTCCTGTACCTATGGGTTGGGCTCGGCTTGTCTGTGACTGAGGAGGTTGATCGTGTTTTTGTTTCGATCGACGCTCCGTGGTGCGGCTTACGTCATCTTCACGCGACCGTTTTTTTGGTTCGCGGGTGGAAGAGGATGCGGTGCGACCCGATGTCCTTTTAGAAGTGGTGGTGGGGTTTTGGCTAGTCCCGGGGTTAGGAGCAGTGGGGTTGATCTGCTCCGTAGGGACAATGGATAGTGGAATGAGGCGGTGGAGGCGCGATATTCTCGTACGTGCGGATTGGTCGGGTCTGCATAGGCGAGAACGTCGTCCGGGATTATCATAGCGTGTCGATCTTTTGCCGGAGTGTTTTTCTTGGCGAACTTCTCGACAATGGGGATTACGAAGTGTTCAGTTGCTGGGCGGACGCGGATGTTGGTGGAGAGCAGGCGGAAGTGTTTGATGAGCGCTGGGAGCCACCGCATGTAGGGTACAAAGCGGTTCGTGACTGCCTTGGCGACTTCCCGATCGCGACGTTGAATCATGGGGACGAGGTCCATCCATATTATCTCAGCGTAGTTGTACTTGCGGTTGTGGGCGATGCCGGTTAGGATGGTAAGGATTTGATGGTTGCCACGGTCCTGACCAGCATGCTTCCCTGACATGCATTTGTTTATCAGTAGATACATTGTTCGCCAGGGTTGAGGTAGATTGCGTGTGGTGACTTCACTGAGAACAAGTGGGCCCTTCTTCTTCTTCTTGTTTTCTGGTTGATAGCCCAATCTGTCGATGTCTTCAATAAGTTGTTCGTGCGTCGGTAGTTGATCATAGGGTGAGTAGACAGGGAGGTCAAGAACTTCTTGGACGATCTTGCGGGTGAGGACTACTGTTTCTTGATCGATTGTGGCGGACATTGCTGAAGCTCGGTAGTGGGGTCCAGCAATCTGCAATGTGTGCCAGAATTGTTGAAGATAGACTTGCGCTTCTGGCTCGCCATGAGTGAGGGCGTGGCGGAGTGGGTGCCCTTTGAGGATCTCTATGATGTTGGGAGCATCGCACCGGAAGTTGTCCAAGTCCACCATGTGGTTGTTTGGTATCAAGGTAGCCCATCTACTTGTTGGGAATACCTGCTCGATCGGTGGAACGTACGTCAATGTATTGAGTTCGATGCGAGCAACGTCCCTTTGAATTGCGGCATCCTCAAGCGCTTCAAGTGCTTCTTGGTTTGTGTTAGTCATATCTGTGCTCGACAGAAATTGTAGTATTATTAGTATGGACTAAATTGTGAGAAGGTGGATTATAAGTAAGTAATGGGTAAACAATAAAAGGAGACATAAAAGTGCCCAAAATAGTAAAGATAAAAATAAAATTAAAATTAAAGCTAACTTAGAGTCCTTTTGAAATAAAGTTGTCAAGATTGAATGATGGTCATGTGATGGTGAGTTTCGACAATTTTAGGAAGTTAAACGAAATTTTTTTTTCAACACTTAGAAAATTTTTAGGATTGAAAGTGTTCATGTGATGTGCGAAAATTTTGGTACTTGAGTAAACAAAAAATTTTCGCATTTGGTGTAGAATTTCGCAAGTGGAAAAATTTTTCGCAAGTAGTGGAAAGTTTTCGTAGAATATGGAATTTCACAAGTTGTCAAAAATTTTCGCATTCAAGATATCCAAGAATTTTCGCATGTAAGGAAATTTCGCTAATTATCACACATAGGCAAGTCGAGAGAACTTTTCGCAGATAGAGTAAAATTTTCGCATGTAGTGTTAATTTTCGCACGTTAAGGGAATTTCGCTAATTATCACACATAGGCAAGTCGAGAGAAATTTTCGCAGATAGAGTAAAATTTTCGCATGTAGTGTTAATTTTCGCACGTTAAGGGATTTTCGCATTCAGAGTAAAGTCTTGCATGTAGTGGAGAATTTTCGCATTCAAGTTATCAAATTTATAAGTTATCCAAATTTTCGCATGTAGTGTTAATTTTTTTTTTCAAGTTAGCAAACTTTCGCAAGTATTGATTTTTTTTTTTCAAGTGAAATGAAAGTTTTGCGGAGTGATAAAGCTTTGAAGAAACATCTGCTCAAGTGATAAAATTTCTCGGGTTGAAATTTTTTAGTTTTGACAAGTGAAAAGAAATTTCTCGGATTGATAATTTTTGCAGATAGAGAAAGTTTCGTGATCCGCGAAAAGATGATGCATGTAAGGGTTGAGAAATTATTGAACCACTGTAGCTGCGAAAGAATTGATGAGCATGGATCCGAGAAAAATTTAAGTTTGCGGATTGAGAAAATTTTGGTTACTGTAGTTGCGAAATATTGAAGATGCGAAAAAATGTAATATGACGAGGTGTATGAAAGTTTCGCGGGGCATGACTCACTGTAGCAGCAAAAGTTTTAATCGTAAGAAAATTCTCGGATGAAAACTTTCGCGGGACTTCACACACTGTAGCAGCGAAAATTTTAACGCAAGAAATTTCTCGGATAAAATTTTCGTGGAACCTTACTCACTGTAGCAGCGAAAATATATCGTTAAATTATTTTTTCTGAAAAGTTTTTCGGTGAAGAACACTGTGCGAAAACGTTCAAAGCGACGCTGTGATTTTTGCCTTAGACCCACTCAAATCTTAACCAAAATGCAATAAACTGGACCCAATCGACTCGAAATTTGACGGGCAATACATATTTGGGGGTTTTAAACGCCGAAAACCTAACATACGTCCGAATTAAAGCCGAGTAAAAAATTAATTTAAAACCTAAAATTTAACAGTCGGGGCTAAAAACAGAGTAAATCGAACGAGAAGCAGTTTATTTACGATATATTCATACCGAAAAGCTTATTTGCGACAATGGAGTAAACAGCAAACGGATTTTTTAGGGCAGATTGAAGAAGACGATGATGCGAGGGGTTGAGAAAATTTTCGAAAAAGGGGGGTGCGAAATTTTTGAATTTTTTCTCGGGAATTTGGAAATATTGTGAAGAGAGTTAAGTGTTTTCTTTTTTTTTTTTAAAATAGGCAAAATCACTCCCCCTTAATCTATAACTCCCTTTTTAGATAAAAAAAGAAACTCCCCCTTAATCGAAAACTTCCCCTTAAGAGACATAATTCAGAAGACACATAGAAAATGGAGTAAGGTAAAAAGACATATGTACACTTTATCAAAATTCATGTAGGGTCGATTGATCACAACTGAAGATTCAACATGCCCAACATAGTCACAAGGTGTTGGAATCGATTGACATCCAACGGTTTTGTGAATATGTCGGCTAGTTGATCTTCGGTAGTGACGTAGTGCAATCAATCGTCCCTTGTTCGACATGTTATTTGATGAAGTGGTGAAGAATATCTATGTGTTTCGTTCTCGAGTGATGTACCGGATTACTCGTCATCGCAATTGCACTCTTCGAGTCACAATAAATGGGAATTTTATCAACATGAAAATTAAAATCTCGTAGTTGGGTTCTCATCCACAATAGCTGTAAGCAACAACTAGCGGCGTCGACATATTCTGCTTCCGTCGACGAAGTTGAGACACAGTTTTGTTTTCGAGAAGACCAACTCACGAGTTTACCGCCCAAGAAGTGTGCAGCTCCAGAGGTGCTTTTTCGATCCATCTTGCATCCGGCGTAATCTGTCAGAGAATCCAACCAGTTTGAAGTCCGATCGAGTGGGGTACCACAAACCCAGATTGGGTGTTCCTTTGAGATAGCGGAGAATCCTTTTGACAGCAGTGAGATGGGATTCGCCTGAAAACGAGCGCAGATTCCTGTCGAGAGAATGATATCCGGTCGGCTAGCAGTGAGGTACAGAAGAGAGCCTATTATCCCACGATAGATGGTTTGGTCAATGGAAGCACCAGATGGGTGTGCGTCGGGTCGGCCAGAGGGTGACATAGGTGTAGCAGCAGTCTTAGCATCCTTTATTCCATATTTCTCGAGGATGTCATGGATGTATTTGGACTGGTTGATGAAGATTCCGTCGGGGAGTTGCTTTACTTGAAGACCAAGAAAGAAATTCAGCTCGCCCATCATACTCATTTCGAATTTCTCTTTCATCAATTCTGCGAACTCTTCACACAGTTGTGGTTTAGTCGACCAAAAATGATGTCATCGACATAAATTTGTACAATCATGATGTCCGGGCCACTCCGCTTGGTGAAGAGAGTTGTATCCAGAGATCCTTTCTTGAATCCAGACTGAACAAGGAAGTCTGAAAGGACGTCATACCAAGCTCGGGGAGCCTGTTTCAGTCAGTAGAGAGCCTTGTAGAGTCGATATACGTGATGAGGAAGCTCTTCGCTCAAGAACCCTTCAGGTTGATCAACGTACACTTCTTCTTTGAGAAATCCATTCAGAAATGCAGTCATTACGTCCATTTGGTAGACTTTGAAGTTCTTGTGAGCAGCAAAGGCAAGAAAAATTCTTATCGCTTCGATCCTGGCAACGGGGGCGAAGGTTTCATCGTAGTGCCTTCTTGTTGATTGTACCCTTTAGCCACAAGTCTTGCTTTATTGCGGATGACAACACCGTCTTCATCCTTTTTGTTCTTGAAGATCCACTTCGTGCCGATAATGGATCTGTTGCGAGGGCGTGGTACGAGTTCCCAAACTTGTAGACGTTCGAACTGATTTATTTCCTCCTGCATTGCAATCAGCCAATAAGGATCATTAAGAGCTTCAACTACTCGAGATGGTTCGGCTTGACTGAGATAGCAAGCGAACAAACTTTCATTCATCGTCGCCGAATGCGTCGAAACACCGGATGTGTGATCCCCAATAATCTGATCCGTAGGATGAGAGCGAGCCCACAGTGGTACATTAGTCTGTGAGGAGCTAGCCGTATTTGTGTCGAGTGGAGGCTCATTAGATTGGGGTCCGGTGTCCGAAGAGGAGATCTCAACCGTAGTAGATTGAGAGGGTTCGATATCAGGATCAGCAATGTTCCCATGGTTGGGTAAAATGTCGTCTTCGTTGAGATTGAGATCATCCAAGTTTGGAGGGACGACATCATTGCCGATATTCGGTGTTGTAAGTGGGGTGGTTGCAGCGGTAGGTTGAGTGGTGGTGACGGGTGTCTTGGGGACTGGATAGAAGTACTCGAAAAGCAGATCGAGATCCAGTTCGCCAGTGTTTCCTTCAGATGAGGAAGTTCCCGTCGATGAAAGTTGACCTTTTGTCAACGACTGTAGAAGACCTGGTTCTGGTCGGATATGAGCAGAAGCCATGAGGTCGCCTTCGCTTTCATCAAAGGTGACGTTTGTACTTTCTATGACTGATCGTTTCTCTTTAAGATAAACTCTGTATGCCTTCGAGTTCATAGAATATCCAACAAAGATGCCTTCAAGTGCTTTAGGATCGAGCTTCCCAAGATGTTGGCGATCATTGGCAACAAAACATCGGCAACCGAAGATCCTTAGATACGATATATCCGGGATACGACGGTTATTCAACATCTCATATGGTGTGCGGTTGAATCTCTTGTGGATAGAGGCCCGGTTCTGTGTGTAGCAAGCCGTTTGAATAGCTTCGCCCCAAAGAGAATGAGGAAGGCCGGATTGGATGTGGAGAGTCCTAGCAGCTTCAACTAGGGTCCTATTCTTGCGTTCGACAACACCATTTTGTTCCGGTGTCTTCACAGCTGAGAACTGCTGGGTGATGCCCTGAGTGGCATAGAAGTCACTGAGCTTCTTGTTCTTAAACTCAGTTCCGTTGTCAGTTCTGATAATCCGAACCTTCTGTTGATGAAGATTTTGGGATGTAACAACAAACTCGACGATTACATCAGGTACTCCATCCTTTGTACGAACGAGTTTCGTCCACGTGTTGCGCGAGAAGTCGTCGACAATCACAAGAATATACCGTCTTCCTCCGAGTGTAGCCGTAGGCATCGGGCCACAAAGATCCATGTGCAAGAGCTCGAGAATGAGCTTAGAGGACGGCGTTTCCTTGGAGATGTGAGACGAGCGCTTCATCTTCCCCAATTCACAGACAGAGCAGAGATGCTCCTTAGGATAGGATAGCTGAGGTAGACCGTTGACGAGCTTATTCTGGTGCAGTTTGTTGAGTCTTGAAATTGAGATGTGAGAGACGTCGGTGCCACAGATCGTTCAACTTGGGTGCAGCACGAGAGAGAAGGCATATTGGTCGAGAGGTCGTAAGATTGAGTACGTAGAGGTGAGACGTGCGCGTTCCAGAAAGAAGAGGCAGTCCCGAGGCATCGATAATGCTGCTGATGTTAGATTCGAAGAGAACCTTGTATCCTTTGTCGTAGAAACGACCAATGCTGATGAGATTGTAGCTCAAACCCTCGACGTAAGAGATGCCCTTGATCGTCATTTTGTCATGGACGAGATCGCCAGTTCCGAGAATTGGCGCCATTTGACTGTTTCCGAAGGAGACCATTCCGAGATAGCGCTCGGAGAAGTTGCTCAACAGCTCCTTGTTCCCCGTCATGTGTGTGGAGCAACCCGAGTCTAGATACCACAAATGACAGACCTGCAATCATCAACAAACGTTGGGTCCCCGTTTACGGACGGGACCTTCTTGTGATATAAGTAAAATTTTCATGCGCTTAACGGGAAATGTGGGGTCTAAATCAGGTTGCGCTAGATCTAATTTAGATGTCCCATCGTGATTTGTTTGATGAGTCAGGATTATGGTTTTTCTAATCCATATTTGCCTAACTTGTGCTTGCATGTACGGTGCCTTATTCATGAATTGGCGTGGGGATTTTGGTTGTTGTTGTCGTCCTTCGGTTTTAGTCGTCTTTTTCTTGCGAACAGTAGGTGACTTTGTATTTAGCGTCGGAAGGCGTTTTCGCTTAACCGTAGGCTTAGATGAGCTGGGAGAATGCAAAGGCGTCGTAGAGGAGGTTTGCTTGTTTGGTCGGAGTGTTGCGTGTTCGTGTGCTTCATATTCATGAAAGCGTGGAAGAATAAAGTCATTGCAGCAACACATAGACATAAGTTTTGGCAAAGGAAAGATAAGTTTTGGCAACATAATTGTCTACGTCCTTAAGACATTGGGATTTAGTACATAGAGAGGAAAGACGAATATAGGATGGTCTTTTCTTCTTGTCATCGAAGAGCGGGTTCTCCTTTATTTCATACGAACTCCCTTCCAGAGACGTCGAACTCACATTCCCTGTATCCATAAGAATACGAGAGTTAGTGTTAGAACATGTGTCAGCTTCAGGAGTCATCTTCGCCGTCCTCTTACATTTACATGTTTGAGAGTCGGGTACTTGACTCGACGTAGAGGGTTTGTTCGTATTGTGAAATTGCTCTAGGGTAAAGATTTTGCTAAGTAGATCTTCTCGCTCTTTTGCAAAGGCTTTCCGCTCTAATTCTAGGGTTCGTTCTAGTTCTGCTAGGACCAGAAGTTTCTCTGGGATATAGATGCGAGAAAGTGCTTCCCGGAAAGCAATTTCCTGTTCTTTGGTTGGAAGTAGAGTCTCGATGTCCTCAGAGAGTGAAGGTTTCTTATAAAGTCTTGCATGTAGTGGAAAATTTTCACATTCAAGTTATCAAATTATAAGTTATCCAAAAATTTTCTCGGTTAACATATTTTCTCAAAAGTTATTAAATTTTCGCTTGTTTTTTTTTCAAGTTAGCAAATTTCGCAAGTATTGATTTTTTTTTCAAGTGAAATGAAAGTTTCGCGGAGTGATAAAGCTTTGAAGAAACATCTGCTCAAAGTGATAAAATTTCTCGGGTTGAAATTTCTTAGTTTTGACAAGTGAAAAGAAATTTCTCGGATTGATAATTTTTGCAGATAGAGAAAGTTTCGTGATCCGCGAAAAGATGATGCATGTAAGGGTTGAGAAATTATTGAACCACTATAGCTGCGAAAGAATTGATGAGCATGGGTCCGAGAAAAATTTAAGTTTGCGGATTGAGAAAATCTTGGTTATTGTAGTTGCGAAATAGTGAAGATGCGAAAAAATGTAATATGACGAGGTGTATGAAAGTTTCGCGGGGCATGACTCACTGTAGCAGCAAAAGTTCTAATCGTAAGAAAATTCTCGGATGAAAACTTTCGCGGGACTTCACACACTGTAGCAGCGAAAATTTTAACGCAAGAAATTTCTCGGATAAAATTTTCGCGGAACCTTACTCACTGTAGCAGCGAAAATCTATCGTTAAATTATTTTTCCTGAAAATTTTTTCGGTGAAGAACACTGTGGGAAAACGTTAAAAGCGACGCTGTGATTTTTGCCTTAGACCCACTCAAATCTTAACCAAAATGCAATAAACTGGACCCAATCGACTCGAAACTTGACGGGCAATACATATTTGGGGGTTTTAAACACCGAAAACCTAACATACGTCCGAATTAAAGCCGAGTAAAAAATTAATTTAAAACCTAAAATTTAACAGTCGGGGCTAAAAACAGAGTAAATCGAACGAGAAGCAGTTTATTTACGATGTATTCATATCGAAAAGCTTATTTGCGACAATGGAGTAAACAGCAAACGGATTTTTCAGGGCAGATTGAAGAAGACGATGATGCGAGGGGTTGAGAAAATTTTCGAAAAAGGGGGGTGCGAAATTTTTGAATTTTTTCTCGGGAATTTGGAAATCTTGTGAAGAGAGTTAAGTGTTTTCTTTTTTTTTTTTTTTTAAATAGGCAAAATCAGAAACTCCCCCTTAATCTATAACTCCCTTTTTAGATAAAAAAAAACTCCCCTTAATCGAAAACTCCCCCTTAAGAGACATAATTCAGAAGACACATAGAAAATGGAGTAAGGTAAAAAGACATATGTACACTTTATCAAAGTTCATGTAGGGTCGATTGATCACAACTGAAGATTGAACATGCCCAACATAGTCACAAGGTGTTGGAATCGTTTGACATCCAACGGTTTTGTGAAAATGTCGGCTAGTTGATCTTCGGTAGTGACGTAGTGCAATTCAATCGTCCCTTGTTCGACATGTTCTTTGATGAAGTGGTGACGAATATCTATGTGTTTCGTTCTCGAGTGATGTACCGGATTACTCGTCATCGCAATTGCACTCTTCGAGTCACAATAAATGGGAATTTTATCAACATGAAAATTAAAATCTCGTAGTTGGGTTCTCATCCACAAAAGCTGTGAGCAACAACTAGCGGCGTCGACATATTCTGCCTCCGTCGACGAAGTTGAGACACAGTTTTGTTTCCGAGAAGACCAACTCACGAGTTTACCGCCCAAGAAGTGTGCAGCTCCAGAGGTGCTTTTTCGATCCATCTTGCATCCTGCGTAATCCGATTCAGAGAATTCAACCAGTTTGAAGTCCGATCGAGTGGGGTACCACAAACTCAGATTGGGTGTTCCTTTGAGATAGCGGAGAATCCTTTTGACAGCAGTGAGATGGGATTCCTTAGGTGTAGCCTGAAAACGAGCGCAGATTCCTGTCGAGAGAATGATATCCGATCGGCTAGCAGTGAGGTACAGAAGAGAGCCTATTATCCCGCGATAGATGGTTTGGTCAACGGGAGCACCAGATGGGTCTGCGTCAGGTCGGCCAGAGGGTGACATAGGTGTAGCAGCAGTCTTAGCATCCTTCATTCCATATTTCTCGAGGATGTCATGGATGTATGTGGACTGGTTGATGAAGATTCCGTCGGGGAGTTGCTTTACTTGAAGACCAAGAAAGAAATTCAGCTCGCCCATCATACTCATTTCGAATTTCTCTTTCATCAATTCTGCGAACTCTTCACACAGTTGTGGTTTAGTCGATCCAAAAATGATGTCATCGACATAAATTTGTACAATCATGATGTCCGGGCCACTCCGCTTGGTGAAGAGAGTTGTATCCAGAGATCCTTTCTTGAATCCAGACTGAACAAGGAAGTCTGAAAGGACGTCATACCAAGCTCGGGGAGCCTGTTTCAGTCCGTAGAGAGCCTTGTAGAGTCGATATACGTGATGAGGAAACTCTTCGCTCAAGAACCCTTCAGGTTGATCAACGTACACTTCTTCTTTGAGAAATCCATTCAGAAATGCAGTCTTTACGTCCATTTGGTAGACTTTGAAGTTCTTGTGAGCAGCAAAGGCAAGAAAAATTCTTATCGCTTCGATCCTGGCAACGGGGGCGAAGGTTTCATCGTAGTCGATGCCTTCTTGTTGATTGTACCCTTTAGCCACAAGTCTTGCTTTATTGCGGATGACAACACCGTCTTCATCCTTTTTGTTCTTGAAGATCCACTTCGTGCCGATAATGGATCTGTTGCGAGGGCGTGGTACGAGTTCCCAAACTTGTAGACGTTCGAACTGATTTATTTCCTCCTGCATTGCAATCAGCCAATCAGGATCATTAAGAGCTTCAGCTACTCGAGATGGTTCGGCTTGACTGAGATAGCAAGCGAACAAACGTTCATTCATCGTTGCCGAACGCGTCGAAACACCGGATGTGGGATCCCCAATAATTTGATCCGTAGGATGAGAGCGAGCCCACAGTGCTACATTAGTCTGTGAGGAGCTAACCGTATTTGTGTCGAGTGGAGGCTCATTAGATTGGGGTCCGGTGTCCGAAGAGGAGATCTCAACCGTAGTAGATTGAGAGGGTTCGATATCAGGATCAGCAATGTTCCCATGGTTGGGTAAGATGTCGTCTTCGTTGAGATTGAGATCATCCAAGTTTGGAGGGACGGCATCACTGCCGATATTCGGTGGTGTAAGTGGGGTGGTTGCAGCGGTAGGTTGAGTGGTGGTGACGGGTGTCTTGGGGACTGGATAGAAGTACTCGAAAAGCAGATCGAGATCCAGTTCGCCAGTGTTTCCTTCAGATGAGGAAGTTCCCGTCGATGAAAGTTGACCTTTTGTCAACGACTGTAGAAGACCTGGTTCTGGTCGGATATGAGCAGAAGCCATGAGGTCGCCTTCGCTTTCACCAAAGGTGACGTTTGTACTTTCTATGACTGATCGTTTCTCTTTAAGATAAACTCTGTATGCCTTCGAGTTCAGAGAATATCCAACAAAGATGCCTTCAAGTGCTTTAGGATCGAGCTTCCCAAGATGTTGGCGATCATTGGCAACAAAACATCGGCAACCGAAGATCCTTAGATATGATATATCCGCGATACGACGGTTATTCAGCATCTCATATGGTGTGCGGTTGAATCTCTTGTGGATAGAGGCCCGGTTCTGTGTGTAGCAAGCCGTTTGAATAGCTTCGCCCCAAAGAGAATGAGGAAGGCCGGATTGGATGAGGAGAGTCCTAGCAGCTTCAACTAGGGTCCTATTCTTGCGTTCGACGACACCATTTTGTTCCGGTGTCTTCACAGCTGAGAACTGCTGGGTGATGCCCTGAGTGGCATAGAAGTCACTGAGCTTCTTGTTCTTAAACTCAGTTCCGTTGTCAGTTCTGATAATCCGAACCTTCTGTTGATGAAGATTTTGGGACGTAACAACAAACTCGACGATTACATCAGGAACTTCATCCTTTGTACGAACGAGTTTCGTCCACGTGTAGCGCGAGAAGTCGTCGACAATCACAAGAATATACCGTCTTCCTCCGAGTGTAGCCGTAGGCATCGGGCCACAAAGATCCATGTGCAAGAGCTCGAGAATGAGCTTAGAGGACGGCGTTTCCTTGGAGATGTGAGACGAGCGCTTCATCTTCCCCAATTCACAAGCAGAGCAGAGATGCTCCTTATGATAGGATAGCTGAGGTAGACCTTTGACGAGCTTATTCTGGCGCAGTTTGTTGAGAGTCTTTAAATTGAGATGTGAGAGACGTCGGTGCCACAGATCCTTCAACTTGGGTGCAGCACGAGAGAGAAGGCATATTGGTCGAGAGGTCGTAAGATTGAGTACGTAGAGATGAGACGTGCGCGTTCCAGAAAGAAGAGGCAGTCCCGAGGCATCGATAATGCTGCTATTGTCAGATTCGAAGAGAACCTTGTATCGTTTGTCGCAGAAACGACCAATGCTGAAGAGATTGTAGCTCAAACCCTCGACGTAAGAGATGCCCTTGATCGTCATTTTGTCATGGACGATATCGCCAGTTCCGAGAATTGGCGCCATTTGACTGTTTCCGAAGGAGACCATTCCGAGATAGCGCTCGGAGAAGTTGCTCAACAGCTCCTTGTTCCCCGTCATGTGTGTGGAGCAACCCGAGTCTAGATACCACACATGATAGACCTGCAATCATCAACAAACGTTGGGTCCCTGTTTACGGACGGGACCTTCTTGTTGTATAAGTAAAATTTTCATGCGCTTAACGGGAAATGTGGGTTCTAAATCAGGTTGCGCTAGATCTAATATAGATTTCCCGTCGTGATTTGTTTGATGAGTCGGGATTATGGTTTTTCTAACCCATATTTGCCTAACTTGTGCTTGCATGTACGGTGCCTTATTCATGAATTGGCGTGGGGATTTTGGTTGTTGTTGTCGTCCTTCGGTTTTAGTCGTCTTTTGCTTACGAACAGTAGGTGACTTTGTATTTAGCGTCGGAAGGCGTTTTCGCTTAACCGTAGGCTTAGATGAGCTGGGAGAATGCAAAGGCGTCGTAGAGGAGGTTTGCTTGTTTGGTCGGAGTGTTGCGTGTTCGTGTGCTTCATATTCATGAAAGCGTGGAAGAATAAAGTCATTGCAGCAACACATAGACATAAGTTTGGCAAAGGAAAGATAAGTTTTGGCAACATAATTGTCTACGTCCTTAAGGCATTGGGATTTAGTACATAAAGAGGAAAGACGAATATAGGATGATCTTTTCTTCTTGTCATCGAAGAGCGGGTTCTCCTTTATTTCATACGAACTCCCTTCCAGAGACGTCGAACTCACATTCCCTGTATCCATAAGAATACGAGAGTTAGTGTTAGAACATGTGTCAGCTTCAGGAGTCATCTTCGCCGTCCTCTTACATTTACATGTTTGAGAGTCGGGTACTTGACTCGACGTAGAGGGTTTGTTCGTATTGTTAAATTGCTCTAGGGTAAAGATTTTGCTAAGTAGATCTTCTCGCTCTTTTGCAAAGGCTTTCCGCTCTAATTCTAGGGTTCGTTCTAGTTCTGCTATGACCAGAAGTTTCTCTGGGATATAGATGCGAGAAAGTGCTTCTCGAAAAGCAATTTCCTGTTCTTTGGTTGGAAGTAGAGTCTCGATGTCCTCAGAGAGTGAAGGTTTCTTATAAAGCCTTGCATGTAGTGGAAAATTTTCGCCTTCAAGTTATCAAATTTTATAAGTTATCCAAAAATTTTCTCGGTTAACATATTTTCTCAAAAGTTATTAAATTTTCGCAAGTAGAGAAAATTTTTTTTTTTCAAGTTAGCAAACTTTTGCAAGTATTGATTTTTTTTTTCAAGTGAAATGAAAGTTTCGCGGAGTGATAAAGCTTTGAAGAAACATCTGCTCAAGTGATAAAATTTCTCGGGTTGAAATTTCTTAGTTTTGACAAGTGAAAAGAAATTTCTCGGATTGATAATTTTTGCAGATAGAGAAAGTTTCGTGATCCGCGAAAAGATGATGCATGTAAGGGTCGAGAAATTATTGAACCACTGTAGCTGCGAAAGAATTGACGAGCATGTGTCCGAGAAAAATTTAAGTTTGCGGATTGAGAAAATTTTGGTTATTGTAGTTGCGAAATAGTGAAGATGCGAAAAAATGTAATATGACGAGGTGTATGAAAGTTTCGCGGGGCATGACTCACTGTAGCAGCAAAAGTTTTAATCGTAAGAAAATTCTCGGATGAAAACTTTCGCGGGACTTCACACACTGTAGCAGCGAAAATTTTAACGCAAGAAATTTCTCGGATAAAATTTTCGCGGAACCTTACTCTCTGTAGCAGCGATAATCTATCGTTAAATTATTTTTCCTGAAAAGTTTTTCGGTGAAGAACACTGTGCGAAAACGTTCAAAGCGACGCTGTGATTTTTGCCTTAGACCCACTCAAATCTTAACCAAAATGCAATAAACTGGACACAATCGACTCGAAATTTGACGGGCAATACATATTTGGGGGTTTTAAACACCGAAAACCTAACATACGTCCGAATAAAAGCCGAGTAAAAAATTAATTGAAAACCTAAAATTTAACAGTCGGGGCTAAAAACAGAGTAAATCGAACGAGAAGCAGTTTATTTACGATGTATTTATACCGAAAAGCTTATTTGCGACAATGGAGTAAACAGCAAACGGATTTTTCAGGGCAGATTGAAGAAGACGATGATGCGAGGGGTTGAGAAAATTTTCGAAAAAGGGGGGTGCGAAATTTTTGAATTTTTTCTCGGGAATTTGGAAATATTGTGAAAAGAGTTAAGTGTTTTCTTTTTTTTTTTTTAAATAGGCAAAATCAGAAACTCCCCCTTAATCTATAACTCCCTTTTTAGATAAAAAAAGAAACTCCCCCTTAATCGAAAACTCCCCCTTAAGAGACATAATTCAGAAGACACATAGAAAATGGAGTAAGGTAAAAAGACATATGTACACTTTATCAAAGTTCATGTAGGGTCGATTGATCACAACTAAAGATTCAACATGCCCAACATAGTCACAAGGTGTTGGAATCGTTTGACATCCAACGGTTTTGTGAAAATGTCGGCTAGTTGATCTTCGGTAGTGACGTAGTGCAATTCAATCGTCCCTTGTTCGACATGTTCTTTGATGAAGTGGTGACGAATATCTATGTGTTTCGTTCTCGAGTGATGTACCGGATTACTCGTCATCGCAATTGCACTCTTCGAGTCACAATAAATGGGGATTTTATCAACATGAAAATTAAATCTCGTAGTTGGGTTCTCATCCACAAAAGC
The DNA here is from genome assembly GCA_027422505.1 of Craterostigma plantagineum. Lineage (NCBI taxonomy): Eukaryota > Viridiplantae > Streptophyta > Magnoliopsida > Lamiales > Linderniaceae > Craterostigma > Craterostigma plantagineum. Next base: position 11,534,360 of record JAPQWV010000005.1, on the reverse strand, counting down.
TGTGAGCAACAACTAGCGGCGTCGATATATTCTGCCTCCGTCGACGAAGTTGAGACACAGTTTTGTTTCCGAGAAGACCAACTCACGAGTTTACCGCCCAAGAAGTGTGCAGCTCCAGAGGTGCTTTTTCGATCCATCTTGCATCCTGCGTAATCCGATTCAGAGAATTCAACCAGTTTGAAGTCCGATCGAGTGGGGTACTACAAACCCAGATTGGGTGTTCCTTTGAGATAGCGGAGAATCCTTTTGACAGCAGTGAGATGGGATTCCTTAGGTGTAGCCTGAAAACGAGCGCAGATTCCTGTCGAGAGAATGATATCCGGTCGGCTAGCAGTGAAGTACAGAAGAGAGCCTATTATCCCGCGATAGATGGTTTGGTCAACGGGAGCACCAGATGGGTCTGCGTCAGGTCGGCCAGAGGGTGACATAGGTGTAGCAGCAGTCTTAGCATCCTTCATTCCATATTTCTCGAGGATGTCATGGATGTATTTGGACTGGTTGATGAAGATTCCGTCGGGGAGTTGCTTTACTTGAAGACCAAGAAAGAAATTCAGCTCGCCCATCATACTCATTTCGAATTTCTCTTTCATCAATTCTGCGAACTCTTCACACAGTTGTGGTTTAGTCGATCCAAAAATGATGTCATCGACATAAATTTGTACAATCATGATGTCCGGGCCACTCCGCTTGGTGAAGAGAGTTGTATCCAGAGATCCTTTCTTGAATCCAGACTGAACAAGGAAGTCTGAAAGGACGTCATACCAAGCTCGGGGAGCCTGTTTCAGTCCGTAGAGAGCCTTGTAGAGTCGATATACGTGATGAGGAAACTCTTCGCTCAAGAACCCTTCAGGTTGATCAACGTACACTTCTTCTTTGAGAAATCCATTCAGAAATGCAGTCTTTACGTCCATTTGGTAGACTTTGAAGTTCTTGTGAGCAGCAAAGGCAAGAAAAATTCTTATCGCTTCGATCCTGGCAACGGGGGCGAAGGTTTCATCGTAGTCGATGCCTTCTTGTTGATTGTACCCTTTAGCCACAAGTCTTGCTTTATTGCGGATGACAACACCGTCTTCATCCTTTTTGTTCTTGAAGATCCACTTCGTGCCGATAATGGATCTGTTGCGAGGGCGTGGTACGAGATCCCAAACTTGTAGACGTTCGAACTGATTTATTTCCTCCTGCATTGCAATCAGCCAATCAGGATCATTAAGAGCTTCAGCTACTCGAGATGGTTCGGCTTGACTGAGATAGCAAGCGAACAAACGTTCATTCATCGTTGCCGAACGCGTCGAAACACCAGATGTGGGATCCCCAATAATTTGATACGTAGGATGAGAGCGAGCCCACAGTGGTACATTAGTCTGTGAGGAGCTAACCGTATTTGTGTCGAGTGGAGGCTCATTAGATTGGGGTCCGGTGTCCGAAGAGGAGATCTCAACCGTAGGAGATTGAGAGGGTTCGATATCAGGATCAGCAATGTTCCCATGGTTGGGTAAGATGTCGTCTTCGTTGAGATTGAGATCATCCAAGTTTGGAAGGACGGCATCACTGCCGATATTCGGTGGTGTAAGTGGGGTGGTTGCAGCGGTAGGTTGAGTGGTGGTGACGGGTGTCTTGGGGACTGGATAGAAGTACTCGAAAAGCAGTTCGAGATCCAGTTCGCCAGTGTTTCCTTCAGATGAGGAAGTTCCCGTCGGTGAAAGTTGACCTTTTGTCAACGACTGTAGAAGACCTGGTTCTGGTCGGATATGAGCAGAAGCCATGAGGTCGCCTTCGCTTTCATCAAAGGTGACGTTTGTACTTTCTATGACTGATCGTTTCTTTTTAAGATAAACTCTGTATGCCTTCGAGTTCAGAGAATATCCAACAAAGATGCCTTCAAGTGCTTTAGGATCGAGCTTCCCAAGATGTTGGCGATCATTGGCAACAAAACATCGGCAACCGAAGATCCTTAGATATGATATATCCGGGATACGACGGTTATTCAGCATCTCATATGGTGTGCGGTTGAATCTCTTGTGGATTGAGGCCCGGTTATGTGTGTAGCAAGCCGTTTGAATAGCTTCGCCCCAAAGAGAATGAGGAAGGCCGGATTGGATGAGGAGAGTCCTAGCAGCTTCAACTAGGGTCCTATTCTTGCGTTCGACGACACCATTTTGTTCCGGTGTCTTCATAGCTGAGAACTGCTGGGTGATGCCCTGAGTGGCATAGAAGTCACTGAGCTTCTTGTTCTTAAACTCAGTTTAGTTGTCAGTTCTGATAATCCGAACCTTCTGTTGATGAAGATTTTGGGATGTAACAACAAACTCGACGATTACATCAGGAATTTCATCCTTTGTACGAACGAGTTTCGTCCACGTGTAGCGCGAGAAGTCGTCGACCATCACAAGAATATATCGTCTTCCTCCGAGTGTAGCCGTAGGCATCGGGCCACAAAGATCCATGTGCAAGAGCTCGAGAATGAGCTTAGAGGACGGCGTTTCCTTGGAGATGTGAGACGTGCGCTTCATCTTCCCCAATTCACAGGCAGATCAGAGATGCTCCTTATGATAGGATAGCTGAGGTAGACCGTTGACGAGCTTATTCTGGCGCAGTTTGTTGAGAGTCTTGAAATTGAGATGTGAGAGACGTCGGTGCCACAGATCGTTCAACTTGGGTGCAGCACGAGAGAGAAGGCATATTGCTCGAGAGGTCGTAAGATTGAGTACGTAGAGGTGAGACGTGCGCGTTCCAGAAAGAAGAGGCAGTCCCGAGGCATCGATAATGCTGCAATTGTCAGATTCGAAGAAAACCTTGTATCCTTTGTCGCAGAAACGACCAATGCTGAAGAGATTGTAGCTCAAACCCTCGACGTAAGAGATGCCCTTGATCGTCATTTTGTCATGGACGAGATCGCTAGTTCCGAGAATTGGCGCCATTTGACTGTTTCCGAAGGAGACCATTCCGAGATAGCGCTCGGAGAAGTTGCTCAACAGCTCCTTGTTCCCCGTCATGTGTGTGGAGCAACCCGAGTCTAGATACCACACATGCCAGACCTGCAATCATCAACAAACGTTGGGTCCCCGTTTACGGACGGGACCTTCTTGTGATGTAAGTAAAATTTTCATGCGCTTAACGGGAAATGTGGGGTCTAAATCAGGTTGCGCTAGATCTAATTTAGATTTCCCGTCGTGATTTGTTTGATGAGTCGGGATTATGGTTTTTCTAACCCATATTTGCCTAACTTGTGCTTGCATGTACGGTGCCTTATTCATAAATTGGCGTGGGGATTTTGGTTGTTGTTGTCGTCCTTCGGTTTTAGTCGTCTTTTGCTTACGAACAGTAGGTGACTTTGTATTTAGCGTCGGAAGGCGTTTTCGCTTAACCGTAGGCTTAGATGAGCTGGGAGAATGCAAAGGCGTCGTAGAGGAGGTTTGCTTGTTTGGTCGGAGTGTTGCGTGTTCGTGTGCTTTAATATTCATGAAAGCGTGGAAGAATAAAGTCATTGCAGCAATACATAGACATAAGTTTGGCAAAGGAAAGATAAGTTTTGGCAATATAATTGTCTACGTCCTTAAGACATTGGGATTTAGTACATAAAGAGGAAAGACAAATATAGGATGGTCTTTTCTTCTTGTCATCGAAGAGCGGGTTCTCCTTTATTTCGAACGAACTCCCTTCCAGAGACGTCGAACTCACATTCCCTGTATCCATAAGAATACGAGAGTTAGTGTTAGAACATGTATAAGCTTCAGGAGTCATCTTCGCCGTCCTCTTACATTTACATGTTTGAGAGTCGGGTACTTGACTCGACGTAGAGGGTTTGTTCGTATTGTGAAATTGCTCTAGGGTAAAGATTTTGCTAAGTAGTTCTTCTCGCTCTTTTGCAAAGGCTTTCCGCTCTAATTCTAGGGTTCGTTCTAGTTCTGCTATGACCAGAAGTTTCTCTGGGATATAGATGCGAGAAATTGCTTCTCGGAAAGCAATTTCCTGCTCTTTGGTTGGAAGTAGAGTCTCGATGTCCTCAGAGAGTGAAGGTTTCTTATAAAGTCTTGCATGTAGTGGAAAATTTTCGCATTCAAGTTATCAAATTTTATAAGTTATCCAAAAATTTTCTCGGTTAACATATTTTCTCAAAAGTTATTAAATTGTCGCAAGTAGAGAAAATTGTTTTTTTTTTCAAGTTAGCAAACTTTCGCAAGTATTGATTTTTTTTTTCAAGTGAAATGAAAGTTTCGCGGAGTGATAAAGCTTTGAAGAAACATCTGCTCAAGTGATAAAATTTCTCGGGTTGAAATTTCTTAGTTTTGACAAGTGAAAAGAAATTTCTCGGATTGATAATTTTTGCAGATAGAGAAAGTTTCGTGATCCGCGAAAAGATGATGCATGTAAGGGTTGAGAAATTATTGAACCACTGTAGCTGCGAAAGAATTGATGAGCATGTGTCCGAGAAAAATTTAAGTTTGCGGATTGAGAAAATTTTGGTTACTGTAGTTGCGAAATAGTGAAGATGCGAAAAAATGTAATATGACGAGGTGTATGGAAGTTTCGCGGGGCATGACTCACTGTAGCAGCAAAAGTTTTAATCGTAAGAAAATTCTCGGATGAAAACTTTCGCGGGACTTCACTCGCTGTAGCAGCGAAAATTTTAACGCAAGAAATTTCTCGGATAAAATTTTTGCGGAACCTTACTCGCTGTAGCAGCGAAAATCTATCGTTAAAGTATTTTTCCTGAATAGTTTCTCGGTGAAGAACACTGTGCGAAAACGTTCAAAGCGACGCTGTGATTTTTGCCTTAGACCCACTCAAATCTTAACCAAAATGCAATAAACTGGACCCAATCGACTCGGAATTTGACGGGCAATACATATTTGGGGGTTTTAAACACCGAAAACCTAACATACGTCCGAATTAAAGCCGAGTAAAAAATTAATTTTAAACCTAAAATTTAACAGTCGGGGCTAAAAACAGAGTAAATCGAACGAGAAGCAGTTTATTTACGATGTATTCATACCGAAAGCTGATTTGCGACAATGGAGTAAACAACAAACGGATTTTTCAGGGCAGATTGAAGAAGACGATGATGCGAGGGGTTGAGAAAATTTTCGAAAAAGGGGGGTGCGAAATTTTTGAATTTTTTCTCGGGAATTTGGAAAGATTGTGAAAAGAGTTAAATGTTTTTTTTTGGGGTTTTGTGACTGTTCATGCGAGATTTTGAGTTAATGGGCCGAAATTCGTGGGCTTAGTCAAAATTGGGTCCTGAGCCGATTTTCGCGGGCTTGGTCAAAATTGCGTCCTATTGGTCCAATTTTGACCCCGTTTGACCAAAAATTAAACTTTCAACCCAAAAATCAATTTGTCCAACTTTGACTCCGTTTGACCAAAATTTAAAATTTCAACCCAAAATATATATTTTTTTTAAATAGGCAAAATCAGAAACTCCCCCTTAATCTATAACTCCCTTTTTAGATAAAAAAAGAAACTCCCCCTTAATCGAAAACTCCCCCTTAAGAGACATAATTCAGAAGACACATAGAAAATGGAGTAAGGTAAAAAGACATACGTACACTTTATCAAAGTTCATGTAGGGTCGATTGATCACAACTGAAGATTCAACATGCCCTACATAGTCACAAGGTGCTGGAATCGTTTGACATCCAACGGTTTTGTGAAAATGTCGGCTAGTTGATCTTTGGTAGTGACGTAGTGCAATTCAATCGTCCCTTGTTCGACATGTTCTTTGATGAAGTGGTGACGAATATCTATGTGTTTCGTTCTCGAGTGATGTACCGGATTACTCGTTATCGCAATTGCACTCTTCGAGTCACAATAAATGGGAATTTTATTAACATGAAAATTAAAATCTCGTAGTTGGGTTCTCATCCACAAAAGCTGTGAGCAACAACTAGCGGCGGCGACATATTCTGCCTCCGTCGACGAAGTTGAGTCACAGTTTTGTTTTCGAGAAGACCAACTCACGAGTTTACCGCCCAAGAAGTGTGCAGCTCCAGAGGTGCTTTTTCGATCCATCTTGCATCCTGTGTAATCCGAGTCAGAGAATCCAACCAGTTTGAAGTCCGATCGAGTGGGGTACCACAAACCCAGATTGGGTGTTCCTTTGAGATAGCGGAGAATCCTTTTGACAGCAGTGAGATGGGATTCCTTAGGTGTAGCCTGAAAACGAGCGCAGATTCCTGTCGAGAGAACGATATCCGGTCGGCTAGCAGTGAGGTACAGAAGAGAGCCTATTATCCCACGATAGATGATTTGGTCAACGGGAGCACCAGATGGGTCTGCGTCGGGTCGGCCAGAGGGTGACATAGGTGTAGCAGCAGTCTTAGCATCCTTCATTCCATATTTCTCGAGGATGTCATGGATGTATTTGGACTGGTTGATGAAGATTCCGTCGGGGAGTTGCTTTACTTGAAGACCAAGAAAGAAATTCAGCTCGCCCATCATACTCATTTCGAATTTCTCTTTCATCAATTCTGCGAACTCTTCACACAGTTGTGGTTTAGTCGATCCAAAAATGATGTCATCGACATAAATTTGTACAATCATGATGTCCGGGCCACTCCGCTTGGTGAATAGAGTTGTATCCAGAGATCCTTTTCTTGAATCCAGACTGAACAAGGAAGTCTGAAAGGACGTCATACCAAGCTCGGGGAGCCTGTTTCAGTCCGTAGAGAGCCTTGTAGAGTCGATATACGTGATGAGGAAACTCTTCGCTCAAGAACCCTTCAGGTTGATCAACGTACACTTCTTCTTTGAGAAATCCATTCAAAAATGCAGTCTTTACGTCCATTTGGTAGACTTTGAAGTTCTTGTGAGCAGCAAAGGCAAGAAAAATTCTTATCGCTTCGATCCTGGCAACGGGGGCGAAGGTTTCATCGTAGTCGATGCCTTCTTGTTGATTGTACCCTTAAGCCACAAGTCTTGCTTTATTGCGGATGACAACACCATCTTCATCCTTTTTGTTCTTGAAGATCCACTTCGTGCCGATAATGGATCTGTTGCGAGGGCGTGGTACAAGTTCCCAAACTTGTAGACGTTCGAACTGATTTATTTCCTCCTGCATTGCAATCAGCCAATCAGGATCATTAAGAGCTTCAGCTACTCGAGATGGTTCGGCTTGACTGAGATAGCAAGCGAACAAACTTTCATTCATCGTTGCCGAACGCGTCGAAACACCGGATGTGGGATCCCCAATAATCGGATCCGTAGGATGAGAGCGAGCCCACAGTGGTACATTAGTCTGTGAGGAGCTAGCCGTATTTGTGTCGAGTGGAGGCTCATTAGATTGGGGTCCGGTGTCCGAAGAGGAGATCTCAACCGTAGTAGATTGAGAGGGTTCGATATCAGGATCAGCAATGTTCCCATGGTTGGGTAAGATGTCGTCTTCGTTGAGATTGAGATCATCCAAGTTTGGAGGGACGACATCATTGCCGATATTCGGTGGTGTAAGTGGGGTGGTTGCAGCGGTAGGTTGAGTGGTGGTGACGGGTGTCTTGGGGACTGGATAGAAGTACTCGAAAAGCAGATCGAGATCCAGTTCGCCAGTGTTTCCTTCAAATGAGGAAGTTCCCGTCGATGAAAGTTGACCTTTTGTCAACGACTGTAGAAGACCTGGTTCTGGTCGGATATGAGCAGAAGCCATGAGGTCGCCTTCGCTTTCATCAAAGGTGACGTTTGTACTTTCTATGACTGATCGTTTCTCTTTAAGATAAACTCTGTATGCCTTCGAGTTCAGAGAATATCCAACAAAGATGACTTCAAGTGCTTTAGGATCGAGCTTCCCAAGATGTTGGCGATAATTGGCAACAAAACATCGGCAACCGAAGATCCTTAGATACGATATATCCGGGATACGACGGTTATTCAGCATCTCATATGGTGTGCGGTTGAATCTCTTGTTGATAGAGGCCCGGTTCTGTGTGTAGCAAGCCGTTTGAATAGCTTCGCCCCAAAGAGAATGAGGAAGGCCGGATTGGATGAGGAGAGTCCTAGCAGCTTCAACAAGGGTCCTATTCTTGCGTTCGACGACACCATTTTGTTCCGGTGTCTTCACAGCTGAGAACTGCTGGGTGATGCCCTGAGTGGCATAGAAGTCACTGAGCTTCTTGTTCTTAAACTCAGTTCCGTTGTCAGTTCTGATAATCCGAACCTTCTGTTGATGAAGATTTTGGGATGTAACAACAAACTCGACGATTACATCAGGAACTTCATCCTTTGTACGATCGAGTTTCGTCCACGTGTAGCGCGAGAAGTCGTCGACAATCACAAGAATATACCGTCTTCCTCCGAGTGTAGCCGTATACATCGGGCCACAAAGATCCATGTGCAAGAGCTCGAGAATGAGCTTAGAGGATGGCGTTTCCTTGGAGATGTGAGACGAGCGCTTCATCTTCCCCAATTCACAGGCAGAGCATAGATGCTCCTTATGATAGGATAGCTGAGGTAGACCGTTGACGAGCTTATTCTGGCGCAGTTTGTTGAGAGTCTTGAAATTGAGCTGTGAGAGACGTCGGTGCCACAGATCGTTCAACTTGGGTGCAGCACGAGAGAGAAGGCATATTGGTCGAGAGGTCGTAAGATTGAGTACGTAGAGGTGAGACGTGCGCGTTCCAGAAAGAAGAGACAGTCCCGAGGCATCGATAATGCTGCTGATGTCAGATTCGAAGAGAACCTTGTATCCTTTGTCGCAGAAACGACCAATGCTGAAGAGATTGTAGCTCAAACCCTCGACGTAAGAGATGCCCTTGATCGTCAGTTTGTCATGGACGAGATCGCCAGTTCCGAGAATTGGCGCCATTTGACTGTTTCCGAAGGAGACCCTTCCGAGATAAAGCTCGGAGAAGTTGCTCAACAGCTCCTTGTTCCCCGTCATGTGTGTGGAGCAACCCGAGTCTTGATACCACACATGACAGACCTGCAATCATCAACAAACTTGGGTCTCCGTTTAACGGGAAATGTGGGGTCTAAATCAGGTTACGCTAGATCTAATTTAGATTTCCCGTCGTGATTTGTTTGATGAGTCGGGATTATGGTTTTTCTAACCCATATTTGCCTAACTTGTGCTTGCATGTACGGTGCCTTATTCATGAATTGGCGTGGGGATTTTGGTTGTTGTTGTCGTCCTTCGGTTTTAGTCGTCTTTTGCTTGCGAACAGTAGGTCACTTTGTATTTAGCGTCGGAAGGCGTTTTCGCTAAACCGTAGGCTTAGACGAGCTGGGAGAATGCAAAGGCGTCGTAGAGGAGGTTTGCTTGTTTGGTCGGAGTGTTGCGTGTTCGTGTGCTTCATATTCATGAGAGCGTGGAAGAATAAAGTCATTGCAGCAACACATAGACATAAGTTTGGCAAAGGAAAGATAAGTTTTGGCAACATAATTGTCTACGTCCTTAACACATTGGGATTTAGTACATAAAGAGGAAAGACGAATATAGAATGGTCTTTTCTTCTTGTCATCGAAGAGCGGGTTCTCCTTTATTTCATACGAACTCCCTTCCAGAGACGTCGAACACACATTCCCTGTATCCATAAGAATACGAGAGTTAGTGTTAGAACGTGTGTCAGCTTCAGGATTCATCTTCGCCGTCCTCTTACATTTACATGTTTGAGAGTCGGGTACTTAACTCGACGTAGAGGGTTTGTTCGTATTGTGAAATTGCTCTAGGGTAAAGATTTTGCTAAGTAGATCTTCTCGCTCTTTTGCAAAGGCTTTCCGATCTAATTCTAGGGTTCGTTCTAGTTCTTCTATGACCAGAAGTTTCTCTGGGATATAGATGCGAGAAAGTGCTTCTCGAAAAGCAATTTCCTGTTCTTTGGTTGGAAGTAGAGTCTCGATGTCCTTAGAGAGTGAAGGTTTCTTAGTCTTATCACTAGCATTCAATTTTGTGTAGTCATACGCGATTTCCGCCCAATGAATGTTCTATTCCCTCTTTTCTTCCGAAAGGACAACGGAGGATGATCTCATAAATGGCATAAGCTGTGAGGGAGCACCCTTTCTTGTTTGCGGGAACGTAGTGTTACACATGTTATACCTTTTAACCATTCTGTTTCCGCCGGTTGGTTCAACTGGCATAAGAGACGTGCGTTTTTGTTTCTAAGATGAAGCTGCTCTTCAAGTTCTTTCACCTTTCGGTACAGCCTAACTCTTTCCTTAGTAAGCAGTTCATATTGTGCGGCCGTCAAGAGACGAGATGTTTCACATGAACTGATGGCCAATGTGGTTTCCTTAACCTTAGTCTCACTTTGTTTATTCTTGTTTTGCAGACGTTTGACTAACGCTTCAGAGGCAATTAGTCGTTCGTTTACGCAAGCGAGCTCTTCTACTTTTAAACTAAGTAAGGCATAGTTGTTTTCAAATTTTAGTTTAAGTTAATCATAATCCCTAGCGTCTATGGTGGGTTTCTTAATGGTGTGACGGTGATTAAACACATCATCGAGTTGTGAAATTCGTACCTCAGACTCTGCGTTGGTAGGGGTCTTAGCAGAGTTCTCACCGTTGTTAACCAGCTCCTCGTCCTCGTCATGTTCGACTAGCCTTGCCATGCAGCAATCCTCATCCTTAGGCTCCTCGTCTTCGGAAGTGTAATTCACCCACTCAGCTTCTTCGGTGAGAAGAACTTTCCCACTTTCCATTTTGCGGGTCATTTTGGCCTTACGGTCGTAGTAGCCAGAGTCCTTCACGCGTGAGGCGTGGCATTCCTTGGCAAAGTGGCCTGACTTTCCACACCGAAAGCACTTCACAGACTTTTGAGGTTTGAATTCCTCCTCTTTCTTTAACGGCTTAGATTCCTCGTAGGAGTGGTCTTTTTGGTGCCGCTAAAGGTTCTTTGACGATTGGAGGAAGATGATGATTTTTTTTCGCTCTTCTTTGAGACCATCTTTGTGAGCATTGCCAGAAGTTTTGTATGAACGTCTTCATCAGATTCCGTATCAGCTTTGGATCCTGAAGAGGTGTCAGATACAACAGCTGGTTGCTTCCCTTTGTTCTGTTTGGCCTTAGAGGTGGAAGATCGTTCAGCAGTCTTGTTCGAGAGGAGAGCCAGCGGGTCAACTCGAATGTTGGTAGACTGCTGTTGCACGTAAGGAGCATAAGCAGACAGGCTGTCGTAGAGGGCGTGGATGGAGGTGTTGGAGAGGTCCTTACTCTGAATCATCATTACCGTCGCATTGCCCCAATGTGGTTTGAGGCTACCAAGGAAGTGGTTGTTGATATCGAATTTGTCCCTCGAGATCTTGGCTTTCTTGAGTTCATTAATGACTTTCAAGTATCGGAGGTACGTGTCACGCAGCTCCTCTCCTTCATAGGCCTGGAAGTGTTCATACTGTGAGGGACAGGCTGATTTCCTCCCCTGAGCACTCTCTGTTGTGCCTGCCATAATTTCCATGAGTTCATCCCATATTTCCTTGGCAGTTGTGCAGTACTCGATGTGTGCGTAGACTTCGTTGCCCATAGCTTGGAAGAGGTATCCTTTGGCAGTCTCATCGGCCTGTAGGCGGGCCTCTTCGTCCTCATTAATGGGGCCTCTTGGAGTGCGGCGTTCATCCATAGGAGGATTCGCATTTGGTTGAGCAGGGATGATCGTCCAGAACTGTGCTGGTCCGTTGAAGATGGAGTCCAGTAAGTACTGAGAGAGTGGCGCGCCTTTGTTCCAGATGAACGTGAGGAACCTGTTTGTCCATATGCTGTAATCGCCTTGTCGCAGCATCGGAGGCCTAGTGTCAGAACCCACTGTTGAGATGTCATTTGTGGTAGACATGGTTGGTGCAGTCGAATCGTCCGTGGTTTTGATCTTGTATAGATAAGAAGGTTAGTGACGAACGAGATGAGAAATATGAGTTTAACGAGTAGAGTTTGAGAAAATCGTTTAAAGAATTTCTTAGAACTAAGTGAACGTGTGTGATGGTCGAAAATGTATGAAGGGAAAATATATCTTGAAATTCAGAGTAGTTCTAGAGATTTAAAAACGAGATTGGAAGAGTAAATTTTTGTCAAAAGTGGTCTAGGGGGATAGGACTAAAGTGTAAAGGATCAAGACTTGAATAAGTTCAAAAAAAAGATTAACACGAGAAAAAATTTGCGGTTTGAAGGGACGTTTCAAAATGGTTCGTGATTACAAGATAAATTACCCGAGAAATTATTGGTTGAGAAATTTCAGTGTTTGCGTGAGTTTAAAGAGAAATTCTCGGACAGAAAAAAAATTCTCAGTTGAAAATTGTTTTCTCAGAAAATTTCGCATGTGAGAAAGTTTCTCAGTTTTGAGAATTTTCAGGTTAAAAGAAATTTCAGTTTGGAAGAAGTATCGCGGGTTGAAGTGTGGTTTTAGAAAGTTTCTCGAATTTGAAAAAGTCGTGGTTTTGAAAAATTTTCTCGGAAGAAAGAAACTTTCTCAGCTGAAAATTTCTTGGATTTGACAAACTTTCTCAGTTTCAAAGAATTTTCGCGGATTTGAAAACTTTCTCGGTTTTATGAAATTTCTCGACTTAGGAATATTTCTCAGCTTTTGAAAATTTTCGCGACTCAGATAAATTTTTCGGAATAAACTTTCTTGGTTTCAAAAAGTTTCTCGGCTTAGAAATATTTCTCAGTTTTGTAAATTTTCGCGGCTCAGATAAATTCTCGTAATAAAATTTCTCGCATATAAAGTTTCTCGGATTTTGAAGGATACGGAGTTGAGAAAAAGTGAGGTGACAGTGAAGTGAAACAGTGAAATTTTCGCGGTTTTAGAAGGATTATCGGAATGTAATTTCTCGGATATAACAAATTTCGCGGACTTGAACTAAGCAACAGGAAATTTCGCGGCCAAGAACATTAAGTCACTGTTCCATTGCTTGTCGCGAGTTTTACCAGAAAATCGTCCGGTTTTCACTCAAATCTCAACCTAAATCACTCAAACTTGATCGAAAACTTCAGAAATTCTTCCCTAAACACATAATCGACCGATTTGTGGGCTAAAAACAACAAAAAACGGATCAAATCGACCAAAAACAGAAAATGGCCGAGATGATTTTTTTTTGAAGATTTTTGCTTCAATCTTGCTCAAAACTCGTTAAGACTGATCCAAAAGTGTTCTAAAAACATTTTAGGCATAGAATCGATCTGGGAGAAGGTTTTAAACACAAAAACGAAGCATTAAAGCCCCAAAACGAATCCAAAATACCCGAAAGTGATTTTTTGCCCAAAACACCTTTGATATTTTTCGGAATCGAACGAAATGGGATTCAAATCACTGTAGATCGATCCACGTTTGCTCTGATACCACTTGTTGGTCCCGATTTGCACCAAACAAGGAATCAAAGAGGCTTAGATGGGATGAAAAGGGAGAGGTTCTCACCGTCAAGTGTGTGTATTGTGTGAAAAGTAGGGTAGCCTTTTGATCTTTAATTACTTGTTTGGTGCAAATCGGGACCAACAAAGTGGTTTCGCGACACCTACCTAGCTTTGGTCTTGATCGTTATGTGATCGTTATGTAATCATTCTGTTTTCTCTTTTGGTCGTGGTCTTGTTGGGACCTCGTAGGTTGTCTGGGTTGTCTGGTTTTTTAGCTGCTGTCTGGTCGGTAGAACATTACTGTTTGTTGCGTCATGAGTGATATCATGCACGCTGCTATGTACTCCTGTTTTTTCCTTTATATTAGTGATAGTTTCCAAAAAAAAAAGAGAGATGCTTTGATGTCATAGGCTGTTCCTCTGAATTACAGTCTGAGAGATGAGGCAAACAACAGTCGAGATCCGCACGGACGTCAGGTTTATCTTTTAAAGATTTGATTTCCGAAGTCCTTGGAGGAGTTCTTTGTCCTGACTGTCCAATATTCTGCACCGGTCAGTATGGAAGACCACCTGTTGTCACAGAATTGGCCTATGTTGAACAAGTTATGGCGGAGACCTTCGATGTAGGAGACACCCTTTATTGTCGATTTTCCAGAATTATATCTCCGAAGCCGAGAATCGGAGCAGAGACGTTGTTCCCAAATCTGACTTTGCGATTTGGTCGGTCTTGGTAGTTGCTCAGCAGATTTCGATTTCCCGTCATGTGTGTGGAGCAACAAGAGTCGAGGTACCACACTTGATGGATCTGCAAAATCAAATCAAAGAGCTTTAGGTACCCACTTGTAAATGGGTCCTCTCAGATTAGCAAATTTAGATGTTGGTTCAGATATGATTCCTAAATTAGTGCTAGTAGGAGCTTTAACAACCCAAGTTAATCTCGAAGAAGTTGAATTGTGTTTGTCCTTTGAAGAAGACTTGGCCTTTTTGGCTTTCGTCTTTTTAGGTGGGGATTTAGGAACCCATTTAGGTTGAACCTGTCAGGAAAGATTAATTTCAGTACCAACAAATGCTTTGGTAGTCTTGATCGAGGAAAAGATCTTTTCTTTGGATAGTCTCCTAAGGTTCTTGGAAGAATCAATCTTTACGGGATACCTTAGGTGAGAACAAGCATGAATAGCGCCATGTGCTTTCTTAATGGCCGGATCTTGTTTCCTGCGAGTCATACTATAGACATTTGCATTAGAATGATTATTTTTTACTGCTGATGTAGAGCCTATTCGAAATTAGTGCTTCTAAAAGTGGTAGGCTGAAGAGAACATGTGGAAGCAATTATTTGAAGAGAAGAAACAGCTCTTTTATTTCTACGAGTGTCTTTTATTTGTACAGAAGGAGATATATTCTTAGAAGCATTCAACTCTACGGACTCCTTCTCTATTTTTAAACTAGACACTCTTGCCTTCGACTCTAAGGCCCTACGCTCCCTGTAGACATAGGGGAAACAGGATTAGAGTTCGGACTTTCCAAAATATTATTTTTCCGTTTCTGATCTTTTGGAGGAACTTTTCCTATCTTCACGCTTTTTAGAATGATCTTATTAGTTGAGGGAGTTGTGTGAGAAATAACTTGTGAGATGGATGAAGCTTTGAGAGTTTCCATCTCCTTTGTCAACATTTTATTTTCAGCTTCAAAATTCTCTCTTTCTTTTTCTAAAGAGGCACTTAACTCTTCTATTTTCCTAACAATTGGGGGTATATAGAGAGAATTTTCAGAATGATGGGTATGCACTTCCTCCGATTTAGAACGATCTTCGGGAAGATAAATTGACTCAAAGCTCCAACCATTGGGAAGTTCCCTAGTTTTGTCACTTTGATTCAATTCAGTGTAGGAAAAGGGAATTTCAGCCTTAGTCTTGGATTTTCTCTTAGCTTCTTCTAACGGGTTAATTTCTTTGCATTAGTAAAAACCATAAGAGATGCTAGTCCGAGACCCATGTACTTGACATCTTAAAGTTGTTTGCAGTCAACTTTCTTCAAGTGTCGTGGATTCTCGAATCCTAAGCCAAATTTATAATCATAAAATTCTATGTCCTTTGGCTGATTCAAAAATATAGTCTGATCAGTTTGATCCCGTTTTACAAGAAGATCTTCTAATTTCTTAATCTTAGTATATAGCTTCTTACGTTCAGCATCTAAGGTAGTATATTTAATAAGAGCAGTGCTCTTTTCAGCTTGACAGGTATCCAGACTCTTCCCAATTCACTAATCCTAGAATTGGATTTTTCTAATTCAGCCTCTAGACTAGTGACCTTTTTAGTTGCTGCTTCAAGTCTACTTTTAACAAGGCTCTTCTCATCTAAGTTCCTTAGTAGACATTTATGGTAATTGTCTAACCTGTCCTCTAGTGTTAGGTCCTACGATTAACAACTCTATGATCCTAGGCATGAATTCTAAGTAATTCGATGATAATGATTGACATTAAGATTCGATCGAAAAACTCAAATGAAGAACAAGAGAGAGAATTCGAGTAGAGTGAGAAAGTTACTATTGTTTCTCTCTCTAGAAATTGAATTGCAAGCCTTTCGGATCAATTTCCAAAACTTTCTCTATTAAGCATAATGTGTGTACAAGTATTTATACCATACAAACTTGGTATAAATATCTAACTAGTCCTAATCTATGGACTAATACAAATAAAGCCCCTAATTACAAGGACAACTAATGAAATCAAGCACAATTAAAATGTATACTCTACAATCTCCCCCTTTGTGCTTGATTGCGTCTCCGCGCCGTTTGTCCTCGTCGGGCATAGTATGATCTGCGCAAGCCCAGCGCATGCTCAAAGTTCCTGAGCGTGTTCCTCAGCTCCAGTCGCTCCTCGATATCTTCAAGTAGTTCCATTAGGAGCGGCTGTTCTCTCACGAACCTGTGGATCCTCAGCATCGTATCTCGATTGATTTCTTCCAACCTCTGCTCGATGTTTTACCTGACGACCTTGAGCGTCCCATCGCAAAACTTATGAATCTCGGTCTTCAGCATCAACCTATTCTTCTTAGCTATTGGTTTGTGATAGGTGATGCCTAGGACTGAGCTGATGTGCACGTGATTGTTGGGAAGCCCTTCGGTCTCAGGTCCTTTGTTGAGCAGAGAGGTCATGTTAACCTTCTTCATGTTGCTCTCCAGAGCCATCTGAAGGTCGTGTGCGGCAAAGTACTTGACTTGGCGCATCATGAACCGGTAGAGTCACTCGAGTCCTTCTTTCTTGATGAAGCCTTGAGGACCTTCGTACTTTTCCACGTACAGCTGATAGAGATGGTATACCTTATCAGCAGGGATGTACGGTAGGTCGCTCTCGCTTAGATCTTCTCGACTTCTATCTATTAGCTCGATGGCGTAGTATGGTGTTGGAAGTCCTCCTTTTGCACAGTATACGCTGAGTAGTTGGCATATTGGGGAGAGACTTTTATAGTGGCTCTTGACTTGTTCTTTAGTCATCCCCAGCCTTACATCAGGTCCAAGTTTGGTTAGCATCCAGAGGTAGGTCATCCTTTTCTGCTAATCCCAGTGAGAGATCCCTCTCAGCTCGAACTCGATCGGCTTCTTAACTCTCTCCGGTGACCTCCAAATATTTGCACGAACTTCTTCAAGGAAGGGGATTTCTATTTGGATGTTCTCCCATGGCGTGTCGATCCGACCGGTCCCTGGCGTTAGTCTTGTGGGGGAAGTCGCTCGTTGCGCGATCAACTCTGGTAGCCTTGGGATATCTTGTTGGTAATCTTCACCTTCCTGAAGCTCGTCGTCTTCTATGATCACGAGGTCTATGGAGGCTTGTTGTAGGAAATTCCGAACGTTCTGAAGCCGTTGTCTTTGATGCTCCTCGGGTATGGAATGGGTCATCCACTGTCCTTCGAAGATGTATTTGTCTAGAACCTCGTGTGGATTGACGCCATGTCCTGAGGGGCCCGGTTGGTCTGGAGCGATCGAGGGAGTGGCTTGAGTAGCTGCTAGGGCTACGAGCATCGCGGCACTTGCTTCTTCATCCGGAAGCTAGGGGCTTGTCAGAATCAGTGGGGTGGATGGGGTCGACAGAGACGTTCTGATGGTGGGTTGGTAGAATGGGCTTAGAGGTTGTGTGCAGTGCGTGGTGGTGGTGGTTTGTGTAGTGGGTTGTGAGGTTTCTCCGGCTCCAGTTCTTGTCTGCGCAGAGCCCGAGCCTTGGCCTTGTTCTTGACCACTCGTAGATGTCCGTGGCCTCTTCTCCCCCTCATGAGGGTCCTGATTGTCAGGATCGTCATGTCTGCGTCTTGAGTGGGAGCTTTGGCCTCCGCAAGTTTCAGTAGGTGGCTCAGGATGATCCACCAATCGCCTATAAAGAGACTCATCTTGAGGCGACCGGATGGAGAGGCCGATCAGGCGGGCGAGTGGGATGTCGTAGAGCTCGGTTATGGGTATGGTGTATGGGTTGATGAGGATGGATGAAGTGGCTAAAGGGTCGGTGGGTGTGGGTTGTGGAGGTGTGAGGTTGGTTTGTTACGAAGGGCCTTCAGAGACAGGTGGTTTCCTGGTATCTCTTCGGGATGTCTCGATGGTGTGGAGTACTCTCTCCATGATCTTGTCTTCCATGGATTGTACAGCGGCAGAGAGAGCGGCCTGGAATTGCTCGTTCGTCACAAAAGGTGTGGAAGCCTCCGTCGAAGATGTACCATGTCGACTGATATCGCCTGTTGACAACCCATGAGCAGGCACCGGCTCCTCAGGTTGGCTCACAGTCACTTGAGGTTGTGACTGTATGAGACATCCATCCAATCCTCGACTTGAATCTAGAAGATTCGCGTCTATGGATGTTGTGACAGGCTCAGATGGAACCTGTACGTCAGACATTTCAACATCGAGGCCGGTAGTGATAGGCTGATCCTCGGCCCCGACCGCCGCTGTGATAGTGTGCTGCGGCTCTAGATTGAGCGATGAAGGGTCCTCAGCCCTAGAAGGTATGACAAGCGGCGTGTCTGACGTGGTGGAGACGACGGTGAAGAGGGACTCGATCTGAAGGCTCAGTCGACGTGGAGTCCGTCTTATAAGTTGGATCTCCTCATCAGACTCAGTGTCTGACGAGGAAGCCGTGTGAGGTGTCGGTTCTCGTGCTTCTTCCTCACCGGCGTGTTCCGTCGTCTCAGGTGGTGAGCTGTGCCCCGTTTTCGCCTCGGGCTGTGCCTCCTGAAGTAGAACCTTCTCAATAGGCTCTTGGAGCACGCCTACATGTACGGGCACCTCCACCTGATATTCGTGTTCAGGAGCCTCGAGCGCCATCTCAGTAGCCACGACGTCTGTTAGTGTATCATCTACGTCGGGCATTTGCTCTTCGACAAAAGGAGACTCCTGTTGAAGCTCCTGAGCGACAACATCTATCATCGTGTCCTCAGGGCTTGGTTGGTGTTGCGGTTGGGGAGGGCTAACTCCAAAATCTGTCGGGGGCCCTCGAATAAGCTCCTCGGTGAGGTGATTCTCCCAGCAGTAAGTTCGATACACGTCTCCCTGGGGGTCGGCGAGACGTAGCAGCTCAAAAGAAATCGGCATTGACGGTTGGTCCAAGTCTGTGAGCCGTGGATTGTGGAAGAATTTGAGCCTTGGTGGTTGATAATTTCCTCCAGGAGGTAGACGAGGGATGGACTCGTGCAACTCCATGAGTTCCCTGATGATCACATTAAACCACCGAGCGTAGGGCACGTTCTTGGATCTCTTATTCTCCTTTTGCATGATCTGGTCTGCAAGATCATTCCAGATCAGCTGCGTGAAATCATAGTTCCTGGAGAATGCGATTCCGTGGAAAATCCGCAGAATGTTGCCGTTGCCCTTATCGAAGCATGTATGCTTGGGCGATAGACACTTGTTCACGATCCCGAACAGTGTCTTCCACGGATGAGGGATACCGCTGCTCTGGACCTGAGCTAGCTTGGTGAGCTGCGGTTGATATCCCATCTGCATGAAATCATGCACCATTTCTGCGTCTGATGGGAGCGGGTCGTAGTTTGCGCTGTATGGCAAGTCCAGAATCATCCCGAACTGGTTCTTGTTCATATTAATGTGCCGCGTCCCAATTACGGTTGAGAAGGAGAAGGCCCCATTTTCCACTGCTCCTTGAATGCATCCCCAGAATTGCTGGAGATAGACCATTGGCACCGAGGCGGTGACCGTCAATGCATGCCAGATGGGGTGGCCTTGCAGAATTGATATGATGATGTCATCTCGACACCGAAAGGTGGTCAGATCGAGTTGAAATTTGTATCCTGGACCTTCAGGCACAAATTATGGTCGTAGATGTGTTGTATCGTGGGTAGCGATCCATCTGAAGGAAAAAAAGATATAAAAAGTTCATTAGTTCAAAATTTAATTTTAGTCGAAAATTGATTTAATTTCATCAAACTATAATATTGTAACAAGTCATGACATGTTTGATGAATTTTGAATTGAAATTGTGTAGTGTGCATATAGTATAATTGATTTTGAAAAATGTAATGGCATGTTCGTAATTTCGAATGAAACATATAACGCGTGAAAAGAGTTCGAAATTTTCTAAGTATTTGATCGCGGGAAATATCACTGTTCATGCCGAGATATTTTTCCTCGATAAATTTGGTTTTCAAATTGATTTCCTATGCATTGATTTCTATTGAAATAACTCCGTTTAATTTTGCGATCGAAAAAATTTTTATTCGCATAATGTTCGCTACAGTGTAAAAGACTTAGAAAAAAACTAAGTGTTGAAGTCGTAATCATGGACTGTAGCCGACCAATTTTACGATCGAGAAAAATTCCGTATAAATTTAAGATCGAGAAATTATTTCTCAGGCAAATTTACTATCGAAAAATTTTCCTCGATTGAATAAAATTTTTCGATTTGAAATTTGTCGAGCGGTACGTGATTTTCGATCCTAAGTAAAATTTTTGCTGCGATATTTTTCTATTGAGAAATTAGTCAACGAAAAAAACTAAGTCAATCGTCGAGAAATTTTTCCGATCAATTAAATCCTAAGCGGCGAATTTTACGATCGAAAAATTAAGCGTTGAAAAATTAATTTTTCGCTGCTAAATTTTTGCGACCGAAATAAAATGAAATCGAAAATTCTATTTTGCGATAGTAAGTTTTACGCTCGATCTAATTTGCATCTAAATTGTCTATTCAGCGCTTAAATTTTTCGCTCGCAGAAAATCCTAATTAGATTTCTCGATGGTAAGTGATTTATCGGTCAAAATCTTCTGACTAAGTCAGAATTTAGCGATCGAAAACTAATTCGATACAAACAGTATCTCAATTGAATCGGAATTCAATTAAGACTCTTTGCGATCGACAAAGTTCTTCGATGGCTTCAAACATTCAAATCCCCAGTTTCTTTCAAAACTCAACTTAGTGGTCTAAGATGCAGATTTTTTGAAAGGTTAAACTACCAGATTCATAAAAAACATCGAAACTATCTTAAGTGCAGGCATTAACCCAGATAAAACTCGTAAACATGCGTAAATCACTATAAAATAGTATACGGTTTTCTCAGTTGAAGAACATTCGAGAATCTAATCCTAATCACGCGAAAAACTACAAAATGCAGATGCTAATGGAGTTAAATTGCACGCAAATGTCAAATGAATCTCATTTCTACCTTAAACAGACAATTTGGTGTTGAAAATCGAAAGATTTGTGAGAGATTTGAACTGTCTGTGAAAGTTTTTCGAGAGAGAATTTTTTGCGATTTAGGTTTGCGTGAGATAAAATTTTTCGACTGACAAAAAGTGAACTTTTATTAACTCGCTGTAAGTCAATGTCGGGTTTGCCATTGGGCGTTTTGCGACTAAATGGATCAGGCCCATTACTATTTGCGCTCGAGAATTCGAAAATTATTCTTCAATTCAATTTCTCGATCGCAAATTATCGCGGCCAATCAAAATCGTTCCCAACACTATTTACGATCGAGAAACATATGATTGCGAATTAATTCTTATATCCAATTTCTCGATTGTAAGTACTTCTAAAAATTTTCAGATTGATCCTTATTTCAAATAAAATCACATTGTAATGCACCCCCTCAGAATTAAAATAAATGCAATTAACTCCCTGGATTTTCTGTGTAGTAACGTCTAGCTCCCCTGGCAGAATAAAAAAATATGTACCACTTAGAAAAAAACGTTAGAAATAATGGAGTTAATCAACAATATTTTAGGCATTTTTTCTTGAAATATTTGGTCTGTGACTAGCTCCTTTCCTTGTAGAGTCGACGTCTCACTCCTTAATTTTGTTCGAAGGAATCTGAAACGCTTAGAGAAAAACGTCAAGAATATTTGGAGCTAATGCACGATTTTTATATTTGCTCCCACTCAAATACTGCGCAAGAATTGACTAAACATGCAAGCATATGAAATCAATTCAAGTCATGAGCATATAACACACAAAATTACCTAGTAAGCACATATACATGGTCCCCAAAAAACATGTATTGAAGATATTGCGTGTCAGGAACCGAAACCTCATATTATAATTTCATGCATTTACATAAATTCATGCATTCATATAAGTTATTTTAAAACAGAGGTATATGTAGAATAAGATATTTTAAGTATTATAGTTCTAGGTTCTCAAAGAGATATAAGTGGTAAAGAACTGAATGTTACGGAAGTTAGAAAAGTATGAAATTTCTAGGGTTTTCTCAGGTTTTGAGGAACTTTATATATTAATTGAAGTAATAAAATAAATTAGGAAGTTTAATGATAATCTTGAGATTCTTTAAAATGGAAGAAATATTTAAATAATATTAAGGTATAACTAAAGAAGAGATCATTCGAAACCCTAAGTAAAATGTCGAAACTTTTTAAGGGTTTCGAAATTTGTCCAATAGGGATTTCGAAATTCCTCAAACCAAGGCTTCGAGATTTATTCAGTAAAGATCTCGAAATCTCACTAACGAAAACTTAATGATAAAGGAATGATAAGAAAAATAGTAATAATATAATCAATGTTTCATAGGAAGAAGATAAGTATTGATAAACATATTAACGTCATTTAGTTAGTACCACACGTAACTTAGGTTAAGGGAAAGGAAAACGAAATTCATATCATTTAGAAGAACTTGTGAAACTCAGAACAGAGAAACCAAGAACTCGATTCCAATTAAGCTAAAGGAAGGGTAAGACATCTTACCATAATTTTCATATTCTAGTTATGACCTAACATAAAGTATTAGCATGCATAAAAAGGTTGTAGGAGCTCATGCTTTATTTAAGTCTGATTACAAAAGAATTTAAATGATGTTTTCCTAGCTTTACATACTTGTATGCGTTGGAATTAGTTTGTGAACTTTAACAATTATGCTAAGAATACGTGGGTAATTAAGGAAACTATTTTCGACCTAGGACAATGGTTGAAAAACTTCTAGGACTGTTTTGAAATTACTGTTGTGAAGATTTGGATTATATTAAGTAAAAGGAAGTTCTGATATTGATAATTGTGGGAAGTTTTCGTAACTATTTAGGGTTTCTTTTAGGATATTGAAAGGATTTTATACTTGTTTAGTTGAATAATTTTTTTTTGGTAAACTGAACTTTCATTTACCACGAAGGACCAGAGTTTGACAACACCTCACCACCCATACATCCCAAAATTGCCACTACTTGGTAAGACTAATACAGGACCATTTTATCTTGAACAAAAATGAAAATTTGCCACCTGCTTCACATGATTAAACGACTTTAACCTTGTTTCTATTTCCTTCTTGATCCTATGTGTCAGCTGTTCCTCGTTACTAGCCTCCTCTCCGTGTACTCGCCGGTTACGCTCACGTCAGATATTATATATTGTTGAAGTATAGCAAGCCACCTTAATGCGCTGATGAGTTGATCTCTTCCTCCCCACCAGTTCCATCCAATTGCACAATTCTTCAAATGACTGCACCAGAGCTCCCATATTTACCCATGCATTAATATTTGAGCACACTTTCTGACTAAACGAACAAGCCAGAAATAGATGTTCCACAGTTTCCTCAGCCGCATCACAGAGCCTGCAACTTGAGTTAGATAATTGCATCCCCCACTTCCTAAGCCTGTCCATAGTTAGGATACGTTTCTGTAGCACCAACCAAAGTAGAATGGACTGCTTAGGAATGTTGAGCCTATTCCATACAGCATTACAAAAGGGAAAATCTGGATTGACCCCTTTGAGCCAAACATATCCACTGCGGACAGAGTAAAGTCCATCCTTTGCTGGAGTCCATTCTGTACCTCTGTACCCCATTCTGAACCTTTCTTTTAATCTGTTAAGCTTCCTCCAATGCCAACTCAGATCAGTCCCAGGTCTGTAGTCCCAAAATGTAGTGCCCTTTAAGTACACTGTATTTATCCAGTTAATCCATAAAGATTCTACTGCCATTGTAAGGTCCCAAATCTGTTTCCCTGCTAGAGCAAGATTCCATATCACGCAGTCGCGCATATTCAGCCCTCCCTGTTTCTTTGGCAAGCACACACTGTCCCAGTTAATCAGGGACATGCACCTGCCACGAGTTTTCTTACCCCATAGAAATTCCTTACAGATTCTATCAACCTCCTTGACCACAGCTTTTGGCAGGAAAAACATGGAGCCCCAGTAACCGTGAGTAGATAACAACACAGCATTGATAAGACACATCCTCCCGGCATATGACAAGTTCCTAGTTGACCAGCATCGCATACGAGCAGTAATCTTTTCCACTAATGATTGGCAGGAGCTGCGAGTCCATCTAATTGGGGATAGAGGTACCCCCAAATACCTCATAGGATACTTACCCAAAGTAAATCCAGTAGTCTCTAATATCTTTTCAGCTCTTTCACTAGTGGTACCAGCAAGAAAAACACTTGATTTCTGTTGGTTGGCCACTAGTCCAGAGACTAAATGGAAGTGCTCAAGAGCTTCCATGACCACTGTAACAGCCCCATTACTGCCTTTGCAAAAGATCATAAGGTCATCCGCGAAACATAAGTTCACCACTTTGAGATGCTTGCACATAGGGTGAAACCTGAAGCGGGTGTCTTGAGCTGCTAACTGCAATTTCCTAGTCAAGTACTCCATCGAAATCACAAAGAGTAGTGGAGATATAGGGTCCCCTTGCCTCAAACCCCTAGCTCCTTTGATTACTCCTGTTAAAGACCCATTTATAGAGACTGTGTAGGATACAGTGGTCACACATTCCATAAGCCATGTTACAAATCTCCTAGGAAACTTGAGACTACACAGCCAGTCATGCAAAAACTCCCAGTCCACTGAGTCGTATGCTTTTCTGATATCAACCTTCATAAGCGCCCGGGCTGAGGCACTCTTTCTATTATACATCCTAAGTAGGTCCTGATTTAAGAGTATATTATGTACTATTGATCTCCCCTCTACAAAAGCGCTTTGATTAGCATGAATGAGTTTAGGGAGCAGAGGTTTAATTCTTCCACAGAGCATCTTTGCAATACACTTATATATAGTATTACAACACGCTATGGGTCTGTAATCTTGCGCTGACCTGGGATTGGGCATCTTTGGTATCAGGCATATCACTGTTTTATTGAGCCTGGGCAGTAATTTGCCTGTGGCAAAAAATTCCATAATTGCGTTGGTGACTTGTCCACCTAGAACATTCCAGGCATCCTTGAAAAAACCACTCCCAAATCCATCAGGCCCCGGAGCCACATCAGCGTGTATGGATTTCATAGCATCCCAGACCTCTCCTCTTTCAAATGGCCGACTGAGTCTCAACTGATCATCCAGCGTTAGAGTATATCCCATACCAGTCACCCTGTGGTCCAACTGATTTTTATTTGATCTCCTTCTGCCCAGTACTTCCTGGAAGGAATCAGAGAAGTGTTGTTTTATTTTTCCATTATCAGTAACTATAGTGCCATCAGAATTGATTATGGTCAGGATTTTGTTTGAGTAGGTTCTTTATTTGATTCTAGCATGAAAGAATGCTGTGATTTGATCTCCCTTATCCAGCCACCTAGCTTTGGCTTTTTGCCTTAAGAATTTGTCAGCAGCCACACTTAGATACCCAAACTCTGTTCTAGCAACTTTCTCTCTTGCTTGAAGCTCCAAATTCAGGGGATTAGCATGGAGACTAGCTTGCACTTCCTCAAGTCTTTTCCGGGCCATTTCTGTGGTATTAACAATGTTGGCAAAATCATTCTTGTTTAATGTTCTGAGAGGTTTCTTCAGTTTATCCAAATTGCAACAGACATCCCTCATTTGTGACCCAGTTTTAGTACACCAGTGGACCTCTACTAACCTGAGAAACGTAGGGGCCAGAGACCGCATATTGAAGTACTTGAAGTCCCTTCTTGTATTTTGTTCCTGTTCTGTAACCCTAAGCACAATGGGTGAGTGATCAGAGACACCCTCCGGCAGCAATACTGTGAAATAGTTGCTGTATTTGGATATCCAGAGTGGATTTGCAAAAGCCCAATCAATTCTACTCCATACTCTCTTCTCAGGGCACTGCTTGTTGGACCATGTAAACTGGTTACCACATCTCTTAATTTCCTGCAGCTGACATGTTTGCAAGCACTGGTTAAACTCCCTAAACTCAGTTTCATTAATGGCTGCCCCCCCGAGTCTATCCTCAAACCCTCTGATGTTATTGAAGTCCCCCCATACCATCCATGGGTCAGCTATGGAACCCCCAATCTGCACCAGTATTTCCCACAATTTACCTCTGGCAGCCAGCTCATTGTGTCCATAGACACAGTGAGATAGGTGACTAAGGTATTGTCCTTAAGAATTTTGAAATGCATGTGCTGGGCTGATTTTGACACCAATTTCAACTCAGCTTCATCTTTCCAGATCACGACAATTCTTCCATTAGGGTGTTCACTGATGTTGTGACAAAACTCCCATCCTTCAAACATTCTGTTTATTGCGCTATTTACAGAATCTTTCTTTAGTTTTGTTTCTAATAAGCAAATGATATTTAGTCTATATCTACTACAAAATAGGGCCACCTCCCTCTGTTTGGCCGGACTGTTTAGGCCCCTTACATTCCAAGAGGCACTTCTATCCATTCCCAGGATCAATGACCCTCTGCTTGGAAGGGTTACTTGCATGTATCTCCAAGTTCTTCACTCCCTCCCTCTGAATCAGGTCAGCCCAAGATTGCCTTGAACCATAAGCTTGTGACTGGACCACCTTTTCTGAGTACTGCACATTTGTTACTGGAGCCACTGGGATATCAAGGTCTGAAACATGCATCTGTTGTTTCTGATTGCCCTTGTAAAGAGGTTGCCAATCTTTTGGGATCACTTTCCTGCACAAAGCTTCCTCATGACCATATCCCTTACAGTTATTGCATTGCACGGGTTTCCATTCGTATGTGACTTTCTGCTCTAGGAGTTGTCCCTTCTCATTCAAGAACTGGATGATATCCTTAAGAGGCTTGTTGAGGTTCACTTCCACTAGGATTCTAGCATAATGAACCCTCGCTTTTTGCCTAGTGACATCATCTGTCATCACTGGTTTCCAATCAGACTTGCAAGCTTTCCCAATGTTTTAGTCCCCCAATATTTCAATTCCAGTTGAGGTAATTGTATCCAGATGGGGACACTATCAACTCCCAGCTTATTCAGTTGCGTGTCTTCAGTCCATGGTGTTAGAACCACTGGTTTTTCATCAAAATGAAGGATTTCAGTTTGAAGGATTTTATCCCTTGCAGCCACACTTCCAAATCTTGCCAGGAACAAGCCCTGCCGTACTTGCCAAACATTATGTAGCCCTAGTTTGCCCCATTTTCTCTTCAAAAATCCAGACATAACACCATATGGCGGATTTGCTCCCAGAACATAGCACAACAGAGCAGAGTTCCAATGCTCAACTTCCTCTTGAATCTCCTATAATTCCACCTGACCTATTTCCTGTCCATCCTCAGTAATAGGAGCCACATATTCAAGACGATTATCCTGTTTTTGTAACAAGTTTGCATTGAATTTGACCCAAGGGGAGTCCGCAAACTATTGCCCAGGGTTAATACTAGGAGTTTCTACCAATTTAGGCCATACCTCATCCTCTATTCCATCAGTAACCAAATTAATTGGCGTCTGGTGATTAGTATGTGTTCCCAGGGGTATTGAACACCTTAGACCATCCTTAGTAGCCTTCAATTGAGATCGTTCCCTGTCGGATTGGCCAAATTTGACAGGCGATAGGATCTGCGATTGAACCACCAATGGAACAGTGCTCTTCATATTTTCAGGTATGCTGCTTCGCTGCTGTCTCCGATCACTCACAAGCATCGATTCCTCACTCAATTGCTCATTAGGAGGGGGCGGCGTCGTCATCACCGTGACCGGTGCTGCCCTCTGTGACGCCGTTTTCCTCTTTTTCGCCATGGCTGAAGGAGAGAAAATTGGCGCAAAAGTTTTAGTTGAATAATTTTGGTATAAAGACATATGTTAGGGTTTGAAATAAGTTTGTAATCCTATGATTTCGAAAAGATGAGGTTAAGATTTCGAAACTCAGAGGAGTATAGCAAAGTTATCGAAGTCTATCTCGAAATTGAATATCGAAAGAAATCTGTTTTGGAATAACAAATGTCGATAACTATATAGGATTTCATAAGAAATGAAATGTCGATATTAAGAAATACCATTACAAAACATGTTTCGAAATCCTTTAGGTTATATGTTAAAGATCTCGACATATTATATTTTAAAGACCTCGACATGTTATATTTTAAAGATCTCGACATGTTAAATCGACATGTTATATTTTAAAGATCTCGACATGTTATACCTTAAAAATCTCGATATGTACCACCAAGTTTTTGATAATTATAGATTTCAAGATATAACTCGAATTTTAGAAATGCAATTAATTAGAATTGAGAAATAAAGATATATATATATATATATATATATATATAAAGAATTTCAATATCACATAAAGTGTTCAATATTTAGGGTTTCGATATAAACTAAGTTAGGGTTTTTGGTAAAGGCTACGGATAGAAACGATCATGCATAATAAAGCATGCATATCACGCACGCATATCATTATAGGAATTTTATATTTACCAGATAAATAATTATATAGGTCAGGAGTCGGATAAGGGCAAGGACAAGGTCGAGTAAGCGAACGGAGAAAATAGGCGAAACTGGTGAGTATGATTTGCAACATGTATCTTCTGTGCCTTATGTGTTTACATGCCTTACATGGATTAATTGACTAATATGTGCTTTATATGGTATTCATGAATGTGAATTAAGTGACGGTAAAGTGCCTTTATATGATTTATGTGTTATATAAAGTATTTTATATAGCATTGCGTACATATAAATAAAAGGAGAAACCGTTATGACTGCTACGACTACGGACGGTACGATACGGATGCTACGGCATACTTCCCTCCAAATCGGGGGATGACAGTTACTTCCCTTCAAATCGAGGGATGACAGAGTCCTGTATAGGCACATACAGACATTTACAGTATTGACAGAGTCCCATGCATGGGCGCCGACTGGGCTTACAGAATACGAGTCTAGCTAGTCTATAACGGGAGTATCAAAATAAACGGACATATAAAATGGCATGTGATCTACGGATCGTATGAATGACGATTATGTGAACGATGATTTTATGATTAAAAAGGGCTATGGTATTTACGAAAATGGTTGAGTTACTGCTTACTCTATTACTTATATGTTATTTGTTAACATGTTGCGATCATACTCTGAATCGGTGTCTTCACAGTTGTTGTAGATAATTAGCAGGCTGCGTAGAAAGCATAACATAAGCATGGATTCAAGGTTGGCCAGCTAAGCTCTCCTCCTACTCCCCTCTGGTTCATCGTTAGCATGTAGAATAGAAACGGATTTTTAGACTGTTGCATTTTGTGACTCATATGATAGGTACATATATGTACATTATTGTGAAAGGAATTAGACCGGATGTACGCACCTGTTTTTGTTAAAGGAAATGGTTATGGGAATCGCGAAAAATTTTATACGAATATTTTATAGCTGCATAAAAAGGTAATAGGAAACGGGGTGCTACACGTAGTGGTATCAGAGCCTAGGCTTTAGGTTCTGTAGACATTTGCATAATATGTGCATTGTTATGGATTGCCGTTAAACTTTTCTTGCGTATATAGGCAAAGGGCAGTAGGTGATCCGATACCTATAGAACATGATGAACCTACTATAGAGGGAGGAGGAAGAACGGCCGTACCTGAATCCCATTCATCGCATACTCTTAGACAGCATGAATCCGAACACCCCCTGACAACTCCCCGAGAACGACGATACGACAAATTAAGGAAAATGGGTGCTGTGGATTTTACGGGCACGACCGATCCTGCAGAAGCAGAGAAATGGTTGAAAAGAACGGAAAGGGTATTTTATATGATGCAATGCACCCCAGAAGAAAAGTTCGATTATGCAGTCTCGCTCCTTCAGGGACATGCATATGAATGGTGGGAGACTGTCCCGGATAGTATGGCTCAACCCCCAGTGTTGACCTGGGAAGATTTTCTGAGGGAATTTAATGATAAGTACATGCCTGAAATTTACAAGGATCAGAAAGAGAAGGAATTTCTAGAATTGAAACAAGGTAACAGGTCCATAGGCGAGTATGAGATGCTGTTTAATCAGTTATCCCGTTATGCACCGCACATGGTTGCTACTGAAAGAAATAAGTGTCGAAGATTTGAAGCAGGACTCCGCTATATGATTAGAAATCGTATTACGCCATCAGATATGGAGTCCTATGGGAAATTGAGGGCGGCAGCTATTCGTGCCGAAAGATTAGAAACTGAGTCTCGGAATTTTCAAAGTAGTAAACGAAGGTTAGGCGAAGAGTCGTCTAGTGGAAAAATGAAAAAGGCGTATAGTTCGCCTAGATCAATGAGTGTTCAAAGTGGCTCTGCAAAGGGCAGTACAAGCGGGCCAAGAACTACAGGACGGGGTATAGAGACTTCGCAACAAATACCAACATGTGAACACTGTGGGAAGAACCACAGGGGCGTATGTAGATGGCTCACAGGCGAATGTTTTACGTGTGGGCAATCGGGACATATAGCTAGGAATTGCCCAACATTGCGAACAGAACCTACAGTAGATCAATCAAGAGTAAGCGGACCCTCCACAAACCGTGGAAGAGGAAGGGGCCGAGGACCGTTTAACACAAGTTTTGGGAGAGGAAGCTCAGGAGGCCAAGCCTATAGACCGCCAGCACAAGCAAGGATTTTCACCATGACTCGTGAGGAAGCCAAAGAAGGATCACACGTGATTACGGGTAAATTATTTATCTGTGATATTGATGTATATGTTTTATTCGATCCAGGTGCCACTCATTCATTCATATCACGAACATTTGCATCATTATTACCTGATAAACCTGAACCCTAGAAGAGGAATTGTATGTTCGACTTCCAACGGGCGAAGTGGTTATAGTGAACACAATATACTTAGAATGCAGAATGGTCAGTAAAGGGATAGAGATGCGAGCAACCCTATTCGTTATTCCTTTAATGGATTTCGACGTAATATTGGGCATGGACTGGTTGTCAAAATACCGAGCGAAGCTTGATTGTTTCAAGAAGGAAATTGAATTGACCCCTATAGATCAACCCCATATAATACTTAAGGGAGAAAAGAGCGTACGGACGGCGTATCAGATATCAAGTTTAGAAGCTTCTAAGATGGTTAGGAAAGGATGCGAAGGATATATAGCCTATATTATAGATGCGCAGTTAAGTGGACTAAAAATAGAAGATATTCCGGTAGTCAGTGAATGTCCTGATGTTTTTTCTGAAGAGTTACCAGGATTACCTCCCGATCGAGATACGGAGTTCACTATTGAACTTCAACCAGGCACAATGCCAATTTCTATTCCACCATATCGGATGGCTCCAATCGAATTGAATGAGTTAAAGGTACAGTTGAAAGAATTACTCGATAAGGGTTATATACGGCCAAGTGTATCGCCATGGGGAGCACCCGTTCTTTTCGTTAAAAAGAAAGATGGGACACTCAGATTATGCATAGCCTACCGACAATTGAATAAAGTAACGGTGAAAAATAAATATTCGTTACCTCGGATTGATGATCTATTTGATCAGTTGCAAGGTGCTAGGGTCTTTTCAAAAATCGATCTGAGATCAGGATATCATCAATTGAAGATTGCAGATGGTGATATTCCAGAGACGGCTTTTAGAACAAGATATGGACATTATGAATTTCTAGTTATGCCCTTTGGGTTAACGAACGCTCCTGCAGTCTTTATGGCATTGATGAATGATGTGTTCCGACCCTATTTAGACCAGTTCGTGATCGTCTTTATTGATGATATTCTAATATATTCCAAGTCAAAGGAGGAGCACGAACAACATTTAAGGGTTGTACTTCAGACTTTACAAGAAAAGAAGTTATATGCGAAGCTTTCGAAATGTGAATTTTGGTTAGATCAAGTAGTATTTCTGGGGCACGTAGTCTCTGGTAAAGGTATTCAAGTTGATCCCAGTAAAATCGAAGCGGTAATTAAGTGGGAAAGCCCTAAAAATGTAGCAGAAGTTCGTAGTTTTCTGGGATTGGCCGGATATTATCGGCGACTCGTAGAGAATTTCTCACTAATAGCAGCCCCAATGACGAAGTTATTACGTAAAGGAGTTGTATTTAAGTGGACTGATGAATGCCAAAGGAGTTTGGAAGAATTGAAGGAGCGATTAACGACCGCTCCTGTGCTGACTATTCCATCAGGTACTGAAGGTTTTGTGATTTATAGCGACGCGTCGTATCAAGGACTAGGATGCGTATTAATGCAACACGGAAAAAGTAGTGGCGTACGCATCTCGACAACTGAAGCCATACGAAACATCCTACCCAACTCACGACTTAGAGCTAGCGGGTGGTATTTGCACTGAAGATATGGCGACACTACTTATATGGTACAACATTTCAGATATTTACTGATCACAAAAGTTTAAAATATCTATTAAGCCAGAAGGAATTGAATATGAGACAGAGGCGGTGGATTGAATTACTGAAGGATTATGATTGTACCATAGAATACCATCCTGGAAAGGCCAACGTCGTTGCTGACGCTTTGAGTCGAAAATCGTATGGTACCATTTCTTATTTATCAGTATGTTCTTTATCAAGTTTGATTGATCTTAAGAAGATGAATACGGAAATGAAAGTAGACGATACCGGTGCTATCTGTGCCTCAATTATAGTTCGACCTATCATGTTAGATCGAATTAGACAAGTACAGTTTAAAGGCGAGAAGCTGGCTAAGATTGCTGATAAAGTGAAACAAGGGTTAGGGAAGTATTTTTTAATAGGCGATAATGGAACTTTGACGATAAATGGCCGCATATGTGTTCCTGATATTGATAATCTTCGACAAGAAATAATGGAAGAGGCACACACTGCTCCTTATGCTATGCATCCAGGCAGTACGAAGATGTATCGGACCCTTAAATCTCATTATTGGTGGCCAAGGATGAAGAAGGATGTGGCCGAGTACGTTTTAAAATGTTTAACGTGTCAGCAAATCAAAGCTGAACACCAAGCTCCAGCGGGTAAATTACATCCTTTACCCATACCTGTTTGGAAATGGGAGCGAATAACGATGGATTTTCTTTATGGACTTCCTCCAACGGCTAAGAAAAATGATGCCGTGTGGATAATTGTCGACAGGCTCACGAAATCAGCCCATTTTCTACCATTTAGATGGGGTTCTACGTTAGAATACTTGGCAAAAATATACATCAACGAAATAGTTCGGTTACAGGGGGTACCCATTTCTATCGTATCTGATCGTGATCCCCGATTTACTTCCAGATTTTGGGGAAGTTTACAAGAAGCGCTCGGAATGAAATTACATTTTAGTACGGCGTTTCATCCACAGACAGACGGACAATCAGAACGGACGATACAGACCCTAGAAGACATGCTTCGAGCGTGTGTAATCGAATTCAAAGGCTCGTGGGATGATTATATAGCGCTAATGGAATTTTCTTATAATAATCAGTACCACTCAAGTATTTATTATGGTCCCGTATGAAGCCCTGTATGGCCGAAAATGTCAAAACCCAATTTGTTGGGACATGGAAGGAGAACAAGTATTGGAAGGGCCAGATTTGATTCAAGATACAATGGAAAAGATTAAAGTAGTAAAGAGTCGACTTAAAGCGGCCCAAGATAGACAAAAGAGTTATATAGACCAACATCGACGAGAAATGGAATATGAAGTTGGGGAGAAGGTATTTTTGCGAGTATCTCATTGGAAAGGTGTATTGCGATTTGGAAAGAAAGGAAAGTTAAGTCCACGATATATCGGACCGTACGAGATAATTGAAAGAATTGGACCATTAGCATACCGATTGGCATTACCACCCGAATTATCACAAATACACAATGTCTTCCACGTTAGTATGCTGCGGCGATACAGATCAGATCCTACGCATGTTCTACGTGACGAACCGATAAATATTTCTGAGGACCTTAGTTACGTAGAAGAACCAGCAGAAGTCCTGGAATATGCTGACAAGCAGTTACGAAATAAAACGATTCCCATGGTAAAAGTACGGTGGAAAAATCATTCGGCTCGTGTAGCTACGTGGGAAACCATAGACAATATGAAGACCCAGTACCCATGGTTATTGACTGAGACAGGTACGAAATTTCGAGGTCGAAATTTTAAAAAGGGGGGGAGAATTGTCAGGAACCGAAACCTCATATTATAATTTCATGCATTTACATAAATTCATGCATTCATATAAGTTATTTTAAAACAGAGGTATATGTAGAATAAGATATTTTAAGTATTATAGTTCTAGGTTCTCAAAGAGATATAAGTGGTAAAGAACTGAATGTTACGGAAGTTAGAAAAGTATGAAATTTCTAGGGTTTTCTCAGGTTTTGAGGAACTTTATATATTAATTGAAGTAATAAAATAAATTAGGAAGTTTAGTGATAATCTTGAGATTCTTTAAAATGGAAGAAATATTTAAATAATATTAAGGTATAACTAAAGAAGAGATCATTCGAAACCCTAAGTAAAATGTCGAAACTTTTTAAGGGTTTCGAAATTTGTCCAATAGGGATTTCGAAATTCCTCAAACCAAGGCTTCGAGATTTATTCCGTAAAGATCTCGAAATCTCACTTACGAAAACTTAATGATAAAGGAATGATCAGAAAAATAGTAATAATATAAGCAATGTTTCATAGGAAGAAGATAAGTATTGATAAACATATTAACGTCATTTAGTTAGTACCACACGTAACTTAGGTTAAGGGAAAGGAAAACGAAATTCATATCATTTAGAAGAACTTGTGAAACTCAGAACAGAGAAACCAAGAACTCGATTCCAATTAAGCTAAAGGAAGGGTAAGACATCTTACCATAATTTTCATATTCTAGTTATGACCTAACATAAAGTATTAGCATGCATAAAAAGGTTGTAGGAGCTCATGCTTTATTTAAGTCTGATTACAAAAGAATTTAAATGAAGTTTTCCTAGCTTTACATACTTGTATGCGTTGGAATTAGTTTGTGAACTTTAACAATTATGCTAAGAATACGTGGGTAATTAAGGAAACTATTTTCGACCTAGGACAATGGTTGAAAAACTTCTAGGACTGTTTTGAAATTACTGTTGTGAAGATTTGGATTATATTAAGTAAAAGGAAGTTCTGATATTGTTAATTGTGGGAAGTTTTCGTAACTATTTAGGGTTTCTTTTAGGATATTGAAAGGATTTTATACTTGTTTAGTTGAATAATTTTGGTATAAAGACATATGTTAGGGTTTGAAATAAGTTTATAATCCTATGATTTCGAAAAGATGAGGTTAAGATTTCGAAACTCAGAGGAGTATAGCAAAGTTGTCGAAGTGTATCTCGAAATTGAATATCGAAAGAAATCTGTTTTGGAATAACAAATGTCGATAACTATATAGGATTTCATAAGAAATGAAATGTCGATATTAAGAAATACCATTACAAAACATGTTTCGAAATCCTTTAGGTTATATGTTAAAGATCTCGACATATTATAATTTAAAGACCTCGACATGTTATATTTTAAAGATCTCGACATGTTATATTTTAAAGATCTCGACATGTTATACCTTAAAAATCTCGATATGTACCACCAAGTTTTTGATAATTATAGATTTCAAGATATAACTCGAAATTTAGAAATGCAATTAATTAGAATTGAGAAATAAAGATATATATCTATATATATATATATATATATATATATATATATATATATAAAGAATTTCAATATCACATAAAGTGTTCAATATTTAGGGTTTCGATATAAAATAAGTTAGGGTTTTTGGTAAAGGCTACGGATAGAAACGATCATGCATAATAAAGCATGCATATCACGCACGCATATCATTATAGGAATTTTATAT
The DNA here is from genome assembly GCA_027422505.1 of Craterostigma plantagineum. Classification (NCBI taxonomy): domain Eukaryota; kingdom Viridiplantae; phylum Streptophyta; class Magnoliopsida; order Lamiales; family Linderniaceae; genus Craterostigma; species Craterostigma plantagineum. The sequence goes on along the minus strand of JAPQWV010000005.1, from coordinate 11,498,696 downwards.
TTACCAGATAAATAATTATATAGGTCAGGAGTCGTATAAGGGCATGGACAAGGTCGAGTAAGCGAACGGAGAAAATAGGCGAAACTGGTGAGTATGATTTGCAACATGTATCTTCTGTGCCTTATGTGTTTACATGCCTTATATGGATTAATTGACTAATATGTGCTTTATATGGTATTCATGAATGTGAATTAAGTGACGGTAAAGTGCCTTTATATGATTTATGTGTTATATAAAGTATTTTATATAGCATTGCGTACATATAAATAAAAGGAGAAACCGTTATGACTGCTACGACTACGGACGGTACGATACGGATGCTACGGCATACTTCCCTCCAAATCGGGGGATGACAGTTACTTCCCTTCAAATCGGGGGATGACAGAGTCCTGTACAGGCACATACAGACATTTACAGTATTGACAGAGTCCCATGCATGGGCGCCGACTGGGTTTACAGAATATGAGTCTAGCTAGTCTATAACGGGAGTATCAAAATAAACGGACATATAAAATGGCATGTGATCTACGGATCGTATGAATGACGATTATGTGAACGATGATTTTATGATTAAAAAGGGCTATGGTACTCACGAAAATGGATGAGTTACTGCTTACTCTATTACTTATATGTTATTTGTTAACATGTTGCGATCATACTCTGAATCGGTGTCTTCACAGTTGTTGTAGATAATTAGCAGGCTGCGTAGAAAGCATAACATAAGCATGGAATCAAGGTTGGCCAGCTACGCTCTCCTCATTTTCTTTTCAATCTTTTCTCCCTCTTTTTCTTTTAAGAACTATCCCTTTTTATGCTATGCTCAAGCTGAAGCTCCGCTTCTCCACAAGGCTATAGGAGATTATCGTAGGCGAAGTTCTTCTTGTTGGTTCTCGGGACGATACCGTGCTCCTCTTCTCTTAATCCCTAGAGAGGTTTCAGAGATTATCTTTTTGGAAAAGTTCATGGTTATGGAATTCGTACCCAAGGCTGCGCTCCTCTTCTCTTTTCCCGATATAAGACCGGATTATCGTTGGAGAAGTTGTAACGACCCTCACTTTTAAATTAAATACGTTGGCGGATTTTCCACAACGAAAACCGCGGAAGACCCAATTAATAAAAATTGTCCTCGCGAAATAAAATATGTTGCGGTGGAATAAAAATATTTTACACGCGCACACGGTTCACACACGTCATATTTAACAGTCACACTCAAATAGAATTTATCGACACACAAATCACACTGAAACCTCTCCACAGATCACATCCATGTACCGCCATGCCCTCAAAAGACCATGGAGCACCGCCACCAGCCTCGTTAGTTTCGACATGTTTCCACATCGGGCTCGTCAGTACCTACAACACGTAAACTGAGCTCCTTGCCCAGTAGATGAAATAATGCATGATGCAATCGTGCACTCAATCCCAAACCCGATATCTCACCTAATATGCAAGCTCTTTCTTTTCTCACGCTAATTTATTATTTCTCAAATTAGGGCCCTAGGTTAGACTCGACACCTCGCATGCCTCACAATAACGGTAGCCTACTCTGGAAGTTCACGCCAGGTCGCTCCCTCCGTATAATATATATAAGACGGTCAAACCTCGGGAAGTTCACGCCCGGGTAGACAAAAACGCTCGCATCTGTCTAGTTGACAGAACGCTCACACATGTCTGCCGTCAGGTGCCATATTGAGTACTAACCCCGACTCTCCAACGAGTCACCAATCACAAAATCATTCTCTACCCCACTTATGAAAGCGTTACCGTCTCCAATACGGTACATACGATTTCAGTTCATCACCGACCCATATGGTCTAAACTTCTCTCGATCTAGTATGAAATGCACGTGACAGATAATTGCATGATATACACAATTTATTTAAATCGAATAAAAATATTCACATATATAATGTAAAACATGCACGCGTGAAAAATAAAGACACACAACACATAAAAACACATAATAGTTTACGTGTCGTAGGTGAATATTTCACCTACCTGTCGTCCTTAGTTTTGCAAGCGGTAATTCCTTAATATTCTGAACCTCTGGACCTTTTGGACGTAAAATATTCTCATATTAGTATATCTATTAGATCAAATTAACATGAATATTTTCGAACCCTAATTGTCGAAAACCCTAAAATTCTACATCCAATGTTACGATATCCTAATATCTCAAATTAATCCCAACCCTAATATTTAAAAAAAATCCACCAACACATTGAAACATTATATAAGTTAACTCATATAAGCTGACATAAATATCCCCAAGATAATATATATATAACCACAAACACAACACCATTATAATAATCACGAAATATATCCTATCTTAGTGAACCAAATCCAGATCATAACCAAAACAATCATTCTATGCTTCTCATCTGTACACGCTTCATAATAATTCTATTACCGAAAATCCTTTGTATAAATATTAAGACATACGTAACATAACCAAAGATATTGTTTTCAACAAACAATTCAGAACTATACTAAATATCACGTATTCTAGTAACGAGGTTTTCCACGTGAGCACATAACCATTTCAAAGATCCGAGAAAACCCTAATAAAACCTTAAATGATTCACCTTAAACACATGTTAAAATTTACATGGCGACATAATTAACACAAGTCATGTAAAAACAAATAAGGGATAAACATATTTTTGTATTGTAAATGAAATATCTACCTTACCTCACGTATTAACTTTGGGCTTGTTAAGGTTAAGCTTGTCGAGGTTTCTCCGTTTTTCTTCTCGTTAAATATCCTCAGCCTTTTTACTAAATATTCTCATCTTTTGCTCAATCGTGTATGTATTTTCCTCCAATAATAGTTGGATATATATAGCATTAGGAAAGGAGAGGGTTACGAGTAGGTGATTGGTCGATGTGTTTTACCTTGGGGCTAAGTAAGTAATTCTTTCCTCTCATATTATATTAGTGTACTAAGTGTTCCACATGTAATGTCTCACGATCAAATGACTCACCAATTAGTCATACTTATCAATTGGTCATGCCTAATATCGACATCAATGCCCCCTTTTTTTAATAATGCTTGTAGATATTTATTAAAGGTTATCTCAATTATGAGGGAACAAGAGACTCGTCCTTTTCTTCTTTCCTTAAGCAATTTCAACCCATAAGTACAATATTTTATTAATCCAATGGTCACTCTTATCATTTGAAATTATTTTCTAACTATATATTTGAATTAATTTCGAAAACTTATAAAATTAATATCTTCATTTCGTTCTGAAATGACTAATAAAATTTCGAAGTCTAATTACTTCAAAATTCCGTATTAAATTATTACAGGTATTACATTCTCCCCCCCTTAGTAGAATTTCGTCCCCGAAATTATGCCATTAGAAATAAATCGGGATAACGACTTCTCATTTCATCTTCTCTTTCCCACGTGGCCTCTTCAACTGACTGATTTCGCCACAACACCTTGACTAACGGAATATCTTTATTCCGAAGTTGTTTTATCTCTCTCATTAAAATCTCTACCGGTTGTTCTTCATAGGTTAAGTCTGGCTTTAGCTGTTGGTAGAGAACTTCATTCCTCAATACATGGCTCGGATCCGCAATATATTTCCTTAATGCCGATACATGAAAAACGTCGTGAACTTGTGCGAGTGTCGCCGGTAGTTCTAACTGGTATGCAACTTCGCCAACTCGTTTAATTATTCTGAACGGACCAATAAATCTAGAGCTTAGTTTGCCCTTCTTCCCAAATCGTTTCACGCCCTTTATAGGGGATACTTTTAGAAATACCCAATCGTCTATTGCAAACTCTAGTGGTCTTCGTCGATGGTCTGCATAACTTTTCTGACGACTTTGAGCCGTCCGCATTCTTTCTCGAATTTTGGCTATTGCCTCAGTCATTTCTCGTATCATCTCGGGACCCAACAAGGTTCCTTCACCAACCTCATCCCAATGAATTGGTGATCGACATTTCCGTCCATATAATGCCTCGTACGGAGCCACTCCTATCGTAGTGTGATAGCTGTTGTTGTAGGAAAATTCAATTAACGGTAGGTATTTGCTCCAATTTCCCTTGAAATCTAGCACACACGCGCGTAGCATATCCTCCAGGGTTTGGATTGTTCTCTCTGACTGCCCATCGGTCTGGGGATGGTATGCGGTACTAAATGATAACTGAGTTCCCATTGCCTTTTGCAAACTCTTCCAGAAGTTTGATAGGAATCTCGAGTCTCTATCCGAGACGATCGATTTCGGAATCCCATGAAGTCGAACTATCTCCTGAATGTACAATTCTGCATAACGCTCCAAGGAAAATGTCGAACTTATGGGTAGGAAATGGGCTGACTTGGTCAACCTATCAACTATAACCCAGATAGCATTGTGACCTTTCACCGTTTTCGGTAAACCAACGACAAAATCCATGGTGATATGGTCCCATTTCCATTCAGGAATTGGCAGGGGTTGCAACATTCCTGCTGGTCTTTGGTGCTCGGCCTTTATGAGTTGGCACGTTAGGCATTGACTTATAAACTCTGCAATGTCTTTCTTCATCCCAGGCCACCAGTAATTTATTTGCAGGTCTCGGTACATCTTCGTGGCGCCTGGGTGTATCGAATATTGTGTCGCATGTGCCTCTGTCATTATAATTCGTCGAAGTTCTTTGTTGTCAGGTACATACAACCGATTTTTATATCGAAGGCTTCCGTCCTCCTTGATTTCAAAGTCGTTCGGCATTGTTTGTTTGTCTTTGATCTTTTTGTATAGTTCGTCTTCCTTTTGAGCTAAGGTGATCCTTTCGAGTAGTGTTGGTTGGAGGGTCAATGCCGCTAATTTCGTCTCCACTTTCCCCAGCGCAACTACTTCTACTCCAAGATGGTGAAGTTCTGCATTTACAGCTTTCCTACTTAAAGCGTCCGCGACTACATTCGCTTTCCCTGGGTGATAGCTAATTACACAATCGTAGTCGTTCACGAGTTCTAACCACCGCCTTTGTCTCATGTTCAGCTCCTTCTGTGTGAAGAAATACTTCAGGCTCTTGTGGTCTGTAAAGATCTCACACCGTTCTCCGTACAAGTAGTGCCGCCATATTTTCAAAGCGAATACCACTGCTGCGAGCTCAAGATCGTGAGTTGGGTAATTCTTCTCGTATTCCTTCAATTGTCGGGAGGCGTATGCAATAACCTTCCCATTCTGCATCAGTACACATCCTAAACCATTTTTCGAGGCATCACTATATACTGAAAATCCTCCAGTTCCCGAAGGTGTCGTAAGGATTGGGGCTGTAGTTAGCCGCTTTTTAAGCTCTTGGAAACTCTGTTCACAAGCTTCTGTCCATCTAAATGGAACATTCTTTTTAGTTAGATTTGTGAGCGTCGAAGCAATGCTGGAGAAATCCTGAATGAATTTCCGATAATACCCAGCGAGCCCTAGGAAGCTACGGATCTCTGTGGGGGTAGTTGGTCGTAGCCAATTACTTATCGCTTCGATCTTACTAGGATCTACGGAAATTCCACTTCCAGAAACAACGTGTCCCAAAAAGGTTACTTGCTCCAGCCAGAACTCGCACTTCTTAAATTTGGCATAAAGTTGTTTTTCTCGTAGAGTTCCTAAGACAATTCGTAGATGACCTGCATGTTCTTTCCTTGACTTAGAATAAATGAGGATATCGTCGATAAAGACAATAACAAACTGATCCAGAAAATCCTTAAAAACTCGATTCATCAAATCCATAAAGGCTGCAGGTGCGTTCGTCAATCCAAAAGGCATGACCAAAAATTCATAATGGTCGTACCTCGTGCGAAATGCCGTTTTTGGGACGTCTGACTCCCGAATTTTTAACTGGTGGTACCCCGAACGAAGGTCAATTTTTGAAAATACCTTAGCACCATGCAGTTGATCGAACAGGTCATCTATCCTAGGCAATGGATACTTGTTCTTAATCGTGATTTTATTGAGCTCCCGGTAGTCGATGCACATCCTCATCGATCCGTCTTTTTTTCTCACAAACAATATTGGTGCTCCCCAAGGTGAAAAGCTAGGCTGAATAAATCCCTTCTGTAACAGCTCCTCCAGTTGTTCTTTTAACTCCTTTAACTCGTTTGGTGCTAATCGATAAGGGGCTTTAGCGATAGGACCCGCTCCTGGCACTAGGTCGATGGTGAACTGTATTTCTCGATCAGGGGGTAACCCCGGGAGATCATCGGGAAATACATCGGCGAACTCATTTACTATTGGCACATCCTTCAATTCTGGAAGAGGGGCTTTCTCCGCCTTTACCGCACATACTAAGAAAGATTCACAACCCGATCTCAAAAGTCGTTGAGCCTTAAAAGCCGAAATTTGAGGAATACAACTTTGGTTCGTTTTACCCGAAAAAGTAAATACCTCATCCTCAGGCAATTGAAATTTCACTATCTTCTTAGCACAGTCAATCACGGCTCTATATTTCGAAAGCCAGTCCATCCCAAATATGATGTCATAATCGTTCATCGGGATCACAATCAGATCAGTTTCTAAGTTTCTACCCTCGATGTTAATAGGACATTTCTGTACTGCCCTGTTGGTTTGAATTGGACCCCCGTGAGGTAATATCACTACGTAACAGCATTCAGATTGAGTAGGATATATTCCTACTCTTTCCACATACTTAGCCGACACAAACGAATGTGTGGCTCCAGAGTCAATGAGAACAGACGTAGGCACTTGAAAGATATTCAACGTACCCGTCATCAGCTGGGTTTGCTTCTGCTCCCTCATTCGTCAGGGTGAAAACCCTGGCTGGGACCGATGGATGTCGAACCGGCTGTTGAGTCGAATTCACGGGTAGGTTCTCCGGACAGCTCCTCGCATAATGACCATTCTTTCCACATCGAAAGCATTGAGGGCCTGGGTTAGAACCGGATCTAAAGCAGACTCCAAAGTGATAACGCCCGCATTGTTGGCATCGAGGAGCGGGGTTTGGAGGCCTACTCAAAATATTAATTGGCCCTTGGTTCATTGGGCGTCAGTTCTGTTGGCCCGGTCGGTTGTTTTGATTATTTTTGCCAGGGCCTTTACCAAAGAATTGGCGCTTGCGATCACCTCCTCCTCCTTGCTGATTCTCCTGTCTTCTTTTTGCCTCTTGGGCCTCCACAATCTGTGCCTCCGCCTGCTCCGCAATCATTGCCCGCTCCGCTACTTGTGTAAACTCCAGCTGTCGGACTCCTGTTATACTTAAGTCTCGATAAAGTTCAGGTTTGAGGCCCGTTATGAACCTTGTCACCTTCAACTGATTAGTGGACACCATGTGAGGGGCAAAACGAGACAGCTCCTCAAACTTGCGGATATACTCCGCAACTGACATCCCTCCTTGCTTCAGGTTCATAAATTCGAGCATCCTTCGTTCTTGTTCATGGGCTGAGAAGTACTTGTTGTGAAACAACTCCTTGAAGTGCTCCCACGACATCGTCACTGGGTTCTCTAGTACTTTCACTGTGTCCCACCAAAACCTAGCGTTTCCTCTTAGCATGGAGATAGCACAAAGAACCTTCTCCTCCTCTGGCACACGGCTATAGATGAACATGTCTTCGATCGTACGTAACCAGTCTTCTGCCACTACAGGATTAGTGGCATCAGCAAATGTCGGAGGATTTAGTTTTCTGAAACGTTCTCCGATAATTTCGACACGTTCTGGTTGCGGGGAGGAGTGGTGCTCAAATGAACTGCGGTGTTGTATCAGCTCATTTATCTGATCCGACTGGCGTTGGATCAGTTCGGTTAAGCGCATTATCGTGGAATCACGCTCACTCGCAGGGGACTCAGATTCGCCCCTACGGCTTGACTCTCCCCCGTTTTCTCTACGTCCTCGTCTCATTTTCGATAACGATCTATTCATCACACATGCAACACACTTTAATAACACATAATCACATAAGTTATATAAAAAAAAACTTACAGGCGAGGCTGGTTCTCCAGGCTTTTGAGCGGCAGTACACAGACAGTCTTCAGAACATATAAACCTAACGCTCTGATACCAACTGTAACGACCCTCACTTTTAAATTAAATACGTTGGCGGATTTTCCACAACGAAAACCGCGGAAGACCCAATTAATAAAAATTGTCCTCGCGAAATAAAATATGTTGCGGTGGAATAAAAATATTTTACACGCGCACACGGTTCACACACGTCATATTTAACAGTCACACTCAAATAGAATTTATCGACACACAAATCACACTGAAACCTCTCCACAGATCACATCCATGTACCGCCATGCCCTCAAAAGACCATGGAGCACCGCCACCAGCCTCGTTAGTTTCGACATGTTTCCACATCGGGCTCGTCAGTACCTACAACACGTAAACTGAGCTCCTTGCCCAGTAGATGAAATAATGCATGATGCAATCGTGCACTCAATCCCAAACCCGATATCTCACCTAATATGCAAGCTCTTTCTTTTCTCACGCTAATTTATTATTTCTCAAATTAGGGCCCTAGGTTAGACTCGACACCTCGCATGCCTCACAATAACGGTAGCCTACTCTGGAAGTTCACGCCAGGTCGCTCCCTCCGTATAATATATATAAGACGGTCAAACCTCGGGAAGTTCACGCCCGGGTAGACAAAAACGCTCGCATCTGTCTAGTTGACAGAACGCTCACACATGTCTGCCGTCAGGTGCCATATTGAGTACTAACCCCGACTCTCCAACGAGTCACCAATCACAAAATCATTCTCTACCCCACTTATGAAAGCGTTACCGTCTCCAATACGGTACATACGATTTCAGTTCATCACCGACCCATATGGTCTAAACTTCTCTCGATCTAGTATGAAATGCACGTGACAGATAATTGCATGATATACACAATTTATTTAAATCGAATAAAAATATTCACATATATAATGTAAAACATGCACGCGTGAAAAATAAAGACACACAACACATAAAAACACATAATAGTTTACGTGTCGTAGGTGAATATTTCACCTACCTGTCGTCCTTAGTTTTGCAAGCGGTAATTCCTTAATATTCTGAACCTCTGGACCTTTTGGACGTAAAATATTCTCATATTAGTATATCTATTAGATCAAATTAACATGAATATTTTCGAACCCTAATTGTCGAAAACCCTAAAATTCTACATCCAATGTTACGATATCCTAATATCTCAAATTAATCCCAACCCTAATATTTAAAAAAAATCCACCAACACATTGAAACATTATATAAGTTAACTCATATAAGCTGACATAAATATCCCCAAGATAATATATATATAACCACAAACACAACACCATTATAATAATCACGAAATATATCCTATCTTAGTGAACCAAATCCAGATCATAACCAAAACAATCATTCTATGCTTCTCATCTGTACACGCTTCATAATAATTCTATTACCGAAAATCCTTTGTATAAATATTAAGACATACGTAACATAACCAAAGATATTGTTTTCAACAAACAATTCAGAACTATACTAAATATCACGTATTCTAGTAACGAGGTTTTCCACGTGAGCACATAACCATTTCAAAGATCCGAGAAAACCCTAATAAAACCTTAAATGATTCACCTTAAACACATGTTAAAATTTACATGGCGACATAATTAACACAAGTCATGTAAAAACAAATAAGGGATAAACATATTTTTGTATTGTAAATGAAATATCTACCTTACCTCACGTATTAACTTTGGGCTTGTTAAGGTTAAGCTTGTCGAGGTTTCTCCGTTTTTCTTCTCGTTAAATATCCTCAGCCTTTTTACTAAATATTCTCATCTTTTGCTCAATCGTGTATGTATTTTCCTCCAATAATAGTTGGATATATATAGCATTAGGAAAGGAGAGGGTTACGAGTAGGTGATTGGTCGATGTGTTTTACCTTGGGGCTAAGTAAGTAATTCTTTCCTCTCATATTATATTAGTGTACTAAGTGTTCCACATGTAATGTCTCACGATCAAATGACTCACCAATTAGTCATACTTATCAATTGGTCATGCCTAATATCGACATCAATGCCCCCTTTTTTTAATAATGCTTGTAGATATTTATTAAAGGTTATCTCAATTATGAGGGAACAAGAGACTCGTCCTTTTCTTCTTTCCTTAAGCAATTTCAACCCATAAGTACAATATTTTATTAATCCAATGGTCACTCTTATCATTTGAAATTATTTTCTAACTATATATTTGAATTAATTTCGAAAACTTATAAAATTAATATCTTCATTTCGTTCTGAAATGACTAATAAAATTTCGAAGTCTAATTACTTCAAAATTCCGTATTAAATTATTACAGGTATTACAGAAGTTCACTTCGTGGTGCTACTCTTTCCAGCCGTTCTGACGAGCGTACGAGATTATCGTTGGAGAAGTTCACAGCAGGATCCATGCCACCTTCTAAGAGATAGTCGGAAGGCAGGTTCCTTTGGTCTGATTTTTGCGCGTTGAGCAATACCTTCTTTTGTCATCATCCTCTTTTCTTCTTTCTTCTTCTTTTTTTTTATTTTCTCCCCCTCCTTTTCTCATTTGAACAACCATCCGAAGAGTATAGAATACAGTTGAAGGCTGGGAATGGGATTTAAAGGAAGAAAAGGACATCGGAGAAGGCTCAAAGTGGATGACTAAGGGCTAATGTGAGGGAAAAAAGAACTTTATAAGGCCGAGTGAGGAATAACCTAAGCGCCCTTATCATTTTCCTAATGATCTAAGGCAAGGTGAGTATGAAGCCAAGTATCACTAGTTAAGACAAGTAATTGATGTGTGACTCACTCGAAAAATAGATCCAAAGAAAGAAAAATAACAAGGCTTGAATCCTCACATATGTATAGTGGCTTTGTATCTAGTGGAGCAACCTAATGACCTTTAGACACAAGAATGCGACTTAGACTGACAAAATTAAGCAATTAAATCGATCGTATGTCGGGGTAAAATTCTAAGTGACTTTAGATCAAAGCATCCTAAAGGATTTCATCATTTCCCTAATATTATATATATTTATAATATTTTTGAATTATTTTATTTTATTTTTTTTAAAAAAAATTTATTTATTTCATGCAAGATAAAACATATAAGCAAAGAAAACACATAGCATAGAACATTTAGTAGCACAGAAGATCAGGTAAATCACATATTACGGAAGATTCAACATGCCTAATTTTCCGACAAGGAATTGAAATCGTTTTTCATCCAATGCCTTGGTGAAAATGTCAGCTAGTTGGTATTCCGTGTTCACAAAATACATATCTATGGTGCCTTTTTCTACATGATATTTGATAAAGTGATATCTAATGTCTATGTGTTTTGTGCGTGAGTGATGAACAGGATTGCAAGTAATAGTTATGGCACTTTGACTATCACTTTATATGGGTATATTATTTAAATTGTACCCATAGTCGCGAAGCTGAGTCCGCATCCACAGCATCTGGGAGCAACAACTGGTGGCAGCCACGTATTCCGCTTCGGCCGTCGAAGTTGACACACAGTTCTGCTTTTTAGAGGACCAGCAGACCAGCTTTTCGCCTAGAAATTGAGCGCCACCGGACGTGCTTTTCCTGTCCATTCGGCAACCTGCATAATCAGCGTCAGTATAGCCGATAAGTTTGGAAATCGTACCCTTTGGATACCATAGTCCAAGGGTAGAAGTGCCCTTAAGGTAACGCAGAATCATTTTAACCGCGAGCATATGGGATTCTTTGGGATCGGCTTGAAAACGGGCACATAAACAGGTGGCAAACATGATATCCGGCCGGCTTGAGGTGAGGTAGAGAAGAGAACCAATGATGCTGCGATACAGCGTGATGTCGACCGATTTTCCAGAGGGATCGGCATCCAACTTGCAGCTTGGTGACATAGGAGTGCTGAGAGGCTTGCTCTGATCTTGATGGAATTTCTTCAGAATATCCTTGATGTATTTTGTCTGACTGATAAAAATCCCATCTTCGAGTTGCCTGACTTGTAGTCCTAAGAAGAACTGCATCTCTCCCATGTGACTCATTTCAAACTTGCTTTTTATTAGATCTCCAAACTTCGTGCAAAGCCGTTGATTAGTTGATCCGAAAATGATGTCGTCGACGTATACTTGGACGACCATCAGATATTTGTCTTGCCATTTGATGAAGAGGGTTGTGTCTATCGTTCCCCGTATGAATCCAGACTTCACGAGGAATTCACTCAGGACATCGTACCAAGCACGAGGGGCTTGTTTTAGTCCGTAGAGAGCTTTGTCCAAACGATAGACGTGATCGGATGTTCTTGATCGACAAAACCTTCCGGCTGAGCGACATAGACTTCTTCTTTTAAAACACCGTTGAGAAAGGCGGTCTTAACATCCATTTGATAGACTTTGAAGTCTTTGTGAGCCGCATAAGCTAAAAGAAGGCGGATAGCTTCGATTCGGGCAATAGGAGCATATGTCTCGTCGTAGTCAATGCCTTCCTGTTGATTGTATCCCTTTGCAACTAGCCTTGCTTTGTTCCGGATCACTTCACCATCTTCATTCTTCTTGTTTTTGAATACCCATTTAGTTCCGACAATTGTTCCCATGCGGACGGGGTACTAAGGTCCACAATTGAAGACGTTCGAATTGATGAATTTTCATCATGCATCGCTATTACCCAATCCGGGTCTTGAAGTGCGTCTGCTACCTTGGTAGGCTCATTTTTACTTAAGAAGCAGCTGAAGAGACTGTGTTGACGACGTGTCCTCACTCCATCCGAAGGATCGCCAATTATCTGATCAACCGGGTGACCTCTAGTCCACTTGCGCTCATGAGGCAAGGTTGAAGTCGATGCATCAGCCATCTGTGGGTCTAGATTTCCTATAATCTCCGATTGATCAATTGTTTGAGGAAGTTCCAATTCTGCACTTGGAACGATAGTCTCTGATGATTCTTCCTCAATAACCACTGTAGGTTCTTCGTTATTCTGCGGCAATTCTGAATCGGGTGAGGTAGGGACGTGAGAAGCACTTGGTACGTCGGTCTCGTCGGGTGGAGAATCCACTATAGGTGTAGCAGTGTGTGACCGATATACTGGCTCGAAGAGAGAGTCCAAATCGTCTAATGCAGGTCTCATTGCTTCTTCTGACGTTGAATTCGGAGTTGTGGCCATCTTCTGTTGGTCTTGTGCCAACACACCAGTGAAAACAGGTTCTGAACTGTTATATTAAGAAGCTATCTAGTTAGGTACGGGTCCTGAACTGAGGTGTGCAGGAGCCATCGGGTTGCGCACGGGTCCTGGACTGAAGTGACCAGAAGCCATCTCTGCCACTTCGTGGAAAGTGACATTGTAGCTTTCTTTGATCGTGCGATTGGACTTGATATATACCCTGTACGCTTTTGAGGTTGAAGAATACCCGACGAAAGTGGCTTCGAGTGCTTTAGGGTTGAACTTAGCACGGTGCTCTCTGTCGTTGGCCACAAAGCACTTGCACCCGAAGACTTTGAAGAAAGAGATGTTGGGTACTCGTTTGTTGATAATTTCGTACGGAATCTTGTCGAAACGCCTCTGAACAATCTTCCTGTTTTGAGTGAAACAGGCGGTATTTACTGCTTCAGCCCATAGGAAATGTGGCAGGCCTGAGTGAATTAACATCGTACGTGCTGCTTCCACTAAAGTTCTGTTCTTTTGTTCGACTACCCCATTCTGTTGAGGAGTCTTGGCGGCTGAGAATTGTTGACTTATTCCAAGTTTCTGATAAAAATTACTGGGAAATTTATTCTTGAACTCAGTGCCGTTGTCTATTCGAATAACTTGAATAGTCTGTTGCGGCAGATTTTGAGTAGTGTTCACAAAGTTGATAATCAAGTCCCCTGTCTCATCTTTGGTTCGGAGGAACATTGTCCAAGTGTAGCGAGAGAAATCATCGACGATCACTAGCACGTACTTGCGTCCATTGATACTCTATGTTTGCATTGGCCCACAGAGGTCCATGTGGATTAGTTCCAATGGTCGAGAAGTAGACGCAATTATCTTGACATGATGAGACGCTCGCTTCATCTTTCCTAATTGACATGCCGAATATTGATGCTCCTTTTGTAGTAGTATAGCTGGAAGACCGTGAACCAACTTTTTCGTTGAGAGATGTTTAAGAGCTTTGATGTTGAGATGGCGTTGATGCCATAAGCTGTTCCTCTGAATTACAGTTTGAGAAATGAGGCAAACAGTCAGCATGAAAGACCACCTGGAACCCTTTGTCACAGAACTGGCCTATGCTGAACAAGTTATGGCGGAGGCCTTCGACGTAGGAGACATCTTTTATAGTCAGAATCTCCAGAATGATATCACCAAGTCCTAGAATCGGGGCTGAATCGTTGTTTCCAAACCTGACTTTTCCATTCAGTCGGTCTTGATAGTTGCTCAGCAGCTCTTGATTTCCCGTCATGTGTGTGGAGCAACCAGAGTCAAGATACCACACATGATGGATCTGCAAAAACAATTTAGAGAGCTTTAGGTACCCACTTAAAAATGGGTCCTCTCAGATTAGCAGATTTAGATTTTGGTTCAGATATGATTCCTAAATTACTACTTGAGGGAGTTTTAATAACCCACGTCACTTTCGTAGAAGCGGTTTTGGGTGTTGCCTTTTTAGGTGACTTGGGGGACTCAATCTTTACAGGATACCTTAGGTGAGTACAAGCATGTACGGCGCCATAAGCTTTCTTTATGACTGGATCTTGTTTCCTACGAGTCTTCCTAGTGGCATTTGTTTCATAATGACTAATTTTTGTTTTCGATGTGGAGCCTATTTCGAAATTAGTACATTCGAATCTATTGACTCCTTCTGTATTTTTATTCTAGACACCCACGCCTTCGTATCTAGTGCTGACCCTACGCTCCCTATAGACGTAGGTGAAATAGTGTTAGGCTTAGCACTTCTAATAATACGTTTATTATCTACTGAAGGCGCTTTTTCAATTTTCACGCTTTTTGGAATAGCGTGGGAATTAGCTTGGGATGTTGAAGAAGCATTGAGATTCTCAATCTCTTTTAGGAACTTTTTCTTTTCAGCTTCAAAATTCTCTCGTTCTATTTCTAATGAGCCTCTTAACTCCTCTATTTTCCTAACAATAGGGGGTATATAGAGAGAATTTTCAGAATGATGATTTTGTGCTTCTTCTTTAATAGAAAGATCTTCAGGTAGTTTAATTGACTCAAGACTCCAACCTTTGGGAAGTTCCCTAATGTTGTAGCTTTGATTCAATTCGGTGTAGGAGAAGGGAATTTCAACCCTAGTCTTGGCTTTTCTTTTGGTTTCTTCTAAAGCATCTATTTCTTTAGAATAAGTAAAAACCATAAGATCTGTTAATCCTAAACCCATGTATTGAATGTCGTAAAGTTGCTTACAATCAACTTTCGACAAACACCGTGGGTTCTCAAAGCCTAAGCCAAATTTATAATCATAAAATTCTAAGTCCATGGGTTGATTTAAAAATATTGTCTGTTCAGTCTGTCCCCTTCTAACAAGAAGATCTTCTAACTTTTTAACCTTAGTATATAACTTCTTTCGTTCTTCCCCTAAAAGAGCATATTTATTTTCTATTGTAATTTTGGAGACTTGACAAGCATCTAATTCTACACCAAGTTTACTAACTTTTGCATTTGATTCTTCTAATTGGGCTTCTAAGTTAGTAATCGTAGTGGTAGCTTCGGTTATCCTACAATTGAGGGTTGCTTTCTCATTGAGATTCCTAACCAAACAATTGTAGTTATTTGCTAGCCTATCCTCCAATTCTTTAATCTTCACACTATACTGCTCTGTCTTAGATGAACTAGTCTCCCTAGAATGTAAGCTCTTAGTGAGTTCTTCTATCTTCGTATGAGAGCTTCTAAGTTCGGATCCGAGACTAGTGATCTTCTCTTTAGAAGGGAGGTCTACCTCTTGTGAAGAGATGGATTCGTTTTCGTCGTCCGTATGATTGGCAGTTTACGCGTCCGATTCATTGTCGAGACGGGCCATGAGGGCTAAATTTTCTTCTTCAGAGCTCGACGTGTCCTCGAGCCATTGGTCTTGTTCGGCCATGAGAGATACTCCAGCTTCCTTCTGTTTAGTCAATTAGAGCTTCCTGGAGTAGTAGTTGGCATCTCTCTTCTTCGGAAGAGTGCACTCTCTGGCAAAGTGACCTGGCTTGCCACAGTTGAAGCATTTGATAGCCTCTTTTGGGTTCTTGACTTCGAAGCTCTCTGGTGCACGTTCTTTGTTTTTAGAGCTTGTAGTCCGAAGTCTGTTGGCTGAGGTTGAAGACTTCTTCTTGAAGTACTTCTTGCTCATCATCTTTCCTATCAAGGCCAACTACTTCCCTTGGGCTTTTATATTTGGCTCGACGTTGGAGTCCGATTCTTCTTCCGACTCTGAAGGTGAAGGAGGCCTAACGATCTTTTCTTTTCTTAGCTTTGAGCTCCTCTTCTCTGAGTCTAAGGCAATAGTGTCTTCGATTTGTTTGCCCTTCTGCTCCTTTTGAATCTCGCTTATATTATCCTCATGTTGTGCAAGATTGTCAAACACGGCATGGATATCCAGCTCCTCTAGATCTTTATTCTGTCGAATTTGAGTGGATATCTTTTTCCATTCCGCTGGCAGGGAAGAGAGAAATCTGATGTTTGTCTCCATGTTGGTCTTCGTGATTTCTATCTTCCTCATCTCGTTGAGAAGAATGAGGTATCTTTGGTAGATCTCATATAGACTTTCCTCCGGCTTTGCTTTGAAGGAGTCGTAAGCAGTGAGGATATTTGCCTTTTTGGCCTTTATGCCGACTTCCGTCCTCTGCATCACCCTATGCAGTTCGTCCCATATTCCTTTAGCCGATGAAAGGCTATCAATCTGTCTATATATGTCGTTGGGGATGCCCTGCATAAGAGTATTCATGGCTACTTGATCATCCTTGGCTCGTGCCCCCTCCTCAATAGAATACTCCTAGGCTCCTTTAGTTGCCTAGATGCAGGAATTTGAGGAGTCACTGTGTCATCACCGGGGATATTAACCCAAAACTATGCGGATCCCTCTTCTAGTGATTTCAGCAAATTCTCGGCTTGATCTTTTAAAGCGATGAAATTGAGGAAGCGGCTTCTCCAAACGGTATATTCGCCTCGTTGCAAAATCGGCGGACGGTTGTCATTTCCGAGAGAGTATGCATCCATTTTGTGTTGTAGTTGAGTTGTTGAAGGATCTTCGTTAAGTGTTTTGAACGTTTGAAGATGATGTAATGTGCTTCACAAGTGACAAAGTTCGTTAGTAGCGTTCGATTCAATCTTTAAAGTTTGATCGAAAATAGTTTCGTCGAAATAGAATATAATGTGCACTGTTCACGTGCGAGAAACTCTGTCAGCGAAATATTTTTCGAGCGAAATAAAATGCCCAAAATCGTTCGGTCGAGAAAAATTTCCAGATCGTGAATTTATTTCGATCGTAAAGAAACAGTACGTTAGTGAGTTTCTCGACAAGTCAAAATAAATCTGTTGACTAGAAAAAAATTCTCGCGTGTAAATGATTTTTAGCTTGGTCAAACTTTAGATGTCTGTAACATCCCGTCCCATACCGAGTGTCATTGTAGCATCGGTTCCTACCGGGACTAGTGGGGTTGGGCCCACCACAATCCGACTGATAGTCTGGCCCCACTGTATCACCATTTAACCTTTCAGCGTGCTTCGTGCACTCGTTCACACGCACCCTGAGAAACTTCCCAGGGGGTCACCCATCCCTAGATTGCCCCAAGTCAAGCACGCTTAGCTTCGGAGTTTCTATCGATGGACTTCCGAAAAGGTAGGTCGACCTTGATGATATGAGTAGTACTATCAATTCTCTTATACGATTCTTAGTCTGACACGCCCATACATTGTCAGTCTCATGATCCCCTCTCATTCAAGTCAAGCACGCTTAACTTCGGAGTTTCTATAGATGGACTCCCGAAAAGGTAGGTCGACCTTGATGATATGAGTAGTACTATCAATTCTCTTATACAATTCTTAGTCTGACACGCCCATATATTGTCAGTCTCAGGATCCCCTCTCATTCGGGTGTCGGATCGGTTCTTTCATGTACCCCTTCGCATAGAAACCTGGCAGGAGCCGCTCCTTGTCCGTGCACCTCTCTGGCACCGGCGATCACTCCCCGCCCTCTTCGGGCCCGAGCGTCACATGCCCACCAGCTTTCGCCTGGGTCGTCCCCGAACCAGCACCGTACTGCGAGAGGTTGTGCTCTGATACCACCTGTAACATCCCGTCCCATACCGGGTGTCACTGTAGCATCGGTTCCTACCGGGACTAGTGGGGTTGGGCGCACCACACTCCGAATGATAGTTTGGCCCCACTGTATCACCATTTAACTTTTCAGCGTGCTTCGTGCACTCGCTCACACGCACCCTGAGAAACTTCCCAGGAGGTCACCCATCCCTAGATTGCCACAAGTCAAGCACGCTTAACTTCGGAGTTTCTATAGATGGACTCCCGAAAAAGGTAGGTCAACCTTGATGATATGAGTAGTACTATCAATTCTCTTATACGATTCTTAGTCTGACACGCCCATACATTGTCAGTCTCAGGATCCCCTCTCATTCGGGTGTTGGATCGGTTCGTTCATGTACCCCTTCGCCTAGAAGCCTGGCAGGAGCCGCTCCTTGTCCGTGCACCTCTCTGGCACCAGCGATCACTCCCCGCCCTCTTCGGCCCCGGGCGTCACAATGTCTGACCGAAAATGTTTTTCGAGAGAAAGTGTTTACGCGTGCAAAGTCAAAATTGGTCTTCCTCGAAAAAGATTTTCGCTGGATAATGCTCGAGAAATATTTTTAACTAAAATCGTTTCTAGTGTTGACGATTCTAGCGCTGACTTCGTATTCTGACCGAGAAAAATTCTCGTGCCAAGTTTTTCGATCGAGAAATTAATCTGATCGTAAACCTAGCGAGAAAAATTAGAACGATCGAGAAAAATCACAGAATACGATTAACACAGACTCAAGCAAAAACAACGAATTAGACAGTGAAATTTCAGGTAATTGCTCGCAATCATTTACTAACTACGCACGAACAAGCAATTAAACACGTTATGAAGCAAAATATGTCGAAATTGATCGAAATCAGAACGAGTTTTCCAAGTTCTTCGCAAACAGTAAATCACAGAATCAATTTAATCCTTAAAATGAAGTTTAAACAGCTACAAATCTGATTGCAATCAACATTTAGCACTTAAGCGACCACAGAAACATCAAATTCAAGTCAATTAAGCACAGAAATAAGCTACGGGATCGAAAATAATTTTTCGCGCCAAACTGTTCTTCGATGAACAGTAATCAGAAAAAGATTTTCAATCCAATTCTAACAATTTTCGATTAAAAACGGAACGAATCTGCTCTGATACCAATTGTTAGGTCCTACGATTAACAATTCTATGATCCTATGCATGAATTCTAAGTAATTCGATGATAATGATTGACATTAAGATTCGATCGAAAAACTCAAATGAAGAACAAGAGAGAGAATTCGAGTAGAGTGAGAAAGTTACTATTGTTTCTCTCTCTAGAAATTGAATTGCAAGCCTTTCGGAATAATTTCCAAAACTTTCTCGATTAAGCAATGTGTGTACAAGTATTTATACCACACAAACTTGGTATAAATATCTAACTAGTCCTAATCTATGGACTAATACAAATAAAGCCCCTAATTACAAGGACAACTAATGAAATCAAGCACAATTAAAATGTATACTCTACATCTAGCTCCTTTATTACCGAAATATGTTGTTCTAATGAGATATGCTTAGTCTCATATGATTGGAGTCTCTTAGTTAATTCGTCTATTTTGAGACTAGAGCTCCTAACGTTTTCTTCGAGACTAGCTATGGTTTCCTTAGACTTAAGAAGCTTTTTCTCTACGTTTATACTTCGTTTCTGCTCAAGTACCATGCTAGCAAATTTTGAATTTAATTCAAACCGGTCAGAATGTGTAAAGTCAGAGGTTTCTACCTCCTCGGATGTAGTGGATGCATTATCGCTGTCCACCCTCGTGGGAGTTCCATCTTCCTCATCATCGTCGAGGCGCGCCATAAGAGCGAGATTTTCAGCATCAGAATCTGAGCTGTCCTCATCCAGTGGTCATGTTCCGCCATTAGAGCTACTCCAGCTTCCTTCTATTTTGTAAGTTGAAGCTTCCTAGAGTAGTAGTTAGCATCCTTCTTCTTTGGAAAGGTACACTCTCTGGCAAAGTGACCAGTTTTCCCACAGTTGAAGCTTTTAAGTGGGTCTTTAAAGATTGTGGCTTCTGAGGACTCAGTTGGTTTCTCTTTATTCTTCGAGCTTGTAGTTCGAATACGATTAGCAGAAGATGGTGACTTCTTCTTAAAGTATTGTTTCGTCATCATCTTGGGAATTAGGCCAATTGTTTCCCAAATTCTCTGACTTCAGGAGGAAGCTCTGCATCCGATGGTTCCTCATCCTCTGAAGAGCTGGGAAGCTTGACATGCTTTTCCTTGCGTGAGCTGGAGCTCCTCTTCTCCGAAACTAAGGCTATGGAGTCTTCGGCCTGTTTGCCCTTCTGTCTTTTTGTATCTCGCAGATGTCTTCTTAATGTTGAGCGAGGTTGTCAGAAACAGCATGAATATCCAACTCATCCAAGTCTTTATTCTGTCGGAGTTTAGTGGATATCTTTTTCCATTCGGTGGGCAGCGAGGACAGAAACCGAACATTCATCTCCATGTTTGTCTTCTTGATATCAATTTTCCTTATTTCGTTGAGAAGGGTGAGGTACCGCTGTAAAGATCATGTTATCTCTCCTCATTCTTAGCTTTGAAGGAATCATACGCCGTGAGTATATTCGCCTTCTTAGCCTTGACGCCTACTTCGGTTCTTTGCATCATCCTCTCCAGTTCATCCCACATTCCTTTAGCCGTTGGGAGGCTATATATCTGTCTATAGATATCATTGGGGATGCCCTGCATTAGTGTGTTCTTGGCTATCAGATCTGCCTTCACTCTTCTTTTCTCAGTATGGTCGTACTCGCTAGGTCGTTTCACTCGCCTAGTGGGTTCGACTGGAGGATTATTCGAGCTATCACCTTCTTCATTTATATAAAATACTTATGGTCCCTCAAAGAGTGATTTAAGCAAGTCTTCAGCCTGATCTTTAAGCTCAATGAAATTCAAGAACCGACTCCTCCATAGTGTGTATTCGCCTCTTTTGAGAATTGGAGGACGATTGTCGTTTCCAAGAGAGTAAGCATCCATTTTCGTTTGTTGAGTTGATGAATGATCTTTGTTTGTTTTTTTGACGATTTGGACTGATGTTATGTGCTTCACAAGTAGCAAATTAGTTAGTAGCGTTTGATTCTAAAGCAGTCGAGAATTATTTTCGATTCAATCTTTAGAGTTTGATCGAAAATAATTTTATCGAAGTAAAATGTAGTCGTTACTATTCTCGTGCGAGAAAGTCTGTCAGCGAAAAATTTTACGAGCGAAGAAAATTGCTCAAAATCTTTCGATCGAGTTCAGAATCGTGAATTTATTTCGATCGCAAGAAACAGTACGTTTCGTAAGTTTCTCGCTGTGTCAAAATAGATTCGTTGACTGGAAAAGTTTTTCGACCGTAAATGATTTTCGCTAGGTCAAACTTTAATAGTCTGACCGAAAATATTTTTCGACGGAAAGTTTTGCGAGCGCAAATGTCAAAATTGGTCTCGTCGAAGAAGATTTTCCTTGATAACGCTCGAGAAATTTTTCAACTAAAATCGCTTCTGATTACGATGATTTTAGCGCTGACTTATAATTCTGACCGAGAAAAATTATCGCGCAAAGTTTTCGATCGAAAAATTAATTCGATCGAAGACTCTAGAGAGAAAATTTGAAATCGCGCAAATAGTCTTAGAACCCTAATTAACACAGATTTCGGCAAAAAACGATGAATTAGACCGTGAAATTACAGGGTTTGTGCTCGTAATCAGCTGATGAATACGCACGAACAAACAATTAAATACGTCATGAAGCAAAATATATCAAATTTGAGCACAATCAGAACGTGTTCTAAGATTTCTACGCGCGAAAAGTAACTTCTCAAATCCAATCGAATCTGCTAAATTGATGTTCTAAACACAACCAATCTAATCGCAAACGATTTTTAGCACTAAAGCAAGCACAGAAACATCAAATTCAAATCAAATAAGCACAGAATTGAGCTATCAGATCTGTTAGGAAATATTTTGTAGTGTTCAATTTCATTGTATTATCTTTGTTGATTTGCTTTATTAAACTTTGGGCTAGCTCTTAATTGGGTTAGTTCTTAGTTATTCATGTAATGGGCCTTCACAAGAGGCCCACCTATTATATACCAACTTGTGGTATAAATAGGAAAACCCTAACACATAGTTAGGTGTGCTTGTGTGTGAAGATCAAATAAACAATTTTAGAGTGAGAGAGTCTCCTCAAGAAAACCACCAAGCCCCACACGCCCCATTCTCAAATCTAGATCTTTAGGCGTGTTTAATCCGTCCGAAGTCGTATTGTTGGTGCTAATCGGGACCAACAAGTGGTATCAGAGCCCAACGCGACCGGATTTGCGTGTTTTAAGCAAGATTTGAGTGAAAAATTGCTTGAAAAATTATTTTCGTCACTTTCAGTTTTTGGGCGATTTCGAACTCGTTTTGTTGTTTTTAGACATCCCAAAGGTTGATTATGTGTTTAGGAATGTTTTTCTGATGTTTTGGAACAAGTTTCGTCGATTTTGAGTGAGATTTGAGCGAAAACGAGCCATTTTTCTGGAAAAAGTCGCGCAGCTATGGAACAGTAATCTGTGTTCTTGGCCGAGAAATTTTCTTACCCGAGAAAATTCTTAGCCGAGAAAATTTCACAGGCCGAGAAACTTTCGCTGCCCGAGAAATTTTCGCATCTACAGTCCGAGAAATTTCGCAGGCCGAGAAATTTTTCCGAGAAATTTCGCTGCTACAGCATGTGAAGCCCCGCGAAATTTTCATACACTTCACTTCATCATACATATTTTCGCATCTTCAAAATTTTTCGCAGCTACAGTGATCCAAAAATTTCAACTTCACTTTTTCGCATCCTCACTATTTCGCATCATCACTTCACTTCCATATCACTTGAGAAAATTCAAAACTTGCGAAATTTTTGCTACTTGAAAACTCTTTCTACCTGCGAAAATTTAATACCGTTTTTAGAACAAATTTTCACCGCGAAATTTTTGGAATACATGCGAAAAATTTGCACAAGTGCGAAATTTCTTAACTAGCGAAAATTTTTATACATGCGAAATTGTACTCTGAATGCGAAATCTTCTTGATATGCGAAACTTTAACAGTACATGCGAAAATTTCCTTTGAATGCGAAATTTCCTTATTTTCGCGACTCACTCTCACAACGAAATTTCTCGGGACAACATCATTCGCACATTTTCACACCATTTTTTCGCACCCCCCGAGAAATTTGCACCAAACCTTTAAACTTGATCCAAACTCGAATTTTTAGCTTCAAATCTTGCAAAAATCACTCTTTAAAAATTGCACTTAAACGTTTTTGACCACCAAAATTTCTGGCCCCCCCTCGGATTAAATAAGGTTAAGGAGCAAAAAAAAAAAAAAGGGTTGAAATATTTTTCTAAGCCTAAAGAAAATTTATATCATTGGATAGAGAAAAATTTTCTAAGCCCATTGGACTTTGTCTATTTTACACTTTTAAAATTTTCCGAAATAAATTTTTCTGGGCCAAAATTTTCGGTATAGACGACGTTTTTGTGAAATTTTTGAAGGCAAATCCAAAACGCGGCAACGATCACCGTACCCAACGATCGACCTAGGACGGTATTGGCACATTATAGAAAAAGTTTAGGTCACCCCCAAACTTTTCGGAGCGGAATTTCCAAATGCCAATTTCACACCACCCAGCATGTATGGCACCCGGGTTGCTCCACATACATGACTGGTACACGACGTGAGCAACCACCCCCCGGCATGAATGGTACATGGGTTGCTCCACATTCATGACCGGTATGCACTGCGAGCAACCAACCCCATCATGCACGTTACACGGGTTGCTCCACGTGCATGAAGGGATGTCAGAGAAGCGAGCAATCAACATGACTTCTGTACAAATCCGTGCAGAACCCGGACCCATAAAGAAGGGTTGACAAGAGTTCAACCAACCATCAGTGGGCGCGCCATCCAATCTTGATGCTTAGGCGATGTGGATCTCTTGTACCAGACTCCACCGTCCACCCACTGCCATCCATTCCACCATGGTGCGCTGCATGGAGACATCCTAAGCCACCGTGATCCTCTTTACGCCCTCACCACCACCACCACCTGACGAGTCTCAGAAGTGTCTGATCAACAGTTTTGGGCCACCCTCGTCGACATCACTCGTGGTCGCCTTTCAACGCGATCACGCCACGCCACCATAGTTCCCATGGATCAGTGAAGCCCCCCTGATCCTAACCCAGGAACGAGCCTACCCTAGCCTCTCTAGTCTAGGTCTAGGTCGCGCGACATCCTCCTCCACGCAAAGATCCAATCAACAATCTCGGGAGGATGACGTAAGTCGCTTGCAGGAGTTGCGAACCAACGACGACATGATCGCACTCCTCCGTCATATCTCACCACAACCCGGACCTCGCCCATAGGTACAGGAGACGACTCGCTCGTTTCCCGAGTAGAAGTCGCGGCATCTGGTCCAACCGCGCAATTAACCCCTCCCAACCACTCAGCTATCCTTTCGCAGATAGCTGTTTCATTTCGCACAAGAGGAACCACGTTAGCCATCATCGCCCCACTTGGAGACGGTTGATGTTGAACATGCAGTGCCCCGCCTCTCACTGCACCTCTTCCACCCACATTGAGTCTAGTGTCCTCACCTACCGAAATTTTCCACTTTCTAGGACACAAACACTCTTTACGCACCGCAGGTTCTTCGTGAACTTGCCCGAACGCTTGATGACGTCCTTGTGACCGAGAGCGGAAGACCCACGACAGCCACCCTCACCACAACTGTCGATGGGCCACGGATACGAGCTTGTCTCATCGTCCGTGCGTACGGAAAGCCTTTGTGGCTCTCCGGTTCTTTCTGTCCTGTTCAAACAGGCGGCACATCGGACACGTGTTTCGATGTTGTGACGACGGAGCGTCTTTGTGACCCCCGTCTGGTTAGTTACCCCGTTCGTGATGGAGCCCCGACTCATAGCAATCAGCGAGGAACTTACACATTCCATGTCGCACTCAACGAGGATCTTTGAAGGAAAAGGTCCCATCACCGACACCACTCCACCACGCCTACGCCTACGCCAAAACATGTTGCTCCGTCTCTCCAGTGTTCAAAACTGAACCCGGAGGAACACCAATTGCTGCTACTCCCGAGAATCCCACTTGATTGCCTCACTCAACACCACACCACACCATCATCACCACCATCAACACCAGAGGCAGACTCATCCCACGGACGACGTGACGATCCCGAAGACGGAGATCATCTCAAGGGGGAGTAAAGGAGAAGAAATGAGTTGAAGATCGTACAGCAGCATCAGCAGCAACCATCATCCACGCCACTTCCACCAACTACGCACCGCCGGAGGCTTCCACTACCTCTGCGCACACTCTTATGTGTCAGGCTATTATGTTCATAATGGAACACTCGAAGGAGCCATGGCACATCTCACCCACCACATTCCGCCACTACTGCGCTGACCACTCTGAAGACCGGGCTCCCTGCTCTTGAAAGTCACATTTCAATGGAGCCTTGGCACATTTTTTACGCCCCACGCCTACCTTCTTCTGGAGCCAGACGAGTCATCTTCGAGGCCGAACCAGACAACTTCCATTCGAAGACGACAAATCCGGCGCCAAGAAGAAGAAGATTGGAGAATCTTAACAAGTGAGTCCCAGCCGAGCAATCAATGCCTCCGCAAGAAGAGGAGATATCCCTTGTAGGGGAGTTTGCTAGGAATCGAGATCTCCAATATGCCCAACAAAGATATCCCGGGCTGAACTGAAGATTGAACACTAAGGGGGAGATTGTTAGGAAATATTTTGTAGTGTTCAATTTCATTGTATTATCTTTGTTGATTTGCTTTATTAAACTTTGGGCTAGCTCTTAATTGGGTTAGTTCTTAGTTATTCATGTAATGGGCCTTCACAAGAGGCCCACCTATTATATACCAACTTGTGGTATAAATAGGAAAACCCTAACACATAGTTAGGTGTGCTTGTGTGTGAAGATCAAATAAACAATTTTAGAGTGAGAGAGTCTCCTCAAGAAAACCACCAAGCCCCACACGCCCCATTCTCAAATCTAGATCTTTAGGCGTGTTTAATCCGTCCGAAGTCGTATTGTTGGTGCTAATATTTTAGAGTGAGAGAGTCTCCTCAAGAAAACCACCAAGCCCCACACGCCCCATTCTCAAATCTAGATCTTTAGGCGTGTTTAATCCGTCCGAAGTCGTATTGTTGGTGCTAATCGGGACCAACAAGATCAAAATTGAATTTCGCGCCAAAACTGTTCTTCGATGGAACAGTTCCATAATTAAATTTCGATCCGATTCTAACAATTTTCGATTCAAAACAGAACGAATCTGCTCTGATACCAATTGTTAGGTCCTAATTTATCAACTCTACGGTCCTAGACATCAATCCTAAGGAAACCGATTAGAATTATAGAAATAGAATTTCGATCGAAAACCTTCGTTGAATAACTTCGAGAGAGAATACGTGTAGTGAGAGAATGTTTTCTGACTTTCTCTCTCTAGAATTGGATTGTGAAGCCTTTCGGATCAATTGACTAAAATACGCTATTAAGCTCAAATGTGTACAAGGTATTTATACCAAACATACTTGGTACAAATAACAAGCTAAATCCTAAAATAAGGGCAAATATAAATAAAGCCCCAAATTACAAGGACAACTAATGAAATCAAAGCACAATTACAAATGGTACTCTACAAGAGCACATAAAACATGCATATCATTTCAAAAACCAACACGCACGTAGGTAGTAAATTAATCCTAGAAAATAAACTACAAGACAACACAAGCGGGTATCCCTATTACATGTGTCTCCAAAAGACTTCGCGTTGTCGCACGAGTCTTGGAGTCGTCAAACGTCCTTCGTCATTCGAACGGCAAAGTCACCGAACACCACCACCTTGTCACCGCCAGGGGGGTCACCATCGATCAAATGGGTCCTCGTGTTCGTATTTAAGTCTAATCTAGTAAAACGGTAAATTACAACACGGGGGGATCATAAGTCCCGAACAACCCGTATAAAACAAGTACAACCCGGGGGGATGTCCTTAATAAATGACCCGAAAACCAAATTCATAAACCCACAAGTGCGCCTTAAATCACATTCATAACGAGCACGTTGACAATTACATGATTTAAAAAGAAACAAATATTGGGCCTTAAACAGGCCAAGTCCATTAAAAGGCCCGTTAAGGCTTTGAGCGTGAAGCCCTAACGTAGCCGCCGCGACTCAAATCCCTCAGCCGTCAAAACACGCCGAAGAGCCACGACGGAGTAGGCCATCGGCGCGGAGTCCAGGCCGGAGCCGGAACCGCTGCCGCCGGCAATGCGACGCCGCACGCGTCGCGCGCAATTTTAGCTTGCGGCAGAATTTTACTGCGGCTGATTGCTTGTCATCGCAGCCGCTCGACGCGACGGCACCACCCTGGAACGGCACCGGAGCCACCATGGCCTGTGCCAGACCCAGAGATCACGACTTCGAGCAGCCCGATCGTATGAGTGCCAGCCGCGCGCAACTCGCAGTCGCGGCCGGATTGCGCCGCCGCCCATGGCTACCCACGTTCTGATCTTGATAGTGGCTGCCTCATCGGCCACGCCGCACGAGGTGGTGGCCGTGGGATGGCAAACGACGCATCGATCAGCCCCACGTCGGTCAAACAGCGTTGTCTTTCGATCGTCTCCCACGTTTCAGTTTTAATTTAAACACGTTATGCTTCCGATCACGACCGCCTGCTCTGATACCACTGTTTGGTTACCCGGTGTCTCCCGGAGACGCCACGTCCCGGGGTACGGTGTGGAACAAAAATTTTCTGGGTTCCCCGATTGCTCTCGTAGCTCGGATCAAAATAGTAACAGATAGACACGTAATAGGGCGGGTCAAATTCGTAGATATTTACCAGTTGAAGCGAGTGGCAGCTCCTCGTCATTTTCTTCAACATTACGTCGATGGTGGTGGATGGCATTAAATCGTCACTCCAATCTCGCAGTGTACCACGGAATCAATTCTCTAAAGATGGCTTGAGAGAACTGTTCCATCGCTTCAGGAGAAGGTGTGTGTGTTTCGGTGTGCTTTTTGTGCGCGTAACTTGTTGTTGTTTTGGACGAGGGTTTCACCCTTTTTATATTAGGGTAGGACACGAAATTTTTGGCCCATTAGCAAGCCTTAATTTCGAATTTTAAGCCATGATCCAGTGAGATCTTTTTGCCATAAATATCTCTTTCCTTTTGATTCCAAATCAATTAAGGAAACAATCCATAATTACCCTTACTAACTTCAGATATTTACTCCAAATAGAATATCTTAAATGTGGATTAAATATTCGAAAATTATCCCATATATATTTGATTTTCAGTTAAAAATAAATAATATTCCGAATATTTTATTTCCATATTTATACACATCAAATAAGTAAATTTCGAAAATACCCTCAAAGGCATATTTCGAAATTAGCTTAAGATCCAATTTTACCCTCAAGCCTATTAAGCACTTGGCCAAGTCCAAGTCTTAAAGTTAGTTTCTTGTGAAGTCCGACTTCGGTCCAATAAATGGCCCGAGGCCCATTAAGGCACGGCACAAGGCCCGTTAAGGCCCAAAACACTTTTCTCCTTCTCGGTATACGTTGATGATCCTTTTTAAGCCCGACTCTCTAGGTTCGACTCAATCGGCAAGGGAGGAATCCAAGAGTCCAATAGTTACCTAGCCAATCCCGCAGTACCGGACCGTAACCCGATTTGATTTCGACCCAGTCTTTATTCCAGGATCTTACTATATATTATAGTACTACATATAAACCCTTCAGCTGTGTCCTAATCGAGTGAGAGCCATGGTCTATGTCAAACTCACTGAACTCGATTCTATGATAAAACGTAGACGCGACAAATTACCAAACTACCCTCCATGTCTAACATGAGTAAGTTCAATACCTTGGCCAAGGATTTCGTAATTTTCTATCTCCGTCCACATAGGACACATGTCTCGATGTGACGACCCTCATTTTCTAATTAGGATTAGTGGCGGATTTCCGCAACGTAAGCCGCGGAAGGCCCGTCTAGAAAAATACTTTTTCCTAAAAGATAATATAATATAATAAAATATTATTTTACATAGTAGTATCTATACAACGCGCGTAGCCCCAAAACTGTCAAAAGAACAAAAACCCTATTATCGCTCCACAGGTCTTCATCCATGTACCGCCCTGCCCTCAAAAGCCGTGGAGCACCGCCACCAGCCGCCTCAGTCTTGACGCGCGTCGGCGTCAGACTCAGTACCTACAACACGTAAACACTGAGCGATTTGCCCAGTAGGTGAATAGAAATGCATGTATGCACGTGAACGCTCATTCCCGGTCCCAATATCTCACATGCAATGTTCACTCTTTCTTTTCCCACAATCCTGTCTCAAATCACACAACACAGGGCCCTAGGTCTGACTCGACACCTCGCGCGCCCATAACAATAACATACGGAAGCTTACACTAGCAGCGTTTTGACGATCACGCAACTGCCCTGCTAGGCCGCTCTTCCGTAAGCGGTAGCCTACGCCGACAGCGTTTTGACGTTCACGCAACTGCCCTGTCAAGTCGCTCCCTCCGCTAAAATATAATCACGACGGTTTTGCACCTAGGGACGTTCACACCCGAGTAGACAGATCGATCACGCCTGTCTACCGTCAGGTGTCATACGAGTACCAACCTCGACTCCTCAACGAGTCAACAACAAAAATCACAAACATCTCATTCTACCCCACTCGACAATATCTCAAATCAACCGTCTCAATGCGGTGTAAATATCTCACCCCTGTGATATGATATGCATGTGCCATGCATATAGACGTGATAACATATGAATTCGTGATTTCACATGAAATATACGTAAAGCACATAATTCACGTAAATCATTGAAGCACATAAAAACACGTAATTCAGATAAGTTTTTACGTATTGTAGATGAATAATTCACTTACCTGTCCTCCTGATATAGTCAGTCACGAAATCTGGGAAACTCTCTACATTGGAACCTTACATCCCACCCTTAAAATTGCTAAAGGAATTGAGTTGTCGAAATATCCTATCACCATGATGAAGTTCTCCCTGTTCTTTCCCTTTCGTTCCACTCTTGTTCATAAGGGTTTCCTCTTTATAATGATAAGTACTAATATATATACACACGTATAGGCTTACCTTAGGATTAAGAAAACACTATATTAGTCATATCTACAATGATATAAGTGGTCTCCACGTGTTACCCTAGCTCTCTTAGGTTTAATACTTACAACTAAAGTACAATCATATTTATATATGTATTGATGAATGACGACGAAAACTTATATGTGCTCAAGACTTTTCCACCAATCATTGTACTTGTATATATTATATTAATACCATGAAGACCTTCTAGATGTATTTGTTTAAAATTAGGGCCTGAGAACTTCTATATATATTGTATACGAAAATTTTGTGTCTATGTGCAATGAAGAAAACTTTAGGTAGGTCCACGAGAACGTTTTATAACGATTGTTTACTTTAAAGTCCAAAAATATTCTCTTAGACTATTTAATATTTTCGGATACATGTTCTATCAAAACAATCAATTTTATTCAAACTTCCAAAACTTATATGTTCTTTTATTAAAATTTCTAAGTTGCGTAACTATTCTTCTGACTATACCACATTCCCGCATTAAATTTTTTTACGGGTGTTACACTCGACTACTTACAAGATCGCAAATCCGTACATTGCGGTCTGAGCTCGACAATCACAAATCGTTATCAAGACCGTATCTGGCTCGCTGACCCATGCAACAGCAAATCGGGTCGAGGGGAACCAGTGACAGTAGAGACTTCGAAGTCAACTCCGTCAAAGCACCTTTCGGTCTAAGGTTCACGCAGACTATAGTGTTGTCGTCGGTCATTAACACTCCTTGAGTAATAAGACATATTCGACCGTACGACCCGTGAGTCAGTGTCCATGAAACTATTCAATCCATTGATTCGACTTGTATCACAAGTCATGACCTCCGCTTCCAAGCGGGATATCGGCACCCGATAAGTCATCGAAAATAAGTCATGATCGGTTATCCAGCACCCAACTGGAGCCTTATGCTTACGAACTTTTAATGTTTGAGGTTAAGAGTCCACTGGTGCGTTCCTCTCTCGTGCCCATCGAGAACAGTGACTCAACTTGACACATTTAGATTTGTTCATTTATTGCTTTATCAGATACTAAGCAAAGAACTCATATATCAATAAACGAACAATGCCTTTCAATGAACACACGAAATATTTTATTACATAAGAAGTCGCATGATAAATAAGCTAATGCCCTATACAATCTAATCCTCGTATAGCATTCGATGGCATATTCCTAACAAGGGCTATAAGGTCAATAGGCTTGTCTCAGGCCCTTTACTTAGATAAATCTTAAAAGGTTTAAGATGGATGACTCTAAGAAGGGTTCCTACCTATGAGGCATGGTATTCATCTCTCAAAGGCTATGTCTCCTCTGAATGAGGTACAAAGACAAGAGATGAGTGGAGTCCCCTATGATTCAGCTGTGGGTAGCCTGACGGATGCGATGCTTGCATGCAACCGGACATAGCGTACGTTGTGAGCTTAGTGAGTAAGTTTCATGCTAACCCCGATAAGGAACATTGGGCGGCAGTTAAGACAGTTCTGAAGTACGTTAGATGGACTAAGGACTTGATACTGATCTATGGTACAGGAGAATTGAAAGTCGATGGATATAAAATTCGGACTTCCAATCATATGTGATGACCTAAAGTCTACTTCAGGTTTTGTCTTTATGCTCAATGGTGGCACAATGTCTTGAAAAAGTTCCAAGCAAAGCACAACTGCTGATTCCACCACTGAAGCGGAGTACATCGCAGCTTCAGAAGCTGCCAAGGAGGGTGTTTGGATACACAAGTTCTTGGAGAAACTACAAGTGGTACCTCGCATAGTGGATTGCCCGCTGCCATTGAGGTGCGACAACAGCGGGTCAATCGCAGAAGCTAAGGAACCACATGCTCACAGTAAATCCAAACAAATAGAGAGAAAATACCACGTGCGACGTGGGTTTGTTGGAAATGGCTCGATAGCCATACAGAAAATCGCCTCTGCAGAGAATGCAGCGGACCCGTTCACGAAGCCACTACCACAGGTAGTGCTCGATCGACAAATCGATAGAATAGGGTTAAGATATGATAGCGTGTGGCGTTAGTGCAAGTGGGAGATTGTTGAGGTATATCCCTAGATGCCGTACAAGGACTGAGTGTACGAAGGCAATTTGGTAATTGTGTAGTGTTTAGTGATGTAATTTGATTACTTCGATTAACGTAGTGATCTTATTCGAAACTAATTTATTATTCGATAACCAATACCACTAATTTGTTTTCACGTACTCACTATTGATTGCTTTTCTTCAAGCCTCATAGCAGCTTGAACCATCTGAAACGAGGAGAGAGAATGGCATCTATGACGAACTCAAGAAACATTGGAGAACATCTATCTTCTTCCTTCTCAAAAATTAAAAAGATTGAAACATGGTAGATTGATCTCGCAAATTTCACATAGGCTCGCCATGCACGCCTTCTTTCGTGATTATTCTTTGTGCTCATAAAGCATCCTCAGATAGCGTGCAATCCGTATTATTATTAATAAAGTATCCTCGTTGTCCAGAAATAATAAAGTAATAATGTATCTGCTAAAGATTAAAGAGCAAACTAGATGATACAAACTTGTTTTTTGACGTTTTTGCGCTCATTTGTTATTTTTCAAAATATATGCATGCGCAAATATACTTGCATGTTGATTTTTGGAAGGTAAAAATGTTTGGAAGGTAAATGATTAGAAAGGAACTGATCAAAGGCGATTTTAATGTAAGAACTTTTCGTTTAAATAACAGAGTAAGAAAAAAATCTACTTATGGGGAAAGAGCAAACTTGACGACACATATTTTGTTCTGTGATGGAGGATTTTGAATTATATGTACCTGCATGCACATTTACAAAAAGAAAAAAAATCGCGTACAAAACCTCAGTTGTGAAGCAGGTTATGTTTCGTTTAGTTTGCTCTTTTTGTACACAATTGCTTTTACACCTGTGAGTTCAAAGGAAAGTTTTTAAATTGACTCGCCTTTGATCGGTTCTTTTTAAACATTTACCTTCAAATAATCAACATGTCTCCATGTCAAAATATTTCGAATATTTGAATATTAAGTTAGTTCCTAGATTTGGGCTGGTTAGTTCCTAATAATATGTGCTATGATATCTTCCTTAGATATGATCATAGATATGATCTTAGATATGATCTACAAGTTAGAAAGTAAGTTCATATATAGGGTTGAATCTATCTCCGCGAAAATAACAGTCAGAAAGTAAGTTACTCTACAAGTTCTCTAAATTTAACATGGTATCAGAGCCCTAAAGCACCGACCAACACAAGTGTATCCTCATGGCATCTTCCTCAAGCGTATCAGGAATGAGTGCATTAAAAGGAAACACCAACCATTGGGAACTGCAAAATATTCAACTTGCTCATCGGCTAAATGGGAAAAATTATTTAAAGTGGTCTCAACTCGTCAAGACCTTCTTAAAGGGAAAAGGAAAGTTGGACCACCTCTCATTAAGCCAGCCCCGACAAGAACAGATCCCACCTTCAATGCATGGGATGTAGAAAACTCCATGGTGATGTCATGGCTATGGAATATAATGACATCAGACATCAGCGACACGTTGATGTTCCTGAGCAGCGCCAAAGAAATTTGGGACACCATTCACACGACATTGTTGGGATTCCCCGAGGCTTCTCGGACCCACGTTCCTTGAAAGGCGGAATTTAAAATTTTTCGAGGCTTCCCGCCGTTGCAAGATAGATCGGTTACAAACACAAGAATATAATGACCCAAAAGACAGAGTTTTCAGCCATGATACCTTGACGACACTTGTGAAGGTTGCTAGCTTCGAACCCTTCTTTTCCCTGAGGTGTAATGCCCCTCTCCTTAGCCAAAAGCACACGAACAAGTTTCTATGCACAAGATCGTCACGCCGGCACCTTACAACGTCCCAGCCCTAGCTTGTTTAAAATGGCTAGATTCAAGCTCGGCTGCCCCTCGAGTCTTAACAAGGCCGAGAGAGATGAGAGAATATAGAACGAGAAAGCCTTTTCCTTCTCCTTTTTGTTTGGATTTCGAAAATCAACTTCTTCTTTAAGCTAGGGTTTCATAAATGCTATTATACTACCCAGAGCTGGACGAAATTAGGTTGATGGTGGGAGAAAAATCCTCAACCACCTCCTCTTTTACTAAGTCTTGTTTTTACTAAGTTATGAATTGAAAATTCAAACTTTAAATTCAATTAATGAAATATTTAGTATAATAATTAATTAAAATACTATATTAGTATATCTGAAATATACAATATCCAATATAAATATATTTAATAATTTTCGAAATTAATTCTTAATTAAAATCGAAATTTATATATATATATATATCTAATATATTTTATTTAATTCCAAATTAAATATATTATTTTTCTAAAACAATAATGAAGATTTAAATCTAATTAAATCATATACCAAATATTAAATGAGCAATATCTTATTTCAAAATATTTCGTTAGGTGAAAAGACCATTTTACCCCTCACTAGTCAAACTTCGCATTTTCGGCCATTTGAGATTTTGGCCAAGCCCCAGACCCTAGACTCTCAATCTAGGACCTAGCCTAGTCTCTCTGATATAGACGCTGTGTCGGTTATTCTTTTTAAGCCCGACTCTCTTGGTTCGTCTCAACCGGCCTAGGAGGAATCTAGGAGTTCGGCATTCACCTAGCCAGCCCCGTGGTGCCGAACAGATCTCAAGTTGAGTATGAATTTGATCAAATCATAATCGACCAACCGACTTTAGATTTTCGTCCTACGCATAAACCCTTTATGTTTGTCCCGGTCGAGTGAAAGTCACGCATAGTCAAACTTACAAAACTCGACTCTATGTCGCTTGTGTCGGTGAAAATACCTAAACTGCCCTCCGCGACTATCGCGTTAAGTTATTTGCTCTGGCCAGAGTCTTGGGTAAATTCCTGCACATTAAACTTGCCATAGGACGTTAACCTCAAATTTAATCGAGACCGTAAATCCCGCTCCGCAGTTCAACCGGCAATCGCATCGAAAATTCAAGACCGCATTTCACCGCTGACCCATGCCACCGGCAAGACGAGCCTAGCAAACTAGTGACAAGTCAAGACCTCAAGACCAACCCCGAGTTAACCCTTTCGTTTCTAAGGTTCACGTAGACTACTACAGTCAATCGATCGATCAAGGGCAATCCAAGCGTGTGATCATTCGATTACAAATAAGTGTCCAAATATAGATAATTCCCTTATTCATCTTGTATCAATGTCACGGGCTCGCACTTCCCAAGTTAATGGTTGGCACTACCGTATTGGACCCATCGACAAACAAGTCGTACTCGTCAATTGAGTCACCCTGCTGGAGACTTAGACTTGTTGACTAATTTAATATTGCAGTATCTCAGCTTACTGGTGCCCCCTCTCTGTCCCCACGGAATCAGTAACTGAACTGCCAATATTATGGTTTCATTAATTTGTCTTATTCACGTAGACTGCAAGGTGAAATCATTAGACTTATTAATAATTTGCCATTTAATTTATTTATTTGGAATATTCAATCATTCCATAAATGAAAGATAATCCAGTTACATTTCTAAACACTACTACAAAATTGCCCTCGTACTCCCACTCCTCGTACGGCATCTAGGGCATACACCTCAACAGACATATTCCAAAGTGAATGATGCTGCCCAAATCTATGAAATCAAAGTAAAGGTGGCTACTACTAAACAAGGAAACAGAACCATTATGGAATATTCAAATTCCTCCAGACGTTGTGGCAAGAAATTGATCACTACCAGAATATCCAGATGACATGTCCAACAGATGTAGCCGCACTAAAGAACTTCGTGGAAAAGGAAGGAACGTATAAATTCGTGGCTAGGTTAAATGTAGAATTCGATGCCGTGAGAACTGAAATACTCACTCGGCAAGTATTTCCCAGCATGAATGAGGCAATTGCTATCATCCAAGGAGAGGAAGGGAGATGAAGTGTGATGCTTGAACCACCCAACTTGGAGAGTTCGGCCCTAGCCTCATTGAAACAACCCGCGGCATATAAACAAACTCAGAATCCAAGATATATAAATCCACGGAGAACAAAATACCACCTTCTCAATCTTTACTATAGAGACACTTCGTAAATTAAAAAATTTACAAGATACTTTTGGACTCTGAAAGAAGAGGTTTTGGTGCTGAAAAGGAAAATCTTTTAAAGGAGATTTTATATCTCAAATTCCCCGTCTTTATCTGTTTCAAATGACTTGTCAAATAATACATCTTCCTCAAAACAGGTAAAGAAAACAAAACTAAAAGAAGCATCTTTGTTCCTAAAACTGAAAAGGCTTTTACTAATCATTCTAAGTCAATATTGACTGAAGCAGAAACGTTAAGTAAAAGTCGAGCAAAGGAGCAAGGAACAAATTAAAATTAGGAAGGAGCAAGGAAAATCAATATTATCATTGAAAATTAAAGTCGAAAATGTTAAGATTTTTCCTCTCCCATTCCTATCGAAAGGGAAGCGTGCAAAGAAGAAGTTCCAAGCTTAAGCAAACGAACTTCTGAAATCCCGCAAATTCATAATTATAGAGTGAATGATGTGAACTCTCGTAGGAAATACGACTCATCATCCAATGATGCATATAGTGCCATAAGCTCATATTCCTACTTGAAATACCCAGTCCAGATTCATTCTAGATAGCATCTTATGCGACTGGCTAGGGAGAAAATCTTTGGGTCTTCTAAACCTAGGCACACATTCACCCGCTGAATTGTCATTTCCCTCTAGCCTAAATCACAAATAAAATTGAATAGGACTTTAAATGGTGATTTAGGATCAATATCTGAACCAAATGTGCTTAACTTGTTTTCTGCTAACAAGGGAGGACCCATCCAAAAATGGGTACCAAAGTCCCGATAAAATTTTGCAGATTCCCAGCATGGGTAGGTACTAAGAAAGCTGCTCCACACTCATGACTGGTATGCGACGAGGGCAGCCAAACATCCCAGCGTATATGGTATCTCGGGTTGCTCCACATACACGGCTGACTAGCGATGCGAGCAACCACACGAGGCGAGGGTACATTAGAAACATGCATTAAGAACTTTAAATTTTATATTTTAGCATGCATATGAGCTGAAATGACTAAATATCCTCCATTGGTACATTTTCATTATGCATGCATCTTAAAGAAGTTTTGAACTTAGATTTTTCTGTATGCATATGAGCTGAAGCGCAAAATACCTATTTTAACATAGAGCGAAAAAAGCGAAAAACGTACATTTTTAATATGCATTTTCAAAGAACAATAATTCTTTAGTTTGCATCTGCTCTGAAAAGAAAAATACATTTACGCTTGTTTAATTGGGAGAGAGCTTAAATTCTTAAACGTGCATAGATTGAGGGAAAGTATCACGTTATATTTATGAGGGGAGAGTAGGGGGAGTACATCTTAAGGTGCACGATTTGAGGGGGAGAAAACTTACTTTAACTCATATACATATATGTATACATATACCTATATCTATTACGATACTACATATCTACTACCATTACGATAATATGTATATATATATAAAAGAAAAAAAAAGGAAAAGTGCTCTCAAGCACTCTCACCTCCAAGACGGACTCCAAACAAAAAAAAAGCAACCCTTGAGAACTCAAGAATTTCAAAAAGGCGAAGGTGGCATCCTTACACTAACAAGAAGACGACATCAACCGACCTGCTCCGACTTGCTAATCAAGCATCTCTCACCACAATTGACGAACGCATGGATTCTAAGTTCCCATGGTTTAGTCAGACCAAAATGAACCTAACCCTGGAACGTAGCCGAGTGTTAGTGAAGATTTCATGTCCATAAGCCACATTCCCGTTTGGCAATTCTTGACAAGACCGAAGAGCAGACGATACACATATCCCTCACCTCACAAAACATTCGGGCCATCCCATATAGGTACATGAGTTGACTTTTATCAGCTCCCGGGTAGAAGTCGCCTCATTTGGTCCAATGGCGCATGCACAACTGAGCCTTACCCACTCATTGATTCTCAACAAAGCGATGTTTCACTAAATCACGGGGAGCCACGTAATCTATCACCGCTTCACTTCGAAGCAGGAGATATTGAATTAAGTGGTGATTAGCCCACACCACTGAACTTTATTGAACACATCGAGTCTAGGTGCCCTCACTATCTAAATGTTTTATACTTTCTAGGACACATACACCTTTTCTCATCTGGACTTCTTGACCAGATCAGAACTTCCATAGACACATCTCTCGTAGATGTGATTCCAAGATTGGAAGGAAGTCCTTCCGTTGCAACATCAAAACAACAACGGACTAGGCCATCGTCCCGAGCTAGACTTTTGAACGATGTTAACGTGACATCTAAGAGGCCCTGGTTTATCAAGTCCTATCGTCACAGCCACGTCTTGGAGTTAGTCTCTGAAGTCGTGTCAACGGATTACCTTAGTGGCTCTGTCTGGTTATTACCACCTTCTTTGCCTTCTATACAAGCATGCCGATCTCGTTAACACGAATCGTCATGAGGGAGACATGGGAATACATATAAATAAACAGGTCGGACCACCCACAATTTCTGCTGTGCGTACCACCATAAAGTCGGGCTCTCCTGCACTCAAACGTCACATTTAGAAGGAGCCTTGGCACATTTTATAACAGATCCCACGCTCACCATCAGAATTCCGTCGCGCTTACCGCGATGAAGCTGAACTCCATTGGAACCTACAATGTCACATTCCAAAGGAGCTTTGGCACATGTTAAAAGACACCCCACGCATACCTTCTTCTGGAGCCAGAGAAGCTTCCTCGAGGCCGAACCTGAGAAGAAAAAGATTGGAGAAGACTTGACGACTACAAAATACGGAAAAAGACAAGGACAAGATGCAAACAAAATTTCAAAGATCTGCGACATCATCAAGAAACGAATGTCGAGGCGTGGATCACAGTGTACATCCGGTCTACAACATATAGCATCAAGACAAGAGGGTTCTAGTTGAAAGTTCATTTAAATCCTCCACAAGAAGAGGAGATAGCCTTTGCAGGGGAGCAAGGGGGAGATTGTTAGGACTCGAGAGATTCTCCATGTGCCCAACAATGATAACCCGCGCTGAATTGAAGATTGAACACTAAGGAAGAGATTGTTAGGAATATTTTATAGTGTTCAATTTCATTGTGTTTATCTTAGTTGGTTTGTATTTAATTAACGGGCTAGTTTTGTAATATTCAAGTTCTTAGTTACTAGGGGTATAATATACCAACTCATTTGGTATATATACCCCCAAAACCTAATTCATTAAGGTGTGTGTTTTGTGTTGTATGTGTGAGTGCGTGTGTGTTGAATAGTAAGAAAAGCATTTTGACAAATTCACCTTCGTTCACAAACACACCCCACGCACTAAGCTTCAAATCCACATCCAAAGCGTGGTAAATTCATTCTTTGTAGATTGTTTGGATAGAATAGGGACCAACAATTACCACCTACAGATCCTATCCCAGCAATGAGAAAATCATGCTTGCTGATGGATCATTTACTACTGTATCTGGACAAGGGGATGTCATAATAAATAGAAATCTTACCCTTAGAAACGTACTACATGTTCCTAAACTATTTGCCAACCTTATTTTTGTCAATAAGATCACAAAAGATTCTAACTGCAAAGATGTTTTTTCCAAACACTTTTTTGAGTTTCATGAACAGGACAAGAAGAAGAGGATTTGACTTGCTAAGGAAAGAGATGGGCTATATCTTCTTGAAGAACCGAATGAACAAGTAAACCAAGAAAGATTGCAGTCCTCATTACTCACCGTTGGGAGTTCACAATCTTTGAGTACACTAGTCTGGAGTCATCATCTTAGATTAGGACACCCATCCTTTAGGACTATTGAAGTTATGTTTCCAAAAAGTTTTAAAATTATTTCAGTAAATGATTTTCATTGTGAAGTGTGTCAGTTTTCCAAACATAAACGGGTTTCATTCCCAACTAGTAATAAGAGATCCGTGTCGCCATTCACACTAATCCATAGTGATATATGGGGACCTTCAAAAGTATCTAATGTCTCTGGTTTGAGGTGGTTCATGACTTTCATTGATGATTGCACCAGAACCACCTAGATCTGTTTTATGAAGAGCAAGACTGAGGTAGACAATATATTTATAAAAATTTTTAACATGATAAAAGATCAATTCAATGTTTCAATCAAGAGATTTCGTTCATACAATGCCAGAGACTATTTTAACCATTCCATATCTTCAATCTTTGATAAGGTTGAAATAATACATGAGTCTTCATGCATCTATACACCCCAGCAAAACGGGGTTGCTGAGAGAATAAATGGTCACCTTTTATCAGTGACCAGAGCTCTATTGCTGCAGAATAACGTTCCAAATTACCTATGGGGGAAGATGCCCTAACAGCAACCTATCTCATTAATAGACTACCATATCAGACTTCAATTCAAGAGTTCCATTCAGATACTTAAACCATTTTTTCCTGATTGTAATGTGTCTAGTGGTCTTACCCCTAAAGATTTGGGTTTGTTGCATTTGTGTATATTCATAAGGAACATAGAAGCAAACTAGATCCTAGAGCCTTGAAGTGTGTTTTATGGGGTACACTTCTACTGAGAGAGGGTATAAATGAAACCACCCTCCTACTAGAAAGTTTATTGTGACTGTCGATGTTACATTTGCTGAAAAAGAACCTTGTTTTAATAAGTCTAATGATGCATGTGAAGCTGAAAAAATTGATTGGTTTATTCTCGAGAATTCCCAACCACATGTGTCTAGTATAGAGCAAACCTTAGAGACTACTCAACCAGAGACAGTGATGGAAAATACTTCGAGATTTACCCAACCATTACAGTTATACTCAAGAAGAGATACACCAACTCCACCAGTGCAAGATCATGCCTCTGAATCTGGTCTTGAACCTGAAGATAATACACCATTGCTAGAACCCAGACACTGTTGACCCACCATAACCAAACATAGAACAAGGTTACCTCGATCTTTCTCTTTCAATTGCCCTTAGAAAAGGTAAAAGAACCTGTACAAATCACCCATGACACCTTTGTTTGCGCTATAAAGCCTTTCTTTCGAGTCTCAATACAATTTCTACACCATAGGACCTTTCAGAAGCAATGAGTAATGAGAACTGGAGAGATGCTATATGTGTGTTGAATTGCAGGCACTTTAAAAAAACAAGACCTGGGAGTTAACAAAGTTGCCGAAAAGGAAGAGAACCGTGGGCTGCAAATGGGTATTCACAATCAAATACAATTCAGACGGGAGCCTCGAGAGATACATAGCGAGGTTAGATGTCAAGGTGTATACACTAGAACATGGCGTTGATTATCTAGAGACTTTTGCACCAGTTGCAAAAATGAACACCATAAGGATTCTACTTTCATTAGCCGCAAATCTGGACTGGAGACTACATCATTTTGACATTAAGAATGCAATCTTGAATGGAGACCTAGAATAAGAACTATACATGGATGCTCGACCTGGATTGAACAGAAAGCAAGGCCCAAGAGAGTTTGTAAACTAGAAAACCATTGTATGGATTGAAACAATCACCTAGAGCATGGTTTGGAAGATTCTCAAAGGTTATGTTGCGGGGTACAAACAGATCCAAGTGGATCGTACTCTTTCCACACTCCGACAATAGGAAGATCACTGCGTTGATAGTGTATGTAGATGACATCATTGTTACCAGGGATGATGAAGATGAAGCCGGGAGATTGAAAAATACCTTAAATAGGAATTTGAGATTAAGGACTTGGAAGATTAAAGTACTTCCTCGGAATAGATGTAGCACACTCCAAAGCTGGGATATTTATATCACAACAAAAGTATATTCTGGACCTATTACATAAGACTGGGAAAATAGGGAGTAAAGCAGCAGACACCCTGTGACGCGCGGGGTCGATGAGGGCGGGGAGTGATCGCCGGTGCCAGAGAGGTGCACGGACAAGGAACGGCTTCTGGCAGGCTTCTAGACGAAGGGGTACATGAACGAACGGATCCGACACCCGAATGAGAGGGGATCCTGAGATTGGCAACGTATGGGCGTGTCAGGCTAAGAATCGTATAAGAGAAATGATAGTACTACTCATATCACCAAGGTCGACCTACCTTTTCGAGAGTCCATCTATAGAAACTCTGAAGTTAAGCGTGCTTGACTTGGGAAAATCTAGGATGGGTGACCCCCTCGGAAGTTTCTCAGGGTGCGTGTGAGCGAGTGCACGAAGCACACTGAAAGGTTAAATGGTGATACAGTGGGGCCAGACTATCAGTCGGAGTATGGTAGGCCCAACCCCACAGGTCCCGGTAGAGACTGATTCTACAGGTAACACCTGGTATGGGACGAGTCGTTATAGGTGGTATCAGAGCACAACTTACTCGCAGTACGGTGCTGGTTCGGGGACGAATCAGGCGGAAGCTGGTGGACATGTGATGCACGGGGCCGATGAGGGCGGGGAGTGATCACCTGTGCCAGAGAGGTGCACGGACAAGGAGCGGCTCCTGGCAAGCTTCTAGGCGATGGGGTACATGAACGAACTGATCCGACACTTGAATGAGAGGGGATCCTGAGACTGGCAACGTATGGGCGTGTCAGGCTAAGAATCGTATAAGAGAAATGATAGTACTACTCATATCACCAAGGTCGACCTACTTTTTCGGGGGTCATTCTATAGAAACTCCGAACTTAAGCGTGCTTGACTTGGGTAAATCTAGGGATGGGTGACCCCCTGGAAAGTTTCTCAGGGTGCGTGTGAGCAAGTGCACGAAGCACGCTGAAAGGTTAAATGGTGATACAGTGGGGCCAGACTATCAGTCGGAATATGGTGGGCCCAACCCCACAGGTCCCTAGAGACGGATGATACAGGTAACACCTGATATGGGACGGGTCGTTATACACCTCAATCGAGATGAATCATAAGCTTGGACATGCATCGGATGATAACAGTGGATAAAAGAATATATCAGAGATTGGTTGGGAGGTTGATTAATCTATCACATACAAGTCCCGACATAGCTTATGCCGTTAGTGGGGTTAATCAATTCATGCACAATCCCAAGACCGTTCATATGAACATGGCTGATAGGATTTTGAGATACTTGAAGGGAACCCCAGGAAAAGGAATATCATTTAAGAGAGGGGCAGAGATGACACTTGAAGCTTTTACAGATGCGGATTATACAGGGAGTATTACTGATAAAAGATCGGCATCTGGATATTGCACCTTTATTGCTGGAAATTTAGTGACTTGGCGATGTAAGAAGCAAAATGTAGTAGCTCGGTCAAGTGCCGAGGCAGAATTCAAGTCAATGGCATTAGGAATTTATGAACTGCTTCGGCTAAAGATCATATTGGATGACTTGGGATTTAAGTGGAAGTGTCCCATGAGACTCTACTGCGATAATAGATCAGCTATAAGTATTGCTCACAATCCTGTATAACACGACCGAACTAAGCATGTCGAGCTTGACAGACATTTTATTAAGGAGAAGATCGACAACGGATTGATATGTACACCGTTTGTATCTACGAGTAATCAATTTGCTGATCTATTGACCAAAGGTCTACCCAGCCAAGTGCATCAAAAGTTAACCAGCAAGCTGGGAATGGAAGATATCCACTCACCAGCTTGAGGGGGAGTGTCAGCATATTTCGAATATTTGAAGATTAAGTTAGTTCCTAGATTTGGGCTGGTTAGTCCTAATATTTGGGGAATCATATCTTCCTTAGATATGATCTTAGATATGATCGTAAATATGATGTTAGATATGATCTGCATGTTTATATATAGGGCTGAATCTATCTTTGCGAAAATAACAAAGACAGTAAGTTATTCTGCAAGTTCTCTAAATTTAACACTCCAACATGCCTATATTTCGAAAAATACAAATGCGCACAAAAATATGAATAC
This sequence comes from Craterostigma plantagineum, assembly GCA_027422505.1. Taxonomy (NCBI): domain Eukaryota; kingdom Viridiplantae; phylum Streptophyta; class Magnoliopsida; order Lamiales; family Linderniaceae; genus Craterostigma; species Craterostigma plantagineum. The sequence continues at coordinate 11,454,414 of JAPQWV010000005.1, read as the reverse complement.
AAATTCTGTGTTGTCTAGTTTGGTCTTTTATGTTTATTAGATACTGTTCTTACACTATTATTTCAAGTGTCAATGACGATACTTCAAAATGCAAATAAAAAAATGAAATTTCATATGATAAAATGTTAGTCGTCGTAGTATTGTAAAGAAAAAGACAGCATTGTTCGCTGATCATCCTTGTGACCCTTGGCTGATGGGGCTTGTGATGTACTAAGAGTGCTGAAGATCAACGCGTCTGACATGGATTGTGCACTACATGAGGATGCTTTGTGACCTGAATGAAGATAGAAGACGTTCATCGCAAAGTTTGCGCTGAAGATTGTCAGGACCCGTCGTCCCGACTTCGTAACTCGTCGTAATCCTAAGTGCCTAGCGGTGCGTTATAGTGCAAAGGCATAAAATACGGATAAAATTTTTCATTTTAAAACTAATGTGTCATACATGTAAGTCAAAAGTGTTTTCTACACTTCATCATTTTCATATTTACACAAAACATGTATATGTACGCGCACAGCAAAAACTCCTATGCGCCCGGCCTTCACAGGTCGTCATCCATACACACACTCCCACCTCAAAAGCAGCCGGATAGCTTCAAAAGATTGGCCTTGCACCATAGATAGATCACATACCGTGATCGCTAGTACCTACAACACGTAACGTAAGGAATGAGCCACCGAGGCTCAGGAAGCAGAAATTATGCATGTATGCACGTGTCCTAACGATCGACAATCCACGCCGTCGCTTACTAACGCTCATACTCTTTTCTTAGACTCGTACTCTATTCCTGACTCATACTCTTTCCTTGACTCGCACATCACATGGGCCCTCGGCTTTCTATCCCACTATGCACCATATCATAGAGATCTCAATCCACTAGGAATTCGTACATATGTGGAGGTTCACACACTAGAAGGTCACCCGAAGGAATCTTCCCTTACTCAGTGTGGCCTCCATGCGGACGCTTTTCACTGGTAGCCAAACACGAGGCCACTAACCGCGGAGGTCACCCGAAGGAATCTTCCCTCCCGGTTAGTGTTCACGCACTAGAAGGTCACCCGAAGGAATCTTCCCTTACTCAGTGCGTACCCCGAGCCGCATCCTCCAGGTTGCATCTCCCGCATACGGGGTATTCCCCAGCCTCTTATACAGGCCTTATGGCTACATTCGCCATGGCTGCATAGGGGAGCCGTGACTCTTCATTCGTGTTGACACAAACGCCAATATCGGCGAGTATACATCGCACACAGGCGATCTTATGCACGCTCGTACCTCGCGTCTTATATACTACGCATGCATGCAAATGCTCATGCCATGCTCATAAGAATATGCAGATCATGCTATCACGCATAAAATTAAATCATGTCGTAACGTACACATTTCACATAAAGTCACGTAAGTACGAAATCACATAATCGTACGCAGGCAAGTTACGTGTCGTAGTTGAATTTCTACTTACCTGTCGTCCGTCGATTAGCGCTACTGAACTGCTGAATTTCCTAAGTCCCGACCTTAGGCATAAAATATCCTTATCAGTAAGCTACTTAATTAATTAAATCAGCTAAGTACTCGAATTTCCTAAATCGGGGTCTTAGTTTGGATTTATGACTTGTGAAGTACATTAAACTCGTAAACTAACCTTGATCCTTATTTAAATTCGTTACGTTAGTAATTTTATCTACGCTAGCTCCCTAAGATTCCACATACCCGATTTATTGTACTAAGTTGCTAAGCCGTTTAATTACAATGCTAAGTCATGTTAGAATTAAGTCTCGGCTCTACTAAATCACTCGGCGAAAGGTTATCAATTTTAGGGTTCGGTTTCGATCGATTTCTCGTAAGATTTCCTACTTTCGATTGAACTACACGTTACTTAAATCAATTCGCCCAATTGATGCCTAATTTTCGTGAGTTTCGCCCGATTCTTCACACTTAGGGTTAGTTTCGCCGTGTCGTGTCCTCATCTAGGTTTCGATCGAAACCCAAAAATAGGAAAGCAATTATTTTCGATTGGCTCAAGGGTTTCGCCCGAATGCTCGTTTTTAAGAGGAGTTTCGCCGTGCCTCACGTCAGCATGACTGTAATTCCTAGTTTATCCAACAATACAAAGATTAAGAAAGTTTACCACGATTTTGAGATGGAAGAATTGAATCTGTGGGGTGTTGTGCGTGCGTTTGTTCTTGATAGGGTTGAGAGCATTCTCAAAATTTTCTCTTTCTGTAATAATTTCACACACAAGACACACACAATGTGTGTTAGGGTTTTAGTACATATACCACATGCTGGTATATTGTACTTGGGCTTCATGAAAGCCCATTAAAAATAAGCTCACTGGGCTTTACAAATAAAAACCCAGTTCACTTAAATAAAATTACAAGGCTTAGATAAAATAATTAATTGAACACAATAAATGATTCCTAACAATCTCCCCCTTTGTGTTCAATTTGCAATTTAGCGCTGGTTATCTTCGTCTTGTAATCGTCCTGAGCCCTCAAAGAACACGTATCAGAGTTGCGTTCGCAAAAGCGTTTGCATGCGTGTTCTTCTTCAATTACATCCTCATTTGTCTTGTCTTCTGACCTCTTCTTTCAAAGATCGAGCTCACCGTATCGTGAACTTCTTTTCTTTTAAGTGTTCAAAGCTGCTTGTTGGATCGTATCTTTTTGTGTTCAATCTCTCCCTTGGATAGTCACCACTCCCCATGAGTCGAATCTTCTCTTTAGGTATTCCAGCTCTACCTTCACTTGTCGTAACTCCCCCTACATTTGCTCCACCTTGTGTTGGGATTGGGAGTTTTCATTAAACTCGAAGAGCTGTACACGAGTCGGCAGCTTTGATGCTTGAAGTCCATGCTGAAGTTGTTGGTTGTAGCCTAGATTTTCGTGTCTGATCTCTCCCTACAACACTGGTACAACTCCCCTTCATTTGTTCAACCTTTCTACGTTGTGATTGGGGTGTTCCTTAAAATCGGAGAGTCGTACTTGAGGTGACAACTTCAATCGTTGGACTATGTGGTCTCGGCTTGATTCTTTGACAACGCTTGAGATTTGGCATTTTCTGACCTATATTGCACTTTCGTCGTGATGTTGTCCCCTTTTGCTTTAGTATTCCTTTCCCCCAAGAACATCGAGCTGGGGAAATCTTCATGGGAAAGGAAAGGAACATCGTCCTTGGCAAGAAGATCGCATTGTCGGGACAAGATAATGGAGTTGATTGGTAGTCACGATTACACTACTTCTCGGTGTCAGATTCATCGTCTTCGAAGGAGGTTGTCTGGTTCCGAAAGAAGGTAGGTGTGAGGTGTACTTTTCGCAAATGTGTTTGGGCTCCTTATGATTACTCATTCAATTGCATGAGAGCCTGTCTTTAGAGTGGTTGGCGCGGCAGAAATGGTGGATACTCAGGTTAATCTTCTCCTTCAATGGAGTTGAAACATGGTGAATCTTCTTCTTCGTGGCGCCAGATTCTTCCTCGCCGAAGGAAGTTGTCTGGTTCGGCCTCGGCGAAGCTTATCTGGTTTTCGAAGAAGGTGTACGTGGGGTGTTTTCTAAGTTGTGCCGAGGCTCCGTTGGAATATATATTTTAAGTGTTGTAGAGCCTGGCTTCAGAGTGGTACGCTCGGCGGAAATTGGTGGGTGGTCCGACCTGTTTGTTTATACGTATTCCCTTCTCCCCCTCATGGCGATTCGTGTTAACGAAATCGGCATGCCTGTATCGGAGATCAAGAAGGACACAAACGACAGGTCGGTAAAGGTAATAACCAGACGGAAACAGTAAGGCAATCCGTCAACACTGCTTCAGAGACAAACTCTGAGACGTGGCCTATAATGACAGGGCTTGAGAAACCGAAGCCACATAGGCATTTCGTTTGCATCGCTATTGAGACTAGCTCGAAGAACGATGGCCTAAAACCGTTGTTGTTTTGACCTTGCAACGGTAGGACTTCCTTTCGATCATCGAAGCATGTCGTAGTAGGACATGTCTACGAAAGTTCTAATCCGGTCACAAAGTCCAGATAAGGAAAAGTGTATGTCCTAGAAAAATATAAAACATTTAGATAGTGAGGACACCTAGACTCGTTGTGTTCAAGAACGTTCAGTGGTGTGGGGCTAAGTACCACTTAATTCAATATCTCCCGCTTCCAAGTGAAGCAGTGATAGCATACGTGGCTCCCCGTGATTTAATGAAACATCGGTCTGTTGGGAGATCGATGAGTGGGTAAGGCTCGGTTGTGCAAGCGCCGTTGGACCTAATGCGGCGACTTCTACCCGGGAGCTAATAAAATTAGCACCTGTACCTATGGGGCTTGGTCCGACAATTTGTGAGGTAAGAAAATTTTGTATCTACCGTTTTTCGGTCTTGTCAAGATTTTTCAAATATGAGTAGCTATATGAGTTTGAGATCGTCGCTAACACTCGGCTGTGTTCCGGGGTTAGGTTCAGTTTGGTCAGACTGAACCATGGGAACTTGAAATCCATACATCCAGTACACAGTGATGTGTGCTGCTTGATTTTTGTCAGCAGTTCGGGGCAGGTCGGTTGAGGTTATTCTCGAGTTAGCACTAGAAGCCACCGTCGCCTTTTGGATTTCCTGAACTCTCGAGAGTTGCTTGTTTTTTTTGTTGGAGTCCGTCTTGGAGATCGAAGTGCTTGAGGGGGCAGTTTCTTTCTTACTTCTTCTTCGTCTTTTTTTTTATTATTTTTTTATTTTTTATTTTTTTGTTTTCCCTCTTTTTTTTATATATATATATGTATTATCGTATTAATAATGTAATAGTATATTATATATTATACTACGTATATATATGTATATATATATATATTTTTTTTAGACCATGCGTCTTAAAACTGAATACCTCCCCCTCAATAGATGCAACAAAAGACGGATCAAATTTATCTTTCGAATCTCTTTCCTCAAGTTCAAGTATTTAAGTTAGCTCCCCCTCAAAAATTTAATAATTGCTTCCTTTAACACAAATATGGGAGTGCTTCCTTTTTTTTTTTTTGAAAAAAAATTGCTCCCCCTCAAATTTAGCTCAATTTAAATAAAATGGTATCTACCAGTTTACCATGGAATATGCCTAATCAATTTCAAAATCTTGCAAGAATTCAAAATGTACAATTTAAAAGATACAGGCATTTATCAATTCAGCTCAGATGCATACGTAAAAGTTTAAGCTAAAAAAATTTCTTTAAGATGTATGCATAAAAAAATATACCTTGGGTATTTATGTATTTCAGCTCATGTAAGCATGTGAAAATTTGGACTTTAAAGTCTTTTTGAAGCATGCATAACTAATGTACCCTATTGTTTTTCAAAGTAGGTAAATTGTCAACTTAAAATGCATGCAAAAGTTACAAAATGATGAATAGAGAATTTACCTACGTTTGGTTGATCGCATAGCTAGCCAGTCGTGTCTGTGGAGCAGCTCGAGATACCATACACGCTAGGAGCTGCTCACGGTGCAAGCCAGTCACGGTTGTGGAGCAACTCGAGAGATACCAACCATGTTGGGAGACGTAGTTGTTTCACTAGGTGGTTTTCGAAAAATTTTTAGAGTAGAATGTAGCGAGTTTATAAAATGGGTGCTTGGGTTCGCGAAAAAATCTTGATTAGTAAAATAGAACTGGATTTGAGAAGTTGGATCGCGAACTGGACTGGAATTTGGATTCGCAAAATGGATGGGTTCGCGAACTGAATGATTCACAAATTCGAACTGTTTCGCGAAGCTGGAGAAGGTTCACAAAACTTGAGTTTCAATGAAAAGTGAACTGAATTCGCGAAACTCCCAGTTCTTAATCTGACTCGCGAAACTTGATGACATCATGAGACTGATTCACGAAACTAAATGTGTCAACTTGATAATACAAAAGAAATTCTCCTAGTTGAAAGAAGTAAATGCAGGTTTCGCGAATCAGGACAAATGTGTTGTGCAAAATTTTCCAACTGATCAAACGCACAAAATTTTAAAAAAAATAACCGACAACATCAATTTGACCAGATCAACCAACCTAACAAATACCAAATCGACGAGTTTCTCAAGGTCGATCTTTGCGTAAATCAAGATCAGAAAACTGATGAAGAAAGCATCGCTTTCTTTCGCGGCATGAACCCTTAGGTCAAGAATTCGTCTGAATCACTGACGATTTTTGTCGGGACCGTAATGACATTTTTGTTCAATTCGTGCTTATAAATAGACATAGCTCAACCCTCACCATAACTCCAGAGATTAACAAAATACTCATCTTGAATTTTCTTATTTTTGCAATAGTTACACGATGAATTGGAGAAAGCAGGAAGAAGACAAAAGGGCCAAAGAGCAGGCAGAGCGAAGGCGTAATTTTGAACACAATTTGGATATGCTGGCCTTTGAATTTTTTGTTCTTTTGTGCTTATTCGTTGCTTTATTAGCTGTTCTGTTTTGGGCCCTTACAGGTCGTACTGTGTTTTGAGAGTGTTTTACTTGATTTGAGAGTGTTTTCCGTATTCGGAGAGTTGTTTTATTTTGCTTATTTTGAAAAAGTAATGTTCGTAATGAGTGTTTTTGCCTTTTGATAATGTAATTCAGTCTTGTGAGTTTCACACTTTGATAGTGGGTCTTATTTTCAAATGGCTGTCGAGAGCTGATTTCGAAGTCATATTTCGAGACAAACTTAAGCACTTAAGGTGAAATCAAAATTCGACGAAAAATGACACAATTTTCTCCAGAACTTAACTCCAGACATTGATTAAACATTTAGAATCATTACCTAAACTCGATTAAACACCTAAAAACATCATTTAAAGTCGATACATCAGTAAAAAACACGAAATTAGTAGTTTTTGAAATGGCGATTTGTGAAACTGTAAGGTTGCAAAAATCTCTCGGTAGTCGACTAAAATTTGTGAAATCTATAAAGGTTACGTTCTGTTTTGCGAAGGGAATTTGGCGTTGTTCGATACGTGAAGCAGGCAGCAAGCGAATTAGAGCAGATTAACTCAACTGAACTTCGCGGGGAAAAAGAAAAAATGAGATCGAAATTAGACCGTGAAGGTTTTGAAAGACAGGCCCAATAGGGTTCGCGAATTGATTTCATGTCAACTTCATGAAATAGAGTTTGCGAATCAGATGATTGAAAAATTGAAGTATTGCTTTGCGAACTTAATATTGACGAGTCAAAATTGCTGAATTGAATGTCAATTGGATTCGCGGAACTAGATGTTGAAAGAGTGAAAAAGTTAATTCGCGAATTGTAAGATAAGATTTATTTAACGATCAATCGCGAATTTTAAGATATTGGGCTCACGTTGGGCTTTCAGTACTCCCCCTTGATTTTCTAAAGAAAGGTCACTATGAATATAATATTTTTTTTTTGGAACCTTATTTTAGCATGTCTACTAGGATGAGGAAAGCAGGAACTAAGTGCATTTCATCCTAGATATCACCAACGTATTAGGTATGTTATTCATTTGAGCACGTATGCATATTGAATAGATCATGAAATTTTATGCATATTTAGAATTTACCAAATTTGTTAGCGTGAATTTAGTTGCTCGCGTCTCATCCCTTGATCATGTATGTGGAGCAGCTTCGTGTACCGTACATGAGGGAATTGCAAAATCAAACTAGAGGGTTTTAGGTACCCATTTAAAAATGGGTCCACCTCTATTGTACTTGTTAGTCCGTAAAGACTCTCTACCTAGCCTAAATTTATCATAGTCAACTGAAGACTTACTATCACGCACAGAGTCATTAAGTGTTTCTAGGGCTTGAATTTGGGTTTCCTCAGTCTTAAGCTTTGGAACCCATTTTTGTAGAAGTGGATATCTCTTTGTTTTGGCTTTAGAGACGCATTTTGGAGTTTTTTCTTGTTTTGTGGGTTCCTTAGCAGTTTTTATTTTTGATTGTTTCCTTTTTTTTTATAGACGTGTCTTTTGAAGTAGTTTTGTGAGCTGGTTTGTAGAAACGGTTATAAGTGGGAGAATGATTTTTGGAATGAAAGGGTGAGTTTTGCGATACGTAAGGAAATAAAAACGGTACAGAAATTTTTGGAGGGAAACATTCTATAACAAAAGACTCGTTAAAATCGCTGGTCTCCTTCAAAATATCTTCCTTTTTAACCCAGACTTGACTTTTCAGTGACTCGTTTATGGGTCGTGAAAACTTCAAAATATTTGTGCAAAAGATTTTGTCATGCGAAGTAAAGGTATAAGAAAGTGAGTGTAATCGTAATTTTTCTTTCAGTGAAGATATTTCCTTTAGAAGTTTCTGTCTTTCTTCATTGAAGGACTTTCTCTCTCTTTCGAGAGCGGAGTGTAGATCACTAATTTTCTTTATGCAGTCAGGCATATACCCTGCTGCATACTTAGTCATCGGTGCCTCACTTGTTGAATCTTCTGAGGTGTTTCCTTCACTTGGACGTGGGATATCGGACTCAAATTCTGTTATTGCTGGACAATTTCGATCTTTATAACTGTCATTTAACTCTGTATAATCAAATGATGTTTGAGTTTTACTGTGTGTTGGTGTCTCATCTTTACTTACGAAAGACATGAGATTTGCCAGGCAACCCGTCTGCATGAATTTGAGATCATATAGATAAGGTGCACTTGATATGCCTTGTTTTAACTTACATGGGTTTTCAAAACCTAGTCCCTTATAAGGATTGTAGAAATCTACATTTGCTGGTTTGTTCAAGAAGATCGTTTGTTCTGACTGATCTCGTCGGGTTAAGATGTCCTCTAATTTTTTGATTTTGGAGTACAATCTTTCCCGTTCTTTACAGAGTAAGTCATATTTTATTGTAGCGTCCATTGCCTGATCTCTATGAGATTTCATTTGTTTTTCCAAATCCTTGGCTTTAGCTTCGGATTTTTGCACTTGTACTTCTAGCTTAGCAACCTTTTCATTTGCTACAATTACACGATTTTTCTCACATGCATAATCATATCTAAATTTATCTAATACCACTAAATTCTTTTCTAGGTTAGCTTCTAGTTCGGTGATTTTTCTTTTTTCTTGTTTGTTAGATTTATATAAAGATAAAAACTCATTTTTCATCTTAAGTAAGGAGTCATAATCTGCTCCGCTTACCTCAACTATATCAGAGTTTCTGGCGAGCTCCCTTTCTGAGTCACTTTCTTCAGCTTCAGCTGCATCTTCTTCGTCGTCCAACCTAGCCATCAGTGCCATATTCTCTTCCTCACTATCTGAGGTGTCCTCAAGCCAATAATCCTGTTCACCCATCCAGACCATTCCCTTCTCCTTCCTGTTTTTCTTCAGTTCCTTGGAAGTATTATGCTTAAGGCTTTTACTTATCGTTTCCTTTTGGGACACCATGGACTTTAAAGTCGTCACATGTGACTTAGAATGAGTATTAACCTTTTGAGGTTTGGGAACAAGATCGTTTGTTTGAATACTCTTATCCTGTCTAGAGAAAGATATTTCTATAGCACGATCATTTGAAACATGTAAGGGCTGGGAGTTTTTGAGATTTGAAATTTCCTCTAAAAGTTTTTTTTTTCCGCTTGAAAACCTACTCTTTCCGATTTCAGGGTTGCGTTTAATTCGGAAATTTTACTAGCAACCATCGGAATTTCCAACCATGAGATAGGTTTATTACGATATAAATTGTTTTCTCCATCAAGCGCTGAGAAAGAATTTTGGTTGACTAGTTGCGCAATAATTTTCTCTAAAGGGATAGCTCTAGTGTAACAGTTATTGCGGTATTCTAGGCTAATCTCATATTGTTCAGTGTTTGCATTCCACACAGTTGCTTTGAGTTCAAGATGATTTAGCTCATTTATTTTATGCTTTAATTCCTCAATTTCCTTAGCTTGAGCATCCATAATAAGTTATTAATTTAAGTTAATTATTTTCTTCAAAATGACTTTTGAACGTTCAATTCCTAAAAAATTTGTTTTGTCAAGAGATAGCTTGAAGTTTTTTTGTGTGCACTGAAAAATTTGAGATAATTTCGACAATTGCGTGAAGATTACTAAAGCTTCTCTAAATTTGCCAATAATGTCCTTAGTTGATTGTTGGTTGATTGTTGGATACGTGAACGTTGACACGCTTTGTGGATTTGAAGAATTTTTCCTTTTTTTTTTTTAAATCAGTACAAAAGGCTTTAGTGTTATAATTAATTAATTTTTTTTTTTATTACTATATATAAATATATGTATATATATTTAATATATTTCGTGATTTGCTACAATAGCTTCATGAGCTACAGTGACTTCGCGAGCAATAGTGCCAATTTGCGAGCTACAGTAATTTCGTGAACTGGAATTTTTGAATTGCTATAGTAAATGTGTTTCAAAGGTTTCGCGAACTCGTACAGCGATTTCAAATTGCTACGCAAAACTACTTCAGTGAATTCGCAAAACTGCTATGCATTCGCAAAACTGCTAAGTGAATTCGCAAAACTGCTACAGTGAATTCGCAAAACTACTAAAGTGAATTCGCGAGCTACAGTGTCTGCTACATTGCCGACCCGCAAAACTGCTACAGTGTCTGCTACAGTGTTTCTTTTTTTTCGAACTGCTACAGTAAATTCGCGAAAACTGCTACAGTGTTTGCGAACTGCTACAGTGAATTCGTGAAAATGCTACAGTGAATTCGCCACTTTGCTACAGCGAATTCGCAAAATTGCTACAGTGCATTCGCAAACTGATATATATATTTTTTTTTAATATTTCGCGAATTGCTACAGTGTTTTTTTTTTTTTCGAACTGCTACAGTAAATTCGCGAAAAATGCTACAGTGTTTGCGAACTGCTACAGTGAATTCGTGAAAAATGCTACAGTAAATTCGTGAAAATGCTACAGTGAATTCGCCAATTTGCTACAGCAAATTCGCAAAATTGCTACAGTGCATTCGCAAACTGAATTTTTTTTTTTTTTTTAATATTTCGCGAATTGCTACAGTGCCGGCCCGCGAAACTGCTATCTCCAGCCAGAAAAACGATCCCCAATCCCAGAAAATTGTTCAGGAACAGTTTGAGAAATGATCTTTAACACTTATATCTACAATCCTAAACACTCAAGCATCAATTAAAATACCAAAACATATCAAAATTTTTGAAATCAATGAAGAACTCGAAGAACACCCAAAAAGGAATTTCAAAAATTTTCTCAAATCCGAGCGCGTTTGGCTCTGATACCAATTGTAATTCCTAGTTTATCCAACAATACAAAGATTAAGAAAGTTTACCACGATTTTGAGATGGAAGAATTGAATCCGTGGGGTGTTGTGCGTGCGTTTGTTCTTGATAGGGTTGAGAGCATTCTTAATATTTTCTCTTTCTGTAATAATTTCACACACAAGACACACACAATGTGTGTTAGGGTTTTAGTACATATACCACATGCTGGTATATTGTACTTGGGCTTCATGAAAGCCCATTAAAAATAAGCTCACTGGGCTTTACAAATAAAAACCCAGTTCACTTAAATAAAATTACAAGGCTTAGATAAAATAATTAATTGAACACAATAAATGATTCCTAACAATGACGTCACCCGAGTTTCGCCGAGATCTCTTTCGATCGAAACTCCTTTTTGTTATCTACTTTCGATCAATTCAAGGGTTTCGCTCGATTCTACTCTAATTTGGTTAGTGTTTCGCCGAGTCTTACGCCAGCATTGACGTCATTATGGGTTTCGATCGAAACCATGCAAAGTGGTTAGCCACTTTCGATTAATTGCATGGATTGAGATTGAGTTTCGATCGATACTCATGCATTAAAATGAGTTTCGGTCGAAACTCATAACTTATTGAGTTTACTATTAAAATTAATTTGATTCGAAACTAGCTCCATGGGTTCTATGTCGCCCAAAACATCAAAATTAGTTCCCCACTTTCGATCGAAACACCAAAATTACTAATCCAATCGAAACTGACTTCTTATTTCTAACCTAGTCGAAACTCCTAAATCCCATCCTTTCTCTACTAAATTCGGGTAGTTACTATCGTAAAAGCCAAGTTTATGGTTTCTAAGTCGTACATTAAACGTCCCAACACTAATCTACCAAAATCGGGACCTTAACATGAGTTTATACCTCACACTTAGGGTTTTCGCATTCTTTCTCAAACTAAAATTGCATTAATGACATTAATACATTTAACACTACTAGGTTTGCGGAAATTACAAAGCTTAAGGATGGAGTTTCACTTACCAATTTCGAAATCCTAAGCTAGTTTGAGGAGATTCTTTGTTCGAACTATCTCTCGGCCTTTCTTCCTTCCTCTTCTTCTTCTTCTTTTTTTTTTTTGAATTGTTATTGGATATTTATCTTAGGCATTGAAAAAGAGTACTAGAGTTGGCGTGAGTTTCCCTTAATTCATGGAAGTTTTGTCTCCTAAATTGGTATTCCTTGAATTGGGCCTAAGGTTAGGTGTTAGCCTAATTTTAATATTTCATAATCCCATGAATTTCTTAGCCCATTTTGATGCTTCATGGTCCAATAAAAATCCTAGTCCATGTTTCTATACGCCATCCTCGAGAATTTCCTCCTTGTGGGGAGTCATCGTAACACATAATTAATAGCACATAATTTCACTTAATTCTCATAAAAATCACGAGCATAAAGTTCGTAAGATCCCGTAATCATATGACATATACGCAATTCACATGAAACCATTCGAATCATAACGAAATTTATTGGCCGACCTAGTTTGCGAGTCTCGGGTCCTACAAAGATCAACGCGCCTGACATGGATTGTGCAAAGTTTCCCCTATGTTTATTGAGCTCATAATTGATGCCATTTCTTGGTATTGGCCGTCGCTATTAACGGCAAGTTACCTCCCACCAGTGGCGGAGCCACATGAGGCCCAGTGGGTACTAGACCCCACTGAAAAGAAAATTTATTAACAAATTAGTGTAATTTTTAATGGTAGGCCAAAATTGAAAATAGTTGCACTACAAGGACCCCAGTGAATTTTTTTTAAAATATTGGGTATGGGGTCCAATTATACTCACTAGTACAGTCGCCACCTTTGGCGACTGTTGTTATGGGTAATGGGCGATCGTTGCTCGCCGACGCCGGGAGCACCGACGCCAATAGGTCGGGCCATTGGCGTCTGTTGTTATCCATCGCCAATGGCCTAGGTATCGGCGACTGTTGTTAGCTAACAACAATCGCCGAAAGTAAAAAATAAAAAGTAAAAATTATAGGCATGGGCGACTGTTGTAAGCCAACAACAGTCGCCGAAAGTTAAAAAAAATAGGCATGGGCGACTATTGTTTACTAATAACAGTCGCCGAAAGTGAAGAAAAATTAAAAAAATAAAAAAATCAGATGGTTTCCACCCAAACGAGCATTTAACTGCTCATTCTCATCCGCCGGCTTCCGCCGACTTCTCAGCTCTACAATTGTTCAACTGCTTCTTCCTCTCATACGCTGCTTGACTCCTTTCCTTTCTCTTCTTCACCAACTCCTATAAAGATTAAAGAGAAAAACCGAATCCAAAGCGTTGTCAAGAAACTCGACAAGAGTAAACGACCAAATATTATCCAATGAACGTCCATATATAGAGGCATAGTCTTTCGCATAATGGGACAACAACATTATACGAATGAAAGTTCGAACAATTTATTCAATTGACTGCCTATAGAAGTATAGCTTGTTCATCGACAAAAATGGGGCGTCAATCAATTTCATCACGAAGACGTAAAAAGGGCAGTTTGACAGATTAGCTAACGCAATAGAATCAAAAGCAGCGTAATTTGCACAGATTATCGAACATAAACACCTTACCTTAATCGTGTCGGCGTAATTCCAGCCAACCTCTGATGAGAGGTTGCCCAGCAAACAATACTTGTCGCCTTATTAGCCTCAAGACTTTGTTTTTTTTTTTAAAAATCATTGTATGACACACAATGAGTTCAAAGATCACAATACCGTATCGAAAATCGATATATAAGAGAAGTAAAGGGATGATAGAAAACTAACTTGAGAGCATCAGGGATGACCATCCTATTCACCTTGTCATAAGGAGGTGGGACGCCTTCGAACACCTTCAATCGAGCGAGTGCAGCTTCACCACGCTTGGTCTTGTGAGGAATCATCCTAACACAGCTCGCAAAAACTGACGGTAAATAATCGCCATAGATGCAAAAAAATGACACAAAACATAAAGAATACAAGAGCACGGCGCATAGAAAGAAACACAGGAACCAATAATTACCCATTTAAACACAGGAACCCCAAATCAAAGTCCTCAAAATCGATCGCTTACCCGATTAGCTTGCAGCTGAATCAGCGCGACCTCGAATTCGTGAATTTGCTTAGCTCGGTCCATCCTTCGATTTCCGTGGACCAGAGGACTCGTTGCCGTCGTATTAAGCTCAAAGGGGCGGGAGGTGTCACAAGGTGGTCGCAGCTGTGCTTTCGTGGTGGTCTTCGGTCTGAGATGAAGTTGTCGTGCGCGAACGAAATAGGGTTTTTAAAACTCAGGGGCGGCTGTTCTTTCGCGTAACAGTCACCAAAGGTAAAAAAACAAGAAAACTCATCGGCGACTGTTGTATGGAGCAACAGTCGCCAAAGGTCAAAACTAATAAAAAAAATAAAAACAGAAAACTCGCCCAAGGTAAAAAAATAATAAAAAAACTATAAACAGAAAACTCATTGGTGACTGTTGTATGGAGCAAAAGTCGCCAGAGGTAAAACATAATAAGAAAAAACGGTAAACTCATTGGCGACTGTTGTGTGGAGCAACAGTCGCCAAAGGACAAAAAAATAAAAGAAAATAAAAACGGAAAATTTTCGGCGTCTGTTACTACGCGACAACCGACGCCAAATGTGCCCGTAGACTATCGGCGACTGTTGTTAGCTAACAATAGTCGCCGATAGTACCGAAAAAAATAAAATAAAAAAATTAAAATGTCTCGTGGGTAGTTTAGGCGTCCGTTTTTCGACAACGGACGCCCATAGTGCCGACGCCAATTCATGTTTCTGTACTAGTGACTGGACCCCACTGACTCAAGGTTCTGCCTCCTCCACTGGCTCCCACTTGTATCTGCTCCCGCTCTGAGGATATGGCACACTTAATTCATTTCAGCTATTTCATACGATCAACCTTTTATTTGCTACAAACATGGAGGCTAACCGTATATATATACATAAGTAAGAGCTCGCCTAGGTCCGAGCCAGTTCCAAGAACTAGAACTGGAGCATGAGGGTTGAATGGTTTATCTTTTATGCGCATTTAAGTATTTAGGCATTGCATATATTTCAGTATATAGAAAAGCGCAAAAAAGCCTGAGTCACAAAATAAGCTATATGCGTGCATATATTTCAATAAGCAAAAATAACGCACAAAATCCCCAGTCAACAATAAATTACGTGTGGTCTTAGTTTGCTCTTTTTCCTACCATAGATATTTTCCTTGATCAAAGTTAAACCCAAAAAATAAACTCACGCTAATAGTAATCAAGTTGTCACACTAATTGTCTTATCTAGGGTTGGCAGTGGGGCGGGGATTCCCCATCCCCGCGGGGTCCGCCCCGAACGGAGCGGGGAATCCCCGAGATTTTATCCCCACGGGCCGGGGACGGGGAATGATTTTTCCCCATGGGAATCCCCGCGCTGTTCCCCGCCCAGTCCCCGAACCCTCTTTATATATTATAATATATATAATATTAAATTATAATTTAAATAATAGTAAAATAATACCAAATATAGGTTAAATAATAATAGATTAATACAAATAATATATAAACGTATAATTTATATAATATTTATAACAAAAATATATTAAAATTTATATATTATATTAAAAATATTATTGTTTTTAAAAAAATTAAGGGGCACAGAATCCCCGCCCCGCGGGGATCCCCTCGGGGACGATTTCGTCCACGAATGCATCGCGGGGACGGGTATTAGATCCTCGCCCCCGCCCCACCCTGTTGCCATTCCTAGTCTTATCGATGGACTAAGATTTCAAATCGATAACTTAGGATTTTGCATAGATTTTTCACCATTAAAACTTCCATTTTCTATCACTATATGTTTAAACACCCTTGAAAATCCTACTCACTTTTCGTATTTTGTAATCAAGGTAAAAAGAGCAAAAAAAATATAAGTCTCGGACAAGACTGTAACGACCCGTCCCATACCGGGTGTCACTGTAGCATCCGTCCCTACCGGGACCTGTGGGGTTGGGCCCACCACACTCCGACTGATAGTCTGGCCCCAGGTGTCACTGTAGCATCCGTCCCTACCGGGACCTGTGGGGTTGGGCCCACTACACTCCGACTGATAGCCTGGCCCCACTGTACCACCATTTAACCTTTCAGCGTGCTTCGTCCTCGCTCACACGCACCCTGGGCAAACTTCCCAGGGGGTCACCCATCCTAAGATTGCTTCAAGTCAAGCACGCTTAACTTCGAAGTTCTTTCGGATGGACTCCCGAAAAGGTAGGTCGACCTTGGTGATATGAGTAGTACTATCAATTCTATTATACGATTCTTAGCCTTACACGCCCATACATTGTCAGTCTCAGGATCCCCTCTCATTCGGGTGTCGGATCGGTTCGTTCATGTACCCCTTCGCCTAGAAGCCTTGCGAGGAGCCGCTCCTTGTCCGTGCACCCTAGCACCGGCGATCACTCCCCGCCCTCTTCGGCCCCGGGCGTCACATGCCCACCAGCTTCCGCCTGGTTCGTCCCCGAACCAGCACCGTACTGCGAGAGGTTGTGCTCTGATACCACCTGTAACGACCCGTCCCATACCGGGTGTCACTATAGCATCCGTTCCTACTGGGACCTGTGGGGTTGGGCCCACCACACTCCGACTGATAGTCTGGCCCCAGGTGTCACTGTAGCATCCGTCCCTACCGGGACCTGTGGGGTTGGGTCCACTACACTCCGACTGATAGCCTGGCCCCACTGTACCACCATTTAACCTTTCAGCGTGCTTCGTCCTCGCTCACACGCACCCTGGGCAAACTTCCCAGGGGGTCACCCATCCTAAGATTGCTTCAAGTCAAGCACCCTTAACTTCGAAGTTCTTTCGGATGGACTCCCGAAAAGGTAGGTCGACCTTGGTGATATGAGTAGTACTATCAATTCTATTATACGATTCTTAGCCTTACACGCCCATACATTGTCAGTCTCAGGATCCCCTCTCATTCGGGTGTCGGATCGGTTCGTTCATGTACCCATTCGCCTAGAAGCCTTGCCAGGAGCCGCTCCTTGTTCGTGCACCCTAGCACCGGCGATCACTCCCCGCCCTCTTCGGCCCCGGGCGTCACAAAGACAAACACATTCACGGCCATTAAAGGAAGATTGTGCCCGTGAAGAACCTGCGCAAGATCGGAAAACCCGCCCGATTATGTCACGGCCGTGGAGTGGCTGAACTAGAACTCTCTAGTAGTGGGTTCCAAATAAAATTAGTTACATATATATGGCGAACGATATTTTTATCACCCAATGTTTGGGGTATGAATGTTTCTAGTCTCCCATCTTCCGAGGTGTCACACTTAGTTCTCAATGTTATCGATTTTGGGTTGTTTTAATTACCGAATAATTTAATCGCTAATTTAGGCGGAAATTAACACGTGAGAGCACATGATCTCTTTTAACTCGATTTAAAACCCTACGCATCTTCTTCGTCAATTTAGATGCATGTGAGCATCATTACATATCACATTGAAGGAAGGACTGATGACCTTGAAACTGAGTATGTGATGCAAAATGATGGTCATGTGCGTATAAATCGAAGAAGATGATGAATTATGATGTGTTAAGTCTAGTGAAAGAAGATCATGTGTTATCATGTGTTAAACTCCGTCTAAATTAACAATTAAGTTATGGGTGGTGTAATACCCGCAAAATTTAATACGGGTTTTAGGATAAATATTTAACTTAGGAATTTAATTTAGGAATGCTGAGATAATTAAACAGAATTAAAGAAGTTTCTTATAATTACTGAGAACTCAATTATTTAGCATAAGGAAAATTTGAGCAAAGATTGTTTCTGACCTAGGGTCTAAAGGTTTTCGGTACTTAATAAAACTTAGAAGTTTTTGGTATACATAGATGTTTTAGATCTTAAATAATATTATAACTTTTCGGCACAACAAATTATTATCACTAAGTTTTCGATACAATTCTAAAAACTGTTTTACCACTCTCTCATAAAGTTTTCGGTGCCAATTGTCCTTACCATATCATGTAATGACCAAGTCTATATATCTTTCAACATATTACGCGTAAATATAATCATATCATATCATATATATATAAAAGTTCAATATGAACTTTCAACTTAGACCTGTATGAAGATTTATTTACCAATTGCCACCACTTATAGCCAGTGGCACATCATCATTATATGAGGGTATAATTGAGATTAAAAAAGTTGTAAAACAAATTACCGCTTTAACCTTATATGTCAGCTGAATTACATGGGTGGCAGAACTCATCCACGAAGGTTTGGATTTTATTTGCAAAACAGCGACTCCTCAGCTCCGTCTGGCTTTTCGTTTCCTATAACTCATCAATGCTCTTCGTGGCAAAAGACACGCGATTTTTCTCGGACTTGGATCTAATCATCCGCTCTTTTTGAACAAAAAATCAGCAGTCGGACGATGTCGCTTAGCTGCAAGCCACAAGTGATTGAGCCTCACCATTCTCTTCTTCTTTTTAATCGTCACGGCGTCCGATTTCTCGGTGAGGAACTGCAAAAATAGTTTCGTGGAGGAAGTGACGAGGAATAGGGCTTCGGGGTTGTTCTGGGACATTTACGGCTTCTCCTCTTCCACGGCGCATCGTTAAGGATGCGATGAAATCAACAGGGTTTCTTAGTCGCCATTACCAAAAACCAATCTCTTCTCTGCGTTTCGTAGATTAGATTATTGCTGAGAAAGGTAGTCATTAATAGGGTAAGGGGAATCGTACGTGGGTCGCCGAAGCCCGCGATTGGGGGAAGGCTTTTGATTCTCCCGCCCCAGCCGGAGTCGTCGATTGCTGGGTGGTCGAGGTCGCGCAGGATTGAGAGCTTCGGCGGGCGGTCTGAGTTTTCTTTCGCTAGCGAGAGGATCCGCTCAGATCTATTCCCAGGTTTATTCCTCAGTTTCCTCCCTTTTCAATACCTATTGTTCTTTGTGATTTCGGACATGGGCTGCTGTAATAAATGTTGGTCGGTAATGGAATCTTGAAAGAAGAAACATAGTATTGTGTAATGGGCGCAGGTGCTTCAAGAATTCACACATGATGGTATCTAAGAGAAGATAGACAAGAGTGAGTTGAAAAAGGTGCTTTCTGATTTCTTGGCAGGCCCGGCCGACGGATTAAAGCGGGACCCAGTCATAATTCTTCGAATAGACGGCTCAGATCTTAGCGGGTTCGTTAAAACCTCTGCTTTCGATCACACATGGGGGTACCCAAGAGAACATAGGCAAGAGCCAGTTCAAAGAGGTGCATTCTGATTCTTGGCAGGCATGGCCGGCATATTAAAGCGGGACCCAGTCGTAATTCTTCGAATCGGTGGCTCAGATCTTAGCGGGTTCGTTAAAACTTCTGCTTTCAAGCCCGAAATTAGTTTGACGGAAAGGTCATTGAAAGACCACATTGTTAAGGCCTTTGAGAAGCTCACTGTCCAAGAATGGGAGCTTCGGCGGGAGGTTTGAGTTTTCTTTTGCGAGCGAGAGGAGCCGATCATATCTATTCTCAGGTTTATTCCTCAATTTCCCCCACCCCCCTTTCAATACCTATATTCTGCGCGATTTTGGATATGGGCTGCTGTAATAAATGTTGGTCGGTAATGGAATCTTGAAAGAAGAAACATAGTATTGTGTAATGGGGCGCAGGTGCTTCAAGAATTCACACATGGTGGTACCCAAGAGAAGATAGGCAAGAGTGTGTTCAAAGAGGTGCTTTCTGACTGCTTGACAGGCATGGCCGAAGGATTAAAGCGGGACCCAGTCGTAATTCTTCGAATCGACGCCTTAGATCTTAGCGAGTTCGTTAAAACCTCTGCTTTCGATCACACATGGTGGTACCCAAGAGAAGATAGGCAAGAGTAAGTTCAAAGAGGTGCTTTCTGATTTCTTGGAAGGCATGGCCGACGGATTAAAGCGTGACCCAGTCGTAATTCTTATAATATTTAAAACTTCTGCTTTCGAGCTCGAAATTAGTTCGCCGGAAAGGTCATTGAAAGACCTCATTGTTAAGGCCTTTGAGAAGCTCACTGTCCAGGAATGAGAGCTTCGGTGGGCGGTCTGAGTTTTCTTTCGCTAGCAAGAGGAGCCGACCAGATATATTCTCAGGTTTATTCCACAATTTTTCCACCTTTTCAATACCTATTATTCTCTGTGATTTCGGACATGGGCTGCTGTAATAGAGGTTGGTCGGTAATGGAATCTTGAAAGAAGAAACATAGTACGGTGTAATGGGGCGCAGGTGCTTCAAGAATTCACACATGGTGGTACCCAACAGAAGATAGTCAAGAGTGAGTTCAAAGAGGTGCTGTTTGGTTTCTGTTAGGAATATGCCCTCGAATGCTATACGAGGATTAGATTGTATAGGGCATTAGCTTATTTATCTTTCAACCTTTTATGTGATAAGATATTTTGTGTGGCATTGTTCGTCTATTGGAAATAAGAGTACTTTACTAAGCATCCGGTAAAGCAATAAATGAACAAATCCAAATGTGTCGAGTTGAGTCACTGTTCTCGATGGGTACAAGAGAGGAAGGCACCAGTGGACTCTTAACCTCGAGCATTAAAAGACCGTAAGCCTTAGGCTCCAGTTGGGTGCTGGATAACCGATTATGGCTTATTTGTCGATGACCTGTCGAGTGCCGATATCCTGCTTGGAAGAGGAGGTCATGACTTGTGATACGAGTCGAATCAAGGGATTGAATCGTTTCATGGACACAGACTCACGGGTCGTACGGTCGAACATGGCTTATTACTCAATGAGTGTCAATGACCGACGACAACACTATAGTAGTCTACGTGAACCTTAGACCGAAAGCGGCTTCTACGGAGTTGACTTTGAAGTCTCGACTGTCACTGGTTCCCCTCGACCCGATTTGCTGTTGCATGGGTCAGCGGGCCAGATGCGGTCTTGATGACGATCTGTGATTGCCGGGCTTAGACCGCCGAGTACGGATTCACAGTCTCGCCAGTAATCGAGATAAGTGTCATATGAGGACGGCGACGGGAAATTACGAAATCCTTGGCCAAGGTACTGAACTAACTCATGTTAGACATGGAGGGTAGTTTGGTAATTTGCCTCGTCCCCGTTTTATCATAGAATCGAGTATAGTGAGTTTGACATAGACCATGGCTCTCACTCAATTGGGACACGGCTGAAGGGTTTATACGTAGTACTATAATCTATAGTAAGGTTCTCGAATAAAGACTGGGTCGAAATTCGCACTCGAATCGGGTTACGGTCCGCTACTGCGGGATTGGCTAGGTAACTGCCGGACTCTTGGATTCCTCCCTTGCCAATTGAGTCGAACCTAGAGAGTCGGGCTTAAAAAGGATCATCAACGTGTACTGATAAGGAGAGAAAGTGTTTTGGGGCTTAACGGGCCTTGGGCTGTTGGGCCGCGCCTTAGTTGGCCTCGGGCCGTTTAATGGACCGAAGTCGGACTTCGTATGAAACTAACTTTGAGACTTGGGCTTGGCCAAGTGCTTAAAAGGCTTGAGGGTAAAATTGGAATTTGACCCTAAGCTGATTTTCGAATTATGCCTTGGGAATTAATTTCAAAAAATTAAATATAAATATGGAAATAATGTATTTGGAATATTATTTATTTTAAGGTGAAAATTTCGAAATTAATCTTGGATTAAGTTTCGAATTTTATACCATATTTAAATATACTTAGTTTGACTTAGTATTTAAGTTAGTTGTCTAATTATGGCAAGTATCCTTATATGAATTTTGAATTAAATAAGGGAGAGAAAGATATGGCAAAATCTCTCCACTTAAGGAGCAAAATCGAAAACCATATCTTTGAGATATCCTAGGGATTTCCAAATATATCATATTATAAATAGGGCAGCCCTATTTCATAATTTGTAGAGTGAAATTTTCGTCCTCAACAAAGGCACAAAACACACACCGAAAAAGAAACACTTTTCTCCCACGCGACGGCTCGGTTCTCTCTAGCCATCTTTAGAGAACTGATTCCGTGGTACACTGCAAGGTCGGCGTGACGATCTAGTGCCATCCACCACCATCGACGAAGTCTTGAAGAAAAGGACGAGGAGCTGCCACTCGCTTCAACCGGTAATTCTCTACGGGTTTGACCCGCCCTATTACATGTCTATGTGTTACTATTCTGATCCGAGCAACGAGGGCAATAAGGGAACCCGGAAAAATTTTATTCCGCACCGTACCCGGGGACGTGGCGTCTCCGGGAGACACCGGGTATCCCAACAGTGGTATCAGAGCGGGCGCTTGTGATTAGAATCATAACGTATTTAAATTGAAACGATGCGTCGTTTGCCAACATTCGAAAAGCCGACACGGTTCGACCGTCGTTGGGCTGCCGATGCGTCGTTTGCCAACCCACGGCCACCTCTCGTGCGGTACAGACCGACGATGAACCACGAACCGGACCGGGACCCGCGCGACTGCGGGACCCCGGCAGCCGCCCGTTGCGGGCGGGCTGCGAGTGCCGTAACGGCGGCACAGCCGCGGGATCGGGTTGCTTTGAGCAGGCCCGATCAGCCTCGAACCTTGGGTCCGACGCCAGCCATGGTGGCTTAGGCGCCATACCTGGGCAGCGCCGCCGCAAGGTGCGGCGGCCCGACTGAGATCGTCCGCGGCTTTGGCCGCGGACTGCGATGGCATGCATGGTGCGCGCTGCGCAAGATAGCCGCAGCTACTCCGGCTCGGGCGGAACGCTGCGGCGGCGATCTCTCCTGGAGAGGCAGTGACTCGGCACGAAGGGGCTGAGGTGACGAGGTAGTCGCGGCAGTATTATGCCGCGCGCTGAACACGCGCGCGTTGCGCGGCGTGGCGTCACCGGCGGTGGCGGCACCGGCTCCAGCAGGGACTCCATGCCGGCGGCCTTCTCCGCCATGGCTCCCCAGCGTGTTTTGACGGCTGAGCGATTTGAGTCGCGGCAGCTATGTTAGGGCTGCATGCTCAAAGCCTTAACGGGCCTTTTAATGGGTTTGGCCCCGTTTAAGGCCCAATTTTTGTTTCTTTTTAAAATCATGTAATTGTCAACGTACTCGTTACGAATGTGATTTAAGGCGCACTTGCGGGTTTAGGAATTTGGCTTCCGGGTCATTTGTTAACGGTTACGTCCCCCCGGGTTGTATTCATTTACGGGTTGTTCGGGACTTATGATCCCCCCGTGTTGTAATTTACCGTTTTATTAGATTAGACTTAAGTACGAAGACGAGGTCCCATTTGATGGAAGGCAACCCTCCGGCGGTGACAAGGTGGTGGACGTTCGGTGACTTTGAGGCCGTTCGAGTGACGAAGGACGTTTGACGACTTCAAGACCCGTGCGACGACCCGAGGTCTTTTGAAGACGCATGTAATAGGGATAGGCTAGAAATAACCCGCTTGTGTTGTCTTGTAGTTTATTTTCCTAGGGTAAATTTACTACCGACGTGCGTGTTGGTTTTTGAAATGATATGCATGTTTTATGTGATCTTATGTGAGATGGTTTATTCTCCCGTTTGACAAATACTAAGTGGGTAAAGGAATTGGATTCCTGTCTTCTATCATGCTTGAGATGTCTAGCATTGGGGAGTTTTGCGATTTGTTCCGAGTAAGTTGGCGTCGTATATCCCGCTCCAGTGTTAGCGTCTCGGGTGTGTCTTGGACGCCGCTCGTCATACCAGTCCGCCCCCCACGAAGCGTATGGCAGCAAGGGGCGGTACATTCTGTGCGATTTGAGCATAAGTTGATAGGTCACACTTAGGCAGTTAAACCCAATAAGCAGGGTTAGCCGTGAGGGTCAATGACTGAGACTAAGATAGTTGAAACTCTTATTGGATAAGTTCGCGTTCGACGTGACTTCGATAAGATTAGATGAGCCAAATATTGCGTTAAAGGCTGAGGCGAGTCTAGTCGAGTCGGGGACATCAACTCCACTATGAAACTTTCAACGAGGTTTCCGAAACTCTTCTCGGGAGGATAGTTTTTCGAGAAAAATAGTGGGAGTCAAGCGAAACGAAAAGCCCTTGTTTGCGCTTGATGAATGATAAGATAAACCTAATTAGAGCTTTATTTTCTGCAGCTTTACGTTTCTTTCTATTTACTGCCATGACGAACATAATTACTATGCTGCTTGAGAGAAACTGTTTGGTGGGACCAAACTACGTGGACTGGCTCCGTAACCTGAGGATAGTCCTAGGTATGGAGTCGCTGACTTATGTCCTCGATTCCCCCGTACCGCAAGTCCCAGGGACTGATGCGAGTGACGAAGACCGGGCTGCGTATGCCAAATGGCAGATAGACGAGCCAAAGGTCAAGGGCTATATACTTCTTTCCATGAGCAATGAGTTGCAGCGCACTCACTCGGAAATGGAAGTGGGTGCCATTTTGCTTCATTTGAAGGAGCTTTTTGGCGAACATTCCAGGAGTGCTCGCTATTCCCTGACGGAGCAACTATTTCATTGCAAAATGGCTGAGGGAAGTGACGTCGGATCGCATGTGCTCAAGATGATCGATTGGAGACTCGAGGCACTGGACTTTATCATGGATAACGAACTCTAGAACGATCTCATACTTCAGTCGCTCCCACCTTCCTTCAATTCGTTCATCGTGAACTTTAATATGAACAAGGCCGAGATGACATTGACTGGGTTAATGAACCAGTTGTCGGCAGCGCAGACTCAGATGAAGAAGGTGAAAGGAAAGGAAGTTGTTCTTGTCGCGAATGCTAAGACTCGAGGGTCGAGTACAAAGAAAAAGTCGGACAAGCCCAATAAGCCCAAAGGACGAATTTCGAAAGGCAAGGCCAAGAAGAACGTGTTCAAAGGCGCCAAGCCGACGGACAAGTGCCTTCACTGCAATGAGCTTGGCCATTGGAAGCGCGATTGCCCGAAGCTAGCCGCCTCAGGTAAAGAACTTTACGTTTTGGAAACAAATTGTTCTATTATAGTATATTCTGCTTCATGGATCTTAGACTCGGGAGCTAGTGCTCACATCTGTGTTTCGAACCAGGGTCTGGAACGAAGTAGGAAGCTGGCGGATCGAGAGATCATGATCAACGTAGGAAGCGGACATAGTGTACCGGCGATCCACATTGGATCAAGAACTCTCGTTTTATCTACTAGACATAGTTTACTGCTTTCCGATTGTTTGGTTTTGCCCAAGGGGCTTAAGAATATTGTTTCTATTCCCGTTTTGAGCGGAAACGGTTATGAGTTCCGTTTTAGTAATAATATATGCAATATTTATTTTGGAAATAATTGCGTCGGAAGTGCAAGTTAACTAAATGGGTTGTATTACCTAAATATCGAAGATAAAATAAAAACTGTGAATACAGTCACCAACAAACGAAAATTGGAGTCGAACTCGAGACTGCTGTGGCATCTTCGACTCGGTCACGCTGGAGAACAGAAGATTCTTGAGTTGGAGAAAACCGGCGTTATAAAGCCGCTTGGGTCTGATCCCTATCCAACTTGTGAATCTTGTATCCTTGGAAAGATGACCAAGTCGCCCTTCACAGGGACTTTCACGAGAGCCGCAGAACTTCTCGGTCTGATCCACACGGATGTTTGCGGACCGTTCGGGGTAGCGGCTCGCGGTAACTTCCATTATTTCGTTACCTTCACTGATGATCACTCTCGCTTTGGCAAGGTGTATCTCATGAAGAATAAGTCTGATACTTTTGAATGGTTCAAAGAGTACAAGGCTTTGGTGGAAAATCAGACTGGAAAGAGCATTAAAGCCGTGCGATCAGATCGAGGCGGTGAGTACATGAGCCTCGAGTTTGGCGAGTTCTTAAAAGAGAACGGGATAATTTCACAGATGACACCGCCCGGAACACCGCAGTTGAACGGTGTGTCCGAACGCAGAAATCGAACTCTGTTGGATAAGGTTCGATCTATGCTAAGCTATACAGACCTGCCCATATCGTTGTGGGGTCATGCCCTGTTGATAGCGGCACACATTCTGAATAGATTTCCTACATAGTCTGTCGATCGTATTCCGTATAAGATATGGACAGGACGAAAACCGAGCTTGAATCACATTAGAATTTGGGGTTGCCCCGCGTTTGTGAAAAAGCTCAAGACAGATAAACTGGAATCGAAGGCTGTGAAATGACGTTTTGTCGGATATCCTGAGGATTCCATGGGATATCAGTTTTACTTCCACGACGATCAGAGATTCGTTGTAGCCCTTCAGGCTCACTTTCTCGAAGAAGATTTCGTTCGAGAAGGTGGAGCGGGTCGCGAAGTAACTCTTGGAGAGTATTCAGAAGTGCTTTCACAAACTCCAGTGTCGGGTGACACCGTAGAGCAGTTCGAGGTGCAACCTGACTTGCGCAGGTTGGGTCGAGTATCTCGCCAGCCTGAGAGATATGGGATGGTCCACATCGAGCACGAGGTTGCTGCGATGGAAGGCCACGTCGGAGACGATCCCACTACCTATGACCAGGCAATCAGGGATAAGGATTCGGAGAAATGGCTTAAAGCTATGCAAGCCGAAATGGATTCTATGCACGAAAACCAAGTCTGGACTCTAGTAGACCTCCCAGATGGTTTAGACCCATTGGGTGTAAATGGATCTACATGAGAAAGATAGGATCTGACGGATTGGTTGATACATACAAAGCTAGGCTTTTGGCGAAAGGGTACAGTCAAAAGGAGGGCATTGACTATGAGGAGACCTTTTCGCCTGTTGCTATGATGAAGTCCATTCGAACATTGCTTGCGATAGCTGCGCACTATGACTATGAGATCTGGCAGATGGATGTGAAAACTGCGTTCCTAACGGATATCTCAAGGAGGAAACATATATGGAGCAGCCCAAGGGTTTTACATCGCAAGGAGATGCTCATAAGGTGTACAAACTGAACAAGTCCATTTATGGACTGAAACAAGCCTCCAGAAGCTAGAATCTTCGGTTCGATGAAGTGGTCAAGGGCCATGGATTCTTAAAGAATGAAGACGAACCTTGCGTCTACAAGAAAAGTAGTGGGAGCATAATATCTTTCCTTGTATTGTACGTGGACGACATCCTTTTGATAGGAAATGATATTGGAATGCTCTCGATGGTGAAAGCGTGGCTTTCATCCGAATTCTCCATGAGAGACTTGGGAGAAGCTACCTACATCTTGGGGATTCGCCTTTATAGATATCGAGCGAATCGTATGTTAGGACTCTCCCAGGCCCTTTACTTAGAGAAGGTCCTGAAGCGATATAATATGGACAACTCTAAGAAAGGGTTCCTGCCTATGCGGCATGGGATTCACCTTTCCAAGGCTATGAGCCCTTAAAGTGAGTTGGAGCGGAAAGAGATGAATGGAATCCCCTATGCATCCGCAGTGGGTAGCTTGATGTACGCGATGCTTTGCACGCGACCTGACTTGGCGTACGCTGTGAGCGTAGTCAGTCGGTTTCAGGCTGACCCTGGTAAGGAACATTGGACAGCAGTCAAGACTATCCTCAAGTACCTCAGACGGACTAAGGATATGATGCTGGTCTATGGTAATGGAGAATTGTAAGTGGAAGGGTATACGGATTCGGATTTCCAGTCTGACGTGGACGACCGAAAATCCACTTCAGGGTTTGTCTTTACGCTCAACGGTGGAGCGGTGTCTTGGAAAAGTTCCAAACAGAGCACTACTGCATATTCCACCTGCGAAGCAGAGTATATAGCGGCCTCAGAGGCAGCAAAGGAAGGTGTTTGGATGAGAAAGTTCTTGGAAGAACATGATGCCTTTCCTTAGCAGATAGGCCATTGCCATTGTGGTGTGACAATACTGGCGCTATTGCTCAGGCGAAAGAACCGAGATCTCACAGCAGGTCCAAACATATAGAAAGAAAGTACCACGTGTTACGTGGATTCGTTGAGAATGGCTACATAGCCGAGTAGAAGATTGCGACCGCAGAAAACGTGGCCGACCCGTTCACCAAGCCTCTATCACAGGCGGTGCTGGCTAGACATCTCGAAAAGATGGGTATTAGATACTGCAGCGCATGGCATTGAGTGCAAGTGGGAGATTGTTAGGAATATGCCCTCGAATGCTATACGAGGATTAGATTGTATAGGGCATTAGTTTATTTATCTTTCAACCTTTTATGTAATAAGATATTTTGTGTGGCATTGTTCGTCTATTGGAAATAAGAGTACTTTACTAAGCATTCGGTAAAGCAATAAATGAACAAATCCAAATGTGTCGAGTTGAGTCACTGTTCTCGATGGGTACGAGAGAGGAAGGCACCAGTGGACTCTTAACCTCGAGCATTAAAAGTCCGTAAGCCTTAGGCTCCAGTTGGGTGCTGGATAACCGATTATGGCTTACTTGTCGATGACCTGTCGAGTGCCGATATCCCGCTTGGAAGCGGAGGTCATGACTTGTGATATGAGTCGAAT
This sequence comes from Craterostigma plantagineum, assembly GCA_027422505.1. Taxonomy (NCBI): domain Eukaryota; kingdom Viridiplantae; phylum Streptophyta; class Magnoliopsida; order Lamiales; family Linderniaceae; genus Craterostigma; species Craterostigma plantagineum. The sequence goes on along the minus strand of JAPQWV010000005.1, from coordinate 11,425,906 downwards.
CAAGGGATTGAATCGTTTCATAGACACTGACTCACGGGTCGTACGGTCGAACATGGCTTATTAATCAAGGAGTGTCAATGACCGACGACAACACTATAGTAGTCTACGTGAACCTTAGACCGAAAGGGGCTTCGACGGAGTTGACTTTGAAGTCTCGAGTGTCACTGGTTCCCCTCGACCCGATTTGCTGTTGCATGGGTCAGCGGGCCAGATGCGGTCTTGATGACGATCTGTGATTGCCGGGCTTAGACTGCCGAGTACGGATTCACAGTCTCGCAAGTAATCGAGATAAGTGTCCTATGAGGACGGCGACGGGAAATTACGAAATCCTTGGCCAAGGTACTGAACTAAGTCATGTTAGACATGGAGGGTAGTTTGGTAATTTGCCTCGTCCCCGTTTTATCATAGAATCGAGTATAGTGAGTTTGACATAGACCATGGCTCTCACTCGATTGGGACACGGCTGAAGGGTTTATACGTAGTACTATAATCTATAGTAAGGTTCTCGAATAAAGACTGGGTCGAAATTCGCACTCGAATCGGGTTACGGTCCGGTACTGCGGGATGGGCTAGGTAACTGCCGGACTCTTGGATTCCTCCCCTGCCGATTGAGTTGAACCTAGAGAGTCGGGCTTAAAAAGGATCATCAACGTGTACTGATAAGGAGAGAAAGTGTTTTGGGCCTTAATGGGCCTTGGGCTGTTGGGCCGCGCCTTAGTGGGCCTCGGGCCGTTTAATGGACCGAAGTCGGACTTCGTATGAAACTAACTTTGAGAATTAATTTCGAAAAAATTAAAGATAAATATGGAAATAATGTATTTGGAATATTATTTATTTTAAGGTGAAAATTTCGAAATTAATCTTGGATTAAGTTTCGAATTTTATACCATATTTAAATATGCTTAGTTTGACTTAGTATTTAAGTTAGTTGTCTAATTATGGTAAGTATCCTCATATGAATTTTGAATTAAATAAGGGAGAGAAAGATATGGCAAAATCTCTCCACTTAAGGAGCAAAATCGAAAACCATATCTTTGAGATATCCTAGGGATTTCCAAATATATCATATTATAAATAGGGCAGCCCTATTTCATAATTTGTAGAGTGAAATTTTCATCCTCAACAAAGGCACAAAACACACACCGAAAAAGAAACACTTTTCTCCCACGCGACGGCTCGGTTCTCTCTAGCCATCTTTAGAGAACTGATTCCGTGGTACACTGCGAGGTCGGCGTGACGATCTAGTGCCATCCACCACCATCGACGAAGTCTTGAAGAAAAGGACGAGGAGCTGCCACTCGCTTCAACCGGTAATTCTCTACGGGTTTGACCCGCCCTATTACATGTCTATGTGTTACTATTCTGATCCGAGCAACGAGGGCAATAAGGGAACCCGGAAAAATTTTATTCCGCACCGTACCCGGGGACGTGGCGTCTCCGGGAGACACCGGGTATCCCAACAGCTTCTTGGCAGGCATGGCCGACGGATTAAAGCGGGACACAGTCGTAATTCTTCGAATCGACGGCTCAGTTCTTAGCGGGTTCGCTAAAACCTCTGCTTCGATCACACATGGTGGTATCCAAGAGAAGATAGGCACCAGTGAGTTCAAAGAGGTACTTTCTGATTTCTTGGCAGGCATGGCCGACGGATTAAGGCGGGACCCAGTCGTAATTCTTCCAATCGACTGCTCAGATCTAGCAGGTTCCTTAAAGACTCTGATTTCGATCCCGAAATTACGTCGATATTCTCCGAAATTAGTTCGCCCGAAAGTCATTGAAAGAACACATTTGTTAAGGCCTTTGAGAAGCTCACTGTCTAACAACGAATGCCCCCAGCAACTGACCTTTGGGTAGTAAAAATCCTTTTTCTTGGATTTTTGAAGTATATTATTTGGGCAAAGATGTAATAAAGTTCTGGGTTTTTTGTTCTCGATTTAGGTAATGAAAAATGTGGTCGAACCAGCCCTCGCTTCGCTCGCAGAAGGGCTTCGCAGGAGACTTTTGTGGATATGTTTAGAAAACTTGCTAACAATATAGTGAAGATTCTCAGGGAAAAACCTGCTATTGTTGCTCATAATCAGAATACGTTCGATGGAAGAACATGGAAGGGAAGAAGAAGAAGAAGCGAGTGGGTCTATTGCTCGCCAATCCCGACTACAAAAAGGCGTATGTTACCTCAGTGTCCCACGCTGTAATTTTTTCTGGCCAGTGGAGCAGTTTTAGGATAGGGCTTTTCTTAAAGTCGTCGTAGGAGGGGTCGATATACTACAGAAGCCACAGAAGGGAAATAAAAGGAAGCACCTCATACCCAAAGGAGCAAAGCTCGGGGAACGTTTACGAATGAGGTGGCTGGCTATAAACTCTGAGTATTATTAACCAAGAAAATAGGAGGCAGGTGCGTTCTTCTTTTTTTTTTGTATTTTTTCTTTCCATCGGATTGCAGATAAGGTAAAATGGCTAATGGTCATAATCGTAATTGAAAATGTTGACTTATTTCAATGTGTTGTTTTCTTCCTCTAAGCGCCACATGAACCAGAGAAAGTCTTGCAAGGCTCAAAGAAGCAGGTAAAGTTTTGTAGATACGAGAGGCCCAAAAGCAAGAATCACATGGGAGTTTCAAAATGATTGCGTTTATTCATGTGAATGAAATCTTCGCTTGGAATAATTTGCTTACACAATTACTCTAGCGAGAGGAGCCGATCAGTTCTACTCTCATGTTTATTCCTCAATATTCCCCTTTCCAATACCTATTATTCTCTGTGATTCGGACATGGGCTGCTGTAATAAATGTTGGTCGGTAATGGAATCTTGAAAGAAGAAACATTATATTGTGTAATGGGGCGCATGTGCTTCAAGGATTCACACATGGTGGTACGCAAGAGAAGATAGGCAAGAGTGAGTTCAAAGAGGTACTTTCTGATTTCTTGACAGGCATGGCCGAAGGATTAAAGCGGGACCCAGTCGTAATTCTTCGGATCAACGGCTCAGATCTTAGCAGGTTCATTAAAACCTCTGCTTTCGAGCCCAAAATTATGTCGGTATTCTCCGAATTTAGTTCGCCCGGAAGTTCATTGAAAGATCACATGTTAAGGCCTTTGAGAAGCTCACTGTCCAACAAGGAATGTGTAATTCCATATTATCCAAGAACACTTCAACAGATTAAACCTTCAATTGATATTATGAAGAGTGTATGGAGGCTTAGTGTTGGATACGTGAAGTTTTAGAAAATGGAAACTTAGATAACAATGTTAGGGTTTAGGGCTTAAATACCTTGAATAGGTATTAAGCCCATTGGGCCCTAACAAACCCATTACAACCTATCAACCCATCTTAAATGAAATAACACAATTAAATACATCAAAATGAAATACAAAGACTTAGAATAAATATTTTGGACACTTCTAAAATATTCCTAACATTCTCCCTCTAAGTGTCCAAATTACAATGAAGCCTATCATCTAAGTCTTCATTTCTTCTTCTTCTTCTTCTTCTTCTTCTTCTTCTTCTTCTTCTTCTTCTTCTTCTTCTTCTTCTTCTTCTTCTTCTTCTTCGAGCGAGGAGTAGGTGGAGGTTCCCTGTGAGCTAGATATGTCTTCCTAAATCCAAGGGCGTGCTCGAACTGTCTGATGTCGTTTCTGAGCACGATTCGATCTAGGATGCCTTGGATAATTTTATCCGAAACAGATTGTTCTGGAAGTTCTGTCCCTTTGAGTATTGTATCGTCAGGAGCCGTCTCTTGTCTTATCCTAAGTTGTTTGAGGATTATCTGCATTGTTCCATCAGAGAACTTGGCAGCTTCTAATAATAAGAATGCCTGCATCTGATTTTTTGTTCGTTGTAGGTATGTGATCGCAGGTTGTGGTTCAAGGAAGATGTAACCTTCGCCGAATTGATCAAGATCCTTGTACCTATTATCAGGCTGTGTCAAGTTTACTTTGCTCATATTCCTTTCCAAGGCCATTTGAAAATCATGTGAAGCGTAGAACTTGATCTGCCTCAGCATGCATTCTTTGATAGCTCTGTATCCTTCACGTCTTTCACGAGTGTCGAGGATGAATTTGTTGCGATATAAGTTGTACAACTTGTTCAGTTCGCCCAATGGAAAGAAAGGAAGATCGGCTTCTATAAATCTATCGATAGACCTGTCATACCTCTAGATCACATAGACAGGGCCTATGTATCTTCCCATCCCCTACGTTTTGGATGTCGCAGATGGCCTTTTGAGCGCTGAGGTGTTTTTTGTATTGTTCTATCATCATTCCACCTCTTTCTGAGCTTTCCCGGAGCATGATCTGATGGCGAAGACCTTTGGGCGTTCCTCTTAGGTGCTCAAGACCTCGAAGATTCAGCTCGTTGACTCCCTTTATTTCTTCTTCCTTTCGCCAGATCCTTGTATAATAGCTTCAAGGAAAGGTTCCTTGATCTTCGCGTTTCTCCAACGAGTTTCTATGAACTCGTAACCCGGCGTCGGTCTCTCGGGCACTTGATGTCGAAGGAGGTCTGGAAGGTCTGGGAGGTCTGCTTCAGGGTTTTCTCCTTGCTCCTCTTCTTCTCGCTCGATGCAAATGAAGTCTGACGCCGCCGCTCTTAAAATATTTCTGACGTTTTCAATTCTCAGGCGGGATTCTGCTTCTGTTTCTGTTCTCGTCAGCCATTCCTCTTCTAGTATGTATTTGTCGATGTAGACCTGAGGATCTTGAGGACAAGGGGCTGTGGTTGTTTGGATTGGTTGGGTGGAGGTCCTCGAAGAGCCAGACTCAAATTTGCCAAGGGAAGTTGTCTGGTTCGGCCCTGGCGAGGCTCGTCTAACTCCGGAGGACCTTGGTGGTAGTGGTGGATTGGATGATCGGGATCGGGAACCAGCTTCACGAATCTGAACTCCTCTTCCTCGTCCACGACTACCTGTTGTGGTTCTTTGTCTCCTGTTCTCCCCCTCAGGACGATCCTGGTCGTCAAGATCGTCATGACGACGCTTCTGGCTGGGGCCTTCTTGACGACAGGTAGTCGGGTCAGGTACAACTCTACCGCAATCAGATTTCGGTCATGTTTTCTTCTTCTGGATTTCGCTGATTGTCGTGTTCAAGGAGTCGAGAGATTCCGATGTCGATGAGATGGAGTAAGGGCATGTGGTAGGGATCGGTTGCACTTGATGCTCTTGGTGGTAAAGAGATGATCCAAGGTTTCAACGGCAGTTGTTCCACCATGGGACCCTTTCCTTTGTCCGTTGAGGTGGTCTGGACTGCAACCCCAATGAGTCCTTGAACCCGCGGTATGGTGATGGTTTCCAAGAACTCATATAGGCGGTTATCTAGATAGGCCGTTGTCACACCTGTAGGAGTTGTAGAAGGTGCTCCGGCGCCGCTAGGATTAGCCATTCTCACACGTTCAGAACTAAGTTCTGTACGGTGGCCCTCGTCAACCGAAGTCTGTCGTACTTCAGTATCTTTGGGTCTTCCGACCTCTCCTTGCGACGCATCTCAAGGAGATGGTGCTCGGGTCGTTACGGCCACGTCACGAAGACGAACTTGTGTGGAGCTTTCACCGGGGCCACTTCCCGTTGGCACACATCCAGGACTAGGTACTGTGCGGTGGCTCTCGAATGGTGAGCTGCTGAGATCAGCATCATTCGAGAGGCTTCTGTCCAATCCTCGAAAGGCCTCAATTGTGGGCTCTTCTATGGACGTTGAGGCCTATTGGACAGGCCGAGTCTCGGGTTGTGTCGTATGGATAGTGACACTTGACCCGAGTGCAAGTGACACTTGACCCGAGGTGACAGTGATTTGGGGGGGGGGGGTGTAGTGGATTTTGAGACACTTGTCTATTGGGAGACAAGTGAATGGTCAGGTTTGGGTTGTGCTTGCGCCGTTGGGTCGGGTTCAGCGACTTCTATCCTAGGGAGTGACCCGACCTTTTCTAACTGAGGAACTTCAGACGTTAATAGCTCAGAAACAACTGTTTGCTGTTGTTCGATATGTTCAGGCTGTGGTTGTTGTTCGAGTGGTTGTTCTGTGATGGTTTGTTGAGGGGTAGGTTGCGATTGTTGAGTGATTGTCAATGTTTCGGTGGTTTCTCTGTGTTCGTCAGTCTCTCTCACACTCTCACTAACCCCTGGGTTAGACTCGGGTGGGTTTTCCTGAGTCATGGGTTGGATTATGTTGTATTTCTAGCAGTAGGCTTCTATGTTTTTTGGGCTAGCTAGGGTTAGTAACTCGCGCGGAATCGGCATAGGTGTGCACGAGTACTTCTCGTCGGTCTTTCCTTTTTGAAGAAATTTGAGTTTGGGCGGGCTGTAGTTTTCTTCTTCTGGTCGTGGTGGTATCCCCGGTGTTGTGGTCATAAAGTGGTGGATCATTAGTGAGAACCACCGGGGATAGGGCAGGTTCTGTGGCTTCTTCGATTTTGACTTCGATCTCTGGTGAAGCTGATCGTCCAAGTCTGATGTGATTAGCTTGGCATAGTCGTAACTTTTCCTAAAGACGATCCCGTGGAAGATACGAAGAATCGTGAGGTTGCATCTGTCCCAGCCTGAGTGCTTCAGTGATAAGCACTTGTTGACAATTGCAAAAAGAGTCCGCCATGGATGTGGAATCATTGATTGCTGAAAACGAGAGACAAACTCGAGTGAGGTGTAGTAAGTCATGTTGAGCATGTCGGCGATGAGCTCGTGTTCGGATGCCTCATGTTCATATTCAGTTTGACTTGGCAGCCGAAGAATTCGTCGAATGTATTCTATGGTGATGTGTACGGTCTCGTTTGCAATCTGGGCCCCATAAAAGTGTTGTTGTCTTGAGCTACTTTTGTGGTCATCCTCCCCAGAATTGTTGAAGGTAGACTGTAGGGACTTGGACTGATACTGATAAGGCGTACCCAAGTTGGTGGTTTCTCAAAATGGATGGGATGATCTCTTCTTGACACTTGAAAGTGTTCAAGTCGAGTTGGTAGTTGTTGTCTCTGATCACGATCCACTTCGAAGTTGAGAACACAAGGTCCACTGCGAATATTTTGGGCTCAAAAGATAATTCATTTTATACTCATTTATTTCAGCAAAGAACTGTTCGGTCCAATAACAGTTTTGATGAAGTCTTTGAAATTTTTCCAAGTGTGTTTCGCGAATCAGTGTAAATAGAGGTTTAAAATTTTGCTAAGTAAGGTTCGCGAATTAGTTTTAAAATTGTGTTTACTCAGTTCGTGAACATGGTTCTAAAGGATTTCGCGAATTCCAAATTGCGAACTCGGAGGTTTGCGGGTCCGCGAGGAGAAATGAAGTTCACGATCGTGGCAATCGCGAAAGCAAAGGTTCGCGAACTGTGAGGCCAAACAGAAATTTGAACAAAACCGAGTTCGCGAAACTTATGATTTGCGATTTTGACTTCGTCAAAATCAAATTGGATCCGCGAAAACATTTTTGGACCCGTGAAGTTCTGATTTGGAGAATCAAAAAGTATACTTTTCTTCAAAAATTCTGCGAACACTAATTCACCTTTAAACCATCAATTTTTGTGAGTGAGGATGACGTTGAGACGAAGAGACCACAGAAAAATGGAACAATAAGATCTGGGAAGTTTGAAGACTGCGATTCGCGAAGAAGAGAGTGACGTTTTCGGAATTTTGGCGAATTAGGAAAAGAGAATTCAATTCGCGAATTAGGTTTAAGTTATTAAAAGCTTCGCGAGTCGAAGGTTTGAAACTGAGGCTGAAATTTGTGCCGCAAAAGTTTGAGGTAAAGGAGAGAATTCGCGAATTCAACAAAAAAGATTTGGAAGTGTAGTTCGCGAATTGGAGATTGCTATCGCGAACTAGAGATTGAAGATTTGACTGGTCAAAAATTAAGCGGATTCGCTAATTGGGTTAAAAGCAGAAATTTTGTTTTTTTTTTTTTGAGAAATTTTGATGAATCAAAGTGTTGAAGACGAATCATCACTAGTCTTGATATGTGAATATTTTCTACTGATCTAAGATGTAGAATTCAAAAATTAGCTCGATAACATCAATTTTAACTCTATTAAACACCACAATAACTATCAAATCGACGAGTTTTTCAAAATCGAGTTGTCTGATGCAAAATCAGAAAATCGACGAAGAAAGCATCCTTTCGCGGCGCTGAACCCTCAAGTCAAAAATTCGTCTGTATTAATTATACTTGTCGGGACAATAACGATGTTATTGTTTAATTCGTGCCTATAAAAGAACATGCTCTACCCTCACCATAACGCCATAGATCAACAAATTACTCATCGTGTGTTTTCTTGTTTTCGCATTATCATCACACACACTGATGAATTGGCAGAAGCAAGACGAAGAAAATTAAGGCCAAGGAACAGGCACAGTTAAGGCGTAATTTTGAGCACAATTTGAACATGCTGGCATTTGAGTTTTTCCTTCTTTTGTGCTTATCGTCGCTTCACTCGCTATTCTGTTTTGGGTCCTTACAGAGAGCGTAAGCTTTTGAGAGTAATTTGCGTATTATGAATGTTTTATGTATTCGGAGAGTCTTACGTATTTGAGTGTATTCTTGGCATTTTAAGATTTATGAATCTTTGAGAAATCAGCTTGCGAAAAACACTTACTCCCCCTCAATATTTGGATTTTTGAATAAAACACCCCCTAAATAAAATGCCTATCGAGAATCTGAAAATTTGTTAACTCGCTTACTCCTCCTCGATGCATGGACATAACATTTCTCTCCCTCGATGTAGTGCCATCAGCAGTGGCTCTACATCGACTTATTGGAAACGAAGAAAAATTTATTGGTAAATAAAACGAAATCCTAGAGATGGGAAAAAAATTTAACTAATTAACAAACACACACAGAATCGAAAAGTTCAAATGCAGAGCAGATAGATAAGTAATGGACCGTAGGGAGGCATAATCGATATTAGAGATTGAGATTCAACAACCCCAGCTTTGCAACTAAGAATTGGAATTTTCTCATCCAATGCCTTTGTAAACAAATCGGCAAGTTGAATCTCTATATTGACAAAGTACATTTCTATTATGCCTCTTTCTACTTGGTCCTTTATGAAATGATACCTTAGGTCTATGTGCTTAGTGCGTGAATGGTGAACAGGATTGCACGTAATTGCTATGGCACTTTTAGAATCACAATAAATAGGAATTTTAGTGAAATCGAACCCGTAATCTCGTAGTTGAGTTCTTATCCACAAAATTTGTGAGCAACAACTTGCAGCAGCTACATATTCTGCTTCTGCTGTAGAAGTTGACACACAATTTTGTTTCTTAGAAGCCCAACATACGAGTTTGTCTCCAAGGAATTGGATGTTGCCTGAGGTGCTTTTCCTGTCCAATCTGCACCCTGCGAAATCTGCATCAGAATACCCTATAAGTTCCATACCTGAGTTCTTAGGATACCAAAGCCCGAGGTCTGGTGTGCCTTTTAGATACTTTAATATTCTCTTGACAGCGTGAAGATGTGATTCCTTGGGATTAGCTTGAAACCTTGCGCAAGACATGTGGAGAATAAAATATTGGGTCGGCTGGCAGTGAGATAGAGCAGGGACCCAATAATTCCTCTGTAGTGGGTAGCATCAACAGGTCACCCAAGTGATCTGCGTCGAGTGTGCACGAGGTTGACATTGGAGTACTTGACAATTTGCTCTTGGCGAGCCCATATTTTCTGAGAAAGTCTTGGATGTACTTGGACTGATTGATAAATATTCCATCCTGAATTTGCTTGATCTGTAGTCCAAGGAAGAAAGACATTTCTCCCATCATACTCATTTCAAACTGGGATTTCATCAAATTGCTGAATTCGACACAGAGTTTCGAGTTGGTAGAGCCGAAAATGATGTCATCCACGTAGATCTGCACAAGCATGATATCGGCACCATTTTTCTTGACGAACAGTGTGGTATCAATTTTTAGTGAAGCCTGAGTTGAAAAGGAAGTTGGATAAAACCTCGTACCAGGCCCTTGGAGCTTGCTTTAGCCCATATAGTGCCTTGTCGAGTTTGTATACGAAGTCCGGATGTTCCGTATTGAGAAATCCGTCTGGCTGTGAGACATACACTTCTTCCTTCAAAAGTCCATTTTAGAAGGCAGTCTTTACGTCCATTTGATAGACAGTAAAGTCTTTGTGGGCTGCATATGCTAGAAATAATCTGATCGCTTCAATTCTTGCTACAGGGGCAAAAGTTTCATCATAGTCGATTCCTTCTTGCTGATTGTACCCCTTAGCTACAAGCCTAGCCTTGTTAGCGATTACCACACCATCCTCGTCTTTCTTGTTCTTAAATACCCATTTTGTTCCGATCACTGTCTTGCCTTTTGGACGAGGACCTATGTTCCAGACCTTGAGACTCTCTAACTGATTGATTTCTTATTGCATGGCTACTATCTAGTTTGGATCACGTAGTGCACCGATTACTCTGGTAGGTTCTGTTTGGCTCAAGAAACAAATAAACGACACTCATTTGATATCGAACCTCTAGTCTGTACTCCTTCAATGGGATCTCCTATTATTTGATCTGTAGGATGACTTCGAATCCATTTCTTTTCGTGACGTAGTGTAGTTTCATCCATTTCTGATCTCTCGTTAAGTGGGTACTCAATCTCAGAGGCAGTAGTTTGCTAGCGGAAGCCGGTGAGTCTTCTGTCTGTGCGGCAGCGATCGAGTTATCAATGTCTGAGGGTGGAACGGTTTGTTCAGGAGTGGGTTCTGATTCAGAATGTGATGGACTAAAACTGGGTTCGGTATTAAGAAAGGGATCGTCAGTTGTCCTGTTTTGGTTTGGGGCCAAGTACAGTACATATGTTCAAAGAGTTGATCCAGACCCATTTCCTCTTGAGCTTGTTGACGGAAACATGTTGGGTGGCAGTGTCTTGAGTCGTCAGCTGCATGTTGTTGGTATTTTCCCAACTTTTCTTTGTCTGACCCTGGTTCTGAACGGTCGTGTCCAGAAGCGGCACCCGAGCACTCTCCTAATTCCATATGTGATCGAGTAGAACCTATTGATGTTGGTTCGAGTCCTGAGCTGCTTTATCCAGAAATAATTTCTAGACCCTCATCAAAAGTGACATTTGCACTTTCAATGATCATTCTCCTTTCACGAAGATATACCCTATACACCTTAGATTGCGCAGAGTAGCCCACAAAGATTCCTTCAGTAGCCTTTGGGTCCAGCTTAGTTTGTCTTCTCGGTCGTTGGCGACGAAGCATTTGCTTCCAAAGATCCTCAAGTGGACAATGTTAGGTAATCTTTCGTTTATTAGTTCATAAGGCGTCTTTCCAAATCTTAGATGAATGTTTGTTCTATTCTGAGTATAGCAAGCAGTGTTCATTGCTTCTGCCCAAAGAAAATGAGGTAGTGATGATTGTATGAGCATTGTCCGGGCAGCTTCTACAAGCGTTCGATTTTGCCTTTCTACGACTCCATTCTGTTGAGGCGTGCGGACAGCGGAGAATTGTTGAGTAATCCCTAGAGATTCGTAGAAGTCACTGAGCTGTTGATTCTTGAATGCTGTTCAATTGTCGGATCGAATTATTTTAACATTGCGCTGTAGCAAGTTCTGCATTGTCCTGATGAGATTTGGAATGTATTCAACTGTCTCTGATTTTGTCCGTAAGAAGCAGACCCAAGTATAGCGTGAGTAGTCGTCTACAATAACCATCATATATCGCTTTCCACTGATGCTATCTGTTCGCATTGGGCCACATAAATCGATGTGTAATAGCTCCAGTGGATGTTGAGTCGATGCTGTGTGTTTTGTAGGGTGAGACGCCTTTTTCATTTTGCCTAGCTCACAAGCTGACCACAGATGTTGCTTTTGGTACTTTAGTGACGGAAGTCCAATAGCCAGTTTGTTATTTGACAGCTTGTTGAGAGTCTTGAAGTTAAGATGGGATAGCCGCAGGTGTCATAAATCATTCTGAACTGATGTTGCTTTGGAGATCAGGCAAATGGTTGTTTTTGGTCTGACGGTCCTAATGTCGATGGTATATAGATTTGTTTTGCGAGTTCCTATGAGAAGTTCTTCACCATCGGCATTGAGAATTTTGCAAGTTCTCTTTTGAAACACAACTTGGAGTCCGATGTCACTAAACTGTCCTATAGATAAGAGGTTGTGTGTCAGTCTTTATATATAGGAAACTTCCTTGATTGTGAGTCGATTGCATATTAGATCTCCATAACCAAGGATTCTGGCTCCATTGTTGTTTCCAAAGCGTACTAGTCTACCCGGCCTTTCAACGTAGTTGCTCAACAGTCCCTTCTTCCCGGTCATGTGTATGGAGCAACCTGAATCTAGATACCACACATGTGGGGCCTGCAAAATCAAACTAGAGGGTGTTAGGTACCCATTTAAAAATGGGTCCACCTCTGTTGTACTTGTTAGTCCGTAGAGACTCTCTACCTAGCCTGATTTATCAGTGTCAGCTGAAGACTGTTAGGAATTAGTTGTAGTGTCCTCTAATTATTTAAGTCTTGGGTCTATATTTCTTGTTTATGGGTTGTAATAGTTTGGGGAGACAACTTATATTTAGTAGAAGTTTTGGACTTGGGTTTTAATATACCAATTAAATGTGGTATATAAAGCCCATGATTACCCTTGTTAGGATTTATCAAAAGAGTCTACCTTTGAAGCCGTTCTCGTTAAATACACACAGGAACACACACTAAAAGGTGCTTCATAAGCTTTAATCTTTCTAATAATCTTTTGATCCTTGTTTGGTAATAAGTGGACCAACAAGTGGTATCAGAGCCAAACGTGGATCGATCTTAATGATTTGAATCCAGTTTCGTTCGATTCCGACAAGATTTGAAAGAACAATTGCTCAAAAAATATTTTCGATTTTTCAGTAGTTTGAGTTTTGGTGGAAAAATCGAAAAGATAGCATTTCTGTTCTTTTACATCGACTTCAGTCTAGTTTGAGTTTGATTTGAAAGGAAAATCTAGTCTAAAATTTTTTTTCTGGGTCTGTTCTTCACTTTTGGGTAAAACTTTCACACAACTCTTCATCGACGAAATGTCTTGATTTTGCAGGGAATCGCCCGATTAAAGGCTCAGCGAATTTGAGTCTCTAAGACCAAATCGCCCGACCTTCCTTCCTTAGAGAAAATCGCTCGATTTCTTAAAATCATCCGACTACATCGTAGCTAACTCAAAATTCTCTTTAAAATACCAAGCATCAATTTCATGTAAGTCGCCCGATTCTCAGAACGGCCGATTAAATACGATCGGTTTCGCTTAAATCGCACGATTGACTCATTTCTCAAATCGTTCGATTTCAGGTTCTAGGTTTAATCCATCAAATCGCCCGATTTCTCTTTCGAACCAAAGTCGCCCGAATCAAACCAATTAATTTTCAATTGCCCGAAAGCTTGTGTCACCCGATTTCAACCACGATTGGACTAACTATATTTGAAAGTACCTATCGGCCGATTTCTGTATTAGACTCATCCGATTAATTTAAAACCTGAAATCGACCGGTCATTAGTCTATCTTAGTAAAGTCGCGCGAGCCTGAAATTATTTTACTAAAGTCGACCGATTTTTATCATCTTAGAATTGCATCTCTCGAACCATAGACTATTTAAAATTTTGTTTTGTTTCCAAATTGGACAATAATTGTTCGAAGCTAACTTTTAATTTCACAGATCACTTCCACGTAACGATCACTCCCAACAAATGGACTCTTTAGCTATGGGAAGCGATGTTCGTGTACCTGTTCTGAGACGTGGTGACTTCGGCGTCTGGAGAAGCAAATTTCTCAACTTTCTTGAAATAAAAGACAACGGCGAAGATATCATCGAATCTCTTGAGTAAGGACCAATAGAAATATGGGTCACAGTTCGTGGTGATGATACAGTCACTCCAGCAGTTCAAGGAGGCAGAATGCTCAAGTCTCCTGCACAATACACTGATGCAGAAAAGAAACGAGCTAAAGCTGAACTTCTGGCAAGAAATTATCTGATGCAAGCCTTACCTAATGACATACTGATCCAAGTCGATAGCTTTCCAACGGCTAAAGCAATGTGGGATGAGGTCACAAAATTAATGCAAGGAACAGAGAGTTGATTAAGGGCCAAGAAAGCAAATACTCTGGCAGCTTACGAATCCTTCAAGGCTAGGACCGATGAACAAATTGGTGAAACCTACAATAGATTCATGGTCCTCGTGAATGAACTAAGGAAGATAAGCATCATAAAAACTGGAACTCAATGTCAAATTCCTCACCTCACTACATCCAGAATGGAAGAGAGTCACTACACACTTCAGACTTAACAAAGACCTCGATCAGATTGACATCCACAGCGTTTACGAAAGTCTGGAACAGCACAGTGACGATGTTCGTGAAGCAATTGGAAATCAAAAAAGTAAGGCAGGCATCGACAACATCGCTCTAGTAACAGATACTACTGTTAAGAAAAGCACAAAAGTTGCAAAGAATAAGTTTGCTAAGTCTTACAGTCCATTAGACAGTGAAGACTCTGGATAGAAATCAGACCCCAAATTCAAAGACTTCGAGAAGCATGTGGCCTATGTAACGAAAGAATGGCAAAATAGTACTTCAAGAAGTCATCGTCATCCGCCAATCGACAAAGGGTCTCGTCGAGCTCCAAACGGCACCAAAACCCTTTCAACAGCCCGACACTAGGAACGACTCTGAGCCTAGCAAATGCTTCATCTGTGGAAAGCCTGGGCACTTTGCTAGAGACTGTTACCTTCCCAAGAAGAAGGATGGGGAGTACTACACCAGAAAACTTCATTTGATCAAACAGAAGAAATCTGGAGTTGCATTGATGGCTGAACAGGACCACTGGCTGGAAGACACGTCCGAAAGTGAGACTGAGAAGGTAGCCCTGGTGGCTCTGGTGGAAGAAGATGACTCTGAGCAGAAGGATCTGGAAGCTAATGCTGATACTGAGGACAAGGAGCTGTCTTCAGGAAAGGAGGTAAAATTCATCAACCCCAGACTGATTTCTGAACTTCGTGGAAAGAATATAATGCTTCAAAATGAACTAAAATATTCTAGGTCAACAGAAACGAAATTAGCTAAAGCCATAACGGATCTATATTTGACACGGGAAGAAGCAAATAGATTAGAGACTAGCTTAGCTGACTCTAGGGCTAGCTTAGCTAAAACAGAATCTAAAATCAATGACTTACAAGTTCGCTTTGATAATAATTATGCATGTCTGCTCAAGCAACTACGAGATAATAGCAATCTCGATTGCATGCTAGAAGTAGCACAGTCAAAGATCACTAGTCGAGATTTGGAGATAGAAGAATTGAAAACACAAGTTTGTGAACTAAAAGACTAAACTGACAACCAATGAAGACGAGCGAATTAACAAAACATCCGAATTTGAGATATTAAATAAAGAGCGTACTAAATTGTATTCTAGGATCAAGAAACTAGAGGACCTCCTTACCAAGAGAGGGCAAACAGATCGGACGATGTTCTTAAGCAAACCTAGAGACATACAATTCTATGACCCACGTGCAGGGTTAGGTTTCGTTTCCAAGGAGAAGGATCCCCTATCCCTTCATGACGTTAGTTACCTAGGGTTAAACAAAACCAATCTTATGCCTTTCACTAACTCCTCAACATATAATGCCCTTGAAGAGAGAAAGAGAAATAGGAAGGACCGAGCTGAAACCTCACTTGACTATGAAGCACTAAATATTAACTACAAGACAAGGGAAATACCACTGTCTGATGATTACTTAACTATTTTTGCGCCCACCTATAAAGAAGTAGATGTTGATAAATCAGGTACTGCTAATACATACATATCAGCAATTATAAAAGAAATATCTGATTTGCGATCAACTCTAGAATCAGAAAGGATAGCTTCCCATGTAGAGAATGACATACTGTTAAGTACAATATCCTCACTTGAAAAACAAATTGACAACTATACAGTATCATACTCAACTCTAGATTCAGAAAGGATAGGCTGTCAGGTAGAGAATGAAATATTGTTAGGCATTATATCCTCACTTGAAAAACAAATCGACACTAGTATTGCCTCAGTCTCTCTACAAACTTCTCTAGTTAAACCCCAAATTGAAATCCCGGCCAAAACTAGAACACAAAGAAAGCAGATTGCATCTAGCAAATCCAAGCTCACTAACTCCTCTCTATATGTACTCACAGGCAATTCCTCAAATAAGAAAGGGAAGAAGTCGCAGGAGACAGCCTACCAAAGAACAATGTCGCTTACTCCCATAGAAAGAAGCAGCCCGTTAATTTTGAAGCGTCTAGTTCTAATTTTTGTAATAGGCGTCAAGTGTGTGCTAAGAATTATTCTGTTGAACCCCCATCTATTATTCTTAAGCCTGTAACGACTACTAAGCATCATAACTTTTATTTCAGCCATAATGATGCTTTTATCTTAAATACTCAATATCGATCAGCAAATGCCAGCAAAAACAAGCGAGCATCAACCACTTCTCTTAAGTCAGGATACAAACCTGACAAAAGAAAAGGACATGTTGACAAAATAAAGTCCCATAAAACTGAAGCAAAAGCCAAAGCTATAGGAATGCGTAGCATATGGGTTACAAAACAACAACTTAGAGCATGGACAGATCTTTGTCATCCACTAGGAATTAGAAAGATCTGGGTTCCTAAGCTATTACCTGGAATAATAGATAAATCCAACATTGACCTTAAAAAAGGACTTGTAAGAAAGGCATACGTAGACTATAAAACTAATAGGGAGGCCCATCCTGAAATGGGTACCTAAATTCCATTAATTCATTTTGCAGATCCGTCATGTGTGGATACTTGATTCTGGTTGCTCTACACACATGACTGGAAGAAAAGAGTTTTTGAGCAACTACACTGAACGCTTCGGTGGAAATGTGCGTTTTGGGAACAACCACGTGGGTCCTATCCTAGAACATGACGACCTAATTCATGACAATCTAACAATCAAGGAGGTGTCATACGTCGAGGGTTTCAGTCACAATCTCTTCAGCATAGGTCAATTCTGCGACAGACGACTAAAAGTTCTCTTCCATACTAAGGGGTGCAGTATTACTGATGAAGGTGGTAGGGAGCTCCTCACTGGAACAAGGAGACGAATCTCTACACCATCAATTTGAAGACTACTCGACCTTCGTCCAAACTATGTCTAATGACAAAGAGCTCAATTCAACAAAGTGACCTTTGGCATCAAAGACTGTCCCACCTCAACTTCAAAATGCTGAATAGGCTACACACCGACAAACTAGTTAACGGATTACCAGCCTTGAAATACCACAAGGAACACCTCTGCACCGCTTGTGAAATGGGGAAAATGAAAAGAGTGTCACACAAGACAAAGCTCGTAGCTTCAACTTCTCGACCACTCGAACTACTACACATGGATCTGTGTGGACCCATGAGAGTACAAAGTATCAACGGACGAAAATACATTCTGGTGATCGTGGATGATTTCTCTCGATATACGTGGACAAGATTCCTTAGGACGAAAGATGAGACCCCCGACTTAATCATAGACTTTATGAAGAAAACCCAGAACTCGCTAGAATCAAACGCTTGACGAGTTCTACTCATCATTTGGAATCTCTCAGCAATTTTCAGCAGCCAGAACACCTCAACCGAATGGAGTCGTGGGAAGAAGGAATTGTAGCCTGGTTGAAGCGGCCCGCACAATGCTAATACAGTCGAAACTTCCTCACTTTCTTTGGGCCGAAGCAGTCAACACCACAAGCTACACCCAGAACAGAACAAGCATTCACAAACGATTCGGAAAAACCCCATACAAGCTCATTAACAAAAGAATACCTAATATCAAATTTCTTCGAGTTTTTTGGGTGCAAATGCTTTGTTCGATGAAGATGAGT
This sequence comes from Craterostigma plantagineum, assembly GCA_027422505.1. Lineage (NCBI taxonomy): Eukaryota > Viridiplantae > Streptophyta > Magnoliopsida > Lamiales > Linderniaceae > Craterostigma > Craterostigma plantagineum. The sequence goes on along the minus strand of JAPQWV010000005.1, from coordinate 11,408,090 downwards.
TGGATCTTCTATTTGATCAATTATATCTATGCCCACGTTCACAACTGGGCCCTCTTCTTATCGACGAGAGTAGAACCATGTCAAATCCATCTGTACACAGTTCAACTGGGACTGACGACATGCACTCAACAGATATAAGCTGTCTAAGAAGCCCTCTAATACCTCCCTCATCTCCTACCAACGAGCCTATCCTATCTCTCGAAGAGCTATACAACCCTCACATCACTGTTGAAAAGTACATTTTCAACGAGGATTGGATCACAAAACCGATGGACCCAGCCATAGCTAAGGGCTTAATGGAGAATGCCAGATACTTCCTAATAAAAGCAAACGTGAGCCTAGCCCTTATCGACGATGATGAGCTCGAGGAAGGTGAAGAATACGAAGTCGAAATTCCAAAACTTCCCCGAGTTTCTCAAACACACCGTCGTTGATCAAGAGTGCCCTCCCCTGAAGTCGAAGATAAGAGAAGAACTTAATCTACCATGGGAGAATGCCAAAGTGGTTGCTCCCTATCAACAAAGACTTACTATCATGCACACAGTCATTAAACGTTTCTAGTTCTTGAATTTGGGTTTCCTCAGTCTTAAGCTTTGGAACCCACTTTTGTAGTAGTGGAGCTCAATTTGTTTTGGCTTTAGAGACGCGCGTTTTGGAGTCTCTTTTTGTTTTGCGGGTTCCGTTGCAGTTTTCACTTTTGATAGATTCTTTTTTTTTAAAGACGTGTCATTTGAAATCGTTTTGTGAGTTTGTTTGTTATAGCGATTATGCGTGGGAAAATGAATTTTTGTATAAGATGATGAGTTTTGCGATACATGAGAAAATAAAGACGGTACAAAAGTTTTCGAAGGAAAACAATCTATGACAAAAGACTCGTTAAAATTGCGTTTCTCCTTTAAAATATCTTCCTTTCTAACCCAGACTTGACCTTTCAATTAGTCTTTGATGGGTCTCGAAAATTTCAAAGTATTAGTGCAAGAAATTTTGTCATGCGAAATCAAGGTATATGAAAGTGAGTGTAGTCGTAATTTGTCTTTAAGTGTGGAGATTTCCTCGAGAAGTTTCTGCCTTTCTTCATTGAAGGACTTTCTCTCTCTTTCGAGAGTGGAGTGTAGATCACTGACTTTCTTTATGCAATCAGGCATATACCCTACTGCATACTTAGTTACTGATGCCTCAATCTTTGATTCTTCTGAGGTATCTTCCTCACTAGAACGGATTTCCGAGTCAAATTCAGTTATTGCTGGACATTTTCTTTCTTTATAACTATCATTTAATTCTGTATAATCAAATGATATCTCAGCTTTCTTGTGCGTATCATCCTTTCCCTGTAAGGTTTCGGATTCACTAACAAAAGGCATTCCGTCATACAACCTAACTGCATGTATTTAACATCATATAGATAGGGTGCATTAGTTATACCTTTCTTTAATAAACATGGGTTTTCAAAACCAATTCCTTTATGGGGATTATAGAAGTCGATGTTGGCAGGCTTGTTCAAGAAAATGTTTGTTCTGTTTGTTCTCGTCGGGTTAAAAGGTCCTCCAATTTTTTAATCTTGGAGTATAATCTTTCCCGTTTCTTACAGAGTAAGTCATATTTCACTGTAGCGTCCATTGCTTGATCTCTATGAGATCTCATTTCTTTAGCTAACTCCTTGGCTTTAGCCTCGGGTTTTAGCACATGAGCTTCGAGTTTTATCACTTTTTCATTAGCAACTAGAACACGATTTTGCTCACATGCATGTTCATACCTAAACTTATCTAGAACTTCCAGATTATTTTGTAGATTTGCTTCTAATTCTCTAATTTTATTTTTACCCTGTTTGTTCGATTTATATAGAGTTAAGAATTCATTTTTCATTAAGTAATGAATCATAGTCCGCTTCGCTTACCTCAACCATATCTGAGTTGTCGGAAGTTTCCTTCTCTGTCTCACTCCCTTCTGCTTCAGTTCCATCTTCTTCATCATCAAGTCTGGCCATCAGCGCCATGTTCTCTTCCTCGCTGTCTGAGGTGTCCTCAAGCCAATGATCATGTTCAGCCATCAAGACCACTCCCTTCTCCTTCTGCTCGGACAATTGTACCTTTCTACGATAATAGTTGACGTCCTTTTTCTTGGGCAATCTGCATTCTCTGGCAAAATGTCCATGTTTTCCGCAGTTGAAGCATTTTCCCGGCTTGAGAGGCGGTTTCAGGGTCCTTTTCTTCATCTTGAGCCTTTCCCTTGGAATTTGATGAAGTTCTTTGACGGTTGGATGAGGATCCAGAGTTCTTATAGAATTTCTTCTGTACGAAGTTTGAGACTAGTGCCAGTTGTTTTGCGAGCTCCTTGATGTGATCTCATTGTCTTCGTGTTTTGAACAATCCTTGAGTTCTCCATCAGAGTCTAAACCTCCTCCCTCTTGAGCTTGAGATGACTGGAGGATCTCCTTGTCTTTTGATTGTTTTTTAGATGATCGTTCAGACATGAGTGCGAGTGTATCACTTCCACCGATTTTGTTTCCTCCCTCCGTTTCTCCACGTGATTGGAGTGTTAGTTGAGGTAGTCGAATAATGTGTGGATGCTAACCTTGGTTAGGTCGTTCATTTGTCTTATCATGATTGCTGTTGCTTCCCATTCAGGATGAAGTGATCCAAGGAACTTGATGTTAATCTCCATAACATTTTTAGTGACTTCGTTCATTTTCAACTCGTTTATGAGGACAAGGAATCGATGAAAAGTTTATTGAAGAGTTTCTCCTTTGTTTGCCTGGAAGCGATCATAAGAGATGAGGGTATTTGCCATCCTAGCCATTGTATTTACCTCTGTTCCCTGCATCATAATCGGCAGGGCATCCCACATTTCTTTTGCACTTTCACCACATTCTAGTTGCATCAGAAAGTCGTTGGGAATGGCTTGCATCATGTATGATTCTGCAACTTTATCGGCCTTAAGTCGCAGTTTTTCTTCGTCATTGCATTGGTCGACAGGCTTCCAGATACTTTGCGCTTCTCTTGCAGGGGTTGTGGTGGTTGTGGCTGGGATAACGGTCCAGTACTGCTTAGGACCATTATAAATAGATTCAAGCAAGTTATCTGAATTGTCCTTGCTTTCAATGAAGTTGATGAACCTTCTCTTCCAGACTGCATACTCGCCATGTCGGAGATGGGAGGTCTAACATCATTTCCCATGCTAAAGGAATCCATTTTTTGTGTTTTGGATATGATCGTTAACGTGTAATGTGAGGAAAATTAAATCTGTATCGAGAAATTTGGTCAAAATTGTTTTTTTTTAAGATTTGACTTTGACTTTAGGGTTTGGGTCGCGAACTTGGATAGGTATGTAGATTCGTAAATTGGGACTTTAACTTGGTTCGCGAATTGGATTTGGAAAGTGTTGTTTCGCGAATCAGTCTAAGTCTGAATTCGTGAAATGAGGTTGGATTCGTGAAAGAAACGAATCGCGAATTGATTTGGAGTTGATTCGTGAAATTTGAAATTTGCGAAATGAAGAGGATAAGTTGGTTCGTGAAAGTTGAAAGGATTCGCGAAGTTTCTGAATCGCGAATTGGTCTGGGGTTCGTGAACAAGCCTCCGGGTTCGCGAAACGGGCCAAAGTTCGTGAAATAATTGTATCGCGAATTGTAAAGAGAACTTGGATTCGTGAAATTCCGGATTCGCAGAGTTGAGAGAGATTTCCGAACTGATTGTATCGCGAACTGGCCTTGGATTCGCAAACTGGTAGATGGCAGGATTCGCAAAATCTGAATTCGTGAAAAAGTGAACCGTGAATTTGAGACGTTGATCAAAAAGAATCCGACGGCCCTCGAACTTCCAAGTTGTGAAACTTAGCTTCGCAAACTGTGTGAACAAAATTCGTGAACTTGATACTTCCAATTCGTGAAATTCCACCCAGAATCAGAATTCGTGAAACTCAAAGCAGACCGTGAATTCGCAAATTTTTCAACCCTAATCACAGCGCCGTTTGCGAATTAATAAAAAATTCTCCTTCCGTAAATGAACAATCTCCAGAAAATCACACTTAACCTTGACGGATATTTGTTTGGTAATTCTCAGAACTGATAGAAACACTGAAAGCAGCCTGGACAAACCAGAAAAAACATCCTATAGCAGCTTGAACCCACTAGTTTGAGCTTTGTGGCGAAAGTTGAAAATCGAAAAGAACTCACACTGCTCAATTCTTTGAAGCTTGAAATGAAGTTTCCTCACCTACACGCTTGATCTGATACCACTTGTAATTCCAGATTATCGAAGAACACTTCAACAGATTAAATCTTCAATTGATATTATGAATAGTGTTTGGAGGCTTAGTGTTGGATACGTGAAGTTTTAGAAAATGGAAAGTTAGATAACAATGTTAGGGTGTAGGGCTTAAATACCTTGAATAGGTATTAAGCCCATTGGGCCCTAACAAACCATTACAACCTATCAACCCATCTTAAATGAAATAACACAATTAAATATATCAAAATGAAATACAAAGACTTAAAATAAATATTTTGGACACTTCTAAAATATTCCTAACAGAATGCCCCCAGCAACTGACCTTTAGGTAGTAAAAATCCTTTTTCTTGGATTTTTGAAGCATATTATTTGGGCAGAGATGTAATAAATTTCTGGGTTTTTTGTTCTTGGTTTAGGTAATGAAATATGTGGTCGAACCAGCCCTCGCTTCGCTCGGGGAAGACAACCTTAGCAGAAGGGCTTCGCATGAGACTTTTGTGGATAATGTTTAGAAAAGTTGCTAACAATATAGTGATGATTCTCAGGGAAAAACCTGATATTGTTGCTCATAGTCAGAATACGTTCGATGGAAGAACATGGAAGGGAAGAAGAAGAAGCGACGGGGTCAATTGCTCGCCAACCCCGACTACAAAATGGCGTACGTTGCCTCAGTGTCCCACGCTGTAATTTGTTTTGGCCACTGGAGCAGTAAAGCTCGGGGAACGTTTATGAACGAGGAGGCTAGCTATAAACCATGTGAGTATTATTAACCAAGAAAATAGGAGGCAGGTGCGTTCTTCTTCTTTTTTTGTATTTTTCTTTCCATCGGATTGCAGATAAGGTAAAATGACTAATGGTCATAATCGTAATTGAAAGTTGACTTATTTCTTTGTTTTTTTTTTCTCTAAGCACCACATGAACTAGAGAAAGTCTTGCAAGGCTCAAAGAAGCAGATGAAAATTTTGTAGATACAAGAGGCCCAAAAGCAAGAATCATATGGGAGTTTAAAAATTATTACGTTTATGCATGTGAATGAAATCTTCTCTTGGCATAATTTGCTTACACAATTTAATTAGACTGTTTTATGCTAACACTGTGAAAACTTTGTGGCATTCAGAAGGGACCCAACAGGTGGTGCGTGCTACTTACAAAAGCCAGCGGAAAGATTCAGAGGTTATGATTATATCTGGGCCGAGCACCGTCTTTGATCTAATGGAGTTTTTGCTATTGATGTGTTATTCTTATGAACGCCTTTGAGTTTTGCTCTTTTGCAGTAAATAAGGAGACAGGCGACTACTCTGCTCTAATTTTGACGATGCAAGAAAATTCAGACTCTTGGTTCTGTTATCTCCTATTGTCTGTGATATAATTGATGTTTCTCCTAAGAGATTCTTGATTTTTTTTAACTTCTTTTCGTCGGTTGTGAAGTAAAGTTGCGTACTCTATACCAAATACGTTTGTGTGACAATTTTGATATTTGTCTCCCATTTGATTAAAGTTGAAATACATACATCTTCCTTCCTATTTGTCATGGGGATGGCAATTGGAACTATGTCATTAATAAATAATAAGGTAGGAGTCAGAGTAAACATTCGTCAATTTTTAGTCCTAAACGTAAATACAGACGAGGAAATGGTTGATGAGTGGAAAATAAATGGCCTTAATAAAAATTATTTATACTTGATCTGGGCCATAATAATATTTCAGTCGTGTATTATATAGAATGTCAAATATATTTTTTATACGTTTAACAATGTAAAAAAGAACTCATTATACATAACAAATTTTTTTTATTTGACATGCGCCACAATAATATCCCGATCGTGCATTGTGAAGAATGCAAAAATTAAGATGTTCGTATTCAGTAGTGCAAATTAAATGAAGTCTTCCATAGTAGTTGTCGGTAGTGCAAATAAAATATATGACGAGAATCGCACGACTATGTGGCTTACAAGATGTCTGGACCTAAAGTTCTAGGATAAACCATTTAATTATACGACTGCTTCAGTAACAGTTATGCAAAAATAAGACTCAAAAAGATCATGATTAAATGATGCCGTTCACAAGTTGACATATAATGCAATATTATTTTATATTGTTACACGTATAAAAAACTATATTTGACATTCTTTACAATACACGACTGAAATATTATTATGGCCCAGATCAAGATAAAAATAATTTTTAATATATGTTGGCATTCCTCGCGTAGCATGACTGAAATATTGTTATGGCGCAGGTCAAATAAAAATGTACTGTATAGTGCAATACTTTTTATATTGTTACACGTAGAAAAAAAATGTATTTGACATTCTTTACAATACTAACTGAAATATTATTATAGCGCACGTCAAGTAAAAATAATTTGTAATGTATAATGCAATATTTTTCATATTGTTACCCGTATAAAAAATATATTTGACATTCTATACAATACACGACTGAAATATTATTATGGCCATGATCAAGTAAAAGATAATTTCTAACGTATGTTGGCATTCTTCACTGTAATACCCGTAAAATTAGTACGGGATTATTTTTGTAATGTTCGAAATTAATGAAGATGATTTTCGAACGAAACCAAATTTTCGGGAGCAAACCGAAAATTATTAGTTGGGCCGAAATTGTTTAGGAAGTCCAAGTAATTTATAAAGAAAATGGCCCAAGTCAAATATTAAGGCCCAAATATAGGGATATTAATTAACCAATTATTAATTAATCAAGCATGGAAAATCACGTAGGTGTGTGATCACCTACTTTGAGGTTAGAGTCTCACCACCTTAAACAACCAATCAAAAGTAAAAGTGAGCAAGGATAATAGAAATCGTTACTTAATATCAAAGGAAAGCCACGTTGAAGGGATATACTTACGTGCTTGGCAAAGATAGACTTACGATTTGAAAGGTTAGTCACACACCCTAAGTGATAACCGAGAACTTCAATAAGTAATCCTCACTTGTATTTTCCAAGAACAAAACGTGAAAGGAACGAGAGGGGCGGAGAATATTTTTGTAAGCTAACATTTCGAATTAACTTATAAATATTCTATAAGCTAACGTGTTAACACCTTACATGGTTTGATGAAATTTCATTAAGCCGAAAGAAGAAAATACGAAGGAGGAGCAGATCCTAGCAAGCTTGATCGAATTTTCAGCCTAGGGAATTAATCAAAATTAGGCTTGGAGGCTAGGTAGGTGGTTTTAAACCCCTACAACCCGTACGGTTTTCCTCAAAATGGTTAGAATTCGATTGGAAGGCCAATTGAATTCAAAGTTTTAAGTTTTATGATTTTTATAAATTTCGTGATATGTTCCTATGTGATATTACGTGATTTTGAACTCAATATATGAGTTCTTGGACTGGATGATTTAACTGATGTGTTTATTCGATGAAGAACTTGTTAAGTTTCTGGAAAATTTTAGGGTTTTATATGAAGATGAGTCCGATAGAACAGTAAATCGGGCGATTTGAAGGTTTCGGACGATTTTTAATTCGCGGGCCTGTATTTAGTTTACAAATCGGGTGAAAATGATTTTCAAGAGATAGGATTGGCCGATTTTGGGTTTTGCGGGCCAGAGCTCGTGTTTCGCGGGCTGAAGCATTTCGCGAGTGGTGAGAGAGTGTCGGGCCAATTTTGGTTTTCGTGGGCAGATTTCAAATCGCTGGGTGATTCCTGTGAAGAAATCGGGCGATTCGCGAGATTCAAATCGGGCTTCGAGCGTTAAATTGGACGATTTGCGAAATCGCCGAAAGTCTCACGAAATCGGGTGTTGACTCGACTTTTGCGGGTTGACCAAGTGGGTTTCGGGCGATTTGAATTGGGCTTTGACCAATTTTTTGTGTGCGTTGACCGACAGTATTGATTTTTGGGCTTTTGCCCTATTTTAGGCCCAAATGTTTTGAATAAAATGGTCTTAAGCCCAAATCGCTTTTAAATAAAATATTTTCGTGTTATAACTTATATTTCGGGTCAACCCATATTTTAAATTATAAATATTATTTTTGGATTTTAAAACATTCGGCCAGGTTAGTATTTATACAGATTATGTGGTTTCAGTGCATGTGTTTCATAGGACTTATTATGTGTGCATTTCACGACATGCACGAGAGAGATAATGGAACCGTATTTGTACGGTGACACCTTACGGTGTCGGTTGAGTGGGGTAGAGTGACCTTTATTGGACGTCGAGGTTAGACTCGTGTAGCACCTGGTGGGAGAGGGGGTTTGCGACACCCATCTACTCGGGATTGAGCCACCCGAGGTGCACACCACCGGAAATTATTTGGCTCAGGGACGGCCGACAGATGTGAGATTCCTGTCTACCCGGGTCGGTGGTAGGCCACTCGGGGAAAAGTCGTCGGGTTGAGATTGTGTGCGGAAGGAGCGACCTGGCACGGCCGGCGTAGGCTACCGCATGGTTTATGGCGTACTTTGCCATTGCGCGCGTGGGTGCTGAGTCTAGCCTAGGGCCCTGTTATGTGATGAGATGTGAGATTGATTCGAGCGTGCATTATTATGATGTGAGGTTTTGGGATTGGGTTGAGTGCACGCACACATCGCATGTTTTACTACCACCTACTGGGCAATTTTGCTCAGGGTATTATTTTTGTAGGTAAGACTGAGCCCGACACAGATGCGTGTCCGGGTGAGCTGTAGGCTGGCTGGCGGCGGTGACTCCACGGGCTTTTGAGGGCGGAGCGGTACATGGGACGCGATCTGTGGAGAGGCGTAGGATAGTCGGGTTTAGATTTTTGGGACTTCGGCCCGATGTATTATATCGACGTATTTTTGTAGACCCGACTTAGTACATATATGTACATTATTTTTCATTAAAAAGTTTTTAAAAATCGGGTCCTCCGCGACTTTCGTTGCGGAAATCCGCCAATTAACCTAATTAGGAAGTAGGGTCGCCACAGGTGGTATCAGAGCATTAGGTTTTAGATTCTGAAGACTGTCCATGTACTGCCGCTCAGAAGCCGGGAGAACCAGCCTTGCTTGTAGGTATTACGTGTTTCGATGTGATTATGTGTTTAATTACGTATTTATATGTTATATAGTACCTGGGAATGTCGAGGGGTAGACCTAGACGAGAGTTCGCAGGAGAAACGAGTCGGCGGACGAACCTGAGTCCTTGACTCGCGAGAGAGATACCATCCACCGTCTGACTGAACTGATCCAGCGTCAGTCCGACCAAATCAACGACCTGATCAATCACCGGAGCTCATCTGAGCGCCGCATTTCCCCGCAGCCTGATCGTGTTGAAATTATTGGGGAGAGATTCCGCAAACTTAATCACCCAACCTTCGCCGAGGCCGCTAACCCTGCAGTGGCAGAGGATTGGATCGGCACAATAGAAGATCTCTTTGTGTATAGCCGAGTGCCGAATAATGAAAAGGTGTTGTGTGCCGTTTCCCTACTTCGGGGAAGCGCGCGGTTCTGGTGGAACACCGTAAAGGTGTTAGAGGATCCCGCTACTATGTCGTGGGAGCGCTTCAGAGAACTTTTCTACGACAAGTACTTCACTGATCACGACCAGGAGCAGCGGATGTACGAATTTATGAATCTGAAGCAAGGCCGTATGCCAGTGGCGGAATATATCCGCCGATTTGAGGAATTGTCGCGTTTTGCCCCGCATCTCGTTGCGACCAACATGCTGAAGGTGACGAGATTTCTCAGAGGGCTGAAACCCGAGTTCTATCGAGACTTGAGTATAGCGGGTGTACGTCAGCTGGAATTCCACCAAGCAACAGCGCGTGCGCTGATAGCCAAACAGGCGGAAGGAGTTGTGAGAGAGGCCCAGGAAGCGAACCGGAAGAGAGAGAGCCAGCAGGGAGGAAGCAGTCAGAAACGGCAATTCTTCGGCAAGGGCCCGAAGAATAAAGGCAATCGACCGGGCCAACAGATGTGGCGCCCGAATGTTAGCCAGGGACCAACCAACGTTCCCTATCGACCAGTGATGCCAGCACCACAGTGTCAGCAGTGCGGAAGAAATCACTTCGGCATCTGCTACGGACCTCGACCTGCGCAGAATCTACAGTGCTTTCGGTGCGGAAAGACTGGGCACACTGCACGGAATTGCACGGAAGGTCAACCTCGATTGCAGAATCAGCCGCAGAATCTGATTCGACCCCCACCTGTGCCTTCGCGTGTTTTCACGCTGACAAACGAGGAGGCGGAGGCGAACCCAGCTATGGTGACTGGTATGTTGAATATCTTTCACGTACCGTCTTCAATTCTGATCGATTCTGGAGCCACACATTCGTTTGTGTCGGCCAATTTTGTGACTAGGGCGGGAATCTATCCCACCCGATCCTTATGTAATTTCGTAGTGTCCCTACCACATGGAGATCCAACTCGAACGAATTTAGTGGTAGAAAATTGTCCTGTTAGTATAAAGGGGAGAGAGTTAGAGGTGGACTTAACAGTAATCCCGATGAATGATTATGTCATCATATTCGGGATGGATTGGCTCTCGAAATACGGGGCCAACATTGATTCTTCGAAAAGGGTAGTTAGGTTCCGATCACCCGAGGGAGAGGAATTTGAATTTTTAGGAATGAAGAATGGTAAGACCATCCCTCGGATTTCTGCTTTGAAAGCTCAACGACTCGTGAATACGGGTTGCAAATCGTTCCTGATCTTCGCGGTGAAAGCCGAGGAATCTTCCCAGCCGAAGCTTGAGGAGGTTCCAGTAGTAAATGAATACCCCGAGGTATTCCCCGAGGATCTTCCGGGATTACCACCAAATCGGGAAGTTGAAGTTGTTATTGATCTTGTACCGGGAGCTGCCCCGATCTCTAAATCTCCGTATCGGTTAGCGCCGAACGAGTTACGAGAACTAAAGGAGCAATTAGAAGATTTGATGCAAAAGGGTTTTATTCAACCCAGTTTCTCGCCTTGGGGAGCCCCAGTACTTTTTGTTAAGAAGAAAGACGGGTCGATGAGGATGTGCATCGATTATCGTGAGCTCAATAAAATCACGATCAAGAATAAGTATCCGTTGCCGAGGATAGACGATCTATTTGATCAATTACAAGGGGCGACGGTATTCTCGAAGATTGACCTACGTTGCGGTTATCATCAATTAAGGATCCGTGAGACGGATGTTCCCAAAACTGCGTTCAGCACGAGGTACGGCCACTATGAATTCTTGGTCATGCCTTTCGGGCTAACGAATGCTCCTGCTGCTTTCATGGATCTGATGAACCGAGTGTTTAAAGAGTTTCTGGACCGCTTCGTCATCGTCTTTATTGACGATATTCTCATTTATTCTAAGACCAAAGAAGAACACGAGGAACACCTGAGAACGGTCCTTGGAATTCTCCAAGAGAAGCAATTATTCGCTAAATTCAAGAAATGCGAGTTCTGGTTGGAACAAGTGGCTTTTCTGGGGCACATTATTTCGGGAGATGGAATTTCAGTGGACCCCAGCAAGATTGAAGCAATAGACAAATGGCCGCGACCAACCACTCCCACGGAGGTTAGAAGTTTTCTTGGTCTTGCTGGATACTATCGTAAGTTCATCAAAGATTTTTCCAGTATAGCCTCGACGCTCACAAACCTGACGAAGAAGAACGTTCCGTACAAGTGGACTGAAGAATGCGAGCAAAGTTTTCAGGAGCTGAAGAAAAGACTGACGACTGCTCCAGTCTTAGCAATACCTTCGGGTACTGAAGGATTTTCGATATATAGTGACGCCTCGAAGAATGGCTTGGGGTGCGTATTAATGCAGAATGGGAAGGTAATTGCTTACGCCTCCCGACAGTTGAAGCCGTATGAGAAGAATTACCCCACCCATGATCTTGAACTCGCCGCAGTAGTGTTTGCTCTAAAAATCTGGCGACACTATCTGTACGGAGAAAGGTGCGAGATCTTCACAGATCACAAGAGCCTAAAGTACTTCTTCACACAGAAGGAGTTGAATATGAGGCAAAGACGATGGCTCGAACTAGTGAAGGACTACGACTGTGTGATAAACTATCACCCAGGAAAAGCTAACGTAGTCGCAGACGCGTTGAGCCGGAAAACTGTAAGTGCTGAATTATGCCAACTCGGAGTAGAAGTAATTCACTTCGGGGAGATTGAGATGAGACTGGCAGCATTGACCCTCAAACCGACGCTGTTAGATCGGATCATTGAAGTGCAAAAAGTAGACGAGCTGTATTTGAAGGTTCGAGATGAACGAGATGAAGATGTTCCGTCGGAATTCGAATTCCAAGGAGACGGAAGTTTACGATTCAGAGGTCGCCTGTATGTGCCAAAAGACGAAGACATCCGCCGAACATTGATGACAGAAGCACATGCGACAATCTACTCGGTGCATCCTGGTGCCACGAAGATGTATCGGGATCTACGGATGAACTATTTGTGGCCTGGAATGAAAAGAGACGTTGCTACGTTCGTAAGTCGATGCCTGACCTGCCAACAGATCAAAGCAGAACATCAAAGGCCGGCAGGAATGTTACAACCATTGACGGTTCCCGAATGGAAGTGGGACCACATAACAATGGATTTTGTCATCGGATTACCCAAGACGGTGAAAGGACATGATGCAATTTGGGTAATCGTTGATAGATTGACGAAATCTGCCCACTTTCTACCGATTAATCAGACCTATTCCATGGATAAGTACGCAGAGTTGTACATCGAAGAAATAGTGAGACTCCATGGAATTCCGATGTCGATCGTTTCAGATCGAGACTCGAGATTTCTGTCCCAATTCTGGGTAAATTTACAGCAAGCTTAGTTTAGTTCAGCCTATCATCCCCAGACAGACGGGCAATCGGAACGAACGATCCAGACGCTCGAAGACATGTTAAGGGCGTGCGTTCTGGATTTTCGTGGAAGCTGGAGTAAGTATCTCCCACTGATCGAATTTTCATACAATAACAGCTATCAAGCAACGATCGGGATGGCACCTTACGAAGCCTTGTATGGGCGTAGATGTCGATCCCCAGTACATTGGGACGAAATCGGCGAAAAGCGCTGTTAGGTCCCGAAATGGTTCGTGAAATGACCAAGCTGTTAATAAAATTCGGGAGAGAATGCAAACGGCCCAAAGTCGTCAGAAGAGTTACGCGGATAAGAGACGAAGGCCGTTGGAATTTGAAGAAGGCGATCAAGTCTTCTTGAAAATATCACCGATGAAAGGAGTTAAGAGATTCGGACGGAAGGGGAAGTTAAGTCCAAGATATATAGGGCCTTTCAATATTTTGAAAAGAGTCGGTGAAGTAGCGTACCAGCTAGAATTACCGACCTTTTTAGCGCAAGTCCATGACGTCTTCCACGTATCTACGTTACGGAAGTACGTTCCGGATCCGAGTCATGTGCTACGAAGTGAGACGCTTCATCAGCAATTGAAACCGGACCTGAGCTACGAAGAAAGGCCGGTAGAGATTTTGATGTACGAAGTGAAGCGACTTAGGAACAAGAACATCCCCCTAGTGAAGGTGCTGTGGCGAAACCAAGCGGTCGAAGAAGCCACTTGGGAACGAGAAGATGAAATGTGCGAGAAATACCCCGAGTTGTTTTCGACGACTTAAATTTCGGGGACGAAATTTCTGTAAGGGGGGGAGGATGTAATACCCGTAAAATTAGTACGGGATTATTTTTGTAATGTTCGAAATTAATGAAGATGATTTTCGAACGAAACCAAATTTTCGGGAGCAAACCGAAAATTATTAGTTGGGCCGAAATTGTTTAGGAAGTCCAAGTAATTTATAAAGAAAATGGCCCAAGTCAAATATTAAGGCCCAAATATAGGGATATTAATTAACCAATTATTAATTAATCAAGCATGGAAAATCACGTAGGTGTGTGATCACCTACTTTGAGGTTAGAGTCTCACCACCTTAAACAACCAATCAAAAGTAAAAGTGAGCAAGGATAATAGAAATCGTTACTTAATATCAAAGGAAAGCCACGTTGAAGGGATATACTTACGTGCTTGGCAAAGATAGACTTACGATTTGAAAGGTTAGTCACACACCCTAAGTGATAACCGAGAACTTCAATAAGTAATCCTCACTTGTATTTTCCAAGAACAAAACGTGAAAGGAACGAGAGGGGCGGAGAATATTTTTGTAAGCTAACATTTCGAATTAACTTATAAATATTCTATAAGCTAACGTGTTAACACCTTACATGGTTTGATGAAATTTCATTAAGCCGAAAGAAGAAAATACGAAGGAGGAGCAGATCCTAGCAAGCTTGATCGAATTTTCAGCCTAGGGAATTAATCAAAATTAGGCTTGGAGGCTAGGTAGGTGGTTTTAAACCCCTACAACCCGTACGGTTTTCCTCAAAATGGTTAGAATTCGATTGGAAGGCCAATTGAATTCAAAGTTTTAAGTTTTATGATTTTTATAAATTTCGTGATATGTTCCTATGTGATATTACGTGATTTTGAACTCAATATATGAGTTCTTGGACTGGATGATTTAACTGATGTGTTTATTCGATGAAGAACTTGTTAAGTTTCTGGAAAATTTTAGGGTTTTATATGAAGATGAGTCCGATAGAACAGTAAATCGGGCGATTTGAAGGTTTCGGACGATTTTTAATTCGCGGGCCTGTATTTAGTTTACAAATCGGGTGAAAATGATTTTCAAGAGATAGGATTGGCCGATTTTGGGTTTTGCGGGCCAGAGCTCGTGTTTCGCGGGCTGAAGCATTTCGCGAGTGGTGAGAGAGTGTTGGGCCAATTTTGGGTTTCGCGGGCCGATTTCAAATCGCGGGGTGATTCCTGTGAAGAAATCGGGCGATTCGCGAGATTCAAATCTGCTTCGAGCGTTAAATCGGACGATTTGCGAAATCGCCGAAAGTCTCACGAAATCGGGTGTTGACTCGACTTTCGCGGGTTGACCAAGTGGGTTTCGGGCGATTTGAATTGGGCTTTGACCGATTTTTGTGTGCGTTGACCGACAGTATTGATTTTTGGGCTTTTGCCCTATTTTAGGCCCAAATGTTTTGAATAAAATGGTCTTAAGCCCAAATCGCTTTTAAATAAAATATTTTCGTGTTATAACTTATATTTTCGGGTCAACCGATATTTTAAATTATAAATATTATTTTTTTATTTTAAAACATTCGGCCAGGTTAGTATTTATACAGATTATGTGGTTTCAGTGCATGTGTTTCATAGGATTTATTATGTGTGCATTTCACGACATGCACGAGAGAGATAATGGAACCGTATTTGTACGGTGACACCTTACGGTGTCGGTTGAGTGGGGTAGAGTGACCTTTATTGGACGTCGAGGTTAGACTCGTGTAGCACCTGGTGGGAGAGGGGGTTTGCGACACCCATCTACTCGGGATTGAGCCACCCGAGGTGCACACCACCGGAAATTATTTGGCTCAGGGACGGCCGACAGATGTGAGATTCCTGTCTACCCGGGTCGGTGGTAGGCCACTCGGGGAAAAGTCGTCGGGTTGAGATTGTGTGCGGAAGGAGCGACCTGGCACGGCCGGCGTAGGCTACCGCATGGTTTATGGCGTACTTGTCATTGCGCGCGTGGGTGCTGAGTCTAGCCTAGGGCCCTGTTATGTGATGAGATGTGAGATCGAGCGTGCATTATTATGATGTGAGGTTTTGGGATTGGGTTGAGTGCACGCACACATCGCATGTTTTACTACCACCTACTGGGCAATTTTGCTCAGGGTATTATTTTTGTAGGTAAGACTGAGCCCGACACCGATGTGTGTCCGGGTGAGCTGTAGGCTGGCTAGCGGCGGTGACTCCACGGGCTTTTGAGGGCGGAGCGGTACATGGGACGCGACCTGTGGAGAGGCGTAGGATAGTCGGGTTTAGATTTTTGGGACTTCGGCCCGATGTATTATATCGACGTATTTTTGTAGACCCGACTTAGTACATATATGTACATTATTTTTCATTAAAAAGTTTTTAAAAATCGGGTCCTCCGCGACTTTCGTTGCGGAAATCCGCCAATTAACCTAATTAGGAAGTAGGCACGCCACATTCACAATACACGACTGAAGTATTATTATGGCGCACGTTAAATCAAAATGATTTCTAATGTATATAAAATATATTTGACATTCTTTACAATACACGACTAGAATATTATTATGATGCATGTCAATTAAAAATAATTTCTCATGTATCATGCAAAATTACGATTATTTATTTTATTTTACATGCGCCGTAATAATATCCCAGTCGTGTATTGTGAAGAATCAACATTCAGATGTTCGTATTCAGTAGTGCAAATTACATGAAGTCTTCCATAGTAGTTGTCAGTAGTGCAAATAAAGTGTATGATGAGAAATCGCACGACTATGAGCCTTACAAGATGTCTGGACCTAAAGTTCTAAGACAAACCTTTAATTACACGACTGCTTCAGTACAGTCGTGCAAAAATAAGACTCACAAAGATCATGATTAAATGATGCTTTTCACAAGTTTGCATATAATGCAATATTATTTTATATTGTTACGCGTATAAAAAAATATATTTAACATTTTTTACAATACATGACTGAAATATTATTATGGCCCGGATCAAGATAAAATAATTTTTAATATATGTTGGCATTCTTCACATAGCATGACTGAAATATTATTATGGCTCACATCAAATAAAAAAGATTTGTACTTTATAATGGAATATTTTTTATATTGTGGCACGTAGAAAAAAATATATTTGACATTCTATACAATACATGACTAAAATATTATTATAGCGCACGTCAAGTAAAAATAATTTGCAATGTATAATACAATATTTTTTTGTTACACGTATAAAACTAATTTCATACAATATTTGACATTCCATACAATACACGACCGAAATATTATTATGGCCCAGGTCAAGTAAAAATAATTTCTAACGTATGTTGGCATTCTTCACAATACACGACTGAAAAAATTATTATTGAGCACGTTAAATCAAAATGATTTCTAATGTATAGGGCAATTTATATTGTTACACGTATAAAAAATATATTTGACTTTCTTTACAATACACGACTAGAATATTATTATTATGCATGTTAATTAAAAATAATTTCTCATGTATCATGCAAAATTATGATTATTTATATTGTAATATTGCATTAGACCTTATTATTCTTATAAATTTATTTAGCGATTGGCATTCATTGAAAATATTTAATTTGCACTACTGATACGAACATCTGAATGTTAACATACTTCACAATACACGACTGAAAAATTATTATGGCCAGACCAGATCAAGTAAAAAATAATTTGTAATTTATAATGCAATATATTTTTTATATTGTTACACGTGTAAAAAAATATATTGGACATTCTTTACAATACACGACTGAAATATTATGGCCCATATCAAGTAAATATAATTTTTAACTTATGTTGGCTTTCTTCACAATACACGATTGAAATATTTATATGGCGCACGTCAATTCAAAATAATTTCTAAAGTACAATGCAATAATTTTTATATTGTTACACTATAAAAAAATATTTGACATTCTTTACAATACACGACTGAAATATTATTATGACGCATTACACGTTATGACTCTTATAAATTTATTTAGCGATTGATATTCATTAGAAACATTTAATTTGCACAACTGCATAGTTCTTACTCCTGTTTCCTAAAGTACATGATTGTTTCAACAACAGTCGTGCAATAGTTGTCGTACAGTCGTCCAGTTTCTTGCGGGTGTAAAACGTATGTATTGGAACATTTATTTTGATTTCTTTGTTTGAAGTTCTACATAATTATGTTTCTAATTTCATAATTCATGATTAACATTTATTTAGGGTTTGTCCTGTTTTTGCACAACTATTATTGAAGCAGTCGTGTAATTTAAGGGTTTGTCCTATTTTTGCACAACTGTTATTGAAGCAGTCGTGTACTTTAACAAACACGAGGTCGTGCATAATTTCAAATGGATCTGAACCATATAAGAACGTCGTAATAGTGCATTATAACATTATACAGCAGTCGTGTATTCATATGCAAAATGTTACGGCCGTAGTGAACATAATGCATGCTTTTCCAATAATTTATTGGATGAAGATAGGAAAACTGTAGAGGAAAGGAAGTAAAAAAAAATGTTTGACACTGACTTTAGGAGGTTTCATACATCCATTCAGATATATTTTTACAGGTTTGACATGTAATTGTAACATCTCATCGGAAACATTATATTAAACCAAATTTAAGAACATATTGACATATTTATTTACTTTGCGCGAAACAGTTTCTCTTATGAATGCATAGGAAAATTGGAAATCTATGAGAATACACAACCGATGAAGACTTAAACGACTCTTACAAAATTGTTCGCCCACTGCAATACATTAGAATATTATATTCGCACCACTGACAAATATTCAGACATGTAACACAAAAATGTAAACGATGACCCGATTAATAAAAAAGATATCATTACAAAAGTTGTATGAATTACTTAATAACACGAACTTTATTTCATATAACACATTAATATTGACCATATAATTTTCAACCGTGATTCGAATTTTAAGAATGAAAAATGAGAAGTAACAGTTATAAAAAAAAACCCTCCCACATTATATTATTTTTTGCCATTTAGTTGTATAAATGATTAAGTATTTTTTGCCCCCGGCTGGGTTCAGGGCGGGGATGTTGCCAACCCCGGTCCGAAACCCACACCGGGACCCCCCTTTATTATTTATATAAATATTATATATATTTATATAACATAGAAACATATATTTAATAAACAATAATTATATAGACAAAATTTGTAAATGTGGGGCAGTTTTTTTTCTGAATAAGCATTTTTCTGTATGACTACTATGCATTCGCATTTTTTCTAATTTATTTCTTTGGTTATATGCATTTACCTATTCTATATAACTATTACGCATTCGCCTTGAAGTAGTGCGCGTCATGATGGCGAAGAAGATCAAATGTTTGGAATGTTTATTCTCGCTTTCGTACATAATCATTGTCGCATTGATCTCTCTTGATAGCTATGTGGTTCAATATGTGGTGGAGCTGCAAAGGAGGTTGCAAGGCACTGGGGCTGGTGACGTCTGGCGATCTGAAGGAAGGAGTTGAATAGGAGGAGAGAAGTTAGAAGCTTCGATAATGTGTTTGGGAATATGTCTCGCCTGGTTACTTACCCTTTGAGTTTAGGGATCTTGAAGTTGCTTTGGATGCTGAGTGTACTGTAATACCCGTAAATTTCATACGGGATTTACAAATGTAATTAGCAGAGTGGTAATATAGATCAGAAATTTTATTTTTTATTCAAATGAAGAATTCCAAATTTTGGAGTGAAAATATAAAGTATATAAATTTCGAAAATATATAAGAACATGATTTAATGCTTAATATGGAATTTTTGGAAAGACCATTTAAAATATAAGAAAACTATGAAGAATATCAATTTAATAAGAATATTCAAAGAATGAATTCACGTTCTGGTACATCATATATACGTATAGAGATAATGGCTACATACACATACGTATATACATAATAATATATATGTTAGATATGCTATATACACACATATATATTTAATAATATTAATTTAGCCATATACACGTGGTGGCAAATTAAGTTAGGCTAAGTAGAAAGATTTCTTTGCCCTAAAGTAATATACATCATCATAAAAAGCACCACGTATGTGTATATATCGATGATTTGAAATAGAAAGGGAAGGTTTAAGAACAAAGAACAAAAGGGACGAACGAAGTGAAGAAGAAATTTCAACTAGCTTAACAATTCGAATTTGAAAAGGAGGAAGGTAAAAACCCTATATATAATACGTTAATTTTCTTATGTTTAGTAGAGCTACATGTTTCAAGTACCTTATATGATTGTGAATTAGGTGAAGCGTTTTAGCATATTAGATACAGTTAGGACTGTAGATTCTTGAAGTTTCAAATTTATGTTTGATCGTGAGCGTAAGTTAAGACATAAGTTTTGGTGACTTTCGAAAATAGGATAATGTTCGTGAGGATTTTGGGGTGTACGGTATTCTGGGTTTAGAATAATTTTCGAAAGAGATCATAATGATATATGAATTTTAGTAATTATTGTTTTTGGACGTTGAGTGATTTTCGAAACATGTAGTGTTCTTGAGCATTCGATGTTTTTATAGAATATAAATTTTTGGGTTTGGGATGAACTTTGAAATAGGAATTTCACGAATTGCGAGGGGAGTTAAGTATTTCGCGAATCAAACGAGTTTCGCGAGTCGACCGTTGACTTCGAAATTAATATGGAAAGTTAATTATTTTAAATCAGTATAGTTATAGAATTACAACATATACTGATAATATTTATTTCTTCAGAGGATTAATATATAGGGACTCCACCAGACCTCTGAGTCGACAGTATCAGGAGGACAGGTAGGTGAATCATTCATCTACAACGCGTAAACACCAATGTGATATTTATGTGCTTTTATGTGCTACTATGTGACTATGTGATTCGATGAGTTAGGTGTTTTACGTTTGTTTTATGTGGCATCACAATATCATGTATTACCACGTTAAATGCTTGCATGTGCATTACACGTCATTTCACGAACCGTGGTGGAACGGCGGTACTGTATTGTACCCATTGAGCGAGTAGCCGATATTGGCTGTCGACCCGTAGAGGAGTCACGTGAGTGGGGGCATCTGCTGTGCACCAGCGCCTGTGACGGTGAGCCATTGGCCCGTTGGACATTATGCGGCAGACTGCGGGCGACCTGTAAAGGAGCGACTTGGGACATCCCCAAGTAGGCTAGCTAGTGTAGGCCACGCTGTCGTATGCGGGAGGAGGCGACCTGGAGGTTGCGACCTGGGTACCCTTACGGGGCCTAGTGTAGGCTACCAGCGTGGGCACCGCATTGGCAGAAGAGGCGACCCGAGAGAGTGACCTGATACGGCTCAGGGAGGCTGTCGGTGTAGGCCACTGCCGTAGTGTTGTGATAGTGTTGTGGTTGTGATCGTGATCGTGGTAGTGATTTTGCGTGATGGTGCACAGTATGAAGCCCGGGGCCCGTTGTGAGGTGGGGAGTGTATCCCGGTTGTGATGAGTGATAGTGAGTGGCATTGTGTCGCTGAGAATTGGGGGTAAGTGAACGTGAGTGAGTCACACGTGCATGTGCATTATTTCACCTACTGGGCAATAGCCCAGTGTTTGCGTGTTGTAGGTAATCGACGATCAAGGCTGGCTATTGGAGCTTCCATGGGCTTTTGAGAGCGGGGTTGTACATGGATGACGACCTGTGGGCGATTGATAGGGTGTTTTGGGCTTTCGGCCCGTTCGTACTAATATTTGTATAAACAAACGTTTTTGTAAAATGGGTTCTCCGCGGCTTTCGCTGCTAAACCCGATGCGAGTTGTCGCTAACTAGCGATTAGAAAGTGGGGGTCGCCACAGGTGGTATCAAAGCTTAGGATACAGATTCTATAGACTGTCCATGTACGGCCGCTCAAAAGCATGGAAGTCCAGCCTCGTTGCCTCGTCGGTAAGTATTTTTGCTTCTGCGTTAACTACTATGTGCTAATGTGATATAATATTTGCCTTAATTAGCATGGTGGAAATAGGAATAAGTATGACGTAGAAAATAAATGGACGAGTCTAGTCGTAGATCCGAACTCGAATCCCTTACCACTGAATTTCGGGGTCGAAATAAGGGGGAGGGATGTAATATCTGTAAATTTAATACGGGATTTACAAATGTAATTAGCAGAGTGGTAATATAGATCAGAAATTTTTATTTGTTTATTCAAATGAAGAATTCCAAATTTTGGAGTGAAAATATAAAGTATATAAATTTCGAAAATATATAAGAACATGATTTAATGCTTAATATGGAATTTTGGAAAGACCATTTAAAATATAAGAAAACTATGAAGAATATCAATTTAATAAGAATATTCAAAGAATGAATTCACGTTCAGGTACATCATATATACGTATAGAGATAATGGCTACATACACATACGTATATACATAATAATATATATGTTAGATATGCTATATACACACACATATATATTTAATAATATTAATTTAGCCATATACACGTGGTGGCAAATTAAGTTAGGCTAAGTATGACTAATAGAAAGATTTCTTAGCCCTAAAGTAATATACATCATCATAAAAAGAACCACGTATGTGTATATATCGATGATTTGAAATAGAAAGGGAAGGTTTAAGAACAAAGAACAAAAGGGACGAACGAAGTGAAGAAGAAATTTCAACTAGCTTAAGATTTCGAATTTGAAAAGGAGGAAGGTAAAAACCCTATATATAATACGTTAATTTTCTTATGTTTAGTAGAGCTACATGTTTCAAGTACCTTATATTATTGTGAATTAGGTGAAGCGTTTGAGCATATTAGATACAGTTAGGACTGTAGATTCTTGAAGTTTCAAATTTATGTTTGATCGTGAGCGTAAGTTAAGACATAAGTTTTGGTGACTTTCGAAAATAGGATAATGTTCGTGAGGATTTTGGGGTGTACGGTATTCTGGGTTTAGAATAATTTTCGAAAGAGATCATAATGATATATGAATTTTAGTAATTATTGTTTTTGGACGTTGAGTGATTTTCGAAACATGTAGTGTTCTTGAGCGTTCGATGTTTTTATAGAATATAAATTTTTGGGTTTGGGATGAACTTTGAAATAGGAATTTCATGAATTGCGAGGGGAATTAAGTATTTCGCGAATCAAACGAGTTTCGCGAGTTGACCGTTGACTTCGAATTCAATTTCGAAAGTTAACTATTTTAAATCAGTATAGTTATAGAATTACTACATATACTGATAATATTTATTTCTTCAGAGGATTAATATATAGGGACTCCACCAGACCTCTGAGTCGACAGTATCAGGAGGACAGGTAGGTGAATCATTCATCTACAACGCGTAAACACCAATGTGATATTTATGTGCTTTTATGTGCTACTATGTGACTATGTGATTCGATGAGTTAGGTGTTTTACGTTTGTTTTATGTGGCATCACAATATCATGTATTATCACGTTAAATGCTTGCATGTGCATTAGACGTCATTTCACGAACCGTGGTGGAACGGCGGTACTGTATTGTACCCATTGAGCGAGTAGCCGATATTGGCTGTCGACCCGTAGAGGAGTCACGTGAGTGGGGGCATCTGCTGTGCACCAGCGCCTGTGACGGTGAGCCATTGGCCCGTTGGACATTATGCGGCAGACTGCGGGCGACCTGGAAAGGAGCGACTTGGGACATCCCCAAGTAGGCTAGCTAGTGTAGGCCACGCTGTCGTATGCGGGAGGAGGCGACCTGGAGGTTGCGACCTGGGTACCCTTACGGGGCCTAGTGTAGGCTACCAGCGTGGGCACCGCATTGGCAGAAGAGGCGACCCGAGAGAGTGACCTGATACGGCTCAGGGAGGCTGCTCGGTGTAGGCCACTGCCGTAGTGTTGTGATAGTGTTGTGGTTGTGATCGTGATCGTGGTAGTGATTTTGCGTGATGGTGCACAGTATGAAGCCCGGGGCCCGTTGTGAGGTGGGGAGTGTATCCCGGTTGTGATGAGTGATAGTGAGTGGCATTGTGTCGGTGAGAATTGGGGGTAAGTGAACGTGAGTGAGTCACACGTGCATGTGCATTATTTCACCTACTGGCAATAGCTCAGTGTTTGCGTGTTGTAGGTAATCGACGATCGAGGCTGGCTATTGGAGCTTCCATGGGCTTTTGAGGGCGGGGCTGTACATGGATGACGACCTGTGGGCGAGTGATAGGGTGTTTTGGGCCTTCGGCCCGTTTGTACTAATATTTGTATAAACAAACGTTTTTGTAAAATGGGTTCTCCGCGGCTTTCGCTGCTAAACCCGATGTGAGTTGTCGCTAACTAGCGATTAGAAAGTGGGGGTCGCCACAGGTGGTATCAGAGCTTAGGATACAGATTCTGTAAACTGTCCATGTACGGCCGCTCAAAAGCATGGAAGTCCAGCCTCGTTGCCTCGTCGGTAAGTATTTTTGCTTCTGCGTTAACTACTATGTGCTAATGTGATATAATATTTGCCTTAGTTAGCATGGTCGCCACATGTACTTTTCTGGACTCGCAGGTATGTTGTGTTTGCGCTTCTCAATCTGCTCTCATTGTCAGGGGGTCATATTGAAAAAGCAGCTGAAGTATATGCATTTCTTATGGTATGTCTTTTCGCTATGACTTTACTTGTATGACTGAGATGTCTCGTATTTCTCGAAAAAGTGATTCGATTGATGGGATTTGGTATGAGATCGATGATATCGATGAGATTGATATTAAATATTTCTTCTTAGAACGTATTGATTTGACCCCATAAGCGGGACCAAGCATGTTGCCGCCAGAAGCCCATATTTCTTCTAGAGAATCTCCTAATTGTTCCAGAGCAACTAGAAAGAGATTCTTTAACCAGAAAGAATTCGGTTCAGATGTAGGATACCTATCCAGAATGGAGAAACATCTGACTAACTTTTACTTCTTTTATAGTCAGCTATCTGATATTTCCTATTAAAACAAAGCTTATCAACAATCTGTTATTATCCCCTATTTTCAATTTGTCAGGCTCAAGAGTTGGAAGTCGAGGCATACCTATTACTGGATAAACTAACATCAAAGATCGGTACTTTGAACTTTCAAATGGTTCGTCGATTGAAAAGTAGCCACGCCACGTCAGCAAAATAGAAGTGTAAAAAATCACACATACATTGTATCCATTATGTTCAATTAATATGACAACTAAACAATCTTACAAACTACTCTAGTGATGGGAATTGGACCAGGTTCTTTGTATCGGAGTCGTATGAGTTTCTATTGCAAACCCATGATAACCCTCACCCAAAGTAACTAAAGGGTAATGGAAATGTAAGGTTAGAGAATCTACAACACCCAGTTGATGTGACTCGACCAGATCCGAACATGAAGATGAATTGGCCTGTAGGCGAAACACCTTCCGACGATGAAGGTACATGCGGAACCTCTTGCTGTTTAACATAGCCATCCATCAATTGTCGTGGGCGTTGGGGGCGCTCATGTTGAGCTATGGTTTTTATTAGAATTATGCGGTGCGAATTAGGGACAAGGCGGCGAAGAATAAGAAAGCGACCGTTGTAGGTGTTGCAGTGGAGTGAAGGCCGCAAACAATGGGACATCCATGTGCCTCTGTGTATATGTTGAACTATGTGAGACTAATATTACGGAGAATGAATCTCGGGCAATTATATTGTGTTCTGATCCTACTGTAGAGTGATTTTTTTTCCGCATTAGTGAATAAAATCCTTATCTCTACCTATTTTATGTGGATCGTTCTATTTATTGGGTCACTTTCTGCCATATACTTTTTAGTTTTTTTTACATATCGTTGATTTTTGTTGACAGCCGTGAATCAGGATGTTCGAGACGTTGGCCTTTAACATAATAGTTAATGCTTGGATCATAAAGATTAGTTTTTAAAACAAGTCTCCTTCTTTTGTGGGTGCAAAAAGTATGTATTGAAACATTAATTCTGATGATTTGTTTGGATTGTATTGGAACATCCTTTTCTTTTTTGGATGACTGTTACGTTTATAAATTAAAACTGTCACACAAACTATGTAATGAGATGATCATAGCCTTATTGGATGTTGGTGAAGCAAAAAATATATTCATGTTACTAAGTGAATGAGTCGTTCTTTATTCTGCTGTTTAGGCGCTGTGGCGACCCTACTTCCTAATTAAGTTAATTTGCGGATTTCCGCAAACGAAAGTCGCGGAGGACCCGATTTATCAAAAACTTTTAAGGAAAATAATTTACATAAATAACAAAAGTCGGGTTTTACACAAAAAGCGTCACTAACTACACCGGGCCGGAGCCCAAAAATCTAACCCGGCTACACTATACTACGCCGTTCCACAGGTCGTGTCCCATGTACTGTGCCGCCCTCAAAAGTCGGTGGAGTCACCGCCGCCAGCCAGCCTACAGCTAACCCTGACACCCATCGGTGTCGGGCTCGGTCTCACCCAGTGTTTTAAAACGCGCATAGCGCAACGCGTCGAGTTTCAGTTCAGATAGCGCGTAGCGTAAATAGCGTAGCGTATTGCGTGAGTATTTCAGACAAGCCACTTATTACGTTAAGAAACATAATTTATAACAAATTATTAATCATAAGCACATTATTTAGTAAGTTTTATATAAAATTTGAGTTCAAATATATATAATGTCTAATAGTATGTATTCGAAATAATAAGAATATATTAAACAATTCGTGTGTATAAGATTTAATAGAATTTTAAATCTAATTTCACGGTCAACGTAGTGGGCCAACATTAAAAATATTAAAAATGATAATTGATAAAATTTGAGAAACCTAAACTAAAAGAATATAGTATTTTCGAAAAATATAAGATATGCATGTCATTTTGATCGGTGTTAAACAATGAATAAATTAGATAAATTTATTTATTTTTATCACGTAGATTACAATAAAATTATCGCTTTTTATGTTTGGAGGAGGTAAATTTAAAAATATTAGGAAACTAAAATAAAAATACATTTGTCAAATCATTAAAGGCCACGTCATCTCTGCCTCTCTGGCGCATTATGTCCTCTCCTCAACGATGAAACAAGTTTTTTTAGTTTGCTTTTTCCTTATAGCGACGGATTATCCGTCGAAAAAAAAAACGCTTTATTTTTTACGCGTCGTCGCGTTTTGCCGTAGAAACACGCAAAAGCGCGCGTTGGTGCGCGCGAAATTTCGCTTTTTAAAACACTGGTCTCACCTATAAAAATAAAACCCTGAGCAAAATTGCCCAGTAGGTGGTGCACTCATCCCGGTCCCAATCCTCAAAACATGATAATGCACGCTCGAACCTACGTCCCTAGGCTAGACTCGGCACCCACGAGGGCAATGGCAAGGTATGCCATAAACCATGCGGTAGCCCACGCCGGCCGTGCCGGGTCGCTCCTTCCGCACTCAATCTCGACCCGACGGTTTCCCCGAGTAGTATACCACTAACCCGGGTAGACATGAATCTCACATCTGTCAGCCATCCCTGAGCCAAATAATATCCGGTGGTATACACCTCGGGTGGCTCAATCCCGAGTAGATGGGTCTCGCAAACCCCCTCTCCCACCAGGTGCCCTATCGAGTCTAGACCTGACTGGCGAAATCGGTAACTCTACCCCACTCATCCGACACCGTAAGGTGTCACCATATAAATACGGTACATCACCAACCTCTCACGTGCATGTCGTGCAATGCACATATAATCAATCACATGTAGCATATACACCGAAACCACATAACTCGTATAAACATTATCCTAGGCCGAATGTTTTAGTATCCAAAAATAATATTTATACTTTAAAATATGGGTTGACTCTAAAATATAAACTATAGTGTGAAAATATTATATTTTAAATTGATTTGGGCTGAAAATAATTTTATTTAAATATTGGGCCTAAAATAGGGCAAAAGCCCAAAATAAACTCGTCGGTCAACTCTGGTCAAAGCCCAAATCTAATTTCGCCCAATCCCACGTTTTAAAGAGAGCTCAACCCGCGAAACGTTCGGGTCAAAGCCCGACTTCGCGAAATCACTCGCTGCATTTCGCGAATCACCCGATTGAAATTGGTCAACCCGCAAACCATCGAGTCAAAGTCCCAATTCGGGAAACCTTCGCCGAGTTCGCGAATCGTGTGATCCGGCCCGCGAAACCTGATTTAAGCCCGTGCAAAGCCCGACGCCACTCACAGGAATCACCCGCGAAATGAGTCGGCCCGCGAGAACTTAAAGTCGGCTCGCGACTTCTCTCACAATTTGCGAACTGTGTCAGCCTGCGATGTAATACCCGAGTTCCCGTAAGCTAATATGACTAATAAATTGGGTGCATTTTATGAGTTTTACGTGACTACATGAACTTCATGGGTTAATTATGTGCCTGCACCATTTCACGAATTTTGTGCACGTAATTATATGCTTATGTGAATCATGGGAATATTTTACGCTTAAGCGAATTACGAAAAATTTTGTGCATTTAATTATGTGCTTGTGGTGACCTCTAGCTTATATAGGAGTTTTCTAAAATGGCCTAGAATGAAGGTAAGATATTACCCAAATTAATGGGAACTCAATAAGTATTAAATTAAAATGGAATAACAAGGCCCAAGTGGGAGTTTAAGTTGGTCCAAATGCTTAGAGATGAGGATAGGAGTTGGGCTAAGATATTGAACTTAGGCCCATGATATTAAGATAAACCTTAGAAGACAAGGTTCCTCAATTTAGGGAAGTTCACGTCAACTTTGGTCCCACTACCCATACCTATGATAAGAAAATATCTACCCAAACCTTTTAAGCTCTAAAACATAACTAACACGAAAATAATCGAAGTAGGAGAAGAACGAACGAGAACAAGAAGGGGGGTGATTTTTAGCCAAGAGTCCTTAAAACAATTCAAAGAAGCCAAAGGAAGAAGGTGAGGATTGGTTATACGATGTTGCTCTTATACAAACCTTTGTACTCATGTTTAGGAATTTAACCCAATAAGCTTCCGGCTAAGAGAACCTTTGTAAAAATAAAGTAGGGTTAGTGGGTGGATACGGGTTTAATCCCTAGGGTATTTTATTACATGGTATTTTATAAGCTGTTTGAGAACTTCATCATTAGAGAATATTTGTTTAAGTGTCGAGTGTTTCGGAAATATTTAAAGTCCATAAGATATTCATACAGTTCTTGAAAGAAATACTTTTTGATCGACGTGGTCTAAGACTCTAGGTGTTAAAGTTGTTTGAAAGTCGCGAAGGGTGAGATTCGCGAATCTTTGAAATTCGCGAATCAATGGGTAAAATAAGGATTTGCGAATTAAACCCGTTTGGCGAAATGATAAGTATTTTCGAACCACGGGTTCGCGAAGTGCCTTGGACGATTATTTCACGAATACTAGGTTGCGAATCCATAACAAATGATGAATTCTAGGTTTGTGAATTATAAGTATAAAATACATTAGAACCCGCGAAGTATAAGTTTAGCAAACCATATTTGGCGAACCCGAAGACTTCGCGAAATCAACCTTTCACGAACTGAGAGAGAGAAGAGTTTGGCGAACTCAAAAAGGCGTCACTACATGGATTCGCGAAGTTAGGATTCCAAGGTCCAACAAAGACACGAATCAACTTAAGGCTTTAGAGTAGTTCGCCAATTAAGGTAAGTAGTTCACGAATAGAGAGGAATGTGCGAATAGGTAATTTCGCGAATTGAGCTAGTTGGCAGATTAAGTGTGAATTAGTGAAATGTAGGATGAGTTTTATGAACTCTAAATGTTCGCAAACTCGGTAGGGGATGTGTGATTCTTCGCGAATTAGCATAGCCATTCCCGAACGGAATTGTGGAATAAAAATTATACGAACTAAGCTAGTTTGGCGAACCTTGATATTTTGCGAATTGAGGGAGAAAGAGTAGTAATAGAATTCGCGAAATAGAAGTGCGTAAAGTAGTTTCGCGAATTAAAATTCTTCATGGACGATATTTTGCGAACTCGAAGAGCCTCATTTCACGGATTCGCGAACTAAGGTTTCACGGGCCGTTAAAATACTACTTCACGAATCTAGTTATGAGACATTTAACTTCACGATTTTGGAAATTTGGCGAAGTAAGAACATTGCGAATTGTAAGGGAATTCGCGAATTATAAAAGTGCGCTAAGTACTTTGCGAAATTGGTAGAATTAAATGTTAGGATTCGAGAAGTGGCCTCTAGGGCATTTCACGAACTATTAGGGCATGGAAATTTCATGAATTTAGCAAGTCATAAATTATGAAGTCGTACCCTGAAATTTCACGAACTAAGAACTTCACGAACTTCAGGAATAGTTCGCGAACTATACGAATTTCACGAGCCAAGGGTAGTTCGAGAATTCCACCCAATTTATCTGATACTTCACAAGTTGACTTGACTTAGGCAAACTCCAATACTTATTTATCTTATAGCTAAACGTTTTAATACTTAGGAATTCAGGAAATTAGATAGTACACTGACGATATAATTTTATGCTTAGGAAAGGGGACTAATAATTTCGAAGGATCACTAGCTAACCACCTACGGACGCCAGGTAAGTGGGACTGTTCAACTACAACGCATAAAACTTATGTGCGCATTATTTACGTGGCTATGTGCTTCTATGACACTATGCGATTTATTATATTGCATGAACTGCACGCTACATGACATGACATGACAAGTCTTATCACATTTCATACATGCATTTCACGTGCATATACGAGTCCCACGAGAGTTTTATGACATGACATGAGATATGCACTATCGCCGGGGCGCGATAAGTAGTTGCTAAAATTTGCATGTAACCATTTTCAAAACAAGACACGTGCAAGACAAGACGTGTAATACGGCTCTTCTAATGCTACGAGGTGACTCTCTATGTCACCGTTTTCAAGACAAGACACGTGCAAGACAAGACGTGTATTAGGGACCCTATAAGACAAGACAAGACATGACATGATTTTGTGAGGAATTAGTGAGCATTGGCGCGTATGCCTCTGCAAATCATGATACGAGCACATCATGCATAATTCCTACTTACTGGGCTATATAAGCTCATCCCATGTTTTATGTGTTGTAGGTACTAGAGAACACGGTACGTGATCGCCTAGCCGGCAAGGCTTTCTTTTGGAGCTTCCGAGCGACTTTTGGGGGTGGTGTGTAAATGGATGACGACCTGTGAGGCCGGGCGCATAGGAAATTCTTTTGCTGCAATTATATACACGACCCATGAAATTAGGACATGAATATAGTCAGGAAGTTAATGTAATTCTTTTGACATGTACAGGAACGACTTCCTTGATGTAAAAGGAAAAATTTCATACGAAATTCCGCTTTGCATTATTTCAAATACATCATTAGGCACTTAGGATAACGCTAGAAATGGTGGCGATGGCTAGGGTCGCTATACGCGACATCCGAATTCTGGCCCGCAAAATCTTGTTTAACTCACACACCGCGAAAACCTTTGGGCCCGCGACAAAAGTTCGCGACCCGAATTCAATTCGGCCAACTCTCTATTCATTTTAAAATCATTTTCCCTCAATTCGCGAAATATAAAGCGGCCCGCGAAACTCTTTCTCTCTCACACAATTCGCGAACTTAGACTAGGCCCGCGAAAATCTTTTTAACTCTCACATTTCGCAACATAAAATCAACCCCCGACTTAATCGCTCGATTCGTCAATCTTTATAAACAAACCCTTTTTATAAAACCCTAATTTTTCTGGAAAAATTCATCATATAATTCGTCAATCTTTATAAACTAGGAACCTCCTCAAGCTTCGGCTGAAATCCGAGGGATTGTCTTACAATTCTTCTTTCCCAAAAATTCAAATTCCTCTCCCTCGGGTGATCGGAACCTAACTACCCTCTTTGAACAGTCAATGATAGCCCCGTATTTCGACAGCCAATCCATCCCGAATATGATGTCGTAATCATTCATCGGGATTACTATTAGGTCTACATTCAACTCCCTACCCTCAATACTAACGGGACAATTTTCTACTACTGAATTCGTCCGAGTTGGATCTCCGTGTGGTAGGGATACTACGAAATTGCATAAAGAATGGGTGGGATAGATTCCCGCCCCAGTCATGAAATTAGCCGACACAAACGAATGTGTGCCTCCAGAGTCAATGAGGATTGAAGACGGTACGTGGAAAATATTCAACATACTGGTAACTACGGCTGGGTTCGCCTCTGCCTCTTCGTTCGTTAGTGTGAAAACACGTGCAAGCACCGGTGGAGGTCGGATCAGATTCTGTGACTGATTCTGCAGTAGCAGCTGACCCTTCGTGCAGCTTCGTGCGTTATGTCCAGTCTCTCCACGTCGGAAACATTGCAGATTCTGCCCCTGTCGTGGTCCGTAGCAGATGCCGAAGTGATTTCTCCCACATTGTTGGCACTGTGGCGCTGAAATCTGTGGTCTGTTAGGGATGTTATTAGGTCCTTGATTCATGTTCGGGTGCCACATCTGCTGACCCGGTCGATTGCCTTTATTCTTCGGGCCCTTGCCGAAGAATTAACGTTTCTGGCTACTTCCACCTTGCTGACTCTCCCTCTTTCTGTTTGCTTCCTGTGCCTCCCTCACCAATCCTTCCGCTTGTTCGGCTATCAGCGCACGCTCTGTTGCTTGGAGGAATTCCAACTGGCATACACCCGCCACGCTAAGATCTCGATCGTATTCGGGCTTCAGTCACCGAAGGAATCTCGTAACTTTCAGCGTATTCGTTGCTACAAAATGAGGAGCAAAGCGGGATAACTCTTCGAATTTGCGAAATGTACTCTGCTACTGGCATACGACCTTGCTCCAGGTTCATAAATTCGTACATCCGCTGCTCCTGGTCGTGAGTAGTGAAGTACTTGTCATAGAAGAACTCCCTGAAGCGTTCCCACGTCATAGTAGCAGGGTCTTCAAAAACCTTTACAGTGTTCCTCCAAAAACGCGCGCTTCCACGAAGTAGGGAAACGGCACACAGCACTTTTTCGTTGTTCGGCACGCGACTATAAATGAAGAGATCTTCAATCTTGCCGATCCAGTCTTCGGCCACCGCAGGGTTAGTAGCCTCGGCAAAAGTTGGGGGGTTTAGTTTACGGAATCTCTCCCCAATGATCTCCACACGATCAGGCTCCGGGGATGAACGGTGCTCAGATGAGCTTCGATGATTGATCAGGTCGTTGATCTGGTCTGACTGTCGTTTGATTAGTTCAGTCAGACGATGTATTGTACCACGTTCGCGAGTCGGGGACTCAGGTTCGTCCCGTCGACTAGTTTCTCCTACGAACTCGCGTCTAGGCCTTCCTCTTGACATTTTTGAATATTATATACACATAAAAGAGCACATATAAGATCACATAGTCACGTTAACACATAACTCTTACAGGCGAGGCTGGTTCTCCTGGCTTTTGAGCGCAGTACATGGACAGTCTTCAGAATCTAAAGCCTAAGCTCTGATACCACCTGTGGCGACCCTACTTCCTAATTAAGTTAATTGGCGGATTTCCGCAAACGAAAGTCGCGGAGGACCCGATTTATCAAAAACTTTTAAGGAAAATAATTTACATAAATAACAAAAGTCGGGTTTTACACAAAAAGCACCACTAACTACACCGGGCCGAAGCCCCAAAATCTAACCCGGCTACACTATACTACGCCGCTCCACAGGTTGCGTCCCATGTACTGCGCCGCCCTCAAAAGCCCGTGGAGTCACCGCCGCCAGCCAGCCTACAGCTAACCCGGACACCCATCGGTGTCGGGCTCGGTCTCACCTATAAACATAGAACCCTGAGCAAAATTGCCCAGTAGGTGGTAGTAAAAATATGCAATGCATGCGAGCACTTATCCCGGTCCCAATCCTCACAACATGATAATGCACGCTCGAACCTACGTCTCATCTCATCACAAAATAGGGCCCTAGGCTAGAATCGCCACCCACGCGCGCAATGTCAAGGTACGCCATAAACCATGCGGTAGCCCACGCCGGTCGTGCGGGGTCGCTCCTTCAGCACTCAATCTCAACCCGACGGTTTTTCCCGAGTAGTATACCACTAACCCGGGTAAAAAGGAATCTCACATCTGTCAGCCGTCCCTGAGCCAAATAATATACGGTGGTATACACCTCGTGTGGCTCAATCCCGAGTAGATGGGTGTCGCAAACCCCCTCTCCCACCAGGTGCCCTATCGAGTCTAGACCTGACTACCGAAATCGGTAACTCTAAACCATTCATCCGACACCGTAAGGCGTCACCGTATAAATACGGTACATCACCAACCTCTCACGTGCATGTCGTGCAATGCACATATAATCAATCACATGTAACATATACACCGAATGTTTTAATATGCAAAAATAATATCTATACTTTAAAATATGTGTTGACCCTAAAATATAAACTATAGTATGAAAATATTTTATTTTAAATTGATTTGGGCTGAAAATAATTTTATTTAAATTAATTGGGCCTAAAATAGGGCAAAAGCCCAAAATAAACTCGTCGGTCAACACTGGTCAAAGCCCAAATCTAATTTTGCCCGATCCCACGTTTTAAAGACTGTTCAACTCGCGAAACGTTCGGGTCAACGCCCGACTTTGCGAAATCACTCGCTGCGTTTCGCGAATCGCCTGATTGAAATTTGTCAACCCGCAAACCATCGAGTCAAAGTCCCAATTCGCGAAACCTTCGTCGAGTTCGCGAATCCTTTGATCCCGCGAAACCTGATTTAAGCCCGCGTGAAGCACGACGCCACTCACAAGAATCACCCCGCGAAATGAGTCACCCCGCCACTCACAATTCGCGAATTGCGTCAGCCGCGACATCCGAATTCTGGCCCGCGAAATCTTGTTTATCTCACACGCCGTGAAAACCTTTGGGCCCGTGACAAAAGTCCGCGACCCGAAATCAATTCGGCCAATACTATTCATTTTAAAATCATTTTCTCTCAATTCGCGAAATATAAAGCAGCCCACGAAACTCTTTCTCTCTCACACAATTCACGAATTTAGACTAGGCCCGCGAAACTCTTTTTAACTCTCACAGTTCGCAAAATAAAATCAACTCGCGACTTAATCGCTCGATTCGTCAATCTTTATAAACAAACCCTTTTTATAAAACCCAAATTTTTCTGGAAAAATTCATCACATAAACAGATTGCAAATTCACGTAAACATGTATTCAGCTCATAGAACTCATATATTGAGTTCGGATTCACTCATAACACAACAAGATCATCACAAAAATTCCGAAAAATCGTAAAATAAACTGTTTCGAACTCGGATTCACATCATTATTTTCGGCTTGCTTCCGAAAATCCGCTTTGTCCGAAAATCAACTTCATTAATTTTTTTGAACATTAAAAAAATAATCTCGTATTAATTTTACGGGTATTACAGGCGCGCAACTTTTTATTCAAACATTATTCATACTTTATCCTAAAATTTGTGAATGATCTAAAGCAAATGTGTCTTCAATTGACCTGTTATTAAGCTCTAATAATAATATCAAGATTGTCGGGTCTGCATTGTTTGTTGAAAGATCAGCATCATATTAAGACAAATAGTATCTAGACATATGTAAGATATGTATCAACTGCACGTTTTCATAAGATATTGGAATTGTGTGTTATAGCAAGAGATTACTATTATGGTAATAGAAAAATATCGTTAATTGGCCTTATTAGTTGCATATTCTATTATTACCTACTGTGAATTATAGTTGCAATTATCAAGATTTGTTATTTGCTCAATTTACAATTATCAAGATTTGTATCAACTTGTGGGAAGTCAAATATATTGCTCTGGATGGCAAAGAACAAAGGTGCTTGAACATTAATTTGTGAAATGTATTCTCATTTTCAATTGGTCTTTTGTGTTTTGATATTTGAAGAACAGATATATCTTACGTTACGTTGGGATGATTGCTTCTGCCTCTTGCTCATCTTCTCTAAGATTTCAGAGCTCATATGCATGTCGATACTTATGATGTTAGATTTCCATAATGAGATTGTGAAATTCTGTTTTTGAGATTCCTTACGCTTGAATAATGGTAATAGACGCAAGTGCGAATTGGTCATCTGTTCCATGGCAAGAGTCGGATCTTATAATTATTCCAGTGAATATTAATGAATGTCATTGGACACTATGCATTGTTGATTATAGAAAACAATCAATAATAGTGTACGACTCTGAACCTTTGGTTGATTGGGAAATGAGATTCTTTGAAAAGGCGTTTCAAAAAAACACCGCTTATGATACCATATATTCTTCGAGATTTGGCATGACATACTCGATAATTAACTTCACTGTTTATAGATGAGTTCCCCAATCAGATGAGCAGGTATTACAAAATCCTAATGTATTTATTTTGACAATTAGTATTTCGTAAATTAATTTTTCATTTCTTTTGTCTGTACAAATAAGCGAATAATGTGGTGTATACATGTTGCGGTCGGCTCTTTGCACGATGTTTCGCCCGAGAAGATTCAGTAGTTCAGAGAATTCCTCACTGTATCAATATTCTGCAACAACCTTGTCGTAGGTCTCCGAACCAATAATATAAGTATGTCATTGCATGTCTAGATATTTTTATTTATGGAAATTAAAAAAATTTCCTTTGAATATTGCGTCCACTTAAAAAATGCAACATAATTAATCTCTCATGGGCTGTCAGAATATATAGTGCGAAGGTTTAATACTGTGCCACGTATGTGCGACCAGAAGAACGACGTTTAAGTTTGTATTTTTGCAAGGCTGAAAGACAGTGGGGCTGCACTACTTACATTGTAAGACCATACGAAGCACGACTATGAGACTGCACTAGGTTATGAGACTACACTACTCAAACGTTGTAATATTATAATACTGTACAACTACTACTCAAACATTGTAAGACATGTATGTGATGCAGAGTTATCAGACTGCACAATTTAATTATTGTAAGACTGTAATACTGCACGACTGTGAGACTGTAGAATATGTTTTTGGTCAGTGTTTTTATAAAAAGCTATGGATTGACGTGTGTGATAAAACCTGGCTAATGAAAAGCATTTTGGTATTGGACTCAGATAGATTGTGGGACGATTTGCAGAAAACAAAGGCTGCCTTAGGAAACTGTTTCTAATTTCAAAATCCATGATTAACATTTATTTAGGGTTTGTCCTGTTTTTGCACGACTGTTATTGAAGCAATCGCGTAATTTACGGGTAAGCAATCGCGTAATTTACGGGTCTTGGGTCCACTATAAAATAGATGTCTCGACGCAGATCTCGGGTTTTTCCGGTAACAATAGATCTCATAAACAAAAAAATCTCTTACAAATAACCCATGAAAAGCATTTCGGTATTGGACTCAGATAGATTGTGGGACGATTTGCTGAAAACAAAGGCTGCCTTAGGAAACTGTTTCTAATTTCAAAATCCATGATTAACATTTATTTAGGGTTTGTCCTGTTTTTGCACGACTGTTATTGAAGCAGTCGTGTAATTTAAGGGTCTCGGGTCCACTATAAAATAGATGGCTCGATCGCGGATCCGGGTCTTTCTGATAACAATAGATCTAGTAAACAAAAAATCTCTTAAAAATAACCCTTGCAACGCATGGGGATTAAACTAGTAATTATAATAAGCTATCAAAGTTCTCGTTGGATGTGTAGAAAGTTATCATGGGGACTAGAAAGTTTTCGTAATGGTGGCTAGAAGTTTTCGTCATTGTATCAACTATATTGTATATGCATATAAGTATAATTATACTAAGGAACAAATATGAACTTGGACATAATAATAAAATATTAGAGGGATTCGATTGCTTAATCAATGAGGAAAAACAAAGACACATACGTACACATATATAGTTATAAATAATAGTTAGGAGATTGGGATATGGATGGACATAGGAGATTAATAAGGAACAATGTTCGCTTACTCCATGAGGTAAGACACGTTACCCATTTGTCATCAGCTCAATATTTAGGAATTATTAAGTACAAAACCCACGAAAACCCTTAGTGGCCTAGAAACAAAGAACGAAAACAGTACATAAAGAAAAGGGGAACTCCATCAAGGGTAAAGGAGATTTCGGCAATGTAAGCTCCTAACAAACTTAAAAACTTGGACGTAAGGTAAACATCGCTGTATTTTATGTATTTTGATAGTATTATATGATACATATTAGGGTTTCCTCAGATCTTTGAAGTGGTTATGTGCTCATATGGAAAATCTCGGTATTAGAATATGTGATACTTAGTAGTTCTGATCGTTTGTTGATAAGAGTATTTTGGTAGTTTTTTTAATTATTAGTGAACTAGGTTAAATATCAGAGTATTGAAATAATTATTGTTACGTATGTCTTAGTATTTATACAAAGGATTATCGGTATTGGAACTATTATGAAGCGTGTAAAGGTGTAGCGACCCTAGCCATCGCTACCATTTCTAGCGTTATTCTAAGTGCCTAACGAGGTATTAAATCATACAAGCGTGCGGAATTGTGTAAGAAATTTTTCCTTTTTTCATAAAGGAGTTCGTTTCTGTACATGTCAAAAGAATGCGTTTATACGACAAAAGAATTTCATCGAGTCGTGATTACGTGCTAGTTCTAAATACATGGGTAGCGTATACATTCGCAGCAAAAGTAACCTATGCGCCCGGCCTCACACGTCGTCATCCATACACACACCACCCCCAAAAGTCGCTCAGAAGCTTCAAAAGTCTGCCTTGCCGGCTAGGCGATCACGTACCGTGTTCGCTTGAACCTACAACACATAACGTAAGGGTGAGCTAAAGAGCTCAGTAAGTGAAAACTATATGCATGCAGTGCAAGTGTCCCAAATTGCAATGACATCCGCGTCAATGCATTTCTAGACTTCACTTTTCTTTTCGTTCTCTTTTCCTTCATGTTCTCCTTTCTTTCATAACTGGGCCCTCGGCTTTTCTATCTCGCTATGCACCATCATAGAGCTCATTGAGGCCACCCTGGTTCGCATTTCGTATTCGACTTCATGGTGCCTTTTCAGCCCGGTGCAGTCCACTTTGAGAGGCTAACTACGCCTTTTTGGCTCAACGCGGTCTGTATCGAGAGGCTAACCTTGTTCGTTCCCGTGGTGCCTTTTCGGCCCAATGGGTCCCCATTGGGAGTCTAACAACGCCTTTTCAGCCCAATGCGATCCATATTGAGAGGTCACCCAGTTCATAATTTTGCAGTCCACATTGGGAGGCTAATAATGCCTTTCCAGCCCAACGCGGTCCCGAAGGTGCCTTTTCAGCCCAGCGCGGCCTGGCGCACGGGCACTTCACGCTGGTAGCCCACTCCGAGGTTGCCAACATCCGAGATACCCTCGGTGTCGCGTCTTCCCTCGGGTCGCACCCTCCAGGTCGCACTTCCCGGCATAAGGGTCTTAACCCATCATAATCATAACTTCGGCGATGCCTTAACGCCGCCATGGTGACATAGGAGAGCCGTGACTCGATAGTAGAGTCGACAACAGATGCCCATATCGGCAACTATACATCGCTCACAGGCGATCTTGACTCATGCACACTCTCGTGATTTAACCTTCGTACTAAGCGTACATGCACGTGATCATGTCGTGAATCATATTAATATACATTCCATAAATAGTAAATAAAACATATCACATAATTTTCACATTCGCACGTAGTCACATAATTTATGCACACATAAAAGTCATGTGTTGTAGTTGAAGTGTAGTCTCCACTTACTTGTCGTCCGTAGGATACCTGCTACTGTCCTGGTGGAATCCCTAATTCCCGACCTTAAGCACATAATCATCGTATCAGTACATTATATAAATTATTCGGATATTTGTTTCTTAAGTCTCCTAAGTATTAAAATATTAGTCATCGACTTGTATTAAAATAGGTGACTACTTAAAATAATTTTAGTCAGTTCGACCCGTGAACTAATTTAGACTTGGGACTCGTGAAGTTCACATGGCCCGCGGATTATCTTAAGACTTATAACTCGCAAAGTGTTGCTCTCATGATCTGCAAACTTAGATAGTTCGCAAATCCTATGACCTGCGAAGTTACCTTGCGAACTTATTTAGTTCATGAAGTGTGTGAAATTCGTGAACGTGTGTAGACGTTCGTGAAGTTCAATTTCGGGAATTCCCTTAATATTTCGTCCCTTAGACATAAAAAGGGTACAAAGTTAGTTTATATGCCACATTAATTGGCTGTATGAATTTTCATTCCAAAATTTTGCCAAAAAGCGTTATTGCTTATACCGAAATTGACCCCAAAAATATACTGGTAGGATATTTATGATCGGGCGTTGAAAGAGCCTACGCCCATTGAAATCGGAATATTTTTCTCATTAAATGGTGTAAAAATATTTTTATCTAAGGGGTTCGATTCGCCAAGTTGTTCCAACCCGTGAAAAACCTAATTCGTGAAGTTCGTATCTGGTTCGCGAAGTCCACTCACGTTACCGAGTTCGCGAACCTCTTGATTCGTCAACTAGTTGGGTTCGTGAAATGCTACTAGTTTGCCAACGTAGCTTCGACCTGCGAAATCCTATACAATTCAGTTCGCGAACTCCCTTAACCCTCTTAGCTAATTCGCGAATTTGCATGGACCCGCCAAATTATGGATTCGCCAAACTCTCGATGGGTTCGTGACTTATTGAGTTTGCGGGCCTCTTTTTAGTTCGCCAAGCTACTTGATTCGCCAAGTGCCCTACTTCACGGCTTCCTCATTTCGCTATCAATTCGCGAACTTTTATAGTTCACAAATCCTCACATTTCGCGGTCTCAAAACAGTTTTTAACACGTAAACTCTAGAGAACTTCGATCTAAATCTTACCCTTTTCTTAAGAACTCGTTGAAGACCCTAAGAACTTCCAAAAACAACCCTAAGAATCAAGTGAACTAAAAAGTGCCATTTTGGCATACATCCGAGGGTTAAGTCCTTAAGAACTTCAAATAAAAACCTAAACCGAAGTTAACATAAAGCACTAAGTTGCGTACATTTTCGTGTGTTTCCATCCTAAAACATGTACATCTAGAACTTAGAATCTAAAATCATAAGATAAAGATATAAGAACATTGCAAAGATTTACACCTTCTTCAAGGCTAAGTTTCGATGCTTTCCTTCCTCTCTCTTCTTTGTGTTTTTAGTGTGAGAAGTGAATGGTGATTTTGGGATAAAATATCTTAATCATAGGTATGGGGAGGGCTTAGTTTGACGTGAATATCCCCTAATTCGAGGGGACTTGTCTCTAGGATTTTTTTTAAGGATTTGGGCCGAGATTGAGGTTCTATTTGGGCCTAGTGTTTA
The DNA here is from genome assembly GCA_027422505.1 of Craterostigma plantagineum. Taxonomy (NCBI): domain Eukaryota; kingdom Viridiplantae; phylum Streptophyta; class Magnoliopsida; order Lamiales; family Linderniaceae; genus Craterostigma; species Craterostigma plantagineum. The sequence goes on along the minus strand of JAPQWV010000005.1, from coordinate 11,367,064 downwards.
AATTTAGTCTAACCCAATTACACTTTCGTCCAAGTATTGTCTCACAATTACTACTCTTCCATTAAGCATTTTCGAAATTTCAACTAAGTGAGATATTGTCTAAGCACTTAATTACCTACACGAAATCACGTAAGCACATAATTCCCGAAAATTCACTTAGACCATAATCGACGCATGGGAATTCATATGGTCATATAGGCACATAATTCATAAAAATCACGTAGGCAAGAAATCAAATTAATCATATAAGCACTAAATATGCACGCAAATTCGTCGGCTAATTGGCAGGGCTCGGGTCCTACAAAAGGTAAGAAGCATAGAATGATATTTTTGGGTTATGATCGGGATTAGTTCTCGGGGATAGGATAGATTTCGTGATTATTGTATAGGTGAAGTGTTCGTGGTTATTATCTTGAGGATAGCTATGTGAGAAGAGTATGTGCTTATATGAGTTACTATTCGATATTAGAACTCTGGTTAAAGCATTTTAAGTTTGCAATATACTACTGTTTTTTAGGGTTGACTTATTTGTTAAGTCTATGATTAGTTTTAAACTATAGCATTGTTTCGATGTCAATCATAAAGCTAAGACATTGGATGATTAAATTTTTTGGCCCAACATTTGTAAATTAAAGTTTTCGTTATGTGTATTAGGCTTATTTATAAAGTTTTTGGCAAGGTATATTTGGCTTCTCGACATCCCATGCCTAAGTTTTCGTTATTTAATAATTTTTCTATAAAGCATGTAAGTTTTCGGTGTGCTGAGAAAGTTTTCGGCAATTCCTAAACTTTTCGGCATTTGAGTATTTCATAAAGTTTTCGGCATTTTATTTTATGAATAAAAGTTTTCGGTGTCGCTATAACACCTAGGGGTTTGGACATTATTATAAAAGTTTTCGATATGTAAATAAGTTTTCGGCCTTCACGAAAAGTTTTCGGTGTTGTCGAGTTAGCCCAAAGTTTTCGACATGCGCATTTCATAGAGGTTTTTGGCACTTAGTAATTTTTAAGCATTTTATGGTTTTCAGGAATTTTAGAGTTATTGGGATTTCTAGAGTTTTCAGTGCTTTTAGGGTTTTAGATTTCGATGCTTATTTAAATTAACAGATATACTTATACGAATAATATTTTACATTCAAAGGGTCCAAAATACTAGGAGATTTACGAGAGTGCTACACTAACTTTATCAGGAGGACAGGTAGGTGGATCATCCATCTTGCGCAAACACATATGTAATTTATATGCTGTTATGTGATTCGATGATTTCTGTTACTTACGTGATTTACTTGTTTTACGTACTTTCATGTGAATCATATTTTGATGAGATATCATGTATATGCATAGCACATGCATATCACGTCAGGGCGAGAGATGGTTTCCACCGTATTGAGACAGTGATGATTCAATGTATTATTAAGTGGGATAGATTGAGATAGTTGTGACTTGTTACGCTCACAGATTACCTGGCGAGAGACAGACGTGATCGATCTGTCTACTCGGACGTGGTCGGTTCGAGGTGCAAACCGCCAGATGAGATACGGGTGTTATCACCCATGATATATACATAAATGGATACGGGCGTTATCGCCCATGATTTATTGTGGAAGAGACGACTTGGTAGGTGGTCATTCACGTGATTGATCATTGCACTGCTGGTGTAGCTTACCGCTGATTACGGGTGTGATCACCATGATCTAGTGCGCGCGTGAGCCTAACCAAGGGCCCAATGTTTATGATATGAGATAGAGGTGTGGGAAAAGAAAGAGTATGCAGGGATATGTGAGATATTGGGATTGGAGTTGAGTGCACACTTGCATACATGCATTTTATTCACCTACTGCGTAAATCGCTCAGTGTTTACGTGTTGTAGGTACTGAGTTTGACGCTGATACGCGTTAAGACTGAGGCGGCTGGTGCCGGTGCTCCACGGACTTTTGAGGGCGGGGCAGTACATGAATGAAGACCCGTGGAGCGACGTTAGGGGTTTTTGTCATTTTGATATTTTGGGCCTTCGGTCTTTGTACAGACTTGACTCTGTAAATGATCTTCTGTTATCATATATTCTATTTTAGGAAATAGTTTTTGTTAGACGGGTCTTCCGCGACTTACATTACGAAAATCCGCATCTAATCTCAATTAGAAAACGAGGGTCGCCACAAGTGTATCAGAGCGTAGGCTTTAGATTCTGCAGACTGTCCATGTACTGCCGTTCTAAAGCCTGTAGAATCAGCCTTACCCGTAAGTTTAATACTTGAGTATGTGACTACGTGTTATTCGAAATATGTATTTTTTATGAATAACTGTAGATAATTATAGAAAATGATGAGAGAAAAGAGAGAGCATGTAGGTGAATATTTCGTCTACAACACGTAAATCTTATGTGTTAATATTCCCTTGTTTGGGCCGATTAATTTTGAGAAGCTGGCCTAGATTAACCGTCAAGTATGGCGTCGAGCCATGTCTTTATTTAATTATTAACTTTATAAAATATAAAAAATAATAAAAAATTAAACGCTCTTTTTATTACGCCTCGAAGCGTTTTTATAAAAAATTTCGCTATTGCGCGCTTTGTCGCGCGCAATACAACGCAATTTAAAACACTGGTTACATTTGATGAATTCCCTAACGCAGATGCTACTGAGGAAGGTATAGTTGTGTCTCCTACAAGTATACAGGTTATTGGCAAAGAAGTAAGCACAATTCTGTTGGAACTAGACACTAAGTCAGAGGAACCTGAGGCTTCAGACGAACATCAGCGCAAAAAATTCAAACATGCCTCCAGCCATCCCACTGAACAAGTCATAGGGAATATCACTTTAGTAATCAAAACGAGAGCAACTGCTTGAAATGACACTGCTGAGGAATCACATAACGTGCTGCTATCAACCATGGAACCTAAGACAGTAAATGAAGCTCTTGACGATGAATCGTGGGTAATTTCTATGGAAGAAGAGATAGCACAATTCGAAAAGAGTCAGGTGTGGATACTTGTGGAAAGGCCAAGTGAAAAGTCCATCATAGGTACAAAGTGGGTGTTTCGCAACAAGCTGGACGAAAACGGTAATGTGACACGAAACAAGGCCAGGTTAGTTGCCAAAAGTCATTCCCAAGAAGAAGTTATAGATTTTCAAGAAACATTTGCACCTGTAGCTAGGCTTGAGTCAATACGCGTCTTACTTGCATATGCATCTTTTAAAGATTCAAGCTCTTTCAAATGGACGTGAAAAGTGCATTTTTAAATTGTTTTATAAATGAGGAAGTTTATGTCGAACAACCTCCTGGTTTTGAAAAAGAAGAATTTTCACATCACGTCTTCAAATTAAACAAAGCTTTATATGGTTTAAAACAGGCCCTAGGGCATGGTACGAAAGGTTAAGTAAATTTTTTATAGACATGGCATGTTTACAACAGGAACAATCGATAATACTCTATTTATCAAATACGAAGGGAATCACCTACTACTTGTGCAAATATATGTTGATGATACCAAATTTGGCAGTACTGACATCACTCTTTGCGAGAATTTTTCTAAGTCTATGCAGCAGGAATTTGAGATGAGCCTAATGGGAGAACTGAAGTACTTCCTTGGCTTGCAAATCAAGCAATTGGACACGGGAATATTCATATCTCAAACTAAGTACACGAAGGAACTACTTGAAAAATTCAGAATGGATGATTCCAATGTACTTGCCACTCCTATGCATCAGACCACCAAAATTGACAGTGATGAACAAGGTACGCCGTTTGACCAAACTAAGTATAGAGGTATGATAGGAAGTTTGCTATACCTTACGGCAAGCAGACCCAATATTATGTTTGCTACTGGTCTATGCTCTAGTTATCAATCGAGTCCTAAGGAATCTCACTTGACAACAGTCAAGCTAATATTTAGATATTTAAAAGGAACAATCAATTTTGGAATCTGGTATCCAAATTCCAAGGAATTCCCATTACTAGGATATTCAGACGTTGATTATGCCGGTTCTAGAGAAGATAGGAAAAGTACTAGTAGTGGTATTTGCCAATTGCTAGGGAATTCCCTTGTAACTTGGTCCAGTAGGAAACAAAATGTTGTCGCCCTGTCCACAACCGAAGCTGAGTATATGGCCTTAGGAAGTTGTCCTCAACAAATTCTTTGGATGAAACAGACCCTGGGTGATTACAGTTTAAGGTACGACCAAATTCCCATTTTCTGTGATAGTACTAGTGCCATTAGTATCACTAAGAATCCTGTATATCACTCTCGAACTAAGCACATAGAGGCGAAACATCATTTTATTTGAGATCATGTTCAAAAAGGGAATATCAGCGTGAACTTCGTGGAAACTAATTATCAGCTGGCTTATATCTTTGCGAAACCCCTTATTCAGAGTAGATTTTGTGATATTCGCGATCGATTAGGAATTATTGAGCTCAAATAGGAAAGGTGACTAGATAAGTGAGCCCTTAGTAATTCTTTGATCTTATCCCTTGATTCTATTAGTAATTTTTTCCTTCATTCTACCTTCCTTATCTATCTTATTTCGTTCCGTCATTGAAAATTTTTTTAAACAGATTTTTTTCAAGATTTATGTTATAATCTATTTTCAGCCAAAATCCATCCTCATTTATGGATCCTAGTCTTAGTCCTTATTTCCTTTCTTAATCTCCACGAGATATCCCCATCTTCATCTAACAGGCAGTTTTTCCTTCTACCCTTGATTTTTCTTTAAATTCAAATTTAAAAATCTTTTCCTTATCTGCCACACGTCTAATCGATATCACATCTCTCCATAACTTCTTTTCATTCTTCAAAAGCTTTCTGCCTTTATACAACCACCAATTCTCTTCCTCTTTGAATCCATCCCACCCTAAGTCTCTCACTTCATTATCTCAATCTTCAAACCTTTGATCTCAAATATGGTGAAAACTAAAGGCGCCGGATCTGTCTCCGAAAAGAAGCGAAAGGCTGCTCTGATCAAAACCCCACTATCTTCGAAAACCACTACTTCGAAGTCAGGAAGTAGTTCTAAATCCATGAGATCTCGACGAAACCAAAGAAGAAGGCAAAGATCGTTAAAACTCCTACTCCATCCCATGCTTCTTCTCATGATCAGTCTGCCTCTCAAGAGAAATCTGCTTCTCTTGAGAAATCTTCTACTCCCATCGATTCTCCTCCTTGAGACAAAGTTCCTTCACTGGATCGTCATGAGCAGGTGATGTTCAACCCTAATAATATGAAGGAAATCACTGATGAAATTAAGTTCTTGACTGAGAATGCCAAGGAACTCCATGGGAAGCTTAAGAAGAGACAAGTTGCACGAGGTAGGTGCGTTAACTTTGATTAGTTGGCTGACAGCCAAGTGGTGACGTGGCTGAATGACTATGGCTCGGAAAACTTTCTGAGAATTGACAAGTCCGTGTATGTGGAGGCGGTGAAGCTCTTCAATGCCAATCCCACTTTCATTGAAGATGGAACTGAGATCACTGTGACGTCGTATGTGCTTGGGAAGAAACTTGAATGGAATAGTGCGAAGGTGAATGAGATGCTGGGGGTAGAAAATGAAGGGCTCTGTTATTTCGATTTCACTCGTTGGTGCACTTCAGAGGTAACCATGCGAGATTGTGTGAAAGCTCTTTGTAATTCCCCTTATAGGCGAAGGTTCACTGATGGCGAAACTTTGAACAAACTTCCCGTAGACATGTTCTTTCGTTACAAAGTTTTCACATGACGCTATGGAGCGCACGAGTTCGAAGTGGAGGACATTCCACTATGATGAACAATATGAGTATGCTCACGCTCTTTATGGTGTCCCAAAATAGGTCGCTGAACTTAGGATACTTCATCCGTAAGTACATGATCTATGCCATCAAAAGCCCAGACAAGGAATGTAACGACCCTCACTTTCTAATAAATAGTTTAGCGGATTTTCGCAACGTGAATCGTGGAAGACCCGTCTAACAAAAATCTTTTATTTAAAAAAGATAATAATATGTGACCAGCACACACATGATTTGCACACGTCACATAATACAAAGTCATAGTCCATTATTTTTATTTTACAAAGGCTATAAGCCCGACACACGAGAAACCCTAAATGTCGCTCCACAGGTCGCATCCATGTACCGCTCCGCCTCAAAAGTCCGTGGAGCACCGCCGGCAGCCCGCCTCAATCGCGACGCTCATTAGTGCCGGACTCAAACGTACCTACAACACGTAAATTGAGCTCTTTGCCCAGTAGGTGAAAATATGCATGATGCAAGTGTACACTCAACCCATATCCCAAACACCTCACAAATGCACGCTCGACTCGACTCTACTCATCTCAATACTAACACGTCTCAACACCCCACACTACTCGACAGTAAGTACATTTCTAATATCCCACTCAGGTCTCATTAGAATAGGTTCCCACTCAGATCACGTTAGAATAGGTTCCCATTCAGGTCTCGTTAGAGTGGGTGGCTACTTAGGTCTCGTTAGAGTCGCATACCCCGCTCAGGTCTCGTTAGAGCGGGTAAGCTACTCTAAATATCGTTCACCAATTTATTATAATATAGTGTTTATCCTCTCCAAAACAACGTTTGTTATTAATTCAGATTCCTGGGGTTTCCTTAAAATTAATTTCCGAAAATTTAATCTTGACAATTACTTTACTAATTGCTCTATAATAAATATTATAACCCCGTTTAAATTTTACGGGTATTACATTCTCCATCTCTTAAAAGAATTTCGCCCCGGAATTAGGCCGATTGGAATAACACGGGGTTTCTACTCTTAGTATACTCTCAAGGAGGTTCGGAATTTTTTTTCTGCAAATCTCGTATTCGATTATGCGATTGAATTTTTTTATCCCTTCCTAACGTGATAGGGTTTTATTCCTACCACGCTTCCGCTGCGTTACTCTTACAGTTCGTATATTTTATTTTATTTAGCTATTTATATGTTTATTTTTTTTCCTATCCCTAGAATTTTCAAATCTCTATTAAGATAGGATTTATTCCTACCTTCATCAGATATTCGGCCAAAACATCCGTATGTGCGACCCAAAAATCAATTGGCACAAAAATTAGTATGATTTAATTGTTTAACATACCCGTCATCCCTGGTGGGTTCAATTCTTCCTCCTCGTTTGTTAAAGTAAACACACGTGCCGGTACGAGTGGAGGCTATACTGGCACTTGGTTTTGATTTCCGGAACGATCTTTCGGACAGTTTCTCGCAAGATGTCCTAGTTTTCCACACTTAAAACATTGGGGGTTAAAATTTGGTCTTGCTCCGAAACAAACGCCTGCACAGTATCGTTCGCATTTCTGGCACTAGGGATTGACATTTGGAGATCGAATTGGGAAATTAGCCGCTTCCTGGTTTGGCCTCGGTCTCCAATTTTGTTGCCTGGCGGCTGTTCTGATTATTGTTGGGACCCTTATCAAAACTCTGACGCTTCTTATTAGCCTCTCGTTCCAGCTGACTCTCCGCCTTCCTCTTTTCCTCGTGGGTTCTGGAAATCCGTTCCTCTGCCTGCTCCACGATGAGCGCTCGTTCAACCACCTGAGCGAATGCCAGTTCCCTTATTCACGCCATGCTTACGTCTCGATATATCTCAGGTTTGAGACCTACTTGGAATCGTTCCACCTTTAATGCGTTCGTCGCCACCATGTGCGAAGCGAAGCGCGACAGCTCTTCAAACTTGTGGATATATTCCGCGATAGTTTGCTCACCTTGCTTCAGGTTTAGGACCTCGTTCATTTTTCGAGTTCGGTCATGAGTGGTGAAATATTTCTCATGGAATAATTCTCTAAATCTCTCCCACGGCATAGTCGTTGAGTCCTCCAAGACTTTGATGGTGTCCACCAAAACCATACGTTCCCACGGAGCATAGAAACGGCACACAACACCCGCTCATTTTCCGAGACCCGACCATACAGGAACATATCCTCTATGGTGCGCAACCAGTCATCGGCCAAGATAGGATCGACGGCATCATCGAAGGTCGAAGGGTTCAATTTCCGGAACCGTTCCCCTATTATTTCTACATGTTCCGGTGGTGGGGTAGGATGTTGCTCAGATGAGTTACTGTGATTGATCAACTCATTGATCTGACCCGACTGACGTTGGATCAGTTCAGTAAGGCCAAGATCGTGGAGTCTCGTTCAGCTGTAGATGCAACCCCACGACTCGACTCTCCATTGTTTTCTCTACGTCCACTCGTCATTTTAGCCTACTATCCACAATAATACACGCAAACAAGTATATTATTACTATTATTAAATCAAGCCAAAACTTTAAAACTTACAGGCAAGGCTAATCCTCCAGGCTTTTGAGTGGCAGTACATGGACAGTCTACAGAATCTATATCCTAAGCTCTGATACCAACTGTAACGACCCTCACTTTCTAATAAATAGTTTAGCAGATTTTCGCAACGTGAATCGCTGAAGACAAAGTCATAGTCCATTATTTTTATTTTACAAAGGCTATAAGCCTGACACACGACAAACCCTAAATGTCGCTCCACAGGTCGCATCCATGTACCGCCCTGCCCTTAAAAGTCTGTGGAGCACCGCCTTCAGCCCGCCTCAATCACGATGCTCATCAGCGCCGGACTCAAACGTACCTACAACACGTAAACTGAGCTCCTTGCCCAGTAGGTAAAAAATGCATGATGCAAGTGTACACTCAACCCATATGCCAAACACGTCACAAATGCACGCTCGACTCGACTCTACTCATCTCAACACTAACACGTCTCAACACCCCACACTACTCGACACTAAGTAAATTTCTAATATCCCACTCAGGTCTCGTTAGAATAGGTTCCCACTCAGGTCACGTTAGAATAGGTTCCCATTCAGGTCTCGTTAGAGTGGGTGGCTACTCAGGTCACGTTAGAGTCGCATATCCCGCTCAGGTCTCGTTAGAGTCGCTACGATGAGCATCGGGGATGGTTCAAAATCAGAGATCTGAAAGCTCCTCCAAAGAATCCGAGCAAGCAGAAAAAGGATCAAGAGAGCGACGACGAGCAGGGAACTATAGCTGAGTTGAAAAGGAGTATCAAGGGCATCAAGGATGATAACAGGAAGAAGTTCGACAAGATCTCATGACACTTTAAAAGGATTAAAAAGTATACGAAGAAGATCTCCACAGCTCTGAAGATCCCTGAATCCTCATCTGCCTCATCTGACAGCGATTCTAGCTCTTAGAACTTCGATTCCTAGTGATCTCCTAGCTCTAGTATGCCTAGTTCTCGTTTGCGCCTAGTACTAAGTTCTTTTAGTTTGCTGGTTTTTGGGTTGGTAGGTTGTGGTTGGTAGCAGGTTTTTGGTAAGACGGTGGTGTTTTGGGTCCCTCCTTTTTTATGCTGAAGGGGGAGTATTTTGGGCAATTAATGCCGTGTTTTGGTGCCGGGTCGTTCACTTTTGGCCCTTTGTTATCTTGGAATGCTTTAATACTATCGGCTTGCTTTTATATGCTTATGTCTTAATCTCTCTATGCTTGAGTTTGCGATTTGTTAAGGATTAAGGAACTTCCACATAGGCAGGGGGAGCAAGCTGATATGATCTGATAATTTGCGACATCCATGGTAACTTGTGACATTTCATATGATATGATCTGGTAATTGCTAAATTTTTGTGCCATTGTGCTTCACATAGGAAGATTAGCAATTAGATAGGGGGAGCATGAGTTAAAATTTGATAGATTTATTTGCTCTGATCATATGTCACATGCCTTTATACTTAAACATGTTATGTGCAAAAATAGTTTCATATCGAGTGTACTCATATGCTTAAGTTAGGCATTAATTACTTGTCATCATAAAAAATGGGGAGATTGTAGCCCTTTTTTGGTCCAATGCTTATAAGAGTTTTGATTATTCCAAGTAATTATGTAAAATGGGGGTCAACATAGAAAACTCTATATGTATGATCTATGATGTTTAAGCATGTACAAATATTCGATTAAATGCTTAAATGTGATTTAATTGTTAAGATAATCGAATTTATGTGATCTTGTGCTTAACTGGAATATTGTTGTGATTACCTAGATATGAACGTTTTCGTATAACTGGAATATCATTGTGTGCTATATATGAAAAATATATTCTGTCTGAGTCATACCTGAGTAGTACACGTGATTGATCTATTTTAGGAAAGAATATTATGATATATCCGTTGAGTGCAATCTTAGTTGATTTTTAAATCAGTGAATCAGTGATCTATCTTTCCTTATGCGACTTAGGAATTATATTTTGGAAAGTCATTAATTGATTGGGTTTATATGTGGTATGATGCTGATTGAGTCTATTTATGGAATGTGCTGAAATCGGATGAGATCATCATACATGGAAAGTCTGTTTTTGCATTATACTCACTAATCAAATCTTTCTCTGTGCGAATTGGCTATTACATTTTGGGAAAAAATCAGTTTATTTAACTTACTATTGGTAATATGCTGAGTGGAACTATATATGGAATATGCTGACAACGGATGAAATTACAAGGGAATGAAAGTAAGTTTGTTGTATTTATGGTAAGTGATCATGCATGACTATGTTTTGAAATGGCTTATTCTTGGCATGATTATATGAAGTTAATGCACGTGATTTCTGAGCTTTCTCTTGCATATTTTGTGCTTAACTTTCCTTTTGAAGTGTAGATGTTATTCTTGGGTCTATATAGATGACACAGACTTCACGTTGAAGGGTACCGAACTTACGCACAAGCAAACTAATTCCTTTGAGTGACTGAGCTTTGATTTGCGATACATTCGTAGTTTGTGCTGAGCTTAAATTTGCGAAATATGTACCCTTTGAGCCATCGATTGTAACACCCTACCCAAAACCTTGTCTTCGGACGTGTTGAGCGCACAAAGGAGCACGAGTGGAGTCTTCTGCATGTGAACGGACGATTCGGTGGATTCGGTGGCCCTTTGGAAGCGAGCTGTGTCTAGTCGAGTAGTTGTGATTCCTGGGTAAACGACGTAGAACGAAACTCATCGTGCGGCAGCCTAGGTGGAGGTCTAGTTTTCATAGTGCTTCGGTTGTGTAAGGGTCGATCATTTTGTAACCATAATCGGTAATACTTAGTGATTGATTGGAACTCTTGGGGGAGAACAAACCCCAAGGACAGGATTAAACCCCAGTTGGGGATATAACCTGTATAAAAATCCCGTTTCACTTTACTTTCAATTATTTACTTTTCTGTGAGACAACCCGGAACGCCTTCAAAAACCTAGGTAATATCTTTGAAACGTTTTCAGAAAACTACGTGATATTTTTGAAACAGGGTTAGGGATATAACATTGATACTTGTATTGCTTGCTAGGAAATAACGTACTCTGCAATATCTTCTTTAAGAAAATTATTTTTCAAAGAAGAAAAAACCGATTTTTATAAACCACCGCCCCCCCTCCTCTTAGGCATATTTTACACTTCAGTGATCAAAGCAAAAAATCACGTAATTCATATGCGCGAATAAAATAAGTCAAAAATTCCATGTGGCTGCTAACGTGGAATATTTTCCACCTACTTGGGTTGATGAGTTGATGGCATTGTGTTCTACAAGTATGATTTCCGAGCTCAATTGGAGACCAAATTTATTTTGACATATTAAAAGCTACGTATTATGTAATCCAATATAATGATTAAAAATAGAAAACCATATACCAAATTATATATATTTGCTTACTTTTTTATATATGACTATAACTGAAGTATAAATATCTCGAGAGTTGGGCGTTCGTGAGTTCTACTATATCGATATATGAACTATACCTTTTATAATTTTCTCTGACTTTTACTTGTTTAGTTTGAGCATCTACAACCCGCAGCATAAAAATACAGTTAATTCTGCACAATATTACAGCTGCTACAGTGCTTTTACTCCAACCCATAAATTCTATTTCCCACACAAATTTTCACTGCAAACCATTAGTTCTATTTTTTACTCTAAAATCAAATTGCTATATTTAACTTTATATTATAATAATTAAAAAGTCAATAAATTAAATATTTAAAATTAACTCACTATAAACTTAGCATATTATTTAATTACAATTTTATTAAAAAACGAAAATATAAATAAATAATAGGAAATTAATATTATTTTTACTTTTATTATTATAAGAATATATATATATTTAAATATAATTAAAATATTTTTTATTAAATAATTTATAAATGAATAGAAAGTACAACACAATTTTTGTGTTGAAAATTGTGTGTATTCTACATCTACAATATCTCTGCTAATCAACACAATATTAGTGTTAGATATAGAGTCCCATTGGAGTAAAGATGTACTTTATTTTGTGTTTACACAAAAATAAAGTTTCCGCTGGAGATGCTCTAACTGTAATTTTTGTTCTTTCTCAAAGCGTGTGATTTGAAATTTAGTTGTATAGTTATATTTGCTTGTAGATCAGTCATCGACCAATATCATTTGCATTAATACTGCACCTCAACGACTACCTAAAAACGCTATCGAACTGCAATTTTTGAATTAAAGGACATGCATATGGGAAGGGTGAGCAAGCTATAGAATATATTTCTCTACTAAATCGTCTCTAATAATTGAAAAGCGATACGGCTAGAATGCTCTGATTAAGACATGCCAATGAGTAGGATGATTAAATTCTAGGGGTGTTCGTTCGGTACAAACCGAACCGAACCGAACCGAAATTTCGGCGGTTCCCCCATTTCCAAAACCGAATACCGAACCGAATTTCTCAGTTCGGTATTCGGTTATTACCGAATTTTTTTCGGTTAATTCGGTTTTTTACCGAATTAACCGAATTTTCAATAAAAAAAAAGAATTTTAATTATATTTAATTAATATATATAATTTATTATAGTTTTTTTCGGTTTATATAAAAGTTATATAATATTACTGAAAATTCGTTTTTTAATATATAATTTAATAAAATATAGTTATATTTTTATTATTAATAAAATATAATATATTTTAATTTTAAAATTTCGGTAATTCGGTATACCGAAATACCGAAAATCCAAAACCTATACCGAACCGAATTACCGAATTTTTTTTTAATAACCGAATACCGAACCGAATTTTTCGGTTCGGTTCGGTTTTGTATCGAATTTTCGGTTTTTCGGTTATTCGGTTCGGTTAACCGAATAACGCACACCCCTATTAAATTCTAAATGAGTTGGCTTGCTTTAATAGTTAAAAAAATATATATAGAGAGGCATGATATGGTGCCCACCTTATGTGAGCACCTTATATGGTCACCTGCTGATTTGGTACCGATTCGTGCCAAATCAGCATGTCACTTCAACATTAAATGTGATGTGATATTAATCAACACATTTTAGGTGCCATAGATCGACACATATGATGTTGATGTGTCATGTTTACTTGGTATATATCAAGGCCACACAACAAGTGCCACATAAGACCTGAATATGGCACATCAGCACCATATGTGTCGATCTATGGCACCTAAGATGTGTTGATTAATGTCACATCACATTTGATGTTGAAGTGGCATGCTGATTTGGCACGAATCGGTGCCAAATCAGCAGGTGCCCATATAAGGTGCTCACATAAAGTGACAACCATATCATTCCTATATATATATATATATATATATATATATTATACATTAGATTGCAATAAAGATCGTTTAGGACCAGACGAGCACCTCAAGGAGATCATGGAAGTGGAATAGCGGCGGTATAATGAATGATGACTAGTGTTGAATTGCTATTATTCCTTTTGGAGACGGCGTCGGCTTGTAAAGATAAGGGCGGTGCATGATGGACATTTGTAACTACTGCGACCTCAATTCTCGATTATCTATTCTATTTTATTAATTGCGAGGACATGATAAAAATCGTCGATCGTGGTTTGCTAATTTCCATCGATTCCATATTAAACCACGATCAAGTTATTAACTGTTTGGTTTTGAGCTTAATGGCCATTGAGCCGAAATTTGGGTTGTAACAATTTTATAAAATGATAAATTAATTTTAAAAGTTAGCCAGTAAAATAATATGTTATGTAAAGTAAAGCTCAAGGAGTTTGTCCCACGAGAATGTTCACCACATATATAGAATTCCTTGAGGATTTATTCGAAAGGGCTTGCTTAGGGCTCTAAATGAGCCTAGATCGGCTCATTTTCTGGGCTCGAGCTGAGCTCGAGCTCGTCGACCTTTTCAGCTCAGGGCTCGACCTCAAGCTTATTTACAGCCCGATGAGCTCGAACTCGAGCTTGAGCTCACGAAGCTCATCGAGCTCGAGCTTCTAATAAAAAATTAAAAAATTAATAATAATATAAAGTTAATATAAAAAAAATTAGAAAATAATAATAATAATAAAAGCTCGCGAGCCTGTTCGGAGCTTTCGAGCCAACATGATTGGGCTCAAGCTCAAGCTCGACATAAACGAGCTCGAGCTAAACTTAAATGAGCTCGAGGTCATTTACATCCAGCTCGAACCGAGATTTTGCCAAGCCGGCTCGTCGAGCTCACGAGCCGGCTCGACTCATCTTTCACCCCTAAGCTTGCCAAGTGTGGCGCCCCGCCATCTACTACTCATTTCTTTACTAACTTACGTGACTGCTATTGAAAATAAAAGGAATGGAACATGCAAAATTGCGTACAAAATTTTTCCTTTTATATAAAGGAATCATGCTGTACAATACAAAATGTGCTTCGGATCCTAAATACGTAAGTGAGTGCGCATACTTATCAAAAAAAACTATGGGCCCGCCACATCGGTCGCATCCATGTACACTGCCACCTCAAAAGTCCTCCGGAAGCTTCAAAAGTAGGCCTCGCCATCATAAGGATCATGTACCGTGATCACGTGAACCTACAACACATAACACGAGGAATGAGCTATAAAGCTCAGTAAGTGGAAATCATGTATGTAATGCACGTGTCATAAATCGCAAAGGCATCCGCGCCAATGCTTCCTAGACCTCATGTCCTTCTTGTATTCTCATTTCATGTGGGGCCCTCGGCTATCTTGCTATGCACCATCATGGAGCTCAAATCCACTAGGGATATATAAGTGACAATACACACACTGAGAGGCTAACCCTAGGGCGCCTTTTCAATCCCAATGTGGTTTCATGTGTCACGCGGACGCTTCACGCTGGTAGCCCACTCCGAGGTCGCCAACACCAGAGATACCCTCGGTGTCGCTTCTCCCTCAGGTCGCACCCTCCAGGTCGTACTTTCCGCCATAAAGGCATTTGCCCGTATAACATGTCTTGAAAACAGAGACATAGAAAGTCGTCATGGTAGCATAGAAGAGCCGTGACTCAACTGTGAGTCGACATTAGATGCCCATATCGGCTCCATCGCTCTCATACGATCTTGTATCATGCACGCTCTCATGTCTTGCCTTTCACGTTAATCGTGCGCGCATATGATCATGCCGTGAATCATGTGAACATGCATGTCGTGTCATCATGTATCGTAAATAAATCATGTCACGTAAAGTTCACATAGTGTCATAGAAGCACATAATCACGTAATTCATGCACATAAAAATTATGTGTTGTAGTTGTAATCTCCACTTCCCTATCGTCCGAGCTAAAATTAGCTTACTGACTCGGGAAATTCCTATTTCTCGATCCTTTGCACAAAAATTAATATGTCAGTATACTATCTGTTGTTTAACTGTCTAAGTTCTCGAACCCTAAGTATGAAGTGGTATTAAATACAAAATATTATTGGTCAAGTAGCTATTTAAAAAGAATTCGCCAATTGAGTCAACTCGTAAGAATCTAAATTCGTGACGTTACTATCTTATGGCTTCGTGAACTTTCTAAGACTCGTTTAAGTTCTCAACTCGTGAAATATCTAACATATTCACACTTCACGAACCCTATCTCTCCCTTCTCTCAATTCACGAAGTCTAATTCGCTAAGCTTGCATGATTCGCAACATTATACTCCACATAGAGACTTCGCCAAGTCCATCATTTTCCCACCAAGTTCGTGAAGTGTTGTTCTTCTAATTCGCCAAGCAGGGTTCGTAATGTATTCCCTCTTGATTCGTGGAGTAGCTCGCCAAGTTCATTTAATTCGTGACACTATTACTTCACACACTCACTTCGCGATGTGGTCTTATTTTCCTTACAATTTGCGAAGTAAAATCCCTATTGTTCGTGAAATTCCCAATTCGCGAATCTTAGTTGGTTAGCTTAGTGAAATACCTTATACATACACTTCGCGAACCCTAATTCGCGAAGTTCCTAGTTCGTGAAGTTCATTACGTGAAATTCTGTTACTTAGGGTTTATCTAATTCGCCAAGTCTAACTACTTCGCGAAGTGACTTATGATTCGTGAAGTTACACTTCGCGAGCTCTCCTTGACTTCGTGGATTCAATACTTGAAACCTTCAAATTCGTGAAGTTTACATGCTACATTACTTCGACCCGTGAAACCCTCATTTTATAATTCAGTTCACGAATCCTATAATTCGTGAAGTTCATAATTCGTGGCCCAGCCGAACTAGAAACACTTTTAACACTTAAAAACTTCCAGACTTTAGATCGGCATCAAGTTTTCTTCAAGAACAGTTCAAAGATTGTAAGAACTTTAAATGTTTCTAAACCTTCGAACTCAACCCTATACAAACCTTAATCATATGTGACTTTTTAGCCTAATAAACCCTAAGACACGTTAATACATGAATAAAAACATAAAATTATAGTAAGAAGATCATACCTACTCCCAAACTTGATCTTGGTTCGAACTCACCCTCTCTCACTTAGGTTTTTCGTTAGTTCTTCCTTAACGAGTTATGATGAATTATATTCTTATCTTAAGTTTTGCGTGTTAAGGTCAACAAGTGACGTTAGTTTCTACTTTAACCAAGCTTATCTAATTCTCAAGTAATAAGCCTTATAATATTATTGTATAAATTTCCCTTTATGTTAAGTTATCGAACCTCCACACACACACACACACACACACATATATATATATATAAATTTCTAAGTCCCAACTCTTATCCTATAACTAAAATAGTTTTCCTTACGACTAAGGTTTCGAATCTCCTAAAATCCTATATTTAAAATTTTCTCCTATCTTATATAAAATTCTTTCTAAGTTTCGGTTAGATTTTCCACTAAATTAGAATTCATAGTAGCTTAATAAAAGCACATACGTAAGTAGCACACAAGGTGAACTCACGTAGACACATAGTATGCATGCGAATTTATTGGCCGGCTTACTTACGGAACTCGGGTATTACACAAGTGGATGAGCTTAAGTAGCCTTAATGGGCTTATGTTGATTTTTGCCCCAATGACAGCCCAAGTGCAAGGAGGTGCCTCTCACCTCCGAGCCCGAGCCCGCTGTCGAGCCCCCAATCGAGCCCCTGATCGAGCCGTATCATATTGTGCAATGGGCACTTTGTAGGTGCGTACTTTGCATTTCAATCGTTGCTATGAGTTATCAGTAGCAAAAAAATTATGCCTTGACGATGACGTGGAAGCGAGAGGGCGGTGGGGCGAGTCGATTCATGGACATGAGAGCTGTTGTTGTTAGTCGTGAAGAGATTGGTCTCTGGAGAAGGGCGCGATCAAGATCGTTGAATCTGCATTGATAGGAAGGGATGTGACTATTCACAGGTAATCCTTCCCAACAAATGTATCCCTTCACAGATTCGCCCTAGAACCCTTCAAAAGCTATAATAGACCCGGGACGAGTTTGGAAATCCATTCAATTAGTAGTCCATCACTCTAAGTTAGTAGAATTCAATTCAAGTTCGTAAAAGCAATAAATGCTCGAGTTTTGTGTAGATTCGCCTGATAATTTCGTTTCGATGTGCGACATTACGAAATTCATGAAGTCGTTATTATATATTCGGACGTATTGCGACAACACGAGGCACTGAAATACGGGGCAGTAACGTCTTATTGAAAGCATAAACGTAAGTACCTCGACTTCGACTTACAGACGGAGTTATGGCCGAGTTCATAAGCCAACCACCAGACACCCAACACCTTAACTAACGTTAGCCCACTATATAAAAACATAAAAAAACTACCACATATAAAAATATTCACAACGCCTTCAATCGTATCATTAGAGTCAACCATGAGAGAATAACAACAAGACTGTGAACCCCTCATGACTGTCAGTGCCGGCAGCTACCTCGTCTAGAACGCATGTCGACGATGACCCATATTCGACCCCGAATAATGCGGGCCTAGCAAACAAGTGACAAATCGAGACCCCGAACTCAACTCCATCAAAGACCCTTTGGTCTAAGGTCCACGTACCTACTATAGTCAATTGATCGATCATTGACGCTTCCCAGAGTAATAGGCCATTTGATCGTCAATTACGAGTCTTGACCAAATACAAGTTAATCCCCGATTCAACTTATATCAATGTTACGACGTCCCACGTCCCAAGTGAATGATTGACACAATCATTTAGGAGTCGTCAACAAATAAGTTCAGTCACCCTACTAAAGTCTAAGATTTATGGACGTATTTAATATCCGAGAATAATAGCTCACCGGTGCCCCCTCTCTCATCACACGAGAATCAGCGACTAAACTCGCAATATTTTGTGTTTTATTATTTACCGTCTAACCGGATGCCAAGTAAGAACTGATGGTAAATAAATAATATGTCCAGATAGAATGCAATGTCAAACATTTATTACACAATTAAATTTTGAATACAATTTCTCATATACAGCGAATAATACATCAAGTATATACGTTCCCTATTCATTCATCATCGAATGGCATTCCGAGGGCACATCCTTAACACCACTAACAGACATAAATGGCACTAATAGATATAATATACCCAGAAACAGACACAAATGGCAACATTGAAACATATATTACTTAGAAACAACCAAACCTCGTACCAAGCAGTCACAAATGCATTACCTTTACGAGGTTACGTTGAAAGCGTAATAGAAGCTAAAAGCAATCCCTAAATTTGAAAGATATCAAAACCCTAAAACCAAAAAAGAAAAAAAAAAATAAGTTTAGGCCTAAACCTCAAATTCGAGCAGTAATTAAAGAAATAAACATAGCCCGGCATGGAATCCTTGAAGAAATGCATATATCGAAGCCCTAGCTCTACATTATTGCAAAATGCCAAAAAAAAATCAAAAAATTGATAAAACGAAGCTTACAGTAACTCTCTCTCGTTCGTTCTGACGTGTTTAACAGTGGTGGAAGCTTGGGCATGGAAGCTTGCTCGTTCTCTCTCGTTGAAAGAGGTGGCCTTAGATCTCGTTCTCTCTCTGTAAATAGGGGTGTTCATTTATTGGGTGACCCAATTAACCCGCCCGACCCGTTTTACATTCGGGTCAATTGGTTCGGTTTTTGGGTGAATAGGCGGGTTAAATGGGGGACCCGATTTATTAAATTGGGTATTGGTTCGGGTGTTGGGCCAGGTAAAAGAATTTGGGGCCCGCCCGAAACCCGAATTAGCCCATGTATATAGTATATATACTAATATATTATACTTAAATTAAAATAATACGAATGGGCCTAGGGCATCAATTAGCCCATGTATATATTAATATACCCAAGTTAAATAACACTAACCTAGGGCATCGATCCCATTCCCACACCACACACACCATCACCAACATGAACACACACACAACACCATCTGCGAAACCATCTCGCAGGAAAAACTGAAACCATCACCTACCATACCAATATCATCGCTATTCGCTGCGACCATCTCTCAAGACCAACTGAAACCATCACCTACCATACCATCGCTGTCACCAACCACATACCACCCACGGGAATCATCTCTGGCGTAATTAACCACATACCACCCACGGGAGTCACCACCTACCATCACGCTTTTTTGGTTTTCGTCGAGTCGAAGAGCAAAGTCGCACCACATAGCAAGCTTGTTAATTGGTTTTTTACAGAATCAAACCAATTAACCCGAAACCGAATAACCCGATAACCAAATAGTTAATTGGTTTTGGTTCGGTTTGCGGGTGGTTGTCTCAATTGTCAAAAAACCGAATAACCCGAACCGAATAACCCGAACACCGAAAATTAACCCATTTGAACACCCCTATCTGTAAAGTTTGAAAGTGGAATAAGCTGCTGGTGTGAGAGAGATCGGGAGGGGTGTTGACCATACATAGTCGACCAGTTTTTTAGTAATATTTACGTTTTACCATGCTAATTGTCCATTAGGTAGGTAATTGAGAGTCTGATAACAAATGGTAGTGAGAGAGTTGATTGATACATAGTTTGGGGTGGGGGATTTATTTGTAGATTTATCAAAAATTAAAGGAATCGAACCACTATGAGATGAGATAAAACTGCTAAATTGGTCTTACCACGTCAATGACGCTAAATTTCAAAACTAAATATCTATACTATTATATAATTGGGGAGAGGGGGATACAAACTGCCAAATCAAAATTGATTTGGTCTGTAGTTTTTAATTAATAAAATAATAATATATTCTATTTAAAGTAAACAATAAAAAATAAAATATACATAAATAACCACCCACTACTCTCAGTTAATTACTATGTTACCCCTCTATTTTTAGTTAAAATTAACATGATTTATTTTTATATAATTGCACACGCATTTGAGTGTGCAGAACATACTAGTAATTCTAAATAGATAACATCCACGTTCTAATCAATATTTAAAATAAACACAATTTCAATCAATTACTACCCGTTATTCAATAATTTTTGTGAAATCAAATTTTTTAATTGCAGGGGTTCGACTCTCTTCGATGCGACGACTATAGAACATCATTACCGATTGCCAAAAATCGAATAAGAGGTCAATTTATTATTGCTAAAAAAAATTGCTAATATAACATCTATACTCTTTTATTAAGCGTGGGGGGTGTGTATAAACTGTCAGTTGGGTCTCATGGCCTGTAAATTTAAAAATAAATTAATTATTAAAATCCAAAATTCTCCACTAACTCTATTTACTATATTTGGTTAATTACTATTTTCAGTTAAAAACTATTAATCTTATAATTTATATACATTCATAACCAAATTTAAATAACAGTTATCAATTAGATAATATCAAATTTATATATTTATATATTATAACACACACGTAAGAGTCTGCAAGGAGTACTAGTGGGTATAATAACTCATAAGGAGGTAGGGTAGGCAGTGCAAATTTAAGTGAAATTGATAGAGAGCATGAGCAGGGACTCGGTTCGGAGGCGGGGCCGAGACCCTTGTTAGTTTACCGCCGGCGGAGACGGGCTTGAGCCTACTGTTCGTGGGCTAGAGAGTTGGTCTTTAGTTTATATTCTTATATTATTATTATTATTATTATTATTATTATTATTATTATTAGGAGTTATTGAATAATTATGGCCCATTAGTATGGCCCATTAGTATGTGTATTTAAACCCCAGTTAGGGTTTGGATGAAGATTATGCAATTAAATATATTGGTTTTAGCCGTGGGGCTTGGGCAACGGAGTCATCCGTTGATTTTCCGATTTCTGTTTCTAACAATTGGTCCGACCTACCGGATCCCGTTCCCGCCGAAATGACGAGATCGAACAGTGATCGTCTGGATAAGTTGGAGATCGATCAAGCCGACATAAGAGAGAAGCTGGACGCACAAGGTACGCAAGGTGATTCTAAAGTCATCGGAGGAGGAGGACGCATCCGTCACGGGAAAGGTGACGCCGCCCGCGGACGATCAGGTGCGCATGAGTGCTACCCATACACTTCTGCCGTCGTTTGAGGGGGAAGATCCTACCGGGTGGATTGCTAGGGTCGAACAACAGTTTGAACGGAATGGTAGTCTGCCGGAAAGGAAGGTGCCGGCAGCTGGGGTTGCCATGGACGGGGCGGCCTTGCATTGGTGGACGTGGATGAAGGCGCGAAAATCTTGGATGTCGTGGGAGGAATTCACGCAGGCGATGGTCGCTCGCTTTGACACACGTTTCAAGGGCAGCAGGTTTGAACGGCTGTCCGGAGTCAGGCAGACCAAAACAGTGGAGGAATACATCTCTGTATTTTTCCAATTGGCGGGTCAGGTTCCGGGGTTGATGGATGCACATTACTTGGGCTATTTCATGAATAGGTTGAAGGGTCAGGTTCGGAGCTCATTACGGATGTTTCGCCCAAACGATTTGGAAACGGCGATGGAACTAGCAAGGGATATTGAGGATAATTTGTCCTTTCAGAATGAGGGAGCAGATTTTTAATGGTGGACGAGGGAGTAGATTTTTAATGGATTGTCGATGCGCTCATGCAATTTTTCGAGGCCGTCTGCGGGAACTACGGCAACAGCAGGGGCAGCGGCGCGCGGGGATCGTTTGGCAGCGTCTCTAAGCCGATCGGGCAGCCCTCGGACAAAAATTCAGGGACGAGCGGGCACTCCACTAGATTCACTCGACTTCCACCGAGAGTGTTGGAGGATCTGAGAGCGAAAGGGTTGTGCTTTAAGTGCAGGAAGCCCTTCACACCCAGACATGATTGCCCATTCAAGCAACTGAGAGTGATGCTGGCCGAGGAAGACGAAGAGTTAGATCTCCAGCAGTATGAGTACTGTGAGGTGACAGGACAGGAGGAAGCTTTGGGAGAACGTACATATTCAGATGGAGACGGGGATGACTTTCCAGTTTATTCCATGGCTGGAATATTCAGCACGCGCACTATGAGACTGCGTGGCGTCATAGGAGGATACACAGTGACGATTCTAATTGATAGCGGCGCCAGTCACAATTTTATTTCATCGACTTTGGTTTCCTTACTTCGACTGGACCCAGATAAGACGGGCAGATTTGGGGTGCAGTTGGGAGACGGGCATAGACAGGAGTCGGAAGGGGTGTGTAGGCAGCTGTCCACCACGTTGCCGGGATGTGCTGTCAAAGCAGATTGTTATGTTTTCGCTTTAGGCCGGGTCAACATAATTCTTGGAGTTGCGTGGCTCGCTACGCTAGGGAAGTTCGCACGAATTGGGAGACTCTAACCATGAGCTTCGAATGGGGTGGAGACCGGGTGGAGTTACAAGGGGACCCGACGATGTGCCGAAACATGGTGAGCCTCCGCACCTTGATCAAGACCACCGAGATCGAATTCTGGGCTGTGATTCTTGATCGCGAACCCGCAATACTATTAGATATCGGGGAAGGGGCACTAGATGATATCCTCGAGCAGCATGCCACGGTGTTTGAGGAGCCGCAGGGTCTGCTCCCGCGCCGCACGACGGACCACCATATAGAGTTGGTACCGGGGGCGAAACCCGTGTCCGTTCGACCTTAGAGATATGGCCACTCGCAGAAGGATGAGGTGGAGCGATTAGTTGACGAGATGTTACGAGCGGGCATCATACGGGCGAGTTCGAGCCCATTCTCGAGCCCTGTCCTCCTCGTTAAGAAGAAGGACAATAGTTGGCGGTTCTGTGTGGATTATCGTGAGTTGAATAAATGCACGGTCCCCGACAAGTACCCAATTCCAATAATACAGGAGATGTTGGATGAGTTGGCAGAAGCTGTGGTGTTCTCCAAAATTGATTTGCGCTCCGACCATCAGATCAGAGTCGCTGGAGGGGACATCCACAAGACCGCATTCAGGACACACAGCGGGCATTACGAATTTCTAGTAATGCCTTTTGGATTAACGAATGCCCATGCAACATTTCAGTCCACAATGAACGACTTATTCCGCCCATACTTACGAAAGTTTGTGTTGGTCTTCGTCGATGATATATTGGTCTACAGCCGTTCTTGGGCGGCCCACCGGGAACAACTGGATTTAGTGTTGCGCATCTTGGGGGATAATCAGTTCAAGGCTAATCGAAGGAAGTGCGCCTTCGGATGTCGCAAGGTGGAATACTTGGGCATGTCATTTCTCAGGCGGGGGTGGCGATGGACCCATCTAAGGTCAGCGTAGTGGTGGATTGGCCGAGGCCACGATCGATACGCGAGGTTCGGGGCTTCTTGGGGTTGACGGGGTATTATAGGAGGTTTGTAAAGGAGTATGGCCTTATTGCTCGCCCCCTCATGACACTGCTGAAGAAGGAGGCGTCGAGCCGATTTGCATGGCCACCAGAAGCTGAGGAGGCATTTCAGCGCCTTAAAAAGGCATTGACCGAGGCAACCGTGTTGGCTATGCCTCAGTTTGATCAGCAGTTTGTGGTCGAGTGTGATGCGTCGGGCACAGGCATTGGGACGGTACTCATGCAGGAACGTCGACTTATTGCATATTTCAGCAAATCCTTAGCTGATCGCACCCTCTCCAAATCAGCATATGAGCAGGAGATGATGGGATTGGTCTTGGAGGTGCAACACTGGCGTCCATATCTTATTGGGCGACGATTCGTGGTGCCCACTGATCATCGCAACCTCAAACACCTCCTCACTCAACGCATCGCGACACCATCACAACAGGTTTGGGTGGCGAAATTATTGGGGTACGATTTTATGATCAAGTATAAGACGGGGATCACATATGCCGCGGCTGATGCACTTTCAAGGAGAGGGGAGAAGGCTTCTTTGGCAGCCGTCAGTGGTCCGGAGTGGTTGGTGTTAGCGGACATGGGGGAGGAGCAACGTCGTGATGAGTTTGTACGAGGCATTGTGCAGGCGTTAGAGATGGATCCCACTAGCCAGCCGGGTTTTGAGTTGTTGGGGGGAGATTGTTCCTTAAGGGTCGTTAAAAAGGTGCTAATCTCGAATTCTAAGTGGATTCCACGTTTGTTAGAGGAGTTCCATAATACGCCAGAAGGGGGCATGCAGGTGCATATCGCACCTATAGGAGACTTGCGCTGAATGTATATTGGAAGGGGATGTTTCGTCGGGTACAGAACTATGTCGCCCAATGCTTGGTTTGCTAGAAGGTCAAGTATGAAGCGATGTCGCCTGCCGGGTTACTACAGCCGCTGCCCATTCCGGAGTTAATCTGGGAAGATATCTCGATGGATTTCATTACGTGTTTGCCCATGTCGAGGGGGTATACATCGATCTTGGTGGTGGTGGACCGCTTATCCAAGTACGGGCATTTCCTGGCACTCAAGCCTCCCATTACGGCGCGGTCTGTGGCCGACGTGTTTGCTAAGGAAGTAGTGCGACTGCATGGGATTCCACGATCAATTGTCACTGATCGAGACTCTTTGTTTGTTAGTGCGTTTTGGAAGGAGTTGTTTGCATTGTCGGGAACCCAGTTGAAGTTTAGCTCAGCTTACCACTCAGAAACGGATGGCCAAACAGAGGTGTTAAATCGGGTGGTGGAGACTTATTTGCGTTGTTTTGCTTGTGAGCAACCGAAGCAGTGGTTACGGTGGCTTCCATGGGCTGAATATTGGTACAATACGGCGTTTCAAACAGCTGCGCGGGTGACTCCTTTCGAGATTGTGTACGGGCGACCACCCCCAACCATTCACAGATTCTTACCCGGTGAAAGTAGGGTTGCGGCCGTGGCTGATGTTCTCGGCAGCCGTGACGCCATGATCGTGCGACTGAATGGTAACCTGGAGAAGGCACAACAAAGTATGGCAGGCTAATAAACATCGTCGGGGGGTGGAATTCCAAGCAGGCGATAAGGTGTTCTTGAAGGTGAGGCCACATCGTCAGTCTACAGTGTTTCGCCGTCCTTACCATAAGCTGTCACCCAAGTTCTACGAGCCTTTTTTGATCGAGGCGCGTATAGGTCCTGCGGCGTATCGATTATCATTGCCCTCTTCCAGCCGCATACATCCCGTGTTTCACGTGTCCCAGTTGCGACCGGTGGTGGGGAATCATCCCGTGGAGGCAGAATTGCCTGAGAGCTTTGAGTTACCAGTGGGACCGGTGTGGGAACCCGAGGAGGTACTATCATGGCGAAAAGGGCGTGAAATGGGGGTGGAGGAGGAGCAACTGTTGGTTAAGTGGGTAGGACAGTCGGGAGATGACGCAACTTGGATGAGTAAAGTCAGTTTCGAGAACCAATTTCCGGATTTTAAGCTTGAGGACAAGATTGTTTCGAAGGAGAATGGAGTTGATAGAGAGCATGAGCAAGGACTCGGTTCGGAGGCGGGGCCGAGACCCTTGTTAGTTTACCGACGGCGGGGACGGGCTTGAGCCTACTGTTCGTGGGCTAGAGAGTTGGTCTTTAGTTTATATTCTTATATTATTATTATTATTATTATTATTATTATTATTATTATTATTATTAGGAGTTATTGAATAATTATGGCCCATTAGCATGTGTATTTAAACCCCAGTTAGGGTTTGGATGAAGATTATGCAATTAATATATTAGTTTTAGCCATGGGGCTTGGGCAACCGAGTCATCCGTTGATTTTCCGATTTCTGTTTCTATCAGAAACTATGAATCGATCGATGGAATGGTTGCAGCAAACGCTTGGAAAGTACAGTAGGCCATATTATGTAAGGCAAAGAAGATTATTACAATAGATGGATGACAGGATGACGACGTCAGAGGTCATTGTAGGTCTTTCCATTGATATAATCGATGGCTTTGGTGGCAGCTTCATCAAGTGCAGCAGTAACAGTGGATAAATTCTCTAAGAACTCCTCCGCTGTTGGTTTCTCACCATCGACAATGTCTGTTACCGCTTTCAGAAATATGAATGGTACTTTCAAAAGATCCGCTACATACGCAACAGCTGCACCCTGTCATATCATCCACCCATCATATAATAATGTGTGTTTCTTTATCAAAGAGATGATTATGAATGAATAATGAATCAAAGAGCCAGCTAAAGAAGAGCAAGAAAGACAACATGGGCTAAATAAAATAGTACCTCCATGTCTTTAACAGTTGCATCGTTTGCTATGATTGCTATCTCATCTTGCGGAGTCATATCAAGAGAATCACCCGTTGACAACTTGCCAACCTGGGAACATATTGGAGATGATAGTTTATATCGCAACTAATAATATTATTGTATTTTTCCTCTCCTCGAAAGAAAGATGTTAGAAGAAAATTAATGACCTTTAAGTTGAGTTCCTTGGCAAGTTTTGGAGTAGAGAGTACTTGACGCAAGCCAACCCCGTACACATCAAATACCTTTTATAACGGACATAACACACCAAGATCTGGGAACAGTACTACACTAGAAAATGAAAAAATAACTGAGACGAAAGGGCTATGAGATCGTCGTACAGGGATAGGAATTCTTCTGTCGTGGAAAGCAACATCTGAGACAAGATATACATCGCCTATGGAAGCACCTTTTGCCTGGTACGTTTCTGATATTGACATCAATAGCATTTCAAACAATACAAGTGCTAGTACGGAATGCCCAACATATTTTTTAGCATATTTAGGTTTTGTAACAAAGTACCCGAAGATTTTTTTCAGAAATAAAAAACTACAGGCTCAGTTATTGTAATTTACTGCACCAACAGAAAACTCAGGAATGATGACGGGCGTGTATACTTCGGATTATCTGAACAGGAAAATAAACAAAAACCTAAAAACAAAAGAATGTGGAGAAGGGAGGCTGTGCTAGGACATTTAACTGTCAACTAAGCTTAGGTAACCCATGAAATAATCCAAACGTAACAGACTTGTCATAGGGACAATATTAATTACCTTGAATCCTCCAGCAGTACCAGCATTAATTAAAAGGTCGGGTTGTAGCGCTTGAATAGAAGCATAAGTCACAAGAGATGCACATACTGTGCCAACACTGTCAACCCCTGAAAATGATCTACCAACTACTTCAGCATTATAAATGTTTAAGGTGGAAAATGCTATACTTCGAAAGAGCATTGCACCCACTAAGTGAAGCATAATTTTAGCCACATCCCACAATGTTAGGCCTAAGCGTTGCACAATTTCATAGAGCAGAGGAGCCTAAAAAATGGCTAGGAAATACTCATCACATCAAAAAAGGAAGTCTGAAAAAACTTAGCAAGCATAAACAACTAAGTCCAATGAAAGAGTTTAAAGTACGAACCCAAACTCGAGTCTTTGCCCGGACAAACGATATTGATATTCAATTCTTTATGTTTACCGCAATATCTAACCCATGGGACCCCTCTTGGAAACCTGCATCATCATCGAATCAAGGCTGTAAAGCTCAAGAAAATGGATGTAGGGGGGGGGGGGGGGGGGGAGCCAAATAATAAGGTACACAAATAAATAAAACACCCAACATGAATAAAAACCAGTTTTGCAATAATTTTTTATAATATAATCAAACCTCTATAGTTAAAAGAATCAAGCAAAAGTGTGCTACATATTGAAGCAAAAAAAAAAAAAGAAAAAGACCCACAAACGCCACATCTTTCACTATGCCAGATGGTAGACAAATATGTTATTGATCGCGAAAAAGCACAAATAGTTAAATGAAAAAAATAAAAACAGAAGAAATGGACTCTTACACAGAATTCTCTTCCTCAACGAGTTGGAACTTATCCACCAGTGGTGCTGCTTCCTTTTGCATCGCTTTACAAGCACAAAAGACAATATGAGTGAAACCAATCATACGAAATGGAAACAGAAAATGGGGAGGAAAGCAATTACCAATAATTAAAAGAACATTGGAGATGTTGCGTTCTGGCGTCGGGTCTTCTTTGACTCCGGCGGAGAAGTCATCGTCGTGCGGCGGCGCCATTGATTGCCAATCGATCGATGGCTTCGGTTTGGGCGATTCAGGTCAAAGATAATTAGAGGTTTTGTAACTTACTGGAGTGATGAGGCTTTGATACTTTTTAGGCACCAATCATTCAGTGACAACTGACAGTAGTAAGGTACCTTAACAACAAAGATGTATACGCCGTAGTCCATACCCAATTTTAACGGCTAACCGCCAGTTAATTAACCGTAACCATCCGGCAACCTTAACGGGCAATCGTAATGGGCCGGTTACGGGGCGGTTCGTAAAAAAAAAAAAAAAAAACTATTTAACTTTACTAATATATAATTTTGTAAATACTATTTGACTTTACTCATAATAATAATACTTAATTAAATTTTTTTAAACTATGTAGTTTAGTTTGTATTGTAATAAAATTTGTAATATATTTAATGATTCGTAAATTTTATTCTATCTAAAGTTTTGTATCAAAATAGTAAACTACGAACAAAAAATACACCGTAACCGGCGGTTGGGCATGTGTAATACGTTGGTTACTTTGCAATTTAATTACAACACAAGAATGAATATATTTTTACGGATGAATATATATTAAGATTTTTACAGAAAAATACATATTTGGATATTACACTAGGGATCAATCCCTAGCCGTTTTATTTTTTGAATGACTACTGCCATTAGGCAAACATTTTATTTAAGGATTAATTACTTGTCCGGCCCTGTTAATATTTTTAAGTAGTGTTCAGACACCAATAAAGTTTAATTTAGTATTAAAGACCTACTTTTCAAAACTCTGAAAGAAAAAATACCCAAACTATGCCATATGACAAATTTACCAAATTTACAAACATTTGCCATCGTCTTCTCCAACAAGCGATTTTCGCTGCAAGCTCGAATCCTCTTAAAAAAAATCTTCAAGCTCAATTTGTATTGCTAATTTGCAGTTTTAATCGTCAGAAATTGTTGAGATTGTAGCCGAAAATGATAAACATAAATCGTTGAGATTGAAAAAAAATCTTCAAAAAATCTATGGAAGCTAATTAAAGAAAAAAAACTGATAAACACAAATAACAGAAATCGTTGAGACTGTTGCCGAAAATATCAAAGTTTATGACCTAATATGTTGAAATTAGTGTTAACTTGATCGCGGGTATCATTTGTATATCTAATTTGCAGCTTTAATCGTCAGAAATAATGAATATAGCAAAAAATAACAAATGTCTTATGGTTAATAACAAATGTTGACGCAGAAGTAACACATCACTGAAAGGTAATTACGCCTTGTTTGTCGTCAACAACATATTCTGTATACAGACAATGGATCGAGATGAATAGAACGAAAATCACAAACGACACTAAAAAACAGATGAAAACTGCATAAATCTCGGCGTTATTGACTTAATAAGATAAAATAGATTTCGATTTCTCATGGGTACCTCGAATTTATACCGATTACTTGCAAGAAACGGATATTACATTTTCCCTAAATTGAGTAAAAAAGAAATACTTATAATAGAGCTAAAAATAGCAAATGTCTTATGGTTAATAACAAATGTTGACTCAGAAGTAACACATCACTGAAAATCTCATACCGGTCGGTTACCGTTTGAGCTCGAATTAGCTCAAATTTACCGTTTTAGCTAAAAATAGCAAATGTCTTATGGTTAATACTTATTTTTATGTTTAAATTGTATATATATATAATGTATATATATATTAATATTATGTATAATATATATTTCTGTAATTATATATTATTATATGTTATTATATATATTTCGGTAATTCGGTTACCGGCCGTACCGAAATTACCGAAAAATTTCGGTTCAAATTTTTTTATACCGAATACCGAACCGGACCGAAATTTCGGTATTCGGTTTGTACCGAACTTTCGGTATCGGTTCGGTACGGTCGGTTTACCAACTTTTGAACACCCCTAGTCAATAACACATTCTGTATACGGACAATGGATCGATAGGAAAAGAACGAAAATCACAAAAGACACTAAAAAACAGATGAAAACTGCATAAATCTCGGCGTTATTGACTCAATAAGGTAAAATAGACCTCGATTTCTCATGGGTACCTCGAATTTATACCGATTACTTGCAAGAAACGAATATTACATTTTTCCTAAATTGTGTAAAAAAGAAATACTTATAATATAGCAAAAGATAACAAATGTCTTATGGTTAATAACAAATGTTGACGCAGAAGTAACACATTACCAATGACTCTAAAAAATTAGGTTAATTAGGTTTATACCGACTTTATTGGCCGAATTAGGTTAATTAGGTTTATACCGAATTAGTACTTCAAACCAAATTCGAAAATCTAGTGTTGGAATCTCAGCATTTAATTGTCGAAATTGAGAAATAGTCGACCCTAATCTCATGTTCTTAAACAGTACCAGAGTAACAAAATATTAAAAAGTTATAACAATTCTAAATTTCGCTAATACCAAATCATTAATAGTTAGTAACTAAACAGTTAATTCAGATAACAAAATTTTTCAGTAAAAATAACAGATCTAGAAAATGATTATTTTAACAGTAAAATCGCTCTTTATTGTGATGCCTCGCCTTCTACTACTATTCTATTACTCTAACTTACGTGACTAAATAGAATATAAAATATATTACATATGAAACATCGATAGAATTTTTTTGATTTTACAAAACACACCACACACAACTATCTTACAATGTAAACATTTTTCAGATCTTACATACGTACAAAAGTATTTTACAAAAACACACTTAATTAAACATAACGCCCGCCGCACAGGTCGCATCCATGTACACACCACCCTCAAAAGTCACCGGAAGTACCAGAAGGACCAGCCTCGCTATCAAAGCGTTCACATACCTTATTCGCTGTGTCTACAACACATAAAAACATGGGATGAGCTATAAAGCTCAGTAAGTGGAAATATGCATGTATACACGTGCCAAAATAGCAAAGGCATCCGCGCCAATGCTTTCTAATACTATTCTCACATCTTACTCATTCGTTTCTCATTTTCATCAGGGCCCATAGCTACTTACTAACCGCACCATCATATTATGAGCTCAAATCCTATACGGATAAAAATACGATAGTGGCCCACTCTGGCTAGGATAAAATTAGGATTTATCTCCAATCTTATCATTCACCAGGTCGCCCCTCTATCACGTCACTTTCCTGGCACTATAGTTATACTATGTGCCTTCCCATTACCTAAATAATTTAGGTAAATATATTCGACGGTTTTACCCCTGTCATGGTGCCTTTGTAGAAGTAGCTATATTCTCATCTATCTACATTACATATAACTCGCTTTCCACTCGAGTAATACAATGCACGCTCATTCCTCAAAACCTGTGACGCCCCGCCTTCTACTACTATTCTATTACTCTAACTTACGTGACTAAATAGAATATAAAATATATTACATATGAAACATCGATAGAATTTTTTTGATTTTACAAAACAAACCACACACAACTATCTTACAATGTAAACATTTTTCAGATCTTACATACGTACAAACGTATTTTACAAAAACACACTTAATTAAACATAACGCCCAATTAAATTTCATTATAACTTCCTCACTTTCGCCAATTGATAAATATAACTACATAGGTTTCGCCAATTTAATCTAATTTAAGATCACATTCGCCCAATTAAATTTCATTATAACTTCCTCACTTTCGATCGATTCTTTGTAGCTTAAATTATAGGCATATATGTAGCGGCGAAACTGCATCAAATTTTTAAACTTCCGATTGAATTTCAATTTAACATGTAATCACCCGATTGACAAACATCAGTCCTAGTTTCGGTCGATAGTCATCTTACTAAATTTGTTTCGCTCGAAAGTGCTCTCACCAAACCATTCAAATCGATCACTCATAAATATTATTATTTTATTACAAACTCGGCGAAACTCTACTTATTCAGAGTAGTTTCGATCGAAACTATACTTCTCATATTACTCATAATTGATCGAAGGTTATGTCACTAAATTAAAAAAAAAATATGTACAACCTAATCAATCGAAACTTCATATGTCATATAGCACACCTTTTCAATCAATTATTTGACTCTTCAATTCACCCCATTCCACAACTAAACTATATAATATATATATATATATATATATATATATCAATAAAAATTCATCATATACATTCGATCGAAAGTCCACATAACCCCTAGAGTTCGATCGAAAGCTAATAACCTTAGAATCAATCGAAAGCTACAAATGACTTTAGAATCAATCGAAAGCTTTAACCTTTAACTATTCATGTTGCTCAAAATTCAACCCCTTAAATCTTGATTTCTACCTTAGCAACTCTTAGACATATTATACATAAATCGTAAACGATTATATAAATATGGATTATATTTGAAAAAACCCTAAAATCAACAACTAGCATACAATCGTTATTCTCCTTGGAATTTATCCTAGATCTTAATTCTCATTAAAAACATACTAAATCGTGATTTAAAAACGTAAACTTTAAAGTAAGAATTTTGTACCGTTTCCAGTTTAAGCTTGACCTCTACTGCTCGAATTCTCAGCTCTCTTTTGATCCTAAGCTCTCGATAGTTCAAACATAAAGTGTTTAGTTTTCTTTCTTTAATTCTTCAACTTGAGGTAATGATAAGTAAATGACAAAAATCTTAACCTAATCCTCCCCTTACTCACGTATAATATTGATTATTATAATTCTAAAGTGTTCGACACCCCACTACTAAAACTATTAGGTTAAAATATTCAACACATTGCCAATTACCAAATTATGGAATTCTTCCCCATAAATCCCATAATTTTCCCCAATTACCATTAACGAAATTTAATGCTCCTCATTATAAATATTAAAATCCACTCCTAAAAATTATTCTTCTAAATTCCGAAATTATTCATAATTTCGAAATTTCTCACTAAATCACTTTTCCACATAAACATATAATAAACCAATATAAATTATGCAGTCATATAGTCACGTAATATGCATGCAAATTTATTGGCCGATTTACTTACGGGACCCGGGTATTACATTCTCCCCCCCTTAAAGAGGATTTCGCCCTCGAAATCAGATTGGTTGAAACAATTCTGGGTACCGACTTCTCATATCATCTTCACGTTCCCACGTAGCTTCTTCAGTTGACTGATTCTGCCATAACACTTTTACCAACGGAATCTCTTTATTTCGAAGTATCTTCACTTACATTAAAATCTCCACTGGCTTCTCTTCATAACTTAAATCTGGCTTTAGCTGTTGGTATAGAAATTCATTTCTCAAAACATGATTCGGGTCAGCGACATATCTTCGTAAGGTCGACACATGAAAAACATCGTGAACTTGTGCCAATGAGGCTGGTAATTCCAGTTGGTAAGCTACTTCATCGACTCTTTTAACTATTCTAAAAGGTCCAATGTATCTTGGGCTCAACTTTCCCTTTCGCCCAAACCGTTTCACGCCTTTCATCGGAGATACTCTTAGGAACACCCAATCATCTATTTCAAATTCCAACGGCCTACGTCTTTGGTCTGCATAACTCTTTTGTCGACTTTGAGCCGTTTGCATTCTTTCTCGTATCTTTGCTATTGCCTCGGTCATATCTTGAACCATATCAGGTCCTAACATACATTCCCCAACTTCATCCCAGTGTATGGGAGATCGACATTTGCGTCCATACAAGGCTTCATACGGTGCCATTCCAATAGTTGAATGATAACTTTTATTATAAGAGAACTCGATCAATGGCAAGTATTTACTCCAGTTCCCTTTAAAATCCAAAACACATGCTCGCAACATGTCTTCCAAAGTTTGGATAGTTCGTTCTGACTGCCCATCAGTCTGAGGATGATAAGCTGTACTGAAGGACAACTTAGTTCCCATTGCTTTCTGCAGACTCTTCCAAAAATTTGATAAGAACCGTGAGTCTCGATCCGAAATAATTGATAATGGAATCCCGTGGAGTCGAACAATTTCTTGTATATATATTTCTGCATATCGCTCCAGGGCAAACATCGAACTTATGGGTAGAAAATGAGTAGACTTAGTCAATCGATCGACTATAACCCAAATAGCATCATAACCTTTTGCAGTCTTTGGTAGGCCAACAACGAAATCCATCGTAATATGATCCCACTTCCACTCAGGTATTGGCAAAGGCTGTAATGTCCCTGCCGGTCGTTGATGTTCCGCCTTTATTTGTTGGCATGTTAGACACTGACTTACGAATGTCGCAATGTCTCTTTTCATTCCCGGCCACCAATAATTTATTCGAAGATCTCGATACATTTTTGTAGCTCCTGGATGTATTGAATATGCCGTCGCATGTGCTTCCGTCATTACTATTCTTCGAATCTCCGCATCATCAGGTACATATAAACGATCTCTATAATATAGACTTTGGTCTTCTTGTATCTTGTAATCAGTTGAAGTTTGCTCCGACTGTGCGTCTTTGATTTTTAGATATAATTCGTCATTTTCTTGCACCCGTTTGATTCGTTCCAATATCGTAGGTTGTAAAGTTAATGCTGTCAACTTTGCTTCGACTTCCCCTAATTGCACTATCTCCACTTCCAACAATTGTAACTCCGCGTTTACCGCTTTTCGGTTTAATGCATCAGCCACCACATTTGCTTTTCCTGGGTGGTAACTAATTACACAGTCATAGTCTTTCACAAGTTCTAACCACCGTCTCTGCCTCATATTTAATTCCTTCTGAGTGAAGAAATATTTCAAGCTCTTGTGGTCCGTGAAAATTTCTCATCGTTCCCCATATAAATAATGCCTCCAAATTTTTAGAGCGAACACCACTGCAGCTAACTCTAAATCATGAGTCGGATAATTCTTTTCATATTCTTTCAGTTGCCGAGAGGCATAAGCTATCACATTTCCATGTTGCATTAGTACACATCCCAGACCATTCCTTGATGCATCGCTGTAGACCGAAAATCCTCCAGTTCCCGATGGTATCATTAGAACTGGAGCTGAAGTGAGTCGCTTCTTCAATTCCTGAAAACTTTGCTCGCACTCCTCGCTCCAATGGAATGGAACATTCTTCCTTGTTAACTTCGTCAGTGTTGATGCAATCTTTGAGAAGTCCTTAATAAATTTTCTGTAGTATCCAGCTAAGCCAAGAAAACTCCGTACTTCTGTGACATTGGTTGGTTGAGACCAATTATTGATAGCTTCAATTTTGCTAGGATCCACAGAAATTCCTTCTCCAGAAACAATGTGCCTAGAAATGCGACTTGACTCAACCAGAACTCGCATTTCTTGAACTTGGCATATAATTTATTTTCTCGTAATATTTCAAGAACTATCTTCAGATGTATTTCGTGTTCCTCATTTGTCTTCGAATAGATAAGAATGTCATCAATGAACACAATGACAAACTTGTCCAAGAATTGTTTGAACACTCGATTCATTAGATCCATAAATGCCGCTGGCGCATTAGTTACCCCAAAAGGCATAACTAAAAATTCGTAGTGTCCATATCGGGTACTGAATGCCGTCTTCGGAATGTCTTCTTTTCGAACCTTCAATTGATGATACCCCGATCGTAAATCTATTTTTGAAAACACCGTTGCGCCTTGAAGTTGATCAAATAAATCATCTATTCTTGGTAATGGATATTTGTTCTTGATTGTGATCTTTTTCAGCTCCCTGTAGTCGATACATAGTCGCATCGACCCATCCTTCTTTCGCACGAACAAAACCGGCGCTCCCCAAGGAGAAAAACTGGGTTGGATAAATCCCTTCTGTAATAAATCATCCAACTGTTCTCTTAACTCTTTCAATTCAGTTGGCGCTAACCGATAGGGAGTTCTAGAGATCGGAGCAGAACCTGGTATTAGATCAATCGTAAATTCAATTTCCCGATCTGGTGGTAATCCAGGTAAATCTTCAGGAAACACATCGGAAAAATCTCGAACCACTGGTACATCCTCTAATCTCGGAGGTGAACGTTCCTCTGATTTTACTGCGAATACTAAATAAGCTTCGCATCCCACCTTGATCAAACGTTGTGCCTTTACCGCTGAAATTCTAGAAACATTTCTTTCTCTGGTTGTGCCCACAAAAAATAAAAGGCTCATTCTCTTCTGTTTTAAATGTAACTGTCTTGCGATTGCAGTCAATAACAGCTCCGGACTTTGACAGCCAGTCCATTCCAAGAATCACTTCGTAGTCGTTCATCGGAATGACTATTAAATCAACAGACAATTCTCTTTCACTAACTAACACAGGACAATTCCATAAAACCAGATTGGTTCGCATCGCAACTCCGTGTGGAACGGTCACATTATATTCACAATTAGACAGGGTAGGTGTAATCCCGAGTCTCGTCACATATTTAGTGGATGTAAATGAATGCGTAGCTCCTGAATCTACTAAAATGCATGTCGAAGGTTTGTGAATAAGTAGAATACCTGCCACCACGGATGGATTAGTTTTTGCTTCCTCTGCAGTCAATGTATACACACGTGCTGGCACAGTTGGTGGTTTCGCTTGAACCATAGCTTGATTTCCTGGTGTCTTCTCTGAACATGATCTTGCGTAATGCCCCGTCTTCCCGCATTTGAAACAGATGGCATTCTGTGAAAAACAGACACCCGAATGATGTCGTCCACATCTTGGGCAAACTGGCATTGGGGCTGGGGGTCTCCATTGATTAGGATTTTGTTGCTGAGGTGGTCCAGGCCTATTCTGAAAATTTGGCTTTCCCCCTTCTTGGAAGAACTGCCTTTTCTGATTACCACCCCTCCAGTTTGCTCCCTGTACAAACTTTCGCTTTGCCTCTTGAGCACGAATAATTCTTGTCTCAGCTTGTTCTGCAACCATTGCCCGCTCCGCCACTTGAGCATATGTAGTTCCTTGTAGTCCGGCCATATTAACGTCACGATACAACTCCGGCTTTAGACCCTCAAGGAATCGTTCAATCTTTAGGACATCAGTGCTAACCATATGAGTCGCGAACCTTGACAGTTGTTCAAATTTTCTGATCTATTCCGCCACTGTC
Source organism: Craterostigma plantagineum (assembly GCA_027422505.1). Taxonomy (NCBI): domain Eukaryota; kingdom Viridiplantae; phylum Streptophyta; class Magnoliopsida; order Lamiales; family Linderniaceae; genus Craterostigma; species Craterostigma plantagineum. The sequence goes on along the minus strand of JAPQWV010000005.1, from coordinate 11,329,526 downwards.
ATCGCCCCTTGTTTGAGATTAATAAACTCATTCATGCGTTGGGCTCGCACAGGTGCAGTGAAATATTTATTTCGAAATAATTCCTTGAAACGTTCCCAACTCATGTTAATTGGATCCTCGATCGCCAAAATAGTGTCCCACCAATGTCCTGCACTTCCTCGCAATAGAAATGCAGCACACAGAACTTTCTCATTCTCAGGAATTCTGCTGTATTGGAACATACTCTCTAATGTTCTGAGCCAATCTTCAGCAGATGTTGGATCGATAGCATCCTCAAAAGTCAGTGGGTTCAGTTTACGAAATCTTTCACCCACTGCTTCAACCCTATCAGCCTGAGAGATTCCGTTATTCCTTGTCCCCTCAGAGTTTTGCTGCTGAATCAATTCCCGAATCTGTTGAGACTGCTGTCGTACTAGTTCGGTGAGCTGAAGGATAGCCGAATCACGATTGTCAGTCGGGTTTACATTTTCGCCTTCATGATTGTTTCCTCCGCTGCCTTCACCTCTGGTTCTAACCATGTTATCTCTTGTACCCTAACAGTCCCTTAAGCCAATAAATTATGCAATGCAAGAAATTCATAATATCACATAACTTACAATCAAGGCTGTCTTCCGCGCTTTTGAGTGTGTGTACATGGACAGTCTACAGAAATTGCAACCGAAGCTCTGATACCAACCTGTGACGCCCCGCCTTCTACTACTATTCTATTACTCTAACTTACGTGACTAAATAGAATATAAAATATATTACATATGAAACATCGATAGAATTTTTTTGATTTTACAGTCCAAGCAGGCCCTAATTAGGTTTATACCGAATTAGTACTTCAAACCAAATTCGAAAATCTAGTGTTGGAATCTCAGCATTTAATTGTCGAAATTGAGAAATAGTCGACCCTAATCTCATGTTCTTAAACAGTACCAGAGTAAAAAAATATTAAAAAGTTATAACAATTCTAAATTTCGCTAATACCAAATCATTAATAGTTAGTAACTAAACAGTTAATTCAGATAACAAAATTTTTCAGTAAAAATAACAGATCTAGAAAATGATTATTTTAACAGTAAAATCGCTCTTTATTGTGACGCCCCGCCTTCTACTACTATTCTATTACTCTAACTTACGTGACTAAATAGAATATAAAATATATTACATATGAAACATCGATAGAATTTTTTTGATTTTACAAAACACACCACACACAACTATCTTACAATGTAAACATTTTTCAGATCTTACATACGTACAAACGTATTTTACAAAAACACACTTAATTAAACATAACGCCCGCCGCACAGGTCGCATCCATGTACACACCACCCTCAAAAGTCACCGGAAGTACCAGAAGGACCAGCCTCGCTATCAAAGCGTTCACATACCTTATTCGCTGTTCTACAACACATAAAAACATGGGATGAGCTATAAAGCTCAGTAAGTGGAAATATGCATGTATGCACGTGCCAAAATAGCAAAGGCATCCGCGCCAATGCTTTCTAATACTATTCTCACATCTTACTCATTCGTTTCTCATTTTCATCAGGGCCCATAGCTACTTACTAACCGCACCATCATATTATGAGCTCAAATCCTATACGGATAAAAATACGATAGTGGCCCACTCTGGCTAGGATAAAATTAGGATTTATCTCCAATCTTATCATTCACCAGGTCGCCCCTCTATCACGTCACTTTCCTGGCACTATAGTTATACTATGTGCCTTCCCATTACCTAAATAATTTAGGTAAATATATTCGACGGTTTTACCCCCGTCATGGTGCCTTTGTAGAAGTAGCTATATTCTCATCTATCTACATTACATATAACTCGCTTTCCACTCGAGTAATACAATGCACGCTCATTCCTCAAAATACTCCATATGATTCGTGCGTGCACATGATCGTGATGCATAAATAATGCGACAATAAATATTCCAAACAATCGCTTATAACAGATAATTCACATACCACGTATTCATCCAAGCAATTAGTCACGTAGCAAAACACATATCAATCAATTTATGTGTTGTAGTTGAAATTCCCACTTACCTGTCTTTCCTGCTACTTTAATTCGATGCTTCGGAAATTTCCTATAGTTCAACCTTTAGGTAAAAAATATTGAAATATTAGTATCATACCTAAGTTAGATAACTAAACTAAAATAATTTGTCTTAACTATACTACTTAGTATTAAAACCCTATGTCTCGACTCCTATTTAAATAAAGTCACTATTTAATTATAATATCAACACATAAAACCTAACTTCCCAAGTTCTTAATCGCTAACTTGTTCATGTGCCACTGCAAGTATCGACCAATCTTCATCTCCCCATTCTTTACATATAATAATCCGCTTTCGGCCGATTTAATATAGTATAGATATGAGTTTCGATCGATTGTCTTTTAACCTTTGTATTGCTCAATTTAATATAAGCCAAAACTACCTTCGATCAAATATATATTATAATATTCTCACTGCCACTTTGCTACAAACCAAACCTACTTTCGATCAAATATCTATTATAATATTCTCACTCTCACTTGAAGACAATATATATAATGCTCAGCTCATTCGATCAATTGATAAATATAACTACATAGGTTTTGCCAATTTAATCTAATTTAAGATCACATTCGCCCAATTAAATTTCATTATAACTTCCTCACTTTCGATCGATTCTTTGTAGCTTAAATTATAGGCATATCTGTAGCGGCGAAACTGCATCAAATTTTTAAACTTCCGATTGAATTTCAATTTAACATGTAATCGCCCGATTGACAAACATCAGTCCTAGTTTCGGTCGATAGTCATCATACAAAATTTGTTTCGCTCGAAAGTGCTCTCACCAAACCATTCAAATCGATCACTCATAAATATTATTATTTTATTACAAACTCAGCGAAACTCTACTTATTCAGAGTAGTTTCGATCGAAACTATACTTCTCATATTACTCATAATTGATCGAAGGTGATGTCACTAAATTAAAAAAAAATATGCACAACCTAATCAATCGAAACTTCCTATGTCATATAGCACACCTTTTCAATCAATTCTTTGACTCTTCAATTCACCCCATTCCACAACTAAACTATATAATATATATATATATATATTAATATATATATATATCAATAAAAATTCATCATATACATTAGATCGAAAGTCCACATAACCCCTAGACTTCGATCGAAAGCTAATAACCTTAGAATCAATCGAAACCTACAAATGACTTTAGAATCAATCGAAAGCTTTAACCTTTAACTATTCATGTTGCTCAAAATTCAACCCCTTAAATCTTGATTTCTACCTTAGCAATTCTTAGACATATTATACATAAATCGTAAACGATTATATAAATATGGATTATATTTGAAAAAACCCTAAAATCAACAACTAGCATACAATCGTTATTCTCCTTGGAATTTATCCTAGATCTTAATTCTCATTAAAAACATACTAAATCGTGATTTAAAAACGTAAACTTTAAAGTAAGAATTTTATACCGTTTCCAGTTTAAGCTTGACCTCTACTGCTCGAATTCTCAGCTCTCTTTTGATCCTAAGCTCTCGATAGTTCAAACATAAAGTGTTTAGTTTTCTTTCTTTAATTCTTCAACTTGAGGTAATGATAAGTAAATGACAAAAATCTTAACCTAATCCTCCCCTTACTCACGTATAATATTGATTATTATAATTCTAAAGTGTTCGACACCCCACTACTAAAACTATTAGGTTAAAATATTCAACACATTGCCAATTACCAAATTATGGAATTCTTCCCCATAAATCCCATAATTTTCACCAATTACCATTAACGAAATTTAATACTCCTCATTATAAATATTAAAATCCACTCTTAAAAGTATTTTTCTAAATTCCGAAATTTTTCATAATTTCGAAATTCCTTATTAAGTCACTTTTCCACATAACATATAATAAACAAATATAATTTATGCAGTCATATAGTCACGTAATATGCATGCAAATTTATTGGCCGATTTACTTACGGGACCCGGGTATCACATTCTCCCCCCCCTTAAAGAGGATTTCGCCCTCGAAATCAGATTGGTTGAAACAATTCTGGGTACCGACTTCTCATATCATCTTCACGTTCCCACGTAGCTTCTTCAGTTGACTGATTCTGCCATAACACTTTTACCAACGCAATCTCTTACTTCGAAGTCTCTTCACTTCATACATTAAAATCTCCACTGGCTTCTCTTCATAACTTAAATCTGGCTTTAGCTGTTGGTATAGAAATTCATTTCTCAAAACATGATTCGGGTCAGCGACATATCTTCGTAAGGTCGACACATGAAAAACATCGTGAACTTGTGCCAATGAGGCTGGTAATTCCAGTTGGTAAGCTACTTCACCGACTCTTTTAACTATTCTAAAAGGTCCAATGTATCTTGGGCTCAACTTTCCCTTTCGCCCAAACCATTTCACGCCTTTCATCGGAGATACTCTTAGGAACACCCAATCATCTATTTCAAATTCCAACGGCCTACGTCTTTGGTCTTCATAACTCTTTTGTCGACTTTGAGCCGTTTGCATTCTTTCTCGTATCTTTGCTATTGCCTCGGTCATATCTTGAACCATATCAGGTCCTAACATCGCACGTTCCCCAACTTCATCCCAGTGTATGGGAGAACGACATTTGCGTCCATACAAGGCTTCATACGGTGCCATTCCAATAGTTGAATGATAACTGTTATTATAAGAGAACTCGATCAATGGCAAGTATTTACTCCAGTTCCCTTTAAAATCCAAAACACATGCTCGCAACATGTCTTCCAAAGTTTGGATAGTTCGTTCTGACTGCCCATCAGTCTGAGGATGATAAGCTGTACTGAAAGACAACTTAGTTCCCATTGCTTTCTGCAGACTCTTCCAAAAATTTGATAAGAACCGTGAGTCTCGATCCGAAATAATTGATAATGGAATTCCGTGGAGTCGAACAATTTCTTGTATATATATTTCTGCATATCGCTCCAGGGAAAACATCGAACTTATGGGTAGAAAATGAGTAGACTTAGTCAATCGATCGACTATAACCCAAATAGCATCATAACCTTTTGCAGTCTTTGGTAGGCCAACAACGAAATCCATCGTAACATGATCCCACTTCCACTCAGGTATTGGCAAAGGCTGTAATGTCCCTGCCGGTCGTTGATGTTCCGCCTTTATTTGTTGGCATGTTAGACACTGACTTACGAATGTCGCAATGTCTCTTTTCATTCCCGGCCACCAATAATTTATTCGAAGATCTCGATACATTTTTGTAGCTCCTGGATGTATTGAATAAGCCGTCGCATGTGCTTCCGTCATTACTATTCTTCGAATCTCCGCATCATCAGGTACATATAAACGATCTCTATAATATAGACTTTGGTCTTCTTGTATCTTGTAATCAGTTGAAGTTTGCTCCGACTGTGCGTCTTTGATTTTTAGATATAATTCGTCATTTTCTTGCGCCCGTTTGATTCGTTCCAATATCGTAGGTTGTAAAGTTAATGCTGCCAACTTTGCTTCGACTTCCCCTAATTGCACTATCTCCACTTCCAACAATTGTAACTCCGCGTTTACCTCTTTTCGGCTTAATGCATCAGCCACCACATTTGCTTTTCCTGGGTGGTAACTAATTACACAATCATAGTCTTTCACAAGTTCTAACCACCGTCTCTGCCTCATATTTAATTCCTTCTGAGTGAAGAAATATTTCAAGCTCTTGTGGTCCGTGAAAATTTCACATCGTTCCCCATATAAATAATGCCTCCAAATTTTTAGAGCGAACACCACTGCAGCTAACTCTAAATCATGAGTCAGATAATTCTTTTCATATTCTTTCAGTTGCCGAGAGGCATAAGCTATCACATTTCCATGTTGCATTAGTACACATCCCAGACCATTCCTTGATGCATCGCTGTAGATCGAAAATCCTCCAGTTCCCGATGGTATCATTAGAAGTGGAGCTGAAGTGAGTCGATTCTTCAATTCCTGAAAACTTTGCTCGCACTCCTCGCTCCAATGGAATGGAACATTCTTCCTTGTTAACTTCGTCAGTGTTGATGCAATCTTTGAGAAGTCCTTAATAAATTTTCTGTAGTATCCAGCTAAGCCAAGAAAACTCCGTACTTCTGTGACATTGGTTGGTTGAGACCAATTATTGATAGCTTCAATTTTGCTAGGATCCACAGAAATTCCTTCTCCAGAAACAATGTGCCCTAGAAATGCGACTTGACTCAACCAGAACTCGCATTTCTTGAACTTGGCATATAATTTATTTTCTCGTAATATTTCAAGAACTATCTTCAGATGTATTTCGTGTTCCTCCTTTGTCTTCGAATAGATAAGAATGTCATCAATGAACACAATGACAAACTTGTCCAAGAATTGTTTGAACACTCGATTCATTAGATCCATAAATGCCGCTGGCGCATTAGTTACCCCAAAAGGCATAACTAAAAATTCGTAGTGTCCATATCGGGTACTGAATGCCGTCTTCGGAATGTCTTCTTTTCGAACCTTCAATTGATGATACCCCGATCGTAAATCTATTTTTGAAAACACCGTTGCACCTTGAAGTTGATCAAATAAATCATCTATTCTTGGTAATGGATATTTGTTCTTGATTGTGATCTTGTTCAGCTCCCTGTAGTCGATACATAGTCGCATCGACCCATCCTTCTTTCGCACGAACAAAACCGGCGCTCCCCAAGGAGAAAAACTGGGTTGGATAAATCCCTTCTGTAATAAATCATCCAACTGTTCTCTTAACTCTTTCAATTCAGTTGGCACTAACCGATAGGGAGTTCTAGAGATCGGAGCAGAACCTGGTATTAGATCAATCGTAAATTCAATTTCCCGATCTGGTGGTAATCCAGGTAAATCTTCAGGAAACACATCGGAAAAATCTCGAACCACTGGTACATCCTCTAATCTCGGAGGTGAACGTTCCTCTGATTTTACTGCGAATACTAAATAAGCTTCGCATCCCACCTTGATCAAACGTTGTGCCTTTACCGCTGAAATTCTAGAAACATTTCTTTCTCTGGTTGTGCCCACAAAAATAAAAGGCTCATTCTCTTCTGTTTTAAATGTAACTGTCTTGCGATTGCAGTCAATAACAGCTCCGTACTTTGACAGCCAGTCCATTCCAAGAATCACTTCGTAGTCGTTCATCGGAATGACTATTAAATCAACAGACAATTCTCTTTCACTAACTAACACAGGACAATTCCGTAAAACCAGATTGGTTCGCATCGCAACTCCGTGTGGAACGGTCACATTATATTCACAATTAGACAGGGTAGGTGTAATCCCGAGTCTCGTCACATATTTAGTGGATGTAAATGAATGCGTAGCTCCTGAATCTACTAAAATGCATGTCGGAAGTTTGTGAATAAGTAGAATACCTGCCACCACGGATGGATTAGTTTTTGCTTCCTCTGCAGTCAATGTATACACACGTGCTGGCACAGTTGGTGGTTTCGCTTGAACCATAGCTTGATTTCCTGGTGTCTTCTCTGAACATGATCTTGCGTAATGCCCCGTCTTCCCGCATTTGAAACAGATGGCATTCTGTGAAAAACAGACACCCGAATGATGTCGTCCACATCTTGGGCAAACTGGCATTGGGGCTGGGGGTCTCCATTGATTAGGATTTTGTTGCTGAGGTGGTCCAGGCCTATTCTGAAAATTTGGCTTTCCCCCTTTTTGGAAGAACTGCCTTTTCTGATTACCACCCCTCCAGTTTGCTCCCTGTACAAACTTTCGCTTTGCCTCTTGAGCACGAATAATTCTTGTCTCAGCTTGTTCTGCAACCATTGCCCGCTCCGCCACTTGAGCATATGTAGTTCCTTGTAGTCCGGCCATATTAACGTCACGATACAACTCCGGCTTTAGACCCTCAAGGAATCGTTCAATCTTTAGGACATCAGTGCTAACCATATGAGTCGCGAACCTTGACAGTTGTTCAAATTTTCTGATCTATTCCGCCACTGTCATCGCCCTTGTTTGAGATTAATAAACTCATTCATGCGTTGGGCTCGCACAGGTGCAGTGAAATATTTATTTCGAAATAATTCCTTGAAACGTTCCCAACTCATGTTAATTGGATCCTCGATCGCCAAAATAGTGTCCCACCAATGTCCTGCACTTCCTCGCAATAGAAATGCAGCACACAGAACTTTCTCATTCTCAGGAATTCTGCTGTATTGGAACATACTCTCTAATGTTCTGAGCCAATCTTCAGCAGATGTTGGATCGATAGCATCCTCAAAAGTCAGTGGGTTCAGTTTACGAAATCTTTCACCCACTGCTTCAACCCTATCAGCCTGAGAGATTCCGTTATTCCTTGTCCCCTCAGAGTTTTGCTGCTGAATCAATTCCCGAATCTGTTGAGACTGCTGTCGTACTAGTTCGGTGAGCTGAAGGATAGCCGAATCACGATTGTCAGTCGGGTTTACATTTTCGCCTTCATGATTGTTTCCTCCGCTGCCTTCACCTCTGGTTCTAACCATGTTATCTCTTGTACCCTAACAGTCCCTTAAGCCAATAAATTATGCAATGCAAGAAATTCATAATATCACATAACTTACAATCAAGGCTGTCTTCCGCGCTTTTGAGTGTGTGTACATGGACAGTCTACAGAAATTGCAACCGAAGCTCTGATACCAACCTGTGACGCCCCGCCTTCTACTACTATTCTATTACTCTAACTTACGTGACTAAATAGAATATAAAATATATTACATATGAAACATCGATAGAATTTTTTTGATTTTACAGTCCAAGCAGGCCCTGATAAAAAGTGAGCAACTCCCATTCGACCGCTGCTGGTGTATCGAGGATAGCGCATGTGGCGCTCTCCAGCGAGACAATACGATTAGTCGCACGACGCAGTGCCACTTTCCTGAAGAAGAATGAAGAGCACTGATCTCCGTCATTTAGCCAGGCAAGCTTGGCCCGTTGGGACAGCGATGTGTGCTCCACCTCAACAGCCCTAGCGTAAAGGAATCGGCAATGGCGCTCGAGGTCATGGAACAGCCCCTCATGGGGGTACCTCGTGGCAAACTCCTGTGTTATCCCCAAAAACTGCATCGCTGTAATACCCGTAAAATATAATTACGGGATTTACGATTTAATTAGCGATAAAAATGGTTAATTAAGAACTTTATTGAATTAATTAGTAGTTTCGATGATATAATGCTTTCATGCTTTTATATTCTTTAAGTGACTTATGTGTCTATATGATTTCATGCTGTGTGGTTTATAATTTCTATGCATGCTACGAATTATGACTTAAGTGATGAACGTAAGATTTAGAGAATTTTAAATGATGAGTTAATTACGTGCTACGAAAGGTTCTAACTTAGGAAAGAAATTAACATTTACACTGGTAAAAATCGAAACTAGACAAGAGGAGTTTGTGAAACATTAGGGTTTTCTATGAATGCTATCAAAAATGAAAATGTCAAAGCTAGAAAAGGCTACATAGGAATCTTGAGATTTTTAAGTCACGAAATCATTAAAACTCGAAACCCTTAGAACTCGAAATCATTAAATTTCGAAAGATGCTAAAGAAACAAAATGTCGAGACATTAAAATCTCGAGATTAGAAGATGTCGAAACATTAGAATTACTAAATAATTCAATTACTTGGCTAGAAGGGAACCGATTAAAATAATGTTGTAGGGATTATTTCTTAGGAATGCGATAAGTATGAACAAAGTAAATAAATCAACGTCACTTAGTCACTATGTCACGCAAGGAAAAATAAGATAAGAATAGAACTTTGATGTCATGACTTGTGAGTGTGAGTGGAGCACTATCAAAAGAAACTTAATAGGGGAAACATTGTCGAGAGTTGAGTGGAGAAAATAGGAAAGTGGAACAGAGATCTTAATCAAGGCATAGAAAAGGTATAATCCCTCTTAACTCTTAATAGTTCACTATTTTCTTTTAATATGATCAATATACGGTTATATAAGAGAAAGCTTTAGAGGGTTTTCAAGATTAAAATGCTTAGGAAATTGTTAGGTACGAAAGATCTGAAAATGATTAGAGCTTATATCAGCTTAGTTGATGAGGGTTTTTGAAGTCTTTAGAACTTTTATAATTGTGCTTACAGGAGTTAGGGTAAATTAAGAATACTTTCGGCAATTTAAATGTTTAGGTTTTATGACCTTCGAACTGTTCTTGAACACGTATGGAGTCTTGATCGAAAGTTAGATGTTTTAGGGATGATATAATTTCCAGTTAGTAGATATCGAAACCATGTCAATGTTGTAGGAGTGATTACGGGATCAAAAGGAGGATGAAAAATGTTGAGTTCAGGTCGAGATTTAATCTCCATAGTGAATTCGAAATTCAAGCCATATAAATATCGAAATGTTGTTTGAAATGTCGAAACATGTATCTCGACATCTTGTAGAAAATCTCGACACATATCTAGTAATACATCTCGAGATTCATACCTGAAAATGTCATGATTTAAATCTAATATTGTAACACCTTGAAATTTCTATTTAAAATATCGAAGTCTATTAGTTTCGAGATCTTTGGGTATTATATGACATAAGGTATCGACATTTTACATTTCAACAATTTTGATAACTCGACATTGATTCCATACGAGATTGTGACCACATGTCGAAGTCCTATTGAAGTGACAAGAATGGTGTCGAGATTTATGTGGTATATGTTGATATCGAGATTTTCATTTGTAAACACATATCGAAATCCTTGTTTATAATTCCAAGAAACCACTCGACATCTTCAAATATTTTAGGTTGAAATTTGAGTATAATATCGAATTATAGATCTCGACATTTATTTGATGATTTATACCGAGATTTAATTTATGCCGACTTTATAAATGGTGTGTCTCGAGATTTTATTTTACCACTAAGCTCGAGAACATATATATATAACTACATCGAGATTTTATCTTGTTCAGTATAGAACTCGAAATCTTAGTATAATGTCGAGACATATCTCATGAGATTTATTTCTGAAAAGAATATTCCTTAGTCTAGGTTAAAGTTCTAAGTGTTAGGGTTTCGAAATTTATAGAAGTCGAACCTAGGGTTTTCGAATTAAGCCAATTTCATGAAATTATAACTAAACTAACAAACCCTAATTTTATATCTTTCTATACTTAGGGTTTGAAGATTTACGACTTACAGTACGATAAGATTAAATAAGCTAAGGATACCAGGTAAGTGGAAATCCCAACTACAACACATAAATTACATGTGCATGAATTTCATGGTTACGTGCTTGAATGACATGATTATATGCTTTTATGAATTTACGTGAGTTCTTATGTGATTTATTTAGTTACGTGAATTAATTATTATATGAAGTGGCATGACAAGTACTTCGGCATTATTCACGTACGTATTATCACGTGCATACACGAAATTACAAGACACGAGTATAAATCACATATGATTGCTTAAACACGATAAAAGTTTGCATTTAATGGCTCTTCTATGCTACCATGGTGATTTTATATCACCGATTTCATGACATGACATGTCTCAAGGCAAGGGCATGCATGTGGCGGAAAGTTGCGACCTGAAAGATGCACCCTGAGGAAACAAACGGCACCAATGGTATAATGAGTGTCAGTAACCTCAAAGTGAGTCTTCCGGTGTGAGCGTCCGTGGGACCGATAAACTACACTGGGATTGAAAAGGCGCCTTAGGGTTAGCCTCTCAGTGGAAGTATCGTCCGTGTGGCGTATGAAACCACCTTGGGACAGAAAAGGCGCCTAGGGTTAGCCTCCCATGAGTGGGTATTGCCACTTACATATTTATTTACCCTTATTGGGTTTGAGCTCCATGATGGTGCATAGTAAGATCAGCCATGGGCCCTATAAGACAAGACACGAACTAAAGATATGACAAGACACGAACTACAAGACAAGACATGAACTACAAGAGAAGACAATACACGAATTTCATGACATTAATACAAGATAGGAATTTCAAGACATGAAATACATGATACAATTAGCAAGCATTGGCGCGGGTACCTTTGCGTTTTAGGACACGTGCACTGCATGGTTTTCACTTACTGAGCTTTATAAGCTCATTCCACATTTTATGTGTTGTAGGTACGATAGAGTCGGACGTTGAGAAACGTTACGACTAAGGCGGGCTGACGGCGGTACTCCAGGGTCTTTTGAGGGCAAGGCTGTACATGGATGACGACCTATGGAGCGATGTTAGAACGTTGTGATATGATAGATATTTTGGGACTCCGGCTTTTGTATGATTTCGACAGTGTAGGTTACGTTTTGTCGTAATATATCATATCGTAAGAAAAAAGATTTTGTTAGACGGGTCTTCCGCGACTTACGTTGCGAAAATCCGCCACTAATCCTAGTTAGAAAATGAGGGTCGCCACAATCGCCTCTGCAACATTTGCCGCAAGATCACCTTTGGCGCGCCGCATCTGTGTGAAAAAAGGCTTCCATAACTTCAGCCTTCGAATCAGTACAAACATAGGGAATCCCATCACATGAGTGTCCCAGATGCGTTGGACATGGTCCAAGAATCCCGCCTCCTTAATGAGGATGTTCTCGAACCGGAACATAGCCCCCCGCATCCTTGTCTCCACCACCCCCAAAGATAAAGGTGAATGGTCCGATGTGGCAGGGAGATCGCATCGAACACAAGTATCCGGATACTTAACAAACCATTGTGGATTGCCGAGCATGCGATCCAATCTACGCCATATACCCGCTTGGGGCCGCTGCTGATTATACCAAGTGAACTCCTGTCCAGTCGAGGGAAAAGACAGAAGGTCGGTTCGTACAAGGCATGTCTGGAACTCTGACATATCACGCGCTTGAGGCCCACGAGTCGTAATCCACCACGAACAATCCAATCCACCACCGCCCTCCTGTGGTCTTGTCTGTTAAGACCAAGCACATTCCACGAACCAATCGCAATCATTGAGCAAGCACGGATAGGGCTGCCGTCGCTTTAGGGCCCGAAGTAAGTGTGTGTGCGTCAATGCTATCCTCGTCCTGTAGGCCTCGTAGCACAGCAAATGAGTTATGATCAGAGTGGCCATCATCTCCCGGACGCCGAGGGAGACAAGGGCCATGCAAGGAGGACGCTCCATCAAGCCACGATCGGGCAGGGTACCCAACCCGCGGAGAATTCGATTGCGCCTCCACCCTCACAGCCTTACCACGGGCACCGACTTGTCGCCATTCCATATGTGATTCCCCGCTCCGCGGCCTAACCCCCTGCCATGGCATATCTTGAGCTGTCATTCGCTCATTAGTAAGGGCTGACCGATGCGACGTGGAAGGCCGAGCCAGTGGCCCATGCGCCGCAGTCACTGACTTTGGCTGCCGCATTGGCGTCGGCCTCGCCGGTCTCGTAGGGTATTGTGACTCCACATGAGCTCATGTCGCACACAAGCCACACTTCGTCGGCTTCCATTCGTAATGCACCCGATCCGGTATAATCCCAGATTCGCCCGCATCTTCATTCGGCATCTCAATATGCACCATCTCCACGAAGGGCGTAGAGAGCAACTTCATCATGCACACACGTGCATAATCAATCCGGTCCCCTTCCGCCGTAATCCCATCAGTAAAGAGTGGGCGGCCAACTCTGCTACCCACCACTTCCAACCCAGCTTTAGTTCAGAACTCACTTGGGATGTGTTGGGAATCCCCGAGGGTCCCTGGACCCAAGTTCCTAGAACGGCGGAATTTTAAAATTTTACGGGGTTTTCCGCCTATCCAAGATCGCTCGGCTACAAACACGAGAACGTATTGACATAAAGAAATAGGGGATCAGCCATGATACCTTGTTGAAATCTCTTAACGACGGCTAGCTTCGAATCCTTGAGGCGTAGTGCCCCTCTCCTACGCCAAAAGCACACGAACGGACGCCTTCTTTGAGCAAGATCATCACGCCGGCACCTTACTAACGTCGCAGCTGTTCATGCATGTGCGGCTAGGCCAAGAACGAACTGCTTGCTGCCCTCGAGAGAGAGAGTGCGAGAGAGAAAGTGGTGAGAGGAAAAAACTCTTTAGGTTTTTCTCTCTTTGGCTTGTATTTCGAAAATTTTGCTTCTCCTCACTTTAGGATCTCGAAAATCCTTCTTTATACCTCTTAGGATTAGCCAAAAATAGGTTAAGGTGGGTGGAGAAAAATCCCCAAACCTCCCCTTTTACCAAGTCTTCGTTTTACCAAGTAATGAATTCAAAATTCAAACTTTATATTTAATTAATTAAATATCCAATACCTTAATTAATTAAAATATCATATTTAGTATATTTTAAATATATAATATCCAATATAAATATATTTAATAATTTTCGATATTTTATCTAATAAAAATTCGAAACTTATATATATATATTCGATATACATTATTTAATTCCAAATTAAACAATATTATTTCTCTAAGCAAATAATAACGATCTAAATCTAATTTAAATCATATACTAAATATTCAATATCAAATATTTTATTTCAAAAATATATCGTGAGGTGAAAAGACCATTTTACCCCTCACTAATCAAACTTAGTATTTTCGGCCGATCAAGGTTTTGGCGCCCCAAACCCTAATGTCACAATCTAGGACCTAGCCTTGTCTCTCTCTCTGATGACGACGTTGTATCGGTTGCCCTTTTTAAGCCCGACTCTCTTGGTTCGTCTCAACCGGCCCAGGAGGTATCTGGGAGTTCGGTATTCACCTAGCCAGCCCCGTGGTACCGAACAGATCCCAAGTTGAGTACGAATTTGATCTAATCATAATCCATGAACCGACTGTAGATTTTCGTCATACGTATAAACCCTTTACGTTTGTCCCGGTCGAGTGAAAGTCACGCATAGTCAAACTTACAGAACTCGACTCTATGTCGTTCATGTCGGTGAAAGTTCTGAAACTGTACTCCACGACTATCGTGAGTCAGTTATATGCTCTGGCCAGAGACTTGGATAAATTCCCGCACATTAAACTTACCATAGGACGTTAACCTCGAATTTAATCGAGACCGTAAATCCCGCTCCGCGGTTCAACCGACAATCTCATCGAAAAGTCGAGACCGCATTTCGCCGCTGACCCATGCCACCGGCAAGACGGGCCTAGCAAACTAGCGACAAGTCAAGACCTCAAGATCAACCCCAAGTTAACCCTTTCGGTTTAAGGTTCACGCATACTACTACAATCAATCCATCGATCAAGGACAATCCAAGCGTGTGATCGTTCGATTACGAGTCAGTGTCCAAATACAGATAATCCCCTGATTCATCTTGTATCATTGTCATGGGCTCCCACTTCCCAAGTGAACGGTTGGCACAACCATATTGGACCCATCGACAAACAAGTCGTACGTGTCATTCCAGTCACCCTACTGGAGACTTAGACTTGTGGACTATTTTAATATTGCAGTATCTCAGCTTACTGGTGCCCCTCTCTGTCCCCACAGAATCAGTAACTGAACTGCCAATATTTGGGTTTTATTAAGTTGTCTTATCCACCCAGACTGCAAGGTGAAATCATTAGACTAATGCCACGTACTCCCAGTCCTCGTACGGCATCTAGGGCATATACCTCAACAATCTCCCGCTTGCACTAATGCCACGTGTTATCATAACTTAACCCCATTCTATCGAGGTGTCGATCGAGCACTGCATGTGGTAGTGGCTTTGTGAACAGGTCCGCTACATTCTCTACAGAGGCGATTTTCTGCATGGCTATTGAGCCATTTTCAACAAACCCACGCAACACGTGGTATTTTCTCTCTATGTGTTTGGATTTACTGTGAGCACGTTGTTCCTTAGCTTGTGCAATAGCCCCGCTGTTGTCGCACCACAATGGCAGCGGGCGATTCACGATGCTAGGTACCACCTGTAGTTCCTCCAGAAACTTGCGTATCCAAACACACTCTTTGGCAGCTTCTGAAGCTGCGATATACTCTGCCTCAGTGGTGGAATCTGCAGTCGTGCTTTGATTGGAACTTTTCCAAGACACCGCCCCACCATTGAGCGTAAAGACAAAACCCGAAGTAGACTTTCGGTCATCCACATCTGATTGGAAGTCCGAATCTGTATATCCATCTACTTCCAATTCTCCTGGGCCATAAATCATTATCAAGTCCTTAGTCCGTCTAAGGTACTTCAGAACTGTCTTTACTGCCGCCCAATGTTCCTTACCATGGTTAGCCTGAAACCTACTCAATACGCCCACAGCGTACGCAATGTCTGGTCGTGTGCAAAGCATCGCGTACATCAGGCTACCCACAGCTGAAGCATAGGGGACTCCACTCATCTCTTGTCTTTGTACCTCATTCTGAGGAGACATAGCCTTTGAGAGATGAATCCCATGCCTCATAGGTAGGAACCCTTTCTTAGACTCGTCTATTTTAAACCTTTTAAGGACTTTATCTAAGTAAAGGGCCTGGGACAAGCCTATTGACCTTTTCGCCCTATCTCTAAATAGGCGAATTCCTAGAATATAGGTCGCTTCTCCGAGGTCTTTCATAGAGAATTCGTTTGAAAGCCAAGCTTTAATCTCTGAGAGCATCCTAATAAAATTGGATTTATTGTGGAAAGTTCTTTTATGATTTTTTTTAGAAAAATAATACATTTGATAACACATTCTTTTAGTTCGCGATCTGGGAACAAAAGGTGGCCGCCAGAAATGCACGAATTGCGCAAGAACTTTTTTCGGTTATCTTTCGTTTATGGTCGTTAATGATCTTAATATCCAATTCGTGAGATGGCGGTGATCTTTAGCTACCATATTGGGGATATCTTCAGGAATGTTCACAAATCCAAAAAAATAGAGCTATTTCTGAATACTATGACTGGACTTTTCTGAAACAAAAAAAGCCCCGTAACTTCGGAGAAGGGGTGCCTCCTCACACAGGATTTGGCTCAGGATTACCCAGTTTTATTAATTCCAGGGTTAATTGAATTAAGTTTGATTAGACGGAACACCATCTAATTCTCCGGAAAGGATCAATTGGAAACCTCTAATAGTTTCTGCTAGACAAAATCGTGGTTGGGAAGGTTATAGTAGCCAAAGCCATTGGAATTGTTATTTTATACATTGGAAATAATGACGATAAGACTAAGGTCTTCAATCCCATGTGTGTAGCTGGTACACTATGTCCACTACCTACGTTGATCAAGACCTCGCCAGCTCGAAGCTTCCTGCTTCGTTCTAGACCTTAGTTCAAAACACAAATGTGGGAACTAGCCCCTGAGTCAAGTATCCACGAAGTAGAATACGCAGAACAATTAGCTTCAAAAACTAATTGTTTTCCTGAGGCGTCAGATGCCTCCAGCTTCGGACATTCACGCTTCCAATGGCCCAGCTGCTGGCAAAGGAGGCACATATCCGTGGGCTTTACGCCCGACCTTTCGACCTTGGTGGTCTTCGTCTTCTTGTCGACTATACCCTTGGTCACGCCTGTCTTGTTCGACTTCTTCTTCGATCCCTTGGACGTAGAAGTCGCAACAAGCATGTAGACGTGCACCTTCGCTGAATCTTCAACCCATTTATCGTGGAGTACAATCTCCTCATTGGTGGATTCAGTTGTGAGCAATTTTGGCTCCTTAATGTCCAAGACATAATCCAGTTTTGCTAATTTAAGGACGATCCTCAAATTTCTGAGCCAGTCTACGTAGTTCTCGAAACCCTTTCTCCCGCTAGGCATTTCGGAAACCTTGTTGAGTGGTTTCATAGTGGCGTTGAGTTCCCCGCGCTACTACAAACTAGCCTCAACTTAACAGCTTATTGGCTCGTTTGGTTAGCCGAGGTCATGCCCCGCACGTTTCTGTCACACGGAAGATTCAATGTCTTCGTCTCAGCCAGGGTCCCTCAGCCGTAACTCGGATCATATTGGGAATGACTGTCCAAGTGCAACCTATCAACGTCCTGCTCACCTTCCACTTTTCCGTGAACTTCATCCCCCGTAGGATAACTCTTTATTAGAGGGTGAAGAGTGGTCGGTGAGCGGCAATTCATAATTGCATCCAAACCCGTTCACGCAAAGGCGAGGATTTTGGCGCCGTAACTCGGTCAACCGCAACCGTACCCCTAAGTCGTAACATTTTTGGACTTGATAGAAGACAGGAGCCTAGCCCCTTTACTCACTTGATATTAAAGGTCTAACCTCGGGAGAATCCTCACAGTTTTAACACGAGCACATTATGCACATTATCACGTTCGAAACCAACACGCACATAATGTACTTTAATAGTAAACCTAGTATCAACCTATTAAAGTAAATGTGAAAGATCGGGGATATTTCTAGTTCTATCCTAATTGTACAAAATAATAAGACTCTACGTCTTCGGGCTTTGCTCGAACGGACGCCTCGGCTACCAGCTCGTTCGTCCGGGTTCCTCTCGATCGACACTCGTACGGCCGTCATAACATAACTACAATAGCCCATGACAGGGAATCTATCCCTAATAAAACCGTCCGTCTTATCTAATAAAAACTGTAAAGTACAACCGGGGGGGGATCTTGTCACCCTTAACATATCACCCGGCAAAAACCAGAACCTAATCCCCAATCAATCACCACGTTATTCAAATAACATGCATCACGACAAACTTAACACATTTCCGAGCCGAAATAGAATTTTGGCTTTTAAATGGTCCGGGCCTAGCCCAATGTATATCGGGTCGTAGGATCGGCTAGACCAGGCCTATCGGGCCTGTGTCGAGGATGCTCGTGCCATGCGAGCTGCCAGCCTCGTGCCGCGCACACCATGCGGCCAGCCCCGATCCGCGTGCGCTCTTAGCCTAGCACAGCTCGCACACACGCGCACGATCATACCTACTTTCCGTGCATCCACGCGCGGCTTTCCCGAGCGCTGTGTGCACCCATGTGTGCAGCCCGTGCCTCTTGTGCCGCATGCCCCGCGTGCGGTCAGCCCTATGCGCTGTAATACCCGTAAATTAATTACGGGATTTACAATAAAATTAGTGGTGGAGAGTATTTAATTAGAAACCTTGTTGGATTAATTAGATAAAAATGTTAAGACTATAAGAGGATAAGTATGGCACACAAATTATTTTGTAATAAATGTACTATTATTTTAGGGCTTTACGTGGCTTGTGTGTTACGTGAATTACATGATAAAGGTATTACGACCATATATACATGCTTATATGATTTCATACTCTCTGTGAAACAATATTATATATGTCATGTGTTACTTGGACGACTGAATGAATAGGAAATTAAGTTAGGAATTAGGTATAAGAAAATCAAAGTATTCGAATATTTTAATAGGACTACAATTCAACTAAGTTATATTAAACTTTAACCTAGGCCCAAAATATAACTAGGAAAAATGGGCTAACAAATAATAGGATTAGAATGGTTAGACTTAGACCAACAATCTAGTTTTTTTTTTTTTAAATAAGCCCAACTATTTAACAATGAAGATAACTATTAATATTCCTAAATCATGAGGGAAAAGTAATGTGATCCACTTTATCCCATCAACCCTATTCTTGGCCACTCAAAGCTTATCTAAGGACTTAGCTTCTCTGATAGTATAAGCTTATCAAAGTAAAAGCATTAAGAAAGGGAGGAATTAATTCGATCAGTAACCGAAGGAAAGAACCTAGGTCAGAAAACGAAATTCCAACTCAAGGAGGTATGGTTTATTTATAGTTTGTAAATTAATTCTAAGTTTTCATTTTGAACACTTCACGTTGCTTAGGAATTAGGAAGAATTATAGGGTATCTTTTTCCTGGATTAAGGTAGTTTCTAAGGAAGATTTCAATTTTAGGTAAGTTATTGATTCTAGGGTTTCTATTATAAGCCATGTTAACATAGGAGACTGGAATTATTTGTTAATTGTTACGTTTGAAAAGAGTAATAAAGTAAGGAGTGCACTTTGAAGAAGAAGGTTGCTTGAAGAAATCTTGATCGATGATAAGATTTTCTAGATTATGAATCTCGAAACCATCTTAGCTTTGTAGGTCTAATTTCGAGGTCAATAATGAAGGTAGAAGGAACTCGGGGTCCACTTCGAAATCATTCGTGCTTAATTAATCTGGAAGTCTGTCTTTGATGTTAACCAATTGAAATCTTATTTATAATTATAACATACAACTCGACATCTTTAAGTTTTAATATCAAAGAATGTGAAAGAGCATCGAGTGGGAGAATCTCGAAATAAGTAATTGTCGAGCAATTAAATGTCGAGATCTGACTTCAAATGTTAATATCAAAATCCAATTTTAAGATCGACTTTAAAAATTTGTGTAGAAGCTCGAAGTTTCATTAATAATTTCGACATATATCTCATCTATGTTATTTCGAAATTTTAATAGTATAATGTCGAATTATATATCAAGATCAAGGTATAGGATCTCGAGATCCATGTTGAAATTCGTGTATTGTTTAATCAATGTCGAGCCTTTGTATATACCACATCGAGATTTAATTCATCATGCAACTCGAAATTTATGTCGACATTTACCTCAAAATTGTGTATTGATTAATCGACATCGAACTCTCGTATACACTAGGTCGAGATTCATTGCAGACTCATCTTAAGAACATATCGAGATTTATCTTGCAATGCACCTCGAAAATTATGTCTAATGGGAATTTAAGATAGGTGGAAAATAGGCTTCGAGGTCCTTATGAATTTCAAAGGGGTATTTTTCAATTTAAGTCAAAGTTCGAAACTTTAGGGTTTCGAAATTTTTAAAAGTCGAAACTAGGGTTTTCAAATTAAGCCACTTTAGCAAAACTATAAATCGACTAACAAACCCTAATTTTATATGTTTCTATACTTAGGGTTTGAAGATTAGCGATTTACCGTACGATATAGCTAAGGATACCAGGTAAGTGAAAATCGCAACTACAACACACAATTTTTATGTGCATGAAATTATGTGTTATGTGCTTATATGATTTTATGTGACTTATATTACTTTATGTGATCTTACATGAATTATTTACGTTATACGATGACATGACACGCATATTCATGACATGAGCATGTGCACGCACGACTAGTATAAGAGTCAGGGAAAGAGAGCGTGCATGAGTATAAGATCGCGTGAGAGCGATGTATATTTGCCGATATGGGCATTTGTGTCGACTCAATGATGAGTCACGGCTCATCTATGCTACCATTTCACGAGGCCGAATTACCTGATTCACGAGAGGTAGGGGAAATACACCATGGCAATTCATGAGGCCGATTGCGTGATTCACGAGAGGCAGGTGGATACCCCATAGCGGGAGATGCAACCTGGAGGATGCGACTCGAGGGAATGAGCGGCACCGAGGGAACCTCGAGTGTTGGCGACCTCGTAGTAAGCTACCAGTGAGAAGCGCCCGCGTGTCAGACTGCATTGGGATGGAAAGGCGCCTTAGGGTTAAACGAAATTTGTGTGCCCGGGTTAGCCTCTCAATGGGACTGCATTGGGATTGAAAGGCACCATAAGGTTAAGCACAGATTGAGTACTCGGGTTTAGCCTCCCAGTGTGTGTACTGCCACTTATTTATACCCTTAGGGGTTTGAGCTCTATATGGTGCATAGTAAGGTTGAAAGCCGAGGGGCCCAAATATGTTATGAAAGGTCAAGAAGGATGTTAGAAAGTAGATAGCATTGGCGCGAATGCCTTCGCTATTTAGGTCACGTGCATTGCATGCATGATTTTCACTTACTGAGCTTTATAAGCTCATCCCACACGTTTTAATGTGTTGTAGGACCCCGCAATCATGGTAAGTGATCATTTTCACGGCGAGGCCAACTTTTGAAGCTTTCGAGGGCTTTTGAGATGGAAGTGTGTGCATGGATGCGACCTCGTGGAGGCCTAGTAGATAGATTTATTTTGACCCGCATGTGCGCTTCCTATGTAAATAGGACCCACTATGATTTGTAGACAACTTTACGATTTCTTTTCACAAAAGGAAAAATTTTATTCGAAATTTCATACGATCTATTTCATTATTAGAACATTTGTCGCGTAGACTAGTTAAGAAAGTAGTGGTGGAAGGCGGGGCTGCCACAGGTGGTATCGGAGCTTAGGTTATAGGCTCTGCAGACTGTCCATGTACACACACTCAAAAGCACGAAAGCGGCCTTGCTCGTAAGTTTTTTTTTTATAAATTTCTGGTATTACATGATTGATTGATCTTAGGAACGTTAGGATAAAAGAACGATGGGTAGAATAAGGAATGAGAATAGTAGGGGTGCAGATAACGGTAAAGAATCCGCAACCCCTACTGATAGTCGGGATGCAACTATCCTTCAGCTCGCGGAACTAGTCCGCCAACAATCTGCCCAAATTCAGCAACTAATTCAGCAACAAAACGCTGGCGGGCAATCAAGTAACGGATCCCCTCAGGCCGACAGAATCGAAATGGTCGGGGAACGATTTCGCAAACTCAACCCCCCAACCTTTGAAGATGCTATTGACCCAACCTCGACTGAGGATTGGCTCCGAACCCTAGAAACTATGTTCCAACATAGCCGTACCCCTGAAACGGAAAAGGTCTTGTGCGCTAGCTATCTATTAAGGGGAAGCGCAGGTCATTGGTGGGACACAATTCTGACTCTCGAAGATCCCTTGACAATGACCTGGGAGCGTTTCAAAGAGCTTTTCCGAAATAAGTATTTCACTGCTCCCGTCCGTGCTCAAAGGATGAACGAGTTCATCAATCTCCGCCAAGGAGCAATGACGGTAGCAGAGTGTATTCGAAAGTTCGAACAGCTGTCTCGATTTGCAACCCACATGGTGAGCACCGACTCGCTAAAAATTGACCGATTTATGGAGGGCTTGAAGTCAGAACTCTATCGCGACGTTGGCATGGCTGGATTCCAAGGGGATACTTATGCCCAAATGGCGGAACGAGCTCTGATGGCTGAGCAAGCTGAAATCAGAATTGTACGAGCCCAGGAGACTAAAAGGAAATTCGAACAAGGACCCAAAGGGAACGGAAATAACCCGAAGAAATCATTTGTTCCTAAGAATGTGAAGCCCAATTTCCAAAACCGTCATGAGTAACCTCAACAAACTAACACGAATCAGGGGAGACCCCAACCAAACATACCCACATGTCCAAAATGTGCACGGCGTCATCTAGGCGTCTGTTTCTCCCAAAACGCCACCTGCTTTAGATGTGGGAAGACGAGCCACTACTCCGTAGCCTGTCCAGAAAATGCATCTGGAAGTCAGGGAATAAACCGGGCCAAGCCGCAGACAGCACCCGCTCGGGTATATATGCTTACGGCGGAAGAAGCTGAAAACAACCCATCCGAGACGGAAGGTACCCTCCTAACCGATTAAACTTCAACATGCATTCTAGTGGACTCATGAGCCACATTTTCTTTTGTATCCACCACTTATGTGGTAAGATTCGGAATTCTTTTAGCCGACTTGGTTGATACCAGTTCAAGTGTCGACCTGAATCATGATCGTAGTAGATAGGCGTTCGAAATAGGAATCCGTACCTGAATTCCTGAAACCTAAAATCCAATAATATCCGGGGTATAATCCTATGCCCCAATCTTTTGATCATTGAGAAAACATATTCGTTCGATATCAGAATGGCGCAGCGGAAGTGTGATCGACGCTAATGATTTTCAATCTCTGCCTAAGTTAGAATTTTAGGAATTCTTGTTAGCCCTTTCGAGGTAATACGGGTTCCACTAACTGGAACAATGTTCATATCTATTTCATCAGGATCCTATTCCTTTCTATCCTCGAAAATTATTTGAGGTTCCTTGATAACTTCCTAGGATGGATTTCTATCACCCAACCAAGCCAGTTCAACTCCCTACCAATCGTTACCCTGAATTATTCCAGCCGACGGAATTTCGGGGGCGAAATTCTTTTAAGGGGGGAGGATGTAATACCCGTAAAATTTAATTACGGGATTTACAATAAAATTAGTGGTGGAGAGTATTTAATTAGAAACCTTGTTGGATTAATTAGATAAAGATGTTAAGACTATAGGAGGATAAGTATGGCACACAAATTATTTTGTAATAAATGTACTATTATTTTAGGGCTTTACGTGGCTTGTGTGTTACGTGAATTACATGATAAAGGTATTACGACCATATATACATGCTTATATGATTTCATACTCTCTGTGAAACAATATTATATATGTCATGTGTTACTTGGACGACTGAATGAATAGGAAATTAAGTTAGGAATTAGGTATAAGAAAATCAAAGTATTCGAATATTTTAATAGGACTACAATTCAACTAAGTTATATTAAACTTTAACCTAGGCCCAAAATATAACTAGGAAAAATGGGCTAACAAATAATAGGATTAGAATGGTTAGACTTGGACCAACAATCTAGTTTTTTTTTTTTAAATAAGCCCAACTATTTAACAATGAAGATAACTATTAATATTCCTTAATCATGAGGGAAAAGTAAGGTGATCCACTTTATCCCATCAACCCTATTCTTGGCCACTCAAAGCTTATCTAAGGACTAAGCTTCTCTGATAGTATAAGCTTATCAAAGTAAAAGCATTAAGAAAGGGAGGAATTAATTCGATCAGTAACCGAAGGAAAGAACCTAGGTCAGAAAACGAAATTCCAACTCAAGGAGGTATGGTTTATTTATAGTTTGTAAATTAATTCTAAGTTTTCATTTTGAACACTTCACGTTGCTTAAGAATTAGGAAGAATTATAGGGTATCTTTTTCTTGGATTAAGAAGTATTCAATTTTAGGTAAGTTATTGATTCTAGGGTTTCTATTATAAGCCATGTTAACATAGGAGACTGGAATTATTTGTTAATTGTTACGTTTGAAAAGAGTAATAAAGTAAGGAGTGCACTTTGAAGAAGAAGGTAGCTTGAAGAAATCTTGATCGATGATGGGATTTTCTAGATTATGAATCTCGAAACCATCTCAGCTTTGTAGGTATAATTTCGAGGTCAATAATGAAGGTAGAAGGAACTCGAGATCCACTTCGAAATCATTCGTGCTTAATTAATCTCGAAGTCTGTCTTTGATGTTAACCAATTGAAATCTTATTTATAATTATAACATACAACTCGACATCTTTAAGTTTTAATATCAAAGAATGTGAAAGAGCATCGAGTGGAAGAATCTCGAAATAAGTAATTGTCGAGCAATTAAATGTCGAGATCTGACTTCAAATGTTAATATCAAAATCCAATTTTAAGATCGACTTTAAAAATTTGTGTAGAAGCTCGAAGTTTCATTAATAATGTCGACATATATCTCATCTATGTTATTTCGAAATTTTAATAGTATAATGTCGAATTATATATCAAGATCAAGGTATAGGATCTCGAGATCCATGTTGAAATTCGTGTATTGTTTAATCAATGTCGAGCCTTTGTATATACCATATCGAGATTTAATTCATCATGCAACTCGAAATTTATGTCGACATTTACCTCAAAATTGTGTATTGATTAATCGACATCGAACTCTCGTATACACTAGGTCGAGATTCATTTCAGACTCATCTTAAGAACATATCGAGATTTATCTTGCAATGCACCTCGAAAATTATGTCTAATGGGAATCTAAGATAGGTGGAAAATAGGCTTCGAGGTCCTTATGAATTTCAAAGGGGTATTTTTCAATTTAAGTCAAAGTTCGAAACTTTAGGGTTTCGAAATTTATAAAAGTCGAAACTAGGGTTTTCAAATTAAGCCACTTTAGCAAAACTATAAATCGACTAACAAACCCTAATTTTATATGTTTCTATACTTAGGGTTTGAAGATTAGCGATTTACCGTACGATATAGCTAAGGATACCAGATAAGTGAAAATCGCAACTACAACACATAATTTTTATGTGCATGAAATTATGTGTTATGTGCTTCTATGATTTTATGTGACTTCTATGACTTTATGTGATCTTACATGAATTATTTACGTTATACGATGACATGACATGCATATTCATGACATGAGCATGTGCACGCACGACTATTATAAGAGTCAGGGAAAGAGAGCGTGCATGAGTATAAGATCGCGTGAGAGCGATGTATATTTGTCGATATGGGCATTTGTGTCGACTCAATGATGAGTCACGGCTCTTCTATGCTACCACGGCGATTCACGAGGCCGAATTACCTGATTCACGAGAGGTAGGGGAAATACACCACGGCGATTCACGAGGCCGATTGCCTGATTCACGAGAGGCAGGTGGATACCCCATAGCAGGAGATGCAACCTGGAGGATGCGACTCGAGGGAATGAGCGGCACCGAGGGAACCTCGAGTGTTGGCGACCTCGTAGTAAGCTACCAGTGAGAAACGCCCGCGTGTCAGACCGCATTGGGATGGAAAGGCGCCTTAGGGTTAAACGAAATTTGTGTGCCCGGGTTAGCCTCTCAATGGGACTGCATTCGGATTGAAAGGCACTATTAGCCTTTCAGTGTGGACCACATTGGGATTGAAAGCACCATAAGGTTAAGCACAGATTGAGTACTCGGGTTTAGCCTCCCAGTGTGTGTACTGCCACTTATTTATACCGTTAGGGGTTTGAACTCTATATGGTGCATAGTAAGATTGAAAGCCGAGGGGCTCAAATATGTTATGAAAGGTCAAGAAGGATGTGAGAAAGTAGATAGCATTGGCGCGAATGCCTTCGCTATTTAGGTCACGTGCATTGCATGCATGATTTTCACTTACTGAGCTTTATAAGCTCATCCCACGTTTTTATGTGTTGTAGGACTCCGCGATCACGGTAAGTGATCATTTTCACGACGAGGCCAACTTTTGAAGCTTTCGAGGGCTTTTGAGATGGAAGTGTGTGCATGGATGCGACCTCGTGGAGGCCCAGTAGATTGATTATTTTGACCCGCATGCGCGCTTTCCTATGTAAAAGAGGACCCACTATGATTTCGTAGACAACTTTACGATTCCTTTTCACAAAAGGAAAAATTTTACACGAAATTTCATACGATCTATTCATTATTAGGATATTAGTCGCGTAGACTAGTTAAGAAAGTAATGGTGGAAGGCGGGGCTGCCACATGCGCCGCGGTACGCCCGCGGCCAGCCCGTCTTGAGTCGCGCACCCCGCGCGCCTTGCACGCCGGCTGCCCGTGTCGTGCGCACCATGCGCACGGCTAGGAGCAGGCCTCATGCTGCGTGCAGCCCGCCCTGAGTCGTGCTTCGCATGCGACTCGACGCAGCCCCACTAGCCCCGGGCGCCTTGTGCGCCATGCGCACGGCTAAGGCTTTCGGGTTTTTCGTGGCCTTTTGTCATAGTCCCGTGACTTTAACGAGCCTATGGCTCTGATACCACTGTTAGGAATCCCCGAGGGTCCCTGGACCCACATTCCTAGAACGACGGAATTTTAAAATTTTACGGGGTTTTCCGCCTATCCAAGATCGCTCGGCTACAAAACACGAGAACGTACTAACATAAAGAAATAAGGGATCAGCCATGATACCTTGTTGAAATCTCTTAACGATGGCTAGCTTCGAATCCTTGAGGCGTAGTGCCCATCTCCTACGCCAAAAGCACACGAACGGGACCCTTCTTTGCGCAAGATCATCACGCCGGCACCTTACTAACGTCGCAGCTGTTCTTGCATGAGCGGTTAGGCCAAGAACAAACTGGTTGCTGCCCCCAATAGAGAGAGTGCAAGAGAGAAAGTGGTGAGAGGAAAAAAACTCTTTAGGTTTTTCTCTCTTTGGCTTGTATTTCGAAAATTTTGCTTCTCCTCACTTTAGGATCTCGAAAATCCTTCTTTATACCTCTTAGGATTAGCCAAAAATAGGTTAAGGTGGGTGGAGAAAAATCCCCAAACCTCCCCTTTTACCAAGTCTTCGTTTTACCAAGTAATGAATTCAAAATTCAAACTTTATATTTAATTAATTAAATATCCAATACCTTAATTAATTAAAATATCATATATAGTATATTTTAAATATATAATATCAAATATAAATATATTTAATAATTTTCGAAATTTTATCTAATAAAAATTCGAAACTTATATAAATATCCGATATATACATTATTTAATTCCAAATTAAACAATATTATTTCTCTAAGAAAATAATAACGATCTAAATCTAATTTAAATCATATACTAAATATTCAATATCAAATATTTTATTTCAAAAATATATCGTGAGGTGAAAAGACCATTTTACCCCTCACTAGTCAAACTTAGTATTTTCGGCCGATCAAGGTTTTGGCCAAGCCCCAAACCCTAATGTCACAATCTACGACCTAGCCTTGTCTCTCTCTCTGATGACGACGTTGTATAGGTTGCCCTTTTTAAGCCCGACTCTCTTGGTTCGTCTCAACCGGCCCAGGAGGTATCTGGGAGTTCGGTATTCACCTAGCCAGCCCCGTGGTACCGAACAGATCCCAGGTTGAGTACGAATTTGATCTAATCATAACCCATGAACCGACTGTAGATTTTCGTCATACGTATAAATCCTTTACGTTTGTCCCGGTCGAGTGAAAGTCACGCATAGTCAAACTCACAGAACTCGACTCTATGTCGTTCATGTCGGTGAAAGTTCTGAAACTGCACTCCACGACTATCGTGAGTCAGTTATATGCTCTGGCCAGAGACTTAGATAAATTCCCGTCCATTAAACTTGCCATAGGACGTTAACCTCAAATTTAATCGAGACCGTAAATTCCGCTCCGCGGTTCAACCGGCAATCACATCGAAAAGTCAAGACCGCATTTCGCCGCTGACCCATGCCACCGGCAAGACGGGCCTAGCAAACTAGTGACAAGTCAAGACCTCAAGATCAACCCCAAGTTAACCCTTTCGGTCTAAGGTTCACGCATACTACTACAATCAATCGATCGATCAAGGACAATCCAAGCGTGTGATCGTTCGATTACGAGTAAGTGTCCAAATACAGATAATCCCCTGATTCATCTTGTATCATTGTCATGGGCTCCCACTTCCGAAGTGAACGGCTGGCACAACCATATTGGACCCATCGACAAAGAAGTCATACGTGTCCAATCACCCTACTGGAGACTTAGACTTGTGGACTATTTTAGTATTGCAGTATCTCAGCTTACTGGTGCCCCTCTCTGTCCCCACAGAATCAGTAACTGAACTGCCAATATTTGGGTTTTACACCCAGACTGCAAGGTGAAATCTTTAGACTGCTTTTAATTTATTCATCCAATAATTAATTAATGATGAATAAAGTCATTCCATTAATAGAAGTAATCAAATTACATCACTAAACACTACACAACTAGCAAATTGCCCTCGTACTCCAGTCCTCGTACGGCATCTAGGGCATATACCTTAACAGGATGTTCCATAACTTCACTCTAATAGGGACCTCTTTGAGTTCTTTCCATTCCATCGACATCCCCGGTCGCCACATCTCCGAAAATAACGGCTGGCCTTGAAGGTGCCACGGCCCGCCCTCCAAGGCCGCATTAATTGCCGTAGGGGAATCAAATCGGAAATGGAAAAATCCATTTGTAGTTGCACACACCTCGAGTATACCAGCCCACTGCATACGTACGAACCGTTCAACAAACGGGAAATACGGCTTTTTCCCCAGAAAGTATCCAACTAAGGTGTTTGCCCACCTATCAAAGTGCCACCTCCCAAGTCGGGGATACCATTGGGACTCCATCGGTGACCATCGTGGGTGCAACATAGTCGAGGGCACGACGACGCGCCGCCTGCACCCCGTTCCTGCGGGTTGGGACGATAGGGTTCTCACTCACAGGCCCACCCGAACCCGTCACAACATCAGCATACTTCGTCGCCAAATCAGACCCCGCAGCCGCCATAGTCTGCCCTCTCGACCTCTTCAAGATAGGGCCCAGACGTGAGAACGCCGATCCCACACGTGGAAAATTACCCGGCAACTGTCCTTTAGTCGGAGCAGTTCCACTCTGGTCCGCAGTCACAGAAACCCTAGCAGCCGCACTCGTCATTGTAGCAGACCAGTCGGGCCCATGATCAGCGCCGTCGTCGTCTTTGCTCCCATCGTCGGCCCATCGAAAACCCTAATCTGTTCCAACGACAGCCTCTCCGCGTTCTGCCATGGTGATTGTTCAGCTTCGATTTCCTCATCATAGATATCCTAGTCAAAAGCCTTCGCCAGTATTTGCGGATCAGGTGGCGTCGTACCAGGGTGGCCCCACGGTGATCGGTTAGCTGCTCTTGGCTCGCCATGAAGGCCTCCCGTCTCAACTCGACACTACCGATTCGCACAAGAGTTATCATCACACCCAATCTCGGCCGGTGTCCTTGCCGACATTACTATCGCGCCGATGCTCTGATCACCGCCGCGCGCATCACCAGGCCCGTTAATCCGACCCATCAGTGAACGGAATCGCTCACTGTCAAAACAGATCGCAAATTCCGGATAGGAAGCCGCTAGACCCTCCAAATCCGGCAAGGCCAATACAGCTGTAGTACCCAATTCCGTCGGCGCATCCCTCATCACCGCGTCGGACGATGGTGAAGACGCCATGGAGCCCTAATCCGTCGCGGCCCCAAACTGAAAAGGATCGTTCCTTCCCCCAAACCCCTCGCAGCCCCGCAGGGTGTGATTGTGACCACCGGCCGGCCGTGTCTATGGCCGGAGACGGCGGTTGTGATCGATCAAAGAAACCCGCGCGTGTGAAATTTGAATTTCTCTCTTTCTCTCTCTAGGGTTTCTCTCTCTAGTTAGAATTTTCCGATCTCAATTAGATATTTATCAAAACATAGCTTCGATTTGTGGGTGTTTAATAGTCAAAAGATTTCGGCCTTTCATATTTAAACAAAGTTTTGTGGTTAATATATAATGGTTTTCGGTATGCTTATTAGAAAAGTTTTCGGTATTTTTAGGGTTTTCAAGAATTAGGGTCCGAAAATATTCATATTGACTCTTAGTAATACTTATGTGATAATATTTTTACGTATAAAAGGTCCAGAGGTCCAGAATATTAACGATTTACCGCTTGCAACATTAAGGACGACATGTAGGTGGAAATTTCACTCACGACACGTAAACGGCTGTTTGAATTATTATGAGATATTTACGTGATTGTGTGCTTTGATGACTATGTGCTTTGCATGAATTTTGATTATTTTTATATTTGGGATGTGCATACATTATCATTTGTATTTCACGTTTGCATAGTAAGATGATTGACAGTGGTAACACGGTGGCACCCTACGGTGTCAGCGAGTGGGGTAGATTGTGCTGATATTGGCAGTTGACTCGTCGTAGAGTTTGAGGATAGTCTAGTGCACCTGACAGTTATACAGTCGAGGCCTCTCTTAAGTGGGTCTTTTTGGCGGAAGAGGCGAACTGGTAGCGTTAGCTCAGGGAGAATGCTACCAGCGTAGGCATCGCCGCGGCAGGTAGACATCTCGGGAGAGAGCCGGGGGCTGCTCGAGATCTGCTCTCCTGACTCCTTCCTTAAGTGGGTTGCGCGAGGTGCCTAGTCTAGCCTAGGACCCTGTGTTGTTAAATAAAAAACTAAGTGAGAAAAGAATGAGTGTGCATTAAATGTGAGAAAATGGGATAGGGGTTGAGCGTACACTTGCATCATGCATGTTTTCAGCTACTGGGCAAGGAGCTCAGTTTACGTGTTGTAGGTACATGAGTCCGGCGCTGATACGCGTCGCGACTGAGGCGGCTGATGGCGGTGGTCCACGGACTTTTGATGGCAGGGTAGTACATGGATGCGACCTGTAGAGCGGCATTAGATTTATGTTGTGTGTTAGGTCTATGGCCTTTGTAAATAATGGGCTACAGTCTTTGTATTATTATATGGCATTTGCGAAACATACGTGTGCTTGTAATATATTATGTTTTTTTTTTTAAACAAAAGGTTTTATTAGACGGGTCTTCCGCGACTTACGTTGCGAAAGTCCGCCATAATTACTACTAGGAAGTTGAGGGTCGTTACAGGTGGTATCAGAGCTTAGGTTAGATATTCTGTAGACTGTCCATGTACTGCTGCTCAAAAGTCTAGAGAACCAGCATCGCCTGTAAGTACTAAGATTTGACATGACTATGTGATTGTTGATTTGTGTTATATGTTTTGGTGATTATAGAAAACAAGTAGTAAAATGCCGAGAACCCGTAGGGAGAACATAGGCTCGAGCCGTAGGGATGTATCTGAGTCTCCTATGCCCGAGCGGGATTCCACCCTCCGACTAACTGAACTCATCCAACGAGTTGATCAATCACCATAGCTCATCTGAGCAACATCCTACCCCGCAACCCAAACGTGTGGAAATAATAAGGGAACGGTTTCGGAAATTGAACCCTCCGACCTTTGAGGACGCCGTCGACCCTACTCTGGCCGATGACTTGTTACGTACAATAGAGGACATGTTCCTCTATGGTCGGGTCCCGGAGAATGAACGGGTGCTGTGTGTCGTTTCTATGCTCCGGGGGAATGTAAGGTTTTGGTGGAATGCCATCAAAGTCTTGGAGGACACAACGACTATGCCGTGGGAGAGATCCCGAGAATTATTCCGTGAGAAATACTTCGCCACCAATGACCGAACTTGGGCTGATTAGGTGCAAATTGAGGACGACCAGCAGATGGCTGTAGAAGCTAATAACCCTTCCAAGCAGAGGGTCTGGGACAGTGGTCATGGATAGCTGGGCCTCGTGGAATGTACGGGGCCTTAATGGCCCTGTGAAGTAGAGAGAGATCTCTCTCTTCTGCAATAGGTATAGAATTAGTCTAATGTGTCTACAAGAAACTAAACTAAAGCTGGAAAGTGTGAATCTGGTGATGAACAAAACCTTCAATGGATGGGATGGCTGTCATAATTTCAGTTTGCACCCTCATGGTAGAATTATGGTGGTATGGAGAGGTGGCTATGAATTGGAACTCCTGTCTATGTCAGATCAGCACTTGCACTTCAAGGTCTCTCGGGATAATGCTCTGGTAACATTACTTACCTGTGTATATGCTCATAATGACAGGGTAGGTAGAAGCTCTCTCTGGGACATCTAAGACAGATAGGCTCTTCCTTGAATGACCCATGGTTGATTTGGGGAGATTTTAATAATATCAGAGGGTTCGAGGATAGAGTGGGTGGTTCTCCTATCCATGCCACTTGGACTTCAACCAGTGTATTCAGGACTGCCAGCTGGAGGAAATAAAGAGAATTGGCAGTCAATTTACTTGGTCTAACAAACAAAAACCTGAGAAGAGAGTTTGGGCAAGATAGACTTGGCTTTTGGGAACCTAGCCTGGATCTCCAAATACTATACCTATTTCACAGTTTTTTTGAAGGAAGGAGTATCAGCTCATAGTCCAATCCTCATGAGGAAGGCCATGCAAGGATCAGAATCTAGGAAACCATTCAAGTATTTCAATATGTGGAGTCTTGCCCCCTCATTTCAGACCACTGTAATCAGCCACTGGAATAGTAGCAATGGGCATTCAATGAGCAGTGTCTGTTGTAATCTGCTCAAGTTACAGAGGCCCCTAAAAGCTTTAAACAGATAGATGTTTGCAGACATTGTTAATAGGACTGCAGTTGTCCAAAATCAGTTGGAGGAATGTCAGTTGGCAGTGCACAAGAACCCTCTATGCCCTGAGATGCTGAAAAGGGAGGAAGAGCTTAGACTAGAGTATAATTTTCTGAGCATAGCTAATGATAAATTCCTGAGACAAAAGGCTAAAGCTCGATGGCTTGAAAAAGGGGACAGGAACTCAGCATACTTTCATGCTGTGATCAAGCAAAGAGCTTACTCAAATAAAATCCTGTCTATCACAGATTCTGAGGGGAAGGTCTTATCTGATCAAAAGTCAATTCAGCAGCACCTCCTTGAGTTCTACCGAGGTATGTTAGGCACAAAAAAGCAGAGACAGAATCAGCCTGAAAAACTGGTGGCTGCAGAGGGTTACACTCTCACTGTTGCTGACCAACTGGAACTCATCAAGCCATTTGACAGTAAGGAAGTATGGAATGCAATGAAATCTATACATGAAGAGGTAGCTGGGCCGGATGGTTATGGAAGTGGTTTCTTTAAACAAACATGGCCTGTTGTAG
This sequence comes from Craterostigma plantagineum, assembly GCA_027422505.1. Lineage (NCBI taxonomy): Eukaryota > Viridiplantae > Streptophyta > Magnoliopsida > Lamiales > Linderniaceae > Craterostigma > Craterostigma plantagineum. The sequence continues at coordinate 11,295,514 of JAPQWV010000005.1, read as the reverse complement.
GGGATCAAATCACATCTGCGGTTCTGGATTTTTTCACCACGGGAAAATTGCTTCCTCAAATGAATAAGACTAACCTTTGTCTTATCCCAAAATTTGCTAGTCCCAAATCAGCCCAAGAGTTTAGGCCTATCTCTTGCTGTAACACGATATATAAGTGTATTTCTAAGATGCTCTGCTCAAGACTTAAACCATTGCTGCCCAAAGTTATTCACACTAATCAGAGTGCCTTTGTGAAGGATAGATTAGTACATAACATTCTGTTGTGTCAAGAATTAATCAGATTATATAACAGGCGAAATGCGTCTACTAGAGCCCTACTAAAAGTAGATATAAGGAAGGCCTATGACACATTGGACTGGGACTTTTTGAGGGGCTGATTATGCCTTCTAAGGTTCCCTCTGACATTTGTTAACTGGGTTATGGAATGTGTTACCACTGCTTCTTATTCCATCTCTGTTAATGGAGTCAAGTAGGTTGGTTCAAAGGAGCACGAGGTTTGAGGTAGGGAGACCATATCACCTCTGATATTTGTTCTTGCTATGGAATATCTGACTCGAAAGCTACAGCTAGCAACTAAAGATGCAAGATTCAGATATCATCCCTTAGTAAACAAATCAAGCTGGTGAACCTATGTTTTGCCGATGATATGATGATATTTAGCAAAGGGAGAAATACAACAATGACCGTAATCAAAGAAGTGTTGGATCAGTTCAGCTGCATTTCTGGTTTAGAAGCCAATCAGCAGAAATCAAACATGTACTTAGCCGGGGTCAAATGGTCCACAACTGAGCAGTTGGTTAAGGACACTGGTTTTCAGCTGGGAAGCTTTCCAATGAGGTATTTGGGAGTGCCTATCTCCCCTACCAAATGGAATAAGAACTCTTGCCAAAGCCTAGTAGAAAAGATTGTAGCTATAATAAGTTGCTGGACTTCCAGGAATCTGTCCTATGCTGGAAGACTCTGCTTAGTCAATTCAGTACTCTTGGCAACCCATGGCTATTGGGGATCTGTGTTTCTGCTGCCTAAATCAATTTCCAGGGATGTGGATCAAGCTTGCAGGGATTTCTTATAGGGGAAGAAGTTGCATGGCAAATGTACTCCTCTGGTTAGTTGGGAGAAAATCTGCTTGCCGAGGTCTCAGGGAGGTCTGAATTTGAGGGATTGCATTACTTGGAACAAAGCTCTCGCGGGTAAACGGATTTGGGACATAACCATGAAGTCTGATTCTTTATGGATTAAATGGATCAGATCTATTTGAAAGGAACTAATTTCAGGGACTTTAAACCGGCTATGGACTCTTGTTGGCATTGGAAAAAATTACATAGCCTAAAGGACAGCTTCAGAGGAGGCTACGCGGATCAGAAATGGTTATATTCTTCAGATGGGAAGTATTCTGTTCGAGCAGGATATAAGTGGCTGAAAGGGGCTCAGCCTGCTTTTCCTTATTGTAAAGCAATATGGAATAAGTTCAACTCCCCTAAGCACTCTTTTTTTTGTCTGGTTAATGGTGGAAAAGAGAATATTAACTACAGATAGATTAATTAGTTGGCGGCTCAATGTTCTTAACCCTGTCTGCCGATTATGTGGTAGTTCAGAGGAGACAATTGAGCATCTATTTCTGGAATGCTCATTCTGCCAACAACTGCTTTTAAAGTTGGCAGACTGGTTATGCATCAATGGGGCTTTGGGTGGCTTCGAGGAGCTGACAAATTGGATAAAAACTGAGGGAGGCAAGCGAAATGTACATCAAGGCATCCGTATGGTATGCCTTTCTGCTATGCTTTATTATATTTGGCATGAAAGGAATCACAGAATTCACTCTGAGCTGGAAGGGAGAACTGTGGATCAGCTTGCCAAGCTAATCATTTGCGAGATGAAAGAGAGGTTGAGGACCTTTAGTAAAGTGAAGAAAATAGCCAATTCTAGTTTGTTTAGATATATTTGTTTTTACATCTGTCTATAGTTTTGGTTGATGTACAAATACATTGCGAAGGGTGGTAAATGAAAACATCATTTTACCAAAAAAAAAAAAGAAAGTAAGGGTCGCCACAGGTGGTATCAGAGCTTTGGATATAGGTTCTGTAGACTGTCCATGTCCGGCCGCTCAAAAGTTTGGAGGATCAGCCTTGCCTGTAAGCTTTACGTCTTATATGATTATGTGCTTACAATAACGTACCTCGTTGTTTGACTAAATTGTAGAATGACTAGCGAATATAGGGAATGCGTTGGTGAGTCGAGTGGTGGGGTTACACCTAAGTCCCCTATGAATGAACACGACTCAGTACTTTTACACCTTACTGAACTGATCCAATGGCAATCGGGTCAGATTAATGAACTTAAAGATCAAGTCGGCGAACTCAAGGACTTGGTCTATAAGCTCATCAGTGATCAAAGTTCAATCGGACCTCGTTGGTCCTCATCTATGAAGATTCTAGGAAAAGAACCCCAAAAATTTAACCTCCCAACTTCTGGGAACGTTGCCAAACCTACTAGGAGAGATACCCAAATTTCCCAAAATCAGAAAGGAAACCGCAAAATGGGAGATATGCCAGAGCCAGAAACTAGCAAAAAGCCACTATATTTCAAGGATCCCCACAATGTTCAGATAATTCGCCAAGGACCCCAAGGTAGACAATCTAGGCCGAACCCGATGGATGCTACTTTTCATGTTCACGCTCCGAACCCCGTACCCCGATGCCAACAGTGTGGACGGCAGCACATGGGCATTTGCTACTCGCAGAATGCCAATTGTTTTAAGTGTGGAAGGCGAGGACAATTTGCTACTCTGTGGAATGTATGCACCAATAGAACCAGACCAAGCATCAACGCAACCTTCTCGAGCTCCACCACGAATGTCCAATCTAAACCTAGAAGAAACAGAAATTCCTTCCACGGAAATTACGGGTACGTTAATTATTTATAATGTACCTATGCTCCCATGGTCAATTCTAGGAAATTGAGCCACATTTAAATGTGTCGCCAATATAGTGTGCTGAATGTAGAAAGGCCTTCTACTCTTCTGAATAAAGAGATGTATTAATCTGTCACATGGAGATCCAATACGAAATAACTAAGTGTTGGAAAAATGCTCCATTATTATTTAGGACAACCGCCTACCTATCGATCTAAACTGTGATTATGAGATAAGCTTTCAAAATATAAAGCCGTATCTGAATTTTCCCTAGGAAAGATCATAAGCCACAATTACCCGAGAGGGAAAATATCCATCTTGCGGGTAAGACTAGCCAAAGTAGAATTCTAAACATTTGATCTAAAGATTCAGTAACTTCTGAGGATAAGTTACAAGCCTTTTCTCGCATCCATGAATAGACGGAGGAATTACCTCAGTCTTTCGCTGAAAATGTGCCAGTAGTTATCAGGAGCGCCGATGTATATTCCAATAACGTCTTGAGCCTTCTTTCGTATCGATTTACAATCAAAGACATATTTCTTCTTCCTTGAATATTCTTTCTTTTTAGAATTTGATGATAAAGTCACTTTCTTATCCTTCCAACACAACGGGTTTCATTTCATAATACCAGCGTATGACTTTATGCTCTAATCTTTCTCATCCTTCTGCGAGTTACACATGTTCAGTATCAGAGTGGCGTAGCGGAAGCGTGATGGACGCTCATGATTTTCAATTTCTGCCTTAATCAGAACTAGAGCTATTATTGTTAGCTCATCAAGGCGATAAAGATTCGACTAGATTGGGCGATTTTCGCATCTACTCTATCAGGAATTCACTGATAGGATCCAAGACGACAAGAGAGACCCTATATAAATCTTTACAGTCTTGTTTCCCTTCTTTCTTTCCAAATAGAATATTTTTCTCTCCTGCCGCTACATGAACATTCTTTCTCGAGTCTCTAGAAATAAAGAATAAGCAGACCGTCGTAAGGGGGAGAGTAGATTATGGACTTGTGGTAGGATTTCTCTTTCCGCACAAAAAATAGGACGACCATTAAGACTCAGAATATACCCTACAAGTAGCACTTTAGAAGCCTATACAAGATCATAGATGAAACCGTAATTGTCGGGAAACGGACGAGGATAGGAAAGTCAAGACAAGAATACCATTTCGCCGAATAACTTAAGTTATGATGAACCTGTCACATATGACCTTCCATAGTTGCGATCCGATTCTTATCTTAGAACAAACGAGGTTGCGAATGCGAGAAATGCAAAATCAGGAATTAGAATCATTTTGTTACAATTTATTTCTATAATGAATTCCTAGACAAGAAAAGATCTATACAAGAATCTTAGTTGCTTCCGGATAATCTCTAGTATTTTCATTACCCGAATAGGTTTCGCAAGACTAGTGATCTCAAATTTTCGCGCTTGATTCAGCATTCTCCGTCCTACTTTTTTTACCATCGTAGGAAATTTTTCTGAACTCCCTACTGATTTTTTATCATCAAGGGAAAATGACTTTTAGTCAAGGTCATCATCTGAGACGAAAAGGGGTAATGACAAGTTCCACTCCTTTCATTCCAATTAAAATTTCATTTTATTCTCAGAAGGGTACATTTTCCTTCTTCTGCGAGCCTTTAAGGTAGTTAGATGATTTTCTACCGCCTAACCAAGCCAACTTAATCCCCTACCGATCGTTACCCTTAGTTATTCCAGCTGACGGAATTTCGGGGGCAAAATTCTTTTAGGGGGGATGTAATACTCGTAAAATCTATTACGGGATTTACAGTATAATTAACGGTGAAAATATTTAATTAGAAATCTAATTGGATTAATTAAATAAAGGAGCTATGACTTTGGGTAGCACATAATTATTTTGAGCTCGATGAGTAATACGAGGTTTCCATGCTCTCATTGCCTTAAGGGACTTATGCGTCTATATAATTACATGCTACGTGATTTATAGTTTTCTATATGTGTTATGAATTATGACTTATGAGATGAATTCAAGACTTAGAAAATTTTGGATGACATTTATATATATGTACTGTGGGAGCTTTAGAGAAGAATCGATTCAGGTAAATTAGTATAGGATGAGTATCGATCGGTCTTAGCTAGGGTCAAGAGTCGATCGATTTGAAATTCGATCGGTTTCTATGCTTATAAGACCTAGAATCGATGAGTTTGAATTGAACAACTAGGGATCGATCGATTTTAATATCCTTAAATATTAGAATCGACCGATGGTTACATGGGGACTTACATAAGGATGGAATCAGACGATTTTCGCCGAGCTCATGTGAGCAAAGAATCGGTCGAATTCCCATGCATAAAAAGATGAGATCGCCGAGCAAGCGACAAGAATCAAGCGATGGCATGTGCTAATGCAGAATCGGCCGATTTCAAGACCCAAAAAAATGTTCACTTTCGCCGAGTAAATGAGGATTGGAAAATCGAGCGATTATATTCATTATGGTATGAAGTCTCGATTGACTAATCTAAATAGAATTGGCCGAATGTAGCATGGGAACTTAAAGAGATAGTTTCGATCGATTTCCACACATGAAAGAGCTAGAATTGGCCGATGCAATCCATAGATACATATATATATACATATATATATATATATATATGTAAACTTTCGCCGTGTTTGATCTAAATGACTAAGAAATTGGGCAATTGCCATGTACAATGTGATGAATCATGTTGAGAATAAATCGGCCGATTCCCAAGGCTTGAAGTACTTCGATCGTATCATGTGTATGTATTAACTTTGCCGAGGGATAGAATTTGAGACATAGAGTAGAGTGATTCTAAATAGAATCGATCGATTTGTGAGCATAGTGTAGAGGATTCGACCAATCACAATCTAGATGAAGTTGAACAATAAAAAGGAACGTAGGAATTTCTTAATAATCCAGGGTGAGCGAGCATTTTTTGTGAAATTGAAGGAACATTGGCCGAGAAGTTGGCGCCTGTCTCTTGGAATTGCATGGTGAACGGGATTGGCAACTTCAAGGATTGGTGGGGCGAAATTTGCTCGGGACCGGAGAAGGGTTGTTTTCAACATCGAGTTCAGTTTTCAGTGTACATCCTTTGGATGTTGTGGAAAACACGTAATGTATGGATCTTCAAATGGGCTGAATTTTTGGAGTGTCACTAACTTGTCGCTCATAGCTGTTTCTTTTGTCGTTGGTTGCTGTAGGGTGCTAATCACCAATGCAGAATCTGCTTTTTGTCTTTGCCTTTTGGTTTTTCTTTTGTTGTAATGTCTGTGATTTTCTTTTTTAACTCCATGAAACTGCGGCCTATCTGTGAAAAAGGCCCTTTGGCTTTTTAGCCATGTAAATTCTTTTTGACAGGTAATGAAAAAAGCTATCGTTGAACGAAAAAAAAAAGGAACAGATGGCCGAAAAGAGTTGTTAGTCTCGCAGAAATTAGACACAAGGTGGTACGACTTTAACATCTAACGTTTACCGAGAACTACCAAAAACCTCCCTTTAAAACCCTAATCAGTATCAAACCACCAAACGACCGCAGACCACCATGAACCGATCGTCGCTCATCACTCGCCTCGTCCTATTCCGCCGCCGAGTCACCCCAAAGTTCGCAAATTACCCCCCGAATTCACATTCAACCGCTCTCTGCGCCCCAAAGCCTTATTTCACGCGGAATTACAGCTCGAACTTCTTGGATCTGTCGCTCAACGCGCGAGTAGCCGCAGCTGAACGAACGTTTCAGGACATTTCCAACCAAGCCAACGGAGAGCGAGCGAAGGAGAGGGAGGAGAGAATAAAAGCTGGTCTGAGCACGGAGGATTTGGATAATGATGAGGAAGAGGATTACATGGGCGTTGGACCGCTCATTGAAAAGCTCGAGAAGGAGATGGAGAAAGGCGAGCCTAGGGATTTGAACAGAGTCGAACCACCGAGTGATTCCGACTCGGATTTCGAGGACGAGAACGTGAAGGATCAGAAGTATGAGAACTTTCGGTTTGAGACGAAAGTGGACAAGTTCGACGAGTTGCTAGACATGTTCGCTAAAACCGGTATAATTTTTTATGCTTTCTGGGTGTATCGGGCTTTTCTGGGGCTTTGGTCATCTGTCGTTTGTGTCCATTCTTTCTTTTGTCCGGCACACGGCATCGTGCTCGGCAGTGTTGATCGGTGTGGAAGATTTTGTGTGAGCTACTTTGGGATATGCAAATGTACTTATGTGTCATAGCTCTTATGTGCTCTTGCACTTGTGGAGTGCAAAACTGCTAACTGCTGTTGGATTTTATTAGCTTTTATGGCTTTGACTTTACTTAAGTATGTCGCACTTGTACTATAATCTTGGTGTGGTGAGCATGTACTCTGGTGAAGTTAGTGTAGTTTATCATGTATCAAGGTTATCTTTGAGTGTCATATATCACGAGCTATTGTGGTTAGGTTTTAGGTTGCTCTGTCAAATGTTTTTTGACTGATCCTATAATCATGGTTATTTTGAGTGCTATTGGGTTACAACGTGGTTGAGAGCGTATCGAACTTTAGAAGCACATGGAACCATGCACTGGTGTCAATGTGCCTCAGCATTTTGTGGGTCTGATAATAACTTCCCGCTAGTTTTAACTATGTAATATCAACTTGATTTGTATTTTTGAATTTCTTTTTGTGTTTAGTACCTAACTCTATGAAGACTTAATAATATTAAGCAGATAATCTTGATGAAGCATTCAATTTGATGAAGAGAATTGACAAGTTTGAAGAAAAGCATTTTCGATTGAAGCCAGAATATAGGGTGATAGGCGAATTGATGAATAGGCTTGAAGTAGCAGAAGGCAAGGAGAAATTTCTCCTTCAGATGAAGTTAAATAGGGCTTTGAGGATCGTCGAATGGAAGGAAGCTTTTGATCCTAATGATCCTACCAACTATGGGATCATTAAGCAAGAGGAGGTTGGAGCTTCTGTTGATATCCGGGATCATGTTGATGAGGAAGAAGAAGAGGTAACGAAAGAAGTTAAACGGGATGAAGATGAACTAGAGTTGCATGATCTAAAAGAGAAAGATACAATATTATTGGAAAAACTGAAGGAGTTAGACAAAAAACTGGAGGAGAAACTAGCAGACTTTGAACATACCTACGGTAAAAAGGGGAAACTATTGGAGGAGGAAATTCGGGATCTTGCCGAGGAACGGAACTGGTTGACTGAACAGAGGAGAAAACCTCTGTATAGAAAGGTAAGTACCACAGTCTTATGTTCAGTTTTACTTAATGAGTAGAGACCGAAGGTTACCATATTGGCATATCTTGCATTAAGGGCCAGGTCTAGGATCACTTTGTCGATATCTTCTTTTCCTCTGATTGGAAAACTGCCGTATATCCTGAATAATAATGAGGATAATTGGTTGAACATATGTTATTGACTGTTATTTTGATCTAGAAACAGCTGTAATTGTAGCACTCTCAATGTAGCTAGTGCATTCTGGTATAGAGAAACTGGATGATGCAATTGTTCTTTTTCTAGACTTAAATTGCTTACGTTTCTCATGAGTTGACAGTCTTGTCTAGGACTGCCGTTGGTGGTATTTTTAATGGGCCTAGCTCTGGCAACCTTTTTTAGCTCATATGCAATATGTCTGTATGATGCTTTTGAAAATTGATTGATGTTTCTGACAACTTATGTGAATTATTCTACGTTTTGCAGTCGTTGGACAACGTTGATGTCATGTATGATTAATCTCATTGCCAGTATTATCAGTACATTTTTGCCCTCTTTATCTGATGCTAAATAAATGGTTGCGCCATCAATCGTTTCTATTTGTTTGCATATGGCAGTATTTTAGGCCTTATCTTATATGCTCTGTGAAAATCTGAATTTTCCTTTATGATTTTTCCAACTACTTGATGTCGTATCTTTCTGTAGACCTGGAAGTAGTTTCCTTGGATGTCCAGATCTTATCATCATCTTTTGTCTAGGTGTAAAAGAAAACCTTGCAAGCCTCAAATGAATGCACTACGATCTCTTAGTCTTCTGTAACTCTCCCATTTAAAGTTTTAATTGGTATGCCCCTACAGGGTTTTGATGTAAAGCTTATTGATGTCAACCGAACCTGTAAAGTGACAAAGGTGCCTATGATTCCGAAGTAATTATGTCGTCTACCTCTTCTTTGTCAGTTCACTTCCAACTCCAATTATATGAATGTAGGGTGGGCAATTAATAAAGTACACTGCAATGCTAGCATGTGGTAACTATCATGGCGTTGTTGGCTTTGCTAAAGCAAAGGGCCCGTCAATCCCAATCGCGCTTCAGAAGGTACTATTGAGATGTGAAGGTGTGATTATTCTTTAGCACTGTGAAGCTGGAGTCTTGACTTTTTGGGAGTAGAGGAGTTAACAGTTAGGTTATTAATGAGGATCTGTACATTAAGCAATTATGATTTGTCGCTTGGTGCCATCCTTTATTTCGAGCTTTCTAAAAACCCACAGGCACATGAAAAGTGCTTTCAGAACCTCCATTACGTGGAACGGCATGAGGAACATACAATTGCACATGCAATCCAGACATCCTATAAAAAGACCAAGGTTTTCGACTTTACGCTATTTGCAAAGTTGTTTTATTTGAGGCAGATATTACATAAAAGAAGAGCTTCTAAGCCTTCCTTAAGTTGACCAGGGATTTTTTTCGCTCTTAGGTTTATCTTTGGCCTTCCTTAAGTTGACCAGGGATTTTTTCGCTCTTAGGTTTATCTTTGGCCAGCTTCGACTCAAACTGGTATGAAAGCAGGCAAAACAGTCCAAACAGTTCTTGCTTTAGCTGGTTTTAAGAATGTGAAATCAAAGGTATAGAAATATAAATAGCTTCTTTTTTTTTTCATTATCAAGGGCCCATTCGTCATTTGATTGCGTTGTAGGTCGTTGGTTCGAGGAATCCCCATAACACAGTCAAGGCTCTCTTTAAAGCCCTGAACGCGGTATGCCAAAGTTGCCTCATTTTCATGCAAACATATGTTAGTCGGATCTATTCTGACTTGTCGCTGGTTTGTGTTTCGCGCAGATTGAAACTCCGAAAGATGTTCAAGAAAAGTTTGGTAGAACTGTTGTCGAGTCATATTTATTGTAGAGAGAGGTATACGTCGTCCGCACCTCAGCTGCACCTTTTGTGACTGATCTTAGCGAGATGATAGACTCGTATTTCTTGCATTTGTTGAGTATGGTGCAGCTATTATGATGAAGCCATATAATATTTTAATAGGGGGAATAACACAACTTCAAACTGAATAATGGCTGTTACTGCGCAACTTGTCTTGATAAAATGCTCTCTTTCAAAATCTATGAAATCGTCATCCGTCGTCAAATCTAGATTTTTCATACATTTGATGGATCCCCTTACAAAAAGCGTGGAACTGGTGGTTTTTTTTTTCTCTTTCTTTTTCGAGAAAACACCACAATTTATGAGACAACTTCATTTTGTCATTTGTTGGTTTCACATCGTTCGCCGTACAAATAGTGTCTTCTTTATAAGGCGAAAACAACAGCGGCAAGTTCCAGATCGTGTGTTAGGTAATTCTTCTCGTAACCCTTTAGTTGTCGCGAGGCGTACGCAACAACATTTTCATTTTGCATTAGAACGCATCCTAGCCCGTTCTTCGATGCATCGCAGTAGACGGAGAATCCTTTGGTCCTTGTAGGTACTGTTAAAACTGAGGCCGAAGTGAGTCGCTTTTTCAATTCTTGAAAACTCTGCTCGCACTCCTCACTCCAATGGAATGCAGTATCCTTCCTGGTCAGCTTCGTTAATGTTGATGCAATTTTCGAAAATTCCTTGATGAATTTTCTATAGTATCCTGCTAATCCCAGAAAGCTTCGTACTTTCGTTACATTCGTCAGTTGGGGTCAATTGTTAATAGCTTATATCTTGCCCGGGTCTACTGAAATTCCTGCTCCCGAAATGATATGTCCAAGAAATGCGACTTGGTCCAGCCAAAATTCACATTTCTTGAACTTGGCGTACAGTTGCTTCTCTCGTAATATCTCAAGGATGATCTTCAGATGTTGCTCAATGTCCTCCCTCATCTTTGAATAAATAAAGATGTCATCGATGAATACGATGACGAACTTGTGCAGGAATGGCTGATCCATGAATGCTGTCGTCGCGGTAGTCAGTCCGAAGGGCATAACTAGGAATTCATAATGCCCATATCGGGTACTGAAGGCCGTCTTCGGGATATCTTCTTCACCAAACTTCAGTTGATGATATCCTGATCGCAAGTCTATCTTTGAAAATATGGTTGCACCTTGTAACTAATCAAATAGGTCATTAATCCTCGGCAGAGGATACTTGTTTGATTGTGATCTTGTTTAACTCCCTGTGATCGATACAAAGTCGCATCGATCTGTCTATTTTCTTGACAAATAGAACCGGCGCTCCCCAGGGTGAAATACTCGGCTGAATAAACCCTTTCTGTAGTAACTCATGCAGCTGTTCCTTCAATTCTTTCAACTCTGTTGGGGCTAAACGATAAGGAGCCTTCGAAATAGGTGCAGCTCCGGGTATTAAGTCAATTGTGAACTGAATTTCACGATCAAGAGGGAGTCCTGGTAAATCTTATGAGAAAACGTCGGGAAAATTCTCGTACCACTGGAACCTCTTCTAGCTTGGGGATCTGATGTTTTTCTGACGTCACGGCGAAAACAAGGTAGGCTTCACATCCTGCCTTGATTAAGCGTCACGCCTTCAATGCCGAAATTTTAGAGATACCTTTACTTTTAATCGTTCCCGTAAAGGTAAAGGGTTCACTTCTCTTTGTGGTGAACATGACTGTCTTATGGTTACAATCAATCACAACCCCATACTTAGACAGCCAGTCCATTCCTAGGATTACTTCATAATCGTTCATAGGGATAACTATAAGGTCTACGGGTAGTTCTCTATCGTTAACTAGTACTGGGCAATCTTGTAAGACTAAACTAGTTCGGGTCGAAGCCCCATGCGGAATAGTTACGCTATACTCACAGTCGGATTGTTGAGGCGTAGTCTCGAGTCTCGCCACGGATTTAGATGATGCAAATGAATGCGTGGCTCCTGAGTCTATTAATATGCATGTTGGGATATGGTGGATAGATAAGGTACCTGCTAATATCGATGGATCTGTCTCTGCTTCCTCGGATGTTATCGTGTACACTCGGCAGATACAGTTGGTGGTCTAGCTTGTATCGTTGCTTGACTCCCACATACATTCCCGGGGCATGCTCTTGCAAAGTAGCTTTAGTCAATTATGCGACATAGGTCATACGATAACCTTTTAAAATGATAAGTGTGTTGTTAGAAATGATAATAAGGTTATATTTAATGCATCTAGGGATATAAATATCTACTGTATTACTCTTGATGATATAGCTGACCAGAATGTCAAGTGTTTAGCAGTTACACAGGATACCACCTGGTTATGGCACAGACGCATGGGACATGCTAATATGGAACTAATGTCTCATATTACCAGCAACGTACTTGTACGAGGTGTTCCTGATATGAAATTCATCAAGGACGGAACATGCAGGGTATGCCAAATGGGTAAACAGACCAAGACGTCATTTAAGGTAAAGCATGTGATATCCACATCCAGACCTCTGGAACTACTTCATCTCGACCTTTTTGGTCATGTTCAGACAATGTCTCTACAAGGTAAAAGATATGCATTTGTTATTGTTGATGACTATTCTAGGTACACATGGGTGATATTCCTTGCACATAAGAATGAGGTATTAGAATACTTTGCATCGCTAGTAAAGAGACTTGAAAATGAAAAAGAAATAAACTTATGTAGGATACGTAGTGATAACGGACTAGAATTTGATAAAGTCATTTGCATCATTATGTGATCAATATGGATATAGACATAATTTCTCTGCTCCCATAACACCCCAACAGAACGGCGTAGTTGAGCGGAAAAACAGAGTGTTATAGGAAATGGCTAGATCAATGTTACATGAGTATGTTATTCCTAAACAGTTCTAGGCGGAAGCTGTTAATAACAGCCTGTTATGTGTCTAATCGTATTTTCCTTAGACCGATATTAAAGAAAACCTCTTACAAAATTTGATATAGTAAAACTCCAAATGTAGAATATCAGTTTTAGTTGTGCTTTGATTACATTAGTTGTCCTTGTAATTAGGGGCTTTATTTTTATTTGTCCTTAGATTAGGACTTAGATTGTATTTATACCAAGTGTGTTTGGTATAAATACTTGTACACACATTGAGCTTAATAGAGAATTTTAGTCAATTGATCCCAAAGGCTTGCAAATCGAATTCTAGAGAGAGAGTCGGAATTCATCCTCTCACTACTCGAAATCTCTCTCGAAGCTCTGAACAAAAGGTTTTCGATCGAAGTCTAATTCTCTACAATTCCAATCGAATTCCTTAGATTTCAAGTCTAGGATCTAGGAGTTGGTAATTGAGGACCCAACAATTGGTATCAGAGCAGATTCCTATCTGTTTTGAAGCTGAATTGTTAGATTTAGATCGAAATTGAATTCTGAAAAGTTTCTCGATCACTCGAAGAACGTTTTGGCGCGAAATTGAGATTTCGATCTAATGGATCAATTCTGTGCTTATTTGAGATAATTTTGATGTCTATGCTCGCAATAGTGTTAGAAATCGTCTGCGATTCGATCGGTGTCAAATTAAAACACTGAATTTGAGCTGATTTCGATTTTGCTTTGGTTACTGTTTGCGATTGAACATGATGAACTCGTGCTGCTTCTGCTTAAATTTGCTATGTTTTGCGTCATAACATGTTTAATTGTCTGTCCGTGCATGTTTAGCATATAGATTCGAGCAATTACCTGTAATACTGCCTAATTTCGTGTTTTTGCTTGAATCTGTGTTAAAATCGTGTTCTGTGTTTTAACTGTGAAATTCCAATTTTTCTCGCAAAGTCTTCGATCGAAATTAATTTCTCGATCGAAAAACTTTGTGCGAGAATTTTGCTCAATTATGGTACGAATTAGGAACAGAAGTCGCTGCTGCTAAGAGCGATTTACGCGAAAAATTCCACTAGCGTTATTTCAGCGAGAATTTTCTTCGAGAGATTTATAATAGATTTTGCGCGTGTAAAAATTTCCATCGAAAAACTTTCTCAGTTAGACTTTCAAGTTTGACCAAGCGAAAAATCATTTGCGCTCGTAGAACTTTTTCGGTCAACCAATTTATTTTGACTCAGCGAGAAACTTACTAATAGTATTGTTTCTTAACGATCGAAATAAATTCACGCACTGGAAAAGTTTCTCGACCGAAAGATTTGAAGCAAATTTTTCTCGCTCGATAAATTTTTCGCCAACTATACTTATCGCGCGAAAACAGTAACACATTTTATTTCGAAGAAAGTATTTTTGATCAAACTTTAAAGATTGAATCAAAAATAATTCTCGATTACTTTCGAAGTTCATCCATCAAAACAATAAACCAAGATCCTTCATCAACTCTACGAATAATCAATGGATGCTTACTCACTTGGAAACGACAACCGTCCGCCAATTTTGAAACGCGGCGAATATACAGTATGGCGAAGCCGCTTTCTGAACTTCATCGAGCTAAAAGACCAGGCAGAAGACCTTCTCTTATCACTTGAGCAAGGTCCAGCTCAGTTCTAGGTAAATCTACCCGGCGACAACACTACAAATCCTCCAATTCCTGCTTCTAGGCGAGTCAAGGAGCCTAGGGAATACACAGCGGAGGAAAGAGTTAGAGCTAAGGCTGATCTAATAGCCAAGAACACTCTAATGCAAGGCATCCCCAACGACATCTATCGACAGATTGACAGCATTCCAACAACCAAGGGAATGTGGATGAGCTGCATAAGATGATGCAAATACCAAAAGTCGGCATCAAGGCCAAGAAGGCAAACATTCTCACGGCTTACGGCTCTTTCAGAGCTAAATCCGAGGAGTGCTTATATGATCTCTATTAGAGATATCTCACACTGCTGAATGAGATGAGGAAAATAGAAATCACCAAGACGAACATGAAAACCAACATACGATTTCTATCCTCTCTGCCCACAGAATTGAAGAAGATATCCACTCAAATCAGACAAAATAAAGACCTTGAGGAGTTGGATATCCACGCCATGTTTGACAATGTCGCACAACACGAGGAAGATATAAGCGAGATTCAGAAGGAGCAGGACGACAAACTTATCGAAGACACGGTTGCCCTAGTCTCAGAGAAGAGAAGCTCAAAGTCACGAAAAGAGAAGATCACAAGCCTCCTACCCCCCCCCCCCCCCCCCCCCCCAGAGTCAGAAGAAGAATCAGACTCAGACATGGAGCCAAACATGAAATAGCTGGGAAAGCAGTTGGCTCTAATTGGAAATATGATGAGAAAGTAATACTTCAAGAAGCAGTCCTCATCATCAGCCAACCGACTTCGGACCTCAAGCTCAAAGAACAAAGAACGTGCACCTGAGACCTCCGAAGTCAAGAACACCAAAGAGCCGACTAAGTGCTTTAACTGCGGTAAACCAGGTCACTATGCCAGAGAGTGCACTCTCCCAAGGAAGAGAGATGCCAACTACTATTCCAAGAAAATTCAACTCACAAAGCAGAAGGAAGCTGGAGTAGCTCTAATGGCAGAACAAGGCCACTGGCTCGAGGATACGTCTAGCTCCGTGGAAGAGAATCTAGCCCTCTTGGCATGTCTGGACGAGAACTTAGACGCCGAAACCTCAAATCAAACGGACGATGACCAAGCATCCAAACCTTCACAGGAGGTAATTTCTCCTTCCACATTAATGATCATGTTAAGATCGTATCAACAAGCATACACTAACATGAAACATGAGCAGAAAAGCGTAAAGGAAGTAGAGAATGAATTAACCAAGTCTAAGGAGGAAATAGCTAGTCTCGAATATAAGCTTAAGAGCTCTAGTGCGAAAATAGATGAACTAACTAAGAGCTTAAGACTTAGTGAGACTAGGATCCCTCTACTAGAGACACATGAAATAAAAGTTAAGGAATTACAAGACATGCTAGAAAATAACTATAATTGTTTGGTTAGAAATCTCAAGCTGGCCTCAATTGTAGGTTAACAGAAGCGACAACTAAGGTCACAAACCTAGAAGCCCAACTAGATTAATCTAATGCTAAGGTGTGTGAACTTACAAAAGAACTAGATGCCTGTAAAGCCGCCAAATTAACGGTGAAAAATACAATTAGAAGATCTTCTTGTAAGAAGGGGACAAACTGATCTAACAATATTCTTAAACCAACCCATGGACTTAGAATTCTATGACTATAAGTTTGACTTAGGCTTTGAGAATCCACGTTGCTTGACAAAAGTTGATTGCAAACAACTTTACGATGTCAAGTACATGGGTTTAGGATTAACGAATCTCATGGTCTTTACTAACGCAAAGGAAATAGATGCATTAGAAGAAGCCAAGAGAAAAGTCAAGATTAGGGTTGAAATCCCCTTCTCCTACACCGAATTGATCAAAGCTACAACGCTAGGGATCTTCCCAAAGGTTGGAGCCTTGAGTTAGTTTATCTTCCCGAAGATCGTTCTACACACGAGGAAGCACAACATCAACATTCTGAAAATTCTCTCTATATACCCCCTATTGTTAGGAAAATAGAAGGGTTAAGAGCCTCACTAGAAAAGGAACGAGAGAATTTTGAAGCTGAAAAGAAAATTCTCCTAAAAGAGATGGAAAAACTCAAAGCTTCCCGTATCCCAGACCATTTCTCACGCATCTCCCTAAAAAAGACATCATTTTGGAAAGCGTGAAGATAGAAAAATCGCCTTCTAAGATCTGAAGTCTAACAATAAAGGTGTGAAAAATATTAACTCTAACTTTGTTTCTACTACGTCGACAGGGAGCGTAGTACCAGAGCTAGAGAAATCGAATGCGAGAGTGTCTAACCTAGAAATTAAGAAGGAGCCTCCAGATGTTAAAGTTACAAATGTATCTCCTCCTTCTGTAATAAGAAAAGACACTCGTAGAAATAAAAGAGCCGTTTCTTCACTTCAAATCATCGCTTCTACATGCTCTCTTCAGCCGACTACTTTTAGAAGCACTAATTTTGAAATAGGCTCTTCTTCAAAAATAGTAAACACTCATTCTAAAGCAAATGCCGCTAGGAAGACTCGTAGGAATCAAGATCCAGCCTTAAGAAAGCATATGGCGCTATTCATGCTTGTTCTCACCTAAGGTATCCGGTAAAGATTGCATCCCCCAAGCAACTTAGGAGACTATCCAATGAAACGATCTTTTCCTCGATTCAACCTACTAAAGCATTTGTCCGTGCTGAAACTAATCTTCCCTGCCAGTTTCAACCCACATGGGTTCCTAAATCTCCGCCTAAGAAAACGAAAGCCTAAAAGGCTAAGTCTTCTACAAAGGGCAAACCCAAATCAACTTCTTCGAAAATGACTTGGGTACCTCAATTAGCAATAATTTAGGAACCATATCAGTACCAAATTCTAATATGCTAATATGAGAGGACCCATTTATAGGTGGGTACCTAAAGCTCTCTAATTTGTTTTTGCAGATCCATCATGTGTGGTACCTCGATTCTGGTAGCTCCACACACATGACGGGAAACCAAGAGTTGCTGAGCAACTACCAAGACAAATCTAATGGAAAAGTCAGATTTGGGAACAACGAATCAGCCCCGATTCTCGGCTTTGGAGATATAATTCTAGAAAATCTGACGATAATGGATGTCTCGTACGTCGAAGGTCTCCGCCATAACTTGTTCAGCATAGGCCAATTCTGCGATAAAGGATTCCAGGTGGTCTTCCATGCTGACCGGTGCAGAATATTGGACAGTCAGGACAAAGAACTCCTCTATGGACTTGGGAAATCAAATCTTTACACGATAAACCTGACGATCGTGTGGATCTCAACTGTTGTTTGCCTCATCTCTCAGACTGTAATTCAGAGGAACAGCCTATGGCATCAACGTTTGTCTCATCTCAATATCAAAGCTCTTCAACGTCTCTCAATGAAGAAGTTGGTTAACGGTCTACTAACCATAACACTACAAAAAGAGCATCAGTGTTCGGTGTGTCATCTAGGAAAAATGAAGCGAGCGTCTCATCATGTTAAACTAGTTGCCTCTACTTCACACGTCCTCTGGAATTACTACACATGGACCTCTGTGGACCGATGCAGACACAGAGTATCAACGGATGAAAGTATGTGCTAGTTATTGTCGACGACTTTTCTCGCTACACATTGACGAAGTTCCACCAACTAAAGATGAGACAGGGGACTTGATCGTCAATTTCGTGAACTCTACTCAGAACTTGCTGCAGCTGACTATCCAAGTCATCCGAACGGACAACGGCACTGAGTTTAAGAACAAATATCTCAACGACTTCTATCATAAACTTGGGATTAGTCAGCAATTCTCAGCCGCCAAGACTCCTCAACAAAATGGAGTCGTTGAGCGAAAGAACAGAATCTTAGTGGAAACCGCACGTACGATGCTCATTCACTCCGGTGTCCCACACTTCCTTTGGGCTGAAGCAGTAAATAACACTTGTTTTACTCAGAACGAGACGGTATTTCACAAGCGCTTCGACAAGACTCCGTACGAGATCATTAACAAGCGAGTACCCAATATTTTCTTCTTCAAGGTCTTCGGGTGCAAGTGCTTTGTGGCGAATGATAGAGAACAACGTGCCAAGTTCGACCCTAAAGCATTCGAAGCCATTTTCGTAGGGTATTCTTCAACTTCGAAAGCGTACGGAGTATACATCAAGTTCACCCGAACAATGAAAGAAAGCTACAATGTCACTTTCCACGAAGTAGCAGAAATGGCTTCTGGTCACATCAGTCCAGGACCCGAGCCCAACTCGATGACTCCTGCACAAATTAGTTCAGGATCCGTACCTAACCAGATGGCTTCTGAATACAACAGTTCAGAACCCGTATTCACTGGTGTGTTGGCACAAAACCAACAGAAGATGGCAACAACTAAGTATTCAACGTCAGAAGAAGCTACGAGATTTGAAGACTTGGACTCACTTTTTGAGCAGGTATATCGGCCGAAGGACACTGCAACCCTTCCTATCGTGGAACCTCCCCAAGACAACGCCGATATCCCAAGTTCTTCAAATGTCCTCACCACACCCGATTCAGAATTACCTCAGCATGATCCAACCACGGAAGTTGAGGAAAAGTCATCAGAGTCGCTCAACTCAAGTACTGAAACTGCATTGCCGCAACTAGCTGAACAACCTCCGATCATTGGAGATCGCTCCACATATGGCTGATGCTTCTAGCTCTGCCTTGCCTCATGAGCGCAAATGGACTCGAGCACATCCGGTTGATCAGATAATCGGTGATCCTTCGAGTGGAGTAAGGACAAGACATCAGAAAGGATTTTTTAGCTACTTCTTAAGCCAAAATGAGCCAAACAAGGTAGCAGACACACTCAAAGACACGGATTGGGTGATAGCTATGCAAGATGAGATCAACCAATTCGAACGTCTCCAAGTGTTGACATTAGTACCCCGTCCGCATGGGAAAACGATAATAGGGACGAAATGGGTCTTCAAGAACAAGAAAAATGAAGATGGAGAAGTAATCAGGAACAAAGCACGTCTTGTCGCTAAAGGTTACAACCAACAGGAAAGAATAAACTACGAGGAGACGTATGCACTCGTTGCTTGCATCGAAGCCATCAGACTATTCTTGGCGTACGCAGCACATAAGGACTTCAAAGTCTACCAAATGGACGTGAAAACCACCTTTCCTAACGGTGTGTTAATGGAAGAAGTCTACGTTGCTCAACCAGAAGGCTTCATCGATCAAGAACATCCTGATTATGTCTATCGATTGGATAAAGCTCTTGACGGGCTAAAATAAGATCCACGTGCTTGGTATGATGTCTTGAGCGAATTCGTCGTAAAGTCTGGGTTCATCCGATGAACAATCGATACAATACTTTTCATCAAGTGGCAAGATAAAGACTTGATGGTTGTCCAAGTTTACGTAGACGACATCATCTTCGGATCAATAAATCCACGGCTTTGATCATCTAATCACAGAATCAAGCGAAAGACTATAAAATGTAGATGAGAACGAAGTTTAATCACACATGAACCCCTAATAAGCGTCGATTCTACCTTAGAAAGACGAAAATCAGTTGAAAATTAAAAGATTTGGAGGATTTTGAAATTCGTCTTTTTGAAAAAGGTTTGCGCGAGAGAAAAATATCGACTGCTGAATTTTACGATTAAGGGTTTTTTGCGTGTATCTAGGGATTTTGGATTGCAAGCATTAATTTCGTTTAAGTGGGCTGATTAGACGTTTTCGACATTAAAATGGATCAGGCACACAACTGTTTGCGCTCGAGAAACTTATGATCGAAAATTACACTCTAAACCTAGTTTCTCTATTGTAACTTTTTCTAAGTTTTCAGATTGCCCTTAGTTCAAATAAAAACCACATAATTGCTCCACCTAAATATGAAATAAATGCAATTAACTCCCTGTAATTTTGAATGGTGACATCTGGCTCCATAGATGAATTTTGAAAATCTGCAACCCTTAGAGCAAAAATGTCGAGAACATTAGAGTTAATTTGGAAGCAATTTTTCTAATCAGGCGCCCCCTGTAAAGTTTTTAACAAAGTCGGTTAAATTCAAATCCATAAAACACGTTAATGATCAAAATATCTAACCAACCAAAATTAAACCAATGCCGTGCATTCCAAATCGTGAAAATTCGTAAAGTCCTCCTTATTGAAGTGCGTTATACACAGATCAGAACTACATTTTCTGCAACACTTTAGAGAAAGATCATAAAAAATATTTGGGCTCAAGGCATAAATCTTGTAAATACTCCCCCTCAAATAATGCAGCAAAAATTGATTTAATCATGAAAGCACATAGAATCAATTTCAAGTACCAACAATGTAATACGCACTTTAGTCACTTTCTCCTAGATACATGGTCCTCTAATCATGTATTCAAAATGTTGCACGAGGATATGAGCAAAAACAAAAAATTCGCATTGATACAATTCAATGTCAATGCAAGCTAAACACGCATTCAAAATGTGCGAATTATAACAAAATATCGCATTTAATCAATTCAGTGTAGATGCAAATAAAATTGCATTTCAAAATGTGCGAATTATAACAAAATATCGCATTTAATCAATTCAGTGTAATGCAGACTAAAATTGCATTTCAAAATGTGCGAATTATTTTATATTTATTTTTTAATTTTCTTATATATATGTATGTACTTATAATAGTAGTAGTAGTATGGGGTCAGATTATTTTACTTCGATCAACGGTCACGCCTAAGAATTCACAAGACACTTGGTAAGATCAAATGCAGTAAAGTCACGTCAGCAAACTAAAGTCCTAAGTTCAAAGTATGATCCATTTTGACAACTCTCACTAGGTTCACTCTAGCGCTCATTTATTTTTAACTAGGGATATATATATATATATTATATATATATATATATATATATCATTCAAGTCAACACAAGCAATTTTATGTCAATTTACCTGTGATCGAGGCGTTTTTAATCATTTCACCTAAACGAAAAAACGTCAATTTGGAATCAAAAGGACTTTGAAGGGTTTTAATTTGGCTCAGACTTAGAAGGGAAGGAAAAATATTCGGGAAATATGCTTAGAGTCTTCGCCTTCCTTTTCTTTAGTCTTTCTCCTTCATCGGCACTTTTCTTTTCGTATTTTCATTTGTCATTTTCATCCTTCTGTATTTTTCATATCTGTCTACACTTGCTCAAGCTGAAGCTCCGCTTCTCTACGAGGCTAAGAGATTATCTAAGGTGAAGTTCTTCTTGTTGGTTCTCGGGCCGATACCGTGCTCTTTTTCTCTTAATCCCTAAAGAGGTTTCAGAGATTATCGATTTGAAGAAGTTCACAGTTATGGAATTCGAACCCAAGGCCGTGCTACTCTTCTCGTTTCCCAATATAAGACCGGATTATCGTTGGAGAAGTTCATTTCGTGGTGCTCCTCTTTCCAGCCATTCTGACGAGCTTACGAGATTATCGATGGAGAAGTTCACAGCAAGATCCATGCTCCCCTTCCAAAGATTTGGAAATTTTAATAGTCGAGAGACCTGTTCTTTTGGACTGCTTTTTGTGCGTTGAGCATTCCTCGTGTATGTTTTCCACCTCCTTTTCTCGTTTGAACACCCTTACGAAGATTTAGATAGTCGGTTGAAGGCTCAAAGGAGTGTCAAATGAAGAAAAGGTATTCGGAGAAGGCGCAACATGGATGACTGAAGGCTATGTTAAAGGATTGAAATTTACATATGGCCAAGTATGGAATTTCCTAAGTGTCCTAATCATTTTTCTAACGATCCACCGCAAGGCAAGTATGAGGCCAAGAATCACTAGTTAAGACAAGCAATTGATGTGTGACTCGCTCAAGAATAAATCCGTAGAAAGAAAAATAAGAAGGCTAGAATCCTCACTTATATGAAATGTCTTTGTGTCTAATGGAGCAAACTAATGACTTTTAGACACAAGAATGCGACTTGGACTGACAAAATTAAGCAATTAACCTGTCGCATGTTAGGGAAATCTATACGTGACCAGATCGAGCATCCTAAAGATATCTTCATTCCCCTAATATTATAAGTTTATGTATAATATTTTTGGATTTTATTTTACTATTATTGTAAGTATCACGCAAAATATAGCATTTAGGTACGCAAAACGCATAGAATAGAACACATAAAAGCACAATAGAGCACATAAAGCACATATTATGGAAGATTCAACATGCCTAATTTGCCGACAAGAAATTGGAATCGTTTTTCATTCAATGCCTTGGTGAAAATGTCAGCTAGTTGATACTCCGTGTTCACAAAATACATATCAATTGTACATTTTTCTACGTGATCTATTATAATGTGTAATGTATATGTGTTTCGTGCGTGAATGGTGAACAGGATTGCACGTTATCGCAATGGCACTTTGGCTATCACTATAAATGGGTATATTATTTAAATTGTACCCATAATCGCGGAACTGAGTCCTCATCCACAGCATCTGAGAGCAACAGCTGGCGGCCGCGACGTATTCTGCCTCAGCCTTTGAAGTTGACACGCAAGTCTGCTTCTTGGATGACCAGCAGACCAACTTTTTGCCTAGAAACTGAGCGCCACCGGTGGTGCTTTTCCTGTCCATTCGGCAACCTGCAAAATCAGCGTCCGTGCTGCCAATTAATTTGAAATTTGTGCTTTTAGGATACCACAATCCTAAGGTCGAGGTGCCCTTTAGGTAGCGCAGGATCCTCTTGACCGCGAGCATGTGAGATTCTTTGGGATCGGCTTGGAAACGGGCGCAAAGACATGTGGCAAACATGATGTCCGGCCGGCTTGAGGTGAGATAGAGAAGAGACCCAATGATGTTGTGATAGAGTGTGATGTCGACCGCTTTTCCAGTAGGATCGGCATCCAACTTGCAGCTTGTTGCCATGGGACTGATGAAGATTCCATTATCGAGCTGCCTGACATGAAGTCGTAAGAAGGATTGCATCTCTCCCATGTGACTCATTTCAAACTTGCTCTTCATTAAATCTCCAAATATCCTACAAAGCCGTGGATTTGTGGATTCGAAGATGATGTCGTCTACATAAACCTGGACGACCATCATGTCTTTGTCTTGCCATTTTGATGAAGAGTGTCGTATCGATCGTTCCTCGGATGAATTCAGATTTCACGAGGAATTTGCTCAAGACATCATACCAGGTACGTGGGGCTTGTTTTAGTTCGTAGAGAGCTTTGTCCAATCGATAGACGTGATCGGGGTGTGCTTGATCAACAAAGCCTTCTGGCTGAGCGACATAGACTTCCTCCTTTAACACGCCGTTCAAAACGTCCATTTGGTAGACTTTGAAGTCTTTATGGGCTGCATAGCAAAGAAAAGACGGATGGCTTTGATTCGGGCAACAGGAGCATACGTCTCGTCGTAGTCAATGCCTTCCTGTTGGTTGTAGCTCTTCGCAACCAGTCTTGCTTTATTCTTGATCACTTCTGCATGTTCATTCTTCTTGTTCTTAAACACCTATTTCGTCCCAATTATGGTTTTCCCATGCGGACGGGGTACTAATGTCCACACTTGAAGACGTTCGAATTGGTTGATCTCGTCTTGCATAGCAATTACCCAATCCGGATCTAGAAGTGCGTCTGCTACCTTGATTGGCTCATTTTGGCTTAAGAAGCAGCTAAAGAGACTGTGCTTACGTCTTGTCCGTACTCCACTCGAAGAATCACCAATTATCTGATCAACTAGATGTGCTCGAGTCCACTTTCGCTCATGAGGTAAGGCCGAAGTTGAGGCATCAGCTATATGTGGACCGAGATTTGCAACAATCTGAGGCTGGTCAGTTGAGTGAGGTAATTCCAATTCTGCACTTGAGGGGAGCGGCTCTGATGAGATTTCCTCACTAACCATGGAGGGTTCTTCAGTATTCTGATGTAATTCTGAATTGGGTGAGGTGGGGACATTTGAAGAGCTTGGTATATCGGCTTCGGCAAGTGGAGTACCCACTATAGGTGTAATATTGATGGTTTCTGGCTGATAGACTTTCTCGAAAAGAGAATCCAAGTCTTCTAGAACAAGTCTCATGGCTTCTTCTGACGATGAGTCGTGAATTATTGCCGGTCGTTGTTGGTTTTCTGCCAACACACCAGTGAAAACGGGTTCTGAACTGTCGTATTCAGAAACCATCTGGTTAGGCACGATTCCTGAACTGAGATGCTCATGAGTCATCGGGTTGGGCACGGGTCCTGGACTGATGTGCCCAGAAGCCATTTCCGCAACATCTTGGAAAGTGACATTGTATCTTTATTTAATTATCCAGTTGGACTTGATGTATACTCGGTATGCCTTAGAAGAAGAATACCCGACGAATGTGGCTTCGAATGCTTAGGGTCGAACTTAGCACGTTGCTCACTATCGTTCGCCACAAAGTACTTGCACCCGAAGACCTTGAAGAAGGAAATGTTGGGTACCCGCTTGTTAATGATTTCGTACGGAGTCTTATCGAAGCGCTTGTGAACTACCGTCCTGTTCTGAGTGAAACAGGCGGTGTTTACTGCTTCAGCCCAAAGAAAATGTGGAAGGCTGGAGTGAATCAGCATCGTACGCGCGGCTTCCACTAGAGTTCGGTTCTTCCGCTCGACGACCCCGTTCTGTTGAGGCGTCTTTGCGGCTGAAAATTGCTGACTAATCCCAAGTTTTTGATAGAATTCACTGAGATACTTGTTCTTGAACTCAGTTCCATTGTCTGTTCGGATCGTTTGAATAGTCTACTGCAGTAAGTTCTGAGTAGAGTTCACAAAATTGACAATCAAGTCCCCTGTCTCATCTTTAGTTCGGAGGAACTTTGTCCATGTGTAGCGAGAAAAGTCATCGACAATAACTAGCACGTACTAGCGTCCGATGATGCTCTGTGTCTGCATCGGTCCACAGAGGTCCATGCATAGTTTCAGTGGACGTGAAGTAGAGGCAACTAGTTTAACATGATGAGATGCTCGCTTCATTTTTCCTAGTTGACATGCCGAACAGTGATGCTCTTGCTGTAAAACTATAGTTGGAAGACCGTGAACCAACTTTTTCGTTGAAAGATGTTGAAGAGCTTTAACGTTAACATGAGACATGCGTTGATGCCATAAGCTGTTTCTCTGAATTACAGTCTAGAAGATGAGGCAAATAGCTGTCGAGGGTCGCACGGACGTCAGGTTAATCGTGTATAGATTTGACTTCCAAGTTCCTTGATGGAGTTTTCCTGACTGTCCAAGATTCTGCACCGGTCAGCATAAAAGACCACCTGGAACCTTTGACACAGAACTGGCCTATGCTGAACAAGTTATGGAGGAGACCTTCGACGTAGGAGACATCGTTAATGATCAGATTCTCTAGAATGATATCCCCATGTCCTAGAATAGGGGCTGAGTCGTTGTTCCCAAATCTGACTTTTTCATTAGGTCGGTCTTCGTAGTTGCACAGCAGTTCCTAATTTATCGTCATGTGTGTGGAGCAATTGGAATCGAGGTACACACATGATGGATCTGCAAAACCAGATTAGAGAGCTTTAGGTACCCACGTATAAATGGGTCCTCTCAGATTAGCAGATTTAGTTTTAGGTTCAGATATAGCTCCTAAATTATCACTATTAGACACTTTGGTATCCCAAACCATCTTCGAAGAAGTTGATTTGGATTTGCTCTTCGTAGAAGACTTAGCCCTTTTGCCTTTTGTCTTCTTAGGCGGAGATTTAGGAACCCATTTGGGTTGAACCTGGCAGGGAAGAGTAATTTCAACGGGCAAATGCTTTGGTAGGCTTGATCGAGGAAACGATCTTTTCATTGGATAGTCTCCTAAGAAAAAGCTTGGGGGATTCGATCTTTACGGGATACCTTAGGTGAGAACAAGCATGAATAGCACTATGAGCATTCTTAATGGCTGGATCTTGGTTCCTATGAGTCTTCCACATTGGTGCTGAAGTAGAGCCTATTTCGAAATTGGTGCTTCTAAAGGTTGTAGGCTGAAGAGAGCATGTAGAAGCAATTATCTATAGCAAAGAAGTGGCTCTTTTATTTCTACGAGTGTCTTTCATTCTTACAGAGGAAGAACGGACATCGGAAGTATTCAAATCTACATATTCCTTCTCTATTTTTATTCTAGACACTCTCGCCTTCGACTCCTTAGACTCGTCGTTACGCTCCCTGTAGACGTAGTAGAGGCAAGATTAGAAATAATATTTTTGTAATATTACTCTTGGGCTTTGGATTAGAAGAAGGCATCTTTTCTTTCTTCACGCTTTTCAGAACGATGTTATCTTTTGAGGGAGATACGTGAGAAATGGTTTATGAGATGGAGGAAGCTTTGAGATTTTTCATCTCTTTTAGGAATATTTTCTTTTCAGCTTCAAAATTCTCTCGTTCTTTTTCTAATGAGGCTCTTAACCCTTCTATGTTCCTAACAATAGGGGGTATATAGAGAGAATTTTCAGAATGGTGAGTTTGAGCTTCCTCGTTTGTAGAACGATCTTCGGGAGGATGAATTGACTAAAGACTCCAACCCTTGGGAAGGTCCCTAGTCTTGTAGCCTTGATTCAATTCCGTGTAGGAAAAGGGAACTCCAACCCTAGTCTTGGCTTTTCTCTTGGTTTCTTCTAAGGCATCTATTTACTTAGCATTAGTAAAAACCATAAGGTTCGTTAGTCCTAAAACCATGTACTTGACATCGTAAAGTTGTTTGCAGTCGATTTTCGTCAAGCAACGTGGATTCTCAAAGCCTATGCCAAATTTATAGTTATAGAATTCTTGGCCCATGGGTTGGTTTAAGAATATTGTTTGATCTTTTTGTCCCCTTTTTACGGGAAGATCTTCTAATTTCTTAACTTTTGCGTATAGCTTCTTACGTTCGTCTCCTAAGAGAGCAAAATTATTTTCCACCGTTAATTTGGCGGCTTTACAGGCGTCAAGATCTTTCGTAACTTCACAAACCTTAGCATTAGATTTATCTAATTGAGCTTCTAGGCTGGTGACCTTAGTCGTCGCTTAAATTAACCTACAATTGAGGCTAGCTTTCTCATTGAGATTTCTAACCAAACAATTATAGTTGTCTTCTAGCCTGTCTTCTAATTCCTTAATTTTTAAGTCATGCTTCTCTATTTGAGGATTCCTGGTCTCACTTATATTTAAGCTCTTAGTAAGTTCTGCTATTTGTGTGTTGGAGCTTCTAAGTTCTATCTCGAGACTAGTTATCCTCTCATGAGATTTAGTTAATTTCTTCTCCACTTTCTTTACGCTTTTCTGTTCACGTTTCATGTTAGTGTATGCTAGTTGATACGATTCTAACATGGTCAATAAGCTCATTCTTTACAATCCTATTTATACCAAACAAACTTGGTATAAATAACAAACAAGTCCTAAACTAAGGACAAATACAAATAAAGCCCCTAATTACAAGGACAGCTAATAAAATCAAAGCACAACTAAACGTATATTCTACATTAATATATGAACAAGCTTTAGCATTTAAATGATATTAGTGTCATAGGGTTTTCGGTCGAGTTATACCTTTGGAATTTATTAAGTGATTGGAACTATTTTGACTTTAAGAAAGTATGTAGCTCATATGCTTTGCTAGATAAGTTTTCGGTGCTTTACTTTGGTATAAGTTTCAACAAATGAAAAAGTTTTCGGTCTGCAAATAAATTATAAAAACTTTCGATATCCATTCATGACTTTTTAATATTTAAATGTTTTGGCACTCATGTAACAAAAAGTTTTCGGGTCCATACATATAAAGTTTTCGGCTTGTATTTATTATTTAATATTCCCATGAAGGTCTTGTCATTTAGCTCTATAAGTTCAATATATAACTATAAAGTTTCGACACTCCTTGTGACCCATATGTTAGGTCCTTTTTATCCAACCTAGATCGAATCTACGAAGAACAGATTGTAAATCTAACGAATTATAAAGCTAAAGATCGAGATTTACCAATTAAGCTTTGGAGAGAAATGACTTGGAGCTCAAGCAAGAGTTTGGTGCTAATTTCCCTCTAAAAATTCTAATTCTCGTATTTCGATTCTGATTCCTTCCTACAACACACTCCTTATTTTATAAGGAGTTCACTTATATATACCACCTCGTGGTATATTTACACAAGTAGTCCTACAAAATGACTAATTACAATTTAGCCCAAGACTACTAATTTGCATAGCAAGACATGATCACTATATTAATTGAATACAATAAAATAGTTCCAACAATCTCCCCCTTTGTATTTAATTTCCAATATAGCGCGGGTTATCTTCGTCTTGCAAATGGAAAGAGTCATCGAGTCCTCGAAATCTCCTCTTTAGAATATCTTCAAGCTCACCCGGTCTTCTAGGCATCGGCTTTTTCGTTGAATCTTCCTTTGAAGTTATTCTCCTAAATGCCGTAAGATTTACGAAGTTTTTGCCGGATTTTGGAAAGTCTGTGTTCCATCTCTCCCGTTGAAAACGCACGAAACTCGAAACTCCCCCTATTTGGGTCAACCTTGTGTTGAGATCGGGAGTCCGATGTGAGGTTTGGAGAGGTGGACACTGTTGGCAACTTCGGTCGTTGATGCAGTGGACACGGTTGGCCACTTTGGTCCTTGATGCGGTGGACACGATTGGCAACTTCGGTCGTCGATGATGCTTGAATAACGTGTCGTTCGGTTGAGGAGAGGGCTCGGGTTTAGCCATCTTCTCCGTTTCGCCAGATTCGTCTTCTCCGAATGGAAGTTGTCTGGTTCGGCCTCGAAGAAGCGTCTCTAGTTCCGGAAGAAGGTAGGCCGTCTCTTTCTTTGATTTGATTTGTTTTAAGTTTTATCGAGCCTCCTTTGAATGTGGCGTTGTGAGAGAGCCCAGTTTCAGAGTGGTACGCGCGGCGAAAAATTTGGTGGGTGGACCGACTTGTTTTTCATTTGCTAAATCTTCAAGGTTAAGCTTCTGAGAAGTGGTTGGAGGATCTTCTTGAAATGCATCCACTTCATATACCTGAAAATCATTAAAAGGCTCCCTCGAGGATTTAGTCAGTTATGCTTTTTCATACTAACTGATAGTAGTGAGTCAAGAGTAACCGTTAAAGTTAAATGTAGACATGAATTACAAAAGAAAAAAATTACTCCCCCTTAAAAACATATTACTCCCCCTCAGATAATGCTCAGGGGAAATTTACTAAAGGTGTAATTTTAAAATAATAGAGTAAATTTTCATTCTCCCCCTTAATTCATGTTTTCACACCTAAAAATCTTGACTCCCCCTAAAAAAAGTGCGCATATAGTATTTAACTCGAAAAGATAGACATATTCACCAAGATATGCATATGAGAATGTAACACATATGACACAACGAGTAGAAACGCATATAATCATTTCACCATGTATGCATGAACTCCTAAGCATGCATACTAAAATTTGCGTAACCATATAAGCAAGAAATATTTTGCTTTTAAACAAGTCTGTGCCAAAGCATGTGCAAATGCATTTGAAAATGTGCGAAATCTTTCATGCATAAGAAACAATGCAAAGTAAAAATAAATGCGAAAATACAAGGAAAAAAAATGCATGAAAAATATAAAAAATATGCAAAGAAAAGTAAAAGTAAAGAAAATTTTGAAACAAGACTATACGATTTTTATATTTATTATTATTTTTTTTATTTTTCCTTTTTATTTTGGGGTCAGATTATGTCGCTTTGATCATGTCCACTCAAATTTTCACATGACACATAGAATAATAATTTGCCGTCAAGTCATGTCGTCAAACTAAAGTGCTAAGTTCATAGAGTGATCCATTTCGACAACTCTCACGAGGTTCGCTCTAGCACTCAATTATTTTTATCATGGGATTTATATATTAGATATGTCACTCATGTAAACACAAGCAAAATTATATCAATTAACCTGCTATCAAGGCGCTTTTAATCATTTCACCAAGCGAGAGACCGTCGATTCGAAATCAAAGGGACTTAGGGATTCAGTATTTTGGTTCTGACTTAGAAGGGAACGAAAATATTTAGGAATTGTGGACTAAAGATCTTCTTCCTTTTCTTCGTCGTCCTCTTCACCGGTATTTTCTTTTCCATCCTTAAACTTTTTCATATTATTCTACACTTGCTCAAGCTGAAGCTCCACTTCTCTACGAGGCTGAGCGATTATCTAAGGCGAAGTTTTTCTTGAAGGTTCTCGGGTAGATACCGTGCTCCTCTTCTTTTAATCCCTAGAGAGGTTCAAAGATTATCGATTTGGAGAAGTTCACAGTTAAGGAACTCGAACCAAGGCCGTGCTCCTCTTCTTTTGTCTCGATATAAGACCAGATTATCGCTGGAGAAGTTCACTTTGTGGTGCTCATCTTCCAGCCGTTTTGACGAGTATACGAGATTATCGAAGGAGAAGTTCACAGCAAGATCCATGCCCTCTTCTTATGATTTCTAGAAGATTTCAATAATTAGGAAGGCAGGTTCTTTTGGACTATTTATTGTACGTTGAGCATTCCTCGTGTGCATTTTCCACCTCCTTTTTGTCATCATTTTCTTCTTTTTCTTTCGTCGCCTTTTTCTCCCCCTCCTTTTCTCATTTATGCAACCCTCCGAAATTTATGAAATACGGTTGAAGGCTTTATCGGGATACAAATGAAGAAAAGGATATCGAAGAAGGCTCAAAAGGGATGACTAGAGGAATACGGTTTCCACTTAATAAAGTTTTCGGTAAGCTTATGTATATATTTTAATACATAAGATTTCGGCTAGTTTGTACACAATTTTTGATATAAGCACCAGAGTTTTCGGCATTAACATTATATACTTTTCGGCATCATTATTTCAATTATGAAGTTTTCGGCATTATATTGTTATATTATAAAGTTTTCGGTACCAAGTTTTAAAGAAAGTTTTTGGCATATGCTTGCTTAGAAGGTTTTCGGTAGTTAATAGATCTTTGATATTTTTGTGTTTTCAACACAATAAGAGTTAGGGTTTTTTGTATATTTCGGTACTAAGTAAAATAAAACGTTCAAGCCGAAAGTACACTATATCGAAATGATTATATAAATTGAAAAGAAGGTAAGGATTATAAAAAAAAAAAAAAGAAACATGATCGTGCATAATGAAGCATGCATATCACGACATATGCATCATGTTAGGGATCACATATTTATCGAAAAATAATATATCTATAGGTCAGGATCCCAATAAAGGCAAGGACATGGTTGGTTAGCAAACATGAATATAAACAAAATTTGTAAGTATGATTTGCAACATGTGTTCTGTTTTTATGTGTCTTATGTGTTTATATATGTTATATGAACTTATTGATTTATAATTCTATGAGGTATGTGAAATAAGGATATGGGCATAGCATTTGCATACACGTAATAATGAACGGAGAAACCGTTATGACTGCTATGACATCGGATGATACGGATGCTACAACATACTTCCTTACAAATCGGGGGATGATAGTTACTTCCCTTCAAATCGGGGGATGACAATTACTTCCCTTCAAATCGGGGGATGGCAAAGTCATGTACAGGCACACCAGATATTTACAGTATTGACAGAGTCCCATGCATGGGCGCCCACCGGGCCTACGGTACGAGTCTAGCCGGTCTATAACGAGAGTATCAAAAGAAAATGATCATATAGAATTGCATTGACCTATAGGTCATATGAATGGATATGTGGAGTATCGCTACGTGACGGAATTCATGATTGATTATGTGACGGTTATATGATTTTAAGTGTTTACAGTACAATTGCTTTTAGATCTACGGATTTTATGTGATCGATGGTATATGATGGAGGTATAGAATGAAATTTGATATATGGATCTTACGAACGATGGTTTTATAAATAAAGGGCTACGGAATGGGTATATGAAATGAATGTTATGATTTTATGAAAAATGGATTGATATCTTGTTACAGTTTTATTTATTATATGATAATGGAATTACATGTTGCGTTCATACTCTGAATAATTGTTTTACAGTGTTGTAGATATCTAACAGGCTACATAGAAAGCATCCACATACGAAAGCACTGATTCAAGGTTGGCTGGCTACACTCTCAGCCTACTCCCCACAGTTCATCGTTTGCATATAGTTTAAGATTAGTAAGATTTCTAAACGATGTTAAAATGCTGGTATAGCTTCCCTCCAAGTTCTGGTTCCTTCTTTGGATGTAACGGAAAGAGGCAGAAAGGCTATAGAATTGTATTACGACGCAATGTCTATGGAAAAGTCATCCCCCCGGGCCAGCTATGGTTTGGGCTTACCCCTCTCATGTTCAACCAGTCGCGATACCCACCTGGGCATCGCTCCTTGCTTCTTTCTTGTTTTGAGTCAGCTTGCACAGGAGGACATGCCCTGCACAATATTATTTTATTTGTTTTGTTGGAGATGAAGGCCCTTCTCCGCTAATCGGCCCGAGAACCGATGCTTCCCTCCAGACAGCTTAACTCAGTCAAGCCTGTACGAGTAGTGAAGAACGATAATATAGTTATCTATTTTCTTTGTACATATATGTACGTTATGAGTGAAAGGGAATAGACAGATGTACGCCCCCGTTTATATTCAAAAGGAATGGTTATGAAAGGAAAAGAAAAACGAAAAATTTTATGTGAAAAATGTATTAGCTGTGTAAATAAAGGAAAAAGGAAACGTGGTGCTACATGTCGTGACCGGCGTTGCGAAGTTGGACGATGGCAGTCGTGAAGCAGCGCTCGCGACCGGCGGAATCCATGGGGCTGTGGTTGTTCGAGGGGCATGTCTAGTCCGATCAGATTCAGACCGGTTCAGAGCAGGTTCAGGCTGCACCGGCGGTGGTATTTGGCCATTGTTCCCGCCATTAACACGCACGACTAGTGCTTCAAACGTAGCCACGTCGAATCTGTCTTGGAAATCAGAGATGTTGTTCCGTATGATGCCATAGAATGAAGATAAAAACGTGCCTAAGAGGGGGGTGCATTAGGCTTATAATATTTTATGCTTATTCTTTTCACAATTCTAGTATGTAGTGACTTAGAGATGCCTACTGATGCTTGTGATGAGTATGCCTGATATATCCTAGTTACGTCGGATGTGTGTCGGGTCTGTCTCACAGTGATAAAGAAATAACTGAAAAGTAAATGCGAGACTGGATTTTTATAGAGGTTATATCCCCAACTGGGGTTTCCTCCTCTCCTTGGGGTTTGCTCCCCAAGAGTTTAACCAATCACTATAATGCATCGTAGCTGGATACAAAACTGATTGATTAGCCCAATACACAACCGAAACAAGTCGAACACTAGCCACACTAGGTTACCACACCCGAGTTTCGTTCCTCGGGATCTCCTGATCCCGACAGACACATCTCGCTACCGAAGTTCCCCCGGAACTCGTCCTTCCCTTCACGTGTGCGTAAACGTCGACCTTCCCTTCACGTGTCCTTGGTTCGCGCACAATAGACTACTGGGAGGCCACCCCCAAGTCTCGCGGCAGCCTACCCTAGTAGTGCACTGGACGATCACGCCAATGGCCTCCTATCAGGTCGGACCAAAATTTCATACGGCGGTATGCACCTCGGAACAATCACGCCCGAGTAGACAGATCGATCACGCCTGTCTCCGCCAGGTGCCCAGTGAGCCCAACCTCGACTCCTCTAAGAGTCACCAATCACAAACATCTCGTTCTACCCCGTACGTCAATATCTCATATCATCACCGTCTCACTACTGTACAACTATCACTCGTCCTAATGTGATGTGCATGTGCCATGTATATATATATGAAATCTCATAAAAACATGATTCAACGTGAAATAAATAAAACATGTAAATCACGTAAGTTACGTAAATCACCAAAATCATCGAATCATATGAAGACACATAAATCACATATGTGTTTACGTATTGTAGATGGATAATCCACCTACATGTCCTCACGCTATGGTCAAATATGAAATCTGGCGGAGTCTCTACAAATCGGCCATCTGGATATAATAAATATTATTAGTATATTTATCAATCCTTGAACTGTACAGTCTAAAATAATTATATCAGAAATTATTAAAATATTCTAAGTATGACTTAGATTGTCCGACTTATTGTCAACTCTAAGTCCATTCGATTTTTAATTACCCTAAATCGCCCGATTGAGACAAAGGATTTAAACTATTTGGAGTCCCGAAAAATCGTCCGATTGTAACATTCATTGAATCGCCCGATTCCATGCCCTTTTTAAATTACTCGATCATATCGCCTTGGAATCGCCCGATTGAGCCTTGTCCGAAACTAATTTTGCCTTGTATATTTCATGGACTTCAATTCGTCCGATTTCTTAAGGGTTTCGCCGAGTTTAGCATTGCTTCATAATCGCCTGATTCATCAAGTTTCGCCCGGTTTCGTCATGCTCGAAACTGAGTTCGCCGAGTTGTTTGAAGTCGCTCGATTCATTATAGTTTAACTCACTTTCGTCCGAAACTTGTTTCAACTAAAATTGTCCGATACATCATACCCTCAAATCGGCCGAAACCTAGTCTAACTTGGAAATCCTCATCATCGCCCGATTCATGCATCGCCCGATTGCATGATTTTTACGTCACCCGGTTCGAGGTGACCTCAAGCCAAAATCGCCGAGTTTCACTAAATCATCAAATCGGCCGATTGGTTATATACTAACGCCTAGTTTCGGTCGATCCTAAATCAAATTCAAATCGCCCGATACTAATGGATTCGCCCGACTCCTACATAGTGATTCTCCCCAAAAACCCTAAAATGATACTTACTAAAAAATCGTCTTCAAAAGCTAGGTTATTTCCAGAAAACGGTACACTTTAAAACCGTACATTCTTAAGAACACAAATAACGTAAGAATCGTTAAAGCTCATACTACCTAAATACTTATGAACTTAACTCGACCCCCAAAACCTAGAGTTTTCTAAACATAATAAATTTCGAAACCTGCTATGTCGAGTTTCAGATTATATAAAAACATTAATCTGTTGAAAACTTATTAATCCTACTAGGTACGAAAATTTAAACATACCTTTATTGTGTTTTTCGTTGTTGAGGTTCGTAACTTACTAGGTTCTTGCTTCTCCTTTCACCTTCAACTCTTCTTTCGTCCACTAAGGGTTTTTCTCTAAAGGTTTGGATATATACTAACACCTTGATATCGTAAATGACATGACAAGTTGGTGGAAAGTTTTTCCTCACCTTCAAGCAACTTATCATGGCTTATCTCGAATGATTGGGCCTCAATCAACCTAATTTAACTAATTTAAATATGGTCCAAATCAATGTATTATATTGTTATTTTATTTTGTTGAAATTATTTGTTAAGTTCTGAAAATAATTCGAAACGATATTTATTTATTTTTGTTTCACGACTTAAATTTTCTTATCAGATTTACTAAATTGTAAAATTACATAAATAATTACAATAAAAGCCCGTATTAAATTTTACGGGTATTACAACTGTTCATCTCGGACATATACGCAATTCCTTTGTTACCGGCGCGGAGCTGGTCTCTGAGGATCCCCACTAGATGATTGAGTCTTCTCATGCCAGCGAGGGGCTGGGCTTATAGACTCCGAACGGAGAAATTGAGCCTTCGTACGTCATTACGGAGCTGACATTGACCTCCCACGGATCTTCGTACACCAGCGCAGAGTTGGGCATAGGTCCCAAAACATTAGGTCGGGTCTTCGACTAATTTGTAGTTCTTGAGCGTTCGTGTCTTCAATGGTCCGTTTCGAAAACCATGTCTCGGATGGCAGAGCCATCGCGCCTTTGTACGAGGGAGTGGGGGTTGTTTGCCTTTATGTGGCATAGATCCCCCTGACTCCTTGTCGATCACTCTCAAATCATATTCGCTACCGCGGTTAGCACCTTTTTCAGGTGTTCTGTCAGGATAAGCCTCTCGATCATATCCTTCAAATAATAACAATTGTTAGTGTGATGCACATACTTATTATGATAGCAATAATATATAATAGAGAATGAGATATAGAGAGCCATGAAGTTCCGTCTAAGAGCCTTCTCATCACGGGATATCTCTCGTGGACCTTCACATGCCTTCATACCATCACGGAGCTGGGTTTCAGCTGGTTTGGAGATCTCGTACATATGCATCAAGTCTTTATCTCCAGCGCAGAGCTGATTCCTATGATCCTGAATATAGAAACTCGGGTCTTCGTGGAACTGGGCATTTTTAGGCCTTTTGCCAGCGCGAAGCTGGACTTGAGTCTTCCGCCAGCGCGGAGCTAGACTTTATAGGTCCCGAATGCGGAGCTTTGCATCTTCATACCAGCGTGGAGCTGGGCTTTTAGGTCCCGAGTGCGGAGCTTCGTGTCTTCGTTGCAGCGCGGAGCTGGGAGGTACCGAATGTGGAGCTTCGGGTCTTCGTGCCAGTGCGGAGCTGGGAGATCCCAAATGCGGAGCTTCGGGTCCTCGTACCAACACGGAGCTGGGCTTTTAGGTCCTGAATGCGGAGCTTCGGGTCTTCGTGCCAGCGCGGAGCTGGGAGGTTCCGAATGCGGAGTTTCGGGTCTTCGTGCCAGCGCGGAGCTTCGCGTCTTCGTGCCAGCGGAGCTGGGCTTTTAGGTCCCGAATGTGGAGCTTTGGGTCTTCGTGCCAGCGGAGCTAGGCTTTTAGGTCCCGAATGCGGAGATTCCGATCTTCGTGCCAGCGTGGAGCTGGGAGGTCCCGAATGAAGTGACCCTCACTTTCTAATACTAGTTGTTGCGGATTTTCGCAGCGTAAGTCGCGAAAGACCCGTCTAACAAAATCTTTTTTTTAAATAAAATATATTACGACAAATATCATCTACATCGTCATCCCTATACATGGGCCGTAGCCTAAAATAACAAAACGCTCAAAACCCTAACGTCGCTCCACAGGTCGCATCCATGTACAGCCTCGCCCTCAAAAGTCCGTGGAGCACCGCCGTTAGCCCGCCTAGTCACAACGCGTATCAGCACCGGACTCGGATGTACCTACAATACGTAAACTGAGCTCCTTGCCCAGTAGGTGAAACATGCATGTATGCAACATGCGCTCAACCGCATTCCCAGACACCTCACAATGTGCACGCTCGACCCGCGTCATGACCTACCATATCTCACAACTCGTGACTCGACAACACACACACACACACACACACTCGGGCGGCCAACTCAGGTCTCGTTAGAGTGGCACTCACCCAACGCTCGGGCGGCCAACTCAGGTCACGTTAGAGTTAGCTCTCCAACGCTCGGGCGGCCAACTCAGGTCTCGTTAGAGTGGCACTCACCCAAAGTAACATCCTTACGCTCATTTCCCATCTCTATCCTATCTTAATATTAGGGACCTAGGTCGGACTATGCACCTCATAACTGAACCTATGGCACCAATCGTAGAGTCCGAGCGGCACCAATCACCGATCATACCGGCACCAACCGGTCACATAAAGCCGGGCGGCACCAAC
Organism: Craterostigma plantagineum; assembly: GCA_027422505.1. Lineage (NCBI taxonomy): Eukaryota > Viridiplantae > Streptophyta > Magnoliopsida > Lamiales > Linderniaceae > Craterostigma > Craterostigma plantagineum. The sequence continues at coordinate 11,257,623 of JAPQWV010000005.1, read as the reverse complement.
CACCCATCTCGACGGCACCAACCGTCAGGTGCACTAGTACCAACCTCAACTCGACTCCGAGTCGACAACTGAAATCAGTCACATCTACCCACACACACCTCGCGCCGACACCGTAAGGTATCACTGTGCCAACACGGTCAACGTCTCTCACACTGAAGTATCGTGCATATGCCATGCAGTGCAAATAATAGATATATAACATGCTAAAACCATTTAACACATGTAAACCACGTAAATCACTAAACCACATAATCATGTAAGCACATAAGTATCACATAATAATTCACACAACCATTTACGTGTCGTAGGTGGATATCACCTACCTAACCTCCGTAGCTTCATCAGATATAATTTCCTAACTGTAAACGCTTAGTTGGTTCTCGAGCAATTCCCTTATACATCGTATTGTGTTCGTTGTTGCTCTTTTCTTATTTTAGTACTCAAGATCGATTTACGTATGCTGTGTTATATATATTCGTAGCTTCTTTATATAAACGATGGTGTATATTACCTTAAGGCTAGGTAATTTTCTATTAGTCATACCTAGTAATAACTTACTTTGCCAATATTATTAAATATCCTAACACATATATTATCATGTAGATACGTAATATGTATGTAGACATTTCATTCTTTGATAGGTCAATGTTATAATTATTAGTATACTAGTATTTGTATATCTATCTACATGGGCCACGTGACTTAAGACAAGTAGGTGCATGGTTTTTCCCTCCATGCTAAGTAACAATTTCCCTAATCATTACCTTTCTTATTATATATAATGATATGTCCTCGTACGAAAATTAGCACTTATATCCTAAAGGATTAATATCATTCAATATTCCAAGCCTTACTCGAAATATTTTACAATTAGACTAACATTGGAAAATTAATTTTAGTCTATCCGAATTTCCTTATATTGAATATTACTCATTCTTCGGGTATTCTCAAAATATATATTTGATTTTTAGCTTATTTCTCTCATCCTTTGGAAAGATTTTTCATCAAATACTACACAATTCCTAAACTAGCAGTAACGCGCCTAAATATATTCTAAATCCCGTATTAAATTTTATGGGTATTACACAGAATGCGGAGCTTCGGGTCTTCATGCCAGCGCGGAGCTGGGCTTTTTGGTCCCGAATGTGGAAATTCGGGTCTTCATCCTTTGCTCCTCTCGGTCAAGGTGGTACACATAGCATTACGTCTCAGGAGCTTCAGTTGCGCTTCGGCGGCTCCTGCGGGTTATAGGTCCAAACTCTTTGGCAGAGTGGATCTTCTTCCCTCAGTTTTTGCGTCTTTCATCTCGTCCCAGCAGAACTAAGGAGAAGAAAAAAGAAATAAAAAATGATAAGCATGGCTTCGCACAGTATAGGCAAAATCACTCACGCCTTCAACTCTGAATTTTCCACGGCGCCATTTGATATGGGGATATCCCAATCAACGAAATTTATATAGTCGGAAAATTTATATAGCGGTACATTACATATCACAAAGTCTTAAGGCCTGCGTAAGGTGCTTGTTTGTTAAGGATATGAATGGGACGTGTTTGGGACGTATTTGGGACGTGTATGGGGACGTGTTTGGGACGTGTATGGGACGTAAATGGAATAACACAGGGATTACGTGGTTCGGATCTTTGCAGATCCTACGTCCACGGGCGCTCTGGAACCTCTTTCACTATACTTTGAAGATTTACACACTCGAACTACATATTCCTCACTATTTTCTCTCAAAAACACATAAGAAAATATACAGAGACGTTTTTATAGTGAGAGATATTTTCTAAGTGTTAAGAAGTGTTAGAATGAGAATGGTGTGTGAAAATGACGAAGTCCCCTTTATATAGGAGCTCCCAACGGCCAGCTTGGCTTGCATCCCAGGATTCCCGGAGATGTGACCTTCTGGGACAATGTAATGTAGGTAGGCCGTCTGTCAGGACAACTTTGTACAGTCTGCAGTCCTTTCACCAGTGAACAGTGGTCGCAACCTTTTTGCAGTGGTGCTCCCTTTCTCAATCGGACACGTGGCACTTTCATTGGATTTTCTTTTTTCAAGATCTTTTCACTAGTAGCGTGCCAGGGAAGCTTCGTTCGTCCTCGGGAGCTGCCAGGTGGTTCCTCATGTCCCGAATTCCTTCAGCTCCTGTTGTTAGTTCCCTCAAGCCTGTTGGAGGTCCCTGCAGATCCTATTTCCCCTATTTTCCCAAAATCTCATATTTTGCTAGGTGTAAACATGCGATCCTTCCTCACCTCTTTCTTATCTTTAATTACTTCATTAGCCTTTCTAATTTCTGTTTATATCATTCCTAATCTTTTACTTAGCCTGCCTAATTAATATACCACATCAACCATAGAAAAGCATAAGATCAATGTATACAAGTATGGCCAAGAATAGACAACTAAACCTAGTCGTACGCAGAAAACTCGATATAACAATAATTTACCCAAGTCAATTAGAAAAAATAAATTAGCGTTCATACACACAAACTCGTGAGATGGAGCTACACTCACATGAGGTGTTCAGCCTAGAGAAGGAGGTTTCAGTCGATTGGAATGGAGGAGTTGACTTGCAGTGTGATAAAGAAGTCTTCTACAAACGAAGGAAATACAGAAGGAATCCCTCTAGGGATTTGTATGTTTGCATAAAATAAACATAGCAAGGGCATATTCGTAATAGACATGTAACAGATATTTCGAAGAGCCCGTTTAACATGTGTTGTGCTGGCTTTAGGGATATAAATAAGGGCAAATTTCGGATCAGGCTCCATTTTATGTTTCAGTTACAGTTCAGACCCATGTCAGAAAATGCATTAGTTTTAAGGACCCATTTTCTTCAGAAACACTTCATGGCCCCCCCAAACCACTTCATTACTCTGCATTAACAGTTCATTGGTCTGCAATAACACTTCATGGATCTGTTGTACCACTTCATGAGTCTGTTGGACCACTTCGTGGGTCTGTAGTACAACTTTGTGGGTCTGTGATACCACTTCATTGGTGATACCACTTCATTGGTGGTCCTTATCTCTATATGAAAGTTAAATTGGCTCCTTATCTCTAAATGTAACTTACATAGGTCCTTATCTTTAATTGAAAATATGTTTTGGGACCTAACCCTAAATTTACCGTATAAATAATCTAAGATTTTTTTGAAGTTGCTCGTGAAGTGATGACACATAAATGGTGGGCTTTCTAATTTTTAATGGGCTGCATGTAACAGAGCCAGAACCAGACATGAGAAAATGAGTTATTCAAAGGACATTATGTCCGGGCTTTTGAAGAGTTCATTTTTAGGTTTAATCTGAAAATCAAACGCTGGCTTAGAAATCAAACGCCTTGAAGAATGAAAAAAAAAAACGATGAGAAAATCTAATAATAAATAGAGCAAGGAAAAGTCAAGTCTTCATATTCCAAAGAAACCGTCAAACTACAACAACTCTTTGCAAGTTGCACTCCTCTATCTCTCCCCGCCCTTTAATATCCAAGCAAGTTGCCTCCGTCTCACTCAATCTCTCTCCCATAGATAATTATTAAGAGACGCCTCCCACCTTTTCTTTAAGTAATTACTTGCCAAAGTTGGTGGCTTTCTTTGCTTCTGCTCGTCGTCACTAATTTATATTCCCCAACGTCACACGATATTTTCGATAGAATATGCTTTTCTGGTTTCAGTTTTCTTGTGTATTTATTATTTGTTGCCCACCACTTGATTGTATTTTGGGAAGATAAGTACCTTTTCATTTTTTAGCAGCTGTATGATTTTTTTGATTTAGCAGCTTTATCTTGGTGGGTTTTGCTCCCTTGGAATTTTCCATTTAATTTAAGTTTCTTGAAGAAAATGTTGGGATGGTTGGATTGTTGTAGATCATGCTCAGAAAGTGCATATGAAGGGATTTTGGAGGAATCAGAGCCGTTTTCTTTGCCTTCACCGCTTCCTAAATGGCCTAAAGGTTTGTCTTCTTTTAAAAATATTATTTTTGGTAAAGAGTAAACCTTTTTAGGTGATGAATGACGATTTTCGTGCTGCAACAACAGATAGACACATAGTGTTGCCTAATCTGCTGTTTTTAGTTTCAGTGCCTTCATCGCTTCTTTCTTTTCAAGTTTTGTCAGCCTTTAATTATTTCAACAAAGTGAGATCTGCTGCCGTTGATTTTTCTGAACCCTTGTTATTGGATTATGCGTTGATTGCTGATAGATACGAATAATATTTTTCTTACGCAACTGCTTTCATCTTTCACAGGCAAAGAATTCGCAACTGGGACGATATCCTTAGGAGAAGAAATAGAAGTGGTAAAAATTTCCAAATTCGACAAAATTTGGACTTGTAATCCATTGATCGGAAAGGGAAACTCCATCTCCTTCTACAAACCCATCGAAATCCCCGATGGATTCCACTGCCTTGGTTACTATTCTCAGCCCAACGACCGAAAATGGAGAGGCTACGTTCTAGCAGCTAAGAGCAAAACCGCCGACGAAGCACAAAGTACAGCACCATCTTCATCTCCCCCTCTAACAAAGCCTTTAAACTACACCTTAGTATGGAAAGCTGATACACATGAAGACGACGGGCCTGGCTACATATGGCTACCAAATCCTCCCTCGGGCTATAAAGCTATGGGCTTTATCGTAACTACCCAAAAAAACGAGCCCAATATCGACGAATTGAGATGCGTTCGTTCTGATCTGACGGGAGAATGCGAGGTCGACGAACTCATATTCGATTCGAACGCAATCTTATCGAAGAAACAGTTGTACGTTTGGAGCACGAGGCCATGCCACAGGGGAATGCTCGGGAAAGCCGTGCCCATAGGCACGTTCTTCTGCGACAAAGACGAAGATTCTTTGGACAACCTAAGCATCTCTTGTCTGAAAAACCTCGACAGTTCCCTCTCTTCGATGCCCACCCTCAAGCAGGTTCACGCTCTGATCGAACATTACGGGCCCACCGTTTACTTCCACCCCGACGAAACTTACCTTCCCTCTTCGGTTTCTTGGTTCTTCGAAAAAGGCGCACTTTTATACAAAGAGGGCAGAGAAAAGGGCCTATCGATCGATTCCAAGGGCTCTAATTTGCCCATCGGTGGAATCAACGATGGGCTTTTTTGGCTCGATTTGCCCGACGAAGACGAATATAGGGCTAAGGTGAAGTGCGGCGAATTAGAATCGGCGGAGCTCTACGTTCATGTAAAGCCAGCGTTGGGCGGAACTTTCACTGACATTGCTATGTGGATCTTTTGCCCCTTCAACGGCCCAGCTTCGATTAAAGCTGGCGTTTTGACGTACAATTTCGAGAAGTTGGGACAGCACGTGGGAGATTGGGAACACTACACGCTTAGAATCAGCAATTTTGAGGGCGAACTTTGGAGCGTTTACTTCTCCGAGCACAGTGGGGGCGAGTGGCTCGATGCGTCTGAGTTGGAATTCATAAGTGGGAACAAATTGATCGTATATGCTTCGAAGCACGGCCATGCGAGTTTCCCACACGAGGGCTGTTACATTCAGGGATCTTCGAAGCTCAACGTTGGGGCGAAGAACGACTGTGCAAAGAGCGATCGTGCGATTGATTCTAGCAAGAAGTATCGAATAGTTGCTGCTGAGTATTTGGGAGATGAGGTTAAGGAGCCACATTGGCTGCAGTATATGAGGGAGTGGGGCCCGACCATTGTCTACGATGCGAAGTCGGAGATTGAGAAGATTCTGAGGCATTTGCCGATCTTTGTGAGGTTTTCTTTGGAGACGTTTATCGAGCTTTTCCCGACTGAGCTCTACGGAGAGGAGGGGCCGACTGGGCCTAAAGAGAAGGACAACTGGTTAGGGGATGAAAGATGCTGAACAATGGAGTTGTTATTACTTGGTGTTATTTCTTTAGGTAGTTTTCTTACACGAATACGTCTGACTAAACAAGGTCATAGAGATTGGTCGTGTCTGCTATAATATTATTGTTGAATTATTATACATGTATAATACAATCGTTGTTGGATATGGTGGTATGGTAACATATTCAAGTGATGAGTCGAATACCGATCAATCAATATAAGAAAAATATCGAACAATCGAATACAAGACTATCTATAGGTTTTTACCCGCTCTCTCGTCCTCACTTACTGTCTCGCCGCCCACTGCAAAAACAATAGTTGGGGGACTCTCGTTCTCTATTCCCTCATTTTTTGGTTGCGTTTCTCTTTCATTTTTAGTTTTGTTCGGTCTTTAGTCTCCCAATTTAGAAGATCTTGTTTTCCTCTTACAGGAGTTTTGTTCCTTTATGAGATTTTTTCTCCGAAGGAGGAAGGAATTGAAGTTGAAGACGAAAAAAAAAAAAAAAAGTAAAAGGTATTGTAGATCCGAATTTAATAGTTTGTGGAGTTTTAGATTTGGTTAATATTAGATTCCTTAATTTTTCTTCCTTATTTCTTGTTTTCTTTTGGATTTGTTCTTCTGTCTACCTCTTGTATGGTTCTATTTTTCTCTTGATTGAGATTTCGTCCATTTTGGATGTTCGACTGTATCGAAAATGACTAAGGACACTCTTTATGTTTGTTGATATATTAGAGTTATGACTTAAAAAAAATAAATCATACTTGGAAAAGGGCTACTTTCCCCTGTAATGATGATCTTGTAACCTAAATAAATTACCACACATGGCTAAAAATGCAACACAGGTCATAATCACATATATATATATATATATAAGATGGATATAGGATAGCAATGATATTAGGATTTATTTACGAAAATTGCCACCCCTATTTGTGCCACGTCATCAGCTATTGAGGGTGTTTATGGTAAAGTAGTAAAAGTAATGACTGTTTTAGCCCTTGATGTAAGTGGAATTACATGTGTGGCATTATAAATTCCTTTTTTATTCATTTTAATTCGAAATGCATCTTATTCATTGTACCAAGGGGTGTTCAAATTAACTGAAAAACCGAAAAAACCGACCGAACCGTAAAGAACCGAACCGAAAAGACCGGAACCGAAAAAAATCGAACCGAACAAAATTAAAATGGTTCGGATATCGGATCAAGCATACGTAAAACCGAAAAAATCATTTGTTTTTCACCCATAACGTAAACAACACAATAATATAGTTTCATTGGTACACTTTTTTTCATTTTTAGGTGAATGTTTTCCTCACCAATCAAATACTATTTTTCTCCCAAATAATTTATAGTATATTCAGATGAATGTTTTTATATTTTGGTTAGATTTTGTTCCCTTTTCATTTTGTTGTTTTTTTCGGACCTTTGAATTATTTTGCTATATGTCACGTTCAATAAATCTTCTTTGTTTTTCAATAATCATAAATTATTTTATGTATTTTCAACTCATAATATTTTTTTTGTTGATATTAAATTCCTAACCGAAAAACCGAACCGAAAAAACCGAACCGAATAATAAAAAACCCAACCGAACCAAATTAAAACGGTTCGGATATCGGATTAAGCATACGTAAAACCGAAAACCGAAAAACTTAACCGTAATTTGAAAAAACCGAACCGAACCGACAGATGAACACCCCTAATTGTACCAATTTAACAGGCAATTGAAAAGTCTTACGAAAATTATTCAATTAATAAGAAAGCCAGACAATCTTGCAAAAGATTCCACTTTTTATTTCTTGCTCGCTGGATCAGAAAACCTCAGTGGACTTTTACAAGGTCAGCTCTGTTTTCTTAACATAACAGCTATGGAAGAGTCAAATACAATCGTATCTCTTCAACTCTGCCAGTTTCCTTCACGACCTCTCCTCTCCTCAATTTCTTCAAAGGTGATTTGCTTTTTGTGACGTCTTCTCCTGCATCATTTTTGTGTTCCCTTTTTCCATCATAGACCTTCTTTGTGTGCTGGCCTGCTGATTTAAAAGTAAAACCTCGGACGGCACGCATTAAACAAAAACGAGGAAGTTTTAAAGGGTTTTGTTGCTTCTAAGAAGAGACGACGAAAAAGGAGAAGAAAGCTAAGTTTCGCATAAGATCTTGGGCGTGCCTGAAAAAAGCTTGCTGCGTTTCAGTTTGGCGATTGAGCTGATGAAAATGAAATCTTGAGGTTGATTGTCGGGTCATTGAGCTTCTTCCTTGCCGCTGTTGTACGGAGAAATAAAAGAGTATTTTCTGATGGGCATTTGCTTGAGGTACCATATTTTATTGTTTCTTTTTATTTGTTGGTTTGGTGTAGGCATCGATTTTGCGTTTTTCTCCTACAGTTTTTGTGGAGCCGTGTCTTACTTGCGAAGCTTCGGAAGTCTGCTCGGAAGATGCTAACTTCGAATTCTCGAACAGTTTTTGTGAAACTGCCATCTAAAAGATTGGTATATCCAAAAGAAACTCTCAAAGCCGAACAAGTGTCTATCGTGTCTTATGTTTGATAGAAACAAAAAACTTATTCTATGAGGGAGATATATGGGCGACGGTGCTTGGGAAGGCGTTGACAACAGCAGTATACAGCTTGAGTGGCTGGCCGCCAGCTGATGGTTCAGGCATAGGGTGGCCCTCGGTGCGGCTTGCGCTCGGGCCTTCCTCACGACGTCTGCCCATCGTCCATGGAGTTGTCAGGTCAAGCAGCTTCGACCTTGATTCTGCCCTCCTAGAAAGGAAAGAGAAAGTGCCGCGAGGTTCAAACTTATTTAAGTAATTATAATCATGCTTTCTTTATTATTACCTTGCTCCTTTGCTGCAGAGATTAACGGATTTGTGCATTGTTCTATTACTTCTGGTATTGAGGTTTAAGCCAATTATCGAAAACTAAGGGTGGGAGTGGATTGGATTTCCCAATGGTGTTTGTGTCGATACCAACGTGCAATGAAAAGAAGGTGAGATTATATATTTTAATTGGTGGATGCTGAAATTCTATTGCCATTTGGAGCTGATATCAACTTTATTCTTTTTCGTTAGCATTTTATCTGAGGAATGTTGTTTTTCTGAGGAAGCATTTTCTTCCTTTGCAAAGATCATCTTACGCTCTTCAGATAATATGTGATAAATGATTTCCGCCGACTGACTCCTTTAATTTGTCGGATCATCAGTTAGTAGGACCATGACGAAACAAATCAAACACTGCAACTGCCCGGTATTTCAGGTATAACTCTTCGTTTTTCTTTCTGAATTTCAGTAGCTGTAACAGTATTTGTTTATAAGGTTTTTGCTTATTTTGATTACTAATTATTTTTGAAGCGGGGTTATGATTGTTTTTACTATGGAAGTTATGATAATGAATGTCTTTTTCAATTTTAATTGATAGCCGAAGATACGAGACAGTTGGTATCGAGCATGTAAAGTCTAATTATGATGTCGATTCTAATAAAAATGAGGAGGTAGACGGGATTTACCTTACTATCTTCATTAACGATTATTTGGTTAAGGCAAAGCGTGACTCATTAATTTACCAACAACTCTTAATTCTTATTATTTCTATTTGTTCATTTATTTATTTGTTTTGTTTCTCATCGGATAACTAAAACCTCAAGGAACAGATCCAACAAATGTTTGTTCTCGATTGAGTCAAGACATCTGACTGAGTTGTTTTATACATTTCCTTATGTTGTTATAAGTCATTTTTTGATGTAGAAATGGGTTGTCGGGATATACGGAGGATGGTAGTTGATTGGTGGTCGGCAACTTACAATAAGGTACTCTTCGAAGCTGCATTCTTTCGTAAAAGTACTGGGATCTCCGATCTTTAGATGAACAAAATTCTGAATCCATTCGCAATAATGTAAGCAACGAAATGTATGCGTTTAAAGATCTCATATGTCTTCCTATTGTATAATATTTTCTTTCGATCTCTTTTTTCTTTCTGTTCATCCCAAAAAATAAAAGTCGATCCCCTACTCATCATATGCTCCGAGGCAGCGTCATGATGGACGTGATCACTCCAGAGCAGGCGGGAGTGGCGAAAGAGGTAGTAGTGGGCGCTATCATGGACGTGATTATTTCTTGCTCGCTCGATCAGAAAACCTCGGTGGACTTTTACAAGGTGAGCTCTGTTTTCGGTGTACATATGTTAGCTGATCATCCCTTCTCCAACTTCACTATTCTCTTCATTTTCACCCCATAGGTCCCATTGCTCCTCGCTGAGCTGTCAATTTCCGCAAATGGCGACCTCTTTGGCCCTCGCCGCCACTCCACTTTACCACCGCCACCGTCCCGGCAATAAACCCGGCACGCACCTCTGCCCTCAGAGTCGAAAAAGAATCTGTGTTCTGATGTCGTCGCCGGCGCCGGTATCTCGCCGCCTCCTCCATCGTAAAAAGGTACAGAGTAGTAAATCTGCTGAAGTTTACCTTGCTTACTAATGCTACTCATTTTATCATATGGAAGACGTCGATTTTAAGGTACAGAGTAGCAAATCTGCTGAAGTTTACCTTGCTTACTAATGCTACTCAGTTTTATCATATGGAAGTCTTACCAGGTTGACAATTCGTTTTGCACTGAAATGCTTCTGTACCTCGGCATACCATGGGTAATCCTCGGTCATTCTGAAAGATGAGCTTTGTAAGGAAAAAGTGAAGTCTGTGTTCTGATGTCGCCGCCTCCATCGTAAATACAGGAAGTGTATTATAATTGCATGAAATCTTTCCATCCAGGTGTTAGTGGTGATGATCCAGAGACTGCGAATTTCTGTATGTGATTAGATTTTCTTCTGTGCTGATAAACATAAACTTTTATTGACTACTCATGAATTTTCTAGTATTTATCAGCTGGTTGGCTTCAGTGTGATCCTGGCCCATTGTTCAAGCCAGAATATTTCTCTGTTCCAGACTGGTTTCCTCAGTGGGTAGCTGCTTTATCGGCCTGATTGTATATTTTTTTTCTTTTTTCACATCATAGATATAAATATTTGAGCATTACTAACGCACTAGAGCTTCTTTTTTCAGTTTCCATGGAGTGAGATTGCCTTTTTTCCAGTGCAGTGGCATACGTTGTGTCTTGGTCTCTTTTCGTCGAAAATTGCACCTTTCGGGGGCTTCTTCGCCAGTGGATTTAAAAGGGCTTTCAAGATCAAGGTTTCTTTTATCATTATTTCCCTCTGTTCATTCCGCACATGCTATCTTTGCTTAACATCAAAGTTCTTATGTTCAAAATTCTCGCCATTTTTGTTCCATTCTGCTAGGATTTTGGTGATAGCATTCCAGATTGCCATTCTAATGGCATAATCAACATAAATTACTTCTTCTGCCTGTTCTGCAGATTACCATCAGTCATTCATCGTATTGCTTAGCTTATCGGTTGAAATGATCATGGATCAGGTAACAATAAGAGCAACAACTAAACTTTGCTCGAGTCGAGCCCTTCGATTTTATGCAATCTTGTTTGTGCTGCAGATAATGATGGATCTAACATTCGAGGAGCAGCGAGCCCTTATGCGAAACTCGGTCAGATGATCATGGAGAGGCAATTTGGAGAATCATGAAATCTGAAAGCTCTCTATGTAACTTAGGCAAACTATTACAGCATTACTTCTTTCGTGACCGTTGGTAAATGAATCCATCTGCTTTGTTCCTTCCTTGACGGACTTACTCTACTGGGGATCTGAGCCTTGTGCTGTATAAAAGAACTTGGCCAACGATGTCGTCGTAGAGGAAGAAGAAGGAAAGGCGTGGGACGAATGAGGGTTTCTAGCACCGAGGAGTCTGCATCATCATACGAGGACGTTGCTGATGATTATTATGCTGTTCTTAGATTGGTAACTTTTCTATTTAATTCTTTTATTTTCCTATTAGCTGGATTTGTTTATATCTTCTTCCTTACGTACCCTGGTAGTTTTAGAAAGTATGCAAGTTCTGATCATGTCGGAGGTCAAGAAATGAGCTTTATATTGTTCTTGAGAGCACATTGGCAATCAAATGTTTTTAATTAACTGCTTTGATGCGAATTCTCTCTCTCGAATCTTCAGCTTCCAAATGCAACGTCGGACGAAATAAAGAAAGCGTATTGTAATTGCATGAAATCTTGCCATCAAGATGTTAGTGGTGATGACCCAGAGACTACGAATTTCTATATGTTCATAAACGAGGTTTATGCGGTGAGTTTTTGTTCTGTCGGACGATGTCTTTAATCGAGCAATACACTATCTTCACGTTGTTGAATTACAGCTGCTGCAATAGAAAGTAAAATGACTTTCTCTCTTTGTTTGTTTTTTCAGGTTCTCAGCGGCCCCATACAGCGAATGGTCTACGACGAGATTCATGGATATACTTTGTGTAGAATATTAATTTTAATTGTGCTTTGATTCATTAGCTGTCTTCGTAGATTGGGGCTTTTATTATATTTGTCCTTAGTTTAGGACTTATTTGTTATTTATACCAAGCTTGTTTGGTATAAATACATTTGTAAACATTGAGCTTAATAGAGAAGATTTTAGAATTTGATCCGAAAGGCTTGCAATTCGATTTCTAGAGAGAGAAACAAAAATATCTTCTCTCACTACTCGAGATTATCTCAAAAGCTCTCCAAGAAGGTTTTCGATCGAAATCTCAATCTATGCAATTCTTATCGATTCCTTTAGAATTCATGCCTAGGATTATAGAGTTGATTAATTAGGATCTAACAATTGGTATCAGAGCAGATTCGTTCTGTTTTGAATCGAAAATTTTTAGAATTGGATCGAAATTTTAATTCTGACACTGTTCCATCGAAGAACAGTTTTGGCGCGAAATTCAATTTCGATCTAATAGCTCAATTATGTGCTTATTTGGCTTGAATTTGATGATTCTGTGCTCGTCTTAGTGATATAAGTTGATTGCGATTAGGTCTGTAGCTGTTTGAACTTCGATTTAGCAGATTTGATTTGATTCGAGAAGTTAATGTTCGCGCGAAGAACAGTTTGAACATGTTCTGATTTTGCTTAAATTCGACATATTTTGCTTCATGACGTGTTTAATTGTCTGTTCGTGCGTAGTCAGTAGTTGATTTCGAGCAGATAGGTGTAATTTCACGATCTAATTCATCATTTTTGCTTGAATCAGTGTTAATTGTATTCTGTGATTTTTTGCAATCATCTTAATTTTTCTCGCTAGATTCTTCGATCAGATTAATTTCTCGATCGAAAAACTCTGCGTGAGAATTTTTCTCGATCAGAATACGAAGACAGACCTAAAGTCGTCTCTGTCAAGAACGACTTTAGTAGAAAAATTTCTCGAGCATTAATTAGCGAAAAACTTTTTCGACAAAGACCAATTTTGACTTTGCGTGCGTAAAACTTACTGTCGAAAAACTTTTCAGTCAGACTCCTCAGTTTGACTAAGCGAAAACCTTTTGCGTCCGAGAAACTTTTTCAGTCAACGAATTTATTTTGACCCAGCGAGAAACTTATTAAACAGTTTCTCCGCGCTCGAAATAAATTCGCAATCCAAATTTTTTTCTCGACCAAAAGATTTTCAGTAACTTTTCTCGCTCGTAAAATTTTTTGCTGACACTCTCTCGCACGAGAAAAGTAACAGTGACAATTTTTCTCGACGAATTAATTTTTAATCAAACTTTAAAGATTGAGTCAAAAATAATTCTCGAATCTAATCTAGAATCAAACGCTACTAACTAATCGGCTATTTGTGAAGCACATCACATAAGTTCAAGACATCAAAACAACAAACGAAGATCCTACATCAACTCGAAGAAGACATGGATGCTTACTCACTAGGAAATAATAATCGTCCTCCAATTCTCAAGAGAGGCGAATATACAGTATGGAGAAGCCGATTTCTAAATTTCATAGAGCTAAAGGAACAGGCAGAAGACCTTCTCTCATCAATTGAGAAGGTCCAGCTCAGTTCTGGGTAGATGTTCCCGGGGACAACACTGCCAACCCTCCAATTCCTGCCTCTAGGCGACTGAAAGAGCCTAGGGAATATACTGCGGAGGAAAGAGTGAGAGCAAAAGCTGATCTAATAGCCAAGAACACGCTTATGCAAGGAATCCCAAATGATATCTATCGACAGATCGATAGTATTCCAACCGCTAAGGGAATGTGGGATGAGCTGCACAAGATGATGCAACGAACAGAAGTCGGTATCAAGGCCAAGAAGGCTAATATTCTCACAGCCTACGATTCATTCAGAGCTAAACCAGAGGAGTGCTTACATGATCTATACCAGAGATATCTCACCCTCTTAAATGAGATGAGGAAAATCGAAATCTCTAAAACAAACATGGAAACCAACATCAGATTTCTTTCCTCCCTGCCCTCAGAATGGAAAAAGATAGCCATTCAGATCAGACAGAATAAAGACCTTGAGGAGCTGGATATCCATGCCATGTTTGACAATCTTGCACAGCACGAGGAAGACATAAGCGAGATTCAGAGGGAGTAGAAGGGCAAACTTATCGATGACTCAGTTGCCCTAGTCTCAGACAGGAGGAGCGCAAAATTGCGAAAGAAAAGATCGTCAAGCCTCCTACCCCCTCAGAATCTGAAGACGAATTAGATTCCGACATGCAGCCTAACATGAAAATGCTGGAAAAGCAGTTGGCGCTAATTGGGAAAATGATGAACAAACAGTACTTCAAAAAGAAGTCCTTATCATCAGCCAATCGACTTAGGACCTCAAGCTCGAAGAACAAAGAACCTGCACCTGAGACTTCTGAGGCCAAGACTATCAAAGAACCGACCAAATGCTTTAACTGCGGAAAACCTGGTCATTACGCCCGAGAATGTACTCTCCCGAAGAAAAGAGATACTAATTACTACTCCAGGAAGCTTCAACTTACGAAACAAAAGGAAGCTGGAGTAGCTCTAATGGCTGAACAAGTCCACTGGCTCGAGGACACGTCTAGCTCAGAGGAAGAGAATCTAGCTCTAATGGCCCGCCAAGACAAACAATCAGACGCCGAAGACTCAAACTCGACTGACGAGGACCAAGCATCCGATTCTTCACATGAGGTAATCTCTCCTTCCACATTATTGACCATGTTAGAATCATATCAATTAGCATACATTGACATGCAACGTGAGCAGAAAAGCGTAAAGGAAGTAGAGAAAAAACTAGCTAAGTCTGAGGAGAAAATAGCTAGTCTCGAATTAGAACTTAGGAGCTCTAGTGCGAAAATAGATGAACTAACTAAGAGCTCGAACCTTAGCGAGACTAAGCATATTTCGTTAGAGAAGCATAGCTCAAAAGTGAAGGAACTAGAAGACAGGCTAGAAAATAACTATAATTGCTTGATTAGAAATCTCAATGAGAAAGCTAATCTCAATTGTAGATCAACAGAAGCAACTTCCAAGATCACTAATCTAGAAGCCGAATTAGATAAATCGAATACTAAGGTTTGTGAACTTGTGAAGGACCTAGATGCCTGTCAAGCCGCCACGATTACGGTGGAGAATAACTTTGCTCTCTTAGGAGATGAGCGTAAGAAGCTATATACTAAAATCAAGAAGTTAGAAGATCTTGTTGTGAAAAGGGCACATACTGATCAAACTATATTCTTGAATCAGCCCAAGGACTTAGAATTCTATGACTATAAGTATGGCTTAGGCTATCTGAACCCACATAACCTGAAGAAAGTTGATTGCAAACAACTATATGATATCTCGTACATGGATCTCGGACTAACTTCTCTTATGAACTTTACCAACTCAAAAGTAATATTTGAGGAAGAAGAAGCCAAGAGACAAGCCATTACAAGGGCTGAAATACCCTTTTCATACATCGAGCTGAATCAACGCGACAAAACTTGGGTATCCAAGGGCTGGAGCCTTGAAACTGTTAATTTCTTGAAGATCATTCTAAAAATGAGGAAGTTCAAAATCATCGTTCCTCTCTACATCCCTCCTATAGTTAAGAAAATAGAGGAATTACGAATTGCCTTAGATAAAGAAAGAGAGAATTTTGAAGCTGAAAAGACTAAATTCCAAAAAGAGATGGAAAATCTCAAAGCTTCCTCTATCTCAAGCACCATTTTTCACGCATCTCCTCCAAAAGAAAATATCATTCTGAAAAGTGTGAATAAAGAAAAATCGTCTTCAAAAGATCATAAGTCTTAAAATAAAAATGTTAAAAATACTAACTCTAACTTTATATCTACTACGTCGACAGGGAGCGTAGTACTTGAGCTAGAGAAACCGAAGGCGAAAGTGTCCAGCCTAGATATTAAGAAGGAGCCCATAGATGTTAAAGTTACAAGTTTATCTTCTCCTTCTGTAAAAATAAAAGACACTCGTAGAAATAAAAGAGCTATTTCATCTCTCCAATTAATTGCTTCTACTTGTTCTTTAAAACCTATCATCTATAGAAGCACCATCTTTGAAATAGGCTCTTCATCTACAAAACCACACATCCATTCTAAGACAAATGCTTCTAGGATGACCCGTAGGAAACAAGATCCAGCCATTAAGAAAGCATATGGTTGTTCTCACCTAAGGTATCCCGTTAAGATTGAATCCACCAAACACCTTAGGAGACTATCCAATGAGAAGATCTTTTCCTCGATCAAGCCAACCAAAGCATTTGTTCGTGCTGAAATTAACCTTTCCTGCCAGGTTCAACCCAAATGGGTTCCTAAGACTCCGCCTAAGAAGACAAAAGCCATAAAGGCCAAGTCTCCTACCACGGGCAAAACCAAATCCACATCTTTAAAGATGGTTTGGGTTGCTAAAGCCACTAAAAGTAATAATTTAGGAACAGTATCTGAACCTAAAACGTAAAATCTGCTAATCCACGAGGACCCATTTACAAGTGGGTACCTAAAGCGCTCTAATTATTTTTGCAGATCCATCATGTGTGGTACCTCGACTCTGGTTGCTCCACACACATGACGGGAATACAAGAGCTGTTGAGCAATTACAAAGACAGACCGAATGGAAAAGTCAGATTCGGAAATAACGACTCAGCCCCCATACTAGGAGTTGGGAACATCATTTTGGAAAATCTGACGATAAAAGATGTCTCTTACGTCGAAAGTCTCCGCCATAACTTGTTCAGCATAGGCCACTTCTATGACAAAGGCTTCCAGGTGGTCTTTCATGCTGACCGGTGCAGAATATTGGACAGTCAGAACAAAGAACTCCTGCAAGGACTTCGGAAATCTAATCTTTACACGATCAATCTGACGTCTGTGCGGACTACGACAGCTGTTTGCCTCATCTCCCAGATTACAATTCAGAGGAACAGCTTATGGCATCAACGTGTGTCTCATCTAAACATCAAAGCTCTTCAACGACTATCAACGAAAAAGTTGATTCACGGTCTACCAAAAATTAGTCTACAAAAAGAGCATCAGTGTTCGGCATATCAATTAGGAAAAATGAAGCGAGCATCTCATCATGTTAAACTAGTTGCCTCCACTTCACGTCCTCTGGAATTGCTAAATATGGATCTCTGTGGACCTATGAGACACAGAGTATTAGTGGGCGGAAGTACGTACTAGTTATCGTTGATGATTACTCCCACTACACATGGACGATGTTCCTCCGAACTAAAGATGAGACAGGGGACTTGATAGTTAATTTCGTGAACACTACTCAGAATTTGCTGCAACTATCCATCCAAGTCATCCGAACGGACAACGGCACTGAGTTCAAAAACAAGTATCTCAGTGACTTTTATCAGAAACTTGGCATTCATCAGCAATTCTCGGCAGCCAAAACCCCTCAACAGAATGAGGTTGTTGAAAGGAAAAACAGAACTCTAGTAGAGGCCACCCGTACAATGCTGATTCATTCCAGCCTCCCACACTTTCTATGGGCAGTAAATACCGCCTGTTTCACTCAGAATAGGACGGTGGTTCACAAGCGGTTTCATAAAACTCCGTACGAAATAATAAACAAGCGAGTACCCAATATCTCATTCTTCAAGGTCTTCGGGTGCAAGTGCTTTGTGGCGAATGACAGAGAGCAACGTGCTAAGTTCGACCCTAAAGCATTCGAAGCCACATTTGTTGGGTATTCATCAACGTCAAAGGCGTATCGAGTTTACATCAAGTCCAACCGATCAATCAAAGAAAGCTACAACGTCACTTTCCACGAAGTGGCAGAAATGGCTCCTGCACACCTCAGTTCAGGACCCGTACCAAACCCAATGGCTTCTGAATACGACAGTTCAAAACCCGTATACACTGGTGTGTTGGCACAAAACCACCAGAAGATGGCAACAACTCCAGATTCAACGTCTGAAGAAGCACTGAAACTTGCGTTGGGAGATTTGGACTCTCTCTTTGAGCCCGTATATCGGTCAGAAAACATTATAGCAACACCGTTAGTGGAACCCCCACTCGACGAGGCCAGTATACCGAGTTCTTCAAATGTCCCTACCTCATCCGATTCAGAATTACCACAGATCAATGATGAACCTACAACAGTAAATGAGGAAGTCTCTACAGAATCACTCAATCCAAATGCAGAATCTGACTTACCTCTATCTCCTGATGAATCTGAAATCATTGGAAGTCTCAGTCCTCAAATGACCGATGTGTCTGGCTCTGTGCTACCGCATGAGCGAAAATGGACTCGAGCACATCCGGTTGATCAGGTTATTGGTTATCCTTCACGTGGAGTACGGACACGTCATCAACACAGTTTATTCAGCTGCTTCTTAAGCCAAAATGAGCCAACTAAGGTAGCAGACGCACTAAAAGACCCGGATTGGGTGATAGCAATGCAAGATGAAATCAACCAATTTGAGCGTCTTCAAGTGTGGACCCTAGTATCCCGACCGCATGGGAAAACAATCATCGGAACGAAATGGGTATTTAAAAACAAAAAGGATGAAGATGGTGAAGTGATTAGTATCAAAGCTAGATTGGTTGCGAAGGGCTATAACCAACAGGAGGGAATGACTATGACGAGACATATGCTCCTGTTGCCTGAATCAAAGCCATTTGTCTCTTCCTGGCTTATGCGGCTCATAAAGACTTCAAAGTCTACCAAATGGATGTAAAGACCGCCTTTCTCAATGGCGTGCTAAAAGAGGAAGTCTACGTCGCTCAGCCAGAAGGCTTCATTGATCAAAAACATCCCGATCACGTCTATCGATTGGACAAAGCTCTCTACGGACTGAAACAAGCTCCACGCGCTTGATATGACGTATTGAGCGATTTCCTCGTAAAATCTGGCTTTACCCGAGGAACGATCGATACGACTCTCTTCATAAAATGGCAAGACAAAGATTTGATGGTCGTCCAAGTCTATGTAGAAGACATCATATTCGGATCAACAAATCCACGGCTATGCAAGAGATTTGGAGAATTGATGAAGAGCAAATTTGAAATGAGCCACATGGGAGAGATGCAGTTCTTCTTAGGACTTCAAGTAAGGCAGCTCGATGATGGGATATTCATCAGTCAGACTAAATACATCAAGGACATCTTGAAGAAATTCCATCAAGATCAGAGCAAGCCACGCAGCATTCCCATGTTCACAAGCTGCAAGTTGGATGCCGATCCCAGAGGAAAAGCGATCGACATTACATCATATCGCAACATCATCGGCTCTCTTCTTTATCTCACCTCAAGCCGGCCAGACATCATGTTTGCCACATGTCTATGTGCCCGTTTTCAAGCCGATTCCAAAGAATCTCACATGCTTGCGGTGAAGCGAATTCTACGTTACCTTAAGGGCACCTCCACCTTAGGACTATGGTATCCTAAAGGAACAAATTTCAAATTAATTGGCTATACTGATGCTGACTACGCAGGTTGCTGAATGGACAGGAAAAGCACATCCGGTGGCGCTCAATTCCTAGGCGAAAAACTAGTCTGCTGGTCATCCAAAAAGCAGAACTGCGTCTCAACATCGACGGCCGAGGCAGAATACATCGCGGCTGCCAGCTGTTGTTCGCAAATGCTATGGATGCGGACTCAGCTTCGCGATTATGGGTACAATCTAAATAATATATCCATTTATAGCGATAGTCAAAGTGCCATTGCGATTACATGTAATCCTGTTCACCACTCACGCACAAAACACATAGGCATACGATATCACTTCATCAAAGATCACGTAGCAAAAGGCACGATTGACATGTATTTTGTGAACACGGAACATCAACTAGCCGACATTTTCACCAAGGCTTTGGACGAAAAAAGGTTCCAATTCCTTGTCCGAAAATTAGGCACGTTGAACCTTCCGTGATTTGTGCATGATGTGATCCTATGTGCTTTCACGTATTCTATGCTATGTGTTTTCTATACTTAACAAATGTTATATCTTGCGTGAAATTTTTCATTTAAAAAAAATAAAAATAAATAAAAAATAAATAAATATATACATATAAGGATAATATTAGGGGTATGACGATATCTTTAGGATGCTCGATCTACGTCACGAATAGAATTCGCTGACATGAGACCGATTGCTTGCTTAAATTTTGTCAGTCTAAGTCGCATTCTTGTGTTTCTTAGGTATTGAGTTTGTTCCACTAAGACACAAAACCACTTCATATAAGTGAGGATTCTAGCCTTTTTTATTACTCTTGTCAGATCTTTTCTTGAGTGAGTCACACATTAATTGCTTGTCATTAACTTGTGATTCTCAGCCTCATACTTGCCGTGTAATAGATCGTTTCGAAAATGATTAGGGCACTTAGGAAATTCCTCACTTGGCCAAATCTAAATTTTCATTCCTTTAACATTACCTTTAGTCATCCATTTTGAGCTTTCTCCAAATTCCTTTTCTTCAATTGAAAACCCCTTTATGCCTTCAACCGACGATTTAATGATTTGAATGGGATATTCAATCAAGAAAAGGAGGGGGAGAATAACTAGACGACAAAGAAAAAGAAGGAGAAAAAACGCACACGAGGAATGCTCAACGCCCAACAAACAGATCAAAAGAACCTGCCTTCTCAACTATGACACTCTCAAAACATTTAAGACGGAGGCATGGATCTTGCTGTGAACTTCTCCATAGATAATCTCGTACACTCGTCAGAACGGCTGGAAAGAGGAGCGCCTAGAAGTGAACTTTTCCAACGATAATCCGGTCTTATATCGAGACAACGAGAAGAGGAGCACGGCCTTGGGTTCGATTTCCATAACCATGAACTTCTTCAAATCGATAACCTCTGAAACCTCTCTAGGGAATAAGAGAAAAGGAGCATGGTATCGGCCCGAGAACGAACAAGAAGAACTTCCCCTAGATAATCTCTCAGCCTCGTAGAGAAGCGGAGCTTCAGCTTGAGCAAGTGCAGACGAATATAAAAAAAAGGATGAGAATGAAAAGAAGAAAGAGAAAAATGCCGAAGAAAAGGAGAACGACAAAGAAACGGAAGATGACATAAAGCCTATTTTTCCCAAACATTATCCTTCCCATCAAAGTCAAGAGCCAAAATTAAAATCCCTCAAAGTCCCTTTGATTCCAGATCGACGGTCTCTTGCAAAGGAAAAATGATTAAAAGCGCCTCGATCACAGGTATTTTGACTTAATATGACATGTGTTGACTTGAGCGATATAAATATAAAATCCCTAGTTAAAAGAGTGCTAGAGCGAACCTAGTGAGAGTTGTCGAAATGGATCATTCCTTGAATCTAGGACTTTAGTTTGCTGACATGACTTGACGGCATTTAATCTTTCAACTGTCGTATGAATTTTTAGGCGTGACAATGATCGTAGCAAAATAATCTGACCCCATAGTATTAATAATATTAATATACATGAAAAAAATAAAAAAAAATAATAATAAAAATATATATATATATATATATATAATAATAAGTTTCTTGACTTTTCTCTCTTATTTTTTCTTAATTCTTTAATTAAAAAAATAAATAGATCGCACATTTTAATATGCATTTTAATTTGAATCTAGGCGGAATTGATTAAATGCGACATGTTGTTCATGCTCATACCCTTGCAGAAAAATCCAATTTGATTTTCCTTGAACAACGCACTTCAGAGAAGGACTTCACGAATCTTCGCGTTTTGGAGCTCACGACATTGGTATAATACGTCAAGGGAAGCCTAAATAGAAAAATTGTTTCCAAAAAAAAAATAAATAAAATAACTCTAATCATCTCGACACCTTTTGCTCTAAGTATTGCAGATTTACAAAATTTGAAGAGGGAGCCAGATGTCACTAATCTGAATTACAGGGAGTTAATTGCTTTTATTTACATATATGGGGAGCAACTATGCGGTTTATTTTTTTACTCAGGGTCAATCTGAAAAATTAGAAAAACTTACTATCGAGAAATTTGGGCGAATTTCGTAATTTTCATTCACAGCTTCTCGAGCGAAAATTGATTTGGGACCAAGTGGTAATTTTCGCTTTCATACTGACGAGCGAAAATTAAACAGTGAAAATTCTAGATCGGAATTTGTCGAGTGAAAATTTAATAGTAACCAAAGGAAATTTCTTGATCGTAAGTTTCTCGATCGTAAACAGTAATGGGCCTCGAAATTGTTAAGTATCGAAAATCTAATCAGCCCATTTAACGAAGTTAATGCTTGCAATCGAAAATCCCCAAATACACGCAAAACCCTTAATCGCAAAACTCAACAGTCGATAATTTTTCTCTCACGAAAAACTTTTTTCCGCAAAGACGAAAGTCAAAATCTTACATACTTTCACTAATCTTCGTCTTTGAGAGGTAGATTCGACATCCTTTAGGGATTTTTGTGTGTTTGAACTCCGTGTGCATCTGTATTATGTGATCTTTCGCATGATTTAGTGTTATATTCTCGTCTATTCAAAATAGGAAAACTCGAATGCTAGTTTGCAATGTTTACGACCGACTTCTGTGAATAATCTGGGTTAAATTCTGCACTAAAGATAGTTTCGGTGTTTTCTGATTATTCTAGGAGTGTATTACTTCGACTATCTGTGTTTTTAAAGTTCGACTGGAACTGGGTTTTAACGTTTAAAGGCGACGAAGAACTTTCTCGCTCGTAAATAGTGTCAATTGAATTTCAATTGATCTACTGTTTGTAGTGTAAAAGTTTTTCGATTGCTAAACTTTTAACTTAGTCGTTAAGATAGATAACGTAGATCGAAAAATAATTACAATCGAGAAATTGAATTTGGATTTTATGCGAGCGAAAAGATTACTGAGCAGAATAGATAGAATAGATGCAATTTAGTTCGAAGCGCAAAACTTACAAATGAAAACAGTAATTTCGATTTCAATTTTGTACTCGATCGTAAATTTTAGCGGCGATAGAAGTAATTTTTCGACGATAAAGTTTCTCGATCGCAAAAGTGCGTAGCGATGATTTTAATTGATCGAAAATTTTCTCGGCGAGTCACCTAGTTTCTCGTTGTTAATTTTTTCGATCGTAAAATTTCGCAGCGAAAATCTATTTTAAAATCGAAATACTTTCTCGCTCGATAACTTTCACGAAGAAAATTTTATTAACGCGCGAAAAATTTCTCGATGGTAAATTTACTCAGAAATTCCATTTTTTCGATCGTAAATTTACACGGAAATTTTTCTCGATCGTAAAATTTCTCGGCTACAGTACCACGCATATAACGTTCAGCACTTAGCAAAATCTTCTAAGTCTTTTTCCACTGTAGCAGACCTTAGCGAATAAAATTTTTCTCGATCGCATATTAACACGGAGAATTGCATTCAAAATTGCACTTAGACAATTTAATTGAGAATTTCAATTTTCACACGACAAAAAGCATGGAGTGAACAGTGCTTCAACACTTAGAAAAATTTTCAACTAAAATTCCATCGAACTTACATGCTTATGTTGAAATTGTATTATTTCTTCAATATTCACTTCGTATGATCTATGTGCAAATTTCATGATTTCAATTATGAATTTATTCAAACATGCTATGACATGATTCATTATTGTGGTTTGATAAATTCTAAATTCGACTCAAATTAAAATTCTTGAACTAATGATTTGCATTTCTTATGTGTAATACCCGTAAATTTTAATACGGGATTTTGATGTGATTAGTTAATCGTAGTTATGTGATTTTATGGACTAATAATGAGATAAATTAATTAAAGTCTTGAATCGAAAATATTGATTCTGATAGTTTCAAATTTAAAAGCAAAACTTAATTAACTAATATTTAGAAATAATGATTAAGACCTATAATATTAGATCGTGTTGGGTAAAGTGATAATACAGACTAAGTGATATTGAGCTATAAACGCATGACTTTGGCCCAAATTGTTACAAGATAAGCTTTGATAATTACGTTGCTTAAGTTGGAGGGAAATAAGACTCACCTCCTAGTCTTATCACACAAACTTCGAAGAGGGATCATTCATGTATATCACGTTAGTTCACATAATACGAGAAAAACAGTAGACAATAAACACTACAGAGGAAGAACCGAAAAGAGGACTCTCAAAGACAAAAGGACGTCTAGTAAAAGAATTCAACAGCTAAAAGATCTTAACAAGACAAGAAATCGGATAGAGGTATGTAGTAATTTTCATAATTAATTAACACAAATATGCTAGTATGTTTTAATATTATATGTCAACACATGATCTGATCATAAGAGTTTGGAGTCTATCATGGGTAGAAAACCCTAAAACTTTGAATTACGGTTTAGATTCATGAAAGTTTAGGTGATATGAGTTCTAAAAAAAATTCGAAGTCTATTGTGTTCTATTCCTTTAAGAACTTATCATACTCATTAGAAATTCAATGTTTTAAGGTGTACCATTTTCTGGAAATAACATAGTTTTTGAAGATCATCTTGATAAATATCATTTTTAGGGTTTTCGAAAGAATCACTATTTTGAAGAAATTGGGCGATTTGAATTATGTGAGTATCATGCAATTTAATTTTTAATAGGATCGGTCGATTATGAGATTCGCCGTATTGTATATATAGAAGGTTTAATTTTAGATAAATCGGGCGACTTGAAGTTTAGGTAAATCGGGCGATTCAATGATTTAAGTAGATTCTCGGTGAAAGTAAATTTTGGTGTTTACCAAATCGGGCGATTTGAAAGTGTATAGGTTTCGGCCAATTCGAGGATTAAGCAAATCGGGCGATTTGTGACATTAAGAAATCGGGCGAAAATGAAGATTTCAATTAAATTAGAATCGTCCGAAAGCTTGGGAATTTCGTACATGGAATCGGACGACTCACGAATCGGGCGAATTGATGAATCACTCGGCGATTTGACTCAAGGGCTCCTCAAATCGGGCTGTTGGCAAATCGGGCGATTTGGCTAGAAAATAAGCGCTCGGCGAAACCTAAGCCCATGCATAGACAATTGGGCGATTAATTGAGGACCACAAATCGGGCGATTTTCGGACCCCGAATATTTTAATATATCTTAATTATTTGTCTCAGTCGGGCGATCTAGGTCATCTCAGACTTAGACTATTTTAATAATTTTTGATATAATTATTTTAAACTGTATAGTTCGAGGGTTGATGATACTAATAATATTTATTATATTATATTCAGAGTCTCAATATATAGGGACTACCCCAGACTTCATATTTGACTGTAGCGGGAGGACATGTAGGTGGATGACTTTATATTCAGAGTCTCAATATATAGGGACTACAATATGTAAACACGTATGTGAACTTATATGTTTTCATGTGATCGATGAATTGCGTGTCGTACGTGCCTTATGTGCTTTACCTGTTTTACATATGTTTTATATAAATCATGTTTATATGAAATTTCATATATGTGCATGGCACGTGCATATCACGTCAGGGAGAGATATGATTTCCACCGTATTGAGACGGTGATGATTCGACATGTTGTTATGTGGGGTAGATTGAGAATATTTTGTGACCGGTTAGGCTCACAGGATTCCTGGCGGAGACAGACGTGATCGACCTGTCTACTCGGACGTGGTCAGTTCGAGGTGCACACCGCCAGAAGGGATACGGGTGTTATCACCCATGATATATATATATATATATATGGATACGGGCGTTATCGCTCATGACTTATGGATACGGGTTTAACCACCCATGATATTGGATTCAGTTGCGATCACGTGACCACCCATGATATTTATTGCGCGCGTGAGCCTAACCTAGGGCCCTGTATTGTGTGAAATAGGAGTGTGGGAAAAGAATAGAGTGTGCAGTATATCATGTTGCGAGAGGTTGGGATCGGGGTTGAGTGCACACTTGCATACGTGCATTTTATTCACCTACTGGGCAAATCGCTCAGTGTTTACGTGTTGTAGGTACTGAGTTCGACGCTGATACGCGTCGTGACTGAGGCGGCTGGTGGCGGTGCTCCACGGAGTTTTGAGGGCAGAGCGGTACATGGATGAAGACCTGTGGAGCGGCGGTAGGGTTTTGTTCTTTTGACCTTTGTACAGATATTACTATGTAGAATAATATTTTGAGGTATTATATTATATTTTAGGAAAATGTTTTTGTTAGACGGGTCTTCCGCGGCTTACGTTGCAAAAATTCGCCACTAATCTTAATTAGAAAAGTAGGGTCGCCACAGGTGGTATCAGAGCTTAGGCTTTAGATTCTGCAGACTGTCCATGTACTGCCGCTCAAAAGCCTGGAGAACCAGCCTGGCCTGTAAGTTCATTACTTGATTACGTGATTATGTGTTACCTGATATGCCTTATATGAATAATTGTAGAAATAGTTACGAATGCCGAGAACACGTAGAGAAATTGGTGAAACCGGCCGTAGGGCGGGGTCTGAGTCCCCACCTAATGAGGACCGCTCTACCATCCACCAGCTGACCGATCTGATCCGACGACAGTCAGATCAGATTAACGATCTTATTCACCGTCAGAACTCTTCGGAACGCCATGCGTCCCCAGCATTAGAACGTGTAGAAGCTGCCGGGGAAAGGTTCCGAAGGTTAAACCCCCTTCGTTCGAGGAGGCCGTTGATCCTACCGATGCGGAGGATTGGCTCAGGACAGTTGAAAATATGTTCCGCATTAGCCATCTCCCTGATACTGAGAAGGTGACGTGTGCCACCTTCATGTTACGTGGGAACGCGGGCTACTGGTGGGATACCATTCAGGTGCTCGAGGATCCCACTACGATGACCTGGGAAAGGTTCAAAACACTCTTCCGGGGAAAGTACTTTACTGCGCTAGATAGGGCGCAGAAGCTGAACGAATTCATCAACCTTAAGCAAGGAGGAATGTCGGTGGCGGATTATATCCGTAAGTTCGAGCAACTTTCGAGGTTTGCGCCACGTATAGTGGCTACAGATGAGCTAAAGATCGAACGTTTCTTAGAAGGTCTCAAACCCGAGATCTTTCGAAGCGTAAGCATGTACGACACGGAGGGGAAGACGTACGCGCGTATCGCTGAACGGGCCATCTTAGCTGAACAGGCGGAGACAAGAGTTGCTAAGGCACAAGATGCAAAGAGGAGAACAGAAGGACAGCAAGGAGGAGGAACTCAGAAACGTCAGTTCTTTGGAAAGGCGCCAAACTATCGCGGGTATCAACAGGGCCAACAGAATTGGCGACCAAGGCCAAATCAGGGACCGGTTAATATTCCAAACCGACCTCCGAATACCACACCACAGTGTCAACAATGCGGACGCTATAACTTTGGCATATGTCGTACTCCACAGTGTTTTCGATGCGGAAAAGTTGGACACTATGCCAGGACGTGTCATGTGAATGTGCCTCAAGTCCCGAATCAACCATTGGTCCGACCCCCTCTAGTGCCCGCACGAGTTTTTACTCTGACTAACGAGGAGGCTACAGCAAACCCCTCCGTAGTGACGGGTACGTTAACTATCTATAACGTGCCTACTTCCGTGTTAATTGACTCTGGAGCCACACATTCCTTCGTGTCGGCCAAATACGTGGAAAAGTGGGAATTTCTCCTACCTTATCTGAATGCAGCTACATAGTTACCTTACCACACGTGATCCAACACGCACTAATCAAGTGCTAGAAGGATGTTCCGTGAACATTGAGGGTAGAAATTTGAGCGACGACCTAATTGTGATCCCAATGAACGATTACGATGTTATCTTTGGGATGGATTGGCTTTCGAAATACGGAGCCGTCATAGATTGCAACAAGAAGGTTGTAAAATTTCAGTTGCCCGAAGAAGAGGTATTCATTTTTTCGGGTAAGGCGAATAAGAATAGTGTTCCGCGAATATCCGCTCTGAAGGCTCAACGACTATTGAGATCCGGTTGTGAGTCTTATTGATAAACGTATTTTAGTACGTTTATCGTAGTAGTTAATTGGCTCATAATAGAGTTTTCGTAGTCATTTTATGCACTTATTAACCCCATTTCTACTTATTTTGGTATTATAAGGCTCTAGGACGAGTTTCGGGCGAAAAGGAGCTAAAACGAGGCAAAACGGTGCGAAGACGATGAAAACTGGTGAAGGTCACGGCCGTGACACATAGTGCACTAGGCCGTGACGTTGGGCAGAGAGTTGGAATGAAGATGGTCACGGCCGTGACATTTATTGCACCAGGCCGTGACCCATAGCAGTAGCAACATTAGAAAATTCATATCTCTCAATCCAGATCTCGGATTGAGAATCCCTTTGGTCAGAATCAAAATTGGCGAGTCTTCTATCTATGGTTAAAATTGCAGCCCAATCGGACATCGTTTACCCCTCCATCTGAGAGAAATACGAAACTGTCGCAAGGTTGGAAAAGTGTCACGGCCGTGACACCTCTGCACTAGGCCGTGACGCACGGCAGTGAGCTCCATTTTGTGCCCCGACATTGTCACGGCCGTGACGGGCCATGTCCCAGGCCGTGACAGTAGCGGAAATCATCAGAAAGGCCCAAATTCGACCGAAAAAGAGGGAAACTCCTATCAGAACTCAACCCTAATCAATTAGAGACAAAAGGGAGCCGTTAAGAACAGAGAAACACATCCAGAAGCGCAAGAGACGAATTAACAACGATTTCATGCCGAATTGAACAAGGAACGAAAATCTTTCCCCGAGATCAGTCCTCTGCCCTTGTTCTCTATTTCTTTTGTTGTTTTCCTGTCAATTATGAGTAGCTAATTCTCCTCTGTGTTTGGGATTAGATGAACGCTAGGTCGATTCGTACTTAAGACATACAATTATCGTGACTCGTATTTATTACTATTTATCTATCTATGAAATTGTTTCTTCGCTTTAATATGTCTATGTGTTAAAGTGATTGTGTGGAAAATCGTTTAGGGCGACAGCTAAATAGCGATTAGGCCGTTCATAGAGGATAGGACTCGAGTATAGGGCGACAGCAAATACTCAAT
This sequence comes from Craterostigma plantagineum, assembly GCA_027422505.1. NCBI lineage: Eukaryota > Viridiplantae > Streptophyta > Magnoliopsida > Lamiales > Linderniaceae > Craterostigma > Craterostigma plantagineum. The sequence continues at coordinate 11,228,533 of JAPQWV010000005.1, read as the reverse complement.
CCTCGCTGTTAGTAATTATTGACTCTTAGATTCTCACGAACGTCTAGGGCGACAGCAAATTCGGGAGTGGGTAGGAAATTACTGCGATTTAGTCATAATCACGTAGGAGCGTTATTATATTGTCTTAGTCGATAGCACCTAGCGGGATTCGAATCCCGAGCACATCTTTATCATTTGAAAGCACTCTCCCTAGTTAAGTCGTGTTCTTTTGATCTCTCGCTGTTTTAGATTGGTCTGTTAGATTAGTTCGTAATATAAACAACTTGCGTACTTTATTTAGGCTAGATATCGAGTCGACAGGTTATTACTAGTAATCAGTCCATTCCTCGTGTTCGATACTCGTTTACTCACTTGTGCACTACAAACGATAGGTCCACTGCCTATCGCACGTCGGTGATAGTAATTAAGTATTCGTTTTATTTATCACTTGTCGCACCTGCACATTATATTAGCACACCACGTGTCGATCAAGTTTTTGGCGCCGTTGCCGGGGAATAAATTGATATTAGGAACACCGTAGTTCGGTACTTTAGCCACTTTCTTTGACGTTTTTCGTAGTTTCATTTGCCGTTACTATTTGCGTATTTGTGTTATTTGCGTTATCTGTTTTTCTTACATCATTATTAGTATCGTTATTTCTTTCACGTAGTTATTTATTTCTTCGCTAATTTTCAATTTCACTTCTTGAAGGTACGATTCAGCGGTGAATGACCCGAAGCCATCCATCGGGTCCATCGTTGACGCAGACCCTGATTTTGAGCGAAAGTTGCGAAGGAAGCTTAAGTACGACACCGAAGGAGCTTCCACTAGCTCTCAGGATCCCTTAGTGTGCTATTCAGAGGATAGTTCACAGGAATCAACCCAACACTCACGTGTAGAGGCAGCCGTAGATAGTCCTTATACAGAAGTAGATATGGCAGACCACAGAGTGCCCGTCCACGAGGAGGAGCCATCGCTACAGGACCTCCGCAAAAATGCCGCGCTAGGCGGTACTGAGTCGGCGATTGTCATCCCGCCGATCGAGAACAATAATTTCGAGCTGAAGCACTCTTGGCTTCAGATGATCTTCCAGACGGCCCAGTTTGAGGGTAACCCCGACGACGAACCTTACTCCCATCTGAAGGCGTTTCTGACGGTGGCCGACACCATCAAAATCAATGGGGTCCCGGGCGATGCAATTAAGCTCTTGTTGTTCCCGTTCTCCCTGAAGTTCAGAGCGAAGGATTGGCTGGAGATGTTGCCACCTCGCTCAATCACTACATGGGAGGAGCTGCGAGCCGCATTTATCGGCCACTATTTCCCGCTGACGAAGGTGCTAAGGTTAAAGACAGAGATCTCCCTATTCCATCAGAAGGACTCAGAAAACCTCTACGAGGTGTGGGAGCGATATAAGGCGCTACTGAAGAGGTGCCCACAGCACAGGATGTCGAAGGCAGCAAGATCAACCGATTTCACGAGGGGCTCAATGACCAGACTGTCCATATGCTAGACGGAGCCGCAGGAGGAGGACTCGTGAAGCTCAATGCGACCGACGCTTGGAATCTGATTGAGGACTACTCGAGGAACAACTTCATGAGGGGTAACACGAGGATCAAGATGCCAAGCGTGTTCGGAGTTAGCGAGGAGACGGCCACTAATGGCAAATTTGAGGCGCTCCAGCAACAAATTGCGGCGACGAATTCTCAGTTGCAGACAGTCATTGGCGCACTACTCCCGAAATCCGGGTAGACACAGCCCGTGAACGCCGTGACGACCACCGCACCATCGCAGCAGACACCGTACCTACCACTGTGCGGGATCTGTGGCGCATCCCACGAAACATCTGAATGCCAACTCGGGCAGTCGCTGGAGCACGCAGATTACATGGGGAATTACCAAGGTGGCCAGCGAAGCTACCAGCCTCGAGCGCACCCCAATCTGGCGTACGGGAATCAGAATCATCAGGGGCAAGTATCGCCGGAATTTCAGCCCAGCCCGTTCGGTTTCCAAAACGGGGCGCCACGCCAATATCAGAACGCACCCGCCGGAGGATCCGATGATATGAAGGAGATGAAGGATATGATGAAGACGCTCCTCACGAACTTCAGCAGCAGCACCACCGCAGCCCACGAGAGTCGGATGACAAAGATGGAGGAGTACATGGAGGCGAATGATATCCATGCTCAGAATACAGACGCCTCGATCAAGAGGTTGGAGCAGCAAGTGGGGCAATTAGCAAAGCAAATGGCGGGGCGAAATCAAGGATCACTCCCGAGCTACACCGAGACAAACCCCAAGGAGTATTGCAATGCGGTAACCCTGAGGAGCGGGAGAGGATTACAAGAAGCTCCCGCCAATCAGAATTTAAAGGAGAAAGTCAATTTCGAGGGCCACGACGAGCCAGAAGTGGAGGAAAGCAAGGGCGATGGAGTCGAGAAGGTCAAGGATGACGAGGGAAAGACGCGACCATTCGTGAAGCCGTATCAACCAAAGATCCCGTACCCAGCTCGGTTGAGGGGAGCTGCACCTGAAAAAGAGAAGGTTCAACCTAAAAAGGAGGAGGCTGCACCCGAAATAGAAAAAGCGAGGGAGAACGAGCAGCCACTAGTGATGCCGTACCAGCCGAAGATTTCCTATCCAACACGGTTGAAGAAGGACAAAGACGAGGCACTAATTGGGAGATTCATGGGTATGTGCAAAGAATTACATTTTAACTTACCGTTTGTTGAAGCTATTGCGCAGATGCCCAGTTTTGTTAAGTTCCTGAAGGACTTGCTGACGAATCGACGGAAGCTCGAACACGTCTCCACGGTATACCTACGAGGAGAGTGCTCGGCGATACTCCAGAGCAAGATACCGGAAAAGCTCAAGGACCCAGAGAGTTTTACTATTCCTTGTCTGATAGGTGATTTCGTTGTTGAGCATGCTTTAGCTGATCTAGGCACTAGTATAAATTTAATGCCGTACTCCATGTTTAAGCGCTTAGGATTAGGTGAACCACGACCCACTAGGATGAGAATTCAATTGGCCGATAGACCGTTAAAATACCCCCTAGGTGTTATCGAGGATATTCTAGTTAAGGTCGATAAGTTCGTTATCCCTGCTGATTTTGTGATCTTAGAGATGGACGAGGATGAAAATGTTCCATTAATTCTAGGTAGACCATTCTTAGCTACAGGCGAGACCATGATAGATGTTAGGAATGGGACGTTAACTTTGATGGTAGACGGCGAGAAAGTTACGTTTAATATGACTGACTCGATGAAAAATAGTAGCGAGCATGATAATAAGTGTCGTTACTTGGATGCTTTTGAGCACGGTTTCTCGTCTTCTATGCAAGGTTTATCACAGGTTTTGAGCAAGGAGGAAGTCGACGAGCCCACGATAACCATCGGCAAAAACAACAAAGAAGTTAAGGACAAGAGCCCAGTCGAGAAGCGACCGCCGCTAGAGCTGAAACCGCTGCCCGGCGAAAAGCGACAACTCCAAGGTCTGGATGTAGGCGAGGGAGACGTAAGCAGAAAAGAGGTGTTGTACCTCGACTTCCAGCCACCCTAAGCGAACGAAAGCACGTCCGGCTGAAGACGGTAAATGAAGCGCTACTTGGGAGGCAACCCAGGTTTTATCTATCTAGTACTTTCTTTTATTTACCTATGACTATGATGCATATGAAATCTACTATTATTATTATTATTATTATTATTATCTATGTCTAGTTCCTTTTTACGTTTCATTTTCTTTTTAGTTAAGTCAGGATATCACGAGTCACGATCCATGATCTTCACGCGTTCAGGCACGGCCACGTCACTTATTCGTCAGGGGAGTTTCACTCTTTTTAACCTTTTTTTCCCTTCCTTTTATCCGTTTTTACGTTGAGGACAACGTCGGACTTAAGTATGGGGAGGGGAATTTACATTGAAAATGCACGTAACTTTTTTTTTTATGACGTGTCCGTGAGTAGTGAATTTCGTTAGAAAGGCATGAATTACTTAAATCAGGCATTATTGTTTGCGCTTATCTCGAGTTGGTCTGCATTATTATGAATTTTTGTGAGCAATTAGGATATGCATGACTGATTGAATCGTGTCTGCCTGAATAGATATAGCACTGTCTTGAGAGATTCGTACACATAACCCTGTTTCGTTGTGAGAGTTTGAGCCTGACGAGCTTATGCTCATTTTCTTGGTTGTGTGACATGCCTAGTCTATATCTCTCTAGAACTTGCTTGTCTGATACGTGTTGAAACTGTTTTGGTGCGTTAGTATGGAAATGACGAGGGCATTAGGAATTAAGTTCAGGGCCAGATTTCCCTACCATGACTAACCCCATTAGTTAGCCACTTTGAGCCTGAGCCTATTTGTTTGCTTTCCTCGTAAATCATATAAGCCACTGACCCGAATAAACCTCCAGGGATTATATGAACCCGAGTTGATTAGAATAGAGCAGAAGTCGACCTTGAGAGTTACTGTTTCAGTGTATGATTTGATGTTCTTCTCTGCTATTCATGAAATGACTCGTCCCTTACTTGACCGTTTTCTGAAATGACCCGATCCCTTGCATAAGCCTGCCCATAACCCTTTGGCAAGATATAGGTATTGGTAATAAGTATCCCTAGGTACACGGCATTCGTTGTGACTTTGTATTCTTTGCGACAAAAGCCAAACCTTGATGTTTTTAGGGAATAAGGGGCAGTGCACAAAAGTAGAGCGTAACTAAGGTGAAAGGGCAGAAAATGAAAAGGAACTGAGTCGAGAGGGTCGGGCAGAAAAGTCTAGGATTTCAGAGCGAGAACGTTGAGTCTTATATTGGAGCATGTGACTGTCGGTGTAATCGTGCTGTGTTCTTTGATATTTTTCGCTTACGTGTCATAGCTCTAAGATTACGTGTTCATTATACATGCTGTCACTTCATGATTACTCGACCCGTTTCCCCCCAAGAAGACCCTCAGATTTATGCTTGCCACTTTAAGTAGTAGAGATGCGATTAGCTTGCAAGTTTATGGTAGGGGAGGGACTAGTGCACGAAGCGATTCACTATATACTAGCCTATACACTGAGTGATTTTGAGCGAATCCCTGTGAGATATGAGTCTCGATTGGCAGTGTGAAGGAAGTTTAGGTAGACAAGTGCAAGTCATTAGTGTGATGTCCATAATTGTTCGCTTGATTCCGTTTCATGTTTTCTAGCTTTGAAGATAAATTGCAAACAATCGTGCCGTTATCTTGATTAGATACCTTTTCTGACTTCTAATTTACTTGAGGACAAGCAAATGCTTAAGTGTGGGGAGGTTTGATAAACGTATTGTAGTACGTTTATCGTAGTAGTTAATTGGCTCATAATAGAGTTTTCGTAGTCATTTTATGCACTTATTAACCCCATTTCTACTTATTTTGCTATTATAAGGCTCTAGGACGAGTTTCGGGCGAAAAGGAGCAAAAACGAGGCAAAACGGCGCGAAGACGATGAAAACTGGTGAAGGTCACGGCCGTGACACATAGTGCACTAGGCCGTGACGTTGGGCAGAGAGTTGGAATGAAGATGGTCACGGCCGTGACATTTATTGCACCAGGCCGTTACCCATAGCAGTAGCAACATTAGAAAATTCATATCTCTCAATCCAGATCTCGGATTGAGAATCCCTTTGGTCACAATCAAGATTGGCGAGTCTTCTATCTATGGTTAAAATTTCAGCTCAATCGGACATCGCTTACCGCTCCATCTGAGAGAAATACGAAACTGTCGCAAGGCTGGAAAAGTGTCACGGCCGTGACACCTCAGCACGAGGCCGTGACGCACGGCAGTGAGCTCCATTTTGTGCCCCGACATTGTCACGGCCGTGACGGGCCATGTCCCAGGCCGTGACAGTAGCGGAAATCATCATAAAGGCCCAAATTCGACCCAAAAAGAGGGAAACTCCTATCAGAACTCAACCCTAATCAATTAGAGACGAAAGGGAGCCGTCAAGAACAGAGAAACACATCCAGAAGCGCAAGAGACGAATTAACAACGATTTCACGCCGAATTGAACAAGGAATGAAAATCTTTCCCCGAGACCATCCCAGATCAATCAGAAAGGAAGATTATGAGTCCTCTGCCCTTGTTCTCTATTTCTTTTGTTGTTTTCCTGTCAATTATGAGTAGCTAATTCTCCTCTGTGTTTGGGATTAGATGAACGCTAGGTCGATTCGTACTTAAGACATACAATTATCGTGACTCGTGTTTATGACTGTTTATCTATCTATGAAATTGTTTCTTCGCTTTAATATGTCTATGTGTTAAAGTGATTGTGTGGAAAATTGTTTAGGGCGACAGCTAAATAGCGATTAGGCCGTTCATAGAGGATAGGACTCGAGTATAGGGCGACAGCAAATACTCAATCCTCGCCGTTAGTAATTATTGACTCTTAGATTCCCACGATCGTCTAGGGCAACAGCAAATTCGGGAGTGGGTAGGAAATTACTGCGATTTAGTCATAATCACGTACGCGTTATTATATTGTCTTAGTCGATAGCACCTAGCGGGATTCGAATCCCGAGCACATCTTTATCATTTGAAAGCACTCTCCCTAGTTAAGTCGTGTTCTTTTGATCTCTCGCTATTTTAGGATTGGTCTGTTAGGTTAGTTCGTAATATAAACAACTTGCATACTTTATTTAGGCTAGATATCGAGTCGATAGGTTATTACTAGTAATCAGTCCATTCCTCGTGTTCGATACTCGTTTACTCACTTTACTGCACTACAACGATAGGTCCACTGCCTATCGCACGTCGGTGATAGTAATTAAGTATTCGTTTTATTTATCACTCGTCGCTCCTGCACATTATATTAGCACACCACGTGTCGATCACTTACCTCGTGTATGCGGTGAAGGCAGAGGAGTTACCTCAGCCAGAACTGAAGGACGTGCCGATAGTCAACCAGTATGCTGATGTATTTCCCGATGATCTCCCGGGGTTACCCCCTGATCGAGAAATACAGTTTACGATAGATCTAATGCCGGGGTCTGCCCCTATTTCTAAAGCTCCTTATCGCCTAGCGCCGAACGAACTGAAAGAATAGAAAGATCAATTAGAGGACTTGTTGCAGAAAGGGTTTATTCAGCCTAGCTTTTCACCGTGGGGAGCACCAGTCCTATTCGTACGAAAGAAAGATGGGTCGATTCGACTATGCATCGACTATAGGGAACTGAATAAGATCACGATCAAGAATAAATATCCGTTGCCGAGGATCGGTGATCTATTTGACCAACTACAGGGTGCTGCGGTATTCTCAAAAATCGATCTTCGTTCGGCATACCATCAATTAAAGATCAGGGAGACAGATGTTCCTAAAACAGCGTTCAGTACGAGGTACGGCCACTACAAGTTTTTGGTCATGCCCTTCGGACTGACTAATGCCCCAGCTGCATTTATGGATCTCATGAACCGAGTCTTTAAAGACTATCTCGACCGTTTTGTAATCGTCTTTATTGACGATATCCTGATCTATTCTAAGACGAAAGAAGAACACGAAAATCATCTACGAATCTCTTAGGAATTCTACGAGAGAAACAGCTCTACGCCAAATTCAAGAAATGTGAATTTTGGCTTGAGCAGGTAGCCTTCTTGGGACACGTGATTTCTGGGAGTGGAATCTCCGTAGACCCGAGTAAGATTGAGGCCGTGAACAATTGGCCACGACCAACTACTCCGACCGAGGTTCGAAGTTTTCTAGGACTTGCGGGATATTACCGTAAGTTCATAGCTGACTTCTCAAGCATTGCCTCGACTCTGACGAACTTGACCAGAAAGAACGTACCTTTCAAGTGGTCTGAAGCATGCGAACAAAGCTTTCAGGAACTGAAGAAGCGACTCACTTCTGCTCCCATTCTAACAATTCCATCGGGAACGGGAGGATTCTCAGTCTATAGCGGTGCTTCAAAAAACGGACTGGGATGCGTGTTAATGCAAAACGGTAAAGTAGTCGCGTACGCCTCCAGACAACTGAAAGAATACGAGAAGAACTACCCAACCCACGACTTAGAACTTGCAGCAGTCGTGTTCGCTCTAAAGATTTGGAGACATACCTTTACGGAGAAAAGTGCGAAATCTTTACAGACCATAAAAGTCTGAAGTACTTCTTCACCCAGAAGGAGTTAAACATGCGGCAGCGACGATGCCTGGAACTCGTAAAAGACTACGACTGCGTTAACAATTATCATCCGGGCAAAGCGAACGTAGTCGCAGACGCGCTGAGTCGAAAGGCGATGAGCACAGAGTTGCACAGACTTGGAGTGGAAATAGTCGATTTAGGTGAAGTCGAGACCAAACTAGCAATGCTGACTCTACAACCTACATTTGCTAGAACGAATAAGGAAAGCACAAGAGGAAGACGAATTTTATCTGAAGGCGAAAGACGCACTCCCCGATGACTTTGCAATCCGAGAAGACGAAACTTTACTTTACAAGAATCGGTTGTACGTGCCTAGCAACGAAGAGTTACGACGAACGATAATGACAGAAGCGCACACAACCACCTACTCCGTACATCCGGGCTCGACCAAGATGTACCAAGACTCGCGAATCATGTATTGGTGGCCGGGAATGAAGAGGGATATCGCCACGTTCGTAAGTAAATGTATGACATGTCAACTGATCAAAGCGGAACACCAGCAACCAGCTGGAACTTTGCAGCCTTTACCGATTCCGGAATGAAAATGGGACCACATCACGATGGACTTCGTCGTTTGTTTGCCTAAAACGACGAAAGGCCACGATGCCATTTGGGTGATTGTTGATCGCCTAACCAAATCGGCTCATTTTATTCCAATCAGCTCTACCTTTTCCATGGAATTCCAATTTCTATCGTCTCGGATCGAGATTCGAGATTTCTATCGAATTTTTGGCAGAGCTTACAGAAAGCTATGGGAACTAAGCTCTCGTTCAGTACTGCATATCATCCCCAGACCGACGGGCAGTCTGAACGAACGATCCAAACCCTTGAGGATATGTTACGAGCCTGCGTGTTAGATATCAAAGGAAACTGGAACAAGTATCTACCGCTGATCGAATTTTCCTACAATAACAGTTTCCACGCTACCATCGGGATGGCGCCGTACGAGGCATTATACGGACGCAGATGCCGATCTCCTATTCACTGGGATGAAATAGGCGAACGAGCTCTATTAGGACAGATATGATTCGAGAAATGACAGAAGCTGTAATAAAAATTCGGGAACGGATGCGAACTGCTCAGAGTAGACAGAAGAGTTACGCAGATCACCGGAGACGACCTTTAGAGTTTGCGGAAGACGACCAAGTATTTCTCAAAATCTCCCCGATGAAAGGCGTAAAGCGCTTCGGACGAAATGGCAAGTTAAGTCCCAGATACATAGGCCCATTCAAAATCCTTAAACGAGTCGGCGAAATTGCGTACCAATTAGAATTGCCGGCTTCTTTATCGCAAGTTCACGACGTATTCCACGTATCGACGTTACGAAAATACGTCGCGGACCCGAGTCATGTGATCCAGAACGAGCTTCTTTATCAACAACTCAAGCCTGACTTGAGTTACGAAGAGAAGCCTGTAGAGATTTTGATGTACGAATCGAAACGACTACGGAATAAGACTATTCCGTTAGTTAAGGTTTCGTGGCTGAATCAATCAATTGAGGAAGCCACGTGGGAACGTGAGGACGATATGAGAGCTCGTTATCCCGAATTATTCCAGTCGGCGTAATTTCGGGGACGAAATTCTTTTAAGGAGGGGAGGATGTAATACCCGTAAATTTTAATACGGGATTTTGATGTGATTAGTTAATCGTAGTTATGTGATTTTGTGGACTAATAATGAGATAAATTAATTAAAGTCTTGAATCGAAAATATTGATTCTGATAGTTTCAAATTTAAAAGCAAAACTTAATTAACTAATATTTAGAAATAATGATTAAGACCTATAATATTAGATCATGTTGGGTAAAGTGATAATACAGACTAAGTGATATTGAGCTATAAACGCATGACTTTGGCCCAAATTGTTACAAGATAAGCTTTGATAATTACGTTGCTTAAGTTGGAGGGAAATAAGACTCACCTCCTAGTCTTATCACACAAACTTCGAAGAGGGATCACTCATGTATATCACGTTAGTTCACATAATAGGAGAAAAACAGTAGACAATAAACACTACAGAGGAAGAACTGAAAACAGGACTCTCAAAGACAAAAGGACGTCTAGTAAAAGAATTCAACAGCTAAAAGATCTTAACAAGACAAGAAATCGGATAGAGGTATGTAGAAGTTTTCATAATTAATTAACACAAATATGCTAGTATGTTTTAATATTATATGTCGATACATGATCTGATCATAAGAGTTTGGAGTCTATCATGGGTAGAAAACCCTAAAACTTTGAATTACGGTTTAGATTCATGAAAGTTTAGGTGATATGAGTTCTAAAAAAAATTCGAAGTCTATTGTGTTCTATTCCTTTAAGAACTTATCATACTCATTAGAAATTCAACGTTTTAAGGTGTACCATTTTCTGAAAATAACATAGTTTTTGAAGATCATCTTGATAAATATCATTTTTAGGGTTTTCGAAAGAATCACTATTTTGAAGAAATCGGGCGATTTGAATTATGTGAGTATCATGCAATTTAATTTTTATTAGGATCGGTCGATTATGAGATTCGCCGTATTGTATATATAGAAGGTTTAATTTTAGATAAATCGGGCGACTTGAAGTTTAGGTAAATCGGGCGATTCAATGATTTAAGTAGATTCTCGGCGAAAGTAAATTTTGGTGTTTACCAAATCGGGCGATTTGAAAGTGTATAGGTTTCGGCCGATTCGAGGATTAAGCAAATCGGGCGATTTGTGACATTAAGAAATCGGGCGAAAATGAAGAATTCAATTAAATTAGAATCGTCCGAAAGCTTGGGAATTTCGTACATGGAATCGGACGACTCACGAATCGGGCAAATTGATGAATCACTCGGAGATTTGACTCAAGGGCTCCTCAAATCGGGCTGTTGGCAAATCAGGCGATTTGGCTAGAAAATAAGCGCCCGGCGAAACCTAAGCCCATGCATAGACAATTGGGAGATTACTTGAGGACCACAAATCGGGCGATTTTCGGACCCCGAATATTTTAATATATCTTAATTATTTGTCTCAGTCGGGCGATCTAGGTCATCTCAGACTTAGACTATTTTAATAATATTTGATATAATTATTTTAAACTGTACAGTTCCAGGGTTGATGATACTAATAATATTATATTCAGAGTCTCAATATATAGGGACTACCCCAGACTTCGTATTTGACTGTAGCGGGAGGACAGGTAGGTGGATCATCCATCTACAATATGTAAACACATATGTGAACTTATATATTTTCATGTGAATGAATTACGTGTCGTACGTGCCTTATGTGCTTTACCTGTTTTACATATGTTTTATATAAATCATGTTTATATGAAATTTCATATATGTGCATGGCACGTGCATATCACGTCAGGGAGGGATATGATTTCCACCGTATTGAGACGGTGATGATTCGACATGTTGTTACATGGGGTAGATTGAGAATATTTTGTGACCGGTTAGGCTCACAGGATTCCTGGCGGAGACAGACGTGATCGATCTGTCTACTCGGACGTGGTCGGTTCGAGGTGCATACCGCCAGAAGGGATACCGGTGTTATCACCCATGATATATATATATATATATATATATATATGGATACGGGCGTTATCGCTCATGACTTATGGATACGGGTTTAACCACCCATGATATTGGATTCAGTTGCGATCACGTGACCACCCATGATATTTATTGCGCGCTGAGCCTAACCTAAGGCCCTGTATTGTGTGAAATAGGAGTGTGGGAAAAGAATAGAGTGTGCAGTATATCATGTTACGAGAGGTTGGGATCGGGGTTGAGTGCACACTTGCATACATGCATTTTATTCACCTACTGGGCAAATCGCTCAGTGTTTACGTGTTGTAGGTACTGAGTTCGACGCTGATACGCGTCGTGACTGAGGCGGCTGGTGGCGGTGCTCCACGGACTTTTGAGGGCAGAGCGGTACATGGATGAAGACCTGTGGAGCGGCGTTAGGGTTTTGTTCTTTTGACCTTTTGGGGCGACGCCCTTTGTACAGATATTACTATGTAGAATAATATTTTGAGGTATTATATTATAGTTTAGGAAAAAAATTTTGTTAGACGGGTCTTCCGCGGCTTACGTTGCGAAAATTCGCCACTAATCTTAATTAGAAAAGTAGGGTCGCCACATTATGTGTATTTCAGATGGATCATTATCTAACATACAACCACATATATGAGAAGGCCATGTACCTCAATGTACAAGACACTAATTTCCAGCTCGACATGACGTCCTTTCGGTGTCTTGACGAGATTATGGTGTCTATACTACAAGGCCATCCCCTGTGGCATGCTCTAACGGTGACGGCCTCAGTGCCTATGGTCTACCTTCAACAATTTTGGGGGATGATCAAGAGCCACGTTATTGAAGGGGCATACAGCTTCACAACGGTGATAGGGACGAGGCACATAAATTTGAACAAGAATGACTTCGGCCTCATTCTCGACCTCCCCTACAACCCGAACTACGACCCCCTTCCAACTGATGCGGAATTAGTACGTGACTTCCTTCAGCTGGGATACCGACCGCCGCTCACCAAACTCGCACAAATACAGAGCAACAGGATTCCTCATCTGTGGAAGACATTGTTTGGGATCATCGACAAATGTCTATCCCCGAAGCACGCAGGCTTCGATAAAGGCAACGGCAACATTCTGAGGATTTTCCATGGAATCGTCTTCTCGCGAAATTACGATTTCGCTCAACTGATCTAGATTGATCTAGCCGAGCAGATCAGGCAGAAGGAAAATAAACGCTCAAAGAATGTGCCATACACCCGGTGGTTCTCCGTCATCATTCGACAATACATGGAGTTGCACGAGCAGAACATTCCCCGTCTACCTCCTGGAGGGAATTACCAACCACCGCGACTGAAATTTTTCCACAATCCAAAACTAACGGACTTGGACCAGCCGTCAATGGCCATACCGTTCGAGTTTCTTCGTCTCGCCGACCCCACGGGAGACATTTATAGAGCATACTGCCGGGAGAATCATCTGACGAAACAGATGATTAGAGGGCCTCCGACAGACTTCGCTGTTAGCCCTCAACAACAACACCACTCTAGCACTGAGGACGTGCTAATCCCTGATTGACGATGCCACGTTGATTGATGTTGTGGCAACAGAGTTGGAACAAGTGGCCCCTACGGAAACACTCCAAGTGGAAGTGCCCGTCCATATAGGCGTGCTCGAAGAGCCCATTGAAGAGGTTCTTCAACAAGTAGCACAGCCTAAGGCGGAAATGAGGCAAAGCTCACTTCCACTGGTGATGGAACAGGCCCGCGAGGACGTTGAACGTGAACCATCCCCTCACACAGCCACCTCATCAGACACCGAGTCAGATGAGGAGATCCAACTAATAAAACGGACTCCAAGACGATTGAGCATACAACTTGAGTCCCTCTTCACCACCGTCACCACTACATCAGACACGACACCAGTCATCACTCCAAGTGTCGTGGCCGAGATTCAGACTCCTACTACTACCGGCCCCGACATCGAAATGTCTGATGTACAGGTTCAATCTGAGCCTGTCGAAACACCCATAGAGGAGAATCTTCAAGATTCGACTCAAGGATTGGGTGGAAGTCTCGGACAGTCACAACCTCTAGTGACTACGAGCCAACCTGAGGAGCCGGTGTGTGCTCAAGGGTTGCTAACAGGCGACATCAGTCGACCTGGCCCATCTTCGACGGAGGCGTCCGTCCAGTTCATCACTGAAGCCCAATTCCAATCCGCGCTCTCTGCAGCCATCAAATCTCTAGAGGACAAAATGATGAAGAGAGAGCTAGCTGCCATCGAGACGTCCCAGCGTGACACTGGGAAAGCACCCGTCTCAGAGGGCCCTTCAGCACGAACCCACTCAACCCCACAACCCACACCCATTGACCCACTAGCCGACTCTTCAATCTTTATCAATCCATACACCATTCCCATCACCCAGCTCCACGACATCCTTCTCGCCCGCCTTATCGGCCTTCCCACCCGAACGCCTCAGGAAGAATCTCTCTACAGGTGTCTGGTGGACCACCCCGAGCCACCGACTCAAACATGCCAAGGTTAAAGCTCCCGCACCCGGCGTCGACATGACGATCCAGACGATCAAGATCGTCATGAGGGGGAGAAACGGCCTAGGACCTCATCAAGTGGCCAAGGTGAAGGCCAAGGACAAGGCTCAGGCACAGTTCAGGCAGGCGCTGGAGCAAGCCAAAACCAAACCACCACCCAAACCACCCAAACAACCCATACCACGCACCGCACCACCACTCTAACACATTTAGACCCACCATCCTTCAGCCTAAGTGTAATACTCGTAAATTTTAATATGGTGTTTCGATGTAAATAATTATGTAAATTTGTGAATTAAGACTTGGGTAAAGAAATTTAAGTCTTGAAACGAAAATTAGTACCAAAACCTAGTCAAAGAATATCCACAAATAATAATATAAATTATTGGGCTATGCTTGCTACGTGAACAAGGCCCAACACATTAATGGGTTATACTTAATACTTAAATAAGGGCCCAACAAATTTTCTTAAAGTATGATAAGGCTTAAGTTATCATTATATTATATATGAAGTTTTCGTAACTTATAATATAATATCGTTAAGTGTTCGGTATGTTAGGTCTACCAAAGTTTTCGATGTTATATACTAAATTAGATATGTCATGTCTACATACATGTGGATATACATAAGACAATAATAACCCATTAAAGAATTAGATGTACACGTGGTAGCCTTGGAATCATTGTTAAAAGTGACTAAAAGTTGTTTTCTTAACTATAAGGTAATCGGTATCACTATTTACGAAGCATCTATATAATATATATGTATCTATACATATAATACCGATACATAGGTGAATATAGAAAAGAAGCTAGAATTCCTTATGAACAAAGGGAAGGGCATACCACCATAATAAGAAGAATATCATATAGGAACAAAGGAGTTTTCAACAATTCAAATATTCAGATGCGAGGTAGATTTCATTTACAACACAAATTATGTTTATCCCTTATGTTTTTGATGTATTATATGAGTTAATTGATATATTTGATTTATGAGATGGCTTACGTAACTTCAACATGTGATTAGGATAAAGTATGTGGTATTAGACAGTTGTTGCAAAATTCTACATGTGATACGGGGTTTAGGAATTCAAAACTTGAGTTAAATATATGCACCTCTATTTTATATGCTTTGAGTTGGATGGGTGTTGGAAGTTTTCGACATGTTTGATATTTGCATGATTAGGTTAAATATGAGAGGTTTTCGGCACAGTATTAAATATTAAAAGAGTTCGGCACTTACATGTTTTAGATGCATGGAACAATTTTAATACTTATGGTAATTACATTTTTGGAATGTTTTCGTAAGTAATGGTTTTCCTTATAATAGGGTTTTGACTCCATGTTTTCGGCATCACTATAACTATTACTTTGATGTTTGCACATGTTTTAATTTTGAATATTTATTCTCCGAAACTTTTCTATGTTTAATAGAGATCTAAGGTGTTTAATGCTTAAAAGTTTTTCGTAGGTTTATATTGAGGCTAGAATTCAAACTAGTGAAATAACCATGTTATATGATATGATATCGATAGAGAAGCTTTCGTGATTTGGAAGTAGTTAATAGATGCAATATAGAATTGGATTGGTGGAAGTTTTCGTGGTCTAGGTAAGTAGGTTGGTAAACAAAGGTTCTCGGTGCAAAATATATGTGATGCTTTCGGCAAAGTTCATTTGGGTTTTCGTGTTTAGCAAGTTACCTTAATGACAAATAAGTTTTCTGCATGCTTCATGTAAAAAGATTTTGGCATTATTATTGTTATTATTATTTTTATACCTAGGGCTTTCGGTATCAAATAATAGTTTTCGGATTACACTAGGTTCTCGGCGTTTTAGACTTTTCGATATTTTAGGATTTTCGTGAAGTTTAGGGTTTTGATAATTTTAGGGTTTCAAAACTTATGTGACTTAGTAAGTACACTGCTATGAAAATATTTCGTGCTCAGAGATATGAACTGTAGGGAATTTACCAAGATTATCGGTTGATTTTAGCAGGAGGACAGGTAGGTGAATTATTCATCTACAATGCGTAAACACTTATTTGAATTACATGCTTTTATGCGCTTCGATGATTTACGTGATTTATGTGTTTTCCGCACGTTTCATGTATTATCACGTTGATATGCATGGCATATGCATATCATATCACAGGGGTGAGATATTTACACCGTATTGAGACGGTTGATTTGAAATATTGTCGAGCGGGGTAGAATGAGATGTTTGTGATTTTTGTTGTTGACTCGTTGAGGAGTCGAGGTTGGTACTCGTATGACACTTGACGGCAGACAGGCGTGATCGATCTGTCTACTCGGGCGTGATCGTCCCGAGGTGCAAAACCGTCATGATTATATTTTCAGCGGAGGGAGCGACCTGACAGGGCAGTTGCGTGATCGTCAAAACGCTGTCGGCGTAGGCTACCGCTTACGGAAGAGCGGCCTAGCAGGGCAGTTGCGTGATCGTCAAAACGCTGCTACTGTAAGTTCCGTATATTATTATTATGGGCGCGCGAGGTATCGAGTCTGACCTAGGGCCCTGTATTGTGTGATATGAGATAGGAATGTTGGAAAAGAAAGAGCGAACATTGCATGTGAGATATTGGGATCGGGAATGAGCTTTCACGTGCATACATGCATTTCTATTCACCTACTGGGCAAATCGCTCAGTGTTTACGTGTTGTAGGTACTGAGTCTGACGCCGACGCGCGTCAAGACTGAGGCGGCTGGTGGCGGTGCTCCACGGACTTTTGAGGGCAGGGCGGTACATGGATGAAGACCTGTGGAGCGACAATAGGGTTTTGTTCTTTTTACATTTTGGGGCTACGGCCTTTATATAGACTTGACTCTGTAGATAATATTTTGTTGTAATATATTTTATTTTAGGAAAAAGTTTTTGTTAGACGGGCCTTCCGCGGCTTACGTTGCGGAAAATCCGCCACTAACCTTAATTAGAAAACGAGGGTCGTCACACTAAGGACGCCTCCGCCCACACCTACGACACTCACAAGCCCCTTGCTTCCGGAAGAAGAAGCAAGTGCCGCCATGCTCGTAGCACTGGCACAAACCCAAGCTACTCCCTCTGTAGCTCCAGATCAACCGGGCTCTTCAGGACATGGCGTCAATCCACATGAGTTCCTCGACAAATTCATATTCGAAGGACAGTGGGCGACCCATTATATGTCCGAGGAGTATCAAGTGCAATGACTCAAGGAAGTTCGACAAATTTTGCAACAAGCTTCGGTGGACCTCGTGTTGATAGAAGACGACGAACTTCAGGAAGGTGTAGACCATGAACAAGATCCCACAGGGCTTTCAGAACTGATCACGCAACGAGCGGTTTCCCCCACAAGACAAATGCCAGGGACCGTTCGGATCGACACGCCGTGGGAGAATATTCAAATAGAGATACCTTTCCTTGAAGAAGTCCGTGAAAATATTTGGAGGTCACCGGACAAAGTCAAGAAGCCGAACGAGTTTGAGCTGAGAGGGATTTTTCACTGGGATCAGCAAAAGAGAATGATCTATCTCTGGATGGTAACCCATCTCGGACCGGATGTGAGGATGAAGATGACTAAAGCAGAAGCAACGAACCATTATAAAAGTCTATCTCCCATCTGCCAGCTACTAAGCGTCTACTGCGCCAAAGGAGGACTTCCAACACCGTTCTATGTAATCGAGAGAGTAGACAGAACTCGAGACGAACTCAGCGAGAGCGACCTACCCTACCTTCCTTACGAGGAGGTGTACCGTCTCTAGCAGTTCTACGTAGAGAAGTACAAGGGTCCTTAAGGCTTCGTAAAGAAAGAAGGACTCGAGGGACTCTACCGGTTCATGATGCGCCAAGTCAAGTACTTCGCCGTACGCGACCTTCAGATGGCTCTGGAGAGCAACATGAAGAAGGTCAACATGACCGCTCCACTTAACAAGGGACCTGAGATCGAAGGGCTTCCCGACAATCACGTGCACATCAGCTCAGTCCTAGGCGTCACCTACCACAATCCTATCGCAAAGAAGACTAGGATGATGCTGAAGACTGAGATTCATAAGTTCTGTGATGGGACGCTCAAGGTCATCAGGAAGAACATAGAGCAGAGGTTGGAAGAGATCAACAGAGAGACAATGCTGAGGATCCACCGGTTCGTGAGAAAACAGCCGCTCCTATTGGAACTACTAGATGATATCGAGGAGCGTCTGGAGCTAAGGAACATGCTCAGGATCTTTGAGCATACGCTGGGCTTGCGCAGGTCGTACTATGCCCGACGAGGACAAATAGCGCGGAAGAGAAATCAAGCACAAAGGGGGATAATGTAGAATATCAATTTTAATTGTGCTTTGATTCATTAGCTGTCTTCGTAGATTGGGGCTTCAATTGTATTTGTCCTTAGTTTGTGACTTATATGTTATTTATACTAGGCTTGTTTGGTATAAATACATTTGTAAACATTGAGCTTAATAGAGAAGATTTTAGAATTTGATCCGAAAGGCTTGCAATTCGGTTTCTAGAGAGATAAACAAAAATATATTCTCTCACTACTCGAGATTCTCTCAAAAGCTCTCCAAGAAGGTTTTCGATCGAAATCTCAATCTATGCAATTCTTATCGATTCCTTTAGAATTCATGCCTAGGATCAGAGAGTTGATTAATTAGGACCTAACACTTTGACTGCTATAAATCCCTTTCTTGACGATTCCAGCCCAAGCGATCATGTATTTGTCGACGAACTTAGCTGCATAGGTAAGATAGTTTATTGAAGCAGCAGATATGAATTTGACTTTCTTAAATTTGCATGTACTGAAAAATATTAGGTTGCAAGAACTGTGCAAAAGTTTGTCCTGAGGTTTTTGCGATCGAAGAAGACTTTGGAAGGGCCAGAGCTTACGATAGATTGGCAAGCGAGACTCGGTTGAACAAGCGGTCGAAAGCTGGTAAAGGTTATCTATCTATCTTCGGTTATTTCAAAACGCTAGCTGCAATAATCAGCTTTATTTGAGACGTAAAGAAGCGTGTATTTGCCTGTTTATTACAGCCCGGTGGACTGTATTCATTGGACTTCTGCTGCTAAGCTATCTTTGCTCGGGGATGAAATGCAAAGAGTCGGAAGAGTCAATGTAAGCTTTACTTCCACATTTACACTCCATATTATACAATGTTGCAGGAATCTTGGATTACCTTAAAGAAAGCCAAGCATAGACCATAGCTAAGAACTGATTCTGTAATGTTATTACACAACAACGTCATCTCTCTCTCTCTCTCTCTCTCTCTCTCTCTCTCTCTCTCTCATAGGTTGCGTTGATGCTTTCTTGGATGGACTCGGCTTCTGTCGATGTCTTTGGCATGGTAATCGATTAAGAATATGCACAGTGTTATACGTAGAATCATTTGCAAGAAATATATGTAAAAATCACCCATAGTTCCTATGTTGGCATTGCCTTTGTATCAATCATTTAATAGTTTCGTATCTTTGCAGGCAAGCTCGGATAAGAAACGCTTCTTGAACTTTATACATGTTCTTCGTTCGATTCCATGTCTGATGCATCAAGCGAGTGGCAAATAAGTTTAGAAAATATGATCTCTAAATTCGCAGCTAAGACATTCCCCATAAGCCTGTCGATCCGGTATTAATCTATGCGAAATCACAAGTGGAAATTCAGCTTGAAGATCGTTTTGCTATGAGGATAATAATACTTCATCGTCCTCATCCACGGAGAAGAAATCTGAATTTAAGCTGGCGGGGCAGTCTCTCAGTGATAAAAATGGAGGTTTAATGATAGTGATGCCAGTAAGTTTCCTGTGACTTCTCAACCCAAAACCCTAATATTTACCATGTGATTAAATTCTGCAATTTTACGTTGCTGATTTACGATTTAATGATTGTGAAATGATCTATGAGTAGATTGTTTGTTGCTGATGTTTTTGTTTGCTGTATGCTTAGCTCCAAATTTTGGGTTTAAGATAAGTCAACGTCGAGTTTGGTTATCGAAAAAGGTGCGGTGCAAGAATCTATAAACCAGTGGATGTCGAAGACTCATAGCTTCATCAACGAGCCATTTTCATTCCGGTGAGTGCTCTGATTCTATTTCCTATTTGCGCTGTTTTGATTATATTCGTCTTCTTTCACAGCTTTGGTGAGATCGTTGCTGGCTGTCGCTATTGCTTCCAGTGTCGGTAGTGATTTCCCAGCGTCTTCATTTGAGAATAAGATGGTTAGCTTAATTTCAATTTTGTGTTAACTATTGAAATTTCTTAATTGATAATTAATTTCTTTTGTCATCAGACTATTACTTTTTTATTTCTTCTTTTTTTCCCCTTCAGAAATGCTTGGTAAAGGAGAGGGGTCACGCATCGACCAGCGGATCAAATTCAAGGCCTTCTTCGACGACTCAAGAAGATATTGAGATGGAGGTCACTGAAGCGGTTCGATCTGCAGCAATCCCAGCCGTCCAAGTCTGGTAGAGAAAGTCAGTCGCTGCTGAGAAAAGTCAGTCGGCCGTCCAAGTCTGGTAGAGAAAAGTCAGTTGCTGCAAAATCTATCTGCTTTTGATTTTCCTTTTTCGGGTTTTGTTAATTTTTTGAGCTATTCGTTGTATCTAAGTTAAAAAGGATTGTGGGTTTTGCTTATGCTGTGTGTTAGTAGTAGCTTTGGAGCTTTTGCCAGTTGTCAATTCTTGGTAACATAGTGTAATCGATACTATGGTGTAAGCACTCTCTTTTTTTCGTGGGCATACAGACATACATACATATACAATAATGAGACTAAGGAAGATGCAAGTTAAAAGCTATGTTCTGAGAGGCAACCCATAGTATGGAACGTGTTTATAGAACCATCTCGATGAGCCGTCACAAACACAAGGAATGCATAGTAAAATGAGAACTCACTATTCATAGAAAAATGAGAAGTCCGCTGGGAGATGGAATGACTGATGAAGTATGCTTATATAGTTTATTTTCCCTATTTTTTTCCTCCTTTGGTTAGTTCTCTTTGATATATTTGCTAAGGAATGAATGAATTTTGTTGTTGTTGAGACAGTTTTATCACCAGAAATACCAACGCTTTACTTCGCTAAAGAAGGTAGCTTCATTCACAGAGGTAGTTCTGTGGCACCAGATAAAACTGATGCTGGTGTTATGCTTACAGTAAAGTAAGCATTGATTTATTATATCGCTCCTTACATCTATTATATAGCTTTTTAGAGATTACCTATTAGAAAATATTTTCAACGAGTTATGTTGATACCATTGATTTATGTACAAGTTGATTTTTAAAACTAACAGACTAAGAGATGCCGAAATCGTGGTTTATAGAAGATAACAAACAATTTGAATCGTGAACATTGAAGGTATATTAAGAGCGATGAACGGGATTCGGCTAAGGATTGCTTGGCCACATTCAGGTGTATTCTTTTCTTACTTGATTTATTACAACCTTTTTTTAGTTGTGACTCAATTTGGACCGACGTATCACTATGGGTGCAGCTATGTAGACTTGATTGAAAGCCAGTTGCGTTAATTTAATTTGTAACTCTTGCAAAGCGAATTTGGACCGGTCGTGCAAAGCCTCTGATGTGACTTTTGTATGTCTATTAGCTTCTCACATCAAAATATCAGCTCTTCCAACAAGCAGAGAGAGGGCAAAGTTTTCAGTGGGCAAACGACTATGACACAAGCCACAAGAGGACGAGGCATAATTAAAAGGTTGTAAGGCACTGATAAAAATCTCTTGCATCCTAATATGTATATCCATGGCTGATTGATTGTTTATATCTATTGATTGATAGCGTATTCCAAGGTAGTGTGAGCGAGTGTTGCTTCCATCATTGAAAAACAGCACCAGTCGTCATCTTCCCAGGAATAGGTACAGTGCGTCTTCATTTTAGAGGAAGTCACTCAAAGTAGATTCCCAGAAAGGGCGAAAGGTAATTCACCCAACAATGTTCATCAATGGTTGCTTCCCTTGGCTTGAAATAGAAGCAATTTAGAAAAAGTAATTGAATTTTTGAAACATTTAAGCCCTGGGGTAATTTACCCACAATGTTCATCAATGGTTGCTTCCCTTGCCTTGAAATAGAAGCAACTTAGAAAAGTAATGGAATTTTGAAATATTTTTTGACGAATAAAAAGTCCCCGATATGTTTTGTGTGGATCTTAGCGCCCGTGCAAGCATCGGTTTAATAGATCCCGTGATTGGTCGTGAGACCGAAGTGGAGAGAGTCGTTCAGATTACTGCCGAAGAACGAAAATTAATACTATCCTTCTCGGCGAGGCTGGGGTTGGTAAGACGGCCATTGGCGAAGGATTAGCTAAGAGGATTGTTGAAGGAAAAGTACCATACTTTCTCATGGTGAGTTCTCCTCCTTCTTTAATTTTATTTTTTTGGCCATGAGATTGTGAGTTATGTTTATGTTATTATTTCAAATTGTGCAGGTCTGCTTCTTGCGGTTTGCTGAAAGAGTCATTACGGAGCGTGGTGAGTAAATAGGAGAATCTGTATGTCTCTTCACAGTTTATGCTTGAAAATTTATTTCAGAGATAGTTGTATAGTAGTTATGTCATATTTTCTTCGCCTTTTTTTTTCTGAAAGTCGGTTATAAAGTACGCCTTGAGGATATGAAAGGGAGAGATACATGCCTCCTCTTTTGCACGACTGCTATACTTAAGGAGATTACTGGTGGACAGGAACTTAAAAGGTGTAACTCATGTTATTGTCGATGAGATTCATGAACGTGGAATGTATGAAGGTCTGCGTTAAACTATGAACTTTCAGTTTTTATGTTTTGCTTTTTCATTTACCTTTTTTCTGACTTCTCATGCTCACTTCTGCCACCTATCCATGGCAGACTTTCTTTTATTTGTTTTAGGAGATCTTCTCCCTCGGCGACCTGAACTCAAACCACAATACAAAGCAACCATTACTTTACTTCGTGGACAAGACTAGCTTTTCTCCATCTTGCTTCTTTTACCCATAGAATCGGTCCTATGTTTGGCTACGACTTGCAAAAAGTTCAAGTCCTTGGCTTTTTCCGACGCTCTTTGGAAAGACTACGCTGCCCTTCTTCCCGAGAGGAAAAGCACAGAAGCTGTTATTGCATCGAAGGAAGTCGAAATGTCTGTCGAGGAGTTGATCGTTGAGCTCATTACAGCGAAGCAATCCCTGGAATCTGCTCACTCATCTCACATGGAGGCCGAGGAGCAAAGGATGGCCATCTGCTCACTCAGCTCACAAGACGGGCTCGACTGGGAAAGGGAGTTTAAGGACACTGAGGAAGAGCTTTCGAAATTGTGCGAAAAGGTGGATTTCACTAATGATCTTAAGACGAAGTTGCAAGAGGCAAATGGGCTGCTCAAAGATTTGAAAGCTGAGTTAGCTGCTTATATGCTGAACACCGAAGGAGTTGGCGCTAAAATTGAGAATCAACAGACTCACGACGATGTAGAAGCAGTCATTGATATGGCTAAGAAAGAAGTCGAACAAGTGAAGCTAAGCATCGGAAGTCGCTCAATAAGTTTGTAAGATATGTTTAGGTCTTGCTTAGTAGTTTTCACTAGTGCAAATATGAATGGAAAGCGCTCAATACATTTATAAGTCATCTAAGTCTTCATTAGTAGCGTATACTATGTTTTTTTTATAAGCCTAAAAATAGTCTTCATTAGTAGTGTATACTCATTTATTGCATGATACACTTGAAATTATTTTTAGTTATTCTGAGCCATAATAATATTTCTGTCGTGTATTGTAATTAATGTCAATATAATTTTTATACGTGTAACAATAAAAAAATATTGCATTATACATTACAATTTTTTTATTTGACATGCGTCATAATAATATCTCAGTCGTGTATTGTGAAGAATGCCAACATTCAGATGTTCGTATTCAGTAGTGCAAATTAAATGAAGTCTTCCATAGTAGTTGTCAGTAGTGCAAATAAAATGTAAGATGAGAAATCGCACGACTATGAGCCTTACGAGATATCTGGACCTAAAGTTCTAGGACAAACCCTGTAATTACCGAGTGCTTCACTAACAGTCGTGCAAAAATAAGACTCACAAAGATCATGATTAAATGATGCCGTTCACAAGTTGACACATAATGCAATATTATTTTATATTGTTACACGTATAAAAAAAATATATTTGACATTCTTTACACTACATGACTGAAATATTCTTATGACCCAGATCACGTAAAAATAGTTTTTAATATATGTTGGCATTCTTCACATAGCATGACTGAAATATTATTATGGCGCACGTCAAATACAATAATGTATAATGCAATATTTTTTATATTGTTATACGTAGAAAAAAATATATTTGGCATTATTTACAATATATGACTAAGATATTATTACGGCGCACGTCAAGGAAAAATAATTTGCAATGTATAATGCAATATTTTTTGTATTGTTACACGTATAAAAAATATATTTGACATTCTATACAATACACGAATGAAATATTATTATGGCCCAGATGAAGTAAAAATAATTTCTAACGTATGTTGGCATTCTTCACAATACACGACTGAAATATTATTATGGCGCACGTTAAATAAAAATGACTTCTAATGTATAGTGCAATTTATATTGTTACATGTATAAAAAAAATACTTGACATTCTTTACAATACACGACTAGAATATTATTATGATGCACGTCAATTAAAAATAATTTCTCAGGTATCATGCAAAATTATGATTATTTATTTTATTTGACATGCACCATAATAATATCTCAGTCGTGTATTGTGAAGAATGCCAACATTCAGATGTTCGTATTCAACAGTGCAAATTAAATCAAGTCTTTCATAGTAGTTGGTAGTGCAAATAAAATGTAAGATGAGAAATCACATGACTATGAGCCTTACAAGATGTCTGAATCTAAAGTTATAGGACAAACCCTGTAATTACACGAGTGCTTCAGTAACAGTCGTGCAAAAATAAGACTCAGAAAGATCATGAACGATGCCGTTCACAAGTTGACACATAATGCAATATTATTTTATATTGTTACACGTAATAAAAAAATATATTTGACATTCTTTACAATACATGACTGAAATATTATTATGGCCCAGATCACGTAAAAAATAGTTTTTAATATATGTTGGCATTCTTCACATAGCATGACTGAAATATTATTATGGCGCACGTCAAATGAAATGATTTGTAATGTATAATGCAATATTTTTTATATTGCTACACGTAATAAAAAATATATTTGACATTATTTACAATATATGACTAAAATATTATTACGGCGCACGTCAAGGAAAAATAATTTGTAATGTATAATGCCATATTTTTTATATTGTTACACGTATAAAAAATATATTTGACATTCTATACAATACACGACTGAAATATTATTATGGCCCAGATGAAGTAAAAATAATTTCTAACGTACGTTGGCATTCTTCACAATACACGACTGAAATATTATTATGGCGCACGTTAAATCAAAATGACTACTAATGTATAGTGCAATTTATATTGTTACATGTATAAAAAAAATACTTGACATTCTTTACAATACACGACTAGACTATTATTATGATGCACGTCAATTAAAAATAATTTCTCATGTATCATGCAAAATTATGATTATTTATTTTATTTGACATGCTCCATAATAATATCTCAGTCGTGTATTGTGAAGAATGCCAACATTCAGATGTTCGTATTCGATAGTGCAAATTAAATCAAGGCTTTCATAGTAGTTGTCACTAGTGCAAATAAAATGTAAGATGAGAAATCACACCGACTATGAGCCTTACAAGATGTTTGGACCTAAAGTTCTAGGACAAACCCTGTAATTACACGAGTGCTTCAGTAACAGTCGTGCAAAAATAAGACTCACAAAGATCATGATTAGATGATGCCGTTCACAAGTTGACACATAATGCAATATTATTTTATATTGTTACACGTATAAAAAAAATATATTTGACATTCTTTACAATACATGACTGAAATATTATTATGGCCCAGATCACGTAAAAAATAGTTTTTAATATATGTTGGCATTCTTCACATAGCATGACTGAAATATTATTATGGCGCACGTCAAATAAAATGATTTGTAATGTATAATGCAATATTTTTTATATTGCTACACGTAGAAAAAAATATATTTGACATTATTTACAATATATGACTAAAATATTATTACGGCGCACGTCAAGGAAAAATAATTTGTAATGTATAATGCAATATTTTTTATATTGTTACACGTATAAAAAATACATTTGACATTCTATACAATACACGACTGAAATATTATTATGGCCCAGATGAAGTAAAAATAATTTCTAACGTATGTTGGCATTCTTCACAATACACGACTGAAATATTATTATGGCGCACGTTAAATCAAAATGACTTCTAATGTATAGTGCAATTTATATTGTTACATGTATAAAAAAATACTTGACATTCTTTACAATACACGACTAGACTATTATTATGATGCACGTCAATTAAAAATAATTTCTCATGTATCATGCAAAATTATGATTATTTATTTTATTTGACATGCTCCATAATAATATCTCAGTCGTGTATTGTGAAGAATGCCAACATTCAGATGTTCGTATTCAATAGTGCAAATTAAATCAAGTCTTTCATAGTAGTTGTCACTAGTGCAAATAAAATGTAAGATGAGAAATCACACGACTATGAGCCTTACAAGATGTTTGGACCTAAAGTTCTAGGACAAACCCTGTAATTACACGAGTGCTTCAGTAACAGTCGTGCAAAAATAAGACTCACAAAGATCATGATTAGATGATGCCGTTCACAAGTTGACACATAATGCAATATTATTTTATATTGTTACACGTATAAAAAAAATATATTTGACATTCTTTACAATACATGACTGAAATATTATTATGGCCCAGATCACGTAAAAAATAGTTTTTAATATATGTTGGCATTCTTCACATAGCATGACTGAAATATTATTATGGCGCACGTCAAATAAAAATGATTTGTAATGTATAATGCAATATTTTTTATATTGTTACACGTAGAAAAAAATATATTGACATTATTTACAATATATGATTAAAATATTATTACGGCGCACGTCAAGGAAAAATAATTTGTAATGTATAATGCAAATTTTTTATATTGTTACAGGCATAAAAATATATTTGACATTCTATACAATACACGACCGAAATATTATTATGGCCCAGATGAAGTATAAATAATTTCTAACGTATGTTGGCATTCTTCACAATACACGACTGAAATATTATTATGGCGCACGTTAAATCAAAATGATTTCTAATGTATAGTTCAATTTATATTGTTACACGTATAAAAAATTATTTGACATTTCTTACAATACACGACTAGAATATTATTATGATGCATGTCAATTAAAAATAATTTCTCATGTATCATGCAAAATTATGATTATTTATATTGAAAATTGCATTACATCTTATTTTTCTTATAAATTTATTTAGCGACTGTCATTCATTAGAAACATTTAATTTGTACTACTGATACGAGCATCTGAATGTGGCATTCTTCACGATACACGACTGACAAATTATTATGGCTAGACCAGATGAAGTAAAAATAATTTGAAAGTTATAATGCAATATTTTTTTATATTGTTACACGTATAAAAATATATTGGACATTCTTTAATGACTGAAATATTATTATGACGCATGTCAATGAAAAATAATTTCTCATGTATCATTCAAAATTATGATTATTTATATTGTATAATGCATTACAACTTATGACTCTTATAAATTTATTTAGCGACTGATATTCATTAGAAACATTTAATTTGCACTACTAATACATCTGAATGTTACCATTCTTCACAGTATACGACTGAAATATTATTATGGTGAACGCCAAATAAAATTATTTGTAATGTATAATGCAATAGTTTTTATATTGTTACACGTATAAAAAATATATTACATTCTTTACAATACATGACTGAAATATTATTATGGCCCAGAGCAAGTTAAATAATTTCTAATTAATGTTTGCATTCTTCACAATACACGCTCGAAATATTATTATGGCGCACGTCTTATGAAAATGATTTGTAATGTATAATGAAATATCTTTTAAATTGTTACACATATAAAAAAATATATTCGACATTCTTTATATGCACGGTTGAAATATTATTATGGCCCAGATCAAATAAAAAAATTCTAATGTAGCATGCTATAATTGTTTATATTGTAATAATTCACTACACCTTATGACTCCTATAATTTATTTAGTCAATGCCATAGAAACATTTCATTAGCACTACTGCATACGAACATCTGAATGTTGTCATTCTTCACAACACGACTGAAATATGCATGTCAAATAAATATAGTTTGTAATGTATAATGCAATATTTTTTTTATATTGTTACACGTATAAAAATTATATTTGACATTATTTACCATACACGACTGAAATATTATTATGGCTTCAACTAAAAATGATTTCTAATGTATCATGCAATATTATAATTATTTCTATGTTACACGTAAAAAACGTATATTTGACATCTTTACAATACACGACCTTCATTAGTAGTGTATACTCATATATTTTATATATGTTTAACAATAAAATAATTATAATATTGCATGATACATAGAAATTATTGAAGGCGCACAAGAAATTTGTAAGAGGCGTCTAAGTCTTTATAAGTAGTTGTCAGTAATTCAAATTAAATGTGTCAATGAATAGGTCGTTCAACAAGAACCCATTATTTGGCACTTCTACGACTTTCTGTGTGTTGTTCTCTCTCATTGATATATTTAATTATCAATAAAGAAGGATATATACGAGAATGCCATGATGAAAGAATAAATGACATGATAAAAGAAGAAAGAGCAAAGATTATTGATAAGTGTACGAATCCATCGAGTGCCATACAATATCGTCGAGATGTTAGATATCTCAGCTTCCACGTTCGCATCACAACCCGCCATGTAGTATTCTCCGACAAGATAACCCTAAACCCTAACAGAAGGGCTTACGGTTGTCTTCTAACCCTCCCTATGTATCCTCTTAAAGAAATACTAATCAATGTATAAATGAAAAAAAAAACTTAAAAGCAAACTGGGGAA
This sequence comes from Craterostigma plantagineum, assembly GCA_027422505.1. Classification (NCBI taxonomy): domain Eukaryota; kingdom Viridiplantae; phylum Streptophyta; class Magnoliopsida; order Lamiales; family Linderniaceae; genus Craterostigma; species Craterostigma plantagineum. Next base: position 11,199,231 of record JAPQWV010000005.1, on the reverse strand, counting down.
AAAAATAATCAACAACATAAAAAATTTACTTAAAATGTTAAAAGACTCCCCGAGTAATTAACAGATGCATGTGCTTTAGACGATTGATTTAATAGATTGTTTTACATACACAAATCCATCTCGAGCGAGATGAAGGGCGTTTGCCGCCAGCTTGGTGACCATCGATTCTATGAAGTTATTTAAATGCTTATGTTAGTATGGAATATGTAAACAATTCTCTGAAATTTGAACGACCAGCACCTTATAAAGATGTGCATCATATGACCATTACGGGTGCAAAAACAATATATGGAAAAAAAGCTACACCTGAATATGCCACACATTTGAAACAAATATAATCTACAGTGGATCTACTAAGACACTGCTATTATATATGGGAAATTTATATTGAGTAAATAGTTATGGGATCGAGATATTATCATATAAACATATAACTTCATTACTCAAACATATATGTTTTACAATTATTTAGCGGTTAAATAGCTATAATCATATATGATTTAGGGTTCTCATGTATGCTTTATCTTGAGACACTAATAATCAATATAGGCATACAATATAACAGTGTTTTCTAAATGGCATCAGTCAAGCAACAAAGAACATTAAATACATTATTTGGAACTTCGTAACAATCTTTCAACATTTGGCAGCAGCCACATACCTATTCATGACGCGTTCGGCCCAATTTTTTTTCCATTACATTAGGGTTTACAAGTTATGTTTGCCTTCACATCTTTGGTAAGTAATGTCAATTAATAAGATTTGGTTGTTGAACCTAAAGAGAGTTGACGTATACCTTCCGAAGTTGGTTGTCATGCATGGTCAGTTGTACGTTATCGTGTGAGATATGTGTCCAGTAGGTATCAAAATTTTAATCATCAAAGGAAATTATATGGGGATACCAAGTTCTTCAAACATTCACACATTATAGACATAATACCACAAAACCTTTAACACCATATAATATAATATCTTACCGTACTTTTTATTGAATATTGTATGAATGTATTTGATGAGTATCAGTCTCACAGTACTTATATATCATGTTTTATATTACTCTGTTTGTATCTCGGCTTCTTTGATCTTCAACGGGTCGAAGTATGAGGAAGAGATCTCAAGTCCACTCTACCCACCTTCAACCTAAGGAATCGGAGATTGGTAAGAATTTTTCTTAACATCAATATTGCAAGACTGCTCCATTGATCGACTATTATTCTATATAATAAAAGGTTTCTTGCGGTATGAAATAGTTTTCGTACAGTTGTGCAGTTTCTTGCGGGTGTAAAGAGTATCAAGTCTACAACAATTAGGTAAGAGATTGCTTAACTAACTGTATGTAATAAGAACATAATGCACTACTGATGTGTATTGTTATAATGTACTACTACATCGTTCTTACTCATGTTTCCTAAATTATATGATTGTTTCAATAACAGTCGTGCAATAGTTTTCGTACAGTCGTCCAGTTTCTTGCGGGTGTAAAGAGTATGTATTGGAACATTTGTTCTGATTTCTTTGTTTGAAGTTCTAAATAATTATGTTTCTTATTTCATAATCCATGATTAACATTTATTTAGAGTTTGTCCTGTTTTTGCACAACTGTTATTGAAGCAGTCCTGTAATTTAAGGGTTTGTCCTATTTTTGCACGACTGTTATTGAAGCAGTCGTGTAATTTAACAAACAGGAGGTCGTGCATAATTTCAAATGGATCTGAACCATGTAAGAACGTCGTAATAGTGCATTATAACATTATACAGCAGTCGTGCATTCATATGTTACGGCCGTAAGTGAACATAATGCATGCTTATCTAATAATTTATTGGATGAAGATAGAGAAACTGTAGACGGAAAGGAAGTAATATAATGTTTGACACTGACTTTATGAGGTTTCACACATCCATTCAGATATGTTATTACAGGTTTGACATGTAATTGTAACATCTCATCGGAACATTATATTGAATCAAATTTAAGACCCTATTGATAGATTTATTTACTTTGTGCGAAACAATTTGTCTTATGAATGCATAGAAAAACATTGGAAATCTATGAGAATACACTACCGATGAAGACTTAAACGACTCTTACAAAATTGTTCGTCCACTGCAATACATTAGAACATTATTCGCACCACTGACAAATATTCAAACATGTCACACAAAAATGTAAACGATGACACGATTAATAAAAAAGATATCATTACAAAAGTTGTATGAATTACTTAATCACACGAACTTTATTTTCATATAACACATTAATATTGACCATAAATTTTCAACTGTGATTACAAATTTTAAGAATGAAAAATGAGAAGTAACAGTTATAAAAAATACCCTCCCACAGTATATTATTTTTTGCCATTTAGTTGTATAAATGATTAAGTATTTTTTGCCCCCGATCGGGTTCGGGGCGGGTCCTGATGTTGCCAACCCCGGCCCGAAACCTGCACCGAGACCCGCCCCTTATAGTTTTTTTATATAAATATTATATATATTTATATAACATAGAAACATATATTTAATAAATAATAATTATATAGAAAAAATTTAAAAATGCGGGCAGTTTTTTTTTCTGAGGCGGATCTCGGTCCACTATAAAATAAATGTGTGGGTCTCGGGTCCATTATAAAATAGATGGCTCGATCGCGGATCTCGGGTCTTTCCGATAGTAATAGATCTAATAAAGTAAAAAATCTCTTAAAAATAACCCGTGCATCGCACAGGTCTGAAACTAGTAATAATAATACTCAATTGGACCATATTGCTTGATACCAATGGCAATTAAATTGTCAGAAAAAGGAAATAGGAAAGAAATAATAATATTGAGATTATATTAGAATATCAATGGCATTATTTGACAGCCCTAGCACCACCCCACTTTAAGTCCTCAATGCGTATTACCTTAGCACATTGGCCGCAAATGGTACTGCAGCCATTCTTTATCCCTTTGCTCTTTAACGTGAGCAAGTGAGAAAGATTCGTGCAATGCCTAACCCCATAACGATATTGATGCCTTAGTCTCACCTGTTCGAGTGCGTGGTCGACTGTAGGGATTTTCACTGTGGGTTTGTGATCCACCGAAGGCTCGACGACGAAGGGCTTTTGTTGTTGCACGTGTGATGCTTTGGTGTTTTCTTCAGGAGCCACTCTTTGTATCTCCTCCCACTCGAGGGTTTTGCGAAAGACTTCCCAAGCCAAGTCTTGCTCTTCTTTTGAAAGCTTTTCATCTTCGTTCTCTTGTAATAGTGTCTCATGCTCATGAAAATTTGAGATCCATCTAGAAGAAGAAACGAATGATTTTCGATCATATACCATAGTAAGAGCATCCACAATTGTGTATGAGCTTTTTTTGCGTATGAATGGATCGTGTATGCTACAAGAGTAGAGTGTGATGATAATTGATTTGATACCTCGGAAGATGTCTGCTGATCAAAGTCTGCATTAGTTTGTCTGAAGATAAATTTCCATTGGGATGTGACAAAAACTGCTTCAGAAGATGATGACCTTCGGCCTTAGAATGAGATGCAACTCCACTTCTCTCTTGTCCCAATTCAGGCAACATGTCGTCAACGTTTTCATCATCTCCAAAATCGAACAAGTGCAGTATTTCTTCTTTAGACATGGTTCTGTGCACTTGCTGTTTGTCGACTACACGTGCTGCCAGGCCTTCCTTGGTCACCTATCGGAATTATATTTCTCTCTCAGAGGGTATTTTTTTCTTCAAACTGCTTGCAACTTAAGCTTGGATGACAAATTGATAATGAAAGATTACCTGACGCTTGTAGATTTTTTCTTCCATTGTTGCATGTGCCAGCAATCTATATGCAAAGACAGGCTTTGTTTGTCCGTACCTACCGACCGAGGAAGAAAATAGCTCTAATTGCTCGGTATTTCCACAAATCCTATCTATTCTAAATTGATGAAATAATGGAAGAAAGTAAATTACACACCTCCAAACTCGATAGATAGCTTGAAGATCATATGTAGGGTTCCAAGATCCATCTACTATAATGACTCGATTAGCTGCATGAAGGTTAATCCCTAGAGAACCAGCCCTTGTTGATATCAAAACACACTTGACCCTTTTATTCGTGGGCTCGTTGAACCTCTCAACAAGTTTTTGCCTCTCTGCACTCTCTGTCCTTCCATCTAACCTGTTAAGGAATAGTAGCGATTTGAACCTTTCTCAATGTGATAATAGGAAAAAAGGAATTACAAAACATAAGCTGAGAAAATATATAGAGCTAGAAACTTTACGCTTTTGCAAACATTTAATCCTTTTGGAACTTCTTATCAGTAAACTATACTCAGCGTTTATGCATTATGCTAAATAGTTTAAACAATCGAATCTAAGCTACATGCAAATTTACATGAGAAAGGCTCACACACCTGTACCAATCCTTTCCCTTTTTCCAAAACTTCCCACTCCTCCTTGGACGAAGCAACTTTGAAAGGCAAAATTCAATTAGATCCAAAGTCAGTAAACTTTGGCTAAAGACCAATGCCTTATCGCCGACATTCGAGCACATGGTTAGAATATCGAGCAGTAAAACCATTTTGCCACCTTGATCGGCCTCCTTATAGTTATTTCCCATTAAAAGATCTCTCCACCAATCCTGGAAACAGAGTAACATAAGCAAGTAGTGAAGAATTTTGCTCTTTACACAGCAGTTAAACACAATAACCATATCACCAGAGGTAGCAAGATGCATTGTCACAAGCACCAGATCAGAATGCAATATATATAATGAGTTTATATAGTTTCAGCTCATATAAAAAGAAATTATTATTAGAACAGTGGTTAACTCGAAAAAAAATACACCCACCTCAGAAAGAAACCCGTTCACATTTTTAGGATTGTTCAGCTTATCTGCAATAATGTGGAGGATAAAATATTCAAGAGGCAAAACATAGGGATAAAACAGCAGTAGTCCACAATAGCATAGTGTAATCAAAACTCACGCCACCAGCATTTGCTATACACTACTAAAGAACTTCCAAAACGCTTTTTGTTTTGATAAATAATGATGTGGACTCGTAGAATAGAATAAATCAATTGTACCCAACAAACACACCGAAGATAGAAATATGGTAAGCATACCGCCAGAGATGATGGTGTCATCCACAATATCATCACTTGAGTCATCATCTTCCATTTCTTCAAATTTTACTGACTCTTTGTTCTCTTTCCTCAGTTGCAAAACACCAGGATGGTTCCATATCTACACCGTAATGTACAGTATAAACATATAGTCATTGAGTCAAGATAGAGTTAACTTACCTTGCTCAAAGTTTGAAAACTAAGCAGATATCTGAAGACACTGAAATATGTTTTCCTGGTTACAAATTGTGCATCTTGTTCCCATGCTCGAGAATAAAATAGGGTTTTAATTGGGAATTGAAAAGAATAAGGACAAATGTAAACTAACAATTACCTGAGCTAAGGCCTGGTAGCCAGCAAAAAATGATCTCTTGATGATCTTTTCACTGGAAATCTTGTCCTTGGTGAAGCCATGAACATCTAAAAACCGCTTATACAATTTTCTCTGCAGCTGAGACAACTTAACAGATATAACATATACAGTTTTTGGAGGCAAATCCTTTTTAACCACACTCATGTCCATCCTTTGAACAAATCCTTTCAACTGTTCGTAGAGGATATGAGATCTTTGATTCATTATTTTCACATCTTCTGCAGTAGAATTAGCATGTTGACCATTTTCAATAGGATTTTGAAAACTGCAAAAGAGTGAAAGATTGATGAGACAATGAAGGATAACGAAAACATCATGGAAGGATCCAAATTCTAGTACCGGTTCCTGAACTCTGAGCTACTACCAAGAAATCCTTCTCTAACAAAGTCAACCATCTGCTCAACATAAAATAAACATATCATGAAATGGAGTGCCTGGCCCGTCACATAGAGTTGAGATGTATGTAATTCTTACACAATAATACTCCATCAAATTGTTCTGAAGAGGTGACCCAGTTAACGCAATCCTTCTCTGACACTTGACTTGTTTTAAAGCCTGGGTTGTACCAGCCCTGGTGTTTTTTATAATGTGAGCCTCATCGCAGACTAAAATATCAGGTCCATCCTGCCAATTATTTCGTGTGATCTTATTAACAGTATAATTTAATCCTTAAAATATAAGAGAAGGAAAGCTGGCCAACCTAGCAATGCATACAGAGTCATACGATAAAATGCTGAAAAGCATAAAATGGAACAGGAAAAACTGCAATTTCTCCTAAGTATTATTAACTATTCTACTAAAACGGATGCAAACAGTTCAGAATGACTTGGTTTGCCAACATCCGTAATGTAAAAACTATTCCACTTCAAACAACAGATGCACAAAATAATGTAAAACATTGTCGACTTCTTGAAGTAGTTGAATCATTAACAGTTTTGAAATTATAAACACAAGCGAATAACATCGCGAAATACATTTAAAACAAAAGAAACAAACTTCTCCCAACCTCAGAAAATCCAACAATAATCGAGATTCACAAAATATACTCTTCAAGTTGATAATTAATTAGACATGAGAAGATATTATTTAGAGAATAAAATGTTTAACGCATCTAAATAACATGTAGCTCAACTAACTAAATCTTTAATTGGATATGTTATTGGTTCACTTTCCTTTAGTTTCATAAAATATGATTTGTTTCCAAATGCTCTTGGATTTGAGATTTAGTTTCAAACAGGTGAACAATCACCTGAAGAGCACGAGTAATCTCCCTAGCAACATCTCGGTCCTTTACATACTTTCCAAGAGACAAGTTTCGGAAGGCCGAATAACCAATTAAGAATACACCCCCTTTAATCCTCCACTTCATGAGCAACTCAACTCTCTTCTCCCTGAAAATAACATGTAGGAAATATTTAGCATTGAAATAGTTTCAGATTGAAACTTCTCTAACCTTCATCAGGGGCTAGTCATTATATCTTATAAATGAATTATCAAGCATTGTTACCACTAAATGAATAATTCCAGAGTATCCGTAACATTTAAAAGATATAAATATGATTTAGACCTTAAACACAAATTATAACGAATAGAAATTGTAACTCAATTTTTTTCGAGAATAGTAGGTTGACAAATGATAAAGCCGATCACATATTACATTCATTACGAAAATTGTAATAATTAGACATTTATAACAAAACCTTGGAACATCTTCCAGCATGAAAATTCGAAGAGGCTTCAGCTCAGATGGCCGCCATTTAAAAAACTCCTTCCGCCAATTGTGTAGAACACTTACCGGAGTCACAATAAGTGCAGTTCTTAATCCCATTCCCAGGTCTACGCTTCTCATGGCAGTGTACAGGAAAGCAACGACCTACAACACCAGTTATGATCATATTCATTATCACGATAATAGAACCACACTTGATTAAGCTTGTTATCACATCATCATGTATGTTAATAAAACTCCCACTGAAAACAGTTTCTAGAAGAATCCAAATACATATTTAGAATAATTCATTGATACTGTCAAAGGAAAAAAAAAAGTACCGAAAAATGATTGAGACTGATTAGGCTCATCACATATCGAAAATAAATAGTTTCTTAAGCTAAAATAAACACCTGGAAAGTTTTGCCCAGTCCCATCGTGTGAGCCAGGATACAACCAAGACCTTTGTCACCTGACCTCACTTTCCTCACAGATTGTATAATATTCTCCCATATAAATCGAATCCCTGAAACCTTTAGTGATAGAAGAAGATTGAATAGATAAACCCCGGATACAATATCATTATGAAGACCTAAACGCCGAGAAAAATAAAGAAAAAAGAAACAGCATAATACGAGATGAAAACAGTGTCAAGTTGGCATCGGAACATGTAAATTAACCACTGACAGATATATTAATAAAAGAATGCAACAATAATAGGACAATTGATTTTTATGCAAAAACCTGATGGGGTTTTAATTTTTCTGATATGCTAGGAGGAATCCTCACTGGCTCTTCACCTTCTTCCCTCACCACATTTATCAAGTAACCAGCAGAAGAATCAGCCAACATTTCAGCACCACCACCGTCAGAAGAGTTTCGACTACTGAATGAAGCACTCGACATGAATGACTGGGTAGATATTCGAGCCTCCAAAGATTTAAGCCGCTCTTGACGCTCCTGTATAGCAATATAGGTAAATTGTGGATGATGTTCATTTAAAAGAAAAAAGACAGTAAACTACTATGTAAAACAATGCACACGTGAAAATAACCTTCTCAATCGCAATTTTTTTCTTTGTCTCTTCTCCCAGTTCAGCATCATCCATAATTCTCCGTATTTTCTTTTTCCGTCTTCTTTTGCTACTAGGAAACGTCAAAAAAACAAACAATTTATACACGGCACAAACAATTTACACACGGCACTGCCAAAAAGGAAATATCAATTCCTCGGGGCAAAATCTGTACATGATATATGGAAATAAGCAATTACTACAGTATGGCTCCATGTATTACACAGATAGGATATGAGTACCAATGCTGTGTACCTGGCATTGATACTGCCACCTGCATCTGAATCATCAGAATCAGTGTCCGAACTAGATACAGCTGAACTTTCCGATTTATCTTTCTCGGTATCTAACAATCCATTTCTAGCACCTTGAGTATCATCATAACTATCAATCACACTTGTACTGCCATTTTCATTTTTGGAGTGCAGTTCATCACTTTCACTTGCTCGCTTGAACTCCATTGAGTTCATTAAACCTGGATAAGCATGTCCATCAGTACTAACACGTTTATCACATTAGCAGCAGCACCAGAAAATATTTTCAACTCACCACCATTCACATTTTCATAACTCCCATCCTCAAGTACCAAGGAATCATCGTCTTGGCATTCCCTATGCCCATCAACAGTATCCTAAAGCAGATAATGACCGTAATCAAGACTCAAAAACATATTTTGTTGAACAACCACGTTAAATCAAGAGTTGAACCTCTAATTTTCGCTGTTTCTTCCTACGCTGTCTCCGTTTCAAACGAGTATGAAGCTTATGATCAACATTTACATCATCCTCCTCCTTAACCTGCCAATAATCATGCCATATGATATATGCTAATATGCAATAGATGATGTCCTGTAACTACACTAGTGCCAAACAGCCCAAACTGAAACTGAATCATGCAAATTGAAACTGATAGCCTTAGCCATACGATGCTATTCGAAATTTTGAATGTGATGATTCATGTGGTTGATGAGTGTTTTTTCAGGTGAAGTATGAAAATAGATAACCATGTTTGCTAACATTTATATATATGAAAATAAAAATCATGTTTCAAAGCTAAAGCCAAAGTCAATTATGCTGAAAGTGTTCTCAAACCAACAGTTAATTCGTCAGTTACTTGAATGAAAAATAAAAAAGGGAATACCAATTCTGGATGTGCGATTGCTAACCTTTCTATAGTTTTTCTTTTGTTCTTCTGTGAGAGCCAGTTCTCTTTCATTTGCTATAGCATCAGCAATAAATGGGTCATCTGTGGCGTTATCAATGTCATCAATCTCTTCCACCTATCCATGCAGTTACAATTAGGATAACAATACGCAAAGCCACTGAATGTATAAGGGTCAAAGAATATGGCCTTTAACAGCAATTTATCAGGCCACATGATAGTAAGAAGTGTTTGGGAATGAGGGGATCATACTACAGAATATATTATGAATTATCACTATCTACCACAAGTGCAGCAACAAAATGAGACAATCCGCATGAAATGAGGGTGTTTTTCCATTAAATGTGTGTGCTCTTACTTTGACAGATAAAATCAGAAATTATGAGTAGATAACACATTTCAACTAAAGCATAGGGGTCAACGAAGACGTATTATTAAGCAATTCAAAGGTATATCACCTCATCAACTCCTGGAAAATTTAGGCCAAGTTCAGCAGCCTGTTGTGGTGTGCTTGCCAGATAAACAGAAGCCCAGTTCTTTTGTTCCGAAGGTAACGCCCTCTAATGATGACCTATCTGAGCACATTTTACTGAATGAGTCCCAATCAACATTTTTACCATCAGTTATGGTCTTTGTATTTTCACTTGCTGCAATCCTTTTTTCCAAGAAACCACTCGCACCCTCCTCCAAGACTTTGCCATGCCGTCTGCCGCAACTTGAGGATCAATAATCAGAATAATTTCCCAGTGAACAACATCTGAACTAATAAGATAGGCGGGGATTTAACCTTCTCACTGGCCTGTTACTCTGAAGAAACTCTTCAGCCTTTGCAATCGAGTCACTAGCTTCAACAGTCATTTTAGCTCCCACCCAGTGAGTTCTCTTTCTCCATGCATCAGTGGAGCACCCATCGGGTGCTTGTTTCTCAATCCACTTGTATAGACTTGAAAGTTCAATACCAGCACCATCAAGTTGCTCCTAGTCCAAATAGAAGAAAAAAAGAATCATCAAAGACAAATATCAATCTATAAGTTCAATGAAATTGAGATACAGAAAAAACGAGAAAAGAAGAACACAAAAAACGCCTAGTACTATTTTTTGCAAGAACAACCATTTGATCCTTCAGTAACTTTCCCTTCTTCGTAGTTACAAGTTTCAGATATTCAACACAAGAAACACAAGGGCAATCGATGAAAGAAAAAATCAATGTTGTAAAAAATCTACAAGTGTATCATACCTGTAAATGGACAATCTCGGTCTCAAGATTGTCAAGTTCAATTTCCCACATTTCCTTGAATGCTGCCATTTCATCTTCCACGGCTTTATCCAGCTACAGAGACCCAAAAAGTTCAGCATGCACATGTACAAATGAAAACTTGATATGAAAAGAAAACAGAAGGATTACCTCTTCCACAACAAGATGGGGTAATTCTTTCCTAACATCAGCCTCTACTTTGGCCAGGGCCTCCTCTTCCAGAGCTTCTTGAGCTTCAGCCGCCTGAAAAGTAACCAAATAAATAAGATAAAATAAATATCATGCATCCATAAGCATAAAATGGTAACCAGCGTTTTACTTTTCTCTCAACTTCGACAAGCTCATTAATAAGCTCTTCAATCTCATTCTCTGTCAATGGTTCCTGAGAAATGGGAAATCAGAAATTGACATGAAAAATTGAAGATGGCAACATGGAGCAACTAAATAAGGAGTTGAACATAACCACAAAATTGGAAACAGCCACAGACAGGTACGAAAAGAATATATAGTTCGAAAGAAAAGGTTCACAACTCTAAGTGTGAAAATGCAACATCAACAAGGGCCAAAATTGACACGATCTTTCGTAGATTTTAACAAGCAAACACTTCATCAGTAGAAAAAAAATGTTGTATGCTTAGCTTTTCTTATGTATGTTTGTCAACCTAATCATCAAACTCGTATAAAAAATGTTTCGTGTATCTTTACATGTAAAAAGATTCGCTTAAAAAAGTAATATACCTATATATGCCGGCTATTTCTGTCTATTCAATGTCATTCAAACTAGATTAAATGAACTTCAAAATATCAAAATATAACATAAATCAAGCGAAGTCTCGTTTATAGAAAAACTTTCTATCATTTATGGCAGCATAAGTAGATATTATTATTCAAGAAAACCCCCATCATGCAAATATAAATCACGAGATATCAAGAATAATCACTGTTTTGGATGCAATGGATCCAAAATCATACATGAGATGAGATATGGAATTTCACAACACTGTCAGGTGTATTCCAGCACCATACACGCATTGAGTCTACTCAGGCATTTTCAAGTTTAACTCACATTTTTACTAAAGTAATACACGGAAGTATCAGTGAATCCATCAACAAGAGGGAATTGTGAAATAAAGATTTATGAACACGAAAAAGACCGAAATGATACGGGTAAACGAAACACTTGAACACATAAAAGATCAAGCAATTCTTCAAGCACATAAACTAGCCGAGCATCACCAGAAAAGGAAAAGGACAGGATTATCACAATAAAAAATATGGATAATACATTCGCTTCTCATTCATTCACTCTATTCGAAAAAAAATATAAAAGTTCATTCACTCTATTTATCCAAACACCCATCAGAGAGAAACATGCAAACAAAGAAAGAGCGGAAGTTCAAACTTAAAAAACCATCGGAAACGATCTAAAAATAGCAACTCACCCCCTTCAATCCCACGACATTACCAGAGAACAAAGACTTAGGAAAAAAAGCCGATGAATCAATTAAGGATAAGAAGATATCGATAAACATTCTCTTCGAATGTAGCTTGCGCATTTCACTAACCTCATTAGGTAATTCTTCTCCAATATCTTCTTCGTCATTATCAACCTCTAAAGAATCTTCATAAAAATCATCTTCAGCGAGTTCAATTTCCTCTTCTTTGCTTTCTGCATCGTTCTCCGGATCCATTTGTCGAGTTATTAGATCGTCACACTTCGAGATTTATGAAAATGTCGAATAGTACTGAAAACTGGTTTGGAGAAGAAAGTGAAATTTAGGGGAAAAAGAAACGACGGTGTCCGAATTTCAATGAAACTAAGTTGTGTGCGAAGGCTTCTAAATAGGGGTGACCGAATTACCGAAATTTCGGTACGCACCGAATACCGAACAAACAATTCGGTTCGGTATTCGGTTTTGAAATTCTGATATTCCGGTAATTCGGTTCGTTTCGGGTTTTTATTTCGGTATACCGAATTACCGAATTATAATTGTTTAATAATTAAATATATTAATAATAATAATCCGGCCTTTTACTTTGGGCCTTGCCTTTTACTTCAAAGTCGGCCTTTTACATTTTTACTTCAAAATGGCCTTTTAATAGTTAAATATATTAAGAATAATATTAATAATCGGCCTTTTACTTCAATATCGAAAAGTTCACAGAGCTCGAACAAAAAATCGACCTTTTACTTCAAAATCCCAACTAGAAATCACACTTAAAAAGCCCCAACTCGTAAAGAATTCAAGATCGAAGAAGGCGCCATAAACTCCATCTCAAAATCTGCCTCATCACATCATTGAAGAAGGCATAAACTCCAACACAAAATCTGCCCGTCATCTCTCCTTTTAAGTTCCTCAGTTCGATCATCAAGTCTCTTTAAATCTTGTATGTTATGATTTTTAGGGATGGATAGTCAAGGAGGACTAGAGACACTTGGTCAACTTCAAAGTTCAAATAAGTCATCATCGACCCCACAGGAAAGTATCACAGAAGGAGCTGAGAATGATAGCAGAGAAGAACGAAGTGAAAGACCTAAGAGAAAAGAAATGCCTAGAAGGTATTTAGCGTGGGCTTATTTTGTTTTATACACCAACAAAGATGGAAAAAGGAGAGCCAAATGTAAGTATTGCGATAGGAATTATGCTGCTGATTCATCTAAAAATGGAACTTCGGGAATGAAAAATCACATGAAATCTTGCAAGAATAATCCTGAAAATGTTGGAATAACGCATACTATCGCAGCGTATTGTCAGAGTGGACCGGGAGAAGCTAGAGCTGCTACATGGAAATTTGATCAAGAAGCCATTAGGAATGGCTTAGCTCGAATGATTATCGTCGATGAGCTACCATTCAAATTCGTGGAAATGAAGGATTTTGTCGTTTTGTATCACTTTCTTGTCCACAGTTCCTCGTCCCATCAAGAAAAACAATTACAAGAGATTGCTACAAGCTTTACTTTGATGAAAAAGAGAAGTGAAAGAAGACCTTTTTTAGAACAAGTGGACAAAGAATCTCAATCACAGCCGATACATGGACGTCAAACCAACGGCTGAATTATTTATGCTTGACCGGTCATTATATTGATAGTGATTGGAAATTACACAAAAGAATTCTCAATTTCATTCCATGTCCGACACATAAAGGTGAGAATGTTGGGTTGTTGATTGAGAAATGCTTGCTTGATTGGGGAATTGACAAGGTTTTCACGATTACGGTTGATAACGCGTCTTCAAATGATACTACAGTGGGTTATCTGAAGAGACGATTTGTTAGTTGGAAGACGGCTATATGTGGTGGGAAGTATCTACATATGAGATGTGTGGCTCATATTGTTAATCTTGTTGTGAAAGATGGATTTAAGGAAGCGAATAAGTCTGTCGAGCGTGTTCGTACAGTAGTCAAATATGTGAGACAATCACCATCTAGATTGAAGAAATTTAATGAGTTTGCAGTTGAGAAAAAAATTGAGACTAAGAAATGCTTATGTTTGGATGTTCCAACGAGATGGAATTCTGTGTTTACAGTGCTAGAGACATCTCTTCTTTTTCAAGGAGTTTTTGATATGTATAATGTTTCTGATGTCGATTATCGTGCTGATTTTATGCCTGGTGGAGTGTATGGTAAGATAGGTATGCCCAGTAGACATGATTAGGTTGTTGTTGACCGGTTGGTGAAAGTTACGGCATTTCTACGAGCTCACTCTTCGAATCTCAGGTTCGTTATACATTACATTGAATATGCTATTTTCGTTGTTGATATTAATGACTTGTTACTCTTTGAATTTCAGGTTCTTTGTACGTTACGTCGAACACATTATTTAATGAAATTGCCGATGTCGATGACTTGTTAAAAGAATGGAGTGTGAGTCATGACGATGCTTTGGTTGATATGGCAAGAGGTATGAGGGCAAAGTTTAACAAGTATTGGGGAAGCATGGAGAGAATGAATGTGATGTTGTCCGTGGTCATATTACTTGATCCTCAACGTAAATTTGGGAACCTTCAATATGAACTCAAGAATATGTATGGCGATGAACGTGGAGAGGTGATGGCAAATATTGCAAAGCATGCTTCTTGTGAAATCTTTGAGGATTACAAGAAAGCTTTTTCTTCAACATCATCTCAAGGAAGTACAAATCCAAGTGGCTCCAATCTAGAAAATGAAACCGAAGTTGAAAGAAGGGCGGTAAGAGGTCATCGTAAGAGATTTCTACAAATGATGCGAGTGGAGGCTTAATCAATCCGAGGTAGATATGTATCTAAGCGAACATATCGGCATTGAAGATTTTGATATCATTGAATGGTGGAAAATGCTTGCTCCGAGATTTCCTATTTTATCGAGGTTGGCTCGTGATGTACTTGCTATGCCCATTACTACGGTAGCTTCTGAATCTGCCTTCAGCACCGGAGGTCGAGTTATCGATGACTTTAGAGCTTCTTTGTCACCTAAAATGGCACAAGCTTTAATTTGTTGTGAAGATTGGCTTCGTAGGACGCCATTCAAGAACGTGGAAGAGGATTATGAATTACTTCAGAAACATGAAAATGGTATATTTTCTCATTCTTTTTACTATTTCATTCATTCGTGGTATAGTTTCTATTAATGTGTTGCGATGTTTTGGTTAATAACCATATATGAGTATTTTAGATATGTGATCAAATATTGGCTTGGAGTCGACAATCATCGGGTTGTGAGATTTTTCAAGGTTGTTTTTTAAATAATAGCTTTATATTTCGTTTTGGTTAAAATTGTGATAAACCTCTTCCTGTTTAATTGCAGTTGTTGTTCGAGAGAGTGAAGGAGCAAGGTGTTTTGATTGGCAGTGAATGACTATGATTTCAGCACAGTTTTTTGTTTATATGATATAGGTGATCCGATGGTAATTGTGATCTTTTTGGGTTTTGTTTTGTGTAGTTGTCAAAAACCAAAACATCTTTGATGTATGACAGTTGGTTTCTTCACTGAAGTGGGTTTTTCAATTTTTTACACTACTTTCAGTTAACCGTTCGGTAATACTGAAATAGCGGAATTTAATTCGATTTAAAAAATAAAAAATTTCGGTTCGGTTAATCGGTAATTCGGTTCGGTTCGGTTCGGTACGTACCGAATGCCCACCCCTACTTCTAAAAGAGCATCACTTTTATAATCACAATATGTATAAGATGCGTTAATTCGGTTTCATGTCTATTGTTCATTAGAACTCGAGCACATCTTATATATACAAGGAAATGTAGGTTTCATATGTGTTGACACGTGTCCACTTTTATTTTTAAAAAATTATTAATAAATACGAAACCACGATTCGTAGTAAACACACATTCAAGTAAAATTGAAACCATTTCATCGCCTTCTTCTTCGGTGGGTTTCTCCGGCGAACAGCTGATCGATTTCGGCCCTGATAGACAGACAAGAGAATGGGTAGCGATCAATTTTCTTCCAAAAAACTGTAGTAAAACCTCTTCGATTTCTCAGGCTAGTATCGTCAATGGCGGTTCTTTATCGACCCCTTCGAAGAGATCGAAAGCTTCTTCATATCAGCAGTGTACACCACAGAAGAATAATGCCCTTTTTGCAAAGTCCAAGGTTGCAATATTCGATTTGAAGTCTGCGAAGGATTAGTACAGAAGGCATCGAATATGCGAAGCCCATTCGAAGAGCCCTCGAGTCGTCCTCGTGGGAGGCTTTGTTCGTCGCTTCTGTCAGCAGTATAGCAGGTAATAAGTAATAAATATTCCCAAAGGTTAAAAAATGTTCTTGAGGGCTTTAAATTACGGGTTTTTTTTCTTTCAAAAGGTTTCATGATCTTTCTGAGTTCGACGACAAGAAGAGGAGTTGCAGGCTTTTGGATCACAATGCAAGGAGAAGACGAAGAATAAGGCCTCGAACCTCAGATCATCGCAAATGACGACATTATATGGTAATAGCATTTTATGGTTTTGATCTACTACAGAAAAAAATACTACAATGTTTTCTAATCTTTGTCTGAATTTTTGTGTTGTCTTCGAAACCCAGGCGGGACAAATCAGATGCCTCAAAATAGCATTGCCTCGAACGGTGATCAATGTAAGCCCGTTCTCTGACACAAATAATCTAATAACAGTCAGGTTCGTTCGTGTGATGAGGAGTGAGGTGGGTCCTCTCGCCGCCACGAGCTCTGCTGCAAACAGCGTAAGCACCTTACCTTTTTTTCTTAAGTCGTTGATTTACTCATTGTTCGTCGCAGTGCGATTCATATCAATATTTTTGTCGTTTAATTGAACCATGAATTCTCTTATCTTTTTCTTGGATTAGCAATGTGCTTGATGTTGGGTTTTTGCTGTAATTTTATTTTTACATTAAAAACAAATTGTGATCATTCTCATCGATCAAAGTCTTTTGGCTTCTTTGACCACCATGGGATCGTGATTATTCCGCTATTATTTCTCTGAGTTCTCTATTGTTGGGTTACCCGGTGTCTCCTGGAGACGCTACGTCCCCGGGTACGGTGCGGAACAAAAATTTTCCGGGTTCCCCGATTGCCCTCATTGTTCGGATCAGAATAGTATCACATAGACATGTAATAGGGCGGGTCAAACCCGTAGAGAATTACCAGTTGAAGCAAGTGGCAGGACCTCGTCCTTTTCTTCAAGACTTCGTCGATGGTGGTGGAGGGCACTAGATCGTCACGCCGACCTCGCAGTGTACCACGATGTCAGTTCTCTAAAGATGTCTAGAGAGAACCGAGCCGTCGCGTGGGAGAAAAGTGTGTGCGTTCGGTGTGTGTTTTGTGCCTTTAGTTGATTTCGAAAATCACTTGCTTTCTCTTCATATGGAGCACCAAATTCTTAACCTATTTAAAGGCTTGGATTTCGATATCTTAGTTCTTAAAGTGTGAGAGATTTTTGCCAAATCTTACTCTCTTTTGAATTCCAAATCCAAACTTAAGGAAACTTGCTATTATTAGAAAACTAACTTAAATACCAAGTCAAACTAAGTATATTTAAATATGGTTTGGAATTCGAAACTTAATCCTAGATTAATTTTGAAATTTAAATAAATAATATTCTAAATATTTTATTTCATATTTATTTATATCAAATATGCAAATTCCGAAAATATCCTCAAACGCATATTTCGAAATTAGCTTAAGGTGAAATTCAATTTTATCCTCAAGCCCATTAAGCACTTGGCCAAGCCCAAGTCTTAAAGCAAAAACACCTCAACAAAATGGGATCGTTGAAAGGAAAAATAGAACCCTAGTGGAAGCCGCTCGTACAATGCTGATCAATTCCGGACTTCCACACTTTCTTTGGGCTGAAGCAGTTAATATCGCCTGTTTTACCCAAAACAGGACGGTGGTTCACCAACGGTTCAACAAGACTCCGTACGAGATTGTGAATAACAGAGTGCCCAACATCTCATTCCTTAAAGTCTTCGGGTGCAAGTGCTTTGTGGCGAACGACAGAGAGCACCGTGCTAAGTTCGACCCTAAAGCATTCGAGGAAACTTTCGTCGGGTATTCTACAACATCAAAAGCGTACCGAGTATACATCAAGTCCAACCGAACAATTAAGGAAAGCTATAATGTCACTTTCCACGAAGTGGCAGATACGGCTTCTGAACACATCAGTTCAGGACCCGTGCTAAACCTGTTGGCTTCTGAAGACAACATCGCAGAACCCGTACTCACAGGTGTATTGGCGCAAAACCAACAGGAGATGGAAACAAATCAACAATCAACGCCAGACGAAGCTCTGAGACTTGTGTTAGAAGACTTGGATTCCCTCTTTGAGCCATTACATCCGCCAATTAACGTCAACCATACTCCCGACGTGGCTGATGTACCAAGTTCTTCAACAGTCCCTACCTCACCCGATTCAGATCTGCCGCAGAATAATGAAGAACCTATCATGAGTGTTGAGGAAGAATCATCAGAGTCGCTCCCTCCAAACGCTGATTTGGAACTTCCTCACACAAATGAACAATTGGAGATCATTGAAATCTAGACTCACAAATGGATGATGCATCTTCTTCAGCCTTGCCGCATGAGCGCAAGTGGACTAGAGCCCACCCGATTGATCAGATAATTGGCGATCTTTCGAGCGGAGTAAGGACAAGGCATCAACACAGTCTTTTCAGCTGCTTCTTAAGCCAAAACGAGCCTACTAAGGTAGCAGACGCACTTCAAGACCCGGATTGGATAATTGCAATGCAAGAGGAAATCAACCAATTCGAACGTCTTCAAGTATGGAAATTAGTACCCCGCCCGCATGGGAAAACTATCATCGGAACAAAATGGGTATTCAAGTACAAAAAGAATGAAGATGGCGAAGTGATTAGGAACAAGGCACGATTAGTTGCAAAGGGATACAATCAACAGGAAGGTATTGACTATGATGAAACATATGCTCCTTGATGAAACATATTGCAAAGGAGGGGGATAAAAAGAGACGACAAAGAAAAAGATGACAAAAGAAGGTGGAGAAAGCACACGAGGAATGCTCAACGCACAAAAAGCAGTCCAAAAGAACCTATCCCTCGACTATCACAATCTCATATCATTAGAAGGGGACATGGATGCTGCGAACTTCTCCATCGATAATCTCGTACACTCGCCAGAACGACTGAAAAGAGGAGCACCACGAAGTGAACTTCTCCAACGATAATCTGGTCTTATATCGCCGAGAAGAGGAGCGCGACCTTGGGTTCGAATTCCATAACTGTGAACTTCTTCAAATTGATAATCTCTGAAACCTCACTAAGGATTAAGAGAAAATGAGCGCAGTATCGGCCCAAGAACGAACAAGAAGAATTTCGCCTTAGATAATCTCTCAGCCTCGTAGAGAAGCGGAGCTTCAGCTTGAGCAAGTGCAGAATGAGACAAAGAAAGGATAAGAACAACGAACAATAAAAGGAAAAATGCCTAAAAGAAGGAGAACGATGAAGAACAGGAAGAAGATCCTTAGTCCACAATCCCAAAACTATCATTCCCTTCTTAGTCAGAGCCAAAATAAAACCCTTCACAGTCTCTATGATTCCACATCGACGATCTCTCGCAAAGGTGAAATGATTAAAAACGCCTCGATCACAGGTAAATTGACTTAAGATTGCTTGTGTTGACTTGAATGATATATATATAATCATCCCAAGGCAAAAATAATTGAGTGCTAGAGTGAACCTAGTGAGAGGTATCGAAATGGATTATTCAATGAACTTAGGACTCTTTAGTTTGACGACATGACTTGACAGTATGTGATCTTTTCAAGTGTCTTGTGAAATTTAGGCGTGACAATGATCGTAGTAAAATAATCTGACCCCATACTATTAATTCTATTAATATATACAATTAAAAAAATAGTAATAATAATAACAATAATAAAAGAAATAAAATAAATAAAAAATTACACACACATATATATATATATAAATCGCACATTTTGAATGCATGTTTAACTTGCATTGGTACGGAATTGATTAAAATGCGACTTTACTTGTTTATGCTCATATCCTCCCGCAACATTTTGAATACATGATTTGGGGACCATGTATCTAAGTGAAATTGCCTAAATTGCGTATAATAATGATTATTACTTGTATTGATTTGCTTGATTACGTGATAAATCGATACATGTGCACTATTTGAGGGGGAGCATTTACAATGATTCCATGTTTTGAGCTCCAAATATTTTTGATGTTCTTTTCTTTAAGTGTTGCAGAAATTTTCATTCTAGAATTGCTTTGGTCAATGCTTAAATAAGGAGGACCTCACAAAATTTCACGATCGTGAGCTCAAGACATTGATAAAACAATACAGGGGGAGCCTTAGTAGATCAATTACTTCTTGATTAACTCTAATATTCTCGACATTTTGCTCTAAGTAATGCAGATTATTGAAGATCAATTTTGGAGCCGGATGTCACTAATTCGAAAATACAGGGAGTTAATTGCATTTTCGTTTATAATTAGAAGGAGTAATTCTGTGGTTTATTCTTAAAATTTAGGATCAATCTGAAATATTAAGGTAAACATACTATCGAGAAATATGGACGAATTTGCAATTTTCAATCGCAGTTTCTCGAGCACAAATTAATTTGGGACTAAATTGTAATTTTCGCCTTCATATTGTCGAGCGAAAATTAAACAGGAACCAAAAAGATTTCGATCGGAATTGTCGAGCGAAAATTGAACAGTAGCCAAATCAAAATTCTCGATCGTAAGTTTCTCGATCATAAACAGTAACGGGCTTAATTAAGTATCGTAAACGTCTAATCAGCCCAAATTAAACGAAATCATTAGTTTGCAGTCGAAAATCCCTAAATACACGCAAAACCCTCGATCGCAAAATTCAACAGTCAAATTTTCTCGCGAAAAACTTTTTCTCTCAAAAGACGAAAGTAAAATCCTCAAAATCCGTCGTTTTTCAACTAATTTTCGTCTTTTGAAGGTAGATTTGACTTCCTTTAGGGTTTTTCGTGCATTTAAACTAGATTTGTGTCTGTATTCTGGAATATTTCGCATGATTCTTTGATTATTTCTCGACTGTTCATACTCTGAGAACTCGAAACCCTCGTTAGCAGTATAATAGACCTTATTCTAAGTATAATCTGGGTTAAAAACTGCATAATAGGCTAGTTTCGATGTTTCTTGATCATTTTGAGTGAATATAACTTTGATTTTCTACGTTATTAGTGTTCGATTGAAAGTTATGACTGAACTGGAGTTTAAAGGTTTAAATGCGTCGAAGAACTTTCTCGCTCGCAAACAGTGAAAATTGAAATTCGATTTGATTAAGTCACTGTTTGAATCGTAAAAGATCTTCGATCGCAAATAGTTTCAAGTTAGTCACTACGATAAATAACGCTGATTGAAAAATATTTACTATCGAGAAACACAATTTTGATTTTATGCGAGCGAAATATTACTGAGAGGAATAGATAAAATAGATGCAATGTCTTTAAAAATTTCGAGCGCAAAACTTACATTCGAAAATTTCGATCTCAATTTTGTTCTCGGTTGAAAATTTTAGCGGCGATAAAATTAATTTTTCGACGATAAAATTTTCTCGATCGTAAAATTTCACAGCGAAAAACCTTTTGAGAATCGAAAACTTTCTCGCTCGTTAATTTTCATAGCGAAAAATTTTTCGTGGAAAAATTTCTCGATCATAAATTTACTTGGAAATCTAATTTCTCGATCGTAAATTTACACGGAAATTTTTCCCGATCGTAAAATTTCTCGGCTACAGTTTCGCATCTTGAGTTCAAACACTTAGAAATTTTCTAAGTCCTTACTTTCCACTGTAGCTTTCAATAGCGAATAAAATTTTCGATCGCTAAAATAAACGGATATCTTGATTTAAAATCAGCACTTGGGATATTAAATTGAAATTTCAATTTTACGTGCGAAAAATTTCACGGAGTGAACAGTGGCTCTAAACACTTAGAAAATTTTCGACGAAACTTTCATATGACTCTTATTCATAGGTCGAAATATCATTTTTTTCACTCTCGTATACATATGTGCCAATCCATACATTCTTCAAATTAATTTCGACTCAAATTTTTTGAACTAATGATTTACATTTCTTATGTGGATTTCAGATGGATCACTACCCAACATATAATCACATCTACGAGAAGGCCTTATATCTCAACGTCCACGATACGAACTTCCAGTTAGACCTGACCACCTTTCGGTGTCCAGACGACATTATCGTGTCCATCCTGCAAGGCCATCCACTATGGCATGCACTAACAGTGACGGCATCAGTGCCGATGGTCTACCTCCAGCAGTTTTGGGGGATGATCAAGAGCATAATCTTGGACGAGGCATACCACTTTACCACGGTTGTAGGGACGAGGCACATCTGCATGGGCAAGAACGAGTTCAGAGTTCTCCTCGACCTCCCTCACAGCCAAAAGTACTACCCCCTCCCATCAGATGCAGAACTCCAGATGGGGTACTGTCCGCCGCTCACCAAGCTAGCTCAGATGCAGAGCAACGGAATTCCTCATCCATGGAAGACACCATTTGGGATTATCAACAAGTGTCTGTCCCCGAAGCACGCCGGCTTCGACAAAGGCAACGGCCACATCCTTCGGATATTTCACGGAGTTGTGTTCTCGCGGAATTACGATTTCGCTCAACTGATCTGGAACGACCTCGCAGAGCAGATCAGACAAAAAGAGAACAAAAGGTCCAAGAACGTGCCGTATGCGAGATGGTTCTCCATTATCATCCGCCAACAAATGGAGATGTACGTGCAGAATGTTCCTCGCTTGCCTCCGGGAGGAAACTATCAGCCACCCAGGCTCAAGTTCTTCCACAACCCGAAACTAACGGAATTGGACCAGTCATCAATGGCCATACCGTTCGATTTTCTACGTCTCGCCGACCCCACGGGAGACATTTATAGAGCATACTGCCGGGAGAATCATCTGACGGAACAGATTTAGAGGGCCCCCGACAGACTTCGTTGTTAGCCCTCAACAACAACAGCCTAGTCCTGAAGACACGATGATTGATGAAGTGGCTCAGGAACTAGAGCTGGAGCCTCCAACTCACGAGGAGCCAATGCCTGACTTAGATGCCTGTGGCGGCAGAGTTGGAACAAGAGGCTCCAGCAGAAACGCTTCAAGTTGAAGTGCCCATACATGTTGGCGTGCTTGAAGAGCCTATCGAAGAGGTTCCTTAACAAGAAGAACAGCCCGAGGCAGAAATGGGGCAAAGCTCTCTTCCACAAGTGATGGAATAGGCTCGTGAGGACATTGAGCGAGAACCTTCTCCTCACACAGCCACCTCATCAGACACGGAGTCCGATGGGGAGATCAGATTGATAGGGCGGACTCCCAGACGACTTAGCATACAACTCGAGTCCCTTTTCCCCACCGTCACTGAACCATCAGACACAGCGCAAACCATCACTACAAGTGTTGCGGACCCTTCATCGCTCAATCTTGAGCCGCAACACAGCCTACTAGTGTCTGGTTCGCAGGCCCAACCCGAGCCTGCCGAAACACCCATAGAGGAGAATCTTCAAGATTCGACTCGAGGATTGGGTGGAACTCTCGAGAGTCACAACCTCAAGTGACTCTGAGGAGCCGGTGTTAGCTCTAGGATTGATAACAGGCGACATCAGTCGTCCTGGACCATCCACAACGGAGGCGTCCGCTCCATATGTGACAGAAGATCGACTTCAGGCCGCTCTAGCTAATGCGCTGAAGGATTTTGAAGACAAAATCATGGAGAGCGTGTGAAATGCCATCGAGACGTCCCGCCAAGATCGTGGGAAAGTACCCGTCTCGGAGCCGTCTTCGTCACAACCCATCCTCACACCCACTCAACCCATAATATCCACACAAACATCAACACCCATCCTCACCCACAACCTAATAAATCCTGCCACAGTACCCATCAGCGAACTCCACTCAATTCTGGTCGCCAGGCTATTGGAATTGACCAGACGAACGCCGGAAGAAGAAGATCTCTTCCACCGTTTCGTGAATCATCCTGACCCATCAGAAACGTGCCGCGTCCAAGGCTCCCACTCCAAACGCCGACATGACGACCCAAACGATTAGGGTCGTCCTGAGGGGGAGAAGAGGCTAAGGATAATCACAAGGGGTCAGAGACAGAACCCTGGCGCGACTCAGACAAGTCAAGGAGTCGCTGGAACCTCACAACCCACTACCCAAACAACCACCACCACCCGCCGCACCACTCTAACCCAAAACGACTCACGAATCGACCCACCAACCTTTCATATAAGGACGCCTCCGCCCACACCACCGACCTTCACAAGCCCCTTGCTTCCGGAAGAAGAAGCAAGCGCTGCCATGCTCGTCGCCCTAGCGCAGACTCAGGCGACTCCCTCAATTTCTCCAGACCAACAGAGACCATCTGGACATGGCGTCAACCCACACAAGGTCCTAGACAAATACATATTCGAAGGACAGTGGATGACCCATTCCATGCCCGAGGAGCATCAAAGACGACGGCTTCAGGACATTCGAGACTTCTTACAACAAGCCTCGGTAGACCTC
This sequence comes from Craterostigma plantagineum, assembly GCA_027422505.1. NCBI lineage: Eukaryota > Viridiplantae > Streptophyta > Magnoliopsida > Lamiales > Linderniaceae > Craterostigma > Craterostigma plantagineum. The sequence goes on along the minus strand of JAPQWV010000005.1, from coordinate 11,174,537 downwards.
GTACTCATAGAAGATGAAGAACTTCAGGAAGGTGTAGACCATGAACAAGATCCCACAGGGCTTTCAGAGCTCACGCAACGAGCGATTTCCCCCACAAGACAAATGCCAGAAACCGTTTGGATCGACACGCCGTGGGAGAACATCCGAATAGAAATCCCTTTCCTTGAAGAAGTTCGCGAAAACATTTGGAGGTCACCGGACAGAGTTAAGAAGCCGAACGAGTTCGAGCTGAGAGGGATCTCTCACTGGGAACAGCAGAAGCGAATGACGTATCTCTGGATGCTGACCCATCTTGGACCGGATGTGAGATTGGGAATGACTAAAAGCCAAGCCAAGCCAAGAGTCATTACAAGAGTCTCTCTTCAATTTGTCAACTACTCAGCATCTACTGTGCTAAAGGAGGACTTCCAACACCGTATTATGCCATCGAGCGAGTAGATAGAACTCGAGAAGATCTAAACGAGAGTGACCTACCGTACATCCCTGCTGATGAGGTGTACAACCTCTACAAGCTGTACGTGGAGAAGTACAAAGGTCCTCAAGGCTTCATCAAGAAAGAAGGACTCGAGGGTCTCTACCGGTTCATGATGTACCAAGTCAAGTACTTCGCCGCACACGACCTTCAGATGGCTCTGGAGAGCAACATGAAGAAGGTCAACATGATCGCTCCGCTCAACAAAGGACCTGAGATCGAAGGGCTTCCCAACAATCACGTGCACATCAGCTCACTCTTAGGCATCTCCTACCACAATCCGATTACGAAGAAGACTAGGATGATGCTGAAGACTGAGGTACACAAATTCTGTGATGGGACGCTCAAGGTCATCAGGAGAAATATAGAGCAGAGATTGGAAGAAATCAACCGAGAGACAATGCTGAGGATCCACCGGTTCGTGAGAGAACAGCCGCTCCTAATGGAATTATTAGAAGATATCGAGGAGCGACTGGAGCTGAGGAACACGCTCAGGAACTTTGAGCATGCGCTGGGCTTGCGCAGATCATACTATGCCCGACGAGGACAAACAGTGCGGAGACGCAATCAAGCACAAAGGGGGAGATTGTAGAGTAAACATTTAGATTGTGCTTGATTTCATTAGTTGTCCTTGTAATTAGGGGCTTTATTTGTATTACTCCATAGATTAGGACTAGTTAGATATTTATACCAAGTTTGTTTGGTATAAATAGTTGTACAAACATTGAGCTTAATACAGAAAATTAGAGAATCAATCCGAAAGGCTGTCGAATTCATTTCTAGAGAGAGAAACTCAGAAAGCATCATCTCACTAGAGGAGTTCTCTCTCGTATTCTTCATCGAAGGTTTTCGATCGAATTACAATTTAAATCATTCTAATCGATTTCCTTAGAATTCATGCCTAGAATTGATTGATTGATAACAGAGGACCTAACAGAGTGGTCGGTCGCGGCCATTTATCTATCGCTTCAATCTTACTGGGGTCTACCGAAATTCCACTTCCCGAAATAATGTGCCCTAGAAAGGCCAATTGCTCTAACCAAAAAATTCGCACTTCTTAAATTTGGCGAATAGTTGCTTCTCCCGAAGAATTCCAATGACCGTTCTCAGATGTCCTTCCTATTCCTCCTTCGTCTTAGAGTACATGAGGATATCGTCAATAAAGACGATAACAAATGGGTCCAGAAATTCTTTAAACACCCGGTTCATCAAATCCATGAATGCAGCTGGGGCGTTCGTTAGCCCGAAAGGCATGACCAAGAATTCGTAGTGGCCATACCTCGTGCTGAATGCAGTTTTAGGAACATCCGTCTCACGAATATCAGCTGATGGTAACGGAACGTAGGTCGATCTTCGAGAACACTGTCGCCCCTTGAAGTTGATCAAATAGATCGTCTATTCTCGGCAACGGATACTTATTCTTAATCGTGATTTTATTGAGCTCACGATAATCGATACACATTCTCATCGACCCGTCTTTCTTTTTAACGAATAGCACCGTGGCTCCCCATGGCGAGAAACTAGGCCGAATAAAACCCTTCTGCAACAGGTCTTCCAATTGCTCCTTCAATTCTCGTAATTCATTTGGTGCTAACCGATACGGAGATTTAGAGATCGGGGCAGCTCCAGGTACAAGATCGATTCCCGATCCAGAGGTAATCCCGGGAGATCCTCTGGAAATACATTGGGATATTCGTTTACTATCGGAACCTGCTCAAGCTTTGGCTGAGAAGATTCCTCAGCTTTCACAGCAAAAACTAGGAACGATTCGCAACCCGCGTTAACGAGTCAGCCCAGCCTTCACAGCAAAAACTAGGAACGATTCGCAACCCGCGTTAACGAGTCGCTGAGCTTTCAAGGCTGAAATCCGAGGGATTGTCTTACCATTTTTCTTTCCCGAAAATTCAAATTCCTCTCCCTCGGGTGATCGGAACCTAAATACCCTCGTCGAACAGTCAATGATAGCCCCGTATTTCGAAATCCAATCCATCCCGAATATGATGTCGTAATCATTCATCGGGATTACTATTAGGTCTACATTCAACTCCCTACCCTCAATACTAACGGGACAATTTTCTACCACTGAATTCGTCCGAGTTGGATCTCCTTGTGGTAGGGATACTACGAAATTGCATGAAGAATGGGTGGGATAGATTCCCAAATGGGTGGGATAGATTCCCACCCTAGTCACGAATTTAGCTGTGGCAGCCCCGCCTTCCACCACTACTTTCTCAACTAGTCTACGTGACTAATGTCCTAATAACGAAATAGATCGTGCAAAATTTCGTATAAAAATTTTTCCTTCTATAAAAAGAAATCGTACAAAATAACTAGGAAAGCGCGCATGTGGGTCAAATTAAATCTATCTACTGGGCCTCCACGAGGTCGCATCCATGCACAGACTTCCATCTCAAAAGCTCTCGGAAGCTTCAACAGTTGGCCTCGCCGTGAAAATGGTCACGTACCGTGATCGTGGGGTCCTACAACACATAAAACGTGGAATGAGCTTATAAAGCTCAGTAAGTGAAAACCATGCATGAAATGCACGTGACCTAAATAGCGAAGGCATTCGCGCCAATGCTATTAACTTCTCACGACCTTCTCATTTCCTCATTTCATATTGGGCCCTCGGCTTTCAATCTTACTATGCACCATATAGAGCTCAAACCCCTAAGGGTATAAATAAGTGGCAGTACACACACTGGAAGGCTAAACCCAAGTACGCAATATGTGCTTAACCCTATGGTGCCTTTCCATCCCAATGCGGTCCACACTGAGAGGCTAATATGCCTTTCAATCCCAACATGGTCCCGTTGAGAGGCTAACCCGGGCGCACAAATTACGTTTAACCCTAAGGCGCCTTTCCATCCTGAAGATATAAATGTGCCTAAGAGGGGGGTGAATTAGGCCTATAGAAATTTTTGTATCTTTTCACAAATACTAAGTGTGGTGACTTAGATATGCCTACTGATGTTTGTGACGAGTGCCTGATATATCCTAGTAACGTCGGATGTGCGTCGGGTCTGTCTCACAGCGATAAAGAAATAACCGAAAAGTAAATGCGAGACAGGATTTTTATAGAGGTTATATCCCCAACTGGGGTTTACTCCTCTCCTTGGGATTTTCTTCCCAAGAGTTTAACCAATCACTATAATGCACCGTAGCTGGATACAAAACTGATTGGTTAGCCCAATACACAACCGAAACAAGTCGAAACACTAGTCACTACTAGGTTACCACACGCCGAGTTTCGTTCCTCGGAATCTCCTTGATCCCGACAGACACAGCTCGCTACCGAAGGGCCCCCGGACTTGTCCTTCCCTTCACGTGTGCGTAAGCGTCGACCTTGCCTCCTTGGTATCGCTCACGTCCGAAGACAACACGTCCGTAGACAGAATATATGGCAGGGGATGATGGAATATCTGATGAATCACTCGCTCAGTGATGGATAGGCAAGTTAAAGTTCGGGTAGGCAGAAAGCTATCGCAAGTGACTGGCTCAGGAATATCTTAGTATCTCTCTGCTCAAAAATCTCTCGTAGACTTAAATACGCAAGTTCTCTGTTCTGTGTTTCTGTACTTCGAAAATCTTTAGTGCAGCTCATATAAATTCTTTTCTAATAGCACTTCACATGGAAAGTCATATCAAACAATAATCACCAAATCAAGCATAGTTTCCATGTAGCTTTCGAGTCAATCATACCATATAAATCATGCTTCTAATAAATCGTCACAACGGTCATATAGCACATTAAAGCATGATTATATTCCATATAGAGCTCAATTTTCGTACTCAAGCAATTTCAATCATTTCGCATATATTTTCCATATCGAAATTGTCCATAAGTGATTCCCTGCTATCAGTTCCTAGTAACGAGTCTTTTAGATTTACTTTCCAAGTATGGCATGCAAGATAGCAATTCATCAACACGTTCAACACGTTTTCCATGTACAGCTCATATCATTTAATCGATATATTTACCATGTTTAGCACATAAATCAGATCAGAGCTTACATAAAACGATTTATCACATCATGGCACGACTTTCCTTATTTCAGAGATCACATCCGTTTATAGCACATATCATATAAGATCACTTTATCCATAATCAAATCAAATCTTTCCTAAATATAATAATCCAATCAGCACAAGGAAAGATATCAATTTAATATTTAGCATTTAATTCAGTGCAAGACAAGCAAGGATCATACATATGATTTTCGTCCAGGAATAAACTGGTATCAACGGATATATCACTTTCCATATATAAACCGCATATTTTCCATATATAGCTCAGTAGGATATCTCATGCATTATTTCCATATATAGCACAGAACGATATATCCTATCTCATGGACTGTCTATAACATGCGATCACATAGTTCCATCGAATCATCACAAAATCACACGCAATTCAAATATTCAACACTTTAACAATTTTCATCTCATTTGCAATGCATGGTTGAACATTATCATGAATTTAGACATTTTATTTTTCCCAAATCGAATTGCTTATTTTATAGACCTAATGTCATCACAATTACATCGTTCATCAAAACTCTCTAACATATATGGACCAAAAAGGTCAACATTCTCCCCCTTTTTGATGATGACATGTAATTGATGCAGCACGGAAGCAAGTAAGCATATTCGATTATGCAAGTCCTAGCGCATATGTCTAAGTGTTCCATAATCACAAAGCAGAGCATACGATATTTCCTAATCACATGTGATACATATTTGCTCCCCCTGCCTACGTGCAGTTATCTCTATGACATGCTATGATATATCATGGACTAATTTTGCTCCCCCTGTCTAAGTGCGGATATATCCTATCTTTTCTATGTTATATCCTTAGTATTAAAAATTTAGAGATTACCCGTGAGTGTGCTCCCCCTGCCTAAGTGCGCATTTTCCAAGCATGGTTCAAGCAATCATGTAATCATCTCAGCAGGCACTTAGCATTTAGTAAGAAATTTTATGCAAGTCAAGTAGCACAGTTACGCATCAGAGTGTGAGATTAACAAACGATATATCCTAAGATCAGAGCAAAAGATGTTAAGCACAGGAGATATATCATAATAGCAGCAAAATATTATATTAGGGTTCAACGAGCCTCCCTATACATACTTACCACTAACAAACTTAGACGCTAAACGTCTAAACTTACCTTACTACTACTCCCCCTTCATCATCAAAAAGGCGGGAGGATCAACTAAAAACTGAACAGAACTGGAATATCCTAGTGGCAACTAGGAGCAGAAAGGAACTAGAAGGGCAGCCTACTGGCTTGAAGAGGTTTCAGAATCGGCGGGCTTATTAAGGGACTTCTTGACGAGCTTTGAGAGCTTGGATAGTTTCATTGATAACTCAGTATACTGCTCTTTGAGCTTGCGGAAGCGCTTCTGATTATCAGCCTTGATATCGGAGATATCGCGGCGCAACACCGAGATTCCAGCCTTCCCGACACTGAGCTCATCTTCATAGTCCTCGTCGTCGTCGCTCTTGACCTTTGCTTTTCCTTTCGCAGCCGACCGTTTCTGGGCGCTATCCACTGACCTACTCTCCTTAGCCTTGAACCAACCTTGGCCCTTTGTGTAGTGAATACCCATCCGCTTCAAGGTCACAAGGTCCACAATGTGGACGGCCTTATCTTCCCAGCCAGGTGGCATAATAATGCCCTCGCACTCAAACATATGAGTGAGCAGCATTCCATAGGGCAGCGCCTTGTCCTTGCTCTCAACGGCCTGAATCATGTGCTTCATGACGGTATATCCGAGGTTGAACTTGCGATTCTGAGATATCATGTACACGGCAAAAGTGCTCATGAAATTCATAGTGGTAGAGTGGCCGCCACTTCCGATTTTGGCACTCCACAAGGTCATGTTCAGCAGCTTATGAAGGAAGAAGAAATCTATGGGAAGTTGATTGAGAGCTTCTCCATCTGAAAAGCGGGGCTTGGTGCGGGTATTCCAGAGTTTCTGAAGGACATCACTGGGGTCGAAACCATCAGCATGGCACCAGTCGTTCATGTCGTAGTGGCAGAAGGGTTCATCAGGAACTGCAAGCATAGCATTCATCTTCTTAGTGGTCCACTCGATCTTGTGTCCGAGAACATAGGAACGGATGGTGATATGTTCTTCAAACTCGTCGTAGTCGAAGTTAGCATAGAACAGTTTGACGACCTCAGGATAGAATGGCGTGTTGAGACTAAGGAATTGCTCCCATCCGTAGTCTTTCAGCCAGGTTATAACAGTTCCAGCAGGCAGATTGTCAAAAGCAACAGCGCGACCACGGGCGATATCTCTTTTGAGGAGGCTTTTGTAGGTGGTGCGGTTACTTTCTTCCAGAAAAAGGTGTTCAGCAGGGATCTCACTCGTTTTGGACAGATCAAGAGGCGGAATGGTAAAGGACTTTGAACTTGATGGCGGAAGTGGAGAGGTTTTTTCAAGTGGTGATGGCTGTTTTTCAGGAGACTTTGGCGGAGGTGATTTCTGGGTTTCAACTGGAGTTGGGGATCGCGGCGGCGATTCCTGGGTAACCTTGGGAACTTCTTCAGGAATTTCAGAGCTTGAGGCAGACTTTTCTGGTTCGGGCGTCTTGGATTTCTTGGTTTTCTTCTTCTTCTTTGTAGTTTTGGAAGGGGATGAGATCTTGTCAGAGGATTTGGGAGATTTGGCTTTGGAACGGGTTTTGCGAACAGAAGGCGAGGCTTGTTTTGGTGATTTGGAAGGTGATCCGAGTGGGGCTTCTTCAGTGTCGGAACTGGGCTCCTTGCGTTTACGGCTTGATGATTCAGGGTTGACAACTTTGGAAGTTTTGGCCATTGATGAAGGTTTGAAGATCGAGAGAGTGTTTGGAGAAGATGATTGAATGATGAAGGTTAAGGAACGGTTCTGAATTTTTAAAGAATAGGATCGGTTTATTTTGGGAAGAGATAAGGATGAATTTCGAAATTTGAAATTTGAAATCAAAAAGATAATGGAAAACTGTCAGGGATATCAGACTGATTTGACGGGATCTCATAATTAAGGAAGGGATGTGACTGGACTGGATAGGAATATATTATAAAGGAAAATGAGTTTCCTAGAATAACTGGACGGCTGAAATAATATCCACGCGTTCCTACCTTAAATAACCTAATCACATTTAAGAACGAATCTAGAAGATCGGATATTCCTAAAATAAACTAGATGGCTGAAGAAATATCTTGGAAGGGATAACTACGAATTTCTTCCTAAAATACGAGAATTTTACTTAAGGAAAAGATCTATAGGATCCACAGAAGTATTCTAAGGGCTGAATATCTTAAGATGGGATAACTATGAATTTCTATCTAAAATAGAATAACCTAGAGTAAATGATAGAATTAGGCAGATTTACTAACCTTATTAAGCTCGAGGATTCCCAATCGATCACGGATGTCGCAGAATCTTGCCTCTATTAGGGGTTTAGTGAAGATATCAGCGAGCTGATCATTTGTTCCTACGAATTCCACACTGATATTCCCTTTCTGAACATGGTCTCGTATGAAATGATGTTTAACCTCAATATGCTTAGTACGAGAATGATGCACGGGATTCTTAGTAATACTAATAGCGCTAGTGCTATCACACATAATGGGAATTTTGTCATAGCCTAACCCAAAGTCACTAAGGGTTTGTTTCGGAAGACCCATTTGGTTCCTATGATGGATTTATCGTCTGGTCTTTTTACGAGTGTCCACACTTCGCTCTTTTCGAACTGAGATAACTCATCTTCCATGGCTGAGACCCAAGATATATCATCTAGAGCTTCATGGACTGTCTTTGGTTCCATCATTGAAAGCAGTACATCATGAGATTCCTCCGTATCTTGATTTCGTACAGTTGCTCGAGTTTTGATTCCAGATCTGATATTTCCTATCACTTGATCTGTTGGATGACTGGATGCATGTTTCCATTTTCTAGGTTGCAGCTCTCCAGCTTCTGGTTCCACTGCTTCAGTATTTTCGTCTTCAGGAATATCTTCCTCACTGTCTTTAATATCCTGCAATTCTGCACAGGGCAAATCTATACCTTCCTCATCAGTAGCATCTGTGTTAGGCATCTCATCAAAAGTAACATGTATGGATTCCTGAACAGTCAGCTTTCTTTTATTATAAACACGATATGCCTTAGACGTAAGACTGTAACCAAGGAATATCCCTTCATCAACCTTAGAGTCAAATTTTCCTCTCTTATCTCTATCGTTCAAGATAAAACATTTACATCCGAACACATGAAAGTAACCTATATTTGGAGTTCTACCATGCCAGATTTCATAAGGAGTCCTTTTTAATATCGGCCTAAGGAAGACACGGTTAGACACGTAACAGGCTGTACTAACAGCTTCCGCCCAAAACTGTTTAGGAATATCGTACTCATGTAACATAGATCTAGCCATTTCCTGTAATACCCTATTTTTACGTTCAACTACGCCATTCTGTTGAGGAGTTATAGGGGCAGAGAAGTTATGACTATATCCGTACTGATCACAGAATGATGCAAATGCCTTACTATCAAATTCCAGTCCGTTATCACTGCGTATCCTACATAAGTTTGTTTCTTTTTCATTTTCAAGTCTCTTAACTAGCGATGCAAAATTATCTAGTGCCTCATTCTTATGTGCAAGGAATATCACCCAAGTGTACCTGGAGTAGTCATCAACGATGACAAAGGCATATCTTTTACCTCGCAGAGACATCGTCTGAACCGGACCAAAAAGGTCGAGATGCAGCAGTTCCAGAGGTCTGGATGTAGATATCACATTCTTTGCTTTGAAAGATGTCTTAGTCTGCTTGCCCATCTGGCATGTCTTGCATGTTTTGTCCTTGACAAACTTTATGTCAGGAACACCTCGTATCAGTGCATTGCTTGTGATGTGAGATAGCAATTCCATGTTGGCATGTCCTAGGCGTCTATGCCATAACCAGGTATCATCCTGTGTAACTGCTAAACACTTGACATTCTGGTCAGTGATATCATCAAGAGTTATACAATATATATTTCTATCCCTAGATGCACTGAATAGTACCTTATCATTATTTCTAACTACACACTTATCATTTTCAAACGTAACCGTATGACCTTTATCGCATAATTGACTGATGCTAATGAGATTATGTTCTAGATTCTTAACCAACCATACGTCATCTATAGTAGTATGTAACGTGTTACCGACAGTTCCCACTCCTATAACCTTAGCTTTTGTATTGTCGGCGTAGGAGACATATCCTCCATCATGTGCTTTCACCGACACAAACTTACTGATATCACCTGTCATATGGTGGGAACACCCACTGTCGAGGTACCACTTGTTCTTCCTACTGGATTTTCTTCTTTGTACCTGCATGAATCAGTTCTTTTCTGAGGTGCCCAATTTTGATTGGGTCCTAAATGGTTAGCAGCAAAGTAATTCCTGTTAACACGTGGCATATCATGTATCACAGGCTGTGATCTCTCAGTCACAGGCTGACCAGAATTAGAAACTTCAGGAACTTTCTTAGGTCTCCAGACATATCTGGATTTATCAGCTTTCTTCAAGAAACAGTGGTTAGCATAATGACCAAGACGACCACATGAAAAACATTTAGGTTTCCTAACGTTTTGTGGAGGTGCAGCATGTTCATGTGTTGTGGAATATCCTAATCCTGTTTTCCCGATTTGTGGAGGAACACTAAGTAACATATCAAGATTTTGTTGTCCCTCAAGAAATCTAACATTAGTACGAGAATTTTCTTCTAAGAAATCCTTAAGAGCGGACATGTCCCTAGATATATTCTTTTGCTTCCTAAGTTTCTCGCAATTACACAAGGCCTTTTCTTTCTTAAGAATCTCTAGCTCGGCTTTCAGGCGCTCATTTTCTAGATCCGTTTGATGCTTCTCTCTAGCTACTTCATCTCGTTGCCTAATTAGACCCTTCACTTGTGAGTTGAGTGACTTAATCCTTCTTTCTGCATTTTGAATTATCTCAAACATCTCTTCTTTTTCATCTACTTCAAAGGCTGAGGAAGCGTTATCATGAGATTCATCTTGCCTAGCATATAGTTCATTCAGAAATAATATTTTCTTAATAGTAGATGAGTCCGATACCTGATCATCATCCGCGGCCATGTAGGCGAGATCTTCCTCTTCTTCGCTCCCGGCCTCTTCCCAGTTTGTGACCATGGCCTTCTGTTTCTTTATCTTTTTGTCACCGTTTTCCATCGGGCAGTTTGATGCAAAGTGGCCTGGCTTGTTGCACTTGAAGCATTTCTGTACATTGTTTCCGGATGACGATATTCCCTTGTTCCTAGGTTGGAACTTTGAATTTCCCTTGAACTTTCTTCTCATCCGAAATTTGTCAAACTTTCTGGTCAGCATGGCGATCTGCTCCATTAGGTCCTCCTCAGATTCTTCTTCGCCTTCAGAGTCGTGTTCTTGTTCGGTATTAAAGGCAATGTTTGGTTGATTTCGGACTGGTGGTTTTTCTTTGATGGAGATCTGAGTCATCTCGTAGGTGGTCAGAGATCCGATCAGTTCTGACACTGAAAGTTCATCCAAGTCCTTTGCTTCATAGATGGCGGTCACTTTGGGATTCCATTCTCTAGGAAGAGATCTCAGGATTTTTCGCACTTTCTCACCATCTTCTATTTTCTTTCCCAACGAGAACATTTGATTAATGATGTTCATGAATCTGGCATACATGTGGCTTATGGTCTCGTTGTCCTCCATCTTGAACAGCTCGTATTGGTGGGTCAAGAGGGCTATCCTTTCTTGCACAACTCGAGTGGTTCCTTCATGTGTGACTTGAAGCATGTCCCACATATTTTTGGCAGATTCACATGAGCTCACACGATTGTACTCTTCTCTTGTGAGTGCGCAAGCTATCATGTTCTTAGCTTTGGCATTTAGGGAGATTCCCCGCTTGTCTGTTACATTGTAATCAGGGCCTTTCTTTGGAGTTCCATCTTCGTTTTTGGGAATGTAAGGTCCTGTTGCGATGATATCCCACAGGTCATAGTCTGTAGCGATCAGGAATTCCTTCATGCGATTTTTCCATATGGCGTAGTTTGTTCCGTCGAAGAGTGGTGGCCTGGAATGGGATTGTCCCTCTGCAAAAACATCAAAACTCGAAGAAGCCATTAGATCTTTAACTCAGGCTTGTTAGGCCCGTCGTTTGAGTAACCCTCTCTGATACCAAATGAAGATATAAATGTGCCTAAGAGGGGGGGTGAATTAGGCCTATAGAAATTTTTGTATCTTTTCACAAATACTAAGTGTGGTGACTTAGATATGCCTACTGATGTTTGTGACGAGTGCCTGATATATCCTAGTAACGTCGGATGTGCGTCGGGTCTGTCTCACAGCGATAAAGAAATAACCGAAAAGTAAATGCGAGACAGGATTTTTATAGAGGTTATATCCCCAACTGGGGTTTACTCCTCTCCTTGGGATTTTCTTCCCAAGAGTTTAACCAATCACTATAATGCACCGTAGCTGGATACAAAACTGATTGGTTAGCCCAATACACAACCGAAACAAGTCGAAACACTAGTCACTACTAGGTTACCACACGCCGAGTTTCGTTCCTCGGAATCTCCTTGATCCCGACAGACACAGCTCGCTACCGAAGGGCCCCCGGACTTGTCCTTCCCTTCACGTGTGCGTAAGCGTCGACCTTGCCTCCTTGGTATCGCTCACGTCCGAAGACAACACGTCCGTAGACAGAATATATGGCAGGGGATGATGGAATATCTGATGAATCACTCGCTCAGTGATGGATAGGCAAGTTAAAGTTCGGGTAGGCAGAAAGCTATCGCAAGTGACTGGCTCAGGAATATCTTAGTATCTCTCTGCTCAAAAATCTCTCGTAGACTTAAATACGCAAGTTCTCTGTTCTGTGTTTCTGTACTTCGAAAATCTTTAGTGCAGCTCATATAAATTCTTTTCTAATAGCACTTCACATGGAAAGTCATATCAAACAATAATCACCAAATCAAGCATAGTTTCCATGTAGCTTTCGAGTCAATCATACCATATAAATCATGCTTCTAATAAATCGTCACAACGGTCATATAGCACATTAAAGCATGATTATATTCCATATAGAGCTCAATTTTCGTACTCAAGCAATTTCAATCATTTCGCATATATTTTCCATATCGAAATTGTCCATAAGTGATTCCCTGCTATCAGTTCCTAGTAACGAGTCTTTTAGATTTACTTTCCAAGTATGGCATGCAAGATAGCAATTCATCAACACGTTCAACACGTTTTCCATGTACAGCTCATATCATTTAATCGATATATTTACCATGTTTAGCACATAAATCAGATCAGAGCTTACATAAAACGATTTATCACATCATGGCACGACTTTCCTTATTTCAGAGATCACATCCGTTTATAGCACATATCATATAAGATCACTTTATCCATAATCAAATCAAATCTTTCCTAAATATAATAATCCAATCAGCACAAGGAAAGATATCAATTTAATATTTAGCATTTAATTCAGTGCAAGACAAGCAAGGATCATACATATGATTTTCGTCCAGGAATAAACTGGTATCAACGGATATATCACTTTCCATATATAAACCGCATATTTTCCATATATAGCTCAGTAGGATATCTCATGCATTATTTCCATATATAGCACAGAACGATATATCCTATCTCATGGACTGTCTATAACATGCGATCACATAGTTCCATCGAATCATCACAAAATCACACGCAATTCAAATATTCAACACTTTAACAATTTTCATCTCATTTGCAATGCATGGTTGAACATTATCATGAATTTAGACATTTTATTTTTCCCAAATCGAATTGCTTATTTTATAGACATAATGTCATCACAATTACATCGTTCATCAAAACTCTCTAACATATATGGACCAAAAAGGTCAACATTCTCCCCTTTTTGATGATGACATGTAATTGATGCAGCACGGAAGCAAGTAAGCATATTCGATTATGCAAGTCCTAGCGCATATGTCTAAGTGTTCCATAATCACAAAGCAGAGCATACGATATTTCCTAATCACATGTGATACATATTTGCTCCCCCTGCCTACGTGCAGTTATCTCTATGACATGCTATGATATATCATGGACTAATTTTGCTCCCCCTGTCTAAGTGCGGATATATCCTATCTTTTCTATGTTATATCCTTAGTATTAAAAATTTAGAGATTACCCGTGAGTGTGCTCCCCCTGCCTAAGTGCGCATTTTCCAAGCATGGTTCAAGCAATCATGTAATCATCTCAGCAGGCACTTAGCATTTAGTAAGAAATTTTATGCAAGTCAAGTAGCACAGTTACGCATCAGAGTGTGAGATTAACAAACGATATATCCTAAGATCAGAGCAAAAGATGTTAAGCACAGGAGATATATCATAATAGCAGCAAAATATTATATTAGGGTTCAACGAGCCTCCCTATACATACTTACCACTAACAAACTTAGACGCTAAACGTCTAAACTTACCTTACTACTACTCCCCCTTCATCATCAAAAAGGCGGGAGGATCAACTAAAAACTGAACAGAACTGGAATATCCTAGTGGCAACTAGGAGCAGAAAGGAACTAGAAGGGCAGCCTACTGGCTTGAAGAGGTTTCAGAATCGGCGGGCTTATTAAGGGACTTCTTGACGAGCTTTGAGAGCTTGGATAGTTTCATTGATAACTCAGTATACTGCTCTTTGAGCTTGCGGAAGCGCTTCTGATTATCAGCCTTGATATCGGAGATATCGCGGCGCAACACCGAGATTCCAGCCTTCCCGACACTGAGCTCATCTTCATAGTCCTCGTCGTCGTCGCTCTTGACCTTTGCTTTTCCTTTCGCAGCCGACCGTTTCTGGGCGCTATCCACTGACCTACTCTCCTTAGCCTTGAACCAACCTTGGCCCTTTGTGTAGTGAATACCCATCCGCTTCAAGGTCACAAGGTCCACAATGTGGACGGCCTTATCTTCCCAGCCAGGTGGCATAATAATGCCCTCGCACTCAAACATATGAGTGAGCAGCATTCCATAGGGCAGCGCCTTGTCCTTGCTCTCAACGGCCTGAATCATGTGCTTCATGACGGTATATCCGAGGTTGAACTTGCGATTCTGAGATATCATGTACACGGCAAAAGTGCTCATGAAATTCATAGTGGTAGAGTGGCCGCCACTTCCGATTTTGGCCGTAGTAGCATAGAAGAGCCGTGACTCATCATTGAGTCGACACAAATGCTCATATCAGCAAATATCTACATCGCTTTCACGCGATCTTATACTCATGCACGCTCTCTTTCCCTGACTCTTATACTAGTCGTGTGTGCACATGCTCATGCCATGAATATGTGTGTCATGTCATCGTATAACGTAAATAAATCACGTAAGAATTCACATAAAATCATAGAAGCATATAAAATCATAAAAGCACATAACACATAATTTCATGCACATAAAAATTATGTGTTGTAGTTGCGATTTCCACTTACCTGGTATCCTTAGCTATATCGTACGGTAAATTGCTAACCTTCAAACCCTAAGTATAGAACATATAAAATTAGGGTTTTTTAATCTAATTGCAGTCTCACTAAAGTGGCTTTAATTTGAAAACCCTAGTTTCGACTTTTTATGATTTCAACATTCTAAAGTTCCGACATTGCCCTAAATTGAAAAGTACCATTTCGAAATTCTTTTAGACATGGTTCTCGAGGTTAATTCTGAAATGAATCTCGGCATGTTCTCGAGATAAATCTCGAGCTTGATTGCGAGATGAAATTCTATTAAACATGAATCTCGAGTTTGATAGTTGATCTCGAGTTTGATGGTAACATTCTATTAAACATAATTCTCAAAGTAGTATCTATACTAGGATTTCGAGACTTAAACAATACAAAATTTTGAAGTAAATGTCGACATGAATCTCGAGCTTGCTCTCGTGATTTTACACAAATTTTTCGAAGTAAATTTGAAAGATGGATCTCGATATAAATTTCGGACTTTATTTATGGAATTTTGACATGGATCTCGACATGATTTTTAAACTTGATCTCGAGATTCTTATACACATTTTAAAGTCGATGCTAGAATGGATTTCGAGCTTCACTTCGAAATTCCATCTCGAGGTTGATCTCGACATTCTTAAACCTTCATGAACATTTCGAAATCATTCCTACAGAATTAATACAGTTTCGAGATTCATAATCTGGAAAATCCTATCACCATTCGAAACACCCTATAAAAATAATCTAACTTTCGATCGGAGGTCCATACTTTCGATGAACAGTTTGAAGGTTGTATAAACCTTATCAAAACCCTAAAATCAATAACTAACCTATATTCAAAGTCTACTTTAGAAAATATAACAACCCTAATACCTTAAACTGATTCCTAAGTCCTCTGTTACCCTTGAATCTCCTAAAATAAAGAACAACTGAACTACATATCACAGATAAAGCTATACCTTCTATAATGATATTCTCATTAGTAGTTTGGCCGATTTCTTCCTTTTGCTTTCATTTGATGTGGTTTCCTCTTTCCTTCTAGGTTTTTGCTAGCTTCTAAATGACATATGTTAGCTCCTTTTTATCTAAGTTTGCGTGTGATGATAGGTAAATGACATCGATATTTAATTGATCTCTATCCTGGTTATGTAATAGTTTTTATTCTATCATTACTTTAGTTTCCCTTCTAACTAAGTAATCAAAACATATCTCATCTTTCGAAATCTTCTAATATGCTTTAATCTCGAGCTTTAAAGATGTCGAGTATCCAAAATTTCGAGATCACAATGTAAGTCTTAAAGCTATCGAGTTGTTTAGTAATGATAATGTTTCGACATCTAGTTATTCAACTTTTACTCATTTCGAGATCCTATCTTTCGAGATTAATAATACACAATTTCGAGATTTAAGATGTCGAGTTCTAAGGATTTCGAGTTTTAATGATTTCGTGACTTAAAGACCTCAAGATTCCTATCTAGCCTTTTCGAAATTAATCCTTTCTTGAAAGTTATAAATCTCGAGACTCATCTTAACCCTTAGTATTCTTTTTCGAAATTCTCATCTCGGCCTTTTCTAGCTTTGACATTTTCATTTTTGATAGCATACTTAGAAAACCCTAATGTTTCACAAACTCCTCTTGTCTAGTTTCGATTCTTACCAATGTAAATGTTAATTACTTTCCTAAGTTAGAATTCTTCTAGCACGTAATGAACTCATCATTTAAAATTCTCTAAATCCTACGTTCATCACTTAAGTCATAATTCGTAACACCCATAAGAATTTTAAATCACATAGCATGAAATCATATAGACACATAAGTCACTTAAGGGCACAAAAGCATAAAAGCATCGTATCACCCAAAGTCCTAACTTCTTTATTTATTTAATCCAACGAAATTCCTAATTTCCTGCTAATTAAGTCGTAAGTCCCGTAATTAAATTTTACGGGTATTACATTCTCCCCCCTTATAAGAATTTCGCCACCGAAATTCCGTTGGTTGGAACAATTCAGGGTAACGATTGGTAGGGAGTTGAACTGGCTTGGTTAGGTGATAAAAATTCACTCTAGGAAGTTATCAAGGAATCTCAAATAATTTTTCAAGGATAGAAAGGAATAGGATTCTGATGAAGTAGATATGAAGATTGTTCCAGTTAGTGGAACGCATATTACCTCGAAGAGCTAACAAGAATTCCTAAAAAAAGACTTAGGTAGGGATCGAAAGTCATTAGCGTCCATTACTCCTCCGCTGCGCCATTCTGATATCGAACGAATATGTTTTCTCAGGATGATCAAAAGATTGGGGTATAGGATTATACCCCGGATATTATTGGATCTTAGGTTTCAGGAATTCAGGTACGAATTCCTATTTTCGAACGCTTATCTACTACGATCACGATTCAGGTCGACACTCGAACTGGTATCAACCAAGTCGGCTAAAAGAAATCCTGAGTCTTACCACATAAGTGGTGGATACAAAAGAAAATGTAGCTCATAAGTCCACTAGAATGCATGTTGAGGTTTAATCGGTTAGAAGGGTACCTTCCATCTCGGACTGATTGTTTTCAGCTTCTTCCGCTGTAAGCATGTATACCCGAGCGGGTACCTTCTGTGGTCTAGTCGGATTTGCTGCCTGATTTCCCGGTGTATTCTCCGAGCAGGCTACAGAGTAGTGGCCTACTTTGCCACATTTATAGCAAGTAGCATTTTGTGAAAAGCAGACGCCCAGATGACGTCGTGCACATTTTGGACATGTGGGTACGTTTGGTTGGGGTCTCCCTTGATTCGTGTTACTTTGCTGAGGTGGTCCGGGTTGATTTTGGAAATTGGGCTTCACATTCTTAGGAACGAACGGTTTCTTCGGGTTGTTTCCATCCCCTTTGGGTCCTTGTTCGACTTCCTTTTAGCCTCACGTGCTCGTACAATTCAGATTTCGGCTTGCTCAGCCATCAGGGCTCGTTCCGCCATTTGGGCATAAGTAACCCCTTGGAATCCAGCCATGTCGACATCGCGGTAAAGCTCTGGCTTCAAGCCTTTCATAAATCGCTCGATCTTCAGTGCTTCTGTGCTCACCATGTGAGCAGCGAATCGGGAGAGCTGTTCGAATTTCCTAATATACTCCGCCACCGTCATTGCTCCTTGGCGGAGATTGATGAATTCGTTCATCCTCTAGGCTCGAACGGGAGCGGTGAAATACTTATTTCAAAAAAGTTCATTGAAACGCTCCCAGGTCATTGTCAAGGGGTCTTCAAGAGTCAGGATTGTGTCCCACCAATGACCTGCGCTTCCCCTTAATAGGTAGCTAGCGCACAAGGCCTTTTCGGTTTCAGGGGTACGACTATGTTGGAACATAGTTTCTAGGGTTCGGAGCCAATCCTCAGCCGATGTTGGGTCAAGAGCATCTTCAAAGGTTGGGAGGTTAAGTTTGCGAAATCTTTCCCCAACCATTTCGATTCGTCGGCCTGAGGGGATCCATTGCTTGATTGCCCACCAGCGTTTTGTTGTTGGATCAGTTGCTGAATTCGGGCAGATTGTTGGCGGACTAGTTCCGCGAGCTGAAGGATATTCGCATCCCGACTATCGGTAGGGGCTATGGGTTCTTTACCTTTATCTGCACCCCCACTATTCTCATTTCTTGTTCTACCCATCGTTCTTCAATCCTAACGTTCCTAAGACCAATAAATCATGTAATACCAGAAATTCAGAAAACATAAAACTTACGAGCAAGGCCGCTTCCGTGCTTTTGAGTGTGTGTACATGGACAGTCTGCAGAACCTATATCCTAAGCTCTGATACCACCTGTGGCAGCCCTGCCTTCCACCACTACTTTCTTAACTAGTCTACGTGACTAATGTCCTAGTAACGAAATAGATCGTACAAAATCATCGTGGGTCCTATTTACATAGGAAAGCGCGCATGCGGGTCAAATTAAATCTATCTACTGGGCCTCAACGAGGTCGCATCCATGCACACACTTCCATCTCAAAAGCCCTCGGAAGCTTCAGCAGTTGGCCTCGCCGTGAAAATGATCACGTACCGTGATCGCGGGGTCCTACAACACATAAAAAGTGGAATGGGCTTATAAAGCTCAGTAAGTGAAAACCATGCATGAAATGCTCGTGACCTAAATAGAAGGCATTCGCGCCAATGCTATTAACTTCTCACGACCTTCTCATTTCCTCATTTCATATTGGGCCATCGGCTTTCAATCTTACTATGCACCATATAGAGCTCAAACCCCTAAGGGTATAAATAAGTGGCAGTACACACACTGGAAGGCTAAACCCGAGTACGCAATCTGTGCTTAACCCTATGGTGCCTTTCCATCCCAATGCGGTCCACACTGAGAGGCTAATATGCCTTTCAATCCCAACATGGTCCCATTGAGAGGCTAACCCGGGCGCACAAATTACGTTTAACCCTAAGGCGCCTTTCCATCCCAATGCGGCCTGACACGCGGGTGCTTCTCACTGGTAACCTACTACGAGGTTGTCAACACTCGAGGTTCTCTCGGTGCCGCTCATTCCCTCGAGTCGCATCCTCCAGGTAGCATCTCCTGCTATGGGGTATCTACCTGCCTCTCATGAATCGGGCAGTCGGCCTCGTGAATCGCCGTAGTGTATTTCCCCTACCTCTCGTGAATCAGGTAATTCGGCCTCGTGAATCGCCGTAGTAGCATAGAAGAGCCGTGACTCATCATTGAGTCGACACAAATGCTCATATCAGCAAATATCTACATCGCTTTCACGCGATCTTATACTCATGCACGCTCTCTTTCCCTGACTCTTATACTAGTCGTGTGTGCACATGCTCATGCCATGAATATGTGTGTCATGTCATCGTATAACGTAAATAAATCACGTAAGAATTCACATAAAATCATAGAAGCATATAAAATCATAAAAGCACATAACACATAATTTCATGCACATAAAAATTATGTGTTGTAGTTGCGATTTCCACTTACCTGGTATCCTTAGCTATATCGTACGGTAAATTGCTAACCTTCAAACCCTAAGTATAGAACATATAAAATTAGGGTTTTTTAATCTAATTGCAGTCTCACTAAAGTGGCTTTAATTTGAAAACCCTAGTTTCGACTTTTTATGATTTCAACATTCTAAAGTTCCGACATTGCCCTAAATTGAAAAGTACCATTTCGAAATTCTTTTAGACATGGTTCTCGAGGTTAATTCTGAAATGAATCTCGGCATGTTCTCGAGATAAATCTCGAGCTTGATTGCGAGATGAAATTCTATTAAACATGAATCTCGAGTTTGATAGTTGATCTCGAGTTTGATGGTAACATTCTATTAAACATAATTCTCAAAGTAGTATCTATACTAGGATTTCGAGACTTAAACAATACAAAATTTTGAAGTAAATGTCGACATGAATCTCGAGCTTGCTCTCGTGATTTTACACAAATTTTTCGAAGTAAATTTGAAAGATGGATCTCGATATAAATTTCGGACTTTATTTATGGAATTTTGACATGGATCTCGACATGATTTTTAAACTTGATCTCGAGATTCTTATACACATTTTAAAGTCGATGCTAGAATGGATTTCGAGCTTCACTTCGAAATTCCATCTCGAGGTTGATCTCGACATTCTTAAACCTTCATGAACATTTCGAAATCATTCCTACAGAATTAATACAGTTTCGAGATTCATAATCTGGAAAATCCTATCACCATTCGAAACACCCTATAAAAATAATCTAACTTTCGATCGGAGGTCCATACTTTCCATGAACAGTTTGAAGGTTGTATAAACCTTATCAAAACCCTAAAATCAATAACTAACCTATATTCAAAGTCTACTTTAGAAAATATAACAACCCTAATACCTTAAACTGATTCCTAAGTCCTCTGTTACCCTTGAATCTCCTAAAATAAAGAACAACTGAACTACATATCACAGATAAAGCTATACCTTCTATAATGATATTCTCATTAGTAGTTTGGCCGATTTCTTCCTTTTGCTTTCATTTGATGTGGTTTCCTCTTTCCTTCTAGGTTTTTGCTAGCTTCTAAATGACATATGTTAGCTCCTTTTTATCTAAGTTTGCGTGTGATGATAGGTAAATGACATCGATATTTAATTGATCTCTATCCTGGTTATGTAATAGTTTTTATTCTATCATTACTTTAGTTTCCCTTCTAACTAAGTAATCAAAACATATCTCATCTTTCGAAATCTTCTAATATGCTTTAATCTCGAGCTTTAAAGATGTCGAGTATCCAAAATTTCGAGATCACAATGTAAGTCTTAAAGCTATCGAGTTGTTTAGTAATGATAATGTTTCGACATCTAGTTATTCAACTTTTACTCATTTCGAGATCCTATCTTTCGAGATTAATAATACACAATTTCGAGATTTAAGATGTCGAGTTCTAAGGATTTCGAGTTTTAATGATTTCGTGACTTAAAGACCTCAAGATTCCTATCTAGCCTTTTCGAAATTAATCCTTTCTTGAAAGTTATAAATCTCGAGACTCATCTTAACCCTTAGTATTCTTTTTCGAAATTCTCATCTCGGCCTTTTCTAGCTTTGACATTTTCATTTTTGATAGCATACTTAGAAAACCCTAATGTTTCACAAACTCCTCTTGTCTAGTTTCGATTCTTACCAATGTAAATGTTAATTACTTTCCTAAGTTAGAATTCTTCTAGCACGTAATGAACTCATCATTTAAAATTCTCTAAATCCTACGTTCATCACTTAAGTCATAATTCGTAACACCCATAAGAATTTTAAATCACATAGCATGAAATCATATAGACACATAAGTCACTTAAGGGCACAAAAGCATAAAAGCATCGTATCACCCAAAGTCCTAACTTCTTTATTTATTTAATCCAACGAAATTCCTAATTTCCTGCTAATTAAGTCGTAAGTCCCGTAATTAAATTTTACGGGTATTACATTCTCCCCCCTTATAAGAATTTCGCCACCGAAATTCCGTTGGTTGGAACAATTCAGGGTAACGATTGGTAGGGAGTTGAACTGGCTTGGTTAGGTGATAAAAATTCACTTTAGGAAGTTATCAAGGAATCTCAAATAATTTTTCAAGGATAGAAAGGAATAGGATTCTGATGAAGTAGATATGAAGATTGTTCCAGTTAGTGGAACGCATATTACCTCGAAGAGCTAACAAGAATTCCTAAAAAAAGACTTAGGTAGGGATCGAAAGTCATTAGCGTCCATTACTCCTCCGCTGCGCCATTCTGATATCGAACGAATATGTTTTCTCAGGATGATCAAAAGATTGGGGTATAGGATTATACCCCGGATATTATTGGATCTTAGGTTTCAGGAATTCAGGTACGAATTCCTATTTTCGAACGCTTATCTACTACGATCACGATTCAGGTCGACACTCGAACTGGTATCAACCAAGTCGGCTAAAAGAAATCCTGAGTCTTACCACATAAGTGGTGGATACAAAAGAAAATGTAGCTCATAAGTCCACTAGAATGCATGTTGAGGTTTAATCGGTTAGAAGGGTACCTTCCATCTCGGACTGATTGTTTTCAGCTTCCTCCGCTGTAAGCATGTATACCCGAGCGGGTACCTTCTGTGGTCTAGTCGGATTTGCTGCCTGATTTCCCGGTGTATTCTCCGAGCAGGCTACAGAGTAGTGGCCTACTTTGCCACATTTATAGCAAGTAGCATTTTGTGAAAAGCAGACGCCCAGATGACGTCGTGCACATTTTGGACATGTGGGTACGTTTGGTTGGGGTCTCCCTTGATTCGTGTTACTTTGCTGAGGTGGTCCGGGTTGATTTTGGAAATTGGGCTTCACATTCTTAGGAACGAACGGTTTCTTCGGGTTGTTTCCATCCCCTTTGGGTCCTTGTTCGACTTCCTTTTAGCCTCACGTGCTCGTACAATTCAGATTTCGGCTTGCTCAGCCATCAGGGCTCGTTCCGCCATTTGGGCATAAGTAACCCCTTGGAATCCAGCCATGTCGACATCGCGGTAAAGCTCTGGCTTCAAGCCTTTCATAAATCGCTCGATCTTCAGTGCTTCTGTGCTCACCATGTGAGCAGCGAATCGGGAGAGCTGTTCGAATTTCCTAATATACTCCGCCACCGTCATTGCTCCTTGGCGGAGATTGATGAATTCGTTCATCCTCTAGGCTCGAACGGGAGCGGTGAAATACTTATTTCAAAAAAGTTCATTGAAACGCTCCCAGGTCATTGTCAAGGGGTCTTCAAGAGTCAGGATTGTGTCCCACCAATGACCTGCGCTTCCCCTTAATAGGTAGCTAGCGCACAAGGCCTTTTCGGTTTCAGGGGTACGACTATGTTGGAACATAGTTTCTAGGGTTCGGAGCCAATCCTCAGCCGATGTTGGGTCAAGAGCATCTTCAAAGGTTGGGAGGTTAAGTTTGCGAAATCTTTCCCCAACCATTTCGATTCGTCGGCCTGAGGGGATCCATTGCTTGATTGCCCACCAGCGTTTTGTTGTTGGATCAGTTGCTGAATTCGGGCAGATTGTTGGCGGACTAGTTCCGCGAGCTGAAGGATAATCGCATCCCGACTATCGGTAGGGGCTATGGGTTCTTTACCTTTATCTGCACCCCCACTATTCTCATTTCTTGTTCTACCCATCGTTCTTCAATCCTAACGTTCCTAAGACCAATAAATCATGTAATACCAGAAATTCAGAAAAACATAAAACTTACGAGCAAGGCCGCTTCCGTGCTTTTGAGTGTGTGTACATGGACAGTCTGCAGAACCTATATCCTAAGCTCTGATACCACCTGTGGCAGCCCTGCCTTCCACCACTACTTTCTTAACTAGTCTACGTGACTAATGTCCTAGTAACGAAATAGATCGTACAAAATCATCGTGGGTCCTATTTACATAGGAAAGCGCGCATGCGGGTCAAATTAAATCTATCTACTGGGCCTCAACGAGGTCGCATCCATGCACACACTTCCATCTCAAAAGCCCTCGGAAGCTTCAGCAGTTGGCCTCGCCGTGAAAATGATCACGTACCGTGATCGCGGGGTCCTACAACACATAAAAAGTGGAATGGGCTTATAAAGCTCAGTAAGTGAAAACCATGCATGAAATGCTCGTGACCTAAATAGAAGGCATTCGCGCCAATGCTATTAACTTCTCACGACCTTCTCATTTCCTCATTTCATATTGGGCCATCGGCTTTCAATCTTACTATGCACCATATAGAGCTCAAACCCCTAAGGGTATAAATAAGTGGCAGTACACACACTGGAAGGCTAAACCCGAGTACGCAATCTGTGCTTAACCCTATGGTGCCTTTCCATCCCAATGCGGTCCACACTGAGAGGCTAATATGCCTTTCAATCCCAACATGGTCCCATTGAGAGGCTAACCCGGGCGCACAAATTACGTTTAACCCTAAGGCGCCTTTCCATCCCAATGCGGCCTGACACGCGGGTGCTTCTCACTGGTAACCTACTACGAGGTTGTCAACACTCGAGGTTCTCTCGGTGCCGCTCATTCCCTCGAGTCGCATCCTCCAGGTAGCATCTCCTGCTATGGGGTATCTACCTGCCTCTCATGAATCGGGCAGTCGGCCTCGTGAATCGCCGTAGTGTATTTCCCCTACCTCTCGTGAATCAGGTAATTCGGCCTCGTGAATCGCCGTAGTAGCATAGAAGAGCCGTGACTCATCATTGAGTCGACACAAATGCTCATATCAGCAAATATCTACATCGCTTTCACGCGATCTTATACTCATGCACGCTCTCTTTCCCTGACTCTTATACTAGTCGTGTGTGCACATGCTCATGCCATGAATATGTGTGTCATGTCATCGTATAACGTAAATAAATCACGTAAGAATTCACATAAAATCATAGAAGCATATAAAATCATAAAAGCACATAACACATAATTTCATGCACATAAAAATTATGTGTTGTAGTTGCGATTTCCACTTACCTGGTATCCTTAGCTATATCGTACGGTAAATTGCTAACCTTCAAACCCTAAGTATAGAACATATAAAATTAGGGTTTTTTAATCTAATTGCAGTCTCACTAAAGTGGCTTTAATTTGAAAACCCTAGTTTCGACTTTTTATGATTTCAACATTCTAAAGTTCCGACATTGCCCTAAATTGAAAAGTACCATTTCGAAATTCTTTTAGACATGGTTCTCGAGGTTAATTCTGAAATGAATCTCGGCATGTTCTCGAGATAAATCTCGAGCTTGATTGCGAGATGAAATTCTATTAAACATGAATCTCGAGTTTGATAGTTGATCTCGAGTTTGATGGTAACATTCTATTAAACATAATTCTCAAAGTAGTATCTATACTAGGATTTCGAGACTTAAACAATACAAAATTTTGAAGTAAATGTCGACATGAATCTCGAGCTTGCTCTCGTGATTTTACACAAATTTTTCGAAGTAAATTTGAAAGATGGATCTCGATATAAATTTCGGACTTTATTTATGGAATTTTGACATGGATCTCGACATGATTTTTAAACTTGATCTCGAGATTCTTATACACATTTTAAAGTCGATGCTAGAATGGATTTCGAGCTTCACTTCGAAATTCCATCTCGAGGTTGATCTCGACATTCTTAAACCTTCATGAACATTTCGAAATCATTCCTACAGAATTAATACAGTTTCGAGATTCATAATCTGGAAAATCCTATCACCATTCGAAACACTCTATAAAAATAATCTAACTTTCGATCGGAGGTCCATACTTTCCATGAACAGTTTGAAGGTTGTATAAACCTTATCAAAACCCTAAAATCAATAACTAACCTATATTCAAAGTCTACTTTAGAAAATATAACAACCCTAATACCTTAAACCGATTCCTAAGTCCTCTGTTACCCTTGAATCTCCTAAAATAAAGAACATAGAACTGAACTACAAATCACAGATAAAGCTATACCTTCTATAATGATATTCTCGTTAGTAGTTTGGCCGATTTCTTCCTTTTGCTTTCGTTCTATGTGGTTTCCTCTTTCCTTCTAGGTTTTTGCTAGCTTCTAAATGACATATGTTAGCTCCTTTTTATCTAAGTTTGCGTGTGATGATAGGTAAATGACATATCTCTATCCTAGTTATGTAATAGTTATTATTCTATCATTACTTTAGTTTCCATTCTAGCTAAGTAATCGAAACATATCTCATCTTTCGAAATCTTCTAATATGCTTTAACCTCGAGCTTTAAAGATGTCGAGTTTCCAAAATTTCGAGATCACAATGTAAGTCTTAAAGATTTCGAGTTGTTTAGTAATGCTAATGTTTCGACATCTAGTTATTCAACTTTTACTCATTTCGAGATCCTATCTTTCGAGATTAATAATACACAATTTCGAGATTTAAGATGTCGAGTTCTATGGATTTCGAGTTTTAATGATTTCGTCACTTAAAGATCTCAAGATTCCTATCTAGCCTTTTCGAAATTCTCATCTCGGCCTTTTCTAACTTTGACATTTTCATTTTTGATAGCATACTTAGAAAACCCTAATGTTTCACAAACTCCTCTTGTCTAGTTTCGATTCTTACCAATGTAAATGTTAATTACTTTCCTAAGTTAGAATTCTTCATAGCACGTAATTAACTCATCATTTAAAATTCTCTAAATCCTACGTTCATCACTTAAATCATAATTCGTAACACCCATAAGAAATTTAAATCACATAGCATGAAATCATATAGACACATAAGTCACTTAAGGGCACAAAAGCATAAAAGCATCGTATCACCCAAAGTCCTAACTTCTTTATTTATTTAATCCAACGAAATTCCTAATTTACTGCTAATTAAGTCGTAAGTCCCGTAATTAAATTTTACGGGTATTACAGAGTCTTCCTGAGGCATTCGGGTGGAAAGGCCGATAAGGCGGGCGAGAAGGATGTCGTGGAGTTGGGTGATGGGAATGGTGTATGGATTGATAAGGATTGAAGAGTCGGCTAGTGGGTCAATGGGTGTGGGTTGTGGGGTTGAGTGGGTTCGTGCTGAAGGGCCCTCTGAGATGGGTGCTTTCCCAGTGTCACGCTGGGACGTCTCGATGGCAGCTAGCACTCTCTCCATCATTTTGTCCTCTAGAGATTCGATGGCTGCAGAGAGCGCGGACTGGAATTGGGCTTCAATGATGATCTGGACGGACGCTTCCGTCGAAGATGGGCCAGGTCGATTGATGTCGCCTGTTAACAACCCTTGAGCAGACACCGGCTCTTCAGGTTGGCTCGTAGTCACTAGAGGTTATGACTGTCCGAGACTTCCACCCAATCCTTGAGTCGAATCTTGAAGATTCTCCTCAATGGGTATTTCGACAGGCTCATATTGAACCTGTACATCAGACATTTCGATGTCGATGCTGGTAGTAGTAGGAGTCTGAATCTCGGCCACGACACTTAGAGTGATGACTGGTGTCGTGTCTGATGTAGTGGTCACGGTGGTGAAGAGGGACTCAAGTTGTTTGCTCAATCGTCTTGGAGTCCGTCTTATTAGTTGGATCTCCTCATCTGACTCGGTGTCTGATGAGGTGGCTGTGTGAGGGGATGGTTCACGTTCAACGTCCTCGGCCTGTTCCGTCACCAGTTGAAGTGAGCTTTGCCTCATTTCCGCCTCAGGCTGTGCTACTTGTTGAAGAACCTCTTCAATGGGCTCTTCGAGCACGCCTACATGGACGGGCACTTCCACTTGGAGTGTTTCTGTAGGGGCCACTTGTTCCAACTCTGCTGCCACAACATCAATCAACGTGGCATCGTCGTCAGGGATTAGCACGTCCTGAGTTGGAGGCTCCTGCTCTAGCTCCTGGGCCACAGCATCGATCAAAGTGTCCTCAGTGCTAGAGTGGTGTTGTTGTTGAGGGCTAACAGCGAAGTCTGTCGGGGGCCCTCTAATCATCTGTTCCATCAGATGATTCTCCCAGCAGTATGCTCTATAAATGTCTCCCGTGGGGTCGGCGAGACGTAGCAACTCGAACGGTATGGCCATTGACGGCTGGTCCAAGTCCGTTAGTTTTGGATTGTGAGAAAATTTCAGTCGCGGTGGTTGGTAATTCCCTCCAGAAGGTAGACGAGGAATGTTCTGCTCGTGCAACTCCATGTATTGTCGAATGATGACGGAGAACCACCGGGCGTATCACATTCTTTGAGCGTTTATTTTCCTTTTGCCTGATCTGCTCGGCTAGATCATTCCAAATCAGTTGAGCGAAATCGTAATTTCGCGAGAAGACGATTCCATGTAGCGCCCCGTTTCCTATTACCTTTTTACGTAGCTATAAAATATTCATATAAAATTTTTCGCGATTTCCATAACCGTTTCCTTTTAACAAAAACGGGTGCGTACATCAAATCTAGTTCCTTTCACAATAATGTACATATATGTACCTATCATATGAGTCACAAAATGCAATAACCTAAATCCGTTTCTATTCTATATGCTAATGATGAACCAGAGGGGTGCAGGAGGAGAGCGTAGCCAGCCAACCTTGAGTCCATGCTTTATGATGATGCTTTCTATGCAGCCTGCTAATTATCTACAACAACTGTGCAGACAACGATTCAGAGTATGATCGCAACACGTTAACTAAAAACATACAAGTAATAAAGTAAGCAGTAGTCATTTTCAATCATGAAATCATCGTTCACATAATCGTTACTCATACGATCCGTGGATCACATGCCATTCTATATGTCCGTTTATTTTGATACTCCCGTTATAGACTAGCTAGACTCGTATTCTGTAAGCCCAGTCGGCGCCCATGCATGGGACTCTGTCAATACTGTAAATATCTGTATGTGCCTGTACAGGACTCTGTCATCCCCCGATTTGAAGGGAAGTAACTATCATCCCCCTGATTTGGAGGGAAGTATGCCGTAGCATCCGTATCGTACCGATTTTATTGGATGTCCCCAATCCTCAGAATGTTGTCGTTACCTTTGTCGAAGCATGCGTGCTTCGGGGATAGACATTTGTTGATGATCCCAGACAATGTCTTCCACGGATGAGGAATCCCGTTGCTCTGTATTTGTGCGAGTTTGGTGAACGGCGGTCGGTATCCCAGCTGAAGGAAGTCACGTACTAATTCCGCATCAGTTGGAAGGGGGTCGTAGTTCGTGTAATACCCGTAAAATTATTACGGGATTATTTTGTAATGTTCGAAATTAATGAAGTTAATTTTCGGACAAAGTGGATTTTTGGAATTAAGTCGAAGAGATAATTGGGCCTGAAAGTGATAAAATAATATGGGTCAAATTTGCTACGCTCGAAATGTTATCAAAGCCCAAAGGAAATAAAATAGGCCCAATTTAATTACATGGCCGAAAGTACTAAATGGCCAAATGGTTTAAGATAGAAATAAGAATCCTTACATATGAGGAGAGCCACGTTGAGATGGTGTATTTGCGTAATAAAGAACTCCACCACCTTTATGACCAATCATTAGTGAGCAAAGGATGAAAATATATAAGGAATGGGAAAGCCACGTTGACATCCTATCATCCCCTTAGTACTTAAGCTAGAAACAATTATTATGGGTCAAAATGTGAAAGCCCAAAGAAAATATATAACTTGGCCCAAACATGTTAAGATAAGAATAAGATGATTTCTTAAGCAGAGGGGAAAACACGTTGGAGCTTATCATCAACTTGTACTTATAACATAAAACCCACATTTGAAAGGCAAAAACCAACGTGGAAAGAGTAAGAAAGGCAAAGAGGAAGAACCCCAAAAAAATACCAAAGAAAGCCTTGGCAGAAACTAAAAGTTCGAAGTTAGGAGGTGAGAGTTCTATCTAAAGGTTTGTGTAATTAATACTTTATTTGGTTTAGTGGGCTAGCTGAAGCTTAGAATATGTTAGGTGACGGAAGAAGTTAAGAACAGTGAAGGACAAACAAGTGATAAATAGCTTTCGGCCAGCCTGATCCGATTCTCTACCTAGGGAATTTATCCAAACGTGACCAGGAGGATAGGTAGGTGGTTTATAACCCCTACAAACCCTTTTAAAACGTATTATTTTCCGTAAAGGTGTTAGAATTCGATTGGAAGGCCATTCGAATTCATATCTTTAAGTTTTATGATTTTTATAAATTACGTGGTATGCTATTATGTGTTATGGCGTGATTTTGAACTCAATATATGAGTTCTTGAGTTGATAATTGAATGTGATGTGTTTGTGGGATGAAGAACGTGTTAAATTTCTGGAAAACTAGGGTCTGTTCATTATTCGCGAAGTATGTTGTAGGAACCGTGGAAATGTTGTGTTTTGCGAGTTGATTTCGCGACTTAGGAGATTGGCGAATCGAGTGATAATTTCTGGAAAACTAGGGGCATATTATTTCAGAAGCTTTCTAGGGCTTGCTGGGTATTATCGAAAGTTCATTAAAGACTTTTCCAGCATAGCCTCGACACTGACGAATTTAACGAAGAAGAATGCTCCATTCAAGTGGACAGAAGAATGTGAACGAAGTTTTCAGGAGCTGAAGAAAAGACTGACGACTGCTCCAGTTCTAGCAATACCTTCGGGTACCGAAGGATTTTCGGTATACAGTGATGCCTCGAAGAACGGGTTGGGGTGCGTGTTAATGCAGAACGGGAAGGTAATTGCCTATGCCTCCCGACAATCGAAGCCGTACGAGAAGAACTACCCCACCCACGATCTCTCGCCGTAGTAGTGTATGCCCTCAAGATCTGGCGTCACTATCTGTACGGAGAAAGGTGCGAGATCTTTACGGATCATAAGAGCCTGAAGTACTTCTTCACACAGAAGGAGTTGAATATGAGGCAAAGACGATGGCTCGAACTAGTGAAAGACTAAGATTGCATGATAAGTTATCACCCAGGGAAGGCTAACGTAGTCGCAGATGCTTTAAGCCGGAAAACGGTAAACGCTGAATTGTGCCAACTCGAAGTTGAGGTGATCAACTTCGGGGAAATTGAAGCAAAATTGGCAGAATTAACTTAGATCGGATCCTCGAAGTGCAAAAGGAGGATGAGCTATATTTGAAGATTAGGGATGAGCGAGATGAAGACGTCCCGTCAGATTTTGAAATTCGAGACGACGGAAGCCTGCGATTCAGAGGCCGCTTGTATGTGCCGAAAGATAAAGACATCCGCCGAACATTAATGACGGAGGCACACACGACAAGCTACTCAGTGCATCCCGGTGCCACGAAGACGTATCGGGACTTGCGAACGAACTACTGGTGGCCAGGAATGAAAAGAGATGTTGCTGCTTTCGTAAGTCGATGTCTAACCTGTCAGCAGATTAATGCAGAACATCAAAGACCGGCAGGAATGTTGCAACCGTTGATGATTCCAGAGTGGAAGTGGGATCACATAACAATTGATTTCGTTGTCGGATTACCGAAAACGGTAAAGGGCTATGACGCAGTTTGGGTGATTGTCGACAGATTGACTAAGTCCGCCCATTTTCTGCCAATCAATCAAACCTAGTCCATGGAAAAGTAAGCAGAGTTGTACGTTCAAGAAATAGTGCGACTCCATGGAATTCCGATATCAATCATTTCATATCGAGATTCAAGGTTTCTGTCCCACTTTTGGATGAGTTTACAAAAAGCTATGGGGACTAAATTGTCTTTTAGCTCGGCTTATCATCCCCAGACTGGCGGACAATCTGAACGGACGATCCAGACACTTGAAGACATGTTAAGGGCGTGTGTCTTGGACTTCCGAGGAAGCTGGAGTAAATATCTCCCGTTGATCGAATTTTCGTATAACAACAGCTATCAAGCAACGATCGGATGGCGCCATATGAAGCCTTGTATGGGCGTAAATGTCGATCCCCAGTTCATTGGGATGAAATCGGCGAGAAGGCGCTGTTAGGTCCCGAAATGGTTCGTGAGATGACCGAAGTTGTTAGTAAGATTCGGGAGAGAATGGAGACGGCCCAAAGTCGTCAGAAGAGTTACGCAGATAAGAGACGGAGGCCGTTGGAATAGAAAGCGATCAGGTCTTTTTGAAGATATCACCAATGAAGGGTGTTAAACGATTCGGACAAAAAGGAAAATTGAGTCCGAGATATATAGGACCCTTCAAGATTTTGACAAGAGTCGGTGAAGTAGCATATCAGCTAGAACTACCGACATCCCTAGCACAGGTTCATGACGTCTTCCACGTATCTACTTTACGGAAGTACGTTTCGGACCCGAATCACGTGCTACGAAGTGAGACGCTTCATCAGCAGTTGAAACCGGACTTAAGTTACGAGGAAAGACCGGTAGAGATTTTAATGTACGAGGTGAAGCGACTTAGGAATAAGAACATCCCCCTAGTGAAGGTCTTGTGGCAGAACCAGACAATGGAAGAAGCCACTTGGGAACGAGAAGACGAAATACGCAAGAAGTACCCCGAGTTGTTTTCGACGACTTAAATTTCGGGGACGAAATTTCTTTTAAGAGGGGGAGGATGTAATACCCGTAAAATTAATACGGGATTATTTTGTAATGTTCGAAATTAATGAAGTTAATTTTCGGACAGTGGATTTTTGGAATTAAGTCGAAGAGATAATTGGGCCCGAAAGAGTGATAAAATAATATGGGTCAAATTTGCTACGCTCGAAATGTTATCAAAGCCCAAAGGAAATAAAATAGGCCCAATTTAATTACATGGCCGAAAGTACTAAATGGCCAAATGGTTTAAGATAGAAATAAGAATCCTTACATATGAGGAGAGCCACGTTGAGATGGTGTATTTGCGTAATAAAGAACTCCACCACCTTTATGACCAATCATTAGTGAGCAAAGGATGAAAATATATAAGGAATGGGAAAGCCACGCTGACATCCTATCATCCCCTTAGTACTTAAGCTAGAAACAATTATTATGGGTCAAAGGAGAAACGTGAAAGCCCAAAGAAAATATATAACTTGGCCCAAACATGTTAAGATAAGAATAAGATGATTTCTTAAGCAGAGGGGAAAACACGTTGGAGCTTATCATCAACTTGTACTTATAACATAAAACCCTCATTTGAAAGGCAAAAACCAACGTGGAAAGAGTAAGAAAGACAAAGAGGAAGAACCCCAAAAAAAACCAAAGAAAGCCTTGGCAGAAACTAAAAGTTCGAAGTTAGGAGGTGAGAGTTCTATCTAAAGGTTTGTGTAATTAATACTTTATTTGGTTTAGTGGGCTAGCTGAAGCTTAGAATATGTTAGGTGACGGAAGAAGTTAAGAACAGTGAAGGACAAACAAGTGATAAATAGCTTTCGGCCAGCCTGATCCGATTCTCTACCTAGGGAATTTATCCAAACGTGACCAGGAGGATAGGTAGGTGGTTTATAACCCCTACAAACCCTTTTAAAACGTATTATTTTCCGTAAAGGTGTTAGAATTCGATTGGAAGGCCATTCGAATTCATATCTTTAAGTTTTATGATTTTTATAAATTTACGTGGTATGCTATTATGTGTTATGGCGTGATTTTGAACTCAATATATGAGTTCTTGAGTTGATAATTGTAGCACCCGGGTTCCCCGTAAGTCTTTAGGGCCAATAAATTAGCGAAAATATGATTTTGTGCTTTACGTGCATTGTATGATTTACGTGCATTAATGCGACTTATGTGCCTTAAGTGCTTGTGAGACCTAGACGTCTCGCGGAAATTTATTCGGGTCACCTGATACCCGAATTTATTAGAATTTCGAAAATAGACCAAGAAAAGACTAGGCTATGTGTAAAGTGGTAAAGTTAAGTCTCAATTGGCCTAGAATTGAAAAATTAGGCCCAACAAGGACCAAAAGGGAAAGGTTGGGACAAATACCCCTAAATCAAGGGATATTTTGTTACTTAGGCTTGAGCCAATTAAATCCCACTTAGAGAACAGTTTCAAGTCCACAAACCCTTAGTCAATTACCAACGTGATAACGAGCAAGAAAGGTGAAGGAGTCGAGAGCCAAAATCAAACCAAGAGCACTCCCACTAGTTAAGGATTTCGAGATCTGTAAGTGAAATACCCTCCCTAAGCTTTAATTTCGTACTATAGGAGTAGATGAAGGTTATAAATGGCATTAAAAGCAAGTGGGTGGAGAAGATCTCGAAAACCCTAAATGCGAGATAAAACTCGTGTTAATGTCCCGATTCGAAGCCGATATTTAGGGTTAATGGAACTAGGATAACAGTTTTAAGAGAATACCATACGATTTAGGTAGCAGATAGGTATATGATACAGAAGCTTCGACTGGAAATGGGGAAGAAAACAGTTTCGATGGGAAGAACACTCTCGATCGAAAGTGGAAAATTCAATTTCAGTGTTTTGGGCGATAGAACTCATGAGTCTAAGGTCCAAATTGAATTAATTTTGAATAGTAAATCCAATAAGTGGTGAGTTTCGATCGAAACTCAACCCCAAATCCATGCAATCGATCGAAAGTGGCCAAACCCTTTGCATGGTTTCGATCGAAACCTACATGACGTCAATGATGACATAAGACACGGCGAAACACTATCTCAATTGGAATTGGAATCGAGCGAAACCCTAGAATCAATTGAAATTAGCTAGTTAAATAGGGTTTCGACCGAAAGAGATCTCGGCGAAACTCCTCAATGTACATGCAACGTCGGGCGAAACTAACACTTGATAATCATTAATCAAAATCAGGAATTGAGCAAGTGAGTTTCGACCGAATGAAATCTCGGCGAAACTCGCATTGCGTCGAGTGAAACCAATTCATGATAGTCGCCAAATTGAATTGAGGTTTGAATGGAACAAGTTTCGATCGAAAGTAGTTGATAAGAAGGGCTTTCGATCGAAAGGAATTGGAGGACAAGATTCGGGCGAAAGCCATACAAAAATAGGAATTCAATGGGATGAAATTAATCGGGCGAAACTAGGGTTTAGGATATATCAATTTTGCTAAATTGAATTGGGCGAGACCTTGCAATCGATTGACTTACGCCGAGCTTAACATGTAAGAATTGAAATATTATAAGTTAGAAATTTCCTAAGGATCGAGACTTAGGTGGAATTGAGCCAATTGTTGCTTCGATCGAAACCCAACCCTAAAATTAACACACTTTCGCCGAGACACATATGATTTAGAACAAATTAATTCTAACATGACTTAGCATAGAAATCCAATGACTTGGGAAATTTAATAAGGCAAATCAATTGACTTGGAGTCTAGGAAATTGATACAAGTCCAAATAAGTAGCGTAACGGAAATTAATTATTTTGACAAGTTAACTAAGGAAACAATGTGCTAATACTCCAATAATTTTATTTAAAGGTCGTACCTTAGGAGCAAACGGGGAGAATACTAGTTACGCTCGGACGACAGGTAAGTAGAAGTCCAACTACGACACACAACTTGATTTACGTGCCTAATTTGTGTGATTACGTGCTTATGTGGTTTCATGACTTCGTAAATTGATTTAAGTATTTAAAATGTGGTAAGCCTATGTTGCATTTACTTGTATCTGCATATGCATACTCACGTGCACACACGAACTCGTGAGGGAGGGTCGTGGGATTGAGTGTGCGTAATGATGTGTCGCTTGTACGCGACGAGGACTTGCCGATGTGGGCAAGTGTGTCGACTCGTAGTTGAGTCGGGGGCTGTCTCCTATGCTACCAGGGCGGCGTTTTAGCGTCGTCGTACTATTATTGTAGATATATATATTGATATCCTGTGGATAGGATTTGGGCATGGCCCGTGGCGGTAAGGTGCGACCTGGAGGGTGCGACCTGAGGGTGTAAGCGAAACAGGGTGGAACCCTGGTGTAGGCTACCTCAGCGTGGGCTACCAGCGTGAGCGACCGCCGGACAGTCGGGGACGACCGGGATTATATGGCGACCTAGGGGAACGATGTGCATCCTAGGGTTCGGCCATCCGGCGTGGACCGCTGTCGTGTTGTCCCTGAGGGACGTGAGCTCTTGTGGTGCATAGTGAGATTAGCCGAGGGCCCTGAGTGACATTAGTTTGAGTACGTTGGTACGACTGATATATGCATCGGCGTGGTTCGCCTTTGCGAGTGTTGTATGCATCGGCGTGGATTGCCTTTGCGAGTGTTATATGCTTGGGCGAGGATTGCCTTTGCGAGTGTATATGCATCGGCGCGGATTGCCGTTGCGGGGGAGTGACACATGCACACATGCATGATTTCTACTTACTGAGCCTCGGTGGCTCATTCCTTACGTTGTGTGTTGTAGGCACCGGCGATCACGGTATGTGACCGCGTTTTGAAGGCAAGGCCAATCTTTTGGAGCTTCGTGCTGCTTTTGGGGTGGACGTGTGTGTGTGGATGACGACCTGTGAGGCCGGGCGCATAGGAGCTTTTGCTGTGCCGACACACCTTCGCCGTTGTAGTTAGACCATGTCTGGAACTTGATGTTCGGCATGCATTCTTTTGTCTTGTACAGAACGATGTTTCATTTCGTAAATGAAAAATTTGTACGCATTTTCGGTGCACTTCTCTATTTGCAAATTCACTAGGCACGTAGAAATGCGCTAAGTTAGGCAGTTAGGAAGTCGGGGCGCCACAGGGTGGTATCAGAGCTTCGGTCACAGGTTCTGTAGACTGTCCACACACACACACCCAAAAGAGCGGAAGCGGCCTTGCAAGTAAGTGTTAAGTCTATGTGAATTTCTATGTTGTATAATTTATTGGCCATAGGACAATCAGGATAGGGTATAAAGATGGTAAGAACGAGAGGAGAGTCGAGTGGTGGAGACGATCAGAACAGGGGAAACACGGCCCCTCCCGACAATCGGGACGCGACGATCTTCCAGCTAACGGAATTAGTCCGTCAGCAGTCGGCGCAGATCCAACAACTGATCCAGCAGAATACTGCTAATGCTGGACCAACTCAGGCGGAAAGGACTGAGGTGGTGGGAGAACGATTCCGAAGGTTAAACCCACCGACCTTCGAGGACACAGCTGATTCGACAGCGGCTGAAGACTGGTTGAGGACTCTTGAGAGCATGTTCGTCTATAGCAGAGTTCCGGAGGCGGAGAAGGCCCTCTGTGCTGCGTTCCTACTACGAGGGAGCGCAGGACACTGGTGGGACACCATCATGGTGTTAGAGAACCCCGCTACGATGAGCTGGGAAAGATTCAAGGAGTT
Organism: Craterostigma plantagineum; assembly: GCA_027422505.1. Lineage (NCBI taxonomy): Eukaryota > Viridiplantae > Streptophyta > Magnoliopsida > Lamiales > Linderniaceae > Craterostigma > Craterostigma plantagineum. Next base: position 11,137,491 of record JAPQWV010000005.1, on the reverse strand, counting down.
GTTCAGGGGCAAGTATCTCACCGCCCCTATTCGAGCACAGCGCCTGAATGAATTCATCAATCTCAGGCAGGGGTCTATGACGGTGGCCGAGTACATAAGGAAGTTTGAGCAGCTGTCCAGGTTTGCTGCTCACATGATCAGCACGGAAGCTCTTAAAGTCGAACGCTTTCTGGAGGGATTGAAGCCCGAGCTCTATAGGGATGTGAGCATGGCGGGAATACAGGGAGCTACTTACTCTCAGGTGGCAGAGAGAGCTATGGTTGCTGAACAGGCGGAAGCCAGAATCTTGAGGGCACAAGAAGCCAAACGCAAATTCGCGCAAATGCAAGGAGCGCAATGGAGCGGAGGAGACCAGAAACGGCAGTTCGTGCCTAAAGGGGGCAAGAAGAAATTCCAGAACAGGCCTCCTCAACAGCCTCAGGGGACGATGAACAGACCACCAAATCCAAACCAGAACCAGGGAGCAGCGCAGGGCCCATATTGCCAGAGGTGTGGGAAAAGGCACTTTGGGAACTGCAACATGCAAGTCAACACCTGCTTTAGATGTGGGAAGCCGGGCCACTTTGTGAGACAGTGCCCGGAGGGTGCTTCGGGAAATCTGACCGGGAGGCAGGCAGGACCTCAAATGGTGCCAGCTCGGGTGTACACCATCACATCCGAGGAAGCACAGAACAATCCGGAGGTGGTAGCAGGTACCCTACTGGTCCACCAAACTCCCACGTGCATTCTAGTAGATTCCGGGGCGACCCACTCGTTTGCGTCTGTGAAGTATGTGATGAAACTCGGGGTGACGCCTGAGCGAGTAGATTGTGAGTATAGCGTAGCAATTCCAAGCGGGGCACCAACTAGGACTAGCCAAATGCTAAGAAATTGCCCGGTCCTAGTCGGTAATAGGGAATTATCTGTAGACCTAATAGTCATCCCGATGGACGACTACGAGGTGATCCTCGGGATGGACTGGCTCTCGAAGTACGGAGCAGTGATAGACTGTAACCGTAAAGTGGTTACGTTCAGTTTAGAAGGGGAGGAACCTCTAACCTTCAAGGGGACAACGAAGAGGAGAGGCACTCCGAGGATATCAGCCTTAAAAGCTCAGCGATTAGTCAACTCAGGATGCGAGGCATACCTGGTGTTCGCGCTGAAGGTAGAAGAGAATACCCCCACGAAACTCGAAGACGTACCCGTGATTAAGGAATTCTCCGACGTATTCCCGGAGGACTTGCCGGGATTACCCCCAGACAGAGAAATTGAGTTTACAATTGACCTGGTGCCGGGAGCAGCACCAGTGTCCAAGGCTCCATATCGCTTAGCGCCAACCGAATTAAAGGAGTTGAAGGAGCAAATAGATGAACTCCTACAAAAAGGATTCATTCAGACCAGCTTTTCTCCCTGGGGTGCGCCAGTCCTATTCGTACGAAAGAAAGACGGCTCGATGAGACTGTGCATAGACTACAGAGAGTTGAACAAGCTGACGGTTAAGCATAAGTATCCACTACCCCGAATAGACGACCTCTTCGACCAACTACAAGGCGCCACAGTATTTTCTAAGATCGACTTGAGGTCGGGGTACCATCAACTGAAAATCCGCAAAGAAGACATTCCCAAAACGGCGTTCAGTACCAGATACGGGCATTTCGAATTTTTGGTTATGCCCTTTGGACTGACGAACGCACCGGCGGCCTTCATGGACCTAATGAACCGGGTGTTCGAAGCCTATCTAGACAAGTTCGTGATCGTGTTCATAGATGACATCCTCGTCTACTCCAAGACGAAGGAGGAGCACGAACAACACCTACAAGTAGTACTCGGAGTATTGAAGGAAAAGCAGCTGTACGCCAAATATAAGAAGTGTGAATTTTGGCTGGATCAAGTAGCGTTCTTGGGACACATCGTCTCGGGAGCGGGAATCTCGGTGGACCCGAGCAAGATAGAAGCAATTAGTGACTGGCCGCCGCCGACTAACGTAACGGAAGTACGGAGCTTCCTAGGCTTAGCAGGCTACTATAGGAAATTCATCAAGGATTTCTCTAGAATCGCCTCTACGCTGACAAGGTTGACCAAGAAGAACACGCCTTTTCTATGGAACGAGGAGTGTGAACGAAGCTTCCAAGAACTGAAAAAGCGGCTTACTACAGCCCCAGTACTAACGATACCCACGGGAACAGGAGGGTTCTCAGTGTATAGCGATGCCTCGAAGAATGGGTTAGGATGCGTACTGATGCAGAACGGTAACGTGGTGGCTTACGCCTCACGACAACTAAAGGAGTACGAAAAGAACTACCCTACACACGACTTGGAGCTTGCTGCGGTGGTTTTCGCTCTCAAAATTTGGAGGCACTACTTGTATGGAGAGAGATGCGAAATCTACACCGACCACAAGAGTTTAAAGTATTTCTTCACCCAGAAGGAACTCAATATGAGACAAAGACGGTGGCTGGAATTGGTGAAAGACTATGATTGTGTGATCAACTACCACCCAGGGAAGGCGAACGTGGTAGCAGATGCACTAAGCCGGAAATCAGTAAGCGCGGAACTTCAACGACTCGACGTGGAAGTCGTACCATTGGGAGAAGTCGAGGTGAAGTTAGCAGCTCTGACTCTGCAACCAACGCTACTGGAGCAGATCAAAAAGGCACAAGAAAACGACGAGTTTTACCTGAAAACCAAGGGAGCGCAGACTGAGCAGTCGACGACGGACTTCGCATTTCGGGACGACGGAAGCTTAAACTACAAGAGTAGATTGTACGTTCCGAACGATGTGGACCTCAGACGAGTCATAATGACAGAAGCACATACCACGCCATATTCGATACATCCGGGGGCTACGAAGCTATATAGGGATCTAAGGACTAACTACTGGTGGCCGGGAATGAAAAAGGACGTAGCGACGTTCGTGAGCCAATGCCTCACTTGCCAGCAAATCAAGGCAGAACACCAGCGGCCGGCTGGGACACTACAACCTTTACCAATCCCAGAGTGGAAATGGGACAATATAACGATGGATTTCGTGAGCGGATTGCCAAGGAATGCGAAAGGACACGACGCAATCTGGGTAATTGTAGACCGACTTACGAAATCTGCCCATTTTCTGCCGATAAGTACAGCATTTACCATGGAGCGGTATGCAGAATTATACATTCAAGAGATAGTAAGACTCCATGGGACACCCTTAACGATAGTTTCAGACCGCGATTCACGGTTTCTATCTAAATTCTGGACAAGTTTACAAAAGGCCATGGGGACAAGGTTGGCATTTAGCACAGCATCTCATCCGCAAACGGACGGCCAATCCGAGCGGACGATCCAAACACTGGAAGATATGCTACGAGCTTGCGTACTTGATTTCAAAGGCAACTGGAGCAAGTACCTTCCACTTGTAGAATTCTCGTACAACAATAGCTATCAAGCTACAATTGGAATGGCTCCGTATGAAGCCTTGTACGGACGGAAGTGCAGGTCCCCAGTGCATTGGGATGAAGTAGGTGAACGGGCGATGTTAGGCCCAGACATGATACGGGAAATGACGGAAATTATTACGATGATCAGAGAAAGAATGCGCACGGCGCAAAGTAGACAGAAGAGTTATGCGGATCGGAGACGTAGACCGCTAGAATTCGAGGTGGATGATTGGGTCTTTGTGAAGATATCACCGATGAAGGGAGTCAAAAGGTTTGGAAAGAAGGGAAAACTAAGTCCGAGATACATCGGCCCCTTCAAGATAATAAAGAGAGTTGGTGAAGTGGCTTACCAACTAGAACTACCAGCGTCGTTGTCACAAGTACACGATGTATTCCATGTTTCCACATTGCGGAAGTATATCGCTGACCCAAGCCACGTGGTGGTAAATGACTCACTGCACCAACACTTGAAACCAGACCTGAGTTATGAAGAAACTCCCGTGGAAATATTGATGCATGAGACGAAGAGGCTTAGGAACAAAGAGATTCCTCTAGTAAAAGTTCTGTGGCGGAATCAGTCAATGGAGGAAGCCACGTGGGAACGCGAGGATGAGATGAAAACCCACTATCCTGAATTGTTCCGAACGGGCTGATTTCGGGGGCGAAATCCTCCTTAAGGGGAGGAGGATGTAGCACCCGGGTTCCCCGTAAGTCTTTAGGGCCAATAAATTAGCGAAAATATGATTTTGTGCTTTACGTGCATTGTATGATTTACGTGCATTAATGCGACTTATGTGCCTTAAGTGCTTGTGAGACCTAGACGTCTCGCGGAAATTTATTCGGGTCACCTGATACCCGAATTTATTAGAATTTCGAAAATAGACCAAGAAAAGACTAGGCTATGTGTAAAGTGGTAAAGTAAGTCTCAATTGGCCTAGAATTGAAAAATTAGGCCCAACAAGGACCAAAAGGGAAAGGTTGGGACAAATACCCCTAAATCAAGGGATATTTTGTTACTTAGGCTTGAGCCAATTAAATCCCACTTAGAGAACAGTTTCAAGTCCACAAACCCTTAGTCAATTACCAACGTGATAACGAGCAAGAAAGGTGAAGGAGTCGAGAGCCAAAATCAAACCAAGAGCACTCCCACTAGTTAAGGATTTCGAGATCTGTAAGTGAAATACCCTCCCTAAGCTTTAATTTCGTACTATAGGAGTAGATGAAGGTTATAAATGGCATTAAAAGCAAGTGGGTGGAGAAGATCTCGAAAACCCTAAATGCGAGATAAAACTCGTGTTAATGTCCCGATTCGAAGCCGATATTTAGGGTTAATGGAACTAGGATAACAGTTTTAAGAGAATACCATACGATTTAGGTAGCAGATAGGTATATGATACAGAAGCTTCGACTGGAAATGGGGAAGAAAACAGTTTCGATGGGAAGAACACTCTCGATCGAAAGTGGAAAATTCAATTTCAGTGTTTTGGGCGATAGAACTCATGAGTCTAAGGTCCAAATTGAATTAATTTTGAATAGTAAATCCAATAAGTGGTGAGTTTCGATCGAAACTCAACCCCAAATCCATGCAATCGATCGAAAGTGGCCAAACCCTTTGCATGGTTTCGATCGAAACCTACATGACGTCAATGATGACATAAGACACGGCGAAACACTATCTCAATTGGAATTGGAATCGAGCGAAACCCTAGAATCAATTGAAATTAGCTAGTTAAATAGGGTTTCGACCGAAAGAGATCTCGGCGAAACTCCTCAATGTACATGCAACGTCGGGCGAAACTAACACTTGATAATCATTAATCAAAATCAGGAATTGAGCAAGTGAGTTTCGACCGAATGAAATCTCGGCGAAACTCGCATTGCGTCGAGTGAAACCAATTCATGATAGTCGCCAAATTGAATTGACGTTTGAATGGAACAAGTTTCGATCGAAAGTAGTTGATAAGAAGGGCTTTCGATCGAAAGGAATTGGAGGACAAGATTCGGGCGAAAGCCATACAAAAATAGGAATTCAATGGGATGAAATTAATCGGGCGAAACTAGGGTTTAGGATATATCAATTTTGCTAAATTGAATTGGGCGAGACCTTGCAATCGATTGACTTTCGCCGAGCTTAACATGTAAGAATTGAAATATTATAAGTTAGAAATTTCCTAAGGATCGAGACTTAGGTGGAATTGAGCCAATTGTTGCTTCGATCGAAACCCAACCCTAAAATTAACACACTTTCGCCGAGACACATATGATTTAGAACAAATTAATTCTAACATGACTTAGCATAGAAATCCAATGACTTGGGAAATTTAATAAGGCAAATCAATTGACTTGGAGTCTAGGAAATTGATACAAGTCCAAATAAGTAGCGTAACGGAAATTAATTATTTTGACAAGTTAACTAAGGAAACAATGTGCTAATACTCCAATAATTTTATTTAAAGGTCGTACCTTAGGAGCAAACGGGGAGAATACTAGTTACGCTCGGACGACAGGTAAGTAGAAGTCCAACTACGACACACAACTTGATTTACGTGCCTAATTTGTGTGATTACGTGCTTATGTGGTTTCATGACTTCGTAAATTGATTTAAGTATTTAAAATGTGGTAAGCCTATGTTGCATTTACTTGTATCTGCATATGCATACTCACGTGCACACACGAACTCGTGAGGGAGGGTCGTGGGATTGAGTGTGCGTAATGATGTGTCGCTTGTACGCGACGAGGACTTGCCGATGTGGGCAAGTGTGTCGACTCGTAGTTGAGTCGGGGGCTGTCTCCTATGCTACCAGGGCGGCGTTTTAGCGTCGTCGTACTATTATTGTAGATATATATATTGATATCCTGTGGATAGGATTTGGGCATGGCCCGTGGCGGTAAGGTGCGACCTGGAGGGTGCGACCTGAGGGTGTAAGCGAAACAGGGTGGAACCCTGGTGTAGGCTACCTCAGCGTGGGCTACCAGCGTGAGCGACCGCCGGACAGTCGGGGACGACCGGGATTATATGGCGACCTAGGGGAACGATGTGCATCCTAGGGTTCGGCCATCCGGCGTGGACCGCTGTCGTGTTGTCCCTGAGGGACGTGAGCTCTTGTGGTGCATAGTGAGATTAGCCGAGGGCCCTGAGTGACATTAGTTTGAGTACGTTGGTACGACTGATATATGCATCGGCGTGGTTCGCCTTTGCGAGTGTTGTATGCATCGGCGTGGATTGCCTTTGCGAGTGTTATATGCTTGGGCGAGGATTGCCTTTGCGAGTGTATATGCATCGGCGCGGATTGCCGTTGCGGGGGAGTGACACATGCACACATGCATGATTTCTACTTACTGAGCCTCGGTGGCTCATTCCTTACGTTGTGTGTTGTAGGCACCGGCGATCACGGTATGTGACCGCGTTTTGAAGGCAAGGCCAATCTTTTGGAGCTTCGTGCTGCTTTTGGGGTGGACGTGTGTGTGTGGATGACGACCTGTGAGGCCGGGCGCATAGGAGCTTTTGCTGTGCCGACACACCTTCGCCGTTGTAGTTAGACCATGTCTGGAACTTGATGTTCGGCATGCATTCTTTTGTCTTGTACAGAACGATGTTTCATTTCGTAAATGAAAAATTTGTACGCATTTTCGGTGCACTTCTCTATTTGCAAATTCACTAGGCACGTAGAAATGCGCTAAGTTAGGCAGTTAGGAAGTCGGGGCGCCACAATAATTGAATGTGATGTGTTTGTGGGATGAAGAACGTGTTAAATTTCTGGAAAACTAGGGTCTGTTCATTATTCGCGAAGTATGTTGTAGGAACCGTGGAAATGTTGTGTTTTGCGAGTTGATTTTGCGAATTAGGAGATTGGCGAATCGAGTGATAATTTGTTTCGCGGGTTGAATTAGTTTGCGAATTAGGTCGATTTTATTTGGCGAATTGTGAGAGTTAAAAAGAGTTTCGCGGGTATAGTTTTTATTTGCGAATCGAGTGAGAGTTTAAAGGATTTTGCGGGCCGTTTCTTAGTTCGCGAATTGAGTGAAATGATTTTTAAAATAAATAGAAAATTGGCCGAATTGAGTTTCGGGTCGCGAAATTTTGTCGCGGGCTCAAATGTTTGGCGAAGTGTGAGTGAAAATGATTTTCGCGGGCCAGCATTCGGGTTTCGGGGGCTGAAGCTGTTTCGCGAGTTGTGAGATAAGTCACGGGCCGACTTTGAGTTTCGCGGGCTGACATAATTTCGCGGGGTGATTCCTGTGAGTGACGTCGGGCTTTGCGCGGGCTTAAATTGGGTTTCGCGGGCCTGATCAATCGATCAGCGAAATCGACGAAAGTGTCGCGAATTCGAACGTTGACTCGAAGTTTTACGGGTTGACCAGCTTTTAAATGTGGGTTTTGGGCGATACGATTTGGGCTTTGACCAGAGTTGGCCACGGATTAAATTTTGGGCTTTTGCCCCATTTCAGGCCCAATACATTTGAATAAAATTATTTTCAGCCCAAATCAATTTTAAAATAAAATATTTCGTACTATGGCTTATATTTTCGGGTCAACCCATATTTTAAATTATAAATATGATTTTGGATTTTAAAACATTCGGCCTAGGTTGATATTTATACAAGTTATGTGGTTTCGGTGTATATGTTACATGCGATTGATTTTATGTGCATTTCACGACATGCACGTGAGAGGTTGATGAGATATCGTATTTGTACGGTGACACCTTATGATGTCGGATGAGTGGGGTAGAGTGACCGTTACTGGTCGTCAGGGTTAGACTCGCGTAGCACCTGGTGGGAGAGGGGGTTTGCGACACCCATCTACACGGGATTGAGCCACCCGAGGTGTATGCCACCGGATATTATTTGGCTCAGAGACGGCTGGCAGATGTGAGATTCCTGTCTACCCGGGTTAGTGGTATACTACTCGGGGAATACCGTCGGGTTGAGATTGAGTGCGGAAGGAGCGACCCGGCACGGCCGGCGTGGGCTATCGCATGGTTTATGGCGTACCTTGCCATTGCGCGCGTGGGTGCTGAGTCTAGCCAAGGGCCCTGTTATATGATGAGATGTGACGTAGGTTCGAGCGTGCATTATCATGTTGTGAGGACATGGGATTGGGTTGAGTGCACGCACGCATATGCATGGTTGTTTTTACTACCACCTACTGGGCAATTTTGCTCAGGGTTTTATTTTTGTAGGTAAGACTGAGCCCGACACCGATACATGTCCGGGTGAGCTGTAGGCTGGCTGGCGGCGGTGACTCCACGGGCTTTTGAGGGCGGCGCAGTACATGGGACGCGACCTGTGGAGAGGCGTAGGATAGTCGGGTTTAGATTTTTGGGGCTTCGGCCCGATGTATTATAGTGACGCGTTTTGTAAACCCGACTTTAGATTATATATGTATATTATTTTCTTTAAAAAGTTTTTATAAATCGGGTCCTCCGCGACTTTCGTTGCGGAAATCCGCCAATTAACTTAATTAAGAAGTAGGGTCGCCACTGTTCGGGTTGTAGGGGAGGTCGAGAATGAGACCGAAGTCATTCTTGTTCACATTTATGTGCCTCGTCCCTATCACCGTTGTGAAGCTGTATGCCCCTTCAATAACGTGGCTCTTGATCATCCCCCAAAATTGTTGAAGGTAGACCATAGGCACTGAGGCCGTCACCGTCAGAGCATGCCACAGGGGATGGCCTTGTAGTATAGACACCATAATCTCGTCAGGACACCGAAAGGACGTCATGTCGAGCTGGAAATTAGTGTCTTGTACATTGAGGTACATGGCCTTCTCATATATGCGGTTGTATGTTGGATAATGATCCATCTGAAATACACATAAGAAATGTAAATCATTAGTTAAAGAATTTTAATTTGAGTCGAATTTAGAATTTATCAAACCACAATAATGGATCATGTCATAGCATGTTTGAATAAATTCGTAACTGAAATCATGAAATTTGCACATAGATCATACAAAGTGAATATTGAAGAAATAATACAATTTCAACATAAGCATGTAAGTTCGATGGAATTTTAGTTGAAAATTTTTCTAAGTGTTGAAGCACTGTTCACTCCGTGCTTTTTGTCGCGCGAAAATTGAAATTCTCAATTAAATTGTCTAAGTGCAATTTTTAATGCAATTCTCCGTGTTAATATGCGATCGAGAAAAATTTTATTCGCTAAGGTCTGCTACAATGGAAAAAGACTTGGAATATTTTGCTAAGTGCTGAACGTTATATGAGTGGTACTGTAGCCGAGAAATTTTACGATCGAGAAAAATTTCCGTGTAAATTTATGATCGAAAAAATGGAATTTCTTAGTAAATTTACCATCGAGAAATTTTTCGCTGAAAGTTATCGAGCGAGAAAGTATTTCGATTTCAAAATAGATTTTCGCTGCGAAATTTTACGAACGAAAAAATTGACAACGAGAAACTAGGTGACTCGCCGAGAAAATTTTCGATCGATTAAAATCATCGCTACGCACTTCTGCGATCGAGAAACTTTATCGTCGAAAAATTAATTTTATCGCCGCTAAAATTTACGATCGAGTACAAAATTGAAATCGAAATTACTGTTTTCGTTTGTAAGTTTTGCGCTTCGAACTAAATTGCATCTATTCTATCTATTCTGCTCAGTAATCTTTTCGCTCGCATAAAATCCAAATTCAATTCTCGATTGTAATTATTTTTCGATCTACGTTATCTAGCTTAACGACTAAGTTAAAAGATTAGCAATCGAAAAACTTTTACACTACAAACAGTAGATCAATTGAAATTCAATTGACACTATTCGCGAGTGAGAAAGTTCTTCGTCGCCGTTAAATGTTAAAATCCAGTTTCAGTCGAACTTTAAAAATGCAGATAGTCGAAGTAATACACTCCCAGAATAATCAGAAAACACCGAAACTATCTTTAGTGCAGAATTTAACCCAGATTATTCACAAAAATCGGTCGTAAACATTGCAAACTAGCATTCGAGTTTTCCTATTTTGAATAGACGAGAATATAACACTAAATCATGCGAAAGATCACATAATACAAATGCACACGGAGTTCAAACACAAAAATTCCCTAAAGGATGTCGAATCTACCTCTTAAAGACGAAGATTAGTGAAAGTATGTAAGATTTTGACTTTCGTCTTAGCGGAAAAAGTTTTTCGCGAGAGAAAAATTATCGACTGTTGAGTTTTGCGATTAAGGGTTTTGCGTGTATTTGGGGATTTTCGATTGCAAGCATTAACTTTGTTAAATGGGCTGATTAGATTTTTGATACTTAACAATTTCTAGGCTCATTACTGTTTACGATCGAGAATCTTACGATCGAGAAATTTCCTTTGGTTACTATTGAATTTTCGCTCGACAAATTCCGATCTAGAATTTTCATTTGGTTCCTGTTTAATTTTCGCTCGTCAATATGAAAGCAAAAATTACCACTTGGTCCCAAATCAATTTTCGCTCGAGAAGCTGTGAATAAAAATTACGAAATTCGCCCAAATTTCTCGATAGTAAGTTTTTCTAAGTTTTCAGATTGACCCTGAGTAAAAAAAATAAACCACATAGTTGCTCCCCCTATATATGTAAATAAAAGCAATTAACTCCCTGTAATTCAGATTAGTGACATCTGGCTCCCTCTTCAAATTTTGTAAATCTGCAATACTTAGAGCAAAAGATGTCGAGATGATTAGAGTTAATTTTTTTTTTTGGAAGCAATTTTTCTATTTAGGCTCCCCTTGACGTATTATACCAATGTCGTGAGCTCCAAAACGCGAAGATTCGTGAAGTCCTTCTCTGAAGTGCGTTGTTCAAGGAAAATCAAATTGGAATTTTCTGCAACACTTAGAGAAAGATCATCAAATTTATTTGGAATTCAAGGCATAAATGTAGTAAATGCTCCCCCTCAAATAGTGCACTTCAATTGATTTAACAAGTAAGTACATAAATCAATCTAAGTAACAATTATTAAGAACATGCGATTCATCAAGATTAGCCTAGATACATGTTCCTCTATACATGTAATTGTAATTTCGCGCAAGGGTATGAGCATGAACAACATGTCGCATTTAATCAATCCGCATAGATGCAAATTAAAATGCATATTAAAATGTGCGATCTATTTATTTTTTTAATTAAATAATTAAGAAAAAATAAGAGAGAAAAGTCAAGAAACTTATTATTATATATATATATATTTTATTATTATTTTTTTTATTTTTTTCATGTATATTAATATTATTAATACTATGGGGTCAGATTATTTTGCTGCGATCATTGTCACGCCTAAAAATTCATACGACAGTTGAAAGATTAAATGCCGTCAAGTCATGTCAGCAAACTAAAGTCCTACTTGAATGATCCATTTCGACAACTCTCATTAGGTTCGCTCTAGCACTCTTTTAACTAGGGATTTTATATCTATATCGCTCAAGTCAACACATGTCATATTAAGTCAAAGTACCTGTGATCGAGGCGCTTTTAATTATTTTGCCTTTGCAAGAGACCGTCGATTTGAAATCAAAGGGACTTTGAGGGATTTTAATTTTGGCTCTTGACTTTGAAGGGAAGCATAATGTTTGGGAAAAATAGGCTTTATGTCATCTTCCGTTTCTTTGTCGTTCTCATTTTCTTCGGCATTTTCTCTTTCGTCTTTTCATTCTCATCCTTTTTTTTATATTCGTCTGCACTTGCTCAAGCTGAAGCTCCGCTTCTCTACGAGGCTGAGAGATTATCTAGGGCGAAGTTCTTCTTGTTCGTTCTCGGGCCGATACCATGCTCCTTTTCTCTTATTCCCTAGAGAGGTTTCAAATATTATCGATTTGAAGAAGTTCATGGTTATGGAATTCGAACCCAAGGCCGTTCTCCTCTTCTCGTTGTCTCGATATAAGATCGGATTATCGTTGGAGAAGTTCACTTCTAGGCACTCCTCTTTCCAGTCGTTCTGACGAGTGTACGAGATTATCTATGGAGAAGTTCATAGCAAGATCCATGCCTCCGTCTTAAATGTTTTGAGAGTGTCATAGTTGAGAAGGCAGGTTCTTTTGATCTGTTTGTTGGGTGTTGAGCATTCCTCGTGTGCATTTTTTCTCCTTCTTTTGTCATCTTTTTCTTTGTCGTCTAGTTATTCTCCCCCTCCTTTTCTTGATTGAATATCCCGTTCAAATCATTAAATCGTCGGTTGAAGGCATAAAGGGGTTTTCAATTGAAGAAAAGGAATTTGGAGAAAGCTCAAAATGGATGACTAAAGGTAATGTTTAAGGAATGAAAATTTAGATTTGGCCAAGTGAGGAATTTCCTAAGTGCCCTAATCATTTTCGGAACGATCTATTACACGGCAAGTATGAGGCCGAGAATCACAAGTTAATGACAAGCAATTAATGTGTGACTCACTCAAGAAAAGATCTGACGAGAGTAATAAAAAGGCTAGAATCCTCACTTAAATGAAGTGGTTTTGTGTCTTAGTGGAACAAACTCAATACCTAAGAAATACAAGAATGCGACTTAGACTGACAAAATTTAAGCAAGCAATCAGTCTCATGTCAGTGAATTCTATTCGTGACGTAGATCGAGCATCCTAAAGATATCGTCATGCCCCTAATATTATACTTATATGTATATATTTATTTTTTTTATTTTTTTATTTTTTTATTTTTTTAAATGAAAATTTTCACGCAAGATATATCATTTGTTAAGTATAGAAAACACATAGCATAGAATACGTGAAAGCACATAGGATCACATCATGCACAAATCACGGAAGGTTCAACATGCCTAATTTTCCGACATGGAATTGGAACCTTTTTTCGTCCAAAGCCTTGGTGAAAATGTCGGCTAGTTGATGTTCCGTGTTCACAAAATACATGTTAATCGTGCCTTTTTCTACGTGATCTTTGATGAAGTGATATCGTATGTCTATATGTTTTGTGCGTGAGTGGTAAACAGGATTACATGTAATCGCAATGGCACTTTGGCTATCGCTATAAATGGGTATATTATTTAGATTGTACCCATAATCGCGAAGCTGAGTCCGCATCCATAGCATTTGCGAGCAACAGATGGCAGCCGCGATGTGGCGACCCTGATTTTCTAATACTAATTGTGGCGGATTTTCGCAACGTAAGTCGCCGGAGACCCGTCTAATTAAAACTTTTTCCTAAAATATGATATGTTACGACAAAACGTAACCCACATCGTCGTAATTATAAAAAGGCCGAAGCCCCAAAATATATATCATATCAAAACATCCTAACATCGCTCCACAGGTCGTCATCCATGTACAGCCTCGCCCTCAAAAGACCCTGGAGTACCGCCGTCAGCCCGCCTTAGTCGTGACGTTTCTCAACGTCCGACTCTATTGTACCTACAACACATAAAAACGTGGAATGAGCTTATAAAGCTCAGTAAGTGAAACCATGCATGCAGTGCACGTGTCATAAAATGCAAAGGCATTCGCGCCAATGCTTTCTAATCGTTTCATGTAATTTAATTCGTGTCTTGTCTTGTCATGTAGGGCCCTCGGCTTATCTTGCTATGCACCATCATGGAGCTCAAATCCACTAGGGATAAATAAATATATACAAATGGCAATACCCACTCATGGGAGGCTAACCCTAGAGCGCCTTTTCTGTCCCAAGGTGGTTTCATACGCCATGCGGACGCTTCACACTGGAAGACCTACTACGAGGATGCTAACACCAATTATACCCTTGGTGTTGCATGTCTCCTCAGATTGCATCTTCCATGTCGCAACTTTTCGCTACATGCATGCCCTTGTCTTGAGACATGTCATGTCACATGCATGCCCTTGTCTTGAGACATGTCATGTCGTGAAATCGGTGACATAAAATCACCATGGTAGCATAGAAGAGCCATTAAATGCAAACATTTATCGTGTACCAGAAATCATGCGTGACATATAATCGTGTCTTGTAGCTTTCGTGGGACTCATGTATGCTCGTGAAAATGCGTACGTGGATAATGCAGAAGTACTTGTCATGTCATTTCATATAATAATTAATTGACATAGATAAATAAATCACATAAGGATTCACGTAGTCATAGAAGCACATAATCATGAAATTCATGCACATATAATTTATGTGTTGTAGTTGGGGTTTCCACTTACCTGGTGTCCTTAGCTATTTAGCTTATCGTACTGTAAATTGGTAATCTTCGAACCCTAAATATAGAAATATATAAAATTAGGATTTGTTAGTCTAAATATAGTTTCATAAAAGTGGTTTAGTTTAGAAACCCTAGTCTTGATTTTTATGAGTTTCTATTAAGCATGAATCTCGAAGTAACATATACATGTTTCGAGATTAACTAAACGATTCATAAAGATTGCAAGGTTTATTAACTAAAATTTCGAATCTGACTCATGGGATTTTGAGGTAGCATGTACAAGGTTTCGATATTTAAACAACACACGATTTCGGCGATATGGTTCTCGGGATTCCTTAAGGACGTGTAGGATTTCGACATGGTTAATGAAATGAGTTTTGAATTAAATTTCGATATATTCTCGAGATTAATCTCGACATGAGCTAAATTCGACATCCTATATAATTTCAAAGTCGACACCAACAGGAATTTCGACATAGTATATGTACGGATTTCGAGATTTGAATGATATAAAACCTCGAAATAAAATTCGACATGGATCTCGACATATTCTTAAGATAGATGTCGAGCTTGGTTATGGAATTGTGACATGGACTTCGAGATACATTATGAATCTCGACATGGTTGATAAATCTCGGTATGGTTTGAGATGAATCTCGAGCTTGATCTCGAGATTCTTATTAAATTTCTGGGCTGATACTAAAATGTATTTCGATATGGTTTTCAAGCTTAATCTCGAGAATCTACCAACATGGATTTCGATATGAAATTCGAGCTTCTTCTCGAGATTGTATCTCGAGTTTAGTCTCGACATTCTCCTATCTTCATTTTCAAGCTCGAAATCATTCCTACAAACTAATACAGCTTCGAAATTTATCAACCTGGAAATCCTATCATTTGAAAACATCTTTTTGGTATGAAAATCATCTAAACCTTCGATCCAATTTAATTTTCTTCAAGAACAGTTGGAATATTATTAGGGTTTCATAGCTGTAAATCTTTCGTTAGTTGGAGTTATATAAAACCCTAGTATTATCCAAATCGTTATTCTAACAATCTCCTATGCATGGTAATGAACGAAACAGATTAAAAGTCGAAATAACAGTCCATACCTTTCCAAACTTAGCTCAAGTCTCGTTCTTAAGTTTTTCAATGGTGGTTTGCAACTGGATTTCGTTTCCTCCTTTTCTCATACTAAGTTTTCGTAAGTTTATCTTTTTGATATGAATGAGTTCATCTCTTGTTTATTATAGTTATTCTTTGCGTGTTGAAATTGTTTAATTACGTTAGTGTTTACTTTATCAATACTTATCTTGTTTTCTTAAGTAACATTCTTATAATTTTATTATATTATGCACCTTTCCTTATAGCTAAGAAATCGGACTCTAGAATTTTAGATTCCCAATGTTTCAAAATTCAATTTGTTCGACATTCTCTAATTTCGACATTTACTCACCTCGACATTTTTATTCATTAAGCATACAACTCCCTCTCGAGATCTATAGATCTCGAGGCTCAAGGATTTCGAGATCAAAGATCTCGAGTTTCTCTTATTCAACGAAACTATATTGCTAAAGGTCTTTTGGTTTACTTATGTTTAATCTATAGAATGGTTCTTAATAAATTCTAAGGGTTATCCGATAGCATGCTTGATAAGACATCAAGCAACGTGACCTTACTTTACTTCTAAGTAATTAATACTTATCCCAAATGATTGGGCTTTAAGCTATGGATTTCAATAGACCCAACTATAATTTTAATCATATTTTGTTAGTACTTGGCAATTATATCCTTTACCTTGATTTCTTTAGCTAGCTATTTTCCTAAATCCCAATCCTACTTTCCAATTTATACATGTCATGTTGGCATATAATATGAAATCATTTAAGCACATAAAAATCACAAAACGTGTCACAAGCAGTCACGTAAGTCATATAATATGTATGTATATTTATTGGCCAAAAGTTGATTTTATATGACCTGATCGAATTTAGCTATAGTACGCGAAATATTATTAGTAGATAAGTCCACAAATAATTTGTATTAATTTTCTTGCAGTCCTTACCTCTTTATTTAATTAATCCAACCAAGTTTCTAATTAAACATTTTCACAGCTAATTAAATCGTGAATCCCGTAATTACATTTTACGGGTATTACATGCGACGTATTCTGCCTCGGCCGTCGATGTTGAGACGCAGTTCTGCTTTTTGGATGACCAGCAGACTAGTTTTTCGCCTAGGAATTGAGCGCCACCGGATGTGCTTTTCCTGTCCATTCGGTAACCTGCGTAGTCAGCGTCAGTATAGCCAATTAATTTGAAATTTGTTCCTTTAGGATACCATAGTCCTAAGGAGGAGGTGCCCTTAAGGTAACGCAGAATTCGCTTCACCGCAAGCATGTGAGATTGTTTGGGATCGGCTTGAAAACGGGCATATAGACATGTGGCAAACATGATGTCTGGCCGGCTTGAGGTGAGATAAAGAAGAGAGCCGATAATGCTGCGATATAATGTAATGTCGACCGCTTTTCCTGTGGGATCGGCATCCAACTTGCAGCTTGTGGACGTGGGAGTGCTGAGTGGCTTGTTCTGATCTTGATGGAATTTCTTCAAGATGTCCTTGATGTAGTTAGTCTGACTGATGAATATCCCATCATCGAGCTGCCTTACTTGAAGTCCTAAGAAGAACTGCATCTCTCCCATGTGGCTCATTTCAAATTTGCTCTTCATCAATTCTCTAAATCTCTTGCATAGCCGTGGATTTGTTGATCCGAATATGATGTCGTCTACATAGACTTGGACAACCATCAAATCTTTGTCTTGCCATTTTATGAAGAGGGTCGTATCGATCGTTCCTCGGATAAAGCCAGATTTTATGAGGAATCGCTCAATACGTCATACCAAGCGCGTGGAGCTTGTTTTAGTCCGTAGAGAGCTTTGTCCAATCGATAGACGTGATCGGGATGTTTTTTATCAATAAAGCCTTCTGGCTGAGCGACGTAGACTTCCTCTTTTAGCACGCCATTGAGAAAGGCGGTCTTTACATCCATTTGGTAGACTTTGAAGTCTTTATGAGCCGCATAAGCCAGGAAGAGACGAATGGCTTCAATTCGAGCAACAGGAGCATATGTCTCGTCGTAGTCAATTACTTTCTGTTGGTTATAGCCCTTCGCAACTAATCTAGCTTTGTTCCTAATCACTTCGCCATCTTCATTCTTTTTGTTTTAAATCTATTTCGTTCCGATGATTGTTTTCCCATGCGGTCGAGATACTAGGGTCCACACTTGAAGACGCTCAAATTGGTTGATTTCATCTTGCATTGCTATCACCCAATTCGGGTCTTTTAGTGCGTCTGCTACCTTAGTTGGCTCATTTTGGCTTAAGAAGCAGCTGAATAAACTGTGTTGATGACGTGTCCGTACTCCACGTGAAGGACCACCAATAATCTGATCAACCGGATGTGCTCGAGTCCATTTTCGCTCATGGGGTAGTGAAGAGCTAGACGCATCGGTCATTTGAGGACTGAGACTTCCAACGCTAGAGTCAGATTCTGTATTTGGATCGAGTGGTTCTGTTGAGACTTCCTCATTTACTGTTGTAGGTTCGTCATTGATCTGTGGTAATTCTGAATCGGGTGAGGTAGGGACATTTGAAGAGCTCGGTATACTTGCCTCGTCGAGTGGGGGTTCCACTAACGGTGTTGCTATAATGTTTTCTGACCAATATATGGGCTCAAAGAGAGAGTCCAAATCTTTCAACGCAAGTTTCAGTGCTTCTTCAGACGTTGAATCTGGAGTTGTTGCCATCTTCTGTTGGTTTTGTGCCAACACACCAGTGTATACGGGTTTTGAACTGTCGTATTTGGTACGGGTCCTGAACTAAGGTGTGCAGGAGCCATTTCTGCCACTTCATGGAAAGTGACGTTGTAGCTTTCTTTGATTGATCGGTTGGACTTGATGTAAACTCGATATGCCTTTGACGTTGATGAATACCCAACGAATGTGGCTTCGATTGCTTTAGGGTCGAACTTAGCACGTTGCTCTCCGTCATTCGCCACAAAGCACTTGCACCAGAAGACCTTGAAGAATGAGATATTGGGTACTCGCTTGTTTATTATTTCGTACGGAGTTTTATTAAAGCGCTTGTGAACCACCGTCCTGTTCTGAGTGAAACAGGCCTTATTTACTGCTCCAGCCCATAGAAAGTGTGGGAGGCCGGAATGAATCAGCATTGTACGGGCGGCCTCTACTAGAGTTCTATTTTTTCTTTCAACAACCCCGTTCTGTTGAGGGGTTTTGGCGGCCAAAAATTGCTGATGAATGCCAAGTTTCTGATAAAAGTCACTGAGATACTTGTTTTTGAATTCAGTGCCGTTGTCCGTTCGGATGACTTGGATGGATAGTTGCAGCAAATTCTGAGTAGTGTTCACGAAATTAACTATCTGTCTCATCTTTAGTTCGGAGGAACATCGTCCATGTGTAGCGGGAGTAATCATCAACGATAACTAGTACGTACTTCCGCCCATTAATACTCTGTGTCTGCATAGGTCCACAGAGATCCATATGTAGCAATTCCAGAGGACGTGAAGTGGAGGCAACTAGTTTAACATGATGAGATGCTCGCTTCATTTTTCCTAATTGACATGCCGAACACTGATGCTCTTTTTTAGACTAATTTTTGGTAGACCGTGAACCAACTTTTTCATTGATAGTCGTTGAAGAGCTTTGATGTTTAGATGAGGCACACGTTGATGCCATAAGCTGTTCCTCTGAATTGTAATCTGGGAGATGAGGCAAACAGCTGTCGTAGTCCGCACAGACGTCAGATTGATCGTGTAAAGATTAGATTTCCGAAGTCCTTGCAGGAGTTCGTTGTTCTGACTGTCCAATATTCTGCACTGGTCAGCATGAAAGACCACCTGGAAGCCTTTGTCACAGAATTGGCCTATGCTGAACAAGTTATGGCGGAGACCTTCGACGTAAGAGACATCTTTTATCGTCAGATTTTCAAAATGATGTTCCCAACTCCTAGTATGGGGGCTGAGTCGTTATTTCCGAATCTGACTTTTCCATTCGGTCTGTCTTTGTAGTTGCTCAGCAGCTCTTGTATTCCCGTCATGTGTGTGGAGCAACCAGAGTCGAGGTACCACACATGATGGATCTCATGTGAAGAATCGGATGCTTGGTCCTCGTCAGTCGAGTTTGAGTCTTCGGCGTCTGATTGTTTGTCTTGGCGGGCCATTAGAGCTAGATTCTCTTCCTCTGAGCTAGACGTGTCCTCGAGCCAGTGGTCTTGTTCATCCATTAGAGCTACTCCAGCTTCCTTTTGTTTCGTAAGTTGAAGCTTCCTGGAGTAGTAATTACTGTCTCTCTTCTTCGGGAGAGTACATTCTCGGGCGTAATGACCAGGTTTTCCGCAGTTAAAGCATTTGGTCGGTTCTTTGATAGTCTTGACCTCAGAAGTCTCAGGTGCAGGTTCTTTGTTCTTCGAGCTTGAGGTCCTAAGTCGATTGGCTAATGATGAGGACTTCTTTTTGAAGTACTGTTTGTTCATCATTTTCCCAATTAGCGCCAACTGCTTTCCCAGCATTTTCATGTTAGGCTCCATGTCTGAATATAATTCGTCTTCAGATTCTGAGGGGGTAGGAGGCTTGACGATCTTTTCTTTTCGCAATTTTGCGCTCCTCCTGTCTGAGACTAGGGCAGCTGAGTCATCGATAAGTTTGCCCTTATACTCCTTCTGAATATCGCTTATGTCTTCCTCGTGCTGTGCAATGTTGTCAAACATGGCATGGATATCCAGCTCCTCAAGGTCTTTATTCTGTCTGATCTGAGTGGATATCTTTTTCCATTCTGAGGGCAGGGAGGAAAGAAATCTGATGTTGGTTTCCATGTTTGTCTTAGAGATTTCGATTTTCCTCATCTCATTTAAGAGGGTGAGATATCTCTGGTATAGATCGTGTAAGCACTCCTCTGGTTTAGCTCTGAATGAATCGTAGGCTGTGAGAATATTAGCCTTCTTGGACTTGATACCGACTTCTGTTCGTTGCATCATCTTGTGCAGCTCATCCCACATTCCCTTAGCGGTTGGAATACTATCGATCTGTCGATAGATATCATTTGGGATTCCTTGCATAAGCGTGTTCTTGGCTATTAGATCAGCTTTTGCTCTCACTCTTTCCTCCGCAGTATATTCCCTAGGCTCTTTCAGTCGCCTAGAGGCAGGAATTGGAGGGTTGGCAGTGTTGTCCCCAGGTACATCTACCCAGAACTGAGCTGGACCTTGCTCAATTGATGAGAGAAGGTCTTCTACCTGTTCCTTTAGCTCTATGAAATTTAGAAATCGGCTTCTCCAGACTGTATATTCGCCTCTCTTGAGAATTGGAGGACGATTATCATTTCCTAGTGAGTAAGCATCCATGTCTTCTTCGAGTTGATGTAGGATCTTTGTTTGTTGTTTTGATGTCTTGAACCTATGTGATGTGCTTCACAAATAGCCGATTAGTTAGTAGCGTTTGATTCTAGATTAGATTCGAGAATATTTTTGACTCAATCTTTAAAGTTTGATAAAAAATTAATTCGTCGAGAAAAATTGTCACTGTTACTGTTCTCGTGCGAGAGAGAGTGTCAGCGAAAAATTTTACGAGCGAGAAAAGTTGCTCAAAATCTTTTGGTCGAGAAAAAAATTTGGATTGCGAATTTATTTCGAGCGCGGAGAAACAGTATTGTTTAATAAGTTTCTCGCTGGGTCAAAATAAATTCATTGACTGAAAAAGTTTCTCGGACGCAAAAGGTTTTTGCTTAGTCAAACTGAGGAGTCTGACTGAAAAAGTTTTCGACAGTAAGTTTTACGCATGCAAAGTCAAAATTGGTCTTTGTCGAAAAAGTTTTTCGCTAATTAATGCTCGAGAAATTTTTCTACTAAAGTCGTTCTTGACAGAGACGACTTTAGGTCTGACTTCGTATTCTGATCGAGAAAAATTCTCGCGCAGAGTTTTTCGATCGAGAAATTAATCTGATCGAAGAATCTAGCGAGAAAAATTAAGATGATCGCAAAAAATCACAGAGTACAATTAACACTGATTCAAGCAAAAATGATGAATTAGATTGTGAAATTACACCTATCTGCTCGAAATCAACTACTGACTACGCACGAACAGGCAATTAAACACGTCATGAAGCAAAATATGTCGAATTTAAGCAAAATCAGAATATGTTCAAACTGTTCTTCGCGCGAACAGTAACTTCTCGAATCAAATCAAATCTGCTAAATCGAAGTTCAAACAGCTACAGACCTAATCGCAATCAACTTATATCACTAAGACGAGCAGAGAATCATCAAATTCAAGCCAAATAAGTTCATAATTGAGCTATTTGATCGAAATTGAATTTCGCGCCAAAACTGTTCTTCGATGGAACAGTGTAGAATTAAAATTTCGATCCAATTCTAACAATTTTCGATTCAAAACAGAACGAATCTGCTCTGATACCAATTGTTAGGTTCTAATTAATCAACTCTATGATCCTAGGCATAAATTCTAAAGGAATCGATAAGAATTGCATAGATTGAAATTTCGATCGAAAACCTTCTTGGAGAGCTTTTGAGAGAATCTCGAGTAGTGAGAAAAGATATTTTTGTTTCTCTCTCTAGAAATCGAATTGCAAGCATTTCGGATCAAATTCTAAAATCTTCTCTATTAAGCTCAATGTTTACAAATGTATTTATACCAAACAAGCTTGGTATAAATAACAAATAAGTCCTAAACTAAGGACAAATACAATAAAAGCCACAATCTACGAAGACAGCTAATGAATCAAAGCACAATTAAAATTGATATTCTACACTATCGTACCATGTTCCTCCAACTTATTCCGATTCGACAATAGCTCCTTCAAGAATTTTGCATACTTTGGTATCTGCAAAAGCGCTTCAACAAAAGGAATATTAATTTCAAGCTTCTTAAAAATATTAATAAAGCGTTCAAATTGCTTATCAGGTTTTCCCCGTCGTAGTGCAGCTGGAAATGGAGGTCAAATCTTTATCGATGGTAGTGGCTCGGCCTTCTTTTCGGATGGTGGAGAGTCCAACGTCTTCGTGATTGAAGTACTTTGGTCGGCATCTTTTGTTTCGATCTCTTCCACCGCCTTCTGGATTTCTGGAGCTGGCTCGAGTGTCTTTCCATTCCGTAGTTGAATGGCCTTCGCGTACTCTCTAGGGTTCTTCTCGGTGTCGCTTGGGAGTGCGCCTTGTTTGCGTTCGGATACCGTGCTCGCAAGTTGTCCCACTGTTATTGCTAGGTTGCGTATTGTGGCCTGTAGATCTTGAAAATTGGTGTTGACCCTCGTCTCTATACTTTGGAAGCGTTCCTCTGCCTTGCGATTCTCATTGCCTTGTATCGCTACCAATTTGTCGAGCGCTTCCTCCCAACTTGCTTTTGGTTGTTGTGGTTGTGTGTTTTGTTGTCCTTGATGCTTCTGAAAAGGTGGTCGTTCTTGTTGGCTTGGAAACCTGGAGGCTTCTCGTAGTGTGAATTGCCATACGATAGGTTCGAATGATTTCTCCAACTCGGATCGTATGTGTTTGAGTACACGTTCTTTGATTTGTTGTGGACGAAGTTGGCCGACTCCGGATCCTTGGCTTGCATCGCATCTAGCCTCCGGTGAATAGCCTCAAATTGTGCTTCCATTGAACTATTTATCTCATGCACGCCAGCTGTCCGTCGGTCTAGATCTTGTACCGTGTATCTCGCCAGGTAGGCTGCAACCCTCTCGATGGTTGCGAGTGCGTCAGTATCTCCTAACTCCATGAAACTTCGCCCATACCCTCCATCAACGATTCGCTTATTTTGTGTGCTTAATCCTAGAAAGAACGACTGCATTTGTACGATCAATGGGATGTTGTGATTTGGGCATTGTCGGAGGAGATTCTTGTATCTGTTCCATGCGTCGTTTAGTGTTTCTCCTCCTTGTTTGAAGTTCACAAGTTCAGCCCTAATTTCGCTCGTTCTTGATAACGGGTAGTATTTGCCCAGAAAACACTCTACCAATTCATCCCAACTATGTATGGGTGCATGCGGCAGTGACGAAAACCATTCGGACGCATTTCCTGCTAAAGAAAACGGAAAGAATGTCAGCTTTATGACTTCTCGAGAAACACCCGGATATTTAATAGCTTTGCAAATTTGTGAGAATTTTGTAATGTGGGCATTTGCGTCATCGTTTGTCAGGCCGCTGAATGTTGAACCGGTCACATCTGTATAGTAACAGATTTGATCTCAAATTGGTTAATTGGTCCCGGAGGAATGGCAATCGGGTCATTGTCATCGAAGTGCCCCGGAAATGCTTGGCTTAGCAAAGTGGGCCGTAAAGCAACCATCTCGTGATTGTGTTGTTCCTCGCGATTCTCTTCTCGTTCTTGATCCTCCATGATTTGTCTACGGTTTCGGTTCATGCGTCGGCACGTCGCTTCTATTTCCGCGTCGAATAGAAATGGTCCCTTATTTGAGCTTCGTGTCATGCATCGAATAATATCTCTGCAAATGATTTAAAATCAACGTAAATAAGTCCGGTAAAAATAATAATAGTAATAATAATAATAATAAAGTAGTGATGACTTATAAAATAATAATAATAAATATAAGTTAAAAAATATAAATGATGATTACAATAATATTAATGCTAATTATAATTTACTAAAACAATAACATTTATATAGAAAAAAATACTTCTACTGCAAAATAATAATAATAATAATAATAAAAAAAATAATATTTTTTTAGATATATATAACTGGTAGTGATGTACGGAAAAATAATAATAATAGTACTAAAATAAAAATAAAATGATGATGATATAATGAAAATAATATTAATATTATTAATAATAAAGCTTCTACTAGAAGAAATATGTACATATATATATATATATATATTATAATGGTACTAATAAAAATATATAAAAATAGAATATCTAAATTAAACTCGGAATTAAACTTAAAACTAATGATACCGCTGTCCCCGGCAACGGCGCCAAAAACTTGACAGGCTCGAATACTAGCAAGTATACTAGGTCGTGCAAGTAGTATAAAACGAATGTAAATCCGAGTATCGATCCACGAGGACAGCTCGATTAGTTCTAAGATACTAATCCGAAATTTAATTTAGACTGAAGCGATTTTCAAATTTATATTTATATTTATATAGATTTTTTTAAGACGGTTTTAAGAAAAGCACAAATAAAGATAACGTTTTTTTATCAATTAACGACAAGCGTGGTTAAAGCACATATTCGGCACAGATTAATCCTACGTTTTCATGCGGTCGTCTATATTTAACCAATCTAAATCTAATTAAGGTAGAAATTCTTAACGTACGTGCTACCCGTTATTCACGTAACTAGCAACCCTATGCGAAAGTGAACCAATCAACTAGATTTCTATATGACTGTAGTTATCCCGCATGCATTCGGCTTTATGAATTTCCCCAAGCTTAAACGCTTCCGGCGCCTAAGGTCTCGGAAACCACACGGACGAAATCGAATTCCATCTCTGGTCGGTTTTACGTCGTGGTGCACTATATTTATTGTTCTAACCGGTCTAATTACTTTTTCAGTCTCATAAACCAATTAAGAATCAAGCATATGTTGATCAGGCATACGCAAGCATTAAATTCAAATATAGAACACTTAATTTTAACTCATACGATTAAACAAAATACGAGTAACTTCACTACGTAATCATAATCTGGCCTAATACGGCCTTAACCACAAATAAACTAAAACACACATGTTAATAAACGGAAAACACAAAGTATTCAACGTAGACATTTATAGAATTAAAAACAAGGTAAAACCTCCCCTATTACGATGATCGGCGTCGTGCTCCCTTGAAGTCTCCGCCTCGTCTTCTTTCGTCTGGGAAATGGAAACTTTGAGGTCAAGAGCTGCCTCCTTCGTGTTATTCAACTGGTGGGAGTCTATTATGATAGCAGTTGGGAAAGATCAATGCGTGAGGTGGAGAGCTGCTTGGTTGTGAGGTTAATAGATGGGTTCTGCTCGTGGGTGTTGGGTGAGCTGCGTGCTTGGGAGGTTTCGAGAAGCGGGTTTTTTTTTCAGATCTTCATCGATTCCTCTCTTTTTCTACACCCCCTTCAAATTTCACGAGAGCTGCTCTTTTATAGACGATGGCAGCAACTAAAAGTCTTCAACCCATTATCTTCGATGAATAAACATAGAGCTGACTTAATATCTCAAGTATATCTTCCAAATCTCGTTATTTCAGCTTCTATGTTGACATCGTGCAGCCATAGTATACATTCCGCTGTTTTTTTATTTCTCTTTTCTCCTTCTTGAGCCTCGTGCATGATGTGGCTGTGAGATGCTTGCTTGATGTTTCTTTCAGCAGCCTTGCTCCTCTTTTGTCGTTAGTTTGCTTCCTCCAAGCAAGGGTTACACATCTAATGGGCTCAATGGATGGTGGACCGAGAGTTTTATTGGGCTGAAGTGAAACCATGTGTTAATTCCTTTATTTTTTTTATGCTCGAATCTTCTTGCGTTTGATCATTGTTTATTCCTATATCTGCGATACAAGAAATTCGAATGTAAACATAGGATATTTAAGGATATTTAGACCAATAACATCTTATAATTCTGCTTTTACGAGGTATAAATTTTATGAAAATCATAACTTATCAAAAGCAAGGAAAAACAAATTAGCGATATTTGTAGAAACTTAAAAGACAGCGAAAAGAACGAGTAAATGTATTGTCTCAATATGAACTAATCACCAACGACCGTGTTCGTCTATACAAGAAAGTCAAAGAGTTAGAGGACATTATCACCAAAAGAGGTCAATATGAACGAACCCTCTTTCTTAGCCAACCTAAAGATGTAGAATTCTATGATCCCCGCGAAGGATTGGGATTTGAATCCACCACTGACCCAGAGAAAGATAAAGTACTCTCTCTGTACAACATTAAACATTTTGGGTTGAGCCTTGAACAACTAAGGCCCTTCGTAGGATCAAGTGAGGTGACTGAATCTGACGAACAGAAACGAAGGAATAAAGAATGGGCCCAAATCGTGTGTGATTACACAGAACTCAATGATAGCTACAAAACTAGAGAGATAACACTCTCTGATGATTACATGTCACCATTTGGAAAGAGAAAGAGAAGGAAAAAGAGAGAAAGGAAAGAAAGGAGAGGGAGAGGCCGAGAAGAGGGAGAGAGGGAAAGGAAGAAAAAAGAGAGAAAAGAGAGGGAGAAGCTCACGGACGAGGAGGAGCTCGGGATCGAAGTCCTAGGGTCGGGATCACACGAAACAACCCGCAACGTAGCTCTCTACGGAATTAAGGTAGGTGAAGTTCACCTACATACGTAAACAAGATTAGGAGTCGAGATTTTTCTACGTGTTGCATGCCGCAAAATTTTATGTGATTGCATGATTTTATGTTATATGTTATGTGATAATTTCGGCCATGCTTGGTTTTAAATTAGGCAATCTCTAATTTTGGGTGATCTAGGGAAATTAAAGAAATTAGGATTGGAAAGCAGAATTAGAATTTTGAGGGCAAGATTGGTTAGATTTGGAAAGTTCGGGTAATAGTGCAAATTAGGGTTTTCTAGGGTTTTTCTTCAACTTTTGTCCATGAGGGTTAAATTGGGTGAGGGGCAGAATTTTGGGGTAGATTGAGCCAATTTAGAAAATTTAGGGGGTGAGTAAAGATTTAAGAAAATTTGAGTCCTTGGATTAAGTTTGGGTTTTTCTAAAGTTTGGGCTTAACTAAAATTTTACAAAATCCGGGGGCTGGGATGTAAATTCGGGCAAGGGAGATACTTTTAAAGAAATTTCAAAACTGTTGGGGCATATTTGAAAATTTGGAAGAAAAAAAATATACGGGTCATAAAAATAATTGTCTAAAGTTTGGGGACAAAATTAAAAATTTAATAAAATCCGGGGGCTGAGATGTAAAATTCGGGCAAGGGAGATTTTCACAGAAATTTAATACTCTTGGGGCAGTTTTGAAACTCGAAAAAATATTCGGGTTATGAAAATAACTTTCAAAAATTCGAGTCTCTTAAATTAGGGCTTTCTCGAACTCGATGATCAAATTTAAATACTTTTAAAACTCGGGAGTCAAGACAAATTTCGGTCAATGGGTGCTTTTAAAAGAATTTTCTAAGTTTTGGGTCAAATGTGAAATTTGGGAATAATATAATAAAATTCGGGTCTTTTAAATAAATATCGTGGCGTGTACTAGGATCGATATTGAGAACATGGCAACATGCAGCTCTTAGTCCCTCATCCACATTTGGTGAGAAGGTGGCCGATGACTTAGCAAAATTTACGAGCTGGCCCGAGGCTCGACCGTAAGTATCGATGATCATCTGAATTGTATTGAGCGCCTCTGGGGTTGCTTTGGTGAAGATGAGCGTATCGTCCGCGAAGAGCAAGTGAGATATGGAAGGGGCACGACGTCTCCATGTTTGGGCTTTTAAAGGTGATTTCAAATTTACGGGTCTTAAAATGAAAATGATTAAAATTTGGTTTTTTAGTGTAATTTCGGGAATAAGGGTGAGAGTTCGGGCCTAGAGTCTCACGACTCGGGCCATGATAGTATTTTGCACTTAGGGTTTTCGGGTCGGGCCGAGATGGTTTCTCGGGCCGATACGTGATATAGAGATAATTGGAAAGTTAATTTTTATGTTGCATTTTATTTGTACGATATTTGCATACATGTGGTACGAAGAGAGGGGACCGTGCGGAGTCACGGTGACACTGTATAGTGCCGGTGAGTGGGGTAGATTGTGACCCATTGTTGGTCATCGACTCGTATGAGTAGTGAGGTTAGGACTAAGAGACACAATATGTGATTGTGTTGTGGGGAGTGGGCCTCCGGAGCTACTGACCCTTGTGGGGTGTGGGGCCACCCGAGCTACGGACCCTTGTGATTGTGATGTATTGTGCACGTGTTACCTTTAGTTCTAGCCTAGGGCCCTGATGTAATAGGTTGAGTCGAGATGTGATGAGATGCGAGAAAAGAGTCGAGCGTGCATTTGTGAGGTGTCGGGATTGAGATGTGAGAGCACGTGCATTCATGCATATTTTCATCTACTGGGCAAAAGCTCAGGGTTTACGTGTGTAGGTACGAACGAGTCGGACGTTGAAATACGTCACGACTAGGCGGCTGATGGCGGTGACTCCACGGACTTTTGAGGGCGGCGCAGTAAGTGAGACGAGACATGTGGATTGTTTTAATTTATGTTTCGTGTTTTTACTTTTTGGGATTCGGTCCAACGGACAAAAGTGTGTTTCGTAAAAATAGACATTAATTGTTTATGTACTATTGTGTTTAAAAAGTTTTTATTAAATGGACTTTCCGCTGCTTACGCTGCGTACATCCGCCAAAATACGTATATAGGAAGTCGGGTCGTTACATCCGTCATCAATGACCATGGGTGGAATTGGCCGGCTCAATCCACGACAGAGTACATGGATATCGCCCCACTTCTGCCTCTTGTCCAGCTTGATGAGGTGGACATGGATGCTTCACTACTCACTCGGCTAGGGAGAGCTTGAGGACGCGTCACCCTACGGTCCACTGGTACACGCTTTTTGGAGGTCCGATTTCTGTTCCTAGACAGAGTTCATCCTTTGGCTCGAGATCAGAGACATGTAGCGACTAAGGACAAGGCGTGGGTGGCGGCGGCGGTGGCGGGGAACTCTATGTCACTCTGCGACAACCAGCTCGTGGAGATGACACAGCACCTATTCTTCAAATGCTCTTTCTCTAGACGTTGCCTTCACCTTCTCTGCAACTGTATGTGCTTTGGATGGCCATACACGGATTGGCATGCGGCAGTTCGATGGGCTGCTAGGAAATGGAGGAGCAGACACTTAGCTTCGTTGGGTCCTCGCCATGTTCTTGCTTCATTGATTTACCATCTCTGGTTTGAGCGCAATCGGCGGTGGCATGAGGGAAGACGGCGTTCCCCTGCTCTGATCGTGTCTGAGATTGAAGCTCTTCTCGGTGTGCGACTATCGACCCTGTCGCACAAATATGAGCTGCAGATGAGTGCCATGCGTCAGGTTTGGTGCATTGCTTGGTCGAACTAGGGCTGTTTCTTTTTCTATGTTTCTTGGGTTCTAGTTTTGCTTTTGAGCTGGTATCTTATTACCAGTTGCATTGGTGCACTTTTGCACGGCTTTTTGTATAGACATTTCTTTGTGTTATTTTAGTGACTGTTTCCAATAAAATTTTTTAAAGGATTCTAGGATAGGCTCTTAGAAAGGTACTATAAAAAATTTTGTAGTACTACAAAAGCACGCAAATGGTACTAATCAAATGACGCCAACCTTAGTAAAAAGGGGACTTCGAGAACTCTTACAAAGGTACCTCACATTAAACGAATAAAGTACTGCAATAGCACATTGGATAGTACGCATATAATTGAAATTTGGTACCACGTAACAAACAGATACATAATTAGGATTCTGACAAATTAATCTCACTTATAACCCAAAAAATCTCACATGACAAATGGAACGAAAACCTAAATAATGGTACTACATACTCTTCATGAAGGTACTACATATTAAGAAAACTAAATCCCAAAACAAGTCGTTCAATGGTACACAATATAATTAAAATTAATACTACATAATAAAATTTGTTAAAAATATAGTGAAAACCACAAACATTTATGTGCTATTTATGTGCGAAATATGTGTTAAAATTAGGACTAACCCAAACCAATCTAAACCACGATCGAAAGAAATGTGTTATTTATGTGCGAAATGAGATAAATTTTATTTTTAAATCTGAAAAAAACCTAAAAAAGAAATGCGAGAAAAATCAAGAAAAAATGTGAAGCTTACCCTATCTGGGACGAGAAAGTCAGATAGAGAGACCGGCATATTGAGTAGTTGAGCTTTGGTGTGAGGGAGAGCTTCAACCAGAAAGAGAAGGAGAGCTTGCTGGGTTAGAGAGAGAAAGCTTTGATGTGTTATGAACGATGATGAAGATGAAATGATAATATAATAATTAAAAAGTAAGGTCAAAATCGTCTTTTCAGATAAATTGGTACCTAAGTGTAACATTTATTTTGAAACGGGTACCTCAATATAAAAAAAGTCTGACAAGGTACTGAAAACTAAAAAATTTATATACTTAGGTATTTAAGTGTTGTTGTCCCATTTTCTTTCCTTATTCCTATATTTTATTTCATTTAAAAAAAGGAAAAGCTAAATAAATATTCATATGCGCGTAAAATCGTCTCTTATAAAAGGAATACTTGATTTAATAAATGTTTCAAATGGGTACCAAGACCGACATAAAACTTTTCCTACATGGTAGTCAAATGTAAGACAATTTATCGCAAAATGGATTTGTGTAAATACACCCCTACATAATATAATAATAATCGAAAGAAGTAAATAAATAAGGTGTATCTACCATTTAATACCCAAATATATAGAAAATTATCATTTTAGTTCTCAGAAAACTTTTTTATGTAGCTACCTGATAGAATAAAGTTTTTATACATAGGTACCCGCTTGGTTGTGAGTATCATTTTACCATCGTCACGTATCTTTACCATATTACATGTTTGTATGGTACCTAAATATTTATGTGATATCTATGTAAGAGTAATTATGTACCACAATACATTTTTTTATGGTACCTAAATTTGTTTCTCCATTGTACCTAAACTTTTTTATATGATGTACCTTGGTCAGTGGGTACCTATGTATAAACATTTCATTTAAATAGGTACCTACATAGAAATTTTTTTTGACAAGGTTGATCTGATATTGGTTTATATATTTGGGGATATAAGTGCAACATAACAATAGAGCCGGATTAAATTAAAGTTAATCAGGTTTCAGGCTCGCCTTTCATATTTTCACTAGGATTAAGGCTCTTATACGAAATTATATAGTTTTAAGGACCCAAATTATTGTTTCTTTAGAGATAAGAACCTATTCGCACAGAAAACGCATATTTGCCTTTTTAGATGCAAAAATTACGAAATATTACCATCTCTCTCCAAACGAACGAAACAAATATCCCATGCTAATCCGTTCGAATGTCGATTAATGACCGAATAAGATTAAATCGACCTCAATTTCACTTGGGTCTTATTAATTAAGAGAAATTATTGATTATATAATGAAATAATGATTCAAAACCATTTTGAAAATTTTGATGAATGGCGGGTGAAATCTTGCTTTTAATGGTCGAATAAGGTGAAACCGACTCAATCGCATCGTGGGTCTTAATAATCGCTGGTAATTATTGATGTTAATCATGGAATGATGAAGTATTTTGATGCAACCCAAAATTGAAACGTTTGCTAATTAACAAACTTCTGGGTAGCATTTTTTTGAATATGAGTAACATTTTCTACAATGAATATAACATGCGGTACCACAAATATACCATATCTTGCAAAAAAAACAGCTATCCATCTTCTGCTACAACACATTAAATACACAAAAAAGGGGTTGCGATAAACATATCGAAAAACGGTGACGGCATACAATAAGATCGCTGAAAATCACTGAAATATCGACGTTCGTGACTGAAAAAGGTTAATGATAAACGTATTTTAATATTTTTATTGTAGTATTTATTTGGGTTATAATATCGTATTCGTAGTCATTTAGTGCATTTATTTGCTCTATTTACACCTATTGAATGCTATAGGACCTAGGACGGCTATCGAGTAAGGAACGAAAACGAAGCAAACACGAGGAAAGATGAGGCCGCAGGAGACATTCAAATCCTTGAAGGGACTAATAATTTGAACCCCTCACGGCCGTGACGGCCCGTTACGTGCCCCTGATGCATTTTATTTCGAGTTAAAAGGCCCAAATTCGATTCAGAAAAGGGGAACTCTTTTCAAAACTCAACCCTAATCACGTTGGAGATGAAGATAGACGATCAAGAACCCTAGGAAATGCACCCGTGATTCCGTGATGCTCAAGTGACGAAACGACGAATTTACGCTGAATTGACCGTGGAATGAGAACTCTACATCAAAATCACCCCGGATCACACCAT
Organism: Craterostigma plantagineum; assembly: GCA_027422505.1. Taxonomy (NCBI): domain Eukaryota; kingdom Viridiplantae; phylum Streptophyta; class Magnoliopsida; order Lamiales; family Linderniaceae; genus Craterostigma; species Craterostigma plantagineum. The sequence continues at coordinate 11,104,930 of JAPQWV010000005.1, read as the reverse complement.
CGAGAAGATATATGAGTCCTCAACCTCTGTTCCTATTTAATTCCATTGTTTCTTTGTCTAGAATGGGTAGCTAATTTCCCTTTGTGTTTGGGAGTAGATGAACGTTAGGTCGTATCGTAGTTAGGACGTAAGATATTCGTGAACACGTGTATTTTGACTATTTATTATTCTATGAACTTGTGTCTTGCCTCAATATGTCTCCGTGTTGATGCGAAAGTGTGGTACATCATTAAGGGCGACAGCTTAATGACGATTACATAGACGATAGGATTCGAGTATAGGACGAAAGAAAATACTCGATCCTCTCCGTTTAGTAATTATTGTTCTTAGATTCCCACGAACGTTTAAGGCGATGGAAAATTCGTGAGTGGGTAGGAAATTACTGCGATTTAGTCGATAATCACGTAGGAGCAATATTCTATTGACTTAGCCGATAATACCTAGTGAGATTCGAACCCCGAGCACATATTTGTTATCTAAACTTCTCATATCCATTTAGTCGTGTTTTCTTAGTTTTCTATTGCATTAGGTCGATCTGTTAGATTAGTTCGTAGCATAAACAATTCTCATTAATTTACTTAGGCTAGATATCTTGTAGATGTGGTGACCCTACTTCCTAATTACGTAATTTGGCGGATTTCCGCAAACAGAAGTCGCGGAGGACCCGGTTTATCAAAATCATTTTGCGAAATAATATACAGTTGTATAACAAAATTCGGGTTTACAAAAAAGCGTCACTAATTTACATCGGGCCGAAGCCCCAAAATATAACCCGACTCCACTATACTACGCCGCTCCACAGGTCGAGCTCCGCCCTCAAAAGCCCGTGGAGTCACCGCCTCCAGCCAGCCTACAGCTTACCCTGACACCCATCGGTGTCGGGCTCGGTACTACCTGCAAAAAATAAAACCCTGAGCAAAATTGCCCAGTAGGTGGTGGTAAAAACATCAACCCAATCCCAAATCCTCACAATATAATAAAATGCACGCTCGAACCTACGTCACATCTCATTGCATAATAGGGCCATGGCAAAGTATGCCATAAACCACGCTCGAACCTAGGCTAGACTCGGCACCCACACGCGCAATGGCAAAGTACGCCATAAACCATGTGGTAGCCTACACCGGCCGTGCCGGGTCGCTCCTTCCGCACACAATCTCAACCCGACGATTTTCACCCCGAGTAGTATACCACTAACCCGGGTAGACAGGACTCTCACATCTGTCTGCCGTCCCTGAGCCAAATATATCCGGTGGTATACACCTCGGGTGGCTCAATCCCAAGTAGACAGGTGTCGCAAACCCTATCTCCCACCAGGTGCCCAATCGAGTCTAGACCTAACGACCGATAGCGGTCACTCTACCTAACTCATCCGACACCGTAAGGCGTCACCGTATAAATACAGTACCACAATCCCTCTCGTGACATGTAGTGCAATGCACACAACACTCAATCACGTATACCACGTAACATATCTCAAGTATCGAAATCACCTAACTCGTAAGACAATCGAATTAGGCCGAATGTTTTAAAATTCCAAAAATAATATTTATATTTTAAAATATGGGTTGACCCTAAAATATAAATCCTAATACGAAAATATTTTATTCTAAAAATAATTTGGGCTTAAAATAATTTTATATAAAATATTTGGGCCTGAAATTAAATCCGCTGTCAACTCTGGTCAAAGCCCAAACCATCGCACGATCACACATTTTAAAAGCTGGTCAACCCGCGAAACATTCGGGTCAACGCCCGACATCGCGCAATCACTCACTGAGCTTCGCGAATCGCCCGATTTGAATTGGTCAACGTCCGGATTTGCGACACCTTCGCTGAGTTCGCGAATTGCTTGACCAGGCCCGCGAAACCTGGTTTAAGCCCGCGCGAAGCCCAACGCCACTCACAGAAACCACCCCGCGAAAATGAGTCGGCTCGCGGAACTCAATGTCGGCCCGCGACATCTCTCACAACTCGCGAACTACGTCAGCCCGCGAAATCCTATTTTACTCACACATCGAAAACCTTTTTGGGCCAGCGACAAAACTTCGCGACCCGAAAACCCAATCGGCCGATTTTCTATTCATTTTAAAATTCTACTTCCCCCAGTTTGCGAAAAGCAGCCCGCGAAGCTCGTTTTCTCTCTCACAATTCGCAAGGTAAAATCGGCACGCGAACTAAAAATTGACCGAAACCATCTAACACCTAGTTCGCGAAATGAATCAGCCCGCAAAGCATCAAATCGATCGAAACCTACAATCGTCCGATTTCTTCAAACCCTCACGTTATAAACCCTAATTTTTTCCAGAAATTACTCACCCAAATTAAGTCCAGATTAACATAAACACACAAACCGATGATAGAACTCATATATTGAGTTCGAAAGACACATAATAGCATATCACAAAAATTCATAAAAATCATAAAACTCAAAACATCGAACTCGAATGGCCTTCCAATCGAACTCTAATAATTTTAAGGAAAGTAATACGGTTTAAAAGGGTTTGTAGGGGTTAAAAACCACCTACCTATCCTCCAAGCAAAGTTGAATAAATTCATAGGTCGAAAATGTGCTCAAGCTTGTCGAAACTTGGTTTTTGGTTCGATCTCTGTCACTGTTCCTTATTTCTTTGGTTACCTACACTTCGGCTAACCCCTTAAACCATATAAAGTAGTAATTATATAAGCTATGAATGGGATTCTCACCTCCTTAGTTCGGCTCTTCTTTCTTTTGTTGGTTTTTCTTTCTTTTTCTTCCTTTGTTATTCACGTTGTTTTTGAAGGTTTGCATATGAGGATTTTTCATTTCCTTCTCCCCCCCTTTTCACGTTCTCTTTAACCAATAATGATGTTTCTTTTTTTTTTAGGTTAAGTAGCCAATAGGGGTATGGCCTTTGACGTGGGTTTCCCCAAGGTTAAGGAACATCATCCTTATCTCATTCTTTGGGCCTTTTATTATTTAACTTGGGCCTTCACTAATTCATTTTGGGGCTCCATTATTATCTTGGCTTTTTCCTTTATTAATTGATTACCCCAAGTTTCAAGTTGGGCCTTACTTATTTGTGCTCTAATATTATTTGATCTATTTGTGCTCTAATATTATATTTGGCTCGCTCCCGAAATCCGGTTTTCGTTCGAAAATGACTTTCATTAATTTCGAACATCACAAAATAATCCCGTATTAATTTCACGGGTATTACATCCTCCCCCCTTAAAAGAAATTTCGTCCCCGAAATTTAGGTCGTCGTAAGCAACTCGGGGTACTTGTCTCTCATCTCGTCATCCCATTCCCAAGTGGCTTCTTCTAGCGTCTGGTTTCTCCACAAGACTTTTACTAGGGGCATATTCTTATTTCTAAGTCGCCTCACCTCATACATCAAAATTTCTGCCGGCCTTTCTTTGTAACTCAAGTCCGGTTTCAATTGCTGGTGAAGTACTTCACTTAGTAGCACATGACTCGGATCCGAAACGTACTTCCGTAACGTGGACACGTGGAAGACTTCATGGACTTGTGTTACTGATGTCGGCAGTTCTAGCTGATACGCCACTTCGCCGACTCTTTTCAAAATCTTGAAAGGTCCTATATATCTCGGACTCAGCTTTCCTTTTCGTCCGAAACGTTTAACACCTTTCATAGGGGGTGCCTTCAAAAAGACTTGATCTCCTTCTTCAAATTCCAACGGCCTCCGTCTTTTGTCCGCATAGCTCTTCCGACGACTTTGGGCCGTTTGCATTATCTCCCGTATTTTACTAACAGCTTCGGTCATTTCACGAATCATCTCGGGACCCAATAACGCCTTTTCGCCGATTTCATCCCATTGAACTGGGGATCGACATTTACGTCCATACAAGGCTTCGTACGGCGCTATCCCAATCGTCGCTTGATAGCTGTTGTTGTACGAGAATTCGATCAACGGGAGGTATTAACTCCAACTTCCTCGGAAATCCAGAACACACGCCCTTAACATGTCTTCGAGTGTCTGGATCGTTCTTTCCGATTGTCCGTCAGTCTGGGATGATAGGCTGAGCTAAAATATAGTTTATTTCCTAAAGCCTTATGTAAGCTCACCCAGAATTGAGACAGGAATCTTGAATCTCGATCTGAAACTATCGACATCGGAATCCCATTGTAATACCCGGGTCCCGCAAGTAAGCCGGCCAATAAACTTGCATGCATATTATGTGCTTATATGATTGCACATTTGATATTTATTTAATTATGTGCATATGTGATATTTAACATTATGTGTAAGTTAGATATGGAAGTAGAGGAAATTCGAGATGAGTATGAGAGGGTGAATTTGCGAGTTAGGGAAGTTTGGTTATCATGAGTTCGTGGAATAGGTTCGCGAATTGAAAGGAATTAGAATCTTGCATGGTTTGAAATTCGCGAACTAGGGGGGGATTTAGTTTCACGAATTGAGAAAATTATGAGCATGTGAAGTATACTTCGCGAATTATAAGGATTCGTGAAGTGTGGAAGTGCAAAGTGTTTTTACGAATTGAACTTTGAACCTTTGAAGTTAGGAAATATTATAATAAACTAATTATAATTAAGTAGGAAAGACAAGTGGGAGACAATGTTTTCGGATTAGGTAAATATCAACGTTGGGTTTTGTCCTTTGTTGTCTAAAGCACTAATGGAAAAGTAAGATTAATCATTTATTCAATCATAAGAAATAAATCTAGAGAGAAGATGAAGAACTCAAACTGTAGAGGTTGAATTTAAGCTTGGAGAGGGTATATCTTTCTTACTTTCGTCTTTACGTTTTTATTTTGATTTAGTATGTTTTAAGTGTGTTAGATACGAGAGGATAGATCTGTGTAAGTTTTATAAAGGTTTTTAATTTTTGAAGGTTCAAATGTGATTTGAAGTTTTAAAGAAGTTCGTTGTGTTCTTGAGAAAAATAAATGTTAATCGAAGGTTTTCAGATTTTAAGTATTAAATAGTGTTTTTGGTGATGATGGGGTCGTGAAATATGAGTTTCACGAACTCTAGTTCGCGAATTGTAAGTAGTTTGCGAATTGGGAGTTAATAAGTTAAATGAGTTCGCGGGTCGTGTTCGCGAATCGAGATTTGCGAATTGAGACAATTTTACAAAGTATGTCAGTTCGCGAATTATATGTAAGGCAAAGTAGACTTCGCAAACTGTATATATAGGTTTGCGAATCCATGAGACTTTGCGAACTTGTGGTGTGCGAATTAGTTTTGTGGGTTGATTCAACTTTGCGAATCCATGAGAGTTTGTGAAGTTGGGGAGTACGAATTGAGTTTTTGCGAATTGGGAGTATTACTTCGCTAATTTCTTTTGCGAATTATAACAATTTTGTGAATTGTAGAGACTTTGCGAGTTGTGTGTGGGTTCGCGAATCTGTGTAACACTTCGCGAACTTGGTCAACAGTAGACTTTTGCGGGTTCATGTAATCAGAAAAATATTCTGATATAATGGGCATAGTCTCTCGTAACGCCCGATCATAATTTGCCTCTCGGTGTCTTCAGGGTCAATTTACGGTATAGGTAAACGTCCTTTTTGATGGAATTTCCGAACAAAAATTTACGTAGTCAACTAATATAATATATAAACTGATTTTATTGTCTTTTCGTGGTTAAAGGACGATATTTTAGGAAACTCAACAGACCGGTTAGCGATTAGCTTAAGGATGTCAGGTAAGTGGGAATCTCACCTACAACACATAATTTGTGTTATATGTATTTGTTTTATGTGACTATGTGCTTTGATGTGAATATGTGGTGATGATTGATGAAGTGAAATGTTTAGATATGCTTTTGCATAGTAAACATTTATTGCATTATTATGTGACATGAGCATGTGCATACATGAATGATGTGAGGATTAGAAGTATGAGTATGCACAGTATATGATCGTCTTGAAAACAAAATATGTTTGAAGACATTAGTATTTGATGTAGACTCATGAAGAGTCATAGTATAGTTACTTCTACAAAGGCACCATGACGGGGGTAAACCGTCGAATGTATGTACCTAAATTATTTAGGTAGCGGACGAGGGTCACCTGGACGAGACACATGGCGTAAGCCAGAGTGCCAGGAAAGGCAACCGCAATGAAAAAGGACGATCGCCAGATAGAGGGGCGACCTGGTGAACGATAAAACTGGAGATAAACCCTAGTTTATCTTAACCAGAGTGGGCTGACTATCGTATTGTATCTGAATAGGATTTGAGCTCATTTTATGGTGGTGCAAGTAGTAAGTTAGCTATGGGCCTGATAGAAATAAGAAGGAAATGGAAAAGAAAATGATAAAAGAAATATGAGTATGTGAGTATTAGAAAGCACTGGCGTGGATGCTTTTGCTAGTTGACACGTGCATACATGCATATTTCCACTTACTGAGCTTTATAGCTCATCCCATATTTTTATGTGTTGTAGACGCAGTGAACACGGTAAGTGAACCTGTAAAAGGCGAGGCTGGTCCTTCTGGAACTTCCGGTGACTTTTGAGGGTGGTGTGTACATGGATGCGACCTGTGTGGCGGGCGCTATGTTAAATTATGATGTGCTTTTGTAAGATATGTTTGTATTGTATGTAAACTTGGAGCAGCGTTTGTATTGTAAATTAGCAGTGTATGATTTGCTATGTAAAATGAAAAATTTTATCGGAATTTTTCGTATGTAATATATTTTATATTTTCTTTAGTCACGTAAATTAGTATAAGAATAGAGTTGTAAATGGCGGGGTGGCACACCCATGGAGTCGCACTATTTCTTGAATATACAACTCGGCGAACTTTTCCATGGAAAGTGTTTGACTAATTGGGAGAAAAAGGGCGGAGTTAGTCAGTCTGTCGACTACACCCAAACTGCATCATAGCCCTTTACCATTTTTCGGTAATCCGACGATGAAATCCATTGTTATGTGGTCCCACTTCCACTCCGGAACCGTCAAAGGTTGCAACATTCTTGTCGGTCTTTGATGTTCTGCTTTAATCTGTTGACAAGTCAGGCATCGGCTTACGAAAGCAGCAACATCTCTCTTCATTCTAGGCCACCAATAATTTATCCGCAAATCTTGATACATCTTCGTTGCACCGGGATGCACCGAGTAAATTGTCATGTGCACCTCCGTCATTAAAGTTCGGCGGATTTCTTCATCTTTGGGCACGTATAAGCGGCCTCTGAATCGCAAGCTCCCGTCTTCTCCAAATTCAAACTCTGATGGGACATTTGCATCTCGTTCATATCGAATCTTCAAATACAACTCATCTTCTTTTTGCGCCTCGAGGATTCGATCTAACCGAAAAGCTCCAACAGGAGAATTCGCTCGATCTGTTCTGGGAGCATCCGCCAGCTCTCGATCCGGAGGTCGTAGGAAGAGTGTACAGCGTTGGTTTAAGTGTTAACTCTTCTAATTTCGATCCTATTTCTCCAAAGTTGATTACCGCAACTCCGAGTCGACACAATTCGACATTTACGGTTTTCCGGCTCAACGCGTCTGCGACCACGTTACCTTATACTGGGTAATAATTTATCACGTAGTCGTAGTCCTTCACTAGTACGAGCCATCGTCTTTGCCTCGTATTCAACTCCTTCTGGGTGAAGAAGTACTTTAGGCTCTTATGATCAGTAAAAATCTCGCATCTTTCTCCGTACAGATAGTGTCGCCATATTTTGAGAGCAAAACACCACTGCGTCATGGGTGGGGTAGTTCTTCTCATACGGTTTCAACTGTCGGGAGGCATAGGCAATTATTGTAGCGCCCCATTTCCTATTACCTTTTTACGCAGCTATAAAATATTCATATAAAATTTTTCGCGATTTCCATAACCATTTCCTTTAACAAAAACGGGTGCGTACATCTGGTCTAGTTCCTTTCACAATAATGTACATATATGTACCTATCATACAAGTCACAGAATGCTACAGTCTAAATCCATTTCTAATTTACATGCTAACGATGAACCAGAGCGAAGCAGAAGGAAAGCGTAGCCAGCCAACCATGAATCCATGCTTTATGTTGATGCTTTCTACGCAGCCTGCTAATTATCTACGACAACTGTGAAGACACCGATTCAGAGTATGATCGCAACATGTTAAATAATACAAGTAACAATAAATAAACAGTAGTCTATTCCTTTCCATCAATATCGTAACCATGCCATTTCAAATCACATAATCATCATTCATATGATGGTCATTCACACGATCCGTAGATCACATGCCATTCTATATGTCCATTTATTTCGATACTCCCGTTATAGACTAGCTAGACTGTACTGTACGCCCAGTCGGCGCCCATGCATGGGACTCTGTAACCATGTCGTAATCCCCCTATTTGTAGGGATACGTATTGCCTGTACAGGACTCTGTAAAATCCCCCGATTTGTAGGGGTATATGCCGTAGCATCCGTATCATACCATCTGTAGTCGTAGCAGTCATAACGGTTTCTTCCTTCATTTTATATGTATGCAATGCTATATAAAATACTTTATATAACGCATAAATCATGTAAGAGCACGTTATGGTCACATAGTTCACGTCGATTCATAAATAGCACATATATCATGTACTAGTCAATTAATCCATAGAAAACATGTAAACATATAAGGCACATAAGGTACATGTCGCAATCATACTCACAAGTTTCGCCTATTTTTCCCGTTCGCTTACTCGACCTTGTCCTTGCCCTTATTCAACTCCTGACCTATATAATTATTTTACCTGGTAAATATAAATGTCCTATAATAAATGATATGCATGGATGATATGCGTGCTATTATGCATGATTCTGATTTCTTTGTATTTATGTCTTTATCTCGAATTGATTTTTGACTTAAATTGATTTCACGAATTCAACTTATAAGTCGCAAACTGTTACTTGACCCGTGAATTTTATACTTCGCGAAATCCTCAGAATTCGTTGTAAGACCCATAAAATTTAACGGAATCTACGGTATAATTAAGAGTGAAAATGATTAATTATGGGTGTACGAGGTTTTATATGAATTTTGTGCACATTGAATATGTATGATCATGTGCTACATGATATAGGTGCTTTACATGCACATATTACATGTTGCATGTGACTTACGTACATTTCATGGGTCGATTAAGTGACCGCACGATGTCATGAATTTTGTGTACATGATTATGTGCTTAAGTAATCAGTTGAATGTCGTGCCCAGTCGATTATATGAATTACGTGTAACGATACGAAATTAGGTGCATATGTGACTTATGAATTATGCGCAATCATGTGGTAGTATGACACTCGGTGCATTAATTATATGTTATGTTAAGTTCATGGTATAAAATATTAACTTGGTGTAAATTGAGTAGGAACTTAGAAATGGTTGTTGTATAAGGAATAAGGGAATTTAGGAAATAATAAAAGCTATAAAGGAATATCTAGGTGGGCTAAACATGTAATTGAGCCCAAAATGAACAAAACAAGTGGGGAGGCAATATTCCCTAATTTAGGGAAGACCCACGACAACTCTAAATATCATCCCTCAACCTATGAAAACATCTTAGAAAATAAACCTTTCAAAACTCCATAACCCTAGCTAAGAACTCACGAAAAGAAGAGGGGAAAGAAGTAAGAGCCGAGAGAAGAAAAACGCAAGGGACACTTCAAGCCAAGCTTGGAACTTCGAAAGAAGTAAGTGATGGAAATTTCCTAAACCATTTCGATTTCTTGTATTAGAGATTTTAGCTAAATTCGTGATTTAGGTAGGAATTTACATGTATTATGGATGGCTAAAGCCCTAAACTTGGACGAAATTCCATAGCCAAAGATTTCCTCGAATCTAGATAAATGTTGGGTAGTATAAGTTTAGAATCGTGTTTCGATGGGATGATGAACGACGAAGAATGAAGATGATGATAAATGTCGAATGAAATAGATGAAATGTCGAGCTAAATGTCGACATTAAAGTCGAGCTCAATATCGAGTAGAATTAAGTATAAATGTCGAGACGTTAAAGCTAAAAATGTCGAAACGAAATGACGAGGTTCATATGAAATGCATGTCGACATTTTCTAATTCAAATGTCGAAATATAATGTCGAGTGATAGATAAGATGTCGACTTAATACATATGTATCGAGATTTATGAAATGTCGAGATATACATTAAAATTCATATCGACATTTTTGTTGAAATGTCGAGATAATGTCGAGTAAGAAGTCGAGATTTACGAGGAGTTCATGTCGACATTTTAGACCAAAATGTCGAGATATAACGTTGATAGATCGAGGAAAAATGTCGAAGCTATGAAAAATGTCGAGCTAGAGGAAATAACGAGAACCAATGAAAATGTCGAGATTTAGGTTGATTCATGTCGACATTTTCTGCAAATGTCGAAAGGCAATGTCGAAGCTAGATAGTTAAAAATGTCGAGATTGGTCTTCAAGAAAGTTATCGAAACCCTATTATATTATCTCGACATTTAAGAGAGAACCCGACATTTATTCAAAAACCCATGTCGAGATTCAGTTTGGGATTCGAGATTTATGTTGAAAGTAATAGCTCGCAATTTTTCCCTAAAAAAAGTCGAGATCCTTAAATAGCGAAATGTCGAATTCTTACACAAACCATAAATGTCGAGACTGAACTTAAGGCCTATATTGAGATGTTTAAACTGAAATGTCGAAAAGGATAGATATAATGCTGAGTAAAAAGTCGAGATGCTATGGAAAGATGTCGAAACCCTTTAGCCCAAATGTCGAAACACAACATCGAGATTTTCCCAACAATGTCGATATCCATCTAAAACATAGCTCGAGGCTCTTTAGTAAATGTCGAGATTTTCAACCCATGTCGATATCTAAGACAATGTCGAATCCTTTCAGTATGATGTCGAGATGTAATGTTTCATCCACCTCGATACTTTTAAGCGATAACCATATAAGTGTCGAAATCATGAAAACTCGACATCTTTAGATATATAATGTCGAGGTCTACCTAATAACACAAATCGAAATCTATCTTGGAAGAGCATATCGAGATCTCTGCCAAAATCAAGTTAAAATCCCACACATGTAAAGTCGGGCGAAACCAAATAAAAATCAAACGACTTTCGCCGAGCCTTTCACAAAAGAAATTTAAATTCTCTAACTTAGAAATTTATCAAAAGGCCGAGAACTCTATTTAAATATAATACGGAATAGGAATCGATTGACTTGAGAAAATTTAATAAGGCAAATCGAGTGGTGTGGAGTCTAGGGAATTAAGACAAGCTTAGATAACTAAGTATGATGAAAATTATTATTTCGACGAACTAGCCAAGGAAAGCAATAGTACTAACGTCATAACCCTTTTATTCTAAAAGGTCGTACGTTAGGAGCTAACGGGGAGGATATTAATTACGCTCGGACGACAGGTAAGTGGGACTCTTCCACTACAACACATAAAATTATGTGCGTATTATTTATGTGTTTACGTGCTTCTATGTGATGATGTGAATTATTTCATGACATGAATTACCCATTACATGACATGGCATGAATGATACTTTATATGACATGGCACGACAAGGCATTGGTATTTCACACTTGCATTTCACGAGCATCCACGAGTCTCACGAGGGTTTTATGACATAACATGACATGACATGACAAGAGATATGCATGATCGCCGGGGCGCGACAAATAGTTGCTAACGATAATTTACTACTCACTACTAAACAACACACGTGCAAGACAAGAGACGTGTGGTTACTAATATTACTATGATAACACACGTGCAAGACAAGAGACGTGTGGTACGGCCTTTTTATGCTACGAGGTGACTTCTACGTCACCGATATCATGACAAGACACGTGCAAGACATGAGACGTGTAAATCGGGCGAATGCCCTCGTGGCAGAAATTGCCGAGGACCCTACAATATAAGACACGTGCAAGACAAGAGACGTGTATTAGGGATCCTATAAGACATGACAAGACATGACAAGACAAGACATGACATGGGGATAAATGAGTATTGGCGTATATGCCTATGCAAGTCATGACACGGGCACTGCATGCATAAGTTTCACTTACTGGGCTATATAAGCTCATCCCACGTTTTGTGTGTTGTAGGTTCATCTGATCACGGTGCGTGACTGCCTAGCCGGCAAGGCATCTTTTGAAGCTTCCGAGCGTCTTTTGGGGGTGGTGTGTACGTGGACGACGACCTGTGAGGCCGGGCGCATAGGAGTACTTTTGCTGCGAATGTAGACACGACACATGTAGATAGACTAGAATGAAATTAGGAAAAATTTGGAAGCGTTCTTTTGACATTCTTTTGACATGTAAAGTAACAATGTTCCTTCACAAAAAGGAAAAAAAATTTCTACCGTATTTTCGTATCTTCTAAGTTATCATATCACTAGACACTTAGAATTACGTTAGAAATGGTAGCGATGGCTAGGGTCGTTACAGTTGGTATCAGAGCTTCGGTCACAGGTCCTGCAGACTATCCATGAACACACACCCAAAAGCGCGGAAGCAGCCTTGCCTGTAAGTGTTATGTCTATGTGATCTTCTCGTGTTGAGTAATTTATTGGCCGTAGGGACGACAGGGGTAGAACGAAAGAAATGGTTAGAATTAGAGGTGAAGGCAGTAGGGACGCCGATCGAGATAGGGAGACCCCGAACCCTACTGACAATCGGGATGCTATCATCCTGCAGCTGACGGAGTTAGTCCGCCAGCAATCAGCCCAAATTCAGCAGCTACTCCAGCAACAAAGTGCTGGAGGGCAACCAAGTAATACACCCCCTCAAACTGAAAGGATTGAAATGGTTGGAAAGAGGTTTCGCAAGTTAAACCCCCCAACATTTGAGGACGCTGTCGATCCAACTTCTGCCGAGGATTGGCTTCGAACGTTGGAAAGCATGTTCCAACATAGCCGCACCCCAGAAGCCGAAAAAGTCTTGTGCGCTACCTACCTACTTAGGGGGAGCGCAGGACATTGGTGGGATACCATCCTAACCATTGAAGACCCAGCTACAATGACTTGGGATCGTTTCAAGGAGCTCTTCCGGAGCAAGTACTATACTGCTCCAGTGCGTGCCCAGAGAATGAACGAGTTTATCAACCTCCGCCAAGGAACGATGACGGTGGCAGAGTATATCCGGAAGTTCGAACAACTGTCCCGGTTTGCGGCCCATATGGTGAGCACGGACTCACTGAAAATCGAACGATTCTTGGAAGGACTGAAGCCGGAGCTATACCGTGATGTAAGCATGGCCGGACTCCAAGGGGCTACTTACGCTCAAGTCGCGGAACGTGCTATGGTGGCTGAACAAGCTGAAATGAGAATTGCACAAGCTCATGAGGCAAAAAGGAAGTTAGTACAAGGACTTAGAGGGGACGGGAACACCCCGAAGAAGCCGTTTATTCCCAAGGACCCGAAACCCAATTTTCAGAATAGGCCCGAACCACCCCAATAGCCCAACCCAAATCGGGGGAGGCCTCAACCTTTTCAGCCCGCCATACCAGCATGCCCGAGATGCGGAAGACGACATTCGGGCATCTGCTACTCCCAAAATGCCACCTGCTTTAAATGTGGCAAGCCAGGCCACTACTCCGCAGCCTGTCCAGAGAATGCATCGGGAAGTCCGGGAGCAAATCAGGCCAAGCCGTTGACGGCACCCGCTCGGGTATACATGCTCACGGCGGAAGAAGCAGGAGAGAACCCGCCTATGGCGGCAGGTACCCTATCCATTTAGTGAACCTCAACTTGTATTCTAGTGAACCTAGGACCATGCATCCTTTGCATTCACCCCTTATGTGGCGAGGCTCAGGATTAATTCTAGCCGATCTAATCGAGCCAGCTCGATATTCAATGCGAACAGAAGCCTAACAAATAAGCTTTCAAAATAGGAAACCGTATTTAAATTCCCTAGTAAAGGAACAAAGACTCCATAGGTCCAATATCAGAGAGGTGCAATGGAAGTGTGATGGATGCTGGTGATTCTGACATCGGTTGGAGTTAGAGTTCTAGTTATTTTCCTTAGCTCCTCGAAACGATATAGGATTCGACCACCTTGAGTACTCTTCCTACCTACGTGTTAGGAAATCAGCCATTAAATCCAAGACGATTGGAGAGATCTTATTTAACCTTTATAGAGTTCGCTTCTCTTCTTCTACTCCAGATCGAACATTTTATTCCTCGTCGCTACACGAAGATTACTTTTCACCCTAAAGAATGAGAATTGGGCGTGTTTCCTAGAAAGAGAGGGATACATTGCAAGTTCATCATAGTCTTCCTTCTCACGCTGTAACTTAACCGCTTAGAGAAAATACTTACGTCTCCTACCACGAGATCGTAGTCATCATTATGATCGGTAGATCAGGGAGGAAGGCCACGATAAGTTATAGGCACGAGGATGCCAAAGACGGAATCCTATTCCCTTTTTGTTTTCACGCCTTATCTAATTTCTAATGTTAGATCGAGACGACCAACGGGCTAAGGTCAACTTTCCTTCTTAGAAGTGCAAAGTTCGGGAAACTCATCCGCTTTTGCGAGAATTCACTCCTTTTATTTTTCCTAGAAAGGAAATACCTTTGCGAGCAATTAGGTGATGTTCTATCATCTAACTAATGAACTAGCACAACTCCCTACCATCGTCGCCCGACTTATCCCAGCTAACGGAATTTCGGGGACGAAATTCTTTTAAGGGAGGGAGGATGTAAGACCCATAAAATTTAATTACGGAATCTACGGTATAATTAAGAGTGAAAATGATTAATTATGGGTGTACGAGGTTTTATATGAATTTTGTGCACATTGAATATGTATGATCATGTGCTACATGATATAGGTGCTTTACATGCACATATTACATGTTGCATGTGACTTACGTACATTTCATGGGTCGATTAAGTGACCGCACGATGTCATGAATTTTGTGTACATGATTATGTGCTTAAGTAATCAGTTGAATGTCGTGCCCAGTCGATTATATGAATTACGTGTAACGATACGAAATTAGGTGCATATGTGACTTATGAATTATGCGCAATCATGTGGTAGTATGACACTCGGTGCATTAATTATATGTTATGTTAAGTTCATGGTATAAAATATTAACTTGGTGTAAATTGAGTAGGAACTTAGAAATGGTTGTTGTATAAGGAATAAGGGAATTTAGGAAATAATAAAAGCTATAAAGGAATATCTAGGTGGGCTAAACATGTAATTGAGCCCAAAATGAACAAAACAAGTGGGGAGGCAATATTCCCTAATTTAGGGAAGACCCACGACAACTCTAAATATCACCCCTCAACCTATGAAAACATCTTAGAAAATAAACCTTTCAAAACTCCATAACCCTAGCTAAGAACTCACGAAAAGAAGAGGGGAAAGAAGTAAGAGCCGAGAGAAGAAAAACGCAAGGGACACTTCAAGCCAAGCTTGGAACTTCGAAAGAAGTAAGTGATGGTTCCTAAACCATTTCGATTTCTTGTATTAGAGATTTTAGCTAAATTCGTGATTTAGGTAGGAATTTACATGTATTATGGATGGCTAAAGCCCTAAACTTGGACGAAATTCCATAGCCAAAGATTTCCTCGAATCTAGATAAATGTTGGGTAGTATAAGTTTAGAATCGTGTTTCGATGGGATGATGAACGACGAAGAATGAAGATGATGATAAATGTCGAATGAAATAGATGAAATGTCGAGCTAAATGTCGACATTAAAGTCGAGCTCAATATCGAGTAGAATTAAGTATAAATGTCGAGACGTTAAAGCTAAAAATGTCGAAACGAAATGACGAGGTTCATATGAAATGCATGTCGACATTTTCTAATTCAAATGTCGAAATATAATGTCGAGTGATAGATAAGATGTCGACTTAATACATATGTATCGAGATTTATGAAATGTCGAGATATACATTAAAATTCATATCGACATTTTTGTTGAAATGTCGAGATAATGTCGAGTAAGAAGTCGAGATTTACGAGGAGTTCATGTCGACATTTTAGACCAAAATGTCGAGATATAACGTTGATAGATCGAGGAAAAATGTCGAAGCTATGAAAAATGTCGAGCTAGAGGAAATAACGAGAACCAATGAAAATGTCGAGATTTAGGTTGATTCATGTCGACATTTTCTGCAAATGTCGAAAGGCAATGTCGAAGCTAGATAGTTAAAAATGTCGAGATTGGTCTTCAAGAAAGTTATCGAAACCCTATTATATTATCTCGACATTTAAGAGAGAACCCGACATTTATTCAAAAACCCATGTCGAGATTCAGTTTGGGATTCGAGATTTATGTTGAAAGTAATAGCTCGCAATTTTTCCCTAAAAAAAGTCGAGATCCTTAAATAGCGAAATGTCGAATTCTTACACAAACCATAAATGTCGAGACTGAACTTAAGGCCTATATTGAGATGTTTAAACTGAAATGTCGAAAAGGATAGATATAATGCTGAGTAAAAAGTCGAGATGCTATGGAAAGATGTCGAAACCCTTTAGCCCAAATGTCGAAACACAACATCGAGATTTTCCCAACAATGTCGATATCCATCTAAAACATAGCTCGAGGCTCTTTAGTAAATGTCGAGATTTTCAACCCATGTCGATATCTAAGACAATGTCGAATCCTTTCAGTATGATGTCGAGATGTAATGTTTCATCCACCTCGATACTTTTAAGCGATAACCATATAAGTGTCGAAATCATGAAAACTCGACATCTTTAGATATATAATGTCGAGGTCTACCTAATAACACAAATCGAAATCTATCTTGGAAGAGCATATCGAGATCTCTGCCAAAATCAAGTTAAAATCCCACACATGTAAAGTCGGGCGAAACCAAATAAAAATCAAACGACTTTCGCCGAGCCTTTCACAAAAGAAATTTAAAGTCTCTAACTTAGAAATTTATCAAAAGGCCGAGAACTCTATTTAAATATAATACGGAATAGGAATCGATTGACTTGGGAAAATTTAATAAGGCAAATCGAGTGGTGTGGAGTCTAGGGAATTAATACAAGCTTAGATAACTAAGTATGATGAAAATTATTATTTCGACGAACTAGCCAAGGAAAGCAAAAGTACTAACGTCATAACCCTTTTATTCTAAAAGGTCGTACGTTAGGAGCTAACGGGGAGGATATTAATTACGCTCGGACGACAGGTAAGTGGGACTCTTCCACTACAACACATAAAATTATGTGCGTATTATTTATGTGTTTACGTGCTTCTATGTGATGATGTGAATTATTTCATGACATGAATTACCCATTACATGACATGGCATGAATGATACTTTATATGACATGGCACGACAAGGCATTGGTATTTCACACTTGCATTTCACGAGCATCCACGAGTCTCACGAGGGTTTTATGACATAACATGACATGACATGACAAGAGATATGCATGATCGCCGGGGCGCGACAAATAGTTGCTAACGATAATTTACTACTCACTACTAAACAACACACGTGCAAGACAAGAGACGTGTGGTTACTAATATTACTATGATAACACACGTGCAAGACAAGAGACGTGTGGTACGGCCTTTTTATGCTACGAGGTGACTTCTACGTCACCGATATCATGACAAGACACGTGCAAGACATGAGACGTGTAAATCGGGCGAATGCCCTCGTGGCAGAAATTGCCGAGGACCCTACAATATAAGACACGTGCAAGACAAGAGACGTGTATTAGGGATCCTATAAGACATGACAAGACATGACAAGACAAGACATGACATGGGGATAAATGAGTATTGGCGTATATGCCTATGCAAGTCATGACACGGGCACTGCATGCATAAGTTTCACTTACTGGGCTATATAAGCTCATCCCACGTTTTGTGTGTTGTAGGTTCATCTGATCACGGTGCGTGACTGCCTAGCCGGCAAGGCATCTTTTGAAGCTTCCGAGCGTCTTTTGGGGGTGGTGTGTACGTGGACGACGACCTGTGAGGCCGGGCGCATAGGAGTACTTTTGCTGCGAATGTAGACACGACACATGTAGATAGACTAGAATGAAATTAGGAAAAATTTGGAAGCGTTCTTTTGACATTCTTTTGACATGTAAAGTAACAATGTTCCTTCACAAAAGGAAAAAAATTTCTACCGTATTTTCGTATCTTCTAAGTTATCATATCACTAGACACTTAGAATTACGTTAGAAATGGTAGCGATGGCTAGGGTCGTTACATTCGTGAACTTAATTTCCAGTCCGCGAACCTTTCTAATTCGTTTATTCAGTTCGTGAAAGCTTCCACTTCGCGAAATCCTTAAGGATTCGCGAAGTCCGTTTCAGCCCGCAAGAAAATTTGTAGCCCGACTTTTATCTATTGATTTAACAATCTTTCGGCCTGCGAGAACTTGATCTCAGCCCGAGCCTCTTTGCTCAATTCGCGAACTCCTTGACCAGCAAAAACATTTGGCCCGCGAAACGTTTTACGAAACCATTTTGTGAACCTGTTTCGCGAACTCCTTTTTGCGAAATACTAATTCTTTCCAAATCATATAATTGCAAACTTTCGAAATTCCCTTCGAAATCCTAAACACAATTAACTTAATATTTTAAAAATCCTAACTTTAATATATTCTGGAAATTATTAAAAACTTGGAAAATAACATATATTCAGAAATTATCAAAACTTATGTCATTTACGTCTCCTTCAAAAACTAATCAAAATCAGGAAAAACGTACACTTAAAAAAACACATTTTTTTCTTTCAAAAGTCTAAAATTTTTCGATCAACCCTAGTCTCTCAAGAACATCAAGAATATCATTTAACTTCCTGAGCTTATTTAATCACTTAATTATACACATGCAATCTCTAAAAACTTGAGAAAACCCTAGCGCATTTAGAGTTACGAAATCCTTTAATCATATACTTATTAAAAGTAAAATGGTTGACCTCTCATTGACCCCCCTATAGCCAATCGCTGGGTGACACGTCAGCGCTCAAAAGTTCAATTACCATTTTGGGTCTGAATGTTGTGTGATTTACGTGGATGGTTAGAGTAAAATGTGAAACGTTAATTGATTATATACTGGAACCCAAATGTTTGCCTTTAATGTATGGCACCAAACCGTTTCATAACACGATATTTTGTAGCCTTATACGTGTATATTGTAGCGAACCAAAACGTTTGAGTAAATGAATCTTCTTTTATGAAACATTCACTGAATCCTATCCTATAGTCGGAGCGTTTGGGTTATAATTATAACAATAAATTTTTTAATTTTAAATTTCTTAATTTTGCCATTATATATAAACTGTATAACTATTTTGTCAACACACTTTCTCCCGGGTATTATTAAGTACACATATCATTTGTTTCATGATGGCTGCACCAAATAATCATTCTGTACTTAGTGTTTTGAGTCCTGGGATGGGCAACAATACCATCATTGTTAGGCTGCTTCGTTACTGGAGAGCTACAAATTTTAGAAGAAATGGAGAGCTGATATTAGTCGGGTTAATGTTACTCGATGAAGAGGTGCCAAAAATTCAGTTTATTTTACTTTTTTTTTTACTTAATCTAATGCTTGTTTATTCCGTTATAGGATACTCTTATTCAGGCTACAATCAATAGTTCGGTGGTTCCAAAATTTGAAGGCCTGCTTGAGGAAGGCTGCGTTTTTTCCATATCAAACTTTGATGTTGTTACTGCTCCGCAGACATATCGGCCAACAGAGAATCGTTATATGATACGTTATAGTAACCGTACATCAATGGTTCGCATTATTGGTGATGGTGTCATCATCAAAAAGGAGAAATTTCAGTTTCGTTCTTTTGAATATTTAGAATCACACGCTGGTGGGCGTGATTATTTACCAGGTTTGCATCTTTATGTCTATAAAATATGTGTATCTGCTCTATTTTTTAATGTAGCCCTCATGTGGTTTATATTTGTGCAGATGTAATTGCGGTGGTTTCGTCCATTGTTGAGCCAGATGACAATAGTAGTTCAACACGTACGATGGTGAATATAATTTTGGAAGGGTGCGTTTTAGTTTACGATGGTTTTTTTTCTCTTCTCATTGATTGTCGCTGTTGTGTGGGTTATCATGATATGACAATATTTTTCTTTGCAGTGGGCATCATGCAACTATTACAGCTTGAGATGATAAAGCACTTGAGTTTTACAAGAGGTTGAAAGGAACTTTTGGGGATGCTATCGTGGTTATCGTGACGAATATAAATCCAAAGATATTTTCAGGTTATTCCCATCTGTAATTGATTCTTTCTTCAACAAATAATTTCTGACTATATTTGTCCCGCAGGTGGTTTGTATTTGAATACAACTTCTGCAACTACTCTTTATATTAATGGAGATAGTGCATCCGTCTCCAATTTCCGCAAACGGTGACATGTTGTTTCACAGTATTGAATTCGTACATTAAACAGTGCAATGCTCTCATACATTATATTTATTTCTCCTAGGATGAACGTGCATGTTACTTCGACAGCTATACAGTCATTTAGCAGTGTGAGGCAAGCAACAAAAAGCACATTGTCTGATATATACATTATTCTCCGTACGGAAGTCGAGCAGGTACTATTCATGTATTCATGTAGTCTCATGAATCGCCTTTCCGTTGCTTTGAATGTTTTTTGTTCCACAGGACCGCTATTTTTTATGTCAAGCGAAAGTAACCGATGTCGTTAGCCGGAGTGGTTAGAACTATATTTCTTAACAGAAAACGCCCCTGATGATTTCGATATGGTTCTGTCAACGTTAAAAAAGCCTAAGTGTGTTGACGCCGATCGCATTTCACATGTCAGAAGTAAGAAGATAAAGGAGGAAAAGATTGAGAAGTTCAAGTAGTTTTTAGATTGGATGCCATTGTAGTGATGTTCGTTAAATGTTATCATTTAGAATCCTGCAAGATAAGACGTTATTTTAATGATGTTGCATGCCTGCCTTTCTGCGAATTGGACGCGTGTGGTCTCGCTCCTCAATTTCAAGCCTTATGAGTTACTTCTCCATAATGCACTACCGAATTGCACACTACTAACCATTTTCTTAGGAAGATATTAGTTATCCCCGTGATCGGACAAATTACCATTACTTGAATAAATGTTTGAAATTGGGAAAACGATGTAAATATTGTTAACTGAATAATGTTAGCCGTATTGCACTACTGAATTACACACTACCGAATTATACACTTGAATAGTTTGCACTTCATCTATTTTCTCTATAAAGGACCAGAAATACCCTTTTTACATAACATTGGAGAACTATTGTTGCAATTGAAAACATGTGCATATATTACGACATCTCATTTCGTACTTCTCCATGATGCACTATCAAATTACACACTACTATGAGAGCGATCAGATAGATTACCGTTTTTTATTTTTCAAATGTGATTGTTCCAAAAAGAGAATCGGCCTATAGTTTACACTACTGAACGAACATAGCTGAAAAAGTTTAACTTTTGCATAATGCACTACCGAATCGCACACTAATGGTCATTTTATTGTGGTTGTCCCTTTTATTGTTAGTGTACATATATTACTAAAGAATATTTCGACTTTAGGATTTATAAGTATATAATTATTGTGACACATTTCTTGCGGCTTATACGTCAGTACTTAATAAAATCACGTGTTATGAGCTTATTGATGGATTAGATTTCCACCGCTTTATTTGGAACGTATATCTCATTATTAGGCAATCAACCGTTGTATTATATAAATTCATCCAACCGTTAAAATTCCATGCATAACTAGCTAATTAATTACTATAGAAATGAATTTGTTCTCAGCGGGGAATGTGGCCAAGAAACCGCTAGGCTTCCAGCCCATTAATTCATGCAGTAATTTTCCCATTTGGAAACTTTTCAGCATTGGGTTGATCGTATTAGCTTCTCTTCATTAATTATTAATAATTTCATATGGACGTGTTTGTAGAGGTAACATTTATTGTTGACCAATCTATGTAGGTTACCATTTTGCATATATAAATCTCATTGATGTAGGAGAAAAATAATCATAGTAACTTTAACTCAAGCTCACGATGATGAATGAGAATTGCAGAGTGCAATAAGCCAGATGATTGGCCGTATTGACAGAAAGATCGATGATTATGCACAGTATGCATCGCAGAGGTTTGTTGCATTGCAGACAAGATACGATGTTCATGCCGCTATGTTAAAGTGTATGGGGACAATGATTGATCAACATTTTCAACAAATAAATCACAAGTTGCTGACAATAGAGAAAAAATCGGTATACGACTATTTCCTGACAATATATAGAAATATTATTACATTCTTATCTTGCTATTGACCTTCTTAGTCATCAACGTTCAGGAAACACATTCCCTACAGAACCGCATAATCCGCAGCGATCAACAGGTACTGATGTACGTCCGCCAAAGAAAAAACAACCACAACCCAAAAAACAACAAACAGTTCCAGCCATGGTTAAAAAAAGGAAGCGGACAATAATTCTGACGAATTCATCGCCAAACTTCGTTTCTGATACTGGAAGAAATACTTCTGTCAGAACTGCATTTGATTTTTGTATCAGCCGAATTCTTGATATGTTCCCCGATGTATCCACGAACATTGAAAATATGAGCGCAGATGTGCACGTTACTGGATATTTACGTATGCAGCGCGGCAAACAGTTTCTAACAACCCTGATGACAAACGCTGCATGGTTGCTTGATGAGGTATGTCATGTGATACTTTCTAATCATATTTGTCGTAATATGCCTGAATGAAAATTCGTTTCATGCAGCATATTGATGAATGCTTGCGCAGATTTATTGAACTTCAGCAAAAAACAGGCCTTGCACGCCGTTCGATTGCATTTATGAATACTGCATTCAACAACATATTTACATCAGAATACCTATTGGAAGGGCAGCACAACCTTTCTGTGATCAAACCTTATGCTGAAGGAATGTTGGCTGACTGGCTCGCAACACCTTGGAAGGACACTGATTTAATTGTCGTGCCAGTGAACGTCAATCAGTGTCATTGGGTTCTTGCAATAGTGGACTACAAAGCACGGACTGTTGTTGTTCACGATTCATACCAAACGTGTGATGTAAATATGAGATTGTTCAACCACGCTTTTGGTAAGACATTACACACCATGCAATTTCTACTTGAACATCTTGGGTTGACAACTGACCATACGGAATTCACCATTACGCGAGATGAAAAATACCCTCAGCAAGCTATTGCGTAAGTTATAAATTTTCTCTTCGTTCATGCATATATTTCATACATGCCATTGTCTGAATTCATTGATCCATTATTCTGATCTTCTGGAACAGTGGGGAGTGTGGTGTGTACGTGTTGCGTTCGGCGTTTGCTTTAATATTCTCTGATGATTTCGTTTACGGAATTACAAAGCGTCAGATAGAAGATTTCAGAAAATATCTGACAGTGGCTCTGGCATGCAACAGATGGATATAAGTGGCAGTTTGTGCACTTCATATTTCACTATAATGTAAAGTTCCGTTGCAATGTGAACAAACATCTACTTTTGTTATTACAATGACTGTGTTGTTAAAAAGGTAGTCGAGTTTGTGCATTGCACAGAAATTTCTGCTACACCCGGTACATAGAACTTTTATAAAAACTTCGAAAATAAAAAAGGTTTGATCCTCAATTAAAAGTTGATTATGCAAATTGCACAAAAATTACTGTGTTTTTTATGAGATTAGATGAGATCTGATTTGAGATATTTTTAGATTGATCACCTGATTTCCTTTATGAACTATAAGTTTGCACTACCAACAGCTTTGTATCCGTAAATGAAAACGATGATATGATATCTATGTATATTTTCTATACCTTTTTCCCACTCATGCTCATGGGAGTTATTATATGTTCAATTCCCACGTTACAAAAATTATAAAAATAAGATGTCAACTATGTGAGACCCGGGTACTAACACTACTAACTTGACAAGAAAAACATAATACTTCAATGATATTTAAACTGTCGTAACCCTACCCGGCCCTACTCTTTCTAATCAGTGTTAGCAACTGCTTTTGCAATAAGTAATAAAAAAAAAGAAAAAAGAAAATTACCTTGAAAAAAAATAAAATAAAATTGTTTCTAGGTCATCTAAATCAAAGCTCAACCTATTCAAACCTGCTCAAAATCGGTCTTCTGTTGAGTCAAACGAACGGTATAGAGTATTTGCAATCGTATAAGGTTTTCCGAATTGATCTATTCGGAGAGGAGTTACCTATCTTACAGAACGCTTATAGGAATGGCTATAATTGTCGACGGGGTATGTGATGTGCTTTGTTCTTCTGCAATGATGTATCTGATTTCGTTTCTATTTTGGAGATAAATTGTTTAAAATTTTATGTATTCGCCAAATATTATAACATTTTCAATTTCGCCGTGTAGATTTGCAGTATAGATATTGTTTCCGATGTGTTTCCTGCAGGTGTCATTCGAAACCGAGCTTCCCCAGGATAGAATTGTACCGTGCAAATTATCGATATGCTCAGAGTATGCAGAGACCTGCAGTGTTATTGCAAATAATCTGAATACAGCAAAGATGAAAGAGATGATTGATAAGTCTCAATTTGGAAACCTAATTGCGCGTGCTCAAAATTTCAACCTTTCAAGTCAGGTAATATGGTATATGATCCAATGTCAGATTAAAGACAATGGAATTGATGACGTGTGGCTGCTTGTGAGAGGAAGGCCTGTCCGATTTTCTGCTACTGAATTTTGTTTATTAACTGGAATGAGATGTTCGAAACCGCGGGCTATTATTGAGAATGATAGTTTCATTTCGAGACACTTTCCAACGAAAAGAAGAGTTAGTGTGGATGATGTCATTGAAAAGTTTAAAGTCATGGGTAGGCACTCATCTTCTGTGTCGGTGAATATTGAAAAGCTCAAGTTTGCGAGCATAATCTTTGCTGCTGAAGTTCTCTACAAACGAAGTGCCAGAGATGGAATGCTGATTCCTCCTAAATTATTTCATTTAGCTGCTAATTTTGATGATTTTAATAATTACCCGTGGGGTACTGATGCATACAATGAGGTCCGTAAATCGATAAGGAGGGACCTGTCTTCGTTTAAGTGTTGTGTTTCAGAGACGAAAACAAAACAGTATGGAGCTTTGACCTTGGGAGGATTTGTCCATGTACTTCAGGTTCATTTTGTATTCTTTCATGTGAATTACACTATTTTGCGCCTGTATGATTATGTTTTTTATAAAGGTACCTTCTTCTTTGCGTTCTTTAACTCACTAATTGATAATTTTATTCTGTTTGTATTAGGTGCTTGCATATGAATATCTGCCTGGTGTTTCAACAAAGTTTGCAGTCAAGATTGAAGATGTGGATCCAATGCTCCCTCGGTGGTGTCACTGGAAAACAAAGTCTTGGAAAAAGAAGGCATCACCTAAACTTGAAGATGTAATCAATGCAGTTTCAACGTCAGTCGTGCACAAGAGTGTGTTAGAACCAACGGCGGAAGAGTCTAACACTTCTTACATTTTGATGAGTTGTTTTGAAAATGACACCCGAAGCAGACTCTTAATGCAGCAAAACTTGGAGACCCCTGCAATGGTGAGTTCTGTTGCAGCAACCGATCCAGGACCAAGTGTGAAACGGATAAAACTCCCGCTGGAAAAGGCCCCTACAATGGTGAATTCTGTTGCCTGTAGTAGCAGAAAGCATCAATCGGTGAAGCCATTAGGAACCGATGTAGGCCCAAGTGTCAAACGGAAAGAAGTCCCATCGGAAGATAACTCTGTAATGGTGAGTTCTGTTTCCTGTAGTAGCAGAAGGCATAAATCGGTGAAATCAGTAGGAACCGATGCAGGCCCAAGTCTGAAACAGAAAGACGTCCCAGCAGTAAAGAACCCTGCAGTGGTGAGTTCTGTTACCTGTAGTAGCAGAACGAATAAATCGGTGAAATCTCTAGCAACCAATGCACGCCCAGGTGTGCAACATAAAGAAGTCCCAGAGGAAAATGAAAGGAGACGGACCAGCTTTCATGGGGGTGCTAATTATTTCGATAACGTAACACTGGGTCAGTTCAAAAACAGCCACCGTAATGTCAATTTGCAACGTTTGGCTTCAAAGAGACTGCAATCTCCCCGACCAAAGTACATCCATTGCACGCAAGAAACCCAAAAGACATTCGCGTGAGTTCCGGACACTCAAGGCGCACATTGCATGGAAGCTAGATTTGTTTCCGAAAGCAGTGGAAATAATACGTTGTATGGCGGCCCATCGACAAGTACCAGGACTTTACATTACTGAGCTCGGTAGAGATTTCTTGCATACTTTTATGAAGGATGTTGGTTGTCTGAGAGACGATGTAAGTCTTTTGTTTGTCATGCATTAATTTATTGATATTTTAACGCTTCAATTACCTAAATGATTATTTCCTTTATATCTATTTTACAGCATATCGATGAATGCTTGCGTGGCTTCATTGAGATGCAAAATCGATGCACGACTAGCAGGAAAAAGGTCTCATTCATGAACACAGCATTTACCAAATATGCAACGCTCCGTCACACTGCAGACCCACAAATAGATTTAGTCAGTCTTAGGCCATTTGTTCTTGGTAAGGTAGATTCGTGGCCTTCGTGCCCATGGAGAAGGTCAGAGACAGTAGTCATTCCACTGGTGGTTAACGATGTGAATTGGATTATGTGCATTTTCTCACCAAATGCACAAAAACTGACCATCATACACTCTAATTCAATAAATGCTGATGAAAGTGAGATTGCGGACAATGCTTTTGAGAGAATAAAATCTGCCATTACTTACTGTGGAGAACCATTTACTGTGGAGAAGCATCTTGGGATTCCGAAACAGACATCCAGGTATTCCCTTTTTTTTATACTTAACTAATTTAATGTTTGTTTTTATTATAGGATACTCTTATGTGGGCTATAATCAATATTTCGGTAATTCCAAAATTTGCCTAAAACACATTAATAATTTGACGATTTGATCATTATCCCTCTCAGCGGAGATTCTGGTGTACACATGCTGCGCAATGCCTTCTCCTTGATGTTTGCAAAGGATACGATGGTTGAACTAGCCAGTTTGGACGTCTCTAGATTTAGAAAGTATTTGACGGTCGCTATGTTCCTGTCGTATTGGCATTGGCCGTCTGAGATTAAGTGAATGTTTTGTTCTTTTCTATGTTTTAAATTAAGTATGTGATGACATTTGCTGGAACACGTGTGCTTGAGACTTTGTTCATCCCATTTTGTACCATTCGTGTACGTAATAGTGTCGTTTCACGGTAACTTTATGTTGTGCGATTATGTGATCTAATGACTCCATGACTTAGATGTCTTCGGATATTTGACGAAAAGTATCCTGTAATTATCTTTGCCGTGATGATAAACAGGCGTGCAAAATAGGCCGTATCCTGTAATTACGAGACTGTTTGATTCGCATTCGTGCAAAAAATAGCATAGCCTGTTATTAGACTTTACAAAATCGCTGTGTGATGCCCTAGAATCGTTGGACCGGTAAGTTTCAATTAACCATGGTGGCTTATGTTACACTGCAAGACCCAAAACACACCACTTATAGTCCTGAAATCGTAGGGATGAAAACCTTTACTTGCGGGATTTACTGGATGAGCAATTGCACTACTGAAACATTGTGACTGAAAGGATATCTGCACTACTGGACTGCAGTTGTCGATTGCTTGACGAACGTTGTGACTCAAAAGATATCTGCACTACTGGACTGCAGTTGTCGATAGCTTGCCGAACTACTGAAACATTGTGACTGAAAAGATATCTGCACTACTGGACTGCAGTTGTCGATAGCTTGACGCGTCAAATTCCAGCTAATTAATTATTGCATTAGAACAATTACATGATTGGTAAGAATTATAGCATTAAGTAATCTACCAAATATGCATTGTATCGTTAAAATGGCGATTAAATTAACTTCCATATAATTAATTAGCGCATGTTTCGTATCAACTATAGCATTAAGGTAGCGAAAATACATTGTATCGTTAAAAGGGTGAATTTTTCATCTTCCTTCATGTCTGAGGAATTCAAAAGGACATAAACAGATGCCATTACTTGATACGCCATAACGTTTTACAAATAAATACAACTATTGGTCAACATTATAGCACTGTCTAAAAATTAAATAAAATTTCATTCAATCTTTTCAGTACATTATTAGTTACATTTTAAGCTCCGATGATATATTATATTCAGCTGTATCTCATGTCACGCATCTAATTCCGAAGCAACAACTATAAATATGTAACGTGCCTCCTCAGATAGCTGGGAGAATATTAATAATTGCTGTTAGAGGACGGGGAGTTATAAAGATGAGAAATTTTATGGAAGTTAAACTTTACATCATAAGAAAGGATTAGAATATCATCGCTGAAAAGACATCGGTATAACAGCACATCATCGATCTATAGTGACGCAAAGATTAAAGAATCAGTTATGGAGAAAGATTTTGAAGATTCCGTTAAAAAGATATTTCATGACCTACCTGTATTTCTTGATCATTTAACCGGAAGAATTTCAAAACAAGTCGACTGTCATTCAAAAAATGAGCACGATCATTGCCAGAATCTGCTAAAGAGTTATGAGACACTTGCACAAACCGTACAAGAGTCCTCAAGATTTTTCCAATACCAATATATGCTAATATTGCAGAAAAATTCCGAAATTGATCTGCAGCTCGGTAACGCCATCTGTTTTTCTATTACAATATAATTTTTATGAAAATAACATCCTTCTTCAAATTTTATTTTATGTTGTAGATCATATTGCAAGCATCCAACAAAAAAGAAAAAGAAAATCATTCGAAGAGACAAATATGAATGATTCTACCGATCATCTTCAGAATGGTAGCAAATTTGATCAACAATAATATTAGACATATTTTACCATAGCAGAATCGAATATCATGGCGACTTTGATATAATTATTTAATCCAAATATTTTAACAGCGCCATTAAAGAGGAAACGTTGCTCGCACAACGATCATAGAAAATTATTTGGAGACAATGAACGGATACCTCGAAGTTCATTACAAGGTAAATGTCAGTACTGCTAATTTCTAAATGTTTATGTAGTAATGTCCAAAATGATGTTTTAATATGAAAGAAACGTTTGTTTTAACAGATTCCGTATCAAGTGAAAGGATCAGAAGAAATTCTCAGACAAAAGCAACGGTCACCATCACTCAATGTTGTTACTGTCATGCGCTGATGTGGAAATCAGAATCAGTAAAAGGAAAAATGAATGATGGCAAATCAGTTTTTTCCCTGTGCTGTAGTCAAGGAAGAGTTTCACTGTCTCCTCTTGCAGAACCTCCATTGTATTTTTCAGAAAAGTTATCTGATAGATCTTTCCGGCAATCTATAAGAGTCTATAACTCAATCCTTTCATTCACATCAATGGGTGCAAAAATAGACACAAAAGTCAAGGCAATGGCAGGTTCGTACGTATACAGAATTCACGGGCAAAATTGTCATACTATTGGTTCATTACTTCCCGCTGAAGGTCATTCCCCAAAATTTGCGCAGCTCTACATCTACGACACATCAAATGAAGTATCTAACCGTTTAGGTACGTTGTCCAAAAAAAGCTCGGAAAATTTGGATACAGAAGTGGTTACTGGACTTATTGAAATGATGGATGCATGCAATAAACTGGCTAAAATTTTCCGGATGGCGCGGGACAGATATGAGTCGGGCGAAACTGCCGAATTATCAATATTACTAATTGGAGAAGGCCATCGAGGAAAACAATATGAACTTCCCTCCAGTGATGAAATTGCTGGATTGATAGTTGGCGACCTTCCTGAAACAATCGGAGAAAGAGACATCATAGTGCAGACCAAAAATGGTCCACTGCAGAGAATCAGCGAATCACATCCATCCTTTATGGCCATGCAGTATCCATTGTTATTCCCATTTGGACAGTCTGGTTTCCATGACAAAATAGAGTATTAGACAAAGTGCACAATTCTATCAAGAGGCGTTACATAACCATGCGTGAATTCTACGCATATCAAATACAGACGAGATTATCAGAAGGACTAGGTATTGTGCGAGCTGGACGCTTACTTCATCAGTATGTTGTCGATGCTTATACCGCTATTGAAACAGAACGACTGCGTTGGATAAGGAATAATCAAAAGACATTGAGAGCAGATATTTATAATAATATTGCTGCTGCTGTAACAAAGGGAGAGACAGATGCAAGATCAATTGGAAAGAAGATTGTGTTACCATCATCGTTCACTGGTTCTCCCAGATATATGTTGGAAAACTATCATGATGCACTCGCATTATGCAGATGGTATAGCAATCCACATCTATTCATCACGATCACAGCGAATCCTAATTGGGATGAAAATACAGACCATTTGGCAAAATATGGCGATGACAGTTCTAATGATAGGCCAGATTTGCAATGTCGAGTTTTCAGGATAAAACTAGACAGCTTAATTTCTGACATTCGAAAAGGATTGTTTTTTGGACCTGTTGTTGCAGGTATTTTTTCTACAAAATGGCATTATATATTTTGTCCGAATGATAACCAAAATATTTCAGAAACGTTATTCGGTCGTAAATGGTTTCCTTTTTTTTTTTACAGTTTTGTATACGATAGAATTCCAGAAAAGAGGTTTGCCACATGCACATATATTGATTTGGCTAAGTGGACATGATGGACACCCAATTCCTTCGGAAGTTGACTCAGTAATATCAGCAGAGATTCCTGACAGAGATATCGACGAGGAAGGTTGGTCAGACAATTTATGATGCATGGACCATGTGGGCCTTGTTGGTCCTAGTATATCCAACTAAACACATTTCTAGCATTTTAACCACGAAAATAATGGGAAGAATTTAACTTATCGTGGGGGCGTGCGTGCGTGTTCTTGAGAGAGGTTTGGAGCTTCTCTCACAAAAATTATTTCTCTCTATTTCCCACACACACAAGACAACCCTAACGTACGTGTTAGGGTTTTTAGCACTTATACCACATGTGTTGGTAAATAGTGCTTGGGCTTCTTGAAAGCTCATTACAATTAAGCTCATTGGGCTTTATAAATAAAAGTCCAGCTCACTTAAATAAAATTACAAAGCAAAGATAAAATAATTATTGAAACACAATAAATAATTCCTAACAATCTCCCCCTTTGTGTTCAATTTGCAATTCAGCGCTGAATATCTTCGTCGTAATCGTCCTGAGTCCTCAAAGAACACGTATCAGATTTACGTACGAAAGCATTTGCATGCGTGTTCTTCTTCAATCACATCCTCATTTGTCCTGTCTCGTGACCTCTTCTTTAAAAGATCTTCAAGCTCACCGTCTCTTGAACTTCTCTTCTCTTAAGTGTTCAAAGCTGCTCGATAGATCATCTCTTTTTGTGTTCGATCTCTCCCTGGATAGTCACCACTCCCCCTATGTTTGTTCAATCTTTTGTTGGGATTGGGGAATTCTCTATAAATTTGGAGAGACGTACACTAGTCGAATATTCTCTTTAGGTGTTCCAGCTCTCCCTTCACTTGTCGCAACTCCCCCTACATTTGTTCAACCTTGTATTGGGATCGAGAGTTTTCTTTAAACTCGAAGAGCTGTACACGAGTCGGCAGCTTTGATGCTTGAAGTCCATGCTGAAGTTGTTGGTCGTATCTTGTTATTCTGATCTCTTCGTTCGATTGAGACGTTAACTTCAGTCGTTGGACTCTATGGTCTTCGCTTGATTCTTTGACGACGCTTGATATTTGGCATTTTCTAATCGGTATTGCACTTTTTCGTGGTGTTGCTCCCATTTTGCTTTGGTAACCATCCCCCTCAAGATCGAGATGGGGAGATCGTCAAGCGATGGGTCAAAATGGGGCATTATCTTTGACAAGAAGATTGTGTTGTCGGGACAAGATAATGGAGTTGATTGGTGGTCACGATTACTCTACTCTCGGTGCCAGATTCGTCATCTTCGAAGGAAGTTGTCTGGTTCGGCCTCGAAGAAGCTTATCTGGCTCTAGAAGAAGGTAGGCGTCGAGTGTATTTTCTGGCAATGAGTTTGGACTCCTTGAGATTATCCATTCAATTGCATGAGAGCCCGGCTTCATAGTGGTTGGCGTGGCAGAAATAGTGGATACTCAGGTTAGTCTTCTCCTTCGCTGGAGTTGAAACATGGTGAATCTTCTTCTTCACGGCTCTAGATTCGTCATCGCCGAAGGAAGTTGTCTGATTCGGCCTCGGTGAAGCTCGTCTGGCTCCTGAAAAGTCTCATGTACGGTTTTGAATGAGAGAAAGAAGTGAGGAATCCTCTTTGAAGGTGTACGTGGGGTGTGTTTTAAGTTGTACCGATGCTCCTTTGGAATGTTCCTTTCAAACGCCTTAGAGCCCGGTTTCAGAGTGGTATGCTCGGCGGAAATTAGGTGGGTGGTCCGACCAGTTTATTTGTACGTATCCCCTTCTCCCCCTCATGGCGATTCGTGTGAACGAGATCGGCATGCTTGTATAGGAGGCTAAGAAGGACACAAACGACATGTCGGTTAGGGTAACAACCAGATGGAGCCACTAAGGCGATCCGTCAACACGGCTTCAGAGACAAACTCTGAGACGTAGCCTGCGAGAACAGGACTTGATGAACCGGGGCCACATAGGCAGCCCGTTAACATTATTCTTGAGAATAGGTTGAAGATGATGGCCTGAACCGTTGTT
The DNA here is from genome assembly GCA_027422505.1 of Craterostigma plantagineum. Taxonomy (NCBI): domain Eukaryota; kingdom Viridiplantae; phylum Streptophyta; class Magnoliopsida; order Lamiales; family Linderniaceae; genus Craterostigma; species Craterostigma plantagineum. Next base: position 11,072,277 of record JAPQWV010000005.1, on the reverse strand, counting down.
GTATTGATGTTGCAACGACAGGACTTCCTTCCGATCATCGAAGCATGTCTTAAAATGACCTGTCTACGGAAGTCCAGATAAGAAAAGGTGTATGTGTCCTAAAAAAAATATTAAAACATTTAGTAAGTAAGGACATCTAGACTCGATGTGTTCAAGAAAGGTCAGTGGTGTGGGGCTGACTACCACTTAGTTCAATATCTCCTGCTTCCAAGTGAAGCAGTGATAGATTACGTAGCTCCCCGTGATTTGATGAAACATCGGTCTATTGAGAGATCGATGAGTGGGTAAATTTCGGTTGTGCATGCGCCATTGGACCAAATGAGGCGACTTCTACCCGGGAGCTAATAAAATCAGCACCTGTACCTATGGGGGTTGGTCCGAGTAATTTGTGAGCTAAGGGAATTTTGTATCTTTCGCTCTTCGGTCTTATCAAGATTTTCCAAATATGGGTAGTTTTATGAGTTTGAGATCGTCAGTAACACTCGGCTGTGTTCCGGGGTTAGGTTCAGTTTGGTCTGACTGAACCATGAGAACTTGAAATCCATACATCCGGTATGCAGTGATGCTTGCTGCTTGGTTTTGGTCAGCAGTTCGGAGCAGGTCTTTTGAGATCATTGCCGAGTTAGCACTAGAACCCACCTTCGCCTTTTGGAATTCTTGAGCTCTAGAGAGTTGCTTGTTTTTTTTGGTTGGAGTCCGTCTTGAAGGTCGAAGTGCTTGAGTGGTCATTTCCTTTTTTTTATACTCTCTTTATATATATATATAATATATATATATATATATATATATATTATTTATATTTTTTGTTTATATATATATATTTTGTTTATTTATATATATTTGTATTATCGTATTAATAATGTAGTAGTATACTATATATTATACCACGTATATATAGGGTGTGTGTGTGTGTGTATATATATATATATATATATATATATATTGTTCCTCCCCCTCAAATCATGCTTCTTAGGACTGAATTACTCCCCCTCAATAGATGAAATACGTATCAAGTTTATCTTTCTAATCTCTTTCCCTAAGTTCACGTATTTAAGTTCGCTCCCCCAAGAAATATTTAATTATCTAACCAAATTATTTGGTTTCTGATGAAGTCACAGGTTGAGGTGGATGATTCTGAAGACCTATGGATGATAATAAAAAAAAATCCAATGCGGTTCGCGCAAATGGAATTTTCTATATTAACAGGGCTGAAATCTGGAACACCACCTACAATAAATCCGAACCAGAAGTTCCTGACAGAACACTTCCCTGGCAAAACAAAAATCACACTTCAGGAAGCAATCGATTTCTCTGATATGCCCGGCTCAGATTCAACTGGATGTAATCTAGAAAAACTGAAGCTAGCTAGCGTGTTATTCGTTGAAGGTGTACTCGAACAGCAAACTACACGAAGATCAGTACTGATAGAGAAAAACTTTCTCTATTTAGTGAGTGATTTTGACGCGTTTAACAGTTACCCATGGGCAAACTATCGGATATAGAAAAGTGCTTTCATCGATGAAGAGAAATATTCTATCAAATAGGGAAACTGTCGCCAACAATGGAGGCAAAATAACTTTGACATTGACTTTGGGGGGCTTCGTACATCCTCTTCAGGTTTGTTTTTACAGCATACATATATAATAGTCGTGTTTATTTTACACATCAAGTTGTCTAAATCTTTATATTGAACCAAAATTAACAACGTACTGACAGATGTCTTTACTTTGCGCAAAACAGATTCTGTCTTATGAATGCATCCCTGGAATAGCAGATAAGTTTGCTAGAAGAATTGAGAATCCAGAATTCAATGGACCACGGATGTGTTTATGGAAAAGCAACGATTGGAGTCCGAAAAAAGCACCAATGATGGAGCAGATTATTGAAGCAGTAGCCGAAACAGACGTAATCAACAATCTGCTACAACCAACTGCAGAAGAACTGGCTGAGTCGTTTTTCCGTGGAAGCCAATTTCCAGCAAGTAACATCAACTAACAGATACGCACACTCTCTGCTTATGTCAGACAAGGTTATACAGTGTGCCGAATGTCGTTACAAAATACAGAATCTCCAGACATCAGATCATTATCAGATGAGAGTGAAAGTTCTTATGAACATTCCAGCACTTCGGATTCATCATCGGCCCCAGATGATTGCAGCGACCCAACAGCTTTGGAGATCAGACGAAGAAGAGGCACGAAATCCCCAAATGAATACAACAAAAACGGAATTAAGGAAAAAGATAAGGCATGACATCTCAGAGATTAATTCAGCAACCGACCCAAACGAACAGCCCATTGAACCCGAGAAGTCTTGAGAAGAAACTGAGCAGAGGGGGAAAGCATCAGAGCCACCGAACACAACTAACAAATTCGTCAAAGAACTTGGAATTCTGGAGAGTTAGGCCGATGACATTCAGCATGACGAACCAAGAAACGAAACCATGACAGAAATATCGCAAGAAAATACGGAAGTAAGAAAAAAGATAAGGCATGAAATATCAGAGATAAATTCCGCAACCGACACAAACGAACAGCCTGTTGAAGCAGAGAAGTCTCGAGAAGAAACTGAAGAGAGGGAGAAAGCATCAGATCCACCGAACACAACTAACGACTTCGTCGAAGACCTTGGAATTCTGGAGAGTGATGGCGATGACATTTATCATGACGAAACAAGGAACGAAACCATGACAGAAATGTCGCAGGAAATGAGAGGTGATGAACAGAACTGCAACAGTCAACCTGATGATTCACCAGAAAAGACCGAAGAGTTGCCTTCTACGGACGACGAGGCGGAAATACAAAACCCGTACGTACCTTCCGAAAACAAACAAGAATCTGATCCAAATTATGTCCAAGCGAATACAGGTAAAAGACGCAAATAGTTATGACATAATGCAATTACGTTATGACAAAATATGTTATATAACCGTCAATATTATGTCATACTTGCCTGTTCAGAACAAGCAGAACATAAACATTATCAGCCAGTTAAGGAAGGACCACTTTTGGAAAGCGTGCAATCAAAAGTTTCTGAAGTTTTAGCTGGTGTATATGACGTGGCGTACACCGTCGATTGGAATTCAGAGCAGACATACCAAATGAAAACCAATACTGAAGCTGCTCTGCAACACATCAGTGAGAGGTTGCCCAACATCGAGGCTGCTGAAGGAATTCATATGCAACGAGAATGGCTAGAACAGGAAGTGAAGCCATTAGAGTCTGTGATCAACATCATACAAAAAAAGATCGACCACATAAATGCCAAGATTGATATGCAAGGTAAGCAACTGTCAATTTGATAAGAACGTAACGTTCATAAATTAATTAATTAAATTTTTATAGCAGCACAACCCAGTACGTGCAACCAACAGTTCTGCAACAAAGTCTGCGACCGATGAAACTCCAGCTCGAGTGCCTTACTTCTCCCCGAAAATTGACGAACACATACTATACAAGCTACAGATGTGGCCAAAAGCTGAAAGAATGATAAGGTCTATGAACCCAGACGACTGCAGAAAAAGTCTCCTGGGAGGAAGTCTTCGCCGACTATTCTTTAATGAACTCAAGGCAGAAAAAGGGCAATTACGCAATGCTGTAAGGAATTCTTTTCGATGTAAATATACACTATTGCATAAGAAACTGTACAGAATATATATAAGTAAACACTAATGGCAATCTTCTGACATATATTACAGCATATAGATGAATGCCTGCGAGGTTTCGTTCAGATGCAGCATCTGTGCAAGTATGCTTCCAAAGTCGTCGCTTTCGCAAATACAGATTTCAGCCGATTCCTCACAAGGAGTGCATTCAATAATAGAAACTTGGATCTAAAGAATGTCTTTCCTTACATTCTGGGCAAATTTGCAGAATGGCCATCATCCAGCTGGTTAAAAGCTAAAGCTATAATATTCCCGCTGACAATTGAACAGAGACATTGGGTGCTTTGCTTTGCTTACCCAGCTACAAAAACCATTATGGTCTTGGATTCAGACACAAAGTCGGACGAGGACCTGCGGAAAACAATAGAAGCCTTGGGTGATGCACCATTAATCATACCGTATTTACTGAAAAAGATAGGTGTCAAAGACTGTGAAGAGCCATTTGTCATAAAAAGGGATAGAAATATTCTGCAACAGCTTAACAGGTACCATAATTGTCTATACATAATATAATTGAGTGCTACATTTAAATTATTGGATATGACATTTTCCAATTTTATGCATGTGCTCTCAAAGCGGAGACGGCGGAATACATGTGCTACGGAATGCGTTTGCATCATTTCTTCGAAACGAGAAGCTCCACAGGATATTGCCATCACACATTAATGAGTTCAAGAAATATCTAACGGCTTCCGTATTTTTCCAATACTGGCATTGGCCGCCACAAAATGAAGATTAGTAGTTGCTGACAGTCTACTTTATTAATAATACAGGACGGACGTATTGGTGCAGAATTGTCTAATGACTTTTGTAATTTTCATTAATCATATTTCCCTCCCCAGAATGACAATTACTGATTATTAAGTTTGTAATATTTTCAAAAGCATGGGAGAATTATTGTTGCAATTGAAAACATGCTGATACACTACTGAACGAACATAACTGAAAAACTTTAACTTATGCATAATGCACTACCGAATTGCACACTAAAGATCATTTTATTGTGGTTGTCCCTTTTATCGTTAATCTACATATATTACGAAAAGAGTACAACATATTACAGCAAATCATTTCTAATTACTCAAGAACAGTTAGACGTCATCCTCAAGTGCA